>OY856411.1:927044856-929499856 GCA_963693085.1 Alisma plantago-aquatica | reverse complement strand
TTAGAGTTGAATGTCAATCCTTATCACACATTGGCATAGATATTTATAAGAGGATGTCATAATTACTTGTGTTGGTTATGAACCTAAAATTTTAAGAAGAATTTGAATAGATAATGAGAATAACACATCCTACATTAAAACTTATTGATGTAAGAAATATATTTGTATTGAAATCATCTTATAAAATTTCCATCCAACTATTCTTAAATCCACAATACCAAAAAAATTTCCAAGTGCAATCAATATTTATTTTTCTAATCCTTCGAACGTTTAATTATTTGTTGGAGATATGTATGTATTGTGTACACATGTTAGTTTCCTCAATCAATTTAAACCTTTAGATACCAATCCCACCTAATAACTTTGTAAAGATAAGTTTGATAATATAAAGAACAATCATATGATGAAATGTTTTAATGACTTTAGAAAAATAGTTGCATACACTTTAGATGATGGTCAATGGAATTTTAGAACTTAACATGACACTTATATTCACTTTTCATTTTTTCATATTGATAAAAAAGAATCTGACCCTTCTCTTTCATAATATAAAGAAAATCATGGTGTTTAGAAAACTAAAATGTTACTTTGAGAAAAAACAAAAGGTATATATTGTTATTTTTTCAAATATGTATAAAAATATACATTATTTTCAATAGAATATTTTTCGAAAGATTAACACATCATCCTCTCTTAAAAATATTTAACACAAAAAATTTCAATGTTCGAGTTAACTTGGTAGGTGCTTTTTCTTGCTTTATTCTTCTATCCATCTAATAATACTCGTAAACATTTAAGGAATATCTAGACTACATTAATTAAATTGTTATTAGTATTAAATTTGGATATACAATTAAATATTACTACTTTATATTAATTAATTTAATAATATATTTCATAAATATGATGTCCATAATTTGTAAATTTTCATTTTTCTATCCCTATTACTTTGTACATTTTGAATACTTTATAAAAAATTATGTTATGAATTAAGAACCTACTATGATTTTAGCATAACACACTAATAAATATGAATTATAGTTAAATTTGCATTATATGTCAATTCTACTTTGTTACTTTAAGATACAATTATGATTTTGTTCTCGGCATTCTCTATTTTTAATGCAAGTTTTGTGTGTTTTGTTTATTATATCTTTTGTAGACATAAAGTAGCACATTTAATCATAACAATAAATTATATATATATATATATATATATATAGGCTGCTCATTCGTTACCCGCGCGGGTAGCCAGAATTTTCGCTACCCGCTGGAGTAACTCGGGTCAAAAGAGTAACTATATGGTACGCTGGAGTAACTCGTATGAATCGGAAGAGTAACTATATAGTACGCTGACGTAACTCTGAGAGCAAAAGAGTATCTGTGCAGAAAATATATAGTCAGTAAATATATGGACGGGTTTTTTGATTTGGGGGGGGGGGCAAATGATATTATTTTTGGATCAAATTTTTTTGGGAGCTAGAAAAAATGGTCCTCTAAAATTGTGAAAAAAAATTTAAAAAAAATCGGGAAGTGTGTACGGGTAGCTTCCTACACGGGTATTAAAGATAAGCCCATATATATATATATGTATATATATATATTTATATATATATATGCTAATAAACTGTTTTCTAATGTGTACTCTAAGAATTTTATCATATCTAGGTTTTATGAAGGTGTTTATATGTATGATGTGCAACATAAAATCATAACACAGGCACCACATTGATGTTTCCCCCATGTTTCTTACAATTAGGAGTTTAAGTCACGTTATTCACTTATGTTGTAACTTTTTGTTTGTGTTATTCTTTCTTATATTGTTTAGAAAAAAATGATAATTGATAAGATAGATAATTGAACTATTCACAGTTAAATAGTCTCAAATTTGACATAAGTTTTCCCCTTTACAATATCAAGGAATAAATTACATATGTTGATTTGTTGTATATTTATGCATTGGTATTTATGGTTTCTGGTTTAAGCCTAGGTCGATACAATCTCATTACCAATGTGCTTTAATTGCATTGAGGATTATTGTGAATTTAATTTATAATTTAGTGTGCACATATAGTAGATTTTGTTACCACCTACATTTGAAAAATGAAAATGATCATTATGATAGTTATCAAAAAGTATTAATTAATATTATGGTTCTGAATTTTTGAGAAATTTCAAATCTTATGGTTGGGTCCTTGATGTCATAACTCTTTTTTCAGAGGGCATTTATAGTCATTACTATAACCTAGTGTATGAAAAAAAAAACTAAATTTACATATATAGGGAAAATCTAACATTGTACTTTTTTCTCCAGTAGGTAAGAAGTGTGAAGCTATGACTTAATATCATTCTTGTGGCCATAAGTGGTCAAATGGAAGGTGCTTACTGCATTGTAAATATGGTTTATCCTGGATGTTCCAAAATAATTGCCTCAACCTTTGTTAAGAAGATTTTTACATCATTCATCAGAAAAGGGATGCATTACATTTAAAAGTAGTGTGTTAAAATATTAAGATTTAAATATAATATAGAGTCTCGTTTAAATTTCAAAAGTTAACTTTTAGTAGGAATAGGTGAGCACGTTGAAATAATGAGGAGACCACAAGCTTAAATATATCTTTCCATTCTAGGATTTGTAAAGTTATGAAACTTGCGCCATTGTTTATAATCTCCCTACACTCGTCAATACATGATCTAGACAGATAATGTAAAAAGGAATCAAGTCATATTTGAAACAGAAGCAACCAAACATCTTTCTAGAGTCACTCATGGATCCATACACTAATATCATTTGTTGGATTGGATAAAGGTGTGGCAATAACGCCGACAATTGACATTACTATTCTTAATAAATATGGTGAAACACGAGAGGCAGGTTTTCCAAAATGAAAATTGAAAGAGGGAGGACCAAAATAAACAAGGAGAAGACATGCATTCAACCATGGAGTGAAAAATAGTAATCAATCCTGATATGAATTGAGCTACGATTTGATTGGTATCTACAGAGGAAGACTATGGGTAGGGAGAAGCATCACATTTGAAATGTTCAAGGCGATTAATCTGTATAATATTTTTGGACGTAAAACTAAATTTTCCGGAAGAAATCATTACAAAGATGTTTTCCATGCGCCCAAACACAGTGGCATACCATTTTAGGAATTAGGATAGTATATGATTGGGGGTTCTCTTAAAACCTCCATATTACAATCTCTGGAGATGGAATTGTTTCACACACTTATCCACATTGGCCAGTGAGAAGGAAATAATGTGGAGAAGGTAGGAAAGATATGCTAACAAACTGGGTATATTTAAGACGAAACATACAAAATGGATCACTTAACAAGTTTATTTGGATGGAACGAACAGATCAATTATGATTGTGAAAATATTCACCAGCTAATGCCCCTGGAATCGTCATTCCAACTGTTGTAAAAAAATTATGAATAAATTGATGGACAAACTGTTACAGATCAAGAATCAAATAATATCAACAGTACAAATTTTGGTCTAGTCAATACAGATGATCCACGTGAAGGTAGACCACCATGCCAGATGATGGGTATAACATATGTTACCCAAAAATGCATTAACATGTGGATGCAAACAAGTGATCATATATTATTATCACATAAGCATAGGTGTTGGCGGACAATGACGATGAGTTTGGATGTTACACCTTGAATATGAAATGATGGGGCAACTAAAAGCAACAACAAATTAAGACAGAACGGATGAAATGACTACAACATGGCAACTTTTTCTCGAAAAGCTACCACAAAACAGATCACCTTTACTAGCCTAGTAATATTAACATCTAGGGCGAATTTAGACGAAAGCATCTTGTGTATGTTCTCTAACACATTGACCAAAATGTATTATATGGACGTGCCATACAACGACAGTCCTCGGATGATTATGGTTCTAGACAACATCCTGTCTCTACATTCATGCGACTTTGTGAAAGGCCGACATCAACAACCCCAGAGATACTTGGCGGAGGAAAATAAGAATCACTGGAGTATGGATTCACTGACAAGTACAGACATTAACAACTGATGAAAACTGCTTTAACGGTCAAGCCTATGATAAGTTCCTTTTGCTAGGTGGATGTCGAAGCTTACGATCTAGAACATGCTCTGGAGTTTAGATTCATGGACGAGAAGATATAGAAATCACGTACCTCAATTGGATCTGTGACGGATGAAAGGGACTAAAGAGCGGATAGCCAAAGTTAATGCCATAGACCGTTTCTCCGGCTAGGTGAAAGTCTTTTGGCATAAACTGGATTAGCGGGGGCACCGTTCTCTAGACGGCTGAAAGGGACTAAGAGTGGATAGCTGAAGTTACTGTTTCTTTTGCTGTGTAAAAGTCTACCCTAAAATCTAGGGTTTAAGTATTGCATAAACCTTTCTTCGTTCGGGTTCATCCGCCAAGTGATAAGAAACGTGTCTGTCACGTGATGTGACGGAAACGAGTCTTAGCTCTTAGTATGGTAAATAATATATATATATATATATATATATATATATATATATATATATATATATATATATAGAGAGAGAGTCAGGCTAGAATACACTCGAGTGTACGGATCGCACGAATACACTCAAGTGTGTTTGCATATCAAGGCTATTTTTTGCAAAATGTAAACCGTTGATCTTCACCGTCATACTATAACTAGGCTGCATACAAATTTTGAGCCCATTTGGATGAGTGTAAGTCACTCATCCAAGGGCAATAAAATCGACGCGCGAAACTAATTTGAAATACATAATTTTTGCGGTCTTCATAGCATGAGCTATACATATCCAAATGTGTTCAAATTTTGCGTATGAGTTGTTCACAAGATGTTTAAGAAGATCAACGGATTAGATTTTCAAAAAAAATATTGCATCATGGAAAACTACTTGAGTGTATTCCGCTCCGGATACACTCGAGTGTATTCTAGCCTCACTCTATATATATATATATATATATGCCCAGCACTCCATTTGTATAATTCGAAGACCCGGAGGATCCACAAAGGTGCGTTGAAAGATCACGGGCATTGTCCAGTGCAGCTCCCGCCGTAGAAGTGGCGCTCTGTAAAGGCACCCTAGAAGACAAATTGCTGGTGTCCTGGTGATCTGCTGTCCATAAAGTTCTAAACGGATAGCATATCACTGGCGTCTTTGGTTCTTCTTTTGTACGATGACAACTAAGCAATGACCTGTGATTGTCAATAATCCGATTGCCCCCACCCACAACCAGTGGCGTAGCCACCTTTGAGCGTGGGACGGCACCGGCCCTACCCATCTGTTAACAAATACTATACATTCTATACAGAAAAGAGCGAATGCAAATTAAAATGGTAGCCGGTGCCCTACCTTCCTCGCGACGCTGTGCCGCAGGCCAGTATAAAAGTATCAGACGTCACAAACTCGTCACTAGTATTACTGCATTTAAAATTATTTATTGCCATTTAGAAATGTTACGGTTATTTATTGCCATTTAGAAATGTTACGGGGGTTAGTAGACTGAGCCATCACAATATTTGGTTTTATCATCTTACAAGATGATCGAATGCGTGGATTACACCCGCCTGTAAGGCTAATAAACGCCAAAAGTTAATGATTGCTATCGTTTTTCTATATTAATGTTGACGGTTTCGTTTTTTATAAACTCATAGTTTATATCCAGTCTCCTTAAGTATAAGTTAGACATATTGCCAAAATAGCACTGTGAGCAGCACAAAACTATTTCTACAAAAGATATCAGTTCCCGACGGGTGGAACCCCATTTCTTAGTTCTCGACATTGTGTAGTTTGTCTTAGACATTACTATGACCTACATATAATCAAGCATAGCTGGATTTTAAGTAAAACAAAGAGAATATTGTACAACATAATCATAACACTGGCAAACAACCACAAGTGGTAGTACATTTTTTTATTATTTTTGAAACGAAATTTGAATGTATGCATATACATTCACGAGATGTATATATAGAAAGTGTCCATGCATATAATTTCAAATTTTGCACATAGTTATCGGTAATGTGAAAATGATTCAGGAGAAAATTAGCATGATAAGTACAAAATAACACTTTAGTTCCTATAAATCAAGCAAGTACTCATTTGGTATTAAGCCAATTTTTGTTGGATAAGCAAACACTATATCTGGTTGCATGAATTATATCCGTAAACTTTCTTTTTATATTATGTGTTGAATAGAAATATAAACATCATATTTACGTTATGCTCCATTTAAAATAATATACTACACTTCACAGGCAATTATTTGAATTACTGAATCATATGGTGCCCACCCAACTGAAAAATTCTGGCTTCGACACTGCGCCCACCCTTTCCATTTCCAAGAGTCAAGATATGAAGTTAGCTGTATCTCAAAGACTCGAACTATCAGTAGGCATAAGCCTGCATAGCAATGATTGCTCGAGTATGGAGTCTGCAAAGCAGGAACAGAAGTATTCCTCAATCGGAATGTGTACATGTTGATCCCGCATCCATACTTGCTAGGTTGAAAAAACTACACGAAACCATAATGTATATACAAGTGCCCCGCAACAGCAGGTCCTTTACGGTTTTTACTACAGTTAGCAGTAAGATTAATTATGATCTATGTGACTAAGTGACCTTTGATGTTGTTCCTACTTCGCAGTTGGATACTTTAGAACGATCAGCATAAATGGGTATCTTTTCGATCGATCTTTTGTGCCTCTTACATTTAGAGTTACGCTACCCACCGTATGTTACAGACCCGGCAGTCTACCCGGTTTTTTGATAACCTACAAAAATCTGCACTCAGCCGTATTTAATTAATACGAATCTTCTGCGTACCTCGGAAGCCGAAAAGACTTTTAGGACTCCCAAACTTCTCCCAACTGCTCTCTACCGTCCAAATCTTTGTTAAAACGATTTGTTTTATTACTTGAGTCTCTCCTGGTCATATTCCACACCTCTACATTCTTGCGGAAGTACCATACGTCGATTTTTCAGGTTCCTCAGCAATTTCTTTTCTCTCTCACTGAACTCCACCACAACTACTTCTGTCGATCCTAGTACAGTACGCCCGTTTACATGAGCTGATCCTAGTACAGTACACCCGTTTACAGGAGCTATAACTGATATTCATGTCGACATTGATCTGGAAGCATAAGCACAGTACCTACGGAAAAATCAAGCATAAGTACAGTACCTAACAAATTACAAAATCAAGCATAATTGTATAACTGATCTAGAAGTATAAGTACAGTACCTATGGAATCCAATAACAAGCATAAGTACAGTACCTACGGAATCCAATATTTTCAAACATAAGTACAATACCTACCAAATTATAAAATCAAGCATAAGTACAGTACCTAATAAATTACAAAATCAAGCATAATTGTATAACTGATCTGGAAGCATAAGTCCAGTACCTATGGAATCCAATAACAACATTTTTCACCTGGACATAAATTTTTTACAAAAGTTTAGTGCACATCTGGTCAATAATCAACTATAAAATGCATCTATAAGTATTGTACCCAACTATTAATTTTCAACTCAGTTTGTCAAATATAAGTACAGTACCTCTCAAATTCACTTGTGAATGTATATGTATTAATTATAGGTACAATACTTATGTAATCTGCAGTGGGGATAAATATGCAATAGAATTATTATAGGTATAGTACTTACGTAATATGCAGTGGGGAAATCGAATTATGGTGAATTTGTATTTGGTGACGAGATACTTAATTCATGCATTCTTTTTGCATGTAAAAGCATACAAAATCGCTGCTGGAGATATCCACTTAAATGTGCATGCAGCAGCAGAAGTTAGTGGGCGTGGCAGTGGGCTGGAGGAAACAACAGTTGATGAGTCCCGAGGGCCGAGTATGTGACCGGGTATATGAGATGCTATGCGTATAATTTTTCTACATTTAATGGCTATATATTTGGCCGGTCGCCTGATCATTAACGTTTGCTAAAGAGGCATGGCCGCAGTCGTGGGAGAGAGGGTATGCTGTACTTGCATTGTTTGTCTGCTGTTATGATAACCATCATGTTGTAAATAAAATTAGGTAATTTACCATGATAACGTGTAAAGTTGTGACAAGAATATCCTTCCATTGGAGGTCTATGGGCTCTAGAATGAACATAAAATACGAATCTATGATGGGACAGGACGATGCCTTGCATAGGATGTGTCGGTAAACGTTGTTACTTGCATTGTTTGTTGAGTTACGCTACCTAAATCCTCCCACACTATCGATCACCCACCCGCAAGTTGGGAAGCGGGAGCACTACTGTTGTGGCGGAAAAAAGAGCCCACTATATCTTGCAGTAGCTATTGAAATACTAAAAACTAGCCTCTTTCATGCTTACATCTATATTACTATAAAAAGAGCGAGTTTGATGTTGCGTTTTTCTTGATTCACTCTCTTCTATCTTTTTTTTCAAGGAATTTTATTCCTACAAATATTTATTCTCACACTCTCATATTAACTTTTATTATCTTTAATTTTATATATCTCTCTTCATCCTACAGAAACCGTTTTTTATTCTCTCCTTTCAAACAACCAACACAAATATCTTTTACCGTAGGGACCCTTTCACGAACGAATCCTCTCCCCCCACATTTCCAATAAATTTTATATGTCACGTGCGTGTGCACGTGTGTGTTCACTAGTATATATATAGACCTCAGACAATTGAAGCAGACATTATAAATCCAGAACTAGAACAAGGACACTCACACCAAGGCCGGCTTCATGAAGATGGTATATGTGCACATTTCATACAAGCTGGAACAAATCATGGAGGGCACTGAATCAGACTATGAAGATAAGCTACTCTTATCTAACTCTATGCTAGAGCACTAGTTGTGTATTTATTTTTAGTCGGGTATGTTAGCGTCTTGTAAAGGGGTGCACCTCCCCCTCTTTTTTTATTATGCGTTGTACTTTCATCTGAAATTCATATCTAATGTGTTTATGGTACTTCTAGTACCTAAATGCACTAGTTCCTACTATGTAATCTCAATCTCATTTTGTAGATATAATCTCAAACATATCTTGTCATAATAGTAGTGAACCTTTTATTAAAAAAAATTCATTAGCAGTGGTAGAAGCATTTAATTGCTCTAGTTGGCGTGGGCTTGGTTTGAGCCGTCTCCCATGTATCAGTCAACATCCCATGACAGCTCAGTTCTGCCACAACACACACGAGCATATGGGCGCACACACTCCAAATAGTACTCGGTATCGACTGTGCTGTCTTTCTAGTCCCTGCATGCCCACCGCATCTCACGGCCGGTTACTGCTTTGCGGCGTTCGCACGAATGCCCGGTTGTCGTTTCTGTATGGAGCATGCTTGGATGGAATGTTTCTTTCATTTTATTCCAGAAGTCACCTCCAGGTCCATTAGTCCATTAGTCCCGACTAGGCATGCATACTCCCCTTCGGTCCTCCACATGTATGCCCGCCTACTTGTTTGTCGTCTTGAAAATACTAATACAACACTATGAATTAAAAGTACACGTATACAACACATTAGATATATTAAGATTCACACTCCAGTCTCCAGACCATATGACGAACAGCAGTCCACGCATGTACCTTGTACTAGTTTCTAAATATAACAATTCAAGAAAATGAACAGGCGTTGGTTCAAAAAAGTTTGAAACTTTGCCCGTCAAATCCCCTATCCTAACTCTCTCCCTCTTTTTAACGTGACTCTCTCCAGCTCCAGTTGTTGCTCATACGCCGCCGTCCTACCCGCCTGTCGTCGTCAAGTCCAGGCCGCCGCTACGCCCGCCCCTGCCGCACCCCCGACCATGACTGAACGATTTTCACGTCCAACCTCCAGCCATTCCCAGCCAACTGTCGTCCGCCCAGCCTACCGTCATGTCTGGGACAACATCATGCCTAGGTTGAAGTAGCCCCCAACTTGCCCCAGGTCAAGGCTGTTGTTGAGGCTCTCCGTCACGCCTCCTCTGTCGTCAAACTTCGTCGTGACAACAACACTACGACATCATCATGGCCACACTGTTGCCTCCACCGTCAACCTTCAACACGACAACACCTCATTGCCGCCATGCCCGTATCACATCTTTCGCCGTCGAACATCAATGTAGTAACAACAACAAACTGATATGTCCCATGAGGCCCCCACACCCACACCGCCACCTCCAATATCATATCTCTACTATCGGTGTTGTTCCCATAACGATGACTATCTGGATCATTCGTATTTGCTGTCATTTTTATTCATTTTAGTTGTTGATCCTAAATTTGGTATTATAATGTACAAAATTTAGATATTTATTGAAGGAATTATTGTACTATGCCATTTGTAATATACATTTCATTTTGTTACAAATGAAAAATGTGGTCATTTATGTGTCATATGCAATAACATAGAGTTATGCATATAAAATGTAATGTTTTGAAATAATTATAAATGACTAATGTGTTTCATATTATGTTTTTCTAAATAAAAAAATATCCTGATCATAAGAACTGTTTTAATTAATTTTTGGTGTTGTTTGGATTACGTTTTAGCATTGCAATGACGATCAATCGACATTGTATTATATTTACAGTAAAATGTAACCATGTTGCATAGAAGTGGAGGGAAAATAAAAAATAAATAAATTTAAATGAAAGTGGAGAGAAAATAAAAATAATTTGAATTGTATGTGGCAAGGGGATAAATGCATGTGGTTGAGCGGTGGGTGGTTGAATGATATTATTGTCTTTGTCGTTGTAGCAATTACATACATGCAACCTTGCAAAATGCAACCATGCAATGCATTTGCAAGTTTTTCACCTTGATGATGGTGTTGCATTGTGCTACATATTTTTTAGTATATTGTTAGTTTATACTTATCACTGTAATGGGTACGTTTAAGTATTAGTTTTTGACTGAGTAGAAAAATGTATAGAAACATGATTTTGGTCGTGTTAGACATCATGTGCAGTCTTAACGTAAAAAAAACATTTTCACACTTTTTAAGTATTATATTTTTCTGATCACAAAATTCTCCTGATCGTAAGCACTGCTCTAATTAATTTTTGGTCATGTTCAAAAAAATTTTAGGGCAATGACGATCAATCAATATTGTATTATATTTGCAGCAAAATGTCACCATGTCACATAGAAGTGGAGGAAAAATGAAAAAAAATGAATTTAAATGCAAGTGGAGGGAAAATAAAATAAAATTGAATAGTTTGTGATAAAGGAATAAATGCAAGTGGTTGGGTGGTTGGTGGTTGAACGACATTATTATCGTTGTTGCAACATTTACATACATGCAACGATACAACTACAATAGCATATTTTTCAGTTTGATGACTGTGTCGCATTGTGTTAAACAATTTTTAGTAATTGTTACTCTTTACTTAACACTGTAATTGGTACATTTAAGTACTCATTTTTGACTTAGTAGAAAAATATAAAATCTGATTTTTGGTCGAGTCAGACATCATATGTAGTAGGGAAATTTAGAAGGAAAATATTTTCATATTTTTTAAGCAAAATGCATTATACCAATTTATTCTCAGCTCATTTATTAAAGAATATCCATACTTCTTTGAACAAAATTGAGTACTTTTTTGAACAAAATTAGGATACCAAAAAAATTGAGTACTTTTTTGGACAAAATTAGGATACCAAAAAAATTGAGTACTTTTTTGGACTAAGCAGCGAAATGTAAAAAAATACTTATGGTCGGATGAGTATGATATGCAGTTGACAAATGAAGGGAAAATGAAGAAAAAAATTACATTTTGAATTTTGAACCAGTCATTTATTTGTGGGAGAGGAATAAATGCAATTAGTCTAATAGTGAGTTGTTGGGCGGTATGATTATGTTTGTTGTAGGTTGTTGGGCAACGTAATTATACTTGTTGCGACATTATATGCATGCATCAGACGCACTAGCTGATTTTTCACCAAAGAAGTTGTGTCACACAATGTTAAAAATGATTGTGCATGACTTCCTGAGATTGGGGTATGAATATTGGTGGAAGTGATGCTACACTAATAATTTTCCATGAATTAAGTTGAGGTCCCAATTTGAAGATGGGAGTGAGAGTTTCACCGCATGCATGAATCTCTCCATCAACAAATACAACCCCCATTGAATCATATGTTGGAAACTTAAAGATCACGATTTTTGGTGGTTGGCTATGAGACGAAGCTTTGCTTCAAATGAAGCATCTTTCGGCCCCTTGACAGTTTGAGAGATCTAGTCTGTTCACCACTAGATGGACCGATATGAAATGAGATTTGCTATATAGACACCAACCTGAATGACCAAACCCAAATGACCACACAGATCTCTCGTCCTTTTATTCCAGGTTGTCCAATGAACGCTCCCCAACACATACCCAAACCACGTTACACACTGCCCGAAGACCGGATGGCAGACTGCTAATGAAAAAGCAACATGAGGGAGAGAGGGAAGAGAAAAAGAGATGGTGGGGGAGTGGAGAGAGGAGAGGGAGAGAAAAAGTGGTTGTAGGAGAGAGAAAAAAGATAATATATTTTTTTCAATAACTTTTAAACAGTAATGACTTTTTTGACAAAATAAACACTGACAGACTCATAAAAAATATTTTATAACAAAATCAAGTTTGATAAATTAAAAATAAAATAAAATGTATAATGTAAAAAATATTAGATAATGTGATTATAAAAGTTCAAAAAACAAGAGAGAGAAATTTATTTTCCTTATATCTCTCAAATCGTAATGAATTTTTTAATAAAATAAGAAGTAATGGATTACTAAGAAAAATACTTTAAAAAAAGACTAATGTCAAAATACTTTGATAATAATTTTTTAACAAAATAAATATAACATAGAATAACATGTTGTAGCATATATTTTAACATGATAGAACACATGGATGACATAGATAATATGGACAACATGGAATAACATGGATAACATGTTATAATATGGATAGCATGGATACCATAGTATTACATGGTATAAAACATGAATATCATAGATAATAAAATGCATCGGTTCGTCAGAAAATTCATTATCATTTAACATCTTATACATGTTATAATGTATGTCGTAAAATCATAGCATTAACTACTCACATGTTATAACATGCTATAACATGTTATCTCATGTGTTATATTTATTTTCGTCAAAAAATTAAATTTAAAGTATGTCGCCATTAATCTTATTTTAATGTACCCTTATCCCATGTATTATAATTATTTTGTTAAAAAATTTATTATGAAAATACGTTGACACTAGTCTTATTTTAAAATATTTTTTGTCAGTAATCCATCAATTTTTATTTTATTTAAAAAATCCTTACGGTTTGAGAGTTACAAACAATATAAATTTCTCTCTCCTCATTTTCCATGTGTTAATTATTTTGTTAAAATATATATTATGTCGATATTAGTTTTATATTAAAGCATTTTTTATTAATATTGCATCAATTATAGTTTTATTTTAAAGTATCCTTTCCTACATGGTATAAAATGATATAACATGTGATACATGTTACAAATGTGATAATGTAACATCTCCAGATTTTCACCTTCTCAAAACTGCATGAGGATGAGAAGATAAAATCCAAAAACATTAGGTAATTTTATCAAAGTGCGTTGCGGAAGTAATTTGTGCATACATGAACATCCAACCATAGGCATAAACCATTACATTTCTCAACATTCAACTTGTAATTTATTTCAAATGAATTATTAGTAAAACAGTTTACATTTGCATATTGAATGAAAATTCTATAGTCTATGAACATGTATGCTAACTAGGATCTACACACAATAGGGAAACCTGTACAACTACTCACATCCTGTTCTTTTATCCCATGCTAGCTCTGAACCTAAAACATACGTGAAATAACGAATCAACATAAAGTTGGTACATGGTTGAAAGATACTATACTATGCTGATATATTTAAAATACTTGAAAAAGAAGAAAGAAAATGAAAGAATTATTTAAGATGGAAAAATCACGTAAACCTAAGTTATTAATCATATTTCAATGGACATGTATTCCTATGGTGGACTTAGCACAAACATATATATTGGGCCATATCCCTACATACCTTGTATCATTAGGGATCTCCATGCATACCTTGTACCATTAGGGAGGTTCTAGTCATCATTAATACTTTCCCTCTCTAATAGGGAGATTAATGAACCATCAGTAACTACATTCCATTATATTTCCTTAGTGTTCTTGATGTTCAAGGTAGAAAAGAGATAATAATTGTAGATATATATCCAACAAGATTATATAACTACATGCAAGCATTTACTCATAATTAAATCATCCAACAAAACTAGTCTTATACTTATATCCATGTACCTAAGTTCAAAGATTCTGTATACATCCATGATAACCTAGATAATCTGGTCATCACCTAATTAATAACAAATATTCATCATTAATACAAAATTCACCATTATTAATGGTATTTAGGTCCAAATTAGGGGTTATGTCAAATTTAGGATCAATTTCATATTATTCTGGTGTCTGGTATATTTTTACTGCATATAAATCATAATTAAGATCTCTAATTCGATTTCTGTATTGTTTCAGATGCTCATTTCATTTTCTAGAATTAATGTGATATTAGAGGCACTTATGCATATTTAATGAGAAAAGACCTAATATTGGGTATGATACTCAAATCAAAGTTCATTTTTAGTGTACACATATTGTTAGGGTTCAGAAACATTTTTCTCAGATTTTATCTCCATCATTTAATAATTATACCATTTAAATGAAGTACTATCATCTAAATTAAATATCATCAAAATTAGTGTATCATAAGTCTGATATAAAGGTTTCACAATAAAGAGGGTAGTTTTCTGAGCCTAGTGGTATTTTTGGGGAACAATTTGAGTATTATAGCTATTTTCTAAGATCATAGCTATTTATTGGAAATATGAATGATTTACCTTATAGGCCAATCACAATCTGCCACATGGCTCCTCAGGGGTGCAGTGCTCAGCCTGGGATAGGTTGAGCCAGCCGGTTCAACCAGGCTTTCGCCAGACCCAACTCGTGTTGTCTCTTCTCTCATGTGAACACAAGTGCAGCCGACGCCGGCGTGCGTTCTCCGCTTTGTGATCACTGGTTCTGAGGGCTATCTAGGGTGCCACCGCACGGGAAGGAAGAAGTGAGGAGTCCTGGTGGTAGAAGACCTATTTTCCAGTCGATGATGGTCCTTCAAAGCTAGAAGATGCCTTCCACATGGTTCTGACCACCTCTTCTGCTAGATGGATATTTGGGGTTAGGTGCTCCTATGTTCCGCGACTACCAATGCAAGGTTAGTTGATGGCGGTTCTGTTTCATTTTCTTCTCTATGTGTGAGACACAAGGCACCGCCGTGAGGACATAGTTTGGTGAACGATGACCTAAACCTCATCTATGAACTTCGTCGCCTTTGAGATGGGTAATAGGAGTGCGACGGCTGGTCAAGTCTCCGCTAGACCCGAAGACCCTATCTTCACCTTCATTCTCGACTCCTGCGTGATTCATCTACTGTGGCGTTGTTGAGAAGTTATCCTGGAGGGTGCTGGCAGGACCTATGTGCCAATGACTGCTCGACCGTCAACCCTTCATCTTTTCATTTCCAACTCCACGCGCAGGCCTCCGGCTGTCGCTCTGGCCTAGCTATGAACTGTGATGAGGAGCAATGTGGGATCCAATCCTCCTTGCAAGGCTTTGAGGGGTCCAAGATGCCCCAAGGTGGCGGGTGGATCCCAACTGCTCGCAATCACAGATGGGAGGACCCTACTGCTCCAATACGACGAGGTTGATAGTCGTTGTTGAGGCAAGCCAAACGTGGTATGGAAGCTCGAGTGGTAGGCCAGGGAAGCGGTAGTGCGACCAAGTTTCAAGATTGCCTTGATCTCTCCAGATCTCAGGGAGTTATGTAGACTCATGAAAACTGTAGGCGTATCTACATGTGAAGAGTATAAGTGACTGACCTCCCTGAGATTCCTTCCTTCCTCCATCCTCTTCTAGTGGGAAAGACAAAGGAGTAGCTGGGGTGAAGCTCCTCTGACCAAGACCTTTCTTTTTAGATCTTACTTGTCACACCCCGATCTCACACTAACCACTAATCATGAGATTAGGGCGCGACGGAGGGATTATCACATAAACAAATCACTGAGAACTTTTTTTTTAAAACCTCGTAATGATATCCGGATTATTACTGTAAACTAAAACATAATAAACTATTGCGGAAGCATTTCAATTAAACTGGCTAGAGTACGTAAACAGAGTTTACAACATGTAACATTTTTTAACAGAAAGTAAACATAACAGTTAATTTACATCTTTATACACATTCCACATACACACTCTCTCTCACCCACACCATGTCCCAAGGACCGAGGGGAAGGGACTAAGAGACCTCTAACTAGACTAACTACAAACCTTCTATCAACTAAGCGTTAGGATGAAAAGATCCTTCAGATTCCTGCTGCTGATGATGACCTGAAAATGTTTTGAGTAGAGGTATGAGCCTACTCGCTCAGTGAATAGCATTTCATTTAGCTATCACTAAACAACTCATCAGGTTTATAAATTGAAATTAAACATAAGTGCAGTCTTAAGCAGGGTAGTATTATTAACATAACAGATTTGCAGAATATAATCACATTTCCATGCAATAACAGATAATTTGAACAGATAAACAGATATAAAGAAATAGCACAAAAATTCGAATACTTAAATTTACTGTGATCTTATATGAGTACCAATTTATATTATTATTATGCCCTAATCATATGCAGTGTACCCTGCATATGAAGATCCGTAGCGAACTACGATCCCACCGTACAAGACTTAGCGACACACCCGGGAAATGCTAAGTCTGACGCCAGCCCTGCTCTGCCACAGGACCACAGGCTCTCCAGCCTCAATGCACTACTCCGAGTGCTCTAGACTCCTCCTCTAACCTGAGTACACATGCGGAGAGTCTCACGGGGTTACCTCCATGACTCCGCACGAATCTTGTTGCAATAACCCCCAATTTTTTTTTCTCCAGTGCCACCGTGACTCCGCACGCGTTGTTGTTGGACACTGCCTCTCTGTCCTCGTGTCTCCATGACTCCGCACGGATAATGTTGCAACACGAGTTTCACCCCTAAGAAGCAGATCTGTCAAAGGGGTTCTACGGTGTTAGGGCACCTAAGTCTATTAACTGATTAATATATAAACATTTAAACAGGAAATTCACATTTACTGATTTCATATCAGATCACAATACACTGTCATTCTAAACCGACAGAGCAATATATTTCAAATCATTGTAATTTCTGAGAAATTCTCATACCATGCATTCAGACAATTTAAAAATGCATAAATAACCCAACTTATTTCAATTTGGCACATACATAGCGAATTTACGCAATTGAACATCTTATTGCACAAATTAAAGAAATTTACTTCACATATGAGAATCATACTCAACAATTAATCTTATTGCACAAATTAAAGAAATTTACTTCACATATGAGAATCATACTCAACAATTATCAATTCTCTAAAATTCTCGAAAAACATGCACATTAACCCAAATCCTGGTTTGTGCATCACTTAACTCAATTAAGAGTTAATTACATATCACAATACAATTTATTAACAATACTTGAGAATTTCTGGTAATATTTCAGAGAAATGTGCCATTTCATGTAAATATCAATTTACACATATTAACGTCAAAAGATATATGCAATTTAGGGTTTTATTGCATATTTTATTTATTCATATCAACTTTAAAATCGTACATCTGATAATTTATCAGAAATCCTTATTGTCTGGGTTCATACCCAATCCATACCATTTTTAGACATGAATTTCTAATTTCAACATTCAAATAAGCAATTTAGGTTCCAATGAACCATATAAATCTACCGATTCAATCCACACTGATCAATTGCTAAATTTAATCATATAACAGCATCTAGAAGCAATTTATGAAATAAAAAAGTCGGGCGACGCCAAACACCGCCCTACGCCTGATAACGCCTGTTATCAGCGTAATTTGCGCACAAAACAGAAAATATTCAAACGCCTGAGTTATTTAATGATAAATGAATGAAATCCAACTCACCTCGGTTTGGATCGCCCGGATCCGTCTAGGAACGCGTCCAGGGACCAGTTTCTGAGCACACACAAGTCTTCTTCAACCTCGGTTCAGCCTGGGTTGAATGAAGTACACGCAAGCAGCTCTTTGATTTGGCGTCGTTCTTTGCTATAGTTGTAGATCCGAGCAAAGGCCTCAAAGACGAGCTCACGGCGTTTCTATGTTGCTGCTGCTACTGCTATTCGAGCCCTAGCAGCCTATCATCGCTACTACGTGCAGCTGCTTCATCAACTAAGCTGGGGCGCCGCCCCTACTGCCTGTTGTCCGCCCAACCAAGAACTAGGTCGGGGATGGAGGCGTTGCGTCCCTTGCTTGGGCCTTGAGCTCTTGGTCGGCCTCAAGGGCACCTCCCCTGATGCTTTGCGCGCCCAAAACGGGTCCCTGAATGTTGCTGCAGGATGGCCGCCCAAGTCAAGCAGCAAAGCTGCAGGTAGGCGCCGCTGCTAGGACACAAGATGGAGGGGGAAAGAAAGAAGTGGAAGGAGGACGGAGCTCAAGGGAGCTCTCCAACTGCTGGATGCGTCCACGATGGCTTCCCTGGCCACTGTTGCGGCTGCTGCACTGTTGTAGCTTGCTAGGGCGCCGCCTAGCAGATCAGTGGTTGAAGGACGCCGCTAGGCCATGGAGGACGAGGAAGAAGAGAAGGAGAGGAGTGGGCAGAGGTAGGCGCAGTTAAACGAAGCCATGGGCGCTCAAAATCGCCCCATCGATCCCCACCCTACTGCCATGGATCGGGGGCTGGGCGCCGCTCTGGGTTTCCTTTTCTATCGGGAAATGATAAGGAAGAAGAGGGGTAGCCGACCCTCAAAGGAAATCAATAAAAATAAATAAATGTTTAATTAATAGAAAAATTGCACCCAGGTCCAAAAATCTTAAAACTGTCATAACATTTGACTCGAATGTCCAATTCGAGTGATTCCTCTTGCAACTTTTCAAGCACGGAATTCTCTACAACTGGAGGCATCAAAATCATGCTAAATAACTAGTAACACATGATCAAAACAATAATTACATCAGTTATTACTTAACTCACTCAATTAACTTAACAATCATCATTAATATTATCATTAATTACCTCAGATGATTTGATCTCAACTATTGATTCACATATTATCTTATCTTAATTAATCATGATGTTTAACAGAGTGCTTAGCACTAATCAAGGTGCTTTACACTAATCGAGGTATTTACTGGCTACCCTCAATGTGGGTCATAACAATCTTCCCCCCTTATAAGAATTTCGTCCCAAAATTCCTAAAAGAGAAAAGGAAACTTGTTACGCATCTCAGATTCAAGCTCCCACGTAGCTTCCTCTAGATTATGATTCCTCCACAAAACTTTTACTAAAGGTATCTCATGATTCTTAAGTTTCTTGATCCTCTGATCAACTATCTGAACCGGTCCTTCAACATAGGACACGTCTGTCCTGAGCTGTGCCGGTTCTGGGTCTATTATCTTCTCTGTACCAGGATAGCATTTCTTAAGCATAGACACATGAAACACATCATGGAAATTAACCAATTTGGATGACAATTCCAACCTATAGGCTACAGGCCCAATCCTTTCAATGATAGGATACGGGCCCATAAACCTAGGAGTCAGTTTGCCTCTCTTACCAAACCTCAGCACTCCCTTCCATGGTGAAACTTTCAAGTACACTTCATCACCAACCTCAAACTCAAGAGGTCTATGTCTCTTCTCACTGTAACTCTTCTGCCTATCCTGAGCAATTTTCAACTGCTCTCTGATCATAGCAATCTTTGCAGTGGTCAAATCCACTATCTCTGGTCCAAGAATCTGCTTTTCACCTACCTCATACCAACATATGGATGATCTACACTTTCTACCATATAGAGCTTCATACTGAGCCATACCAAGTCTAGAATGGTGACTATTATTGTATGCAAAATCTATAAGGCTCGAGTGTTCTTCCCAACTTCCACTAAAATACATGAGATATGCTCTCAGCATGTCCTTAGGAGTCTGAATGGTCCTCCCGGACTGACCATCCGTCTATGCGTGGAAAGTTGTACATAATCTCAACTTGTGCCCAAAGCACATTGCAATAGATTCCACAACCTGGATGTGAACTTAGGATCTCTATCTGATACAATTGAAACTAGGATACCATACAATCTGACTATTTCATCCACGAATATCTTATTCAGCTTCGGTACATCAAAGGTTGACTTAATATGAAGAAAGTGAGCAGACTAAATTAATCTATCCACAATCATTCATATCGAGTTACAACCTTTAGGTGTCCTGGGAAACCCTATCACAAAATCCATTGTGATATGTTCCCACTTCCACTCAGGTAGAGGAAGAGATTGCAAGGTACATGTAGGTTTCTAGTGCTCAGCCTTAACCTGCTGACACACATTGCACCTAACCACATACTCGGCTACATTCTTTCCACGCCAGGCCTCCAAAACAAACTCTTGAGATTCATGTACATCTTAGTGTCACCTGGATGTATAACATACATTGATGCATGTGCTTCCTCAAGAATCTATTCTTTCAAATCATTATCTCAAGGTACATGCAACCTGTCATGCTAATACAACACAACATCATCTGAAAACTTGAACTCTGGTCTCTTCCCCCTGCCATGTCATGCATGATCTGGTTTAACTCACTATCACCCTATTGTAGTTTCTTGATTTGATCTTAAGTAGTAGGCTTGACTTGCATCTGTGCAATCAAACCACTATGTGTTGTCACCCCTAAGTCTAAGTTCAGCTTCCGCATTTCCACTAGCATGTCTCTTTTGAAATATGCCATGGAAAATACATCCACTATTGAACTAGACTTCCTACTTAGGGCATTAACTACCACATTTATCTTACCAGGATGATAATCTATGGTCACATCATAATCTTTGATCAATTCTAATCATCTGCATTGTCTAAGATTCAGATCCTTCCGAGTGAAGATATATTTTAAGCTCTTATGATCTGTAAACACCTGACATGTCTCACCATAAAGATAGTGACGCCATGTCTTAAGAGCATGAATTACAACAGCTAACTTCAGATCATGTATCAGGTAATACTCCTCATTCTATGCTACTTACTTATTGTTACATTTCAAATTTATATTTCACTCTTTCCGAGCCATTTTCACATTGTTTATCTACCTTTAAACCCTAGATTTTATTAATTCTAGCTTACCATTCATAGAACAAATCTCATGATCTTATTTTATAGGGATGCTAGTACTCAAGGTCAAATCACTATTGATATCCCTTGAACTACTACAGCTCTAAACATTCTAGAGTTTCTTCTTTATCAATAACATAGCGTTATTGTGATGTGACTATGTTCCCTCAGTTTGAAATTCAAACTTTAGATCTCATAAGTTTTACTAAATTCTTCCTTATCTTATCACTGGAATTTCCTTTCTCTCATTTGTTCTGGACTTTGGTATTTCCATGATATCTCTTCAATTTAATGGAAACTTATAACGTAACATGAGTATCATTTCAAACTGGACAAGCCATATATTCAGGTATTGCAAATATCAAGAGATTCAACATAATAAGCATGCATGCAGATTTCAAATTCTTAAATAATCTAATTACATGTCCACTTGTAATTTACTGAGAAATCAATATCAATATGCATGCAGGCAGACTGGAATTCTCAAATAAACAGAATGCATGTCAATTTGGCACTTTATACACTAAAATTGTGCAATTGAACTGTTAAGCATCACACATCTTATACTGAGAATTTTGATATCAAAATACTTGATTCATTGAACACCCTATCCTTAGGGTTTCAATTACCTCATTCACTTGATTGCAGTTCAAATCACAATATGATATCATTCTAGAACTGTCAGAACAGTGTACTTAAAATAATTGTAAATACTGAGAAATTCTTATATCATGCATTCATTTTCTAAGTTATGTGTTTGTTCTTTATTTTAAAAACTAATTTGTTAGTCTATAGAGACTTAGAATCCAAAGGTAGTATGTATGAATGTATTTAACTTTATAATAAAGATATGCATTCCATACTCTCAATTATGTCTTGTAATTCTCGTTCCTTAATCAAAGTCATCATTTCTAACATTTCCTTTAATCCAACTAAGTTTCTTGTCTTGGTCTTATAATTTTCATAAGACTCTTTATTTCTATGTACTTATCATATACTCAACTCTTTTCTTTTATTTTCTCTTTGCTTTGAAGTACATAAAAGTATTTTACTCCATTCCATGATCCAACCCAAAGATGATTCTTACTATCTTAGCCATTACATATTTTTCTCATATCCTTTCCATACTCTTATATTTAGAGTTCGTATAATACAAATCATTAAATTGAATCTGAACCTTGTATCATGTTCCTTTATTTCCAATTAAGGATTGCTCATATGAGACTCCAACATTGGGCCTCAGATATCATTTCCAGCTACTTCTTAGCTGTTCTAATCTTTCCCTTATATCTCAACATCTTATCGTATGTACATTCTTACTATGATTCAGGTCTAAATCATCCAGAGTCTACTCTAATTATACTGTTAATAGGAGTCATTAGATCCCAGTAACGCATCCTGCCAGCCGGACCAGGCCGAACCTGTAGTCCTGAAGCCAAGAGCTACTCAGGATTAACCAACCCCTATTGATTTCAAACATGTGGAATGAATATCCACTTAGGGAAAACTCATTTAAATATAATTTCGGGTCTACTTTAATACAAAGAATACAAACACTAAATAAATCACTTCATGACACAACAATATAAAACAATCATATTTATTGTACAAACTGAAAATCTAAATTCATGCATATAAGAGCATTTCTAGTGATCTTCAATCAAATAAGCAATATAAAGTAAGAGTTATTTCACATCCTATGTTTAATCTCTTACTCCTACATTAATTTCTTATCTCATAACCCTAAAATTTATAGGGTTTCTCTCTAGCCTATCCTTCATCTGCATACCTGGCCAGGGCATCCAGAGAAGAATAGACAAAGTAGCTTGATACTGGTCAATCTAAGTATTCAGACACCTGGCCAGGGTATCCAAACACTCAGATCTCCCAGAGCTAAAGACACATCATTTCTTATCCATCTTAATTATAATTCTATCTTTTGATCCTAATGATCCCAGACGACTCAACTTAAACTCTCAACTTAATTCTCATAACCACGTCCTCTTCCTGCCATCTGCAATAATTTAACAGAACACTTCCTATTATAAAATTGCAGTTAGAAGGAAGACACCTAAGTCCTAATCCTATTGGTCTCTTATCGTCCCCTGACCTTGACTTAGAGTAACTACATACTCAACCTATGCTCTGATACCAAGATGTCACACCCCGATCTCATACTAACCACTAATCATGAGATTAGGGCGCGACAGAGGGATTATCACATAAACAAATCACTGAGAACTTTTTTTTTTAAACCTCGTAATGATATCCGGATTATTGCTGTAAACTAAAACATAATAAACTATTGCGAAAGCATTTCAATTAAACTGGCTAGAGTACGTAAACAGAGTTTACAACATGTAACATTTTTTAACAGAAAGTAAACATAACAGTTAATTTACATCTTTATACACATTCCACATACACACTCTCTCTCACCCACACCATGTCCCAAGGACCGAGGGGAAGGGAGTAAGAGACCTCTAACTAGACTAACTACAAACCTTCTATCAACTAAGCGTTAGGATGAAAAGATCCTTCAGATTCCTGCTGCTGATGATGACCTGAAAATGTTTTGAGTAGAGGTATGAGCCTACTCGCTCAGTGAATAGCATTTCATTTAGCTATCACTAAACAACTCATCAGGTTTATAAATTGAAATTAAACATAAGTGCAGTACTAAGCAGGGTAGTATTATTAACATAACAGATTTGCAGAATATAATCACATTTCCATGCAATAACAGATAATTTGAACAGATAAACAGATATAAAGAAATAGCACAAAAATTCGAATACTTAAATTTACTGTGATCCTATATGAGTACCAATTTATATTATTATTATGCCCTAATCATATGCAGTGTACCCTGCATATGAAGATCCGTAGCGAACTACGATCCCACCGTACAAGACTTAGTGACACACACGGGAAATGCTAAGTCTGACGCCAGCCCTGCTCTGCCACAGGACCACAGGCTCTCCGGCCTACAGGCTCTCCGGCCTCAATGCACTACTCCGAGTGCTCTAGACTCCTCCTCTAACCTGAGTACACAGGCGGAGAGTCTCACGGGGTTACCTCCATGACTCCGCACGAATCTTGTTGCAATAACCCCCAATTTGTTTTTTCTCCAGTGCCACCGTGACTCCGCACGCGTTGTTGTTGGACACTGCCTCTCTGTCCTCGTGTCTCCATGACTCCGCACGGATAATGTTGCAACACGAGTTTCACCCCTAAGAAGCAGATCTGTCAAAGGGGTTCTACGGTGTTAGGGCACCTAAGTCTATTAACTGATTAATATATAAACATTTAAACAGGAAATTCACATTTACTGATTTCATATCAGATCACAATACACTGTCATTCTAAACCGACAGAGCAATATATTTCAAATCATTGTAATTTCTGAGAAATTCTCATACCATGCATTCAGACAATTTAAAAATGCATAAATAACCCAACTTATTTCAATTTGGCACATACATAGCGAATTTACGCAATTGAACATCTTATTGCACAAATTAAAGAAATTTACTTCACATATGAGAATCATACTCAACAATTAATCTTATTGCACAAATTAAAGAAATTTACTTCACATATGAGAATCATACTCAACAATTATCAATTCTCTAAAATTCTCAAAAAATGTGCACATTAACCCAAATCCTGGTTTGTGCATCACTTAACTCAATTAAGAATTAATTACATATCACAATACAATTCATTAACAATACTTGAGAATTTCTGGTAATATTTCAGAGAAATGTGCCATTTCATGTAAATATCAATTTACACATATTAACGTCAAAAGATATATGCAATTTAGGGTTTTATTGCATATTTTATTTATTCATATCAACTTTAAAATCGTACATCTGATAATTTATCAGAAATCCTTATTGTATGGGTTCATACCCAATCCATACCATTTTTAGACATGAATTTCTAATTTCAACATTCAAATAAGCAATTTAGGTTCCAATGAACCATATAAATCTACCGATTCAATCCACACTGATCAATTGCTAAATTTAATCATATAACAGCGTCTAGAAGCAATTTATGAAATAAAAAAGTCGGGCGACGCCAAACGCCGCCCTACGCCTGATAACGCATGTTATCAGCATAATTTGCGCACAAAACAGAAAATATTCAAACGCCTGAGTTATTTAATGATAAATGAATGAAATCCTACTCACCTCGGTTTGGATCGCCCGGATCCGTCCAGGAACGCGTCCAGGGACCAGTTTCTGAGCACACACAAGTCTTCTTCAACCTCGGTTCAGCCTGGGTTGAACGAAGTACACGCAAGCAGCTCTTTGATTTGGCGTCGTTCTTTGCTATAGTTGTAGATCCGAGCAAAGGCCTCAAAGACGAGCTCACGGCGTTGCTATGCTGCTGCTACTGCTATTCGATCCCTAGCAGCCTATCATCGCTACTACGTGCAGCTGCTTCATCAACTAAGCTGGGGCGCCGCCCCTACTGCCTGTTGTCCGCCCAACCAAGAACTAGGTCGGGGATGGAGGCGTTGCGTCCCTTGCTTGGGCCTTGAGCTCTCGGTCGGCCTCAAGGGCACCTCCCCTGATGCTTTGCGCGCCCAAAACGGGTCCCTGAATGTTGCTGCAGGATGGCCGCCCAAGTCAAGCAGCAAAGCTACAGGTAGGCGCCGCTGCTAGGACACAAGATGGAGGGGGAAAGAAAGAGGTGGAAGGAGGACGGAGCTCAAGGGAGCTCTCCAACTGCTGGATGCGTCCACGATGGCTTCCCTGGCCACTGCTGCGGCTGCCGCACTGCTGTAGCTTGCTAGGGTGCCGCCTAGCAGATCAGTGGTTGAAGGACGCCTCTAGGCCATGGAGGATGAGGAAGAAGAGAAGGAGAGGAGTGGGCGGAGGTAGGCGCAGCTAAACGAAGCCATGGGCGCTCAAAATCGCCCCATCGATCCCCACCCTACTGCCGTTGATCGGGGGCTGGGCGCCGCTCTGGGTTTCCTTTTCTATTGGGAAATGATAAGGAAGAAGAGGGGTAGCCGACCCTCAAAGGAAATCAATAAAAATAAATAAATGTTTAATTAATAGAAAAATTGCACCCAGGTCCAAAAATCTTAAAACCGTTATAACATTTGACTCGAATGTCCAATTCGAGTGATTCGTCTTGCAACTTTTCAATCACGGAATTCTATACAACTGGAGGCATCAAAATCATGCTAAACAACTAGTAACACATGATCAAAACACTAATTACATCAGTCGGTACTTAACTCACTCAATTAACTTAACAATCATCATTACTATTATCATTAATTACCTCAGATGATTTGATCTCAACTATTGATTCACATATTATCTTATCTTAATTAATCATGATGTTTAACAGAGTGCTTAGCACTAATCAAGGTGCTTCACACTAATCGAGGTATTTACTGGCTACCCTCAATGTGGGTCATAACATTACTCTTCCTCTATTGTCCTCTCCTCTCCCACCCTTCTTCTTCTTCGTGCAACTTGATGCATATGGTAGTGGACAGATGACTGAAATAAGATGTTGGTATCTCTCTTCTCCCTACCCTAAGAGGTTTGCGAGGGGTTGTTTAGATCCAGAGAGTGCAGCGGAGTGAGCGT
This sequence comes from Alisma plantago-aquatica, assembly GCA_963693085.1. Classification (NCBI taxonomy): domain Eukaryota; kingdom Viridiplantae; phylum Streptophyta; class Magnoliopsida; order Alismatales; family Alismataceae; genus Alisma; species Alisma plantago-aquatica. The sequence continues at coordinate 929,472,928 of OY856411.1, read as the reverse complement.
ACTTAGCTAGTCTCCCAGATTCATCGTCTTGACTACTTCCTTAAGAGTCTAGATTACGGCCACCTGCTCCTCAGATTTTGGAACTGTGAGACGATGGGAACAAGTTCCCCGTGACCAGTTAATAAAATTTTTGAGTATATTTCTCATTCCTATGTAATCAAATAATCTAGTATCATAAATCTTCCATATTACTAAATTAGAATCTCAATTAGAATTTAAATTCCAAACATATACTCATCTTGACCTACTAAATCTTTATTCCAAATAACATCATATCTAGGATTAGCATGATCAAAGATAATTATCATTTGACCTATAACTATAGCCTAACAACTTCAACTCACTTAGTAAAATCATGATGAAATTTCAGAATTGCTCTTCAACCATTCAGATTTATGTATATCACTACAACATGTTTAATCTCATAAATACTTAAATTAACTTACAAAAGCGATCATCCTAGTTGAACTCAATCATATGTCACAATCATATGTCGCATCTTTGATCAACCCTTATCGATGTAAAAGAGTCGATAATCGCATACTCGATTCTTCAATTTAAATTTTCCCTAAAATTCCAGGTTATCACATTCACCCACCTTATATCGAATTTCATCCTCGAAATTCAACTGATCTTATGCTCAAGTTGATATCAAGAGGCCTAACTTCATATAGTCACTTCTTCTTGGTGCCCAGGATATCATAGTTCTAGATGTACCCTAAGTTATCATCTTAGGATTTAGAGCATTGTGGGTGTACCCACCCCACTTTATATGGGTTGAAGCATCATTTTATGTCTTAGTCATGACTTGATCTTCTTTTATTTTAGGATTTACATCCCCTATCTTAAAAAAAGGGTTTTATTCATACATATGAAGCTGAGAAGGCATTGTTTAAGGTTTCATCCTTCACTCTTCTAAATCATGTAAGGCAAAGTCAAGGTTCATGCCATTATTTCTAGAAATATCACACTTAATATCATTAGTGTTGTCTATGATCAACATGACCCTAGGATTTCATCATGAGAGGGTATTATTTTTCATACTTACACATTAGGGTTTCACCCTATGGTATGAATGGTATTTTCAAACTGGAAGCATAAATTTGAGAAGATTTGAGGTTAAGAACTATTTTGTGATCATGTTACCTATGATCCAAAGATATCTTTATTTCAATCCCATGATTTTAGATTTATATGTCTCATGTATAATATGAAGGGAAAGAGAATATACTAAATTAAGCCTATCATTTCGAACTTGAATATTATAAGTGTGACATAGGAAGGGATTATAGATAGGTCATGTTTATCATGATTTCAAACTTGAATATTACATGTATGATATAGGAACGGAATATAGAATAGGTCAAGCTTATACGAGTGACTCCTGATATATAAATAATCTATATAGCTCAAGTGAGGTTTCTAGTATCATATATTAAGAAAGAAAAGTGGGAGGGACAACATGTGTGAGTACTTTATGAACAAGGAATTTTACTCTCATAATTAGAATTACATATATCACCTCACTTGCAGCTAATGATGAGCTTTACAAGCTTATGTCACTTAAGCTAGGACCTAACTCAGTCAAAGTATTGAATTTCTCATTATGAGTCACCTACTCATCATTTTTTTTACCCAACCCTCACATATAGGATTGAATCATGCAAAAGGAATCAACTCATGCATGCAACAGTAACCAAGATTAGGACACGCCATTTCACATATATCTCATATTTTTCATATATTATAGGGTAGGTCCTACGACCCTCTCCTTGTGGGTCTCACTCTCTCTGGAGTTCACCACATATCTTGTCCTAACACTAGAGGTCCTCCTTTGTAAAAGAGCTTGAGGCTCATGCATATTCAATGTTATCTTAACTTAGCTCATCTTAAGTAAGGAAGAGTATGTACTTTTATCATCAAGACTTAGCTTAGATTATCCAAATTTGGATTCAGACCTCATTTACAACTTAGGTCTTTATAAACAACATATACCTCAGAGATCGAATTTATATTAGATCATCCTTGCTTACATCATCTATCATTCTATTGTCAATCTATCTATCACATATCCTTATAAGGCTCTAGACATCTATTCTAGATATACTCTCTCTTTTATACTGATGTCACCCCCTTTCAATTAGGTTGCATGAACACTAACTACTCTCCAGTGTGAGGGACACATTTTCATATTTACATATATTGTAACAACCCTGTCTCCCGGTAACCTCCAATTAAGGGAGACCCGAAGGACAGAGTCGTTATTCAACTAACAGGATCAAAGGTTTGACAAATAATCAGTAATAATTAATAAACTTTACCAACTAAACTGAAAACATGTATAAAATAAAACTTTTCTTACCTTGGAAAAACTAAGATTTCTAAACTTCTATCCATGAAGATGTTAATCTAACTAATCCTCATGTGCATGTTATTTCTCATTCGATTCCACATATGTCACTTTACTATTTTTTCTTTCATTTGCACCTAAAACGCTGACAAACAAAACGTCGGTCAGCCGAAGCTGGTATGTGGGGGAAACAATAATTGTGCAACTATGTTAACAATGTAATCAACCAAATATCATTTAACAACCAAGATTACATTTTAAGAAATACTACTCAATCCTTGCCTATCCCCTTTCTCTGTAACGTCCCTGCAGTGGACATGGATACCACCTCTCTCATATGGTAGATCCTTACCCCCATGGCCCTACCACACAGGTAGCCAATACCTAGGGTTATGGAGTCGCATGGTCCTACCCAAAGGTAGACCAATCCCTGACTCATGATGACTTGATGGACCTACCCCTTTGGTAGCCATTTACTAAGTCATTTAATGACCTGATGGACCTACCCTCATTGGTAGCCATTTAATAGGTCAATCTATAAAGCTACAGAGGGGACTAGGATCTGAGCTAGTAGGCATATTTCTTATGTGATAGTCATATTCACATTATACTTTGCATGAATTAAATACATCCAACAGTTTATTCAAGCCACGATGGAAACATCGATAAAATCCCAGAAAACTAATTTGGGTAATCATAAGCGTAACCACATACATGTACATGTAGATTCAGGTGCAAGAATAGTCCAAACAACAATGAGCAAGCAAGCATTCAATAAGATCCTGAAACAAATATACAATTTCCTTTTATTACTCGTGTCATTAAGATTTATTAAATCTAGCTCGCTTCTTAGGGTTTCTAGTCCAATTTTAGAATTTCCTTGGCAATTAGGGTTTCACTTCATCTTTCATTATTTTTAAACCCTAATTTAACACAATTGATCACAAACCCTAATTATTTCCACATCTAATTATCAATTCCAGATTAAAGGCATAATTAACCATTAATCAAGCTCATTAAGCCTCTTTTTATTAAAGCTACTATTTTTATCCTCTTAATCCATGGCAATATCATTATATGTATTCATCATTAATTCATAGTCCATTATGATCCAAAACACACAAGAACTCTATTTACCATTAATTCCATCTTTTATTCATGAGAAAACCCTAATTTCTATATTACGGTTATTTATCCACAAATTAGGGTCTTTAATGCTCAAAATAACATATTCCAACTTTAATCACGAAATTAATCGATTAAAGCCATTAATAGTCGAATTAATCAACATTAGGGTTTCAAGGCCCATTAAAGATATTTATGCACAAGAAACTCTAAATTAATTAATTATGTACAAGGTTCATCCTTTTTCTTCCTAATGTTCCTTTTTATCATTAACATGCTAATATCAACTTTAATCATCTATTAAACCCTACTAATCACTTTAATAATATCAAAATAGGGTTCTTTAACCATTAACACATTAAAGTTGATATCTTCCATTATTTTTCAAATTATATAAGGAATCATGCTTCAATTTTATTTTTATTAGATTCTACTTATTTTTCTAAGAAGCTTTCATATTTTAAGCGAACCTATCCGAGCTACAGATATTTAGTTATGAATTTAGCAAAAATACCTCACTTGGGCCAATCTGGATCTGCCACGTCACCCTATGCGGCTTGCCTTGAGTTTTATAACCAGATTACGGGAATACCCCTGGTTAAGTCACCCATAGCTCCTGCCCGCGAAGGGAAAAACTATCTAATGCCGCCTCCGCCTCCTTCTTGCTCATGCAGACCTGCTGCGTTGCCCTAGCGGCTGGTTGCAGCATGACGTGGGCTCCTTCCGGCCCTCCTCAAGGCTCGGGGGTGGCCGCCCATGGCCGCCCCAGCTCTGCCCCATCCTGGCGCTCTCAGGGGACCCCTCAGCCTGCAGCCACGGTGGTTGGTTTGGGCTGAGCATGCCTGCATAGCGCGAACGTCCAAGCAGCATTGTGCAGGTTGATTCTTCCTCCCTAGGCCGTGATCCACGCTGGGAAAACTTGCCCTGCCTCCGCCGAGACCTCGCGCACGTGTGGCGCCACCCATCTCGTGTTCAGTATAGCTGATTTGAGCGGCACAGAACTGCAACCCATGGATAGAGTTGCATCCATGCAGCCGCTGCTGCACATGGTTTAGTGCGTGGTCAAGATGGTAAATCTCCTTCCTGGTACCACGGAGCATCAAGCTGCCATTGCTACTCTCTTTTCCTGCCTCGTGGCTTTTAGGTTCTCGATGTTCCTCTCAATTAGGGTTTGGTGTGCAAGAAACATGAAGAAGGGAGAGAGGAGTGCGTGGGATTTCTCTGGACTCATCCCCAGGTCTTACCCCTTATATAGGGGAGTTTAGAAACACCCTGGGGTGCTTGCCCGTGAAGCAACCAATCCCTCTACCGATAGGAATGTGATTCCTTCATTAAAAAGTTAGTTTCTCTCTCTCATATTTCTTTAATATGTGAATATTTAGGAATTTGAAAATCCTTTCCCTTATTCTCTTTATTTCTTGCTTTTCAATCCATTGGCACGAAATCCTATTTTCCTTTAATAGAAAAAAATACTTTCTTTTTAGCAATACCACATAATACATTAATTGTATACTCACATTATCTTCTTATTTTCTGTTATGGGTATTTTCTCTTTCCTTTTTTATTCATTGGGACTCCTTGGATCCCAAGAAACTCTAATAATTTGAAATCCTTTTTATTGGATACTCATTACCCTTCTAGATGCATCTAAATGCATTATTCTTCATTATCATGTGTATTTCTTATTAAAATATTTCTTTTTGAGGATTTATCTTTATTTCTCTTTGATTTTCCTCATTGGTATTCCTTTTATCATGAGAAATCCTTGGAATGCGAAATTCCATCAAGAATAACTCAATTATACATCTTTTCACATATTTTCCACATTTCATCAATGTTTTCAATTTCTTTCTTAATAAAGAAAAACTCTATTAATCTTTTCTTTTCTTATTTATTTTCTTTGCAACTTTGGACTCCTTGGTACCCAAGGAACCCAAGAGGCACAAAATCCCTCCTTGGATTTGCCTTCTAGAGGTTTCTACCTCTTTCTTTTCTCAAATATTCAATTATTCATTAATTAATTGAATTTCCTTGTTTTTGGGCCCAATAGCCAATAAAGCCCACAAATCAAACAACAAGGCTATTTTAAGCAAAATCCATTTATTCACAACAAATTATATTATTTTTCCAAATATCTTTAATATGAGAAATTGCATTTCTCACCAAAGGATCCCAAAATTTGGGGTTGTAACATATATATAACAAAATATTATATAGTTTTTCTCCGAGAAGACGGACGTCAGAGAAAACTGTCGAGGCTCGAGCCGATTGGAAAACAAAACCAAATCAGAAAAATCGAGTGTCTCACACACAGTAGATAGTCTAGTGTCATGTCACCTAGTGAAATGGTGAGAACAAGGTGTAGATTAGTGTAGCTACCCAATGCATATGAGCTCTATATGAATAGGGTTTCACACACTTGTTTAAACCTAGTTCTCAAACATCTAGGTTCTAACCTAGAGTCTAAGTCAAACATTATTCCTATAGAAAAACTTACTAAGTTTCAAGGATTTAAGGTGAAAGGTGAGGCTTAGTTCATATGTTTCATGGTGAGCAATTGTTAGGTGTAGTTATTGTTCATACTCTGATACCAACTGTAACGTCCCCAGATTTTCACCTTCTCAAAACTGCATGAGGATGAGAAGATAAAATATGAAAATATTAGGCAACTGTATCAAAGTGTGTTGCAGAAGCAATTTGTGCATACATGAACATCCAACCATAGGCATACACCATAACATTTTTCAACATTCAACTTGTAATTTATTATAAATAAATTATTAGTAAAATGATTTACATTTGCATATTGAATGAAAATTCTATAGTCTATGAACATGTATGCTAACTAGGATCCACACACAATAGGTAAACATGTATGACTTCTCACATCTTGCTCTTTTTTCCCATGCTAGCTCTGAACCTAAAACATACGTGAAACAACGAATCAACATAAAGTTGGTATGTGGTTGAAAGATACTATACTATGCTGGTATATTTAAAATACTTGAAAATGAAGAAAGAAAATGAAAGCATTATTTAGGATGGAAAAATCAGGTAAACCCAAGCTATTAATCATATTTCAATAGTCATATATTACTATGGTGGACTTAGCACAAACATATATTATTAGGCCCTATCCCCGCGTACTTTGTACCATTAGGGATCTCCCTACGTACCTTGTACCATTAGGGAGGTTCTAGTCATCATTAATACTTTCCCTCTCTAATAGGGAGATTAATGAACCATCAGTAACTACATTTCATTAGATTTCCTTAGTGTTCTTGATGTTCAAGGCAGAAAAGAGACAATATTTATAAATATACATCCAAAAAGATTATACAACTACATGCAAGCATTTACTCATAATTAAATCATCAAGCAAAACTAGTCTTATACTTATATCCACGTACCTGAGTTCAATGATTCTTTATAAATCCATGATCACCTAGATAATCTTGTCATCACCTAATTAATAATAAATATTCATCATTAATACAAAATTCGCCATTATTAATGGTATTTAGGTCCAAATTAGGGGTTAGGTCAAATTTATGTTCAATTTCATATTATTCTAGTGTCTGATTTTTTTTACTGCATATAAATCATAATTTAGATCTCTAATTCAGTTTTTGTATTTTTTCAAATGCTCATTTCATTTTCTAGAATTAATGTGATATTAGAGGCACTTATGCATATTTAATGAGAAAAGACCTAGTATTGGGTATGATACTCAAATCATATTTCATTTTTAGTGTACACATATTGTTAGGGTTCGGAAACATTTTTCTTAGATTTTGTCTCCATCATTTAATAATTATACCATTTAAATGAAGTACTATCATCTAAATTAAATATCATCAAAATTAGTGTATCATAAGTATGATATAAGGGTTTCACAATAAAGAGGGTAGTTTTTTGAGTCTAGTGGTATTTTTGGGGAACAATTTGAATACTAGATCAATTTATAATGCATTTTCTAAGATTATAGCCTTTTATTGGAAATATGAATGATTTATCTTATAGACCAATCACAATCTGTCACATGGCTCCTCAGGGGCGCGGTGCTTAGCCTGGGATAGGCTGAGCTGGCTGGTTCAACCAGGATTTTGCCAGACCTAACTCACGTTGTCTCTTCTCTCACGTGAACGCAAGCACAGCCGATGTCGGCGTGTGTTCTCCCATCTGCGATCACGGGTTCTGAGGGCTATCTAGGGCGCCACCGCATAGGAAGGAAGCAACGAGGAGTCTTGCTGGTAGCAGACCTATTTTCCAGCCGATGATGGTCCTTCAAAGCTCATAGATGCCTTCCACATGGTTCAGACCACCTCTTTTGCTAGATGGAGATCTGGGGTTAGGTGCTCCTATGTTCCGCGACTGTCGAAGCAAGGTTAGTTGATGGAGGTTCTGTCTCATTTTCTTCTCTGTGTGCGAGACACAAGGCACTTCTGCGAGGATAGAGTTTGGTGAATGACGACATGAACCTCATCTAGGAGCTTCGTCGCCTTTGGGGTGGGTAATAGGAGTGCGGCGGTTGGTCAAGTCACCGCTAGACCCGGCGACCCTATCTTCACCGTCGTTATCGACTCCTGCGTGATTCATCTACTATGGCACTGTTGAGCAGTTAGCCTGGAGGGTGCTGGCGGGACCTGTGTGTCAATGACTGCTTGACCACCAACCCTTCGTCTTTTCATTGCCAACTCCATGCGCAGGCCTCCGGCTGTGGCTCCGGCCTAGCTATGAGCTCTAATGAGGAGCAGTGTGGGATCCAATCCTCCTTGCGAGGCTTTTAGGGATCCAAGACACTCCAAGGTGGAAGGTGGATCTCATCTGCTCGCAATCACGACTGGGAAGACCCCACTGCTCCAACACGATGGGGTTGATAGTCGTTGTTGAGACAAGCCAAACGGGGTCCAAAAGCTCAGGTGGTAGGCCAGGGAAGGAGTAGTATGACCAAGTTTCAAGCTTGCCTTGATCTCTCGAGATCTCGGGGAGTTATGTAGACTCATGAAAACTGTAGGCGTATCTACATGTGAAGAGTATAAGTGACTGACCTCCCTGAGATTCCTGCCGTCCTCCATCTTCTTCTAGTCAGAAAGACAAAGGAGTAGTTGGGGTTAAGCTCCTCTAACCAAGACCTTTCTTTTTAGATCTTACTCTTCCTCGATTGTCCTCTCTACTTCCACCCTTCTTCTTCTTCGTGCAACTTGATGCGTACGGTAGTGGACATGTGACTGAAATAAGATGTTGGTATCTCTCTTCTCCCTACCCTACAAGGTTTGCGAGGGGTTGTTTAGATCCAGAGAGTGCGACTGAGTGAGCGTACTTAGCTAGTCTCCCAGATTCATCGTGTTGACTACTTCCTTAAGAGTCTAGATTTTGACCACCTGGTCCTCAAATTTTGGAATTGGGAGATGATGGGAACAAGTGCCCCATGACCAGTTAATAAAATTTTTGAGTATATTTCTCATTCCTATGTAATCAAATAATCTAGTATCGTAAATCTTCCATATTACTAAATCAGAATCTCAATTATAATTGAAATTCCAAACATATACACATATTGACCTACTAAATCTTTATTCCAAATAACATGATATCTAGGATTAGCATGATCAAAGATAATTATCATTTGACCTATACCTATAGCCTAACAACTTCAACTCACTTAGTACAATCATGATGGAATTTTGGAATCGCTCTTCAACCATTCAGATTTATGTATATCACTACAACATGTTTAATCTTATAAATACTTAAATTAACTTACAAAAGCCATCATCCTAGTTGAACTCAATCAGATGTCACAATCATATGTCGCATCTTTGATCAACCCTTATCGATGTAAAAGAGTCCATAATTGAATACTCGATTCCTCAATTTAAATTTTCCCTAAAATTCTAGGTTATCACAGATAATATGTTATAACATGGGATAACACATGGTATAACATGATATAACAAGGGATACATGTTATAATACATTATCAAAGTACGTTAACATTAGTCTTTTTTTAAAATATTTTTTGTTAGTAACCCATCCATTTTTATTTTATTTAAAAAAATTTACGATTCGAGAGTTATAAGTAAAATAAATTTCTCTCTCATCTTTTTTTACTTTTTATAATTACGTTAATTCTCATATTTAGATTGTACATTTTATTTTTTGCAAAGCATGAATAACGTGAATAGTATGGAATAACATGAATAACATAGGTAACATGGTGTAATATGAAAATAACATGGAATAACATAAAAACATGTAACATGAATAACATAAAAACTATAAATTATTTTTGTAACATAAACATTACTTTTATAACGTAGAAATTATTTTTGTAACGTAAAAAATATTTTAGTAACAAATATGATAACATGTTATACCATGGGATAACACATGGTATAACATGATATAACATAGGATACATGTTATAATACATTATCAAAGTACGTTAACATTAGTCTTATTTTAAAAATATTTTTTGTTAATAATCAATTAATTATTATTTTATTTAAAATTTCTTTACGGTTCGAGAGTTATAAGCAAAATAAATTTATCTCTCATCTTTTTTTACTGTTTATAATTACATTAATTCTCATTTTTATATTATACATTTTATTTTTTCAAAGCATGAATAACGTGAATAGCATAGAATAACATGAATAACATAGGTAAGATGGTATAATATGAAAATAAATGGAATAACCTAAAAACTATAAATTATTTTTGTAACGTAAAAATTACTTTTATAACGTAGAAATTACTTTTATAATGTAAAGCTTACTTTTATGACGTAGAAATTATTTTTGTAACGCTTAACATATTTCACATAAATTTTGACATGGGATAACATCAAAACTATATTTTATCGTATTTTTATAGCAACATATATTTCATAAAAAATTAAATTCAGTATGAAAGATACTAACAATAATAAGTTGTTCTTTTTTCTCTCTCCTACAACTACTCCTTCTGAGATTGCTTTTATTTTAATGTATTTTTTGTAAGGAAATTTTAGTTTTTATTTCGTCGAGAAACTGATTATGGTTTGAATGATATTAGCAAAAGTAACATGAGATAAGTTATTTTTTAATCAGGAATATGATGACATTGATCTTGTTTTAAAATATTTGTCATAAGGAACGCAAGAGTTTTATTTTGTTAAAAAAAATATTACAATTTATAAGATATTGATAAAAATGAAATGAAATGGGACGAAAGTAGTGTCATCATCTTTTAATAAAAAAATTGTGCTGAGATTGGTCTTGTTTAAAAGTATTTTTTGTGAGGAACACAACGATTTTAATTTCGTCTAAAAATTTACTATCGTTTAAAAGATATTAACAAAAGAGTTTGTACTTTTTCTCTCTCCACTCACTCTCCTCTCTTTCTCTCCTCCTCCCCCCCCCCCCCCCCCCCCCCCTTTCACGTGCCTTTTTTTCTGTATTGGAAAAAAATAACCTTTTTTTCTGTATTGGAAAAAAATAACAGTTGTTGGTGGAGATCACACATTTACCCCTTTTTTGGGTTCCATACAACAACTATGCTGCCACATCGTCCCACCTGCCGTCGCCTATATATCATTTTCCATATGAAATAGAGTCGGTTTGAAGGGCGTAAGGCAAACAGTGAGCCCTACATGAACCATACCTATCATATAGTGTGCCCACGGGTGAATCTATTGTACTGTAACCACATACCCTGAACCTTGCAGATGATGCATGCATCACGCCTCGGATATTACACTCGTCAGGACGCTCGTGGGAGTCACTGATGAACCTTACGATGAGCAGAGTGTGTTCAAGAAACGCAGCAAATCAGGAGATATCGGTCAACCGCGGTTTCAAAATGTTCCAATGAGTACTTACTCATATTCTGTTTATTGGACTTCGGCTTCTCAATCTATCTGTTGTGTTTTTGAGTACCGAGAAGCCATGTGGAGGAGATGACAGTTAGAGCTACAAAAACACACGCACTTTTCCATGCTAAAAAATACTACTAGCCACGCTTAAAGTGTGAAAAAATATGATTTCCATGCTTATTGAAAATGTGAAAAAAAACGTATTGTAGAAAATGATCTACAATTTTGATCCACGTTTTTATACGTGAAAATAATCTATCCATCCTTTTTATTGTAAATAGTTTATACTTTTATTTTTATTCTTTTACTTGGATGGAAGTCGTATTCACCCGAAAGAGTACGAAAAATGACAGCAAAGTAAAAAATGTCACAAATTACACACGAGTTACATTACCAGATTGCATACATATGATCCAGCAGCTCAACTGACAATGAAGTAACCATCTGCAAAAGTACACAAGATAGATATTGAAACAACAAATCTCATTACTCAAATTTTCAGTTTTTACAACACGTGCAACCAACAAAACGAGAGGCAAAAAAATCTATACTTCCCCATTGAGGTGTAATCTCATTACTCAACATTCCAGTTTTTACAACACGTTGAACCAAGACAACGAGAGGCAATAAAATTCTATACTTCACCATTGGGGTATACAGATCGATGCACATATATACAATAAATCCGTCCTATGTAGTCATTCTTATATATATTATGTATCAACACTTAAACTATCCGAGTTAAGAAGTCAAAGCCGCCTCTAAAAGTCATTTTTTTCATTTCCTTGTCTCCCAATCAACTATAAAATAGTGCATAAGTATTAGTATGTGAATTAGACTAAATAAACACAAAGAAAATAATTTATACGGAAGGACAAAGTAGATAATACACACTCAACCAACAACAGTCAACAAAATACATATACAAATTGGTGTCTTTGTCATAACTCCAGGAGCAAATTAATACATAACAAAGGGTAGAAATAAAATTTTATAACAATATTAACATCTTTTTATGCCAAATTGAAACTAAGGAAACTGATACATATCATATATCTTTCATAACAAGTGTTTCATGTCGGCCAAAACATGTTATAGTGAGATTACATATTCATTTTAAGAAATACAAGCCGTTTGTGCAGACAGTCTGGTTTTATATTCACAACTAATTTTTATACCTAACAATAAACTGGACATTTTGTGACCAAAGTGCAACAAACATTTCTATACGTGAATTCCATTATGCAATGAACTAGTTTTACTTCTTTATTAAGCATTATAGAGTATATCTATTATGTGTAGGAATATAATCTGATCATCCTACAACTAGAAGAAATATGAAATTTTAGTTATCATTGGTAGATATACAAACATAACTAATATTTCAATCTAGATCAATCATTAGATACAAACTTTAACTATTAAATGTATCAGTTATCAATATGTCCAACAAAAGATCAGCAAAACATAACCCTATAGATTTGTTTCCAATCATGATTTCCTTTTATGATAAATGCAACCAACACAGTAGTAATCCTATCAGAAGTTCTGACAACAAAAAAGATAGTAATTATAAAGAGAGGTTAGTAGGAAGCCAACAAAAAAATATATCTACTACATCGTGTTGTGTGAAAAACTAGAATTCACAAGAGTTTCTAGGTAAAACAAACATAAAAAATAATTCACTAATAAATAACACATCCTCAAATAAATAAATATCTAAGAAACTACTTATCTATGCATTAATTTGCCCAATCAGAGTGAGATAATATTGTCTTATAATTATGTATATGATGCAAGAAAAATATTGCCCATGAAATTTTTCATAAAGTACAATTCAAGAGATTGAACGTCTAATAGTGATTACTCATTAGTAGTGATGACGACAGGAGGAGGAGCATAGTATGGTAGTGGTAAGGGAAATCATGGTCAGGTGACAGTTGGAGCCCAATGGAAATGTATGTAAGTAGAGTTTGAGGAATCATGGGGGGATATCAAAGTAGGTTTTTGACATGGTGACCCCTCAAATGACTAGATAGATGGAGACATATATAGGAGCATGCATGTTGAATTAGTCAGGCTTAATATAACATTTACTAGGATGTGTAAAGGAGGCCCAGTTCCTAAGAATAGATCTAGAGTACTTTGCGACATATTAATCAAACCCCTCTAGAGATGAAACACAAATTATCATCATTCTCACAGACAATTAACAAAACCACAAGACAGAACATGGCACCAAGAGGTTAGAGCAAATAAAAGTCATATAAGATTGCAATAGTGGGATAAACAAAGGTGGAATAGAAGAGGTGTATCATTGATGAACCTCAACACATGGTTATTAATGACAATATTGTCACATATTAGGATTGGGGTCTCCAAAGTTCTTCCTTGCACCAGCGGCAGTCGTGGTCTTACATCCAAAGTGGAACTATGTGTATGTTGCAAAGGCGGTGGGAAAAAATTGATTATCAAACCATGTGTGTGACATAATCTGTTTGATTTGGAAGCACGTTGTGAGATGAAAGGTGCAGTGGATTCAACACGAATCATCATGAAATCAAAATTTAATGTGAAGAATATTATCGTAATTCTCGAAAAGGGGGTACATGAGCTATCTTTAGAAGTCCATTAATAGTTTGGAAATTGCATGTTATCTTCCAATGTGTAAATGGATTTCCACTCAAGATTATTATTTGGGCAAGTATTATTTACTTCTTGCTACATCTGTAATAGGAAGCATTATTTGAAAAGATTGAGACGACATTGGGCATGCCTATTAACAATTGATGGTTATACTACACAAATTCCCCTAATAAATATGTTAGATTGGCTATTCATAATTATACTACCATGCCAATTCAAACAAAACTAGTTATTATTGGATATGATGACAAAGTGGAGTACAAGACATTCTTTAAACTTTTTTATGAGTTGTGGGAATATGGGTCACTGGACAAAAGAATGGAACAAATAGTTAGGAGGTAGAAAAAGAAAACAACTCAGCAAAAGAGGAGGCAGGGGTGAAGTGGGTAGAGGAAGAGGAGAGGTGGTATAACTATTATGGTGGGAACACTCATGCTAGAAAGGTGAGCAAGTATAAGGAATCTGGCAAAGGAAAGAACGAGAAATTTTAACACAAAAATAAAAAATTAAACGGTATGCAAGAATGATGACATTGAGCGACAATATATGAGGAATCATAAAAAAATGTTGATATCATGATTTGCCACTCAATAGTGAATAATAAAATAATGAAAGAGGAAAAGGAATCCCACATGACCTCAGGAGAACCCATAGAGTATGAAAAATAAGATATACAACATTACAACCCCAATTTTTGGGTTCTTTTGGTGAGAAATGTAATTTCTCATATTAAAGACATTTGAACAAATAATGATATAATATGGTCCGAATAAATGGATTTTATTTACAATAGCCTTGATGTTTGTGTTGTGGGCTTTATTGGCTATTGGGCCCATATAACAAGAAAATTCAATTAGTGAATGAATAATTGAATAGTTGAGAAAAGAAAGAGGTAGAAACCTCTAGAAGGCAAGAGGTGTAACCCAAGGATGGATTTCATGCCTCTTGGGTTCCTTGGGTTCCAAGGAGTCCAAAGTTGCAAAAAGAAAGCAATAAGAAAAGAAAAGATTAATTAAGAAAGAAATTGAAAATAATGTTAAAATGTTGGAAATAAGTGGAAAAAGGTGTAATTGGGTTATCCTTGGTGGAATTTCGTATCCCAAGGATTTCTAATGATAAAAGGAATACAAATGAGGAAACTAAAAGAGAAATAAAGAGAAATCTTCAAAAAGAGATATCTTAATAAGAAATACACATGATAATGAGAAATAATGCATTTAGATGCATTTAGAAGGATAATGAGTATCCCATAAAAAGGATTTTGAAAGAATAGAGTTTCTTGGGATCCAAGGAGTCCCAATGAATAAAAAGAGGAAACAGAGAATACCCATAACAGAAAGTAAGTGGGTAATTTGATACATTATTAATATATTATGTGGTATTACTAAAAGGAAGTATTTTCTATTAAATGAAAGTAGAATTTCGTGCCATTAGAATTAAGGGCAAGTACTAAGAAGATAAAAGAATAGATTTTCATAATCCTAATATCCCAAGGACAATGAATATCAAGAGGATATTTAGGAGAGAGAAGAGACTTGCTTCTCTTTGAAGGATTAGGATTCCTAATAGGAGAGGACTTTTTCCCTCTTAGATGGGGCTCTTAGGGCGAGGATATCCTCCCCTATAAAAGGGGTAGACCCCTGGATCAAGCTGTAGAGAATCCCACAGATTCTTCTCTCTCTCCCATCATCTTCTTTGCACGTAAACCCTAGGGTAAAGGGGTAGAGCGCCCGCAGAGAAACTATGGACCGTTTGATGCACTCTCTAGATGCAGGATGATCCCACGTTATCAATAGAGTGCTTGGTGGCCATCCCTTCGCCTGAACCAACGCACATCTACAGCCGCACGGTTGCAACGATGGCCGTAGTTGTAGGCCTGTCGTGCACGGAAACGGCCAGCTAGGTCGTGGTTTTTGTGGTTCTCTAGCTGCGCCCAGGTGTGCCGGAGTTGGGGTGGTCCTTGGTGGCAACCCCCGAGCCCTGAGGAGGAAGGGGCACGCCCACGCCTACTGCAGCTCGGTGGCTAGGGCAGTAGCCCTAGAGCAGCCCGAGGTGGAAGAAGGGAGAGCCATGTTGGACAATTCTGCCCTCTACGGGCTAAAGAAGCAATCCACTTAAATAAGGGCATTTCGGTCAATTTGAAATGTTTCCAAATCTACAACAATGCTGCATGAGATCAGCCACATGGCGCTCTTGGATTGGCCCAAAGATCTTATTGAATGCTTGCTTGCCTATTGTTGATTGGATTATTTCTGTCTCACATCAGCTTGACAGATATGTGGTTAATTATGATTAATCGCATTAGTTTCCCGAGGATTTCCCGAATATTTCCTCGCATTGAATGCAATCTAAATAGTTTGGATGTTCATACTGCAATTATAAAGTCACTATGGCTATCATAATTATATATACATGTGAATTCTTGCACCAACATGCCACCCTGATGGAAGATGCCATGAAGGTCACCCCCAGGAGGGTAGACCAATGGGCACCATGAGAGGTGACCCCAAACACCAAGCTCAGGAATGAGAAGGTGGTCTATGATGCATGACTATGGATCACTGTGAGAGGTGACTCCCAGGCACCGAGCTTGGGATTGAGAAGGTGGCCTTAAGTCAATGGCAAAAGAGAAACCCTAGAAGGGTATGCCAGGGTTAGGGCAAAAGCGGTGGAGAATGACACATTGAAAATGTAAAGTGGCTTGTTAAATAATTTGATTGTGATTATTAAGTTGTTATCCATATTTGCAAGATTTTAGTTGTTCCCACATACCAGTATATTCTGATATACTGACCGACGTTTTGTTTGTCGGCATTTTAGGAACAACAATTGAAAGAACAAACAACAAAGTGACACATTGTGGAAATAAGAAATAAAGTACAAGGAGGATTATATAGAATAATTCAAGCTTTGGATAGATAGATTTCCAAAGTTTTCAAAGGTAAGTAAAGTTTTAGTTTTATACCAAATTCCAGTTAGTTAGTAGAATTTCATAATTATTATTGATTATTTGTCGAACCTTTGATCCTGTTAATTGAATAACGGCTCTGACATTCAGGTCTCCCTTAATTGGGGGTTACCGGGAGGTAGGGTCGTTACAATTGGTATCAAAGCATAGGTTTCTCACTTAATCATTAATAATTATTAAATTTTACAAATTCCATAGAACCGAGGGAGTTATTAGAGGATTGTCTGAAATACTGAGGTGTCTAGAAAAGGATCACGTCCGAGGGCTGGCAATATTTTCATCCGCACCGCTAGTCGGAATACGAGGACTCCCAGATTGTGTGATTGCTTGGCTGATGTTTTAGGATATGACTCGAAATAAGATACCTTTAGGACTATCTCATCTTGTTCATCCCTTCTCAACTCAAATTCTGTTAAGGACCTTATTGATTAGGGTTTTCTCTCTTTTCCTCACCCTCTTGAGGTATGGGTAAGGTTGGTAAGGATTAAGGAATCCTCCACCAAACCAATAAAAAGCATGTAAACAAGATGTCATGGACATAAGCTTAATAGAGTAAGCATAAAGGAATAGATACATACTTAGGCTGTATGACACGAGTTGTCATTGCCCTCAGGAGAGACCTGAGGATAGACCTCCTTGGCAAGAGGATGAGTAGAGAGAGTTAGTCTTGGAGGTAGAGACCTCCATTAAAAGTAGAGACGTAGCACATCCTTCGAGGATGATGTTAACCCTAACCCTAAGTGAAGGTTAGAGAGAGAGATGACACGAAGGGTTAGATGTCATGGTAGACCAGGTGTTTGGATAGACATGCCTTAGGATGTCATACGAGCCAGGAGAGGTTAGATGACCCAGTGCTTTTGCCGACCTAATCCTGGAAAGGGTCGTGCATGTTAGGGTGAAAGATGGCTCCTTCATGGATGAAGTTAGAAGAGAACCTATAGAAACCATATGGGCTTATGCAAGTAGGGGATAACATGCACCCAGAGTACGTCAGTAGTACTATAGTAGGTTGAAACCTTAGCCAGTAAGTACGATGGATAGATTATGAGGTAAGCATAAAGAACTAAGGGTAACCTCGAGCAAACATAAGTTAATCATAGGCATCACCCATGTAAAAGTATGCTTGTGAGCTTGATCCTTCATGGAGAGAGGACCTCTAGTAGTAAGGTTGGATGTGGAGTTAGCTCTAGAGAGAGAAAGCATGACTCAAGCAAGAAGGTTGGAAGCTTAAATTCTGAGACATGAGGAACAGTGGGGAGTAGAGGATGAAGAGACCTAAGTGGATGATAGTGGTTGCCTCGTGCTTGACCCCTGAAGACTGATGATATCTTGGTCGCCTTTAGAGGAATCTAACCCTAGAGAGAGGATGAGGCTTCTGGTACCTATGTGCCTATAGTATAAGTGGTTACCTGATGAGATGAGACAAAGAGTGCCTTAGACCCTGAGGAGGTTTAAGTAACCAGTTGTGAAACTTTATACCTAGTTGGTTGTCCTTGAGGAGGACTCAACTTTGAGATATTGCTCATATAAAAGGATCATGGGAGTACATGACATACCTTGGACATGTTTGATTTGTGGTTAAGAGACGAGCATGCAGTTGGATACCAAAGGAGAACCTAGGGTTCCTAGGCCTAAGAGGAGAATCAATGCATCCAATGATCAGGTTGAGATTTGAGTCTCTATAGTTTCGAGCATGGTACTCCTCATGTGTAGAGGTAAAAGAAACCCCTTAAGTTTAAGGTGTGTTTGATGAACCCCCTCACAAGTTAATGACATGGGAAGGTATGATCTGGATCTAATGGTGAGGAATGAGAACCCAGATGACCTAGCCTGGTGGTCTGGTTGTGCCTTAATAGCTTACTAGGGTTAAGCATATGGATGTAAACCCTATACCTAAGGGCGGTTGTGAACTTGTTGTCAAGAGGTGTAGTTTTCTCCCATCCTGGGAGAAGGACCCTTTGGTAGGGTGTATACCAGTTTGTTGGTTTTGAGGTAACCTAAAGAGGTTTCATAGGATCTTGTGAAGCTAAGTGAAGAGTACACGGTATGAGAATGAACCTGCAGACCCATAGATAACCATCTCTATGTGCATGTGGATGTGTTACCATGGAGGTAACCAATATGGGGCCTGATCAAGGTAGGCAGGTCGCAATGATCCCTGAGAAAGGATGAAAGACATCCCAAGAATGTCGAGAGAGAGATGATGAAGGCTTGGGTAAGGTTCTAAGTTGAACATGTACTATGTTAGAATCCTAAGTCTATCCTAGGGTCAGGTGGGGATAAGATCGATGGAAGTAGGAGTTTCCTAATTCCCTAGTTGCACATGACCATTGGGTCGGGAGGTAACAACTATCATTGTCTGAAGGCCATGGGTTAGGAGATTGATCACCTTCATGAACTCATGGGACCCAAAGGTCAGATGAGTAGGGCACTCTCTGGATGCATAAGGGAAGAGGGATGACCCCTAAAGTGCTGGCAGCCTATAGACCTAGAGGAGATGACCATGAAATGGGTGTGGACCCAAGTAGGTTCAAGACCAGTTTTCCATGGAAGTAACTTTGATATCAAGATGATTGTGATGAAGAGACATAAGTTGCACATTTCAACTTAGATTTGAAGGTGTACGGGCAATGTGGGATGTATCATCTCTACTCTTGGAATAGGAAGAACTTTGTGTTTGGACGGCCCCCAAATGCTTATTTCCTCTTGTTATGGGAGGGAGAGATGGGACAGTACGCATGCCATACACCAAGGATAAAATATGATGTGAATTGGAACGTTGCTATGAGGTATGAGGACAGAGATGATAACATACCTTGGTGGACTGAATGATACATGGATGGTTTACAAACACTAAGAGGAATAGTGTAGTCACCTTATGAGGATTTTTTATCATGAGCTATGTGGAACTAGCAAGTTATAGAAGGTTGAGTTTTATCACCATGAGGATGAGATCAGGGTTTCTTAATTAAGGCAAACCTAGACTTTGAGATGAGATGATAAGTATAATACATGGAGGTGTATGTCCTCAACAATACCTAACACCTAAGGATAAGAAGTGGAAATGAATGTTCTGGTTGAGATATAGCTGCCTAGTTTAGCTGGAAGCTAGAAGGATTTGAGGTTTCTAGGCTAACCTTAAGTTGAGAAAAAGAGATAAGTTTGGCTAACACCCATATGTATCAATAGTGGTTAATCAAGTAAATGATTGTTTGGTTAGCCAGTCTAGTCTGTGATATAATGAAAGGATGGTTGTAGAACCTCAGATGTACTTCTTTGGAAAGGAAAGTGATGAAACCCTAATAAGAGTGGTTTAGGGTTTCCGAGGTATCGATCTTGAGGAATCATGACATACCGGAGATCATGGTTTTAAGATCACCAAACACCATGATACTACAAAGATAGTAAGTGATAGTAGCACTTTAGCTGCTTGATGTGAGTTGCCTGTAGCATGTAGCCATGCAAGCCGAGGGTGAAGGACGAACACCAGTAACCCTGTGCTTTGACTTAGAGGTTAAAGAATCCCTGAGAGGGAATGTGAGTTCACCCACTATGGATGGTAGTAAGTCTCCCCTTGACCAAGAAGGTCAAGATGCAATATGGGTTATGGTAGATCACCTTACCTAGATGACATGAGAAAGAAAGGAGTACTGTTAAGAGACAGATTTTGTTGAACCTACATAAGAGAGAGAGATGGTTCAACTACACCATGATGCGAGTTCAAGAGTTCTTGAGTAGGACCTAAAGGTTCACTTCCATTAGGTGGAAGTAGATACATGAAGAACTCAATGTCAGTACAGTTTATCACCCCATACGAATGAACAGTATGATCCAGACTAGAGGGTCTGATGAGAGCATGTGTGCTCGTTCAGGTTGATACATACAAACAGTTCTTAAGATGTGATGTCAACCATCATAACCTTTATCGGGATGTAAGAATTTCTAAAGGGAGGTTATGTTGGTCACCACTTCATTAAGATCATGTCGGTGAAGGAGGCCTCGCGAAGGTCAGAAAAGAACGACAGTGTGTGCAGATGAGTCGCTTTGATTGTGCAATGGCTGAGGGAGAGCCTAGAGGCAACATGAGTCACAAGCTGATGCAAAGAAGACTGACATGCAATTCACTGTGGGAGAGTATGTGATGTGAAAAAATATGACCCCTCTAAGCTACAGCTGAGAAAGTTGAGTCCCCGATATATGGGTCCATTTGAGATAGATTGGTGGAGATGGTTGTGTTTAGCCTTACCCCTCCGGATAACATGATGTATAATGTGTTACATGAGTCCAATCTAGAGCACTATGTGAGGTACCCAAGCCATGTGTTGAGCCTTAAACCTATTAAGCTTTTGAGAGGCTGAAATGTCCTGAGTCACATATGAGGGTATGATATACCAAGGTAAGAAAGAACTCAGATGGTAGAATATGAGATGATGAAGGTTCTTGGAAAGCACCATCGAAAGGGTGAAGCCACATGGTAGCCCTGATGGACATAAGAAAGACTTATCCTGTTTGTTTGCTTGCTTGATGGAATTTTGAGGACACAATTCTTATAAGAGGGGAAGGATGTTACAACCCCAATTTTTGGGTTCTTTTTGTGAGAAGTAATTTCTCATATTAAATATATTTGAAAAAATAATGATATCATATGGTCCGAATAAATGGATTTTGTTTACAATAGCCTTGATGTTTGTGTTGTGGGCTTTATTGGCTATTGGGCCCAACTAACAAGAAAATTCAATTAGTGAATGAATAATTGAATAGTTGAGAAAAGAAAGAGGTAGAAACCTCTATAAGGCTAGAGGTGTAATCCAAGGATGGATTTCATGCCTCTTGGGTTCCCTGGGTTCCAAGGAGTCCAAAGTTTCAAAAAGAAAGCAATAAGAAAAGAAAAGATTAATTAAGTAAGAAAGAAATTGAAAATATTGTTAAAATGTTGGAAATAAGTGGAAAAAGGTATAATTGGGTTATCCTTGGTGGAATTTTGTATTCCAAGGATTTATAATGATAAAAGGAATACCGATGAGGAAAATAAAAGAGAAATAAATAGTAATCCTCAAAAAGAGATATCTTAATAAGAAATACACATGATAATGAGAAATAATGCATTTAGATGCATCTAGAAGGATAATGTGTATCCCATAAAAAGGATTTTGAAATAATAGAGTTTCTTGGGATCTAAGGAGTCCCAATGAATAAAAAGAGGAAAGAGAGAATACCCATAACAGAAAGTAAGAGTATAATGTGATACATTATTAATATATTATGTGGTATTACTAAAAGGAAGTATTTTCTATTAAATGAAAGTAGAATTTCGTGCCATTAGAATTAAGGGCAAGTACTAAGAAGATAAAAGAAGAGATTTTCTTAATCCTAATATCCCAAGGACAATGAATATCAATAGGATATTTAGGAGAGAGAAGAGACTTGCTTCTCTTTGAAGGATTAGGATTCCTAATAGGAGGGGACTTGTTCCCTCTTAGATGGGGATCTTAGGGTGAGGATATCCTCCCCTATAAAAGGGGTAGACCCCTGGATCGAGCTATAGAGAATCCCATGGATTCTTCTCTCTCTCCCATCGTCTTCTTTGCATGTAAACCCTAGGGTAAAGGGGTAGAGCGCCAACATGACCCCCATGATCCTTTT
This sequence comes from Alisma plantago-aquatica, assembly GCA_963693085.1. Lineage (NCBI taxonomy): Eukaryota > Viridiplantae > Streptophyta > Magnoliopsida > Alismatales > Alismataceae > Alisma > Alisma plantago-aquatica. The sequence continues at coordinate 929,450,338 of OY856411.1, read as the reverse complement.
AATCACATATGTTATTTTCACAACAACATATGCCTTCCAAATATAATCATATTTCCATTTTGGATATCAAAGACAAGACTCTTGATATAAATATTATAACTTTATTTCATTTTAGTACAAAGAAACCATGAACAATGTCATTGATCGTGTTCCTTTTATTTCCTGCTAATATGTTTTAATAAATGGAAAGACAATAATTGCTATAGCAAAGACACCAAACTTTCATGAGTAATCCATATCATAACATAAGAAAAGACTACAGTATATAGTAAGCTAAGTAATTGAGTAAATTCAAACATAAACTTTCTACATCAATCATTTTTAAAAAAATTGATCATAATAACTATTTTTCAAACGAACTCAATCATTTGTATGTGGATAGTGAGGTAGTACTTTATTCTTTTTTTGAGGACAGTAGATGATTCACCTACAATATAAAAAATATAAACTTTATTGTAGTTAGTAACAAATAAATAAATATGAAGCATGCAGATAATAATAACATCATGTGTAATGGTCTATGATAATAGTAGAATGAGAATTATTGTAGAATGATGATAATAAATATACAAATTTTCCTCTTTGGGATCATCACTTGATACTTCACCCTAGAAAGACAAATTAGAAAGATCATCCTATGTTGATATAACCATCACGATTCCAGGTGAAATAATTTTATACATTTGTGATGGGTATAACCTTATCAAGCATGCTCTCTACCAAAATTCATTTGGCATCATAGGTACCTCCCTTTTGGAAACTAAATATTAAACATGAAATGATTTACAACCAAATCCTTGATAAACTAAGTGTTTTAAGGTAAAAGAATGTACTACAAAAGATTTGTGTTCTAGAAAAAAATTAACTTAACAAAGAAGTCTGCTTTATTATACCATAATATATTTTGTTCAATCAAGAATTAACTTAAAAAAGAATTTCCATTTAAAACATAAAACTGTAGCTATGCAATTTTCTAATCTGAAACTCTCTCCCGGCTCTCTCACCCTAGCATTGCTAGGGTTTCTTCCTCCATAGGTAGCTGGCTGGGGGGAGGGGGTTTGGCCACCGCAAAGTGGTTCCCCGCTCCCCCTCAGCCTCTTCTCACCCATCATCAGCAGGGTCTCTTCTTCAGGAGGTATGTAGGCGTGGTGTCTTTGGAGGCAGCAGTCTTCTTCCTCCCTATCGTTGACCCCGATTGTGATGAGTTTCCTTTCCCCATTCTCTTTTACTAGCTTTCTGTTTAGATTGTTCTCTTGTTTTGTCTATCTCATTGTTAATCAGCGCTGCTTTCTCTTCTCGTGGTAGATTTTTCTTTCTCGGTTAATTTTGTTGTGGAGTTTGTATGGCAGCAAGTGCGGGAAAAATATCCTTTTGGAACACCAATTTGGTTAAGGTACTCTACCACATATACATACTCAAGTTGAAGGTATTCCTCATAGAAAGCTGCCTTATCCAACGAAGGAGAAGAGGGATCTATACATCATTGTCCTTATCAGATTTTGATATGAGTTTTTGTGGTGGTTTATATTTGTTCTTGATCTTTGTGTGGTATTTTAGTTTGTTTTGCTCCTCATGTAGATGCTGTATGGATCCTCCATAGTGAAATTTGTTTATTTAACTTCAAAAAAAATTCAAACAAAAAATTTACTTAGGTTGTTAATGTTGGTATGTACGCCCAGAGAGGAAATCATATGGCAATTGAAATGGCATATTTTGTAAATGATTTGATTATTATAAAAGTGATATTCCAATTATGAGATAATAATGTAAGTGATATGGACTGATATTAAATCATCATATGATTTCAGTTATAAGATAATAATGTAAGTGATGTAGAATGATATTAATGTTGGTGTGTTCGCCGGAAGGTGATCTTCCAATGATGATTGGGTGCACTATGACATTTGGGGATGATTGTGAGTGATGTAGATAGGATTTGTCCCTCCTACATGAGTATGATATCATGGACACTTGATAAGTGTGATTGAGAAATGCATGGACATGCTCATGTGAGTCAATATGTGATATTGAGCTTACATATATCTCAGACAGTCTGCTCTGGTTCAAGGAACATGGATTTAATGTTGAAGTGGATAATGGTTTCTTGTCTCGAGTTCAATCTGTATATCAATGACAAAGGAACTATACAAACAATGTAACACTAACCACAAATTATAGGTTTAAGTTGCTCTCCAACTTTCCAAATTACTTAGGTAGCAATGATGTGTTGCTAGATACTACTCATTGCTTGTGATGTCATAAATTAGTTATAGACGTTCACTACGAATGTTACTTGGAACCTATAGGGTCACATGTTGGTATATATGCCCAAAGAGCCAATCATATGATGATTGTAATGGCATAACTTGTAAATGATTTGATCATTAATAAATGCAAGCTTCCAAATTTAATTTGTTTATTCATTTTTGAGATAATGCAATAACATAATAAATTTCAAGAGAATGATATTACTCAATGATGTAAAATTGCACATCATCCATTTGATCTCATGATTTAAAATTTATAGGAATCCTTTAATTGATTAAAACCTAGAAACACTATATATATATATATACATATACATATATATATATATATATATATATATATATATATATATATATATATATATAGAGAGAGAGAGAGAGAGAGAGAGAGAGAGAGTCAGGCTAGAATAAACTCAAATAATTTTTCATGATGCACTATTTTTTTCAAAAATCTAATTCATTGATCTTCTTAAACATCTTTTGAATAGCTCATACACAAAATTTGAGCATGTTTGGACATTTATAAGTCATGTTAGAAATACCAAAAAAATTATGCATTTCAAATTAGTTTCGTGCGTCGATTTGTTCCCTTAGATGAGTGACTTACGCTCATCCAAATAGGCTCAACATTTGTATGTAGCCTAGTTATAGTATGACGATGAAGATCAATGGTTTACATTTTGCAAAAAATAGTCTTGATATGAAAACACACTTGAGTGTATTCATGCGATCTCTACACTCGAGTGTATATATATACATATATACATATACATATATATATATGTATATATATGTGTGTGTGTGTGTGTTTGTGTGTGTGCGTGTGTGTTTATCCTTCTTAAATATTGGGAATAACTGGTATCCAATTCATTTGATATATTTAAGGTGTTGACTCTCTGAACTAATGGTGTGAGATGTTGGGCCTTTAATCGCACATCATCCATTTGATCTCATGATATAAAATTTGTAGAAAAACTTTGATTGACTAAAACCTAGAAACACAATATATATACATACATAGATACATATATATATATATATATATATATATATATATATATATTTATATATATATGTGTGTGAGTATCCTTCTTTAATATTGGGAATAACTGATATACAATTCATTTGAAACATAAAAGGAAGATGAATTAGGATGTGTTGAATACAAATTTTAACTCAACTTTTACCTTTTTAAAACATTTGCTTAATTTCATGTTAATTATTAACTTAATGCATTTATTTCTATTATATAATAAATATGAAACAATACTTCATAATTGCCCATTTTCCTTCATCATCTAATCCTACGAAGATACTGGAGTGTCAAGTTAGATTCAAAGTTACTATTTTTTATTTTTGTACATTAAACCTCGCCATTGAATGTACTTGGTTAAATTATCCTAAAACTTCATGTATAAATGATATTTATGAATTCATGATACTATATGAATCAACTAAAACTATTATGTTCTTTATCAATAAAATGGGGCATAATATATATCTCTAGTAAAAGGCATAAGAAAGAGGGGGGATAAGTTTGGTACCTAGATTTAGGTATGTCACAACACTTTATCATTCCTTAGGTATGAAACCTTTAATAATTAGTTACAACATTATATCAGACATGTCCTTAAAAAGTTTGAAACTAACGAAATAATCCCTGCTAGGTAAAATTTATGGTAGTAGACTCATTTCTCCATATGCAGGGTTAGTTTAGTCAAGGTGGGTATTCTAGATGTGACTTCTTAATTAAGTTCACATTATCATTGGTTAAATCATACTTTTAAGGAGTATAAGTCATCATCCTTTTAGGAACCAATTCAATCCCACGACACACTTTTGGGCCAGTTAGTTCATGGGCCATACCAGCTGGTCGACCGACCTTTGTGCCAAAGCAATAAATTTGAAGCCACTCTATCTGCTCATGTGACGAGTAAATTGACTAGAATCCAAGAAATGCATAAACTTAAAAGTGGTCGCTCGACCCTTAACCATTAGTGAATCAAATGGTGTAGACCATACCAATTTGAAAAGGTGGCGGCACCAATTCAAAATTATATTTGGTGGGACTGGAGGAATCTATATATAAGAAAAGAGTGTCCTACTGACAAATGGGTTGATTACTTTCTACTGTAATCCGTTTTTGGGATCAAGCAGTCATGAAGAGAGGGTAGAACATCATCTTCTTCATGGAGATCACGGGACCTACTACTACATAAGTGAGGATCTGTTGTTGAAAACCAATGGCCTCATATTCCTCAATCCTCTCTAACATTAATCTTTGTTCTTATCTTTGTTTCTATGTTATTATCATGTGCATGAAGGATTAGTTCCCTCACTGGGCCACTGAGTGTCACCCCATCACCTATATTTCATTCTAGTTGGTGAAAAATTTGTCTCTTATAAATATGTAGATTTATTTCAATCATTTATTTCTTGTTCTTTGATTTGATTGTCCAACATGTTTAATTAAGTCTTAGACGTAGATATAAAACAATTCTAGGATTATATTATCGAATTGATGTGTTGACCCTAGTTACATTCACAGAATGGGTTTTCTAGGACAACTAGTTGTTGACTATGGGGAACTGATTCTTGTTCAATTCATATTCTAATAGGATGCCATTTCACATAATTCTAACCTAAAAATCCATAATTGAGGAAGTTGTAAAGATTATATTGATTATATAGGTGATGGTTTTGAAATTCATAGTGCCCTAGTGTCTTTTATTCTTGATTCAATCATCTTTTTTACGTCCTATTAAATCACTTGTGATTAGTTTTATAAATACATAAAGAAACCATTTTTAAAATATTGATCTCAATTCCTTGGATTTCAGAACAATATTTTTTATAAAGGTTATCTATTGGGTTTGACCCTCGATCTATATTACAATAAGATTTGTCCTCTTATAAGTTAGTTCTATTGGACATGGAAATAGGATAAATCAAGTTTAATCCCTTTGAGATCATTTCTCATGTGGTAAGGCTACACATCAAATTATGGTATTATTACTAAGGTCAACACAATAGATTTTAAATCCAATAGTTGATATTGATTAAGATTTTTATTTTTGATAAATATTAGCTAATGTCTGCTCCAATTTTCTCGCTCCCATTTATTCCTGATCATTTATCATTTCACTATTAGTAGAGTGCATGCGATGATCCGACAATGTTGACTTTATACATCTAGATTGTTATCATGAGATTGTATGTATAACTCCAAAATGTTATGGTCACATATGAAAATCTTTTCTTGGCTTGGGATTCTATTCTAAGGTTTCTAAGCCTTATTAGGGTTTCCTTAGGGTGTCTTGGGTTTACTTTCCAGTTTTACCCTTTTTAGGTAAACAAACCCTAAAAGCACTTTTCTACTCATAAATACCTGATTACTCAAATTATGAACAATATCATACAATTAGATCTAATCCACCATTTTTCTGTCAAAAGGCTAAACTTTGCTCATAATAGTCAGCAAACATCATTAGATCCATTAATCTTCAAAACATAGATTTTCAAATTATTTAAAACCATTAAAGATATCATCTTTACGCACTGTTTAGAGTAGTAGCATATTTTAATACTGATTACATTTTTATTGGATTCTACACATTTTTCTAATAAAAAAATCATATATAGTTTGTATTGATCCGAGTCACCAATAATTACTTATGATTTTGACAAGATTAGCATATATTGGCCAATTAGAGACTACCACATCAGCAAAATGGTTGTTTTTCTTATAAGCCGGCTCACTGGGTCTTAAAGGGGTAAAAGACCCCCATGCCTCCGCACCTTGTGTGCATGCTATGGTGTATTGGTCATTTTCTTTTGTTTTACCCCAACCTCGTGATGGTAGCGAGGCGTCAATCGTAGGCGTGCATATCGCGGCTAGTTCTCCCAGAACCCCAGGCCACAAAGCCCAAGTGGGTTGGGAAAGCTTCCACCTATCTTTGTCGGGCCCATGTTGATGCCTCACATGGTTGGAGATCGTCAGGTTTAGAGGGGAAACAAGTTCTTAGATGTTGCGAGTTGCAGCAGCTTTAAAGCACAAGAAGGAGGGTCACAATTCTTACCTTGGTTCCCAAAAGTGGTAAGATGCCTTTGGTAGATCTCCCAGAGTTCCTTTGTCTTCTGACCATACTCTAGAAATCGACAGAGCCTTCCCACCCTTTTTGATGGAAATAGGTAAAATATTGCCAAAAGGATTACAAAACAAACCCAACAAACAAGCTATGATAAAATATATAGGGGGCAACTAACTACAAAAGCCCCAGTATAGTTTACCTCTATAGGGAAGCCCTACGGCCAAGCCTTTCTTGGCCCTCAACATTCTAACAATGTTGGATGAAATCTAGTTAAGGACTATCTCTTTGTTGTTACACTTTCTTTCATGCACCCTATTGTTCCTTTCTTCCTAGACAAAAAAACAAAAACAAGACAACAAGACCCCAGCAACACCCATCTGGGCTTTACTTCTGCTCCTGGTACCCAACAGAATGGCTTTGATATGTAGTTTATCACTGTTGTCCACGGTCCAAGTGCTTTTAAGGCAAATCAAGTCCCAAATATTCTTGGAAAACTTGCATTTACTAAACAGGTGGTCGTGATCTTCATCCTGGTCTTTGTAGAGAAGGCAAGTAGCATCAACCGACAACCCCCATCTCCACATTCTATCCCTGGTGGGCAATTTATAAAGGATGGTCCTGTAGAGGACCATGCTCCATTTAAGGATATGGTATGGGTTCCAAACCAGTTTAGTCCAAGGTATATCCACCCCAATCCTGTTGTTGATCCATGGTTTCACCTACTCATCAACCAGAGCAACGAGACCATGACCATCCCCATTGTACTGAGACGGGACACTTTCCCAATGCTTGCACATCCTTTGCCAAGTTCTTGAGGCAGTAGCATCCAAGGCTAGTGGGAGAGCCCCATATCTGGCCTACAACCACGAGGATAAGGCATTACTTCTCTCTCTTAAGAACCTATCGAGCCTCTTGAGTTGATAGGATTCCAAAATCTTGCACCTGTGGATCAGATTTGAGCCCCCCCTATCGAGTAGTTGGGTAATAGTATCCCAAGAAACTCCATGCCCTTGACCAGCCCAAACAAAGTTGGCGATAATCTTCTTCATTCTATTAGTGACTAAGTTGGGTATCTCACAAACATCCCCCTAGAAACTGATCATGCTCTGTAGGGTTGTTCCAATAAGAACAAGCATGCCCGCAAAGGACAGCTTCATAGCAGACCAACCATCCACTTTTTTCCTCAGATTATCAAGGCAAATGGCATAATCAGAAGCAATACCTCCCCCCCCCAAAAAAAACAAAATAGGGGCACTAAGGTATCTAGTTGGGAATCTACCACCCATTAGCCCAACCACAACTTTAAGTATTCCCCTCCGAGTGTCACACGATTTTGAGACATAGATTCTTGATTTGATCTCACTTATATAAAGCCTAGTGAGTTTGCCAAAGTCCACCATGACTTTTTTGAATTCCTTGAGTCTATTGCCATGACCCATAGAGAATAGCATCACATCCTCAACAAAAAATGAGGCATGTTTTCACCTTCGTACCTTTGACCTTGATAAGGTGATTGCTAAGTTGTTGGCTTGTCACCATAAAGATATCCTACCACTGGTTATTTCCAATGAACATAATGCTTTTATCAAGGATAGGAAAATCTCAGACAATACTCTTCTTGCAGCGGAGTACCTTACTGGGTTCAAGGTGGGCATAGCCAATGCTAATGCTTGTGTCAAGGTCGGCCTCAACAAGGCCTATGACCATGTTAGATGGAAGCTGTTGTGGGCCATCATGAGCATTATGGGGTTTATAGAGAGATTCATTCTAATTTTGAAACAATGTGTTGAAACAAGCTCCTTCTCTGTGCTTTTTAATGGGAGTCCTATAAGTCTATTCAAAGCTACTAATGGCCTTCATCAAGGAGACCCGCTCTCTACCCTCTTCTTCACCTTGGTGATGGAGGGGCTGACCAATATGATAAATTTAGTTGAAAATAGAGGGAAAATTAGAGCCTTCCCACACTTGCTTCATCGGGGAAGATGACAAAAGTGTCACCATCAACGCTCATCAAGTAATCTCAGATTTGCACATCATAGGAGGGGTTCCTCTAGTTCTATTTACCTATTTTACAACCTCCCAGGCTTTTATAGGCTCTAAGCTAATGTGGGAGAGAGGAAAGAGACTGATAGCATCTTAGCCTATTGGTGAAAGGAAAGGAAAATTCTTACAACCCTAATTTTGGGTTCTTTTGGTGAGAAATGTAATTTCTCATATTAAAGATTTTTGAACAAATAATGATATAATTTGTTTTGAATGCATGGATTTTGTTGAAAATAGCCTTGTTGATTTATTTGTGGGCTTTATTGGCTATTGGGCCCAATAACAAGGAAAATTCAATTAATAAATGAATAATCGAGTTTTGAGAAAAGAAAGATGTGGAAATCTCTAGAAGGAAAAATAATGTAATCTAAAGATGGATTTCGTGCCTCTTGGGTTCCTTGGGTCCCAAGGAGTCCAAAGTTGCAAAGAAAATGCAATAAGAAAAGAAAAGATTAATTAGATATTTCTTTATTAGGAAAGAAATTGAAAACAATGATAAAATGTGGAGAATATGTGAAAAGAGGTATAATTAAGTTATCCTTGGTGGATTTTCGTATCCCAAGGATTCCTAATGATAAAAGGAATTTCAATAGGAAAATAGAAGAAAGATAAAGAGAAATCCTTTAAAAGAGAATTAAAAAGGGAAAGAAATTGATTAAGAAAAGGGAATTATGAGAAATTGAATTTTAAAAGAAGATAAAGGAAAATAGATTTACCCCAACATGGGAATCCGTGCCTTTGGGATTTATTGAGGTCCAAGGGACCCAAAATAACAAGATAATAGCAAAGGGAAAAGAAATACCAATTAATTTTGGATTAATTAAGGGATAACTTTAGAGAGAAGGAAGCTTACTCATCCATGGGAATTTTTTCCCCAAATTTTGTGCAAAGCTAGATAATGGCAAGACAAACATTACCTTAAAATTTGAGTTAAAAAGGAGCAAGGATTTGGGAGATACCAATTTCCTAAGAAATTGCTAAAAACTAGATTTATTCTAAAATAGGAAAATGTTTTTCCTTTTGTAGGATCACATGTTTTGTGGACCGTTGGATCTCGATCCAACGTTGATCGTTCATCATCTAAGTCCCACGTGGACCAGGACTTTGCTGGTTACAGGAGGAACCTTCCATCTCGGATTTCTAGCAATCCAGTGGATGTACAAAGCTGTCGTTGCTTTCATTCAACTCGAGAGAGCAAACTACAGGGAATCATCCCAGGTTTGACGAGGGTTGGCCACATATTGGGAAAGTTCCCAAATCTAGTGAGCCGGCTTCCCACCCCATATATAGGGGAGGTGCTCCGTGGTACCAGCGCTCTCACAAATCCAACTCGTGTGTTCGGAGAGAGGCGACGAGCACGTTCGTGTGGCCAATTTGAGAAATCATCCTGTTACTTCCCCTCCACGACCTGCAAACCTCGCCAGGTGGAAAGCTTCTTTGGCTGATGACTCTGACATGCACAGAAGGGAATCAAGTTCTTGAGTGGGTTCGGTGATGGCTGGTGAAGCCACAACAACCTTCACCAACGTCTAAGACAGTGTGAAGGCCGGAGTCAACGGTCTAGTTGACTCAGCTGAGAAGCTTGTCTTGCGAACGGGCTGAGCAGAGGTAGAAGACGACTGGCCTGGTCATTTACCAAGATATGTCGATTCCCCTTCAGTATATGTAAGGGAAACTTGGTCCCTTTGCATCTTTTAATTGCTAGAACAGGCGCGCACGACCCTGGACATTGGATCCTGAGTCGACGAACGGGCCATCGATCTAACGATCCATATTTTTCTGAAATTGGCAACTAAAGCAATAAAAAGGGTTTTCTTGTTAAAAATCATATCTTGAGCTAGAAAACTCAGATGAGGGAAGTTAATACATGAAAAATGATCAGAAAAATATGAGGAATGCGATAAAAATGGTTTGGAAATCTAAATATGTATATTGTTTTGTAAAAGTACATATTTTGATTAAAAAAGGTTTTAATTTGAGGTTAGCAACTCTAATTGTTGATAAAAGATATATTTAATCTTGTAATTAGGATCATTAGAGCATGGTTAACTTGTTTAATGATTAAGATGGTTTTTAACCTATTTTAATGATAGAATTACAAGGTTTAGGGCTTTTAACTGAATATGTTGATTAATATGTTTAAAAACCCTAAATTAGAGGAAAAGAAAAGAAAAGTGCTCATAATATGAAATTAGGGTTTCCTGTTACTAAAAGATGAAATTAGAATCTTTTGTGAGAGAAAGATGAAATAATTAGGGTTTGCAAGTGATTTCGTAAAATAAGGGTTTAAAGTGATAATAATGAAGTGGAACCCTAATTATGCTTAAAACCCTAAAAAAGGGCAAATAACCCTAGGAAACAACTAGGATTAATAGATAATAATGACATGATTAATGATAGAAAAATTGGATGCCTTTTTCAGGATCAACCAGTGTGCACTTGTTTGATTTCTTGATTGGTTATTTTTGCATTCAAGTGTGCTTAACATGTATGTGGTTACGCCTATGAATATCCCAAATTAGATTCTCGAGGATTTTCAAGGTTTTATCGATGACTTGTATTATACTGTTGGTTACATTTAATTCATGCAAATTATAATGTGAATATGACTATCACATAAGAGATGTGCCTACTAGCTCAGATCCTAGTCCCCGCTATAGCCTAATGGATTGACCTAGTACATGGGGTAGGCCCATGAGGTCATTGAATGACTTAGTACATAGCTACCAATGGGGTAGGACCATCAAGTCATCATGAGTGAGGGATTGGGCTACCTTTGGGTAGGGCCATACGACTCCATAACCCTAGGGATTGGCTACCTCTGTGGTAGGGCCATGGGGGTAAGGATCTACCATATGAGAGAGGTAGTATCCATGTCCACTGCGGGGACAGTACAGAGATAGGGGATAGGCAAGGATTGATTAGTATTGCTTAAAATGTAATCTTGGATGTTAAATGATATTTGGTTGACTACATTGGTAACATAGTTGCACAATTATTGTTTCCTCGATACACCAGCTTCTTGTTGACCCACATTTTGTTTGTCGGTGTTTTAGGTACAAATGAAAAGAACAAACAGTAAAGTGGCATATGTGGAACTAAATGAGAAATCACGTACACAGGAGGATTAGTTAGATTAGTATCTTCATGGATAGAAGTTTAGAAATCCCAACTTTTAAAAGGTAAGTACAATTTTTATTTTATACCAATTTTTAGTTTAGTAGTAGAATTTCATAATTATTATTGATTATTTGTCGAACCTTTGATCCGGGTTATTGGTTAACGGCTATGACCTATCAGTCTCCCTTAATTGGGGGTTACCAGGAGACGGGGTCGTGACAATTGGTATCAGAGCGAAGGTTCCTCAATTAATCTTTAATAATTATTTAATTTTACAAATTCTGTAGAACCCAAGGGAGTTATTAGAGGATTATCTGAAAGACATAGGTGTCTAGAAAAGGATCATGACAAGGGGCTGGCAATATTTTCCTCTGCATCGCTAGTCAGAATACGAGGACTCCCGGATCTGTGTGATTGCCTGGCCAAAGTCTTAGGGTATGAATCGAAATAAGATACCTTTAGGACTCTCTCTTCTTGTTCATCCCTTCGCAAGTCAAATTCTGATAAGGACTTTAAAAATTAGGGTTTCCTCTCTTCTCCTTGCCCTCTTGAGGTATGGGTAAGGTTGATGAGGATTAAGGAATCCTCCACCAAATTAATAAAAAGCATGTAAATAAGATGTCATGGACATAAGATTAATAGAGTAAGTGTAAAAGAATAGATACATGCTTAGGTCGTATGACATAAGTTGTCATTGCCGTCAAGAGAGACCTGAGGCTAGACCTTCTTGTCAGGAGGATGAGTAGAGAGAGAGTTAGTATTGGAGGTAGAGACCTCCATTAAAAGTAGAGACCTAGCACATCCTTGGAGGATGATGTTAACCCTAACCCTAAGTGAAAGTTAGAAAGAAAGATGGCATGATGAGTTAGATGTTGTAGTTGACTGAGTGTTTTGTTGGACATGCTTTTGGGATGCCGTAAGAGGTTAGATGACCTAGTACCTTTGGCGACCCAACCCTGGAGAGGGTTGTGCAAGTTAGAGCGAAGGATAACTCCTACAGGGATGATGTTAGAGAAGAACCTATAGAGACCTTTTGGGCTGTTGCAACACCCAAAGTATATCATTAGTACGAGCAATAAGTTAAAATCAAGGTTAGAAGGACATGATGGATGACTTATGAGATAAGCATAAAGAACTAAGGATAACCTCGAGAAAACATAAGTTAAACATAGGAATCACCCATGTAGAAGTATGCTTGTAAGCTTGATCCTTCATGGAGAGAGGACCTCTAGTAGTAAGGCTGGATATGGAGTTAGCCCTAGAGAGAGAAAGCATGACTCAAGCAAGAAGGTTGGAAGATTAAATTCCGAGACACGATGAACAATGGGAAGTAGAGGATGATGCGACCTAAGTGCTTTAGACCCCTATAAGCTTCAGATGATAGTACATTTTATCACCCCATTTTATCACTTATACCGTAACTTATTGCTCGTACTAAGTGGATGATGGTTGTTTCCCCTTGCTTGACCCTGGAGGCTAATGATATCTTGGTTATCTTTAGAGGAACCAAACCCTCGAGAGAGGATGATGCTTTTGGAACCTATGGTATAAGTGAGTACCTACTGGATGAGATAAAGAGTGCTTTAGACCCTGAGGAGGTTTAAGTAACCAGTTGTGAGATTGTATACGTAGTTGATTGTCCTTGAGGAGGACTCAACTCTAAGGTGATGCTCATATAAAAGGATACGGGGAGTACATGACATACCTTGGACATGCTTGATTCATGGTTAAGAGATTGAGCATGCAGTTGGACACCTGAAAGTGAACCTAGGGTTCCTAGGCCTAAGAGGGGAAGCAGTGTATTCGATGCTCATGATGAGATTTGAGTGTCTATAGTTCCGAGCATGGCACTCCTTATGTGTAGAGGTAAAGGAAACCCCTTACGTTTAGGGTATGTTTGATGAACCCCTCACAACTAAGTTGATCTAATGTTGAGGAAGAGAACAAGTGTGACCTAGCATGGTTTAGTAGGTACGCTTATGCCTTAGTAGTTGTTGGTTTAAGCATGCTCATATGGATGTAAACCCTAAGGATGCTTGTGACCTTTCTTATCAAGGTGTTGTTTCCTCCCATCCTGAGAGAGGGACCCTTTGGTAGTGAGTTTACCACTATGGTTGGTTTTGAGGTAACCGAAGGAGGTTTCATTGGATCTTGAGAAGCTAAGTGAAGAGTACATGGCATGAGAATGAACCTATAGACCCATATATAACCATCTCTATGTGCATATGGATGTGTTACCATGGAGGTAACCGGTATGGGTCTTGACCAAGGTAGGTAGGTTGCCATGATCCCTAAGAAAGGATGAAAGTCAGCTGATGAATGCAGGAGGAGAGGTGATGAATGATTGGGTAAGGTTCTAAGCTATACATGTACTATAATGGAATCCTAAGTCTATCCTAGGGTCAGGTGGGGATAAGACCGATGGAAGCAGGAGTTGCATAATTCCCTAGTTGCACATGACCATAGGGTCGGGAGGTAACAACTATCATTGTCTGAGGGCCATGGGTTAGGAGATTGATCACCTTCATGAACTCATGGGACCCAAAGGGCAGATGAGTAGGGCACTCTCTTGATGCATGAGGGAAAAGGGATGACCCTAAAACTGTCGGCACCCTAGAGACCTAGAGGAGATGACCAAGGGATGTGTGTAAACCTTAGTAGGTTCAAGATGATTGTGCTGTAGAGGCATAGGTGGCACGTCTCAACTTGGATTTAAAGGTGTACTGGAAAGGTGGGATGTACCATCTCTACTCTTGGAACAGGAAGAACTCTGTATTTGGACTGCAACCAAATGCTTATTTCCTCTTGTTATGGGAGTGAGAGATAGGACAGTACGCATGCCATACACCAAGGATAAAAGATGATGTGAATTGGAACGTTGCTACGAGGTATGAGGATAGAGATGATAACATACCCTGGTTGAGTGAACAATACACAGATGGTTTGCTAACACTAAGAGATATGAGGTAGTCATCTTTTGAGGATGTTTTATCAAGAGCTATGTGGAATTTGCAAGTTAACCAAGGTTGAGTTTGATCACCATGAGGATGAGCTCATAGTTTCTTGACGAAGACAAACTTAGAGTTTGAGATGAGATGATAAGTATAATACATGGAGGTGTATGTCTTCGACATACCTAACGCCTAAGGATAAGAAGTTGTAATGAATGCTCTAGTTGAGATATAGCTACCTAGTTTAGCTGGAAGCTAGAAGAAGTTTAGGTTGTTAGGCTAACCTTAAGTTGAGAAAAAGAGATAAGTTTGGCTAACACTCAGATTTAGCAAGATCTGTTGAACAAGATTAGTGGTTGTTTGGATAGCCAACCTAGTCCTTAATATAATGAAAGGATGGTGATAGAACGTCAGATACACCTCTTTGGATAGGAAGGTGATGAAACCATGATGAGTGCAGTTTAGGGTTTCTGACGAATCGATTTTAAGGAATCATGACAATATAGGAGATCATGATTTAAGATTACCATATACCATGGTACTACCATGATAATAAGTAACAATAGTACTTTAGATGCCTAAGATAAGGTTGCATGTGGTATATGGCCATGCAAGCTAAGGGTGAAGGATGAATACCAGTAACCCAGTGTATTGATAAAGAGCTCTTGAGGGAGAATGGGAGTTCATCACTATGGATGTTATGATAAGTCTCCCCTAGACCAAGGAAGGTCGAGGTGCAATATGGGTTATGGTAGATCGCCTTACCTATATGACATGAGAAAGGAAGAGTACTGTCACAGGACAAATTCAGTTGAACTACTTAAGAGAGAAAAATGGTTCAACTACACCATGATGCGAGTTCAAAAGTTCTTGGGTATGACCAAGGTTCACTTCTATGAGGTGGAAGTGGATACATGAAGAACTCGATGATAGTACATTTTATCACCCCATACTAATGGACAATATGATCCAGACTAGAGGGTCTGATGAGAGCATGTGTGCTCATTCAGGGTGATACATAGAGACAGTTCTTAAGATGTGATGTTAACCACCATAGCCTTTATCGGGATGCAAGAAGTCTTATAGAGAGGTTGTGTCGGTCACCGCTTCATTAAGATGATGTTGGTGAAGGAGGCCTCACAAAGGGCAGAAAAGAACCATAGTGAGTGTAGATGAAGTCGCTTTGATCGTGTAATGGCTGAGAGAGAGCCCAGTGGTGACATGAGTCATGAGATGATGCAAAGAAGACTGACATGCAGTTCACTATGGGAAAATATGTGATGTTAAAATCCGACCCCTATAAGCTTCAGCTGAGAAAGCTGAGTCCCCGATATATGGGTCCATTTGAGATGGATTGGTGGAGATGGTTGTGTTTAACCTTTCCCCTTAGGAATAACATGCTGTGTAATGTGTTCCATGAGTTCGGTCTAGAGCACTATGTGAGGTACCCAAGCCATGTACTGAGCCTTAAACCTATTCAGCTTTTGAGAGGCTGGAATGTCTAGAGTCACCAATGAGGGTATGATATACCAAGGTAAGAAAGAACTCAGATGGAAGAATATGATATGATGAAGGTTCTTGGGAAGCACCAAGGAAAGGGTGAAGCCACATGGGAGTCATGATGGACATTTGAAAGGATTATCCCATTTGTTTGCTCGCTTGATGGAATTTTGAGGGCAAAATTCTTATAAGAGGGGAAGGATGTTACAACCCTGATTTTGGGTTCTTTTGGTGAGAAATGTAATTTCTCATATTAAAGATATTTGAAAAAATAATGATATAATTTATTTTGAATGCATGGATTTTGTTTAAAATAGCCTTGTTGATTTATTTGTGGGCTTTATTGGCTATTGGGCCCAATAACAAGGAAAATTCAATTAATAAATGAATAATCGAGTTTTGAGAAAAGAAAGATGTGGAAATCTCTAGAAGGCAAAAGAATGCAATATAAAGATGGATATCGTGCCTCTTGGGTTCCTTGGGTCCCAAGCAGTCCTAAGTTGCAAAGAAAATACAATAAGAAAAGAAAAGATTAATTAGATATTTCTTTATTAAGAAAGAAATTGAAAACAATGATAAAATGTGGAGAATATGTGAAAAGAGGTATAATTGAGTTATCCTTGGTGGATTTTCGTATCCCAAGGATTCCTAATGATAAAAGGAATTTCAATAGGAAAATAGAAGAAAGATAAAGAGAAATCCTTTAAAAAAGAATTAAAAAGGGAAAGAAATTGATTAATAAAAGGGAATTATGAGAAATTGACTTTCAAAAGAAGATAAAGGCAAATAGATTTACCCCAATATGGGAATCCGTGCCTTTGGGATTTAGTGATGTCCAAGGGACCCAAAATAACAAGATAATAGCAAAGGGAAAAGAAATACCAATTAATTTTGGATTAATTAAGGGATAACTTTGGAGAGAAGGAATCTTACTCATCCATTGGAATTTGTTCCCCAAATTTCGTGCAAAGCTAGATAATGGCAAGACAAACATTCCCTTAAAATTTGAGTTAAAAAGGAGCAAGGCTTTGGTAGATACGAATTTCCTAAGAAATTGCTAAAAATTGGATTTATTCTAAAATAGGAAAATGTTTTTCCTTTTGTTGGATCGCGTGCTTTGTGGACCGTTGGATCTCGATCCAATGTTGATCGTTCATCATCTAAGTACCGCGTGGACCAGGACTTTGTAGGTTACAGGAGGAACCTTCCATCTTAGATTTCTCGCAATCCAGTGGATGTACAAAGCTGTCGTTGCTTTCTTTGAACTCGGGAGAGGAAACTGTAGGGAATCAACCCAGGTTTGACGAGGGTTGGCCACATATTGGGAAAGTTCCCAAATCTTGCGAGCCTTCTTCCCACCCTATATATAGGGGAGGTTCTCCGCGGTACCAGCACTCTCACAAATCCAACTCGTGTGTTCGGAGAGAGGCGACGAGCGCGTTCGTGTGACCAATTTGAGAAATCATCATGTTCCTTCCCCTCCATGACCTGCAAACCTCGCCAGGTGGAAAGATTCTTTGGCTGACGACTCTGACACACATAGAAGGGAATCAAGTGCTTGAGTGGGTTCGACGATGGCTGGTGAAGCCACAACAACCTTCATCAGCGTCTGAGACAGTGTGAAGGTCAGAGTCAACGGTGGAGTTGACTCGATTGAGAAGCCTGTCTCGCGAACGGGCTGAGAAGCTTGTGTCACGAACGGGCTGAGGGAAGGTAGAAGACGACCTACCTGGTCATTTACCAAGATACCCCGACGCCCCTTCAGTATAGGTAAGGGCAACTTGGTCCCATTGCATCTTTTAATTGCTGGAATAGGCGTGCGCAACCCTAGACGTTGGATCCTGAGTGGACCAACGGGCCATCGATCTAACGATCCATATTTTTATGAAATTGGCAACTAGATCAATAAAAAGTGTTTTCTTGTTAAAAATCATATCTTGATCTAGAAAACTTGGATGAGGGAAGTTAATACATGAAAAATGATCAAAAAAATATGAGGAATGTGTTAAAAATGGTTTGGACATCTAAATATGTATATTTTTGCAAAAGTACATATTTTTATTAGAAAAGGTTTTAATTTGAGGTTAGAAACTCTAATTGTTGATAAAAGATATATTTAATCATGCAATTAGGATTACTCGAGCATGGTTAACTTGCTTAATGATTAAGATGGTTTTTAACCTATTTTAATGATATAATTACAAGGTTTTGGGTTTTTAACTCAATATGTTGATTAATATGTTTAGAAACCCTAAATTAGAGGAAATGAAAAGAAAAATGCTCATAATATAAAATTAGGGTTTCCTATTACTAAAAGATGAAATTAGAATTTTTTGTGAGAGAAAGATGAAATAATTAGGGTTTGCAAGTGATTTGGTAAAATAAGGGTTTAAAGTGATAATAATGAAGTGGAACCCTAATTATGCTCAAAACCCTAAAAAGGGCAAATAACCCTAGGAAACAACTAGGATTAATAGATCATAATGATATGATTAACGATATAAAATTTGGATGCCTTTTTCAGGATCAACCTATGTGCACTTGTTTGATTTCTTGATTGGTTATATCTGCATTCAAGTCTGTATAACAGGTATGTGGTTACGCCTATGAATATCCCGAATTAGTTTCTTGAGGATTTTCTAGGTTTTATTGATGACTTGAATTATATTGTTGGTTGCATTTAATTCATGCAAATTATAATGTGAATATGACTATCGCATAAGAGATGTGCCTACTAGCTCAGATCCTAGTCCCCTCTGTAGCCTAATGGATTGACCTAGTACATGGGGTAGGCCCATGAGGTCATTGAATGACTTAGTACATGGCTACCAATGGGGTAGGACCATCAAGTCATCATGAGTGAGGGATTGGGCTACCTTTGGGTAGGGCCATACGACTCCATAACCCTAGGGATTGGCTACCTCTGTGGTAGGGCCATGGGGGTAAGGATCTACCATATGAGAGAGGTAGTATCCATGTCCACTGCGGGGACAGTACAGAGATAGGGGATAGGCAAGGATTGATTAGTATTGCTTAAAATGTAATCTTGGATGTTAAATGATATTTGGTTGACTACATTGGTAACATAGTTGCACAATTATTGTTTCCTCGATACACCAGCTTCTTGTTGACCCACATTTTGTTTGTCAGTGTTTTAGGTACAAATGAAAAGAACAAACAGTAAAGTGGCATATGTGGAACTAAATGAGAAATCACGTACACAGGAGGATTAGTTAGATTAGTATCTTCATGGATAGAAGTTTAGAAATCCCAACTTTTAAAAGGTAAGTACAATTTTTATTTTATACCAATTTTTAGTTTAGTAGTAGAATTTCATAATTATTATTGATTATTTGTCGAACCTTTGATCCGGGTTATTGGTTAACGGCTATGACCTATCAGTCTCCCTTAATTGGGGGTTACCAGGAGACGGGGTCGTGACAATTGGTATCAGAGCGAAGGTTCCTCAATTAATCTTTAATAATTATTTAATTTTACAAATTCTGTAGAACCCAAGGGAGTTATTAGAGGATTATCTGAAAGACATAGGTGTCTAGAAAAGGATCATGACAAGGGGCTGGCAATATTTTCCTCTGCATCGCTAGTCAGAATACGAGGACTCCCGGATCTGTGTGATTGCCTGGCCAAAGTCTTAGGGTATGAATCAAAATAAGATACCTTTAGGACTCTCTCTTCTTGTTCATCCCTTCGCAAGTCAAATTCTGATAAGGACTTTAAGGATTAGGGTTTCCTCTCTTCTCCTTGCCCTCTTGAGGTATGGGTAAGGTTGATGAGGATTAAGGAATCCTCCACCAAATTAATAAAAAGCATGTAAATAAGATGTCATGGACATAAGCTTAATAGAGTAAGTGTAAAAGAATAGATACATGCTTAGGTCGTATGACATAAGTTGTCATTGCCCTCAAGAGAGACCTGAGGCTAGACCTTCTTGTCAAGAGGATGAGTAGAGAGAGAGTTAGTCTTGGAGGTAGAGACCTCCATTAAAAGTAGAGACCTAGAACATCCTTGGAGGATGATGTTAACCCTAACCCTAAGTGAAAGTTAGAGAGAAAGATGGCATGATGAGTTAGATGTTGTAGTTGACTGAGTGTTTTGTTGGACATGCTTTTGGGATGCCGTAAGAGGTTAGATGACCTAGTACCTTTGGCGACCCAACCCTGGAGAGGGTTGTGCAAGTTAGAGCGAAGGATAACTCCTACAGGGATGATGTGAGAGAAGAACCTATAGAGACCTTTTGGGCTGTTGCAACACCCAGAGTATATTAGTAGTACGAGCAATAAGTTAAAATCAAGGTTAGAAGGACATGATGGATGACTTATGAGATAAGCATAAAGAACTAAGGATAACCTCAAGAAAACATAAGTTAAACATAGGAATCACCCATGTAGAAGTATGCTTGTAAGCTTGATCCTTCATGGAGAGAGGACCTCTAGTAGTAAGGCTGGATGTGGAGTTAGCCCTAGAGAGAGAAAGCATGACTCAAGCAAGAAGGTTGGAAGATTAAATTCTGAGACACGATGAACAATGGGAAGTAGAGGATGATGCGACCTAAGTGGATGATGGTGGTTTCCCTATGCTTGACCCTGGAGGCTAATGATATCTTGGTTATCTTTAGAGGAACCAAACCCTCGAGAGAGGATGATGCTTCTGGAACCTATGGTATAAGTGAGTACCTGCTGGATGAGATAAAGAGTGCTTTAGACCCTGAGGAGGTTTAAGTAACCATTGTGAGACTGTATACATAGTTGATTGTCCTTGAGGATGACTCAACTCTAAGGTGATGCTCATATAAAAGGATCATGGGAGTACATGACATACCTTGGACATGCTTGATTCATGGTTAAGAGATTGAGCATGCAGTTGGACACCTGAAAGTGAACCTAGGGTTCCTAGACCTAAGAGGGGAAGCAGTGTATTCGATGCTCATGATGAGATTTGAGTGTCTATAGTTTCGAGCATGGCACTCCTCATGTGTTGAGGTAAAGGAAACCCCTTAAGTTTAGGGTATGTTTGATGAACCCCTCACAACTAAGTTGATCTAATGTTGAGGAAGAGAACAAGTGTGACCTAGCATGGTTTAGTAGGTATGCTTATGCCTTAGTAGTTGTTGGTTTAAGCATGCTCATATGGATGTAAACCCTAAGGATGCTTGTGACCTTTCTTATCAAGGTGTTGTTTCCTCCCATCCTGAGAGAGGGACCCTTTGGTAGTGAGTTTACCACTATGGCTGGTTTTGAGGTAACCTAAGGAGGTTTCATTGGATCTTGAGAAGCTAAGTGAAGAGTACATGGCATGAGAATGAACCTATAGACCCATAGATAACCATCTCTATGTGCATGTGGATGTGTTACCATGGAGGTAACCGGTATGGGTCTTGACCAAGGTAGGTAGGTTGCCATGATCCCTAAGAAAGGATGAAAGTCAGCTGATGAATGCAGGAGGAGAGGTGATGAATGGTTAGGTAAGGTTCTAAGCTATACATGTACTAAAATGGAATCCTAAGTCTATCCTAGGGTCAGGTGGGGACAAGACCGATGGAAGCAGGAGTTGCATAATTCCCTAGTTGCACATGACCATAGGGTCGGGAGGTAACAACTATCATTGTCTGAGGGCCATGGGTTAGGAGATTGATCACCTTCATGATTTCATGGGACCCAAAGGGCAGATGAGTAGGGCACTCTTTTGATGCATGAGGGAAAAGGGATGACCCTAAAAGTGTCGGCACCCTAGAGACCTAGAGGAGATGACCAAGGGATGTGTGTAAACCTTAGTAGGTTCAAGACTAGTTTTCCATGGAAGTAACCTTGACATCAAGATGATTGTGCTGTAGAGGCATAGGTGGCACGTCTCAACTTGGATTTAAAGGTGTACTGGCAAGGTGGGATGTACCATCTCTACTCTTGGAATAGGAAGAACTATGTATTTGGACTGCAACCAAATGCTTATTTCCTCTTGTTATGGGAGTGAGAGATAGGACAATACGCATGCCATACACCAAGGATAAAAGATGATGTGAATTGGAACGTTGCTACGAGGTATGAGGATAGAGAGGATAACATACCCTGGTTGAGTGAAAAATACACAGATGGTTTGCTAACACTAAGAGATATGAGGTAGTCATCTTTTGAGGATGTTTTATCAAGAGCTATGTGGAATTTGCAAGTTAACCAAGGTTGAGTTTGATCACCATGAGGATGAGCTCAGAGATTCTTGACGAAGACAAACTTAGAGTTTGAGATGAGATGATAAGTATAATACATGGAGGTGTATGTCTTCGACATACCTAATGCCTAAGGATAAGAAGTGGTAATGAATGCTCTGGTTGAGATATGGCTACCTAGTTTAGCTGGAAGCTAGAAGAAGTTTAGGTTGTTAGGCTAACCTTAAGTTGAGAAAAAGAGATAAGTTTGGCTAACACTCAGATTTAGCAAGATCTGTTGAACAAGATTAGTGGTTGTTTGGATAGCCAACCTAGTCCTTAATATAATGAAAGGATGGTGATAGAACGTCAGATACACCTCTTTGGATAGGAAGGTGATGAAACCCTGATGAGTGTAGTTTAGGGTTTCTGACGAATCGATCTTAAGGAATCATGACAACACAGGAGATCATGATTTAAGATTACCATATACCATGGTACTACCATGATAATAAGTAACAATAGTACTTTAGATGCCTAAGATAAGGTTGCATGTGGTATATGGCCATGCAAGCTAAGGGTGAAGGATGAATACCAGTAACCCAGTGTATTGATAAAGAGCTCCTGAGGGAGAACGGGAGTTCATCACTATGGATGTTATGATAAGTCTCCCCTAGACCAAGGAAGGTCGAGGTGCAATATGGGTTATGGTAGATCGCCTTACCAATATGACATGAGAAAGGAAGAGTACTGTCACAGGACAAATTCAGTTGAACTACTTAAGAGAGAAAAATGGTTCAACTACACCATGATGCGAGTTCAAAAGTTCTTGGGTATGACCAAGGTTCACTTCTATGAGGTGGAAGTGGATACATGAAGAACTCGATGATAGTACATTTTATCACCCCATACTAATGGACAGTATGATCCAGACTAGAGGGTCTGATGAGAGCATGTGTGCTCATTCAGGGTGATACATAGAGACAATTCTTAAGATGTGATGTTAACCACCATAGCCTTTATCGGGATGCAAGAAGTCTTATAGAGAGGTTGTGTTGGTCACCGCTTCATTAAGATGATGTTGGTGAAGGAGGCCTCACAAAGGTCAGAAAAGAACCATAGTGAGTGTAGATGAAGTCGCTTTGATCGTGTAATAGCTGAGAGAGAGCCCAGTGGTGACATGAGTCATGAGCTGATGCAAAGAAGACTGACATGCAGTTCACTATGGGAAAATATGTGATGTTAAAATCCGACCCCTATAAGCTTCAGCTGAGAAAGCTGATTCCCCGATATATGGGTCAATTTGAGATGGATTGGTGGAGATGGTTGTGTTTAACCTTTCCCCTTAGGAATAACATGCTGTGTAATGTGTTCCATGAGTTTGGTCTAGAGCACTATGTGAGGTACCCAAGCCATGTACTGAGCCTTAAACCTATTCAGCTTTTGAGAGGCTGGAATGTCTAGAGTCACCAATGAGGGTATGATATACCAAGGTAAGAAAGAACTCAGATGGAAGAATATGAGATGATGAAGGTTCTTGGGAAGCACCATGGAAAGGGTGAAGCCACATGGGAGTCATGATGGACATTTGAAAGGATTATCCCATTTGTTTGCTCGCTTGATGGAATTTTGAGGGCAAAATTCTTATAAGAGGGGAAGGATGTTACAACCCTGATTTTGGGTTCTTTTGGTGAGAAATGTAATTTATCGTATTAAAGATATTCGAACAAATAATGATATAATTTGTTTTGAATGCATGGATTTTGTTTAAAATAGCCTTGTTGATTTATTTGTGGGCTTTATTGGCTATTGGGCCCAATAACAAGGAAAATTCATTTAATAAATGAATAATCGATTTTTGAGAAAAGAAAGATGTGGAAATCTCTAGAAGGCAAAAGAATGTAATATAAAGATGGATATCATGCCTCTTGGGTTCCTTGGGTCCCAAGCAGTCCTAAGTTGCAAAGAAAATGCAATAAGAAAAGAAAAGATTAATTAGATATTTCTTTATTAAGAAAGAAATTGAAAACAATGATAAAATGTGGAGAATATGTGAAAAGAGGTATAATTGAGTTATCCTTGGTGGATTTTCGTATCCCAAGGATTCCTAATGATAAAAGGAATTTCAATAGGAAAATAGAATAAAGATAAAGAGAAATCCTTTAAAAAAAATTAAAAAGGGAAGGAAATTGATTAATAAAAGGGAATTATGAGAAATTGACTTTCAAAAGAAGATAAAGGAAAATAGATTTACCCCAATATGGGAATCCGTGCCTTTGGGATTTAGTGATGTCCAAGGGACCCAAAATAACAAGATAATAGCAAAGGGAAAAGAAATACCAATTAATTTTGGATTAATTAAGGGATAACTTTGGAGAGAAGGAATCTTACTCATCCATTGGAATTTGTTCCCCAAATTTCGTGCAAAGCTAGATAATGGCAAGACAAACATTCCCTTAAAATTTGAGTTAAAAAGGATCAAGGCTTTGGGAGATACGAATTTCATAAAAAATTGCTAAAAATTGGATTTATTCTAAAATAGGAAAATGTTTTTCCTTTTGTTGGATCGCGTGCTTTGTGGACCGTTGGATCTCGATCCAATGTTGATCGTTCATCATCTAAGTCCCGCATGGACCAAGACTTTGTAGGTTACAGGAGGAACCTTCCATCTTAGATTTCTCGCAATCCAGTGGATGTATAAAGCTGTCGTTGCTTTCTTTGAACTCGGGAGAGGAAACCGTAGGGAATCATCCCAGGTTTGACGAGGGTTGGCCACATATTGGGAAAGTTCCCAAATCTAGCGAGCCTGCTTCCCACCCTATATATAGGGGAGGTGCTCTGCGGTACCAACACTCTCACAAATCCAACTCGTGTGTTCGGAGAGAGGCGACGAGCGCCTTCGTGTGACCAATTTGAGAAATCGTCCTGTTCCTTCCCCTCCACGACCTGCAAACCTCGCCAGGTGGAAAGATTCTTTGGCTGACGAATCTGACACACATAGAAGGGAATCAAGTGCTTGAGTGGGTTCGACGATGGCTGGCGAAGCCACAACAACCTTCATCAGCGTCTGAGACAGTGTGAAGGTCGGAGTCAACGGTGGAGTTGACTCGATTGAGAAGCCTGTCTCGCGAACGGGCTGAGAAGCCTATCTCACGAACGGGCTGAGGGAAGGTAAGAGACGACCGGCCTGGTCATTTACCAAGATACCCCGATGCCCCTTCAGTATAGGTAAGGGCAACTTGGTCCCATTGCATCTTTTAATTGCTGGAATAGGCGTGCGCAACCCTAGACGTTGGATCCTGAGTGGACCAACGGGCCATCGATCTAACGATCCATATTTTTATGAAATTGGCAACTAAAGCAATAAAAAGTGTTTTCTTGTTAAAAATCATATATTGATCTAGAAAACTCGGATGAGGGAAGTTAATACATGAAAAATGAACAAAAAAATATGAGGAATGTGTTAAAAATGGTTTGGACATCTAAATATGTATATTTTTGCAAAAGTACATATTTTTATTAGAAAAGGTTTTAATTTGAGGTTAGAAACTCTAATTATTGATGAAAGATATATTTAATCTTGCAATTAGGATTATTCGAGCATGGTTAACTTGTTTAATGATTAAGATGGTTTTTAACCTATTTTAATGATATAATTACAAGGTTTTGGGTTTTTAACTCAATATGTTGATTAATATGTTTAGAAACCCTAAATTAGATGAAAAGAAAAGAAAAATGCTCATAATATAAAATTAGGGTTTCCTATTACTAAAAGATGAAATTAGAATCTTTTGTGAGAGAAAGATGAAATAATTAGGGTTTGCAAGTGATTTGGTAAAATAAGGGTTTAAAGTGATAATAATGAAGTGGAACCCTAATTATGCTCAAAACCCTAAAAAGGGCAAATAACCCTAGGAAACAACTAGGATTAATAGATCATAATGACATGATTAACGATATAAAATTTAGATGCCTTTTTCAGGATCAACCTGTGTGCACTTGTTTGATTTCTTGATTGGTTATTTTTGCATTCAAGTCTGCATAACAGGTATGTGGTTACGCCTATGAATATCCCGAATTAGTTTCTCGAGGATTTTCGAGGTTTTATCGATGACTTGAATTATATTGTTGGTTGCATTTAATTCATGCAAATTATAATGTGAATATGACTATCGCATAAGAGATGTGCCTACTAGCTCAGATCCTAGTCCCCTCTGTAGCCTAATGGATTGACCTAGTACATGGCTACCAATGGGGTAGGACCATGAAGTCATCATGAGTCAGGGATTGGGCTACCTTTTGGTAGGGCCATATGACTCCATAACCCTAGGGATTGGCTACCTGTGTGGTAGGGCCATGGGGGTAAGGATCTACCATATGAGAGGGGTAGTATCGATGTCCATTGTAGGGATGCTATAGAGATAGGGGATAGGCAAGGGTTGAGTAGTATTGCTTAAAACGTAATCTTGGATGTTAAATGATATTTGGTTGACTACGTTGTTAACATAGTTGCACAATTATTGTTTCCCCCACATACCATCTTCTTGCTGACCGACGTTTTGTTTGTCGGCGTTTTAGGTACAAATGAAAAGAACAAATAGTAAAGTGGCATATGTTGAACTAAATGAGAAATAACGTACACAGGAGGATTATTTAGATTAGTATCTTCATGGATAGAAGTTTAGAAATCCCAACTTTTAAAAGGTAAGTAAAATTTTTATTTTATACCAGTTTTCAGTTTAGTAGTAGAATTTCATAATTATTATTGATTATTTGTCAAACCTTTGATCCGGGTTAATGGTTAACGGCTCTGACCTTTCGGTCTCCCTTAATGGGGGTTACCCAGAGACTAGGTCGTGACAAAAATCTTTCCTAAAAGTTCTCTTTCTTTTTAAAATAAAACCCTGATGTGGAAAATATTTATATCTCCCACTCCATAACTCATTTTCCTGTAAAAACTTACAAAAGTCTTCCAAAAGACATTACTCATTTCTTGCCAAAATATTACATCTAATCTAAACCATTAATTATTTCAAATTTGTCTCTTTAGCAAATTTTGTATCATTAAACATTTAATTTCCTAGATCATAAAACATCTTGGAAAGTTCTAATTTTTCTCCATAGTATGCTAATGGGATTATCTCTCATTCAAAATTACAATGAATATTCATCATGGGCATGAAAACCCCATTTTCCTATTTTGTTTCACCAGGGCATATATGTAAACATTTGATTAAGTAACGCATCCCTCTCTCCTTTTATCAATTTAACTCCATAGTTTGGAATAAGGTTCTTAATGATCTTAGCTAAATGTAGGAAAGGTTTGTGATCACAACATTAAATGAATGAAGTACTTTTCTTAATATATGAATATTTTATTACAAAACATATTCTGAGCATTAAAACACATCATTTTCTCTTTCTTTCCTTTCTATGCTCTTTATTTCAATTGTTTTGCTTATTAGAAACTATGTGCAAACGATAACCAATTAATAGTGGCCATCCATGCCACTTTCTAGAGGATTCTATACAAATCTCTCAAGTACACATGATTCACATATGTGCACAAAATTATCTTTTATTAATTTCTTTCTTTTTCTTATTCTGGGATTTTTTTATCCTTTTCCCTTTTAATATTTATTGGATTTATCAAACCAGTGTAAACCACAAAATGATGCATCCCAGGGAAATTTGACAAAAGATTCCATTTTTTTAATACAAATCATACAATATGTCATTCAAATTCCTTTTATTTGAAAAAATTACATTTCAATCAATATAAGAAAAATTGAATTATAACATTCATCCTTGTCCATACAAGATATGGAAATGATGTTTATGGAAGGTACATAATATCAATTCTTTAACTCTATTACAAGTGTGTGGGCAGAGATTAATTATAGTTTCCAACTACGTTGGCAACAAATCTTTCTCCATTTGTGACTTACATTTTGACCTAGCCCTTTCTTAAAGGCCTACTTCTTTTCACATATTACATATTTGATCATTTGCGATATCCACATCTGGTATCTAGTACCCAAGATGAGAAGTAGATAAATTTATCTTGATAATGTATAAACCTAAAGTGGAGATGTATATCCCCATCTTCTTCTTCTTAAATGCCTTCAAGTACAAAGGAAAATTCCTCTTGCACTTTTCTTTATCCTTATCTTGAGTGTTGAAGATATGGATTTATGCTTAACCTCTAACTCTTGGCCTCATTTTCATCCTTGGACTCCACTCTACTGATCATCATCACATATTTGTCCTTCTTCATTCTTGATTTGACATTAATAAACATGCCAAGGAAATCTAACAACTGTTTGGGAATTCTATTCGAGTGGTAACACTCAATAAAATGTTTATATCATTCAGACAATGATTCTAGAATGATATCTGTGGCCAAATCTTGGCTCAATGAAAATCCTAGTTCTTCTAGATTTTCCACAAGTCCAATCATAATGAGCATATGGGTATCTACTAGATCTCCCTTTGTCGTCTTACACTGAAAACGTTCCTTTGAGACATTGTACCTTTCTTTCTGTGTATGATCATGGTTCACATTCTTAATATGTGTTACCATCTCAAGTATCCACATGTCTTCACACTGCTCATGCAAATCATAGTTCTTGCAGCTTATCATAAGGTTCTTTATGTCTAAGGTGTCGTTGGCATGTTTCTAGTAAGAACCACTTAACCCTAGGCACATTAGGAT
Organism: Alisma plantago-aquatica; assembly: GCA_963693085.1. Taxonomy (NCBI): domain Eukaryota; kingdom Viridiplantae; phylum Streptophyta; class Magnoliopsida; order Alismatales; family Alismataceae; genus Alisma; species Alisma plantago-aquatica. The sequence continues at coordinate 929,421,491 of OY856411.1, read as the reverse complement.
CAGGTATTTCTAGCAATGGTTTATCTAGGACATAGAGCTTATGCTCATCATGAAGAACCCTTCTCAAAATCCAAAACCTATAGTGGAAATTTGTCCCATTAAGTTTGTCCTTCCTAAGCATTGATCGCAACGACGATTTGATTGACATTTGATTATGTAAGAGAACATTTGCATTTTATCAAAACACTTTTGATTTGATTTGAATAAAACTTAATGATGTTTAATTAGGTCTTTTATTAATTATTTCTCCCACTATTTTAATTTAAATTGATAGCCCTCACATATTGATTTGGAAGATTGCAGCATACAACCTTCTCGAGAGACAAGACGCAATTTTATTCTATAAGAGAACATTTGCATTTTATCAAAACACTTTTTGATTTGATTTGAATACAACTTAGCGATGTTTGATTAGGTCTTTTATTAATTATTTCTTCCACTATTTTATTCAAATTGATAGCCCTCACATATTGAATGAGAAGATTGCAGCATACAACCTTCTAGAGAGGAAAGATGCAAAACAATTGAGTTATTACCTAGCTAGCACTAATGTCCATAACCAATCATTAATGTAGACAACATTGCCAATTGAATCTTTATGCAATTCTTGGATAGATGGTGTGATGGACTGGTTTTTCTGGCTTAATTCCGAGGATACAATTTCTTTTAAGGCGTGTAGGATCTGATTGAGTGGACTTTTGAACCCTAAAATGTCCAATGACATAGGTGAGGTCATGCATGTTGAGTTGTTTGATAGTCCTAAGTGTTTCATAAAACTTGAGTGTTGATTGTGGTTGATATCATTATCAAGATCCATAAGTTTATGCATGTTTGAGGAATTTAATTGATTGGTCATATAATTGTATCTTGGAACCAACGTATGATGGGAGGTAGCTTGGATGATAATAAATCCATAGTCAAGTTTCATGAGTTTTTGGAAGCTCCTAGATGATGTAATTTAGGTTTGGATATATTTAAATCATGTGTAGTTTCGAGTATGATGGACCAAGGTACATGTTTGCTTTTAGTTCAGGTCCAGTATGTAGTGTCACACACCCATGACTTGGGGAGCCACAGATTTGGTACGTGGCCCTCTCTTAATCCTTGGATGGCTAGAAGTGAACGAACTACAATGCGGTTATGTAGTTGAGTTGAAGAAAGCGAGAAACTATCCACACAGCCATGTTACAAAGATTGTGGGGGTTAACGCTTTCGTTGCTTTGACGAGAACTATTGTTATGGCATGAGACAACTGTCTCGCTCAGAGAACGTGAAGAAGATGCATGAGGGAGAGAAATAAATAGACTGACTCCTCTAGTCTCTGGTCCTCACCATGGTGAGCAGCGACAGGTATGGAGGAGAAGCTTTTAGTACTAGCAGCATGGCAGCCAGCACCGATAGCGGACGTGTGAGGAATTGCTGGCTGCATAAGGTGATGGCGAGGAAGAGTCTGGCCGCCAATCGCACGTCAAGGAGGAGAAGACACATTTGCTAAATGCCAGCGACAACACCACACGCTGGAGGAGATCTGGAGGCAAGGAGGAAGATCTATGTTGCCAAGGACATAACACAATTGGCAAGCAAAGAACACTGATCTTTCACCGGAGATCAGCCCCATGACGACGTATCCTAGTAAGAGCAGCCGAAGCTCTTGGTCATGAAGGATCCTAAGGCAGAGCCACCTCGACTTGGGGAAGAACGAGCTTCAATGCCAAATCAAGAAGAGATGGAGGAGATGCCATCGGTGGACGAGTAGTACCAGGCAATGACCAAGTCCTCACCGAAAATCTACCCGACGACGACACTTGCATAGATCCCAGGGCTGTTGCTTGCTCGCCGGAGGTGAAGCCTACAGTGGTGCCCTTACCAACCAGAAAGAGGTCATGAGGAGGAGGGATCGTCCATGGGCACCTCGTCATTGCCTTGCTTTAAGGAGGCGGCTTTGGGCGGAAGAGAAATGCCCACACTTGCAGAGACTCACGAGGGCAGTAGGACATGCGAGAATGAAAAAGGGAGAGTGGGCGGCCCAGAAAATTGGAACCAGACCGGGTGGCCAGCCTTAAGTGAACCAAACAAAGGAGCAGCGCACCCTCAAGGACATGTGGCGACGCTTGATTGGCTTAAAAAGGTAAAATCCCAAAATCTGTTAGGATCTTGTATAATTCGTATAAAATTCATACGATGTCAGAAAAATACAAATAAGGTACCCTTTTTCTTAGAAAAATGATTAGAATAAGATGGAACCATAATATTATCCTTTTTGTTCTTAAATGATAGTGATATCTTGTTAGTAGTGAAATTATTAATTGATGGATAATAAATATCAAACGTTGGCCTAAAATTATGAGAATATGTCAGTAAATCAATATGCATGCTTATAATCCAGTGGATGTCAGTGATTATGATGACGATGCACACAATCATGTAATTTTCTCCATATGGCTAATTAGGGCTTTTAACCCTAAATAAAATGCAATAAATGCACACCTGCTCAATAAATAATGAAATTCACAGAAAACTCTCATATCAATAACAGGAAAATAATATGTAAACCTGTGATCAGTTTTATACACAAAATTCATGTTATATGAAGAGCACCCTTAATACATGAGATGTAACCCTAATATGGTTAATGAAAGTGACATAATGTTAAATATGTTCACATAATAATGTGACACATGATTATATCCAGTTGATGAACTATAATCTAGAACATGATATTAGTAAGATAAATATAAGGCAAGAATACAAGTAATGGTGCACATATCCAATGAGTAAGCAAACCTTAAAATGGACATAACTAGGGTTAAGACGAGATGTAAGATGATGAGAATATGATGACAGTATATGATTTTGTCGTAATCAGGGTTGACCAGGACATAGTTGACATGAGGATATGATGATTAGGTTTGTCCTTTGTCTAAGGTGCGCCATTACCTCTTACTTGGCTTATTATACATTATGCTTGTGTTATATGGTAGTAAAGACTTGGCATATGGTATTGATTGAAATGATTGTCTTGTATGATATGTTGCTTGAATTTCCATAAGTATTGCTATGAACACATCAAACATAATATATCTGTTCCATTATATGAAAGCACCAACTCTATGGCAGTGTGCTTGGAAGTGACCGAACTCTTTGGCAGTGGTCACATTGTACATATGGAAGCACCAACTCTTTGGTAGTGTGCTTGGACCCAACTCTTTGGTAGTGGTCACATTGTACATATGATCCAACTCTTTGGTAGTGATCATAAAGGCCTTAATGCATTCAACTCTCAGGTAGTAAATGCATGGATGATATAATGGAAAATATCCTAAAAGACATGTGTTCTCTTTTGTTAATAAACATTCTTGTTCAAGTACGCTTTTCTTATATTTCTTTCTAACTACCAAGTATTAGTTTCATCTTATTGCCAAGATATGATGAGAGGTATATAAAAGACACGTAGGCATACTCAGTACAATATTCTTGAATATTGTGCTGACGTGTACCGCATGTAATCTTTTGTTTAGGTTGTGGTTATGCTCTCAAAGATCCAGGATAGTTGAGATTTGTGTGGCGAGCTGATGTACAGGTGGACCTGTTGTTTTAAGATCCTATTGTATATGTAGTAGTTTGTTGTTCAATATGTAATATCAAATGTTGTAACAATTCATGTTGTAATGATATGTTGAATGGTGAACATGTGTGTATGGTTTTATTATTGTTCATGTGCATGTGCTACTGATTGTTTCCTTCTGACTCCCTTGATTTTCTCTTTCTTAGCCTAATGTGTGTTGTTTAAATTGGGATTCTCACTGAGGTGAGGGTTTCAATTTGGACGTCACACATCAGATTAAGTTTTAGAAAATCTGGGGACGTCACAAGTGGTATCGGAGCATGAACAATAGCAAAGCCTGACATTTGCTCATTATGCAACTCAAAACTAAAGAACCTTGAACATAAAAATATCTTTAGGGTTAGATTAGTCATCTTTTAGAGACTAGATCTGACCTAGCCTCTAGGTTAGCACCTAGATGTCTGAGAACTAGGTCTAGACTAGTGCTTGCTGAGTAGCAAATCCTTAGATGTCGTTCTTTCCTTGTAGTGCAGCGGTATGGGACGTTGTACTATTTGGAAATGGCGTACATCACGGGAACAGAAACCCTAGACATATTGCGCACGTTGTCTAGAGTAGCTACACTAGTCTACCCCTTGTTCTCACCCTTTCACTAGTTTTCATGACACTGGACTCTCTACTATGTGTGGGGCACTCGTTTTCTAGATTTGGTTTTTGATTCCAATCGGATCGAACCTTGATAGTTTTCTCGGACGCATGTTTTATCGGAGAAAAGCTATACAATATTTTATTATATATATGTATTAAAAAAATGTGTTCCCACACATGTACAGTAGGAGGTGGTCATGCAACCTAAGTGAAAGTGAGTGACATCAGTCTAGAAGAGAGAATAGTTCAATATTAGATGTCTAGAGACTTGTAAGAATATATGATAGATGGAATAGATGAAATAAGTTTTGATGATATGATGTAAGTCTTATATAGATGATATAAGATGGTTTATGATGATCTATGTTTGTCTTTGAGGACGTAAGTTTAGTTTTGAGGATTTGAGATAAGTTTTAATGATGCAAGTAACTAGGCTTTTATGAGGTAAGATAACATAAGATAAGACAGGGTTGTGAGTCAGCATGAGCCTCAATCTCTTTTATGAAGGAGAACCTCTAGAGTTAGGACCAGTTCCGGGGTTAGCTCTAGTGAGAGTGAAACCCACTGGGAGAAGGTCATAGAACCTAAACTCCAAGATATGAGAAAGATGAGAAATATGTGTTATGATATGTCCTAAACTAGAATACTCCTGAGTGAATGAGTTGAGTTGCTTTATGCATGATTCCTATAGTCTTGTTGAACCCTAGATGTCCTTGGGAGGACCAAACCCTAGAGATAGAGAGAGGCTGGTTATATATGTGCATATGTGAACATGGATATGAGTGCCTTCCATCTGGGTGAGGGAGAGAGCCCAAGACACTGGAGGAGGTAGCTATGTTAATTTCTATGAAGTGTCATGCTCGGGTTGGTGGTTTCCCACATAGGAATCTAGTGGTGTATATAAGAGAGTTTTGGGTAAGCATGTTTCATAGGTAGAGACCTATGAAGTGAATATCATAACATGTTTTGGTTTGTGCTTACATGGCTAGAGCTAATGAAGCTATTAGCTAGTGCCAATGAGGTAGACCTAATAACCCTAGATCAGAGAGAAATGATAAAGTATATGCATATGAGATACTCATAGAGTTGGGTTAGCTCAGTGAGACTGAGCATGGCACTGCCCCTGTGGTATGGGTTAGAGGAACTTATTTTGGCATAGATGATGTTTTGATGCATGTTTCATGAGGCACTTGTATAAGTTTGTTTAGCACAATCATGATATAATATAGGTAAGCATGTGATCTAATCTCAAGATGTGATATACATACATGATATGATGGAACCCTAGAGATGGTTTGATAGATATCAATGCATACTTGGTTAAATATATACATGAATACAGTGAAAGTGATGGCTAATATTGTGATGAAGTCACTAATAATGTTGCAACTTATTAAGGACAACGAAATATGAATGTATACATGAAACATGTTACATGAAGTATTAATCTTAGTGCGTAATAAAGACAAAAATTATAGTTTGACAAATAATACAACATAATGGTTATGACACCTTGATGCATGGGTTAACTTTAGTTAGCTCATGTGGAACATGGTAATATGATGTGGGAACCCTAAAGTCTGGCTAAAGATAAAGATTCAACCTTAATATATGAGATGTGTAATGACCTAATCAGAGTTTCTAAACCCTTGTTTGAGCTTCTATGGAGTGATGTTTCACCCTAGATGTGTAAAGCTTTCTGGTGGCTTGGATATAGTTCTAGAGCTTTAGCTTATGGATATGTTGCACCTAAGGTAGTATCCTAATATGGACGAAGGCAAGATAAGGTTTTCCCTGGAAGTATGAGTATGGTTTACTTTCGAGGACGAAAGTTCTTTTAAGATGTATATGATGTGATGGACTGGTTTTTCTTGCTTAATTCCTAGGATAGAATTTCTTTTAAGGCGTGTAGGATGTGATGGAGTGGACTTTTGAACCCTAAAATGTCCAATGATATAAGTGAGGTCATGCATGTTGAGTTATTTGATAGTCCTAAGTGTTTCGTAAAGCTTGAGTGTTGATTGTGGCTGATATCATTATCAAGATCCATAAGTTTATGCATGTTTGAGGAATTTAATTGATTGGTCATATAATTGAGTCTTGGAACCAACGTCTGATGGGAGGTAGATTGGATGATAATAATTCCATAGTCAAGTTTCATGATGTTTTGGAAGCTCCTAGATGATGTAATTTAGGTTTGGATATATTTAAATCATGTGTATTTTTGAGTATGATGGACCAAGGTACATGTTTGCTTTTAGTTCAGGTCTAGTATGTAGTGTCACGCACCCATGACTTGGGGAGCCACAGATTTCGTACGTGGCCCTCTCTTCATCCTTGGATGGCTAGAAGTGAACGAACTACACTGTAGTTATGTAGTTGAGTTGAAGAAAGTGAGAAACTATCCACACAGCCACGTTGCACAGATCGTGGGGGTTAACACATTCGTTGCTTTGACGAGAACTATTGTTATGGCATGAGGCAACTGTCTCGCTCAAAGAATGTGAAGGAGACGCATGAGGGAGAGAAATAAATAGACTGACTCCTCTAGTCTCTGGTCCTCACCATGGTGAGCAGTGGCAGGTTTGGAGGAGAAGCTTTTAGTAGTAGCATCTTGGCAGCCAGCACCGATAGCGGATGTGTGAGGAATTGTTGTCTGCATAAGGTGATGGCGAGGAAGAGTCTGGCCACGGATCACACGTCAAGGAGGAGCAGCCATAGTTGCTAAATTCCAGCGGCAACACCACAAGCTGGAGGAGATCTGGAGGCAAAGAGGAAGATCTATGCTGCCAAGGACAGAGCACAACTGGCAAGCAAAGAACACTGATCTTTCACCGGAGATCAGCCCCATGATGACGTCGCCTAGCAAGAGAAGCCGAAGCTCTTGGTCATGAAGGATCCTGAGCCAGAGCCACCTCGACCTAGGGAAGAACGAGCTTCAAGTCCAAATCAAGCGGAGATGGTGGAGATGCCATCGGTGGACGAGTAGTACCAGGTGATGACCAAGTCCTCGCTGAAAATCTACCCGACGGCGGTACTCGCACAAATCCCAGGGTGGTTGCTTGCTCACTGGAGGTGAAGCCTACAGTGGTGCCCTTGCCAAGAAGATAGAGGTCACGAGGAGGAGGGATCGTCCATGGGCACCTCGTCGTTGCCTTTCTTTAAGGTGGCGACTTTGGGCGGAAGAGCAATGCCCACACACACAGAGATTCACGAGGGCAGTAGGACATGCAAGAATGAGAAAGGGAGAGTGGGCAGCCCAGAAAACCGGAACCAGACTGGGTGGCCAGCCTTAAGTGAACCAAACAAAGGAGCAGCGCACCCTCAAGGACACGTGGCGATGCCTGATTGGCTTAAAAGGGTAAAATCCCAAAATATGTTAGGATCTTGTATAATTCGTATAAAATGCATACGATGTCAGAAAAATACAAATAAGGTACCCTTTTTATTAGAAAAATGATTAGAACAAGATGGAACCATAATATTATCCTTTTTGTTCTTAAATGACAGTGATATCTTTTTAGTAGTGAAATTCTTAATTGATGGATAATAAATATCAAACGTTGGCCTAAAATTATGAGAATATGCCAGTAAATCAATATTCATGCTTATAATCCAGTGGATGTCAGTGATTATGATGATGATGCACGAAATCATGTAATTTTCTCCATATGGCTAATTAGGGATTTTAACCCTAAATAAAATGCAATAAATGCACACATGCTCAATAAATGATGAAATTCACAGAAAACTCTCATATCAATAATAGGAAAATAATATGTAAACCTGAGATCAGTTTTATGCATGAAATTCATGTTATATGAAGAGCACCCTTAATACAAGAGATGTAACCCTAATATGGTTAATGAAAGTGACATAATGTTAAATATGTTCACATAATAATGTGACACATGAGTATATCCAGTTGATGAACTATAATCTAGAATATGATATTAGTAAGATAAATATAAGGCAAGAATACAAGTAATGGTGCACATATCCAATGAGTAGGCAAACCTTAAAATGGACATAACTAGGGTTAAGATGACATGTAAGATGATGAGAATCTGATGACAGTATATGATCTTGTCTTAATCAGGGTTGACCAGGACATAGTTGACATGAGGATATGATGATTAGGTTTGTTCTTGATCTAAGGTACGCCATTACCTCTTACTTGGCTTATTATACATTATACTTGTGTTATAAGGTAGTAAAGACTTGGCATATGGTATTGATTGAAATGATTGTCTTGTATGATATGTTGGTTGAATTTCCATAAGTATTGCTATGAACAAATCAAACATAATATATCTGTTCCATTATATGAAAGCACCAACTCTATGGCAGTGTGCTTGGAAGTGACCGAACTCTTTGGCAGTGGTCACGTTGTACATATAGAAGCACCAACTCTTTGGTAGTGTGCTTGGACCCAACTCTTTGGTAGTGGTCACATTGTACATATGATCCAACTCTTTGGTAGTGATCATAAAGGCCTTAATGCATTCAACTCTCAGGTAGTAAATGCATGGATGATATGATGGAAAATATGCCTAAAAGACATGTGTTCTCTTTTGTTAATAAACATTCTTGTTCAAGTACACTTTTCTTATATTTATTTATAACTGCCAAGTATTAGTTTTATCTTATTGCCAAGATATGATGAGATGTATATAAAAGACATGTAGGCGTACTCAGTACAATATTCTTGAATATTGTGTTGACGTGTACCACATGTAATCTTTGGTTTAGGTTGTGGTTATGCTCTTGAAGGTCCAGAATAGTTGAGATTTGTGTGGCGAGCTGATGTACAGGTGGACCTGTTGTCTTAAGATCCTATTGTATATGTAGTAGTTTGTTGTTCAATATGTAATATCAAATGTTGTAACAATTCATTTTGTAATTATATGTTGAATGGTGAACATGTGTGTATGGTTTTATTATTATTCATGTGCATGTGCTACTGATTGTTTCCTTCTGACTCCCTTGATTTTCTCTTTCTTAGCCTAATGTGTGTTGTTTAAATTGGGATTCTCACTGAGGTGAGGGTTTCAATTTACACGTCACACATCAGATTAAGTTTTAGAAAATCTGGGGACGTCACAGATGGCATGTGCAATTCTTTGTCGCAGTCATTTGCATGCTTCTAGGTGCTTAATCTCATTAAGATCACCTAGTTAAGCCTGACCCCCAACCCAACACGATAGTAATGCACCCTTCTTGGCAGACACACATAACTACCATCACACTTCCATGATATGAACAACACACCACGCTTGGTGTGCTCTCACAAAACCAATCAAGATTTTCATGTGTGTTGCTAATGGAAATCATCTTAGACTTGATATGTTATTGAGGGAGTTGTATATGTAAATACATTTACATATCCAATCACCACATACTTATAGTACATATCGTATACATGCTATATCCCATATATGAAAACATGCAAAAAAAATATATGTGATGGTTATGGCCATACTATTATAATTCGTTGGAGACACAAGGAATCACCAAACCTAAGGTCTACATCATATGAAGAAACCTATTGTTCATGAAGATCTGTGCTTGAACCAATCTAGGCTGATTGGTTCAACTCTTCAATCGATCAACTCACCTCTTGGTCATTCGGTTGGTCCTATGAATGGTTGACTGGTCTCTGGTTCAAGATATTCTAGACACCTCCAGTAGATCAGTTGGACCATCAACTGATCGGTTTGGCTCAACCTATCATCTATCATCCTCGATCCTCCAGTTGGACGACTCATCTTCTAAAAGGGTAGCTTGCCTAGTGCAAAACATCTTCTTCATCGTGATATGAATTCAAATATCCTAATGCTATTACATATTACATGATAATGGAAAAACCTTAAGTTACATTTGAGGGGAGCATAGGTAGGATAGAATAAGACTTTTATAATTGGAAGAGAAGGTATTGGTTCGGTATGTAAATTGACATATAAATAGGAATAACAAACACAACCACCATGTATAAACATATAGGGATATAGGACATAACCATGCTACACATCTACCTTCGAAACCATCTTTTAGGGCGACATGTGTAAATTGCATATATATGATATATAAATATATATATATATATATATATATATATATATATATATATATATATATATTGCATATATATACATATATATATAGTTTGGGATCGTGTATGGTATTTAATTAGATTTGAACATTAATCAATTTATGTATTCACTTCCTATGCAATATATAAATGAAAACCCCAAAATCAAATCATACCGATTATCCCAGTACATAGTAAATTGACATGTCTTTGATACCACTATATGAAAATATGACTACAAAGCCGATAATAGAAACAAAAAATATCATAATCCCATTAAAATAATAGATCCCATCAACAACTATGTAACATGAAGGATCATTTTGAGGTGATACGTGGTCCTTGAGAAAGTACAACGACAATTCTCTCGATGTAGTATGTGCCTTTCTTAATGTCGCACTCAGACAACATATGTAGCAGCTCATTGGTTGATCACCATGGACAACATCTTGACCTTGCCCTCCTAGCAGCATGATACAACCTCCTCGCCTCTAAAGTAGTCGACATGGACCACCTAGAACTTCTTTCATTCTAGATGAACAAATAGGAAGGAGGGTTCCCCTTCTAGTTGGTGTACTAACACCAACTTGCTCTCTCACAATTGTCCTCCCTTGCTATCCCTTCATTTATCGAGTAGTACTTGTTTAGGCTCTCTCGGTTACCGTAATCCGAGAAGATAAAAATTGTTAGTGTAACTGATGTGGTGTCTAGAAAGCCCCCAGTACCCCTATATTTATAGGAGGTTTAGGGTGAGGGTTCCCAGTCTGTGCGTGAGTAGAAGGTACATGATTTCACAAATTTTCACATCCTTCAAGCAGAAAAACAAATGGTTCATTGGTGAACTGATTGGTTGGCATGCAAGCTGATCGGTGAACCCTTGAGCATGTTGTTTCATCATGTTTCCCAATTGCAATTGTATTGGAAATTAATGCATAACATGGCGTCAACACTAATTCCTGATCCAATAAAATGGATCAGTGAACTAGGAGGCTCATCACATGAGTCAGTCCTTTGACTGACCTTGAGACAATTAGTTCACTCACTGAATCGATTAGTTCATGCCCTCACAACTACAGAACACGCCTTTGGTGTCGGTTGTTTAACCCCTTTTAGCAACGGTTTTCAAGCGACGCCTATGTGGGCGATGTTAAAGGTCAAACTCTTCGGCGTCAGTTTTCTAACCGACGCCTATATGATCTATGGGCATCGGTTATATATAGTTGCCCAACGTTTATAAGGTTTGCGCCACAAAAACGGGCACCACCTAGGACACTTTCTGCGTCGGTTAACAACTGAACAACCGACGCCATACTCCCAGACGACATGACCATGTTTCGCTGCACGACCGTGTTTAGTACTATAGGCATCAGTTTTTTACGAATAAGTGACGCCTTTTCCACCACGGCCGTGCTTTCCTGCACGGTCAGGTTGTTTGTCATATTAGGCGTCAGTTGTTATCCAATAATCGACGATGTAGGCCTTTGATGACGATGTTCTATAAATAACCGACGCCTTTATTTTAATTTTTTTTTCTTATTAGTTTGCAGGCCTGTTGTGGCTGGTCAGCAGGATGAGAACCTGCAGTTCAGTTTTCTGAACTGTAGGTTTACGACATCCATTGATATCATCCTACAAACATGCCACAAACCTGCAAAATCAACAAATATTTTTTCACACAAGTAGATACATTCAGACATCAATTCAATTCTCAAATTCACACATGTAGAAACATTCAAATACATGTAGAAACATTCAGACATGTATAAACATTCAGAAATATTTATTTACAAAATATCATTCAACATCGCTATCAGCATCCCAATTATGTCTTACAATCGCCATTGCTTGTATGGCTTTTGCCCATTCTTCTCTTACTTCATTTAATTCTTCCATCGTATATGGAGCATGTACATTTTTTTAGCGTTTATCTATAGTGTGGTCAGTTTTAAACACTTGCAAAGAGAATGATGTATATATATAAGTAATAATATAAAAATAAGATTGATATATTTCATACTAACTAATGAGACTATATATAATACCTCATGTATGGTATTAATATCCAATGCGGCATGTCAGATAATCATTTGCATAAATCACATCACATAGTATGTGCATGCCCAGCCGTTGTCTTGTGTAGCGCACTATAAATTGAAAAATACAAAATATTAAAAAATACAACTAAGCACAGTTCACATAAATAATATATACATTGGAGTCGGGAACTTACTTTTACGTTCTCCCAAATTATTGGTTGGTTCTTTCTCCTTGGGACATTTCCTCCAGCATTTTTGAATGCATCTAAACCCCTACATGTTAAGGTAACACAGTAAATTGCATAATTAAATAGTAATGTAATAACAGATGTTAACGGATATAAAAATGAAATATTTCTCACCAGAATAATGGCATTCTCATTACGTGTCCAATTTTAGTGTTCAATGTACTTCCCGCAGGATCTAGATAATAAACAGTGAACGTCCCAGGGACAATAACTAGTAACTCCCAATGTCTACCTCTAGAGGTAAAAAAGTTAAAAATTAATAACTCAAAATGCACAATAAAAATGGAATTTTCTTAAGTCCAAATTATAAATAAAGTAAACTTACTTGACATTGAATGGAGCTATTATTATCGTCTTCTTTTGCTAACCAAAAATTGTAAAAGCATCTATATAGTATTTTTGAACACTATTAGGGTCTTTAGCTACCATACTAATCAATGATGGAATAAAAACTCCCACATGATCAAATGCAATTTGTTTGCATTAATCTTCGACTAAGTAGCTGCAAAACATGTATTACGTATGCATTAATATATAATAAACCAGATCACCGGATCTTACACAAGGTATATGGATGTATAAACAAGATCTCACCTTATCCATGTCTCTATCATTGATGTATTCAGCCAATCATACATAAACAGCTCAATAATATCTTGTATAAATAAAGAGCTATCGTATGATTGACCTGCATAATCTGCTTCTAAAGAAACAATTATAGGGCAATGTATATTATGTGCCCGTAGCCAACATGCCATTCTCCTACAAGAAGGACCTAACAAGTATTTTAGGTCAGTTGGAACCCAACTTGGTAAAGCAGGAAGTAGAGGTGGAGGCCTAGGTGCTCCGGGTGTCTTCTTTTTAACATGTATATATAATTTCAGGTCAGTTGACCTCATATATACACATTAACAATCTAAAGTAATGAAAATTTATCTTACAATTTCAGTAGTGTAGATGACATCTACTTTGGGCCACAATATCACCCTGCCTTCTACCTCACCAAGTGTATCAATATCCGGGTGGGCATATGGCAATGCAGCTTCCCTCCAATCGGGTAATACACATATCGGGCTCACACGAACGTAACCCTACGGCATTGGAGTCCCATGAAACGTTTCCCCAGGAAGGGATGGGTAAGCCTGCGCCTGTGCAACAACATAGTCTTGCATTCTTAAGCGGCATGGCTTCAATGCCTATAAATTGATGTAAAGAATATTATACATATATACATATCATCTTGAAAACATATCATCTTGAAAAGACTAGCTACAATGTCATAAACAATACTTCCAGCAGACGTGTTAGGCGGTGGGTCTATAGGATTACTTGTAGTTTGTACATCAGGAGAAGAGTGGGTCGCCATAGGCTGATTGGAAGCCTGAGATGCCTGCCACCGCAACAATTCTTCCCTGACCTTCTCAGCAACTATATCATTGACCTTCTTGGAAACTATATCCATAACTCTCTTATTCTCCAATACATGGATAAAAGAAACATTAGCTTCTTATTATTGAATTCCCTTTTGCAGTAACATATTAAAAAAAGAATAGGTTACCTCTTCTTGTGAAGGTCCCACTCTGGGTTTGCACTGGGATGGCCCAAAGAATGCTTTGATGCCCACACCAATGCCTGCACCCCTAACACGTCCAGGATGCTCTGGGTTACCCAGAGCAACTGTCAATCATCCCTTGTGCCCTGAGGGATGAACATGCCTTGTTTCCTCTGCTCGTGCAGCTCCCGCTAATCACCATCAACAGAAATTGGTAAGTTAACACCACAAATAATCAATATTCAAATGATTTCTCTAAGAGTTGTATTTTACCATTTTCGCAGCCGCCTCAGCAGTTACGGGCTTCTTTATTTCACCCTTCTTGTTTTGCCTCCCAGATATCCAGATATCATGGCGAGGCATGGGTGTGGCAGACTCCTGAGTAGAAGAAGACTCCAGAGTAGCAGCAGACTCCGCCTGTAGTCTTTGGTGAACGCTTGCATAGCCCTTTGGACCCATAGTGTGGTCATGCACATTCAATGCATGTCGTGCTTTTTGCGCCTCACTGAGGGCCTATTTAGTATGCACATTAATGATTTGGTTAGTAGAACTAAATGTTAATCTTGAATAGGTGAATACAATGTATATTAATTAAATTGGGAGTGACGCCTAATACCTTAAATTTTTCAGATTTTCTTGAAGCAACAAAATTGTCCCAATCTTCTTTGTCCAAGAAGTTCCACTGTTCAAGGGATGACTTCTTCTTCTTATCACCATCTTTTATGTATTCTCTGTTGAGATTTGTCCTATAGTGCCTAAGCATCTTTCCAGCGCGTTGCATCACGCTTTTACGATGCAGCTTCTCATCCAATGCAAACAGATTCTGTAAAATAGAATTGTTATTAACTAGTATCCAAAAATAGAATTGCAAATAATAGAATTTGTAATCTACAAAATAGAATTGCAAATAATAATAACTCACGCATAAATCCTTCCATATCGAGTCTTTCTTTGCCTGAGGAACTTTATGCCAATTATCATACTTAACATCACAATGTCTTCGAGTGACAACCCCAAGATAGTTTACAAAATTATTGTGGTTCACTCCAATTGCATTTCCTCAATTATCAAACTCCACAACCAATTTGGATCCACTGCCACTTAGCGCTATTAACTTGTTCAACAGAGTGATGCCCCTTTTCTTGTTACCTTTTTGGTGATGCGCATCAAGTTCCTACAATGCTTTAGTGGGTACATGTGCATCATCAACCTAAAATTTGACAAAAATAAACACACTGAATTAGCCCAATATAGAAATATGGGATATATGACATAACTAGAAGATAATGAATTTTATAGAAATACAGGATATGTTTTTAGAACTTACATTGGTATCCTCGCCATGCTCATCATGGACAACATGCTCATCATGGACTTCATGCTCATCATGGACATCATGCTCATCATGGTCAGCCATCTGAAAATGTCATTAAAAAGGCAAACATTTAGCATTTGTATCAACTAGAAAAAGGCAAACATTTAGCATTTGTATTAACTAGAAAAAGGCAAACATTTAGCATTTGTATTAACTAGAAAAAAGGAAAACATTTAGCATTTGTATTAACTAGAAGATAATGAAAAATCAAATCTGAAAATGATATTGATATTAAAAAAACAAATATTTAGCTTCAATAAAAAAATATAAACATACATGCCTCTAAAATTGTGATCTTTTATCAATTAACAATCCTTCATTGTGATCTCCGCGCACATATAAGTCATCATTAGCTTCAATATTTTGTGGAGTTGGCAACCCAACTGAGAATGGACTGGAGTCATCATACTTATCATAGTACTCTTCTTCATCTATAGGATCTTCAACGAACTGTCTTTTACCATGAAGAACAACTGACCATTTATCATTTGCAGGATCATCGATATAGAATATTTGTTTCATCTGTGATGCAAATATGAATGGTTCACCCTTCTCGCCAATCTTTTCAAAGTTCACCAAAGTGAAACCCAATTCATCCACTATAACTCCTTTGGTGTTATCAACCCAATTACATTTAAAGAGCGGAATTCTGAAATGTATGTAGTCAAACTCCCATATGTCTTCAATGACACCGTAATATGACATTTTAGCTTCACGTGGACTCTTATCCTTTGCACTTGCAAAATACATAGTCAATGCTTGAAGAGTGACCCCACTATTTTGGACGACACTCTTATCATCTTAGCACTTTGTGTAATATGTGAACCCATTAATGTCAAACCCTTCATAAGACATAACATTCGGTTTTGGTTTAAAGGCGAGGCATTTGATAGTTTCTGTAATATCATTTGGTGTTTGAGATAGTTGATGTAAGACTTTATCTTCAAACCACTTAGTAAAAGTCTTATTATGCTCTCTAGCAAGCCACATTGAACTTGCTCGAGGATGTTGTCTCTTGATGAAATTGGTATGTTCCTCGATATAAACACTCACTTCGTCCATGTTGTGTAAAATATATAAGTGAGCTTGTTCCAACTACTCACGGCTGATTACTTTCACCCGTGATCCCAAAATTCCTTTTCCCTCCTCAATATTCTTGTCATTAATAGGAGTGTTATTACCACTCAAAAAGTCATTGCAAAAATCCATAACCTCTCTCGCCACATAACCTTCAATAATACTTCCTTCAGGCCGATAACGGTTTTGAACATCACCTTTAAAAACGCTCATGTATCGTTCAAAGGGATACATCCAATACAAGAAAACTGGTCCCAATATTTTCACTTCCCTAGTCAAGTAGACAACAAGATGTACCATGATATCAAAGAACGAAGGAGGGAAATACATCTTAAGCTGACATAGGGTAACAACCACTTCTCTTTGCAAATTATCGAGAGTATTAGGGTCAATAACTTTGTTGCATAGACTGTTGAAAAAGAAACAAAGTCTGGTGATTGCAAACCTTACGCCCCTATTTGGTTCGGGGCTGGATTTATGCAAGCCTGTCTGTCTTGGATGAGTTTAGGTCTGCTGGAGTCTGATTCTGTTTGGCAAACCAGTCTGATTCTGTTTGGCAAACCAGTCTCATTCTGGGGGGCTGGACTCATTTCAGACTCGTTTCAAGATGATTTTGTTTGGCTGTGCAGGCTGGGTTTAGTCTGATTCTGTTTGGGAACTATAGGCAGGATTAGTTGAATCTGTCCTATTCTCACAGAACTGTTGTTAAAAATGTGGCCTTGTGACGCCATTTAAACAGAAGTTTTAAAAAAAAGTTACTAAAAAATAACTTAATTGTTATCTATATCACTTTGGTTTAAGAACTCCCATTTTGTTGTTGAGATGTGAGTCAAGCGTGTTACCCTTTTGTGGGGTGTTTATGTGGGTGTTTTGGTTGTTTTCTTGAGGTTGAATATGCCTAACATGATATGTTTAATACCCCAAGATATGAGGTAACCTGATAACCATGTCAGTCCAAGAAACAAGATTTTAGTCGATATACATTTTGAATATGAGTGGCTAGTAAGCTATCATGATACATGTTCTACTTTATGTGTTCCTTGTAGAAGTACACGTATACTTCTATGCTTATGCTAACTATATGATGAAGCACATCAAGGGTTGTGATTAACCCGAGATAAATGCAACCAGATATATGTAACCAATCAGGATAAGCTCCTCTAAAAAAACATACATCACGACCAACAAAATCATAAAAACTATAATGATGTATTGTGGCGCATCATTAAAAGTAATCCAACAAAATACGGAAAATTCAAGATTAAACTGGTCAAACATGAACATCGTTTTTGTAGTAAAATAGATTCATCTACATTCGATAAATATAAATTGTCTTAGTGGGGAGGCACCCATAACAAGCCTCAAATGCTATATAAGCAAAATAAAGACAATACACAAAACAGAAAACTAATCCAACTTCTGGAAGATACTAATAATTCTTTGTTGAAGCAACATATTTTAATGGAATTTGTAAACAAGGACATATTTGATTTTAAAGCAACATACAAACCATGGCATATTCGTTTTCAAGCAACAATCGACAACACTTATCATGAGAACTTCTAAATAAAAACAATAAAATGTATAACCGATGACGCGAATGAAAAGTATGGCCGCCATTCGACGTTACGACATCATCAGGGGTGAAGGAGTGTCCAATAGAAGCCTACATTGTTCCTCTAGTTCTTCTACGTAGCGTTCTAGATAATCATGCTCATACTTTTTGCTGGTGTAAACATCATGGTGGTTGTGATGAATTTCAACAAAATCTTTCAAGTTCATAGCCTGACCCCACACTGACTTGCACTCGAGCGTGAGTAACGCAATCTCATCTTTCAATGAATCAATTGTAGGCCTGAGATTGATTGCCCAATGAAAGTATCTACAGCGATCTTTCCCCTAAAATGTATTATGAAGTTTACGTAAATGACAACGAATGTGTAAGGTACAGAGTGGCTACCTAATATGTGTGTTTGTACAAGCGCACCTCGCGAGAAGGACATATGTAATACATTTCGCCAGGTCTTTCACTGAGAATTCCAAAGTCATACAACCCTGCATCGTCAATGTTAAGTCGCAAGCCTGCGTCTAACCCACAGTCACACCACACAACTTCAGTTGGATTAATAGACATCTACACCATGCATTTGAATCAGTCAAAGGATTTATGGTAATGAAGATTGATTGAAAATTGAAACAATAACATACAAGATAGGCCCCATGGTTTGTTCAATCATAAAATCAAGGTTATATTATGAATGTTCGACATACATCAAAGATGTTATACATCTATGATGTATTGTAACCGTCCTCAATTGAAGTGTTGTTGTCGCTAGTTATGTGAAGACGTTGGCGAAGATATTGGGACCTCGATCGTAGATCTGTAATTTCTAATTGTCTGCTCTGGTGGAACAGACAAAGTCACACTGGGAAGACCATAGCTGACGTTCACTGCATGCATATGCAAGTTGTGAAAGCATTGCAGCCCTAATGACGGTTAGTGTGGCAATTGTGGGTACAACCCGTTGCGTGGGCAACCTCATATGACATCTATTTTGATTCACAACCCTACCACACATAAAATATGGCATGTGTGGGTTGTTGTCTTCAAATCGTCCGTTTTGTGCATCCTCAGCATCCATATATACGCGTACAGTGGATTGAAGGCTGCATTGTCAACGAGGCATTCTGTTCTCCATTTGAAGACAACCTATGTTGACACAATGTGACGATTCAGATCAGGATCCAAAAAACCAATTCTAGAATAAATCTATTACATATATTGTACTATCGCGACCCCCAAATGTGATTAGCAATGGATTCATGTAAGACTTCGCCCTCCCTTGAATCGGCTTGAGTTGAACCTTGCCCTGAACTCAGGGGAACGCCGAGTGGGGGAATAGAAGACGATGAATTCTCATCAAGTGGGTCATCCATTATGGTGTCGCCGTCCTTTTGTCTTCGGATGAAATTGTGTAGGATACAACAAGCAAGTACGATGCGACACTGCGAATGAATTGGATATGTTGGCCCCTTCTTAAGGTACGCAAACCGTCTCTTCAGCACCCCAAATGCTCTTTCTACAATATTACGTAGTTGAGTGTGTCTGTGGTTGAACATCACTTTCTTGCTGGTGTAGGAATGTCTGTTTCCTCGGTACTCAGCAATATGGTATGTTGTGTTGCGATAGGGTGCAACAAATTGACAAGTGTTGGCATACCCTGCATCTACCAGGTAAAACTTCCCCGACAGATCTGTAAACCCGCTATGGGTCCTTGCCGATTGCAGGACCCTTTTGTCGGCAGCGGACCCCTCCCACCCAGTGAGGACATATGTAAACTCCATGGAGAAGTCTACTACAGCCATGACATTGAGAGAGACATTCCCTTTTCTGTCACAATATCGATTTTGTTTGTCTCTGCTGACCAATACGGGGATGTGTGTTCCGTCAATAGCCCCTATGGCATTCTATAAAACAAAATAATGTTGTAAAAATATAGAATGTTTGAAAATTAATTAAATTTATTAGGGGGGTAACTATTACCTTGAAGTATGGGTAGAACCTTGCGTTATGTAAAATGCGAGTATGTGTTGTCGTGCATGTAGTTGTGGTTTGCATGACAATGTAGTCATGGGTCAACGCACAAACAACGTCCAAGACTTCGTTGAACTTTCTGCTAATGGTCTCACCGGAGTGAATGTAGTCCTTCGCCAAAGTACGATTTGTGTGTCCATGGCCAACCATCTGCAGGGAATAGCAGACTGCCTCAACTGAGGTGACACCTCTAGTACCTTGCAAGAAGCCACGACTCTCAAGCTTGTCGACAAGGGCCATTATAGTTTGTGGACGCATCCGATATAGGTCATAAGCCCTTTGTTCGTTATCGGTCAATATTTCGAAGACCTTTATGTGGCCACTCCTGATGCTAACATACCTAGGGATACGAGGTGGTGTGGAGGCATCAACGTCTACTGTGTCCATGATTGAGTATGCAATAGAGTCAGCAATTAAATCACCAATGTGAATCACTGGCCACAACAAGGTATCTAATAAAAGGTTGTTGAGCATGTCATGTGTTTGCGGTTGGCAGAAGGTAGGCAACTATGGATTCGTGATGAGGGAGAAGATGCCAGCCAGTAGTGCCGAAGCTAGCTGTGTCGGGAGCAGATAAGGGGAGAAAGCTGCTTCGCCAGTGAGAGAGGGAAAGATGCATCACGAGGGACGCGAGGGACGAGTGTCGGGGTAGGATCTCAAACCGGGTTTGAGATTCCAAACCTGTCTCTACCTGTACTGCGTCAAGCTCCAAAATGGGACTGACTAATCTCAAAACGGGGTCCTAACCAGTCTCCTTGCCAAACGGAAACCCAGCCCGAGCCGGACTGGTTTGGTCCTATGTGTTGCTACGCGAAAAGGCCTAAACCCGGTCCACGCCCGAACCAAACAGGGGCTACATGCTTCGGCAATATAGATCGAATTGCCATGGGCAATATTTGTTGCATTAGAGTATGACAATCATGAGATTTAAGACCTATCAACTTCAGATCTTTCATTGATTCCAATCTACGGATGTTGGATGAGTAACAACGTGGCACCTTAACATTTACCAAGCATTCACAAAAAGCTTTCTTCTCCTTTCTAGACAACGTGTAACAAGCGGGAGGTAAGTATTTTCTTTTATTACCCATTTCACGTAATTCTGTTAATTCTGACCTTATTCCCATTTCAAATAGGTCCAGTCTGGATTTTATCCCATCTTTAGTCTTACCTGGTATATTTAAAAAAGTACCAATTATTCTATCACAGACATTTTTCTCAACGTGCATTACATCGATACAATGCCTGACTGTCAAAGAAATCCAATAAGGAAGATCGCAAAATATTGTATTCTTCTTGAATGAAGAATTGTCACTCCGTGTGGCCATACTACATTGTGATTTCTTACCAAATTCATTGACAATGTCTTTTACTCTTTCATAAACAACATCCCCTGGTATAGGTTTAGGTGCACTCTGTTCATCATTCCATCCATTGAATGCTTTGCGCTTCCTACGATATGAATGGAATTTTGAAAGAAACCTTCGATGACCAAGATATACAGTCTTTCCGCCATGTTTTAGTCTTATTGAATCAATGTTTTCTTCACATATAGGACACGCTTTAGCTCCTTTGACACAATACCCAGACAAATTCCCATATCCTGGAAAGTCATTAATAGTGCAAAACAACATAGCGTGCAAACGAAATGTCTCTCTTCCTGAAGCATCATAGGTCATCACACCTTCAACCCAAAGTTTCTTTAAGTCATCAATCAGAGGTTCAAGATAAACATCGATATCATTTCTGGGTTATTTAGGGCCCGATATCAACAACGACAACATAGCGTACTTATTTTTCATTAACAGCCACGGAGGAAGATTGTATATAACAAGCATGACTGGCCAAGTGCTATGTTGGCTGCTCAATGTCCCGTATGGATTCATCCCATCTGTACAAAGCCCAAGTCTTAGATTCCTATCTTCTTCACCAAATTTGGGGTACACTAGATCAATCTTCTTCCACTATGGGGAATCAAACGCATGTCGTAGGATCCCATCATTATTTTTCTTAACATCTGCATGCCACCTCAAATTATTTGCATCTTTTGGATTTGCAAACAAGCATTGAAACCGTGATATTATAGGTAGATACCACAACACCTTGGCAGGAGAACCAGTTTTGGACTCCCCCGAAGTTGTCAATTTATACCGTGACGCACCACATTTTGGACAATCTTTCAAATCTACATAGTCCTTTTGAAATAATACACAATCATTCGGGCAACGTGTATCTTCTTGGCCTCCATTCCCATTGGGCACAACATTTTCTTTACCCGGTATGTTGAGATCGGCAGCTCATTTCCTTCAGGAAGCATTTTTTTCAACAAAGTCAACAATGAAGTGAAGCTTTTGTCGCTCCATCTATTGTTAGCTTTCAACTTATACAATCTCGACACAGCACTAAGCTTCGTAAACATAGCACAGCCTGTGTATAACGGTATCTCAACATCATGCACAATGTTTCTAAAGATAGGAGGCGTATCAGTGTACTCTACCCTGCAACTATCCAGCATCGCATCAACGATGTCTACTGGAACTCGTTCGTTCACATCTACGTCATCAGAGGCAATTTCTTCTTCCACCCAAGCACTGCTATCGACATCTACTGGTTTCGAGTTTGAAATCTCTCCATGCCAGTGCCATTCTATATAGCCTTGTACAATCCCATTGCACATGACATGGCTTTTGATTTCCTCACCAGTGCTGACTTTCAAGTTATTACCGCAATGCCTACATGGACAGTAGAACCTATCTGTAGCTTTTTTCCTATGTTCCTCGGCAAATCTAATAAACTGATCAGGACTAGATATAAACTTTGGGGTGCAGCGATTGCGAATGGACATCCATGATCTATCCATTCTATGATCAAAGAGAAAACAAGTATATATTAGGACAAGATTAGGGTATACACTTACATCCTATCCAAGATTTACTCCTATTATCTACAATGAAGCCGGACTCCATACAAATAGTATATAAATCTTGGACGGGTTTCTAGGCCAACAAACACATGTGATGTCATTGTTATATATAATAAATGTGTACCACCTATCCCATCCTTGAACACCTAATTTCACTAGTAAGTGTATAATGTGTATTGGGTTTTCAAGAAAATTTCGGCAGTATTTCCCCGCTGTTCTCTAAGTACATATGTACTTAGAGAACAAACGGGGAAACGCTACCGAAATTTTTTCAAAAACCCAATACACATTATACACTTACATCCTAAGTGAGATTAGGTGTTCAAGAACAGTCCCAAACCGGGGACTATCCAAGATTTACTCCTAATGAGTAAATCTTGGACGGGTTTCTAGGCCAACAAACACATGTGATGTCATTCTTATATATAATAAATGTGTACCACCTATCCCATCCTTGAACACCTAATCTCACTAGTAAGTGTATAATGTGTATTGGGTTTTCAAGAAAATTTCGGTAGCATTTCCCCGCTGTTCTCTAAGTACATATGTACTTAGAGAACAAACAGGGAAATGCTACTGAAATTTTCTTGAAAACCCAATACACATTATAAATTTACATCCTAAGTGAGATTAGGTGTTCAAGAACAGTCCCAAACCGGGGACTATCCAAGATTTACTCCTAATGAGTAAATCTTGGACGGGTTTCTAGGCCAACAAACACAATAATAGATATGTACATGTTAGGGTTTCATCACAATTAATGTTAGGGTTTCATCACAATTGATGTTAGGGTTTCATCAAAGTTAGGTTTAATCAAATCAAATTACGATGCTACAATTGACAAGTTTAAATCTTATTTCAACATGCATCAAAATTTACTGAAGTAGGCCAAACATTACGATTAGAAGAACAAATATATGAAAAATATATGCAAGCAAAAGATTTGTTCATATCCTGGGATTTACAGAAAGCATTACATAAAAAATTGTTCATATCCTTACCAACAGCAAGCACGGCCGGGGCTGTGTTGGCCTACCATGACCGTGTTGGACAACACGGCCGTGGTAGGCCAACACATCCATAGCAGTGCTTGCTGTTGGTAAGGAGCTAGGGAGAAGGAAGAAAAGAGGCTAGGCTACCTGGAGCTAGCGTGGAGAAGAGCGGCGGCAGCAGTGGCGGCGAGCAGGTGAAGAAGTAGAGGGGCGGGCGGTGGGAAAAAGCAACCGACGGTCGGAGAAGAAGCAGGCGCCGGATGGAGAAGAAGCAGGCGAAGAAGCAGCAACAGAGGGTGGTGATGCCGGCGAGCAGAAGAGCACTAGAGCAGCACTGGCGAGCAGTAGTGTGACGTCCCCAGATTTTCTAAAACTTAATCTGATGTGAGACGTCCAAATTGAAACCCTCACCTCAGTGAGCATTTCAATTTAAACATCCCACACTAGGCTAAGAAGAAGAAAATTGAGGGAGTCAGAAGGAAACAATCAGTAGCACATATACATGAACAATAAACAAACCACAACACACGTTCACCATTCAACATATAATTACAACATGAATTGTTACAACATTTGATATTACATATTGAACAGCAAACTACTAAACATATACATGTGCTACAGCTAAACAACATGATCTTACAATAGGTCCACCTGAACATCAGCTCGCCACACAACTCACAACTATCCTGGATCTTCAAGAGCAACACCACAACCTAAACAAAAGATTACATGCGGTACACATCAACACAATATTTCAAGAATATTGTACTGAGTACGCCTACGTGTGTTTTATGTACAACTCATCATATCTTGGCAAAAGATAAAACTAATATACTTTGCAGTAACAGAAGAATATAAGAAAAGCATATACTTGCACAAGGATATTCATTAACAAAAGAGAACACATATTTTTAGCTTATTTTCCATTATATCTCAAGGCCTTTATGATCACTACCAAAGAGTTGGATCATATGTACACTGTGACCACTACCAAAGAGTTAGGTCTGACCACTACCAAAGAGTTAGGTCATATGTACAATGTGACAACTAACAAAGAGTTAGGTCACTTCAAAGCACACTGCCAAAGAGTTAGTGCTTCCAATATAATGGAACATATATATCATGTTTGATGTGTTCATAGCAGTAATCATGGAAAATCATGCAACATATCATACAAGAAAAATCATTTCATCCAATATCATATGCCAAGTATTTTACTACACATATAACACAAGCATATTGTATAATAAGCCAAGTAAGAGGTAATGGCGTACCTTCCAAAGAGATATCCTAATCATCACATATACTTATGATGTCAACAATATCCTTGGTCAACCCTGATTAAGATAAGATCAAATACTATCAGGTTCTCATCATCATACGTCTCATCTTAACCCTAAACGTGTTCATTAGGGTTTAGCTTATCTCATTAGGATATTCCCATCATTACTTGCATTCTTGTCTTAGATTTATGTTACTGGTGTCATATTCCAAATTACATCTCATTATTTGAACATTAGGTTCCACATCCTATTTATGCACATATTAACCCTAGGTTACATTATTAACGTATCTAGGATTTTAAACCGTGTATTAAGGTCAACTCCATATAACAAGGATTTCGTGCATAAAACTGATCTCAGATTTACATATTAGTTTCTATTTACAGATATAAGGGTGTTCCATGATTTTCATCACTTATTGAGCATGTATGCATTTATTGCATTATCTTTAGTGTTATTATCCCTAATTAGTCATATTAATCAAATTCTATATGTTTTTGTACATCAACGTGACCATATCTGACATCATATGCATTACAAACATGATTATACACTTACTGACATTTTATCATGATTTTAGGCCATTGTTTGATATTTATTATCCATCAAATGAGCATTTCACAACTTATAAGATACAACTGAGATTAATGCATAAAAGACTGATATTATTCCTTCACTGTGTTCTATGCATTTTTTTGAGAATTTTGGAATATTATATGTATTTTTATGATAAATGAACTATTTATTACGAATTATATAAGAACTGGGCATTTACTGGATTGTTTACCTTTTTAGGCCAATTACGCATCGCCACATGTCCGTCCAAGGGCGCGCTCCTTTGCTTGGATTCGGTTGGTTCTTTGTTGGTTTGGATGCCTGGACCTAGTTCAGCCCCTCTCGTTCTTCTGTTCTCACGATCTCGATCTCACACGATCCATCGGCGTGAACCTGGAACAGAGATGCCGCCGTGCCTGGCCCAGATCCGGTGAGCAATCAGGCGATGCTCCTCTCCTTATCAGTATCTTTAGCTACTCCATCAGATTTGGTGCCATCTTACGCACCTCCGCAGTCAGTCGTGTCCTTGGTTGGGACTGTGACGTTTGACATCTGTAAGATCACCGGTGGTGGCCGCCGCCACGGTGCCAGGAAAGGGGAAAACCACCCCCAGCACGGCAGGCATCAAGAGGCATTCCCAAAACCACCGTGAAGCCCATTACAGTTGCTATGCACTATCCATTTGAGGTGAGGCAACTTGACACAGCTAGCCTGAACTCCATCTTGTCTCCGGCAACGATGGGCTTCATCAGCCGACAACACCACCATAACAAGCCTAACAAACACCCTGGAATGATTCACTGGACCTCCACCTTTCTTCCACGCTACTGAGCTTCCTTTGATCCCCTCTCTACCTCCAGTTTCATCTCCGCTTCCAACCTGTGAGTTGCAGTGGAGAGACTGCAAGAACAGAGGGCTCGTTCTCCCTCGTTCCTTCCCCTTTGGCCACTAGAAAAGGGCTGAATGGAAGTTGCGATCTATAGGAAGCCAACTACTTGGTCGGTCTTGCACGTAATGCTCTCTCTCCTCGGTGTGAGATCGTGGGAAATTCATGGCTTCAATAGCTCCCTTACTTGCTCTAACTGCAAGGTAGGAGACAACTAAGAGTCGTCAGATATGATCCATCCAACGGTCAGGAAAAGGCCACGCCATGCATCCGTGGTTCATAAAAATTAGAGGCGCGTGACCCATTTTGTGATCAACCTTAGTGTATAAATATTAAACTTAGGTCCAAGAATCATTACAAGCACATTATTTCATCATATTCAAACTTAAATATCTCTCTCTAGGAGAGCCCAAATGCCACCAAGTTTTAACCATAGCTTCTTTATCTCTTGATCTACCTTCTAATCAAATTTGGTGACCAAACTCATCTATTAGACCATTCAATTAAATTCCTCAAAAGGCATTAAAAGAGATGTCTTAATCATTATGTCAACCTCACATCAACACTCCTACTTTGTCAAAAGCTTGGAACTCTCAATCTAACTCAACCATATGCTTTCACTTAAGTCATTGGACATTTTAGGATTCCAAAAGTCCACTCCATCACATACTACACACCTTAAAAGAAATTTCGTCCTCGGAATTAAGCCAGAAATCTAGTCTTTCACATCATATACATCTTAAAAGAACTTTCATCCTCGAAAGTAAACCATGCTCATACTTCCAGAGAAAACATTCTCTTGCCTTCATCCACATGTAGGCACCATTTTATGTACAACATAGACAAGATCTCCAAAACTATATCCAAGCTACTAGGGATGTTTTAAAACATCTAGGGTGAAACATCACTTTAAGGAAGCTCAAACAAGGGTTTAGAAACTCAGGTTAAGTTATTACATATCTCATATGTTATATTTTCTCCCTTATCTTAACTCATGCATTAAGGTCCTCACATCATATTCCATGTTCTAAAGGAGTGAACTAAAGTTAACCCATTATATCAAGGTGTCATCAACATTTTATTGAGCTAATTGTTAGAACATGTTCAACATTAACATTTGCCTTTTAGGAGGGAGTTAACTATAGTTAACCAACTTGATCACATTATGGTGTCATAACCATTATGTTGTGCTAATTGTCAAACTATATTTTTCATCTTTATTAAGCACTAAGATTAGCACCTCACATAACATGTTTCATTCATATGATCATATTTCATTGTTCATAGTGAATTGCATCATTTACTAGTGAATTCATCACAAGATTAAACAACAATATTATATCATCATTATTCATTTACATGGTTAACCATCTATGCCTTTCTATCTATTAAACCATTTCTATATATTTCACCATATCATGTTTATATATCACATCTCAAGATTACATCACATCTTGCATATATTATATCATGACTGTGCTAAACAAACTTATGTGAGTGGCTTATTAAACATATATCAAAACTTCATCTAGTCCAACTGAGGCTCTCTAGACCCATATCATGAGGGTAATTCCATGCTCATTCTCTCTGAGCTAACTCAACCCTATGAGTATCTCATATGCACTTACTTTATCTTTCCTCTCTTAGTCTAGGGTTCACATGTATACCTCATTGGCACTAGAGATAGCCTTACAAGCTCTAGCCACATAAGCACAAGCAAAACATGATATGACATTCTCATCATAGATCTATAACCATGACATGCTATATATTATCTCTCTCTTACATATACATCACTAGAGTCCTAGAAGGAACCACCAACCCGATCATGAGGCTGTACAAAAACTAACATAGCTACCTCCTCCAGGGTCTTGGGCTCTCTCTCCCTCACCCAGATGGTAGGTTCTCATATCCATGTTCACATGTTCATATAACCAGCCTCTCCTTGACTCTAGGGTTTGGTCTTCCCAAGGACATCTAGGGTTCAATAAGACTATAGGAATCATGCATAAAGCAACTCAACTCAATCACTCAAGAGTATTCTAGTTTAGGACATATCATATCACACATCTCATAATTCTCATATCTTGGAGTTTAGGTTCTCTAACCTTCTCCCAATGGGTCTCACTCTCTCTGGAGTTAATCCCAAAACTGGTCCTAACACTAGAGGTCCTCCTTTGTAAAAGAGACTGAGGCTCATGCTGACTCACAACCCTGTCTTAACTTATCATATCTTATCTCATAAAAGAATGCATACTTGCATCATCAAAACTTATCTCAAATCCTCAAAATTGAACTTAAGTCCTAAAAAAACATGAATCATCATATATTATCTTATATCATCTATATAAGACTTATATCGTATCATCAAACTTATTCTATCTATCACATATACCAACAAGGCTCTAGACATCTAATCTAGAACTACACTCTCTTCTAGATTGATGTCATTCACTTTCACTTAGGTTCCATGACCACCTTCTCGTACATGTGTGGGGACACATTTTTCGAATACATATACATAATAAAATATTATATTGTTTTTCTCCGATAAAACAAGCGTCAGAGAAAACTATCGAGGTTCGATCCGTTTGGAATCAAAAACCAAATCCTGAAAATGAGCGACCCACACATAGTAGAGAGTCCAGTGTCATGAAAACTAGTGAAAAGGGTGAGAACAAGGGGTAGACTAGTATAGCTACTCTGGATAACGTGCGCAATATGTCTAGGGTTTCTCTTCCCTTGATGCACGTCATTTCTAAATAGTGCAACGTCCCATACCGCTACACTACAAGGAAAGAACGACATCTAAGGACTTGCTACTCAACAAGCACCAGTCTAGACCTAGTTCTCAGACATCTAGGTGCTAACCTAGAGGCTAGGTCAGATCTAGTCTCTAAAAGATGACTAATCTAACCCTAAAGATTATTAAGTTCACAGTTCTTTAGTTTTGAGTTGCATAATGAGCAAATGTCAGGCTTTGCTATTGTTCATGCTCTCATACCATCTGTGACGTCCCTAGATTTTCTAAAACTTAATCTGATGTGAGACGTCCAAATTGAAACCCTCACCTCAGCGAGCATTCCAATTTAAACATCCCACACTAGGCTAAGAAGAAGAAAATTGAGGGAGTCAGAAGGAAACAATTAGTAGCACATATACATGAACGATAAACAAACAACAACACACATTCACCATTCAACATATAATTACAACATGAATTGTTACAACATTTGATATTACATATTGAACAACAAACTACTAATCATATACATGTGCTACATCTAAACAACAGGATCTTACAACAGGTCCACCTGAACATCAGCTCGCCACACAACTCACAACTATCCTGGATCATCAAGAGCAAAACCACAACCTAAACAAAAGATTACATGCGGTACACGTCAGCACAATATTTCAAGAATATTGTACTAAGTACGCCTACGTGTGTCTTATGTACCTCTCATCATATCTTGGCAAAAGATAAAAATAATATACTTGGCAGTGATAGAAGAATATAAGAAAAGCATATACTTGCACAAGGATATTCATTAACAAAAGAGAACACATATTTTAAGCTTATTTTCCATTATATCTCAAGGCCTTTATGATCACTACCAAAGAGTTGGATCAGATGTACACTGTGACCACTACCAAAGAGTTAGGTCATATGTACAATGTGACCACTACCAAAGAGTTAGGTCACTTCCAAGCACATTGCCAAAGAGTTAGTGATTCCAATATAATGGAACATATATATCATGTTTGATGTGTTCATAGCAGTAATCATGGAAAATCATGCAACATATCATACAAGAACAATCATTTCATCCAATATCATATGCCAAGTATTTTACTACACATATAACACAAGCATATTGTATAATAATACAAGTAAGAGGTAATGGCGTACCTTCCAAAGAGATATCCTAATCATCACATATACTTCTGATGTCAACTATATCCTTGGTCAACCCTGATTAAGATAAGATCATACTATCATGTTCTCATCATCATACGTCTCATCTTAACCCTAAATGTGTTCATTAGGGTTTAGCTTATATCATTAGGATATTCCCATCATTACTTGCATTCTTGTCTTATGTTTATGTTACTGGTGTCATATTCCAAATTACATATCATTATTTGAACATTAGGTTCCACATACTATTTATGCACATATTAACCCTAGGTTACATTATTAATGTGTCTAGGGTTTTAAACCATGTATTAAGGTCAACTCCATATAACAAGGATTTCGTGCATAAAACTAATCTCAGATTTACATATTAGTTTCTATTTACAGATATAAGGGTGTTCCATGAATTTCATCACTTATTGAGCATGTATGCATTTATTGCATTATCTTTAGTGTTATTAGCCCTAATTAGTCATATTAATCAAATTATATGTTTTTGTACATCAACATGACCATATCTGACATCATATGCATTATAAACATAATTATACACTTACTGACATTTTATCATGATTTTAGGCCATTGTTTGATATTTATTATCCATCAAATGAGCATTACACAACTTATAAGATACAACTGAGATTAATGCATAAAAAGACTGATATTATGCATTCACTGTGTTCTACGCATTTTTCTGAGAATTTTGGTATATTATATGTATTTTTCTAATAAATGAACTATTTATTACGAATTATATTAGAATTGGGCATTTACTAGATTGTTTACCTTTTTAGGACAATTATGCACCGCCACGTGTCCGTCCAAGGGCATGCTCCTTTGCTTGGATTCGGTCAGTTCTTTGTTGGTTTGGATGTCTGGACCCAGTTCAGCCCCTCTCCTTCTTTTGTTCTCACGATCTCGATCTCACACGATCCATCGGCGTGAACCTGGAACAGAGATGTCGTTGTGCCTGGCCCAAATCCGGTGAGCAATCAGGCGATGCTCCTCTCCTTATCAGGATCTTTAGCTACTCCATCAGATTTGGTGCCATCTTATGCACCTCCACAGTTAGTCGTGTCCTTGGTTGGGACTGTGACATTCGACATCCGTAAGATCACCGGTGGTGGTCGCCGCCACGACGCCAGGAAAGGGGAAAACCACCCCCAGCACGGCAGGCATCAAGAGGCATTCCCAAAACTACCGTGAAGCGCATTGTAGTTGCTATGCACTATCCATTTGAGGTGAGGCAGCTCGACACAGATAGCCCGAACTCCATCTTGTCTCCGACAATGATGGGCTTCATCAGTCGAC
Organism: Alisma plantago-aquatica; assembly: GCA_963693085.1. NCBI lineage: Eukaryota > Viridiplantae > Streptophyta > Magnoliopsida > Alismatales > Alismataceae > Alisma > Alisma plantago-aquatica. The sequence goes on along the minus strand of OY856411.1, from coordinate 929,389,431 downwards.
AACACCACCACAACAAGCCTAACAAACACCCTGGAATGATTCACTGGACCTCCACCTTACTTTCACGCTACTGAGCTTCCTTTGATCCCCTCTCTACCTCCAGTTTCATCTCCGCTTCCCACCTGTGACTTGCGGTGGAGAGACTGCAAGAAGGGAGGGCTCGTTCTCCCTCATTCCTTCCCCTCTGGCCACAAGAAAAGGGCCGAATGGAAGCTGCGATCTATAGGAAGCCAACTACTTGGTCGGTCTTGCACGTAATGCTCTCTCTCCTAGGCGTGAGATCCCGGGAAATTCATGGATTCAACAGCTCCCTTACTTTCTCTAACTGCAAGGTAGGAGACAACTAAGAGTCGTCAGATCTGATCCATCCAACGGTCAGGAAAAGGCCACGCCATGCATCCATGGTTCATAAACATTAGAGGCGCGTGACCCATTTCTGTGATCAACCTTAGTGTCTAAATATTAAACTTAGGTCCTAGAATCATTACAAGCACATTATTTCATCATATTCAAACTTAAATATCTCTGTCTAGGAGAGCCCAAATGCCACCAAGTTTTAACCATAGCTTCTTTATCTCTCGATCTACCTTCTAATCAAATTTGGTGACCAAACTCATCTATTAGACCATTGAATTAAATTCCTCAAAAGACATTAAAAGAGATGTCTTAATCATTATGTCAACCTCACATCAACACTCCTACTTTGTCAAAAGCTTGGAACTCTCAATCTAACTCAACCATATGCTTTCACTTAAGTCATTGTACATTTTAGGATTCCAAAAGTCCACTCCATCACAAGCAGCAACTGACGTCGGGCGATTTTGGGAGAGCGGCGGCGAGCAGCAGCACAAAAGAGAAATATCATGATGAAACAGGAACAAAGGGGGAAGAGCCGTGTGATCAGGTCTATTAAGTTGTTCAATGGCGTCGGTTATCTACAAAACTGACGCCTATTACTATTTAGCGTCAGTTGACAGTAAAAAACCGACGTCCAACTACACAATCTTTACCCAAAATTATTTGGCGGGAACCATTATCAGCGTCGGTTATTAAAGGATAACTGACATTGAAAGTGGGACTTTTCACGCAAATTTTCATCTTAAATAGGCGTCGGTGAATAGTTAAAAAACTGACATTGTAGGTGACGCAAAATGTTTCGCTCGAAAATTGGATTTTGCGGGCGATTTTAGGCGTCGGTTTGTTATACCCAGCTGACGCTGAATACAAAGCGGTACCCGTGTCTGGCTGGTCTTCGAATATAGACGTCGGTTTTCCTAAATAACCGACATTGAATAGTATAGGCGTCAGTTTTCCTAAATAACCGATGCCCAGAAAAGTGACATTGAATGTTGTTTCTGTAGTAGTGCCTAGTTTAACCAATATTCAACCAATGCAATTTCTGACCAACATGACACTCCATCTGATTTGGTTCAACACTTGAGCTGATCAGTTTAGTTTTTAGTTAGTCAATTGTGGTTAAATTGAATGTTGAAACACTTTAGTAATCAAGTTAAACATCATTCATGAATAAAGTCCTCTTCTAAGTGTTTTCTATGTGTTTGATGTAGGGAAATAAGACATCAAATAAGCAGTAGAAATAATTTTTTACTGACATATTTCCTATTAACCAGTGGATCACGTCAATAACTATGTAATGAAAAGGATGGTTTCATGAGGATATATCTAGTCGTGGAGCAAGTCCATCAACAATTCTCATCGATGTATATGTGCACTCTCTCTTGGACATTGTCTGTGCAGCTCCTATATGTACTAGGACAGCAAACTTAAACGTCATCATCTATAGAAACTCTTCTCATCGCATATTGTTGGTTGACATCATCCTACTTTACGACTGACAAAAGACACTTCATTTCTAGAGAAGTCCATACTGACCAACTAGAACTCATGTCACCCTACTAGAACGGATAGAATGGAGCTGTCCCTCCCGTTGGCGTACTAGTCACCAACCTGCTCTCCCACAACAATGATCCTTAGTTGTTTCTCTCCCTTGCCTATCCATTCCTAGTCACGTAGGACTTGTCTGGGCTCTCATGGTTACCACAACCAGAGAGGATAAAATTTGTCAGAGTAACTAATTCTTAATTGTCTGTGTTGTGGTTTGGGAAGCCCCACTACCCATCTATTTATAGGTAGGGTTAGGGTCATGGTACTCAGTCTATGCGGGAGTGGAAAGGACTAGAAGTTCTCAAATTTTCACAACAATTTTGGAAACACAACCTACATACGCCAAAGTGGCCGTCTTGTAACTGATATGGTCATCTCGCACGTGAGATGGTCATTTTGCTAAGAAAAATGGTCGATTTGCAATATATCCCAATCACACATGAATTGCCAATTTGAATCCAACTAATTCTCAACATGAGTCAGCACTAATCCTTGATGTATTCAAATTTATCCATGCACCATTCATCTCGCACTCATGAGATGGTCATCTCACGACCATGAGATGGTTGTCTCGCAAAAGAGAAACGATCATCTCTACCACGAGACAGTCGTCTTGCAACTGAGTTGATCGTCTCAATTCCCAGTTTAGGAAAAACCCAACCAATTCAATTTTAATCAACTTGACACTCCAAATGGTGGTCTAAACACTTGAACTGAACATCTAGTAGTCTAGTCAGCTAATTTGTTGTGTGAATTGAGTACCTAATTACTTCATTAATCAATTCAATCATCATTCAAGAACAAACTCCTCTACTTCATGAGTTCCTCTGTGTGTGACCCTATAGATCCCATGTTATGTTGGTAGTGAATGTCCATAATAGCTTTTGGCATCACAAATAATGAGCGGTGCCTAGTCACACATCAATGCTCCCCAAGTAAATGGAAAGTTGGAGAACAACTTCAACCTACAATTTATGCATGGTGTTACATTGTTTGTATAGTTCCTTTCTCACTGATGTCTAGATTGAACTAGAGGCATAAAGTAGTCATACTCATTATTATTCAATCTTCTTTCTTGAACTCGAGCAAACTGTTTGGGATATATGTAAACTCAATATTACATATTGACTCACATATGCATGACCACACTATTCTCAATCTCACTAATCAAGAGGCCTTGGATATCATACTCCCTTAGGAGGGACAAATCCCATCTCTATCATTCACAGTCTATCCCCATGTGTCAAAGTCACCCAATCATCACCTTTATAACAACCCATGTTTCATGATTGTGTTTGATGATGTCAAAGTGTACCCAATGACATGTGATGAGTGCAATGATTTCAAGTCTAAGAACTACAACCACCACCATCATTGTGAGAGTTGACTATGACTTCCATAATGATGGCATCCATGTGTCACTCTCACGGTGGGCCTGTCAGATACACTATTATCTAACATGTATCTGTGTGCTTTGTTTGATATCTCCCTATCATGACAAATGATATTTTGTCATCAACCAACTCACACTCTTATCTTATGTGTTATATTGATTTCTATTTACCATTCACAATAACAACTGCTGAGGGACATAATCAGAATGTATATACTCTTAACATTTGTATGATCTCATCGTTCAGGTCCTCAACCTAAAGGCAAACGTCTTTGAGTAATATCATTCTCTAGAGATTTATTATGTTATTTCATTATCTCAAAACTAAACAAACAAAATAAATTGGAAGCTTTCCTATATTAATAATGAAATCATTTACATGTTATGCCATTACAATCATCATATGATTAGTTTTCTAGGCATACATACCAAAAAACTCTGACTTTCACTTAGAGCCAATCACCCATGAATCTTATTCCAAGTGACCTAACATGATCATCATGCTTCTACTATGAAAGTGCCTTTTTCAAGGGATCAACAAAGTTGTTCTCAGTTGGTACTCTACAACTCTTTACATCTCCTCATTGTAAGATCTCTTGTATTAGATGATACTACCTTTGTATATGCTTTGAGAAATGATGTGATCTGGGTTCCTTGGCTTGTGCAATAGCTCAACTTTTATCACAATATAACTTGATTGCATCACTGATGTTTGGAATGACCCCATGTTCTATAATGAACTTCTTGATCCATACAACCTCCTTTGCTGCATTTGATGCAACAATATACTCGACCTCTGTTGTAGAATCGACAACTGTCTCTTGCTTAGAACTCTTCCATCGTACAGCTCCATTGTTTAAGAAAAACACAAATCTTGATTGTGATTTGTAATCATCTTTGTCAGTCTGTAAGATTGCATCGATGTAATCTCTTACCACCAACTATTCTATTGTACCGTAGACCAAGAACTGATCCTTAGTCCTTCCCAAGTACATGAGGATGTTCATCACAACTATCCAGTGATCATCACCTAGATCTGACTGATATCTACTCATCATGCTCAAGGAATATGAGACGTCTGGATGGGTGTACAACATTGCATACATGATAGATCCAATTGCTGAGGCATATGGAATCTCACCCATGCGCTCCCTTTCGGCACAAGAACTGGGACATTGAATCTTAGAGATGGTCACTCCATGAAATGCTAGCAGGTTTCCTCTCTTTGAGTTCTCCATGCTGAACTGCTTCAACACTCTGTCAATGTATGTGCTATGACTTAGTCCAATATGCCCATTTGATCTATCTCTATAGAGCTTTATCCCCAAGATGTAGGATTCTTCTCCCATGTCTTTCATAGAGAATGTATTTCCAAGCCATGTCTTTACCTTTTGCAAAGTAGGGATGCCATTCCTCATTAGTAGTATGTCATATACATACAATATGAGGAATATAACTATAACGACCCCATCTCCCCAAACTAGGCAAACCTTAGGGTAGGGATGGCCGCACAGATTTCACCAATCCAACTGGATGGTTTCCAAGTTTGCTTGTGTGCTCAAGTGTAAGAATCTATTTTGGAAAACTCCATTCCACATTTTCGGTTTTCCTTATCTGTCCTGAGGTAGGTGATGATCTCCTGATCATCGTATCTCGATCCCACGATCATAAGCTCACATGGTCCATTATTGGATTAACGTAATAATAGGAACCACGAAATTCCTATCAAAAGGGAATTTTTCAAAGAAACCCCTTCTTTGAAGCAAAGCATGCAACCTTATCAATTAAGTTCAAATTCATAAAATCATTACATTTCAATTATGAGAATACATGCAAAATTGAGCTTGTAACATCCTTCTCCTCTTATAGGAATTTTTCTGTCAAAATTCCACCAAACATATAAACAATTCAGGATAAGACTTTTCCATATCCATCATTGGCCCCTATGTGGCTTTACCCTATCCATGGTTCTTCCAAAGAACCTTTATCATCACATATTCTTTTCTCTGAGTTCTTTCAACTTGGCATTTATAATCTTCACAAGTGACTCAGATCATTTCAGCCTCCCTTGGGGCTCACTAGGTTCATTGCTCAACACATGGCCCAGGTACCTCACATAGTGCTCTAAATTGGACACATGGAACTCATCACACATCACATTATCCTGAGGGGTAAGACTAAACATAATCCTTCTCCACTAATCCATCGCAAATCGACCCATGTATCGGGGACTAGCTTCCACAGCTATAGATCAGAGGGGTCGGATTTTCATATCACATATTCTCCCACAGTGAACTGCATGTTAGTCTACTTTGCATCTGCTCACGACTCATGTCATCCCCATGCTCTCTTTTCTAGCCATTGCATGATCAAAGTGACTTCATTTGCACACACTGTGGTCTTTTCTGACCTTCGTGAGATCCCTTCACCAACATCATCTTAATGAAGTGGTGACCGACACAACCTCTCTTACAGAGTCTTTTACATCCCAATACTGGCTATGGTGGTTATCATCCCATCTTACATAGGAAAAGAAATGTCTCCATGTATCACCCTGAATGAGTACACATGCTCTCATCAGACCCTCTAGTTTGGTTCATACTAACCATTAGTTAGGGGTGATAAACTATACTAACATTGAGTTCTTCATGTACCTACTTCCACCGCATGGGTGTGAACCTTCAGGTCATACTCAAGAACCTTTGAACTTGCTTCACGGTGTAGTTGAACTAGCTCTCTTACATGTAGTTCAACTCAGACCTATCTCTTGACAATACTCTCTCTTTTCTTAGATCATGTCATCTAGGTAAGGCGATCTACCATAACCCATATTACATCCTGACCTTCCTTGGTCTAGGGGAGACTTACCACAACATCCATAGTGATGAACTCCCATTCCCTCTTGCGGACTCTTTATCCTCTATATCAATTCACTGGGTCACTAGAGTTCGTCCTTCACCTCTTGGCATGCATGGGGACAAGCCACATGCAACTTCATCTTAGGCATACAAAGTACTACCACAACTTAATATCTTAGTAGCACCATGTTGTATGATGAACTTAAAATCATGATCTCCTGAAAGTCAGGATTCCTCAAGGTTGATTCATCAGAAACCCTAAAACACTCTAGTCGTGGGTTTCATCGCCTCCTTTTCCATAGAAGTGCATCTGAGGTTCTACAACCATCCTTCCATCACGACAAGCCCTAGGATGGATAACTAGGAAACCACTAACTCGATCATCAAATCTCGTTACATCTGAGTGTTAGCCAAACATATCTCACAAACTTAGGGTTCACCTAACCCCTTCTTCCAGCTTGTCCACTAGCTAAACTAGATAGCTGCCTCTCAAAAAGAGCATCCATTACCACTTCACATCCTTATGTGTTAGGTAATGTTGAAGACATACACTTCCATGTATTCTACTTACTATCTCATCTCGGACTCTAAGTCTATCTTCATCAAGAAAACTCAGAGATCATCCTCTTGGTTATTGAACTCAACTGTGTATAACTCATAAATTCCACATAGCTCATGATAAAAACATCCTCATAAGATGAATAGCTTAGTTCTCTTGATGTTTGTAAACCATCCACACATCATACACTACACAAAGGTATCTCTATCCTCATATCTCATCGCAACATTTCAACTCACATCATCTTTATTCTTAGTGTATGGCATGCGTGCTACTCTATCTCTCACTGGCATAATGAGAGAAAATAAGTATTTGGCGGCCGTCCAAACACAAAGTTCTTCACGTTCCAAGAGTAGAGACAGTGCATCCCACCTTGTCGGTACACCTTCCAATCTAGGTTGAAACGTGCAACACATGTTTCCACATCATGAACCTCTTGATAATAAGTTTACTTCCTTGGAAAACTGGTGTCGAACTCACTTGGGTCATCATACCATCCTTAGTCATCTCCTCTAGGTCTATAGGGTGCCATCACTTTTGGAGTCATCCCTCTTCCCTTATGCATCCAGAGAGTGCCCTCCTCATCTGCACTTTGGGTCCCATGAATTCGTGAAGGTGATCAATCTCCTAACCCAGGGCCTCAGACAAGATAGTTGTTACCTCCTAACCCTATGGTCAAGTGCAACTAGGGAATTAGGTAACTCCTACACCCATTGGTCTTATCCCTACCTGACCCTAGTATATACTTAGGATTCTAACATAATACATGTCCAACTTATTACCTTACCCAAGTCTCCATCATCTCTCTCTACATTATCTTTCACTCAAATTTTAGAGAAAACTCGGTCTTCACATTATCTATTGGTGCATTAAAGTTGAAACCCAAATTCCAAAGGAAAATGGTGTTTCCTTCATTTGCAAGTTATTCATTAATAAAACCAAATTAATTGATATTTCCTCTTTCGTTTTCCATTATCTTATCATCTTGGATTCCTTGGACCTCAAGGAACCCTAAAGGCACGAAATTCCATCTTGGGAAATATTCCTTAGCCTTTTCTCTTATTCTTTATCCCTTTCTTACTTATTTCTTTATTAAAAGATTTCTTTTCAAGGATTTCTCTTTATCCTTTATTTCTTTTTCCTCTTTTCCTATTTCTCTCATTAGAAATCACATATAAAAAAAATTTACTCAATTGTGGCCATTAATGCCACTTTCTAGAGATTTCCATGTATTTCTCGTAAATATTTTTCGTAATATCCATTATCTTGTATCTTTCTCCATTATTTGGACTTTTTTCTTCTATTCTTCTCTTTTATATCCATTATTGGATTAGCATAATAATAGGAACCACGAAATTCCTATCAAAAGGGAATTTTGCAAAGAAGCCCTTTCTTTGAAGCAAAGCATGCAACCTTTTCAATTAAGTTCAAATTCATAAAACTTTACATTTCAATTATGAAAATACATGCAAAATCGAGGTTGTAACATCCTTCCCCTCTTATAGGAATTTTGCCCTCAAAATTCCACCAAACATATAAACAATTCAGGATAAGACTTTTCCATATCCGTCATTGGCCCCTATGTGGCTTTACCCTATCCATGGCACTTCCAAAGAACCTTTATCATCACATATTCTTTTCTCTGAGTTCTTTCACCTTGGCATTTATAATCATCACAGGTAAATCAGGTCATTTCAGCCTCCCTTGGGTACCTCACATAGTGCTCTAAATTGGACACATGGAACTCATCAAAAATCACATTATCCTGAGGGGTAAGACTAAACATAATCCTTCTCCACCAATTCATCCCAAACGGACCCATGTATTGGGGACTAGCTTCCACAGCTATAGCTCAGAGGGGTCGAATTTTCAAATCACATATTCTCCCACAGTGAACTGCATGTTAGTCTACTTTCCATCTGCTCACAACTCATGTCGTCCTTGGGCTCTCTTTCCTAGGCATTGCATGATCAAAGTGACTTCATATGCATACACTGTGGTCTTTTTTGACTTTCGTGAGATCCCTTCACCAACATCATCTTAATGAAGTGGTGAATGACACAACATCTCTTACAAAGCTTATTTACATCCCAATACTGGCTATGGTGGTTATCATCCCATCTTACATAGGACAAGAAATGTCTCCATGTATCACCATGAATGAGTACACATGCTCTCATGAGACCCTCTAATCTGGTTCATACAAACCATTAGTTAGGGGCGATAAACTATACTAACATTGAGTTCTTCATGTACCTACTTCCACCGCATGGGTGCGAACCATCAGGTCATACTCAAGAACCTTTGAACTTTCATCATGGTGTAGTTGAACCATCTCTCTTACATGTAGTTCAACCCGGACCTATCTCTTGACAATACTCTCTCTCTTTTCTTAGATCATGTCATCTAGGTAAGGCAATCTACCATAACCTATATTACATCTTGACCGATGTTACAAACTCGATTTTGCATGTATTTTCATAATTAAAATGTAATGATTTTATGAATTTTAACTTAATTGAAAAGGTTGCATGCTTTGCTTCAAAGAAGGGGTTTATTTGCAAAATTCCCTTTTGATAGAAATTTTGTGCATGGTTCGTATTATTATGTTAATCCAATAATGGATCGTGTGAGCTTATGACCATGGGATCGAGATTCGATGATCTGGATATCATCACCTACCTCAGGACATATAAGGAAAATCGGAAATGTGGAACAGAGTTTTCCAAAATGGATTTCTTGCACTTGAGCGCACAAGCAAACTTGGAAACCATCCACTTGGATTGGGGAGATATGTGCATCCATCATTACCCTAAGTTTTTCCTAGTTTTGGGGCATTTAGAAGAATCCCCAAATTATCGAGACTCTCATCGACCACCCTCTACATGCATGCCTATATAAATGGGGTAGAGTTTTTGATTGAGATCAGAACCCCATCCCAATCGCTTCGCGGGACTAATCGGACCCCTCCTCGCTCCCAACTTCACAGTAGCAATGCTCCTCCTCCCCCTTCTTGTGCTCGGCCGTAGGGGCGCTGTCGTCAGCTATTACAGGCCACCTCGCCTTAGTTGCGGGCCACCATCGAGTCTGAGGTGGCCTAGGAAGGGAGTCAGTGCCCTTTCTTAGCACCTCAGTGCTTTGGATCTCGAGGTCAACACACGGGTTGACCCGCCTTGGCGCTGTGTCGCGGAGGGGGAATGATCGGGGGTTGAAGACGATGCATGCCGAAGGATGAAACTGTCCCTCAAATGCCTATAGATCATGATTAGTGAAGAAGGACAAAGATGCCTTTTCAGCAATAAACCTAACCGGGCGCCTAAATGAATAAAATTGGGTAAGATGTTGACGTGTCACCTAGCGATTGGTCAGAATATAGTTTTCTTGCTAAAATCTTAACTCAAAATTGGTAACTCAGATGGCAATATATTATATATGAAAATTGATCCTCAGAATGAGAGGAACACAAATAAATTATATTTGAAGCTTAATTTTTCTTTTAATTCAAAAATTATGAAAATATGCTTTCTTTAATGGTTTAATTGATAAAAAACCATAATCTTTGATGATTAATGAATTGGGAATGGTTATATGAATGTTTAAAGTGGATATTTCACAGATCCGTTCTTACCCTAATCCCAATCCCACTATCCAAAAGGATACTGTTAGAGGGATGAGAGCGCCCGTCCCTGAGTGGCCCGAAAATCACACATAGATAATATGCAAAAATGAAATAACATCCTTCTTTATTAAAATGAACCAAAAATGTTTAGTACATAAGGCCCGTAGGCAACAGGAAAGAGAAAAAGATAAGAGCTAGCCTACAAATACATCTCTTTTACAATTAGCTCCCATGTAGAGTCCATAAGATGTAGCAGTCTTTATTGCGGTAGATGAAAGAGTAGATGAACCTAGTTCCTTGCATTACCTAAAATCGAGAAAATCAAGACACAATGTCAATGCAATTGCATGGTAGGCTATATAAAAACAAGTAAAGCAGTTTATAAGAAAAACTAGTATGCTTGGCAGGACTTATGTTTCAAAACATTATCGAACGATTTTCCAAAAAAACCGAAATGTTATTCAACACCAATTTTATTACGAATTTCCCATTATGTTGTAATTCAAGAAGCATGCTTATATTAGTTTGGGTGACTCTACTACCCCAACACGATGGGGAGGTCACCAAGCTCCTTCTCATTATGTGAGATAGGAGATCCAAGTGCAAAATCCTGCCTTCCAAAAAGGGAGTTTTGCTTATACCCAATATCAACTTTATCAACTTTTCCAATATCATTATCAACATCAATATACGGGCAGTCATAATGGGTCTAGTGATTTAGGGTTTCATGTTTCTCAAAATATAATATAGAAGAAAAATGGAAGACTATTCATAGGGAACAATATTTCATCCATATAACTAGCCAAGCATATTTCAAGAGATACCTAAAAGTATCATCATACAACCAAGGAGGAGTAGTATAATAGCGTACCTTTCTAAAAGAGTATTTGGAGTACAGATCCCAAGAGAGAGTAGATCAACCCTTTGAGTCAGATCCTAGATCAAAATATTGGATCAAGGGTCAAGATCATAGTTTTAAAAAGATCATGCTTTGTTATTCAAGATTAGGGTTACATTTTCCTATTTCTACCTTAGGTTTAGGTCATCAACAATATTCCCCAAAAGTCCAACAAATTTTCAAGTATCAAACATGTTTCATGAATGGATGACCTTCCTAGGTATATTTAGGAATACATGTAAACCCTAATTATCAGTATCATTATTCAAATCTCTAGATCATTTCCAATATGAGATAGCATAGTTGGACTCAAAATTAGATTAGGGAGTCTTGTGATTAAGAGGGCTTTCTAGATTAAGGTAGAGCATCATTATATTAAGAATAAACCTTATTTCAAAGTATATGATTCATATTTTTAGGGTAAAGAGTTATAAGGATTATATCTAACCCTTATTTTGTCAAATATGATTTGGTGTCTCAGAATGATCATTAGAAATAGGAACAAGAGTTTCTACAAGATTAATCATCATATAAGATTATTAAATAGGAAAAGGAACAAGATCATGGCATATTAGTGATAAATATCAATAATTAAGCTTCACAAGTATTTTTAACAGGTCTTTCGGGTTTTTCTGATAAAAATGGACTATAATTTCGATATTTTTGGAGCTAGGGATCTCAAGATATCATTTTTGCAAGATTTGGCTATTTTTTGGAATTTAGGGCAGAGAGGCAGAATTACCAAAAAATAGGGGTTGTCGATCGTTGGTCAACCGCTGACCCGCAAAGAAGATCAGTGGCAAGAGCGGTCACGGAGAAGAAATAGAGGCAGGGTTCGTGCGGGATCTATGACCGTCGATTTCACCTTGGACCAGCGTGGAAACCCAATCCAAGGGCAGCTGCTGCTCGCCCCAACACAAGCACCCGCCCGCGAGCAGGGGTGCTCCGCGGTGGTGCGCTGGCCGGAGAAGAAGGGGGTGAGTGAGGGAGAGCACGGTGTGGGACAAGAGGGCATCGTCTGGGGTCTAGGGGCCTCACTGAGGTTGATGGCCCGACTTTTATAGCCTAAGGAGGCTAGGGTTAGGGTTACTAGAGGGGGTGGCACACACCCTGTGTCGGCTTGCTTGCTTGAACCCCAAGCAGCGATTTCACAGCACTGATCCTTACAGAAGCTTCGAGAAAGAAGTGTGGATCCATTGGTCGAGTTATTGGGGCGACGCCCACTAATTTGGTTGATTGGGTTATTTACTAGGGTGGCTGGTCCACCGTGTACTTGCCTTACCAGGCGCAAGGTAGGGGATGACCCCAGTGCTGTTGGATTAAGATCCAAGGTTGCTGGGTCAGTCCGCCTTGCCCAGTGGTGCCCCAAGAAAGGAATGGGCCGGGCCCAGCAAGGAAAAGGTAGAAAAAAAAGGTGGAAAAGGCAAAGAAAACTAGGAAGAGGTTAAATTCTTAGAAAAATCGTATAAAATCATAAGAAGGTCCAAATGATCTCAAATTTGGATCGTAACTTCAACATGAAGTGTAGAATAATGTGTACAAGTTTGGAGACCGAAATATAAGGTTAACTATTTAAACTAAAGTATTTGATCAAAGAGGTGTATTAAGTTAATTAAGGTGCCCAAAAGTGCATGAAATTCATAGAATACAAAAGAATTTGATTTTGGGTATCTATATTGATGAAGGAGTCAAGTGAGATTATGAATGATCATTATAAAGGTGATAAATAAATTAATTCAATAGAAAAGTGGGAAAAAATCACATTGTCACATCCTCCCCTCCTTATAAGGAATTTTGTCCCCAAAATTCAAACTTCCTTGAAGAGGTTAGGAAAACGTTCCTCCATGTCTGACTTCAACTCCCAAGTAGCATCATCACTCCCATTGTGCTTCCGCAACACCTTAAACATATCAATTTTCTTATTTCTAAGTTCCTTGGTGCGAACGTCAAGTATCTTGACCGAAGTTTCTTGGTACACAGGGGTGTCCTTTAATTCAATTGGTTCATGATTGAGGACATGGCTAGGCTCTTTGACATACCGCTTTAGGTTTGAAACATGAAAAGGCGTTGTGCATCATGATATATTGTGGAGGTAGAGCCAACCTATAAGCACATTCCCCAATACGATCCAGAATTTCAAAAGGACCCACATATCTAGGACTAAGTTTTCCTTTGTTCTTTGCAATGGCTCGAATTGGTCGAATCTTCAGGAAAACATGATCACCTACTAAGAACTGAGTGTCAGTCCTATGTGCATCAGCATAAGACTTCTGACGATCTTGTGCCCTTTTTAACCTTTGCTTGATTAGGTTGACATTATCAGAATAGAGTTTTAGTTCCTCGGACTTCAGAATTTGTCTTTCACCTACTTCATCCCAGTAAAGTGGAGATCTACACGGTCTTCCCTATAGAGCTTCATAGGGAGGCATGCCGATACTGGATTGGTAGCTATTGTTGTAGGAAAACTCAACGAGAGGAAGGTAGTGGTCCCAAGAACCACCCCAATTGAGGACGCATGATCTCAACAAGTCTTCTAGAACCTGGATTGTCCTCTCAGATTGTCCGTCAGTTTCGGGGTGATAAGCAGTGCTGAAATTTAGTTGAGTTCCCAGTTCTTCCTGTACTTGTCGCCACAAGTGAGAAGTGAACTTTTCATCACGATCAGATACTATAGATACAGGAATCCCATGCAGTATGACTATCTCTCGACCATAAAGTTCTGCTAACTCCAAAACCTTGGTTGTTGTCTTGATTGGAATAAAATGGGCCGATTTAGTCAGACGATCAACTACAACCCAAATGGCGTCACTCCCTTTCCTAGTCCTGGGTAGTCCCACCATGAAATACATGGTGATGTTTTCCTATTTCCACTCGGGGATAGGTAGGGGTTGTAGAAGACCTCCTGGACGTTGGTGTTCAACCTTGATCTGCTAGCAGGTCAGACACTTGGAGATGAAAGTAGCAATGTCGGTCTTCATATTCCTCCACCAGAAGTGCCTTTGCAGATCCTTGTACATTTATGTCGATCCAGGATGCACAATGTATTTTGACCCGTGAGCTTCTCATAACACCATTTCTATCATGACTGAATCGTCTGCGACCCAGCGATGTTTGTATCAGATTCCACCATCCATACCGATTGTCAGATGAGTTGGGGGCTTCTCTAATAGCTTAATCATATCATCAAGGCTCTTGCTATTCTATTGAGCGGTCAAGATTTCGGACAGGAGGCCCGGTTTGACATGGACACTGGCCAATCTAAGAACGTTTCCCATACGCCTTGGGTCCCAAAGTGACATGACATCCATGTTCATCAATTCCGTAGTAAAGACAGCAACACATTTAGCCTACTTCCTGCTGAGTGCATCGGCCACCACATTTGCCTTAACGGGGTGGTAGGCAATGGTGAAGTCATAGTCTTTAAGGTACTCGAGCCAACGCCTCTATCTGAGATTGAGATCCTTCTGTGTCAAGATGTATTTCAGACTCTTGTGGTCGGTGAGGATGTCGAAGGTGGCACCATACAAGTAGTGTCGCCATATTTTCAAAGCATATATGATGGCGGCAAGCTCGAGGTCATGGGTTGGGTAGTTGACCTCATTTGGCTTCAATTGTCGAGAGGCATAAGTGAGTACCTTTCTATCTTGCAGGAGAACACAACCCAGACCAAATCTTGATGTGTCGGTGAAGATGACGAACCCATCATTTCCCGAGGGGAGAGTCAAGACAGGTGCAGTTGTCAGCTTTGTCTTTAGCTCTTGAAAACTGGACTCACACTCCTTTGACCAGATAAACTGTTCTCCTTTCCTGGTGAGCTTAGTGAGAGGCAAGGCAGTCATACTTAAGTTCTGTATAAAACGTCGATAATAGCCAACAAGACCTAGAAAACTGCGAATCTCCAAAACATTCTTTGAGGCTTGCCACTCAAGAATAGCCGAGACTTTGGTGGGGTCAACAGAAATTTTCCCACCAGAAATTATGTGGCCCAAGAACATGACTTCAGAAATCCAAAATTCACATTGTGACAGTTTTGCATAGAATTTCTGAGATTGGAGGATGTCAAGAACTTTGCAAAGGTGAATGCGGTGTGATTCAGTATCAGTCGAATATATCAATATGTCATCAATGAAGACCACTACAAACTCATCGAGGAAAGGTTGGAAGACACTATTCATCAAGTTCATAAACACACCAGGGGAATTAGTCAATCCAAAAGGCATGATAAGGAATTCATAATGCCTGTATCGGGTTCGAAAGGCTGTTATAGGGATGTCTTCGTCCTTAACCTTGAGTTGGTGGTAACCAGAACGAAGATCAATTTTTGAAAAGACATGGGCAGAGCGGAGTTGATAAAAAAGGTCATCAATTCTGGGCAGCAGATACTTGTTTTTCACAGTAGCTTGATTGATCATACGATAGTCAATACACATGCGAAGGGAACCATCGTTTTTCTTGACAAATAAAATGGGGGCTCCCCAAGGAGAGGTACTAGGGCGGATGAAACCCTTGTCAAGCAATTCCTGCAACTGCTTTTTCAGCTCAGTCAATTCATCAGGAGCCATCCGTTAGGGTGGCCGAGAAATAGGTGCTGTACCAGGTGCTAAATCAATGGAAAACTCGACATCACGATCTGGTGGTAGCCCATGGAGCTCCTCAGGAAAGACACTCGGGTACTCTCGCACTATATCAAAGTTTTCTAGGGCACTCGTATCAGGATTGACTATGGTTATAGTTGCTAGGTATGCTTTGCACCCTTTAGCTATCAATTTTTGGGCCTTAATCAGAGAAATGACAACATTTTTATTTCGATCTTTCCTTCCAGGAATTACAAGAATAGGGAGATTGGGTTTGGAAATAATGACTTTCTTGGCACGACAGTCGATTAGAGCATGATTTTATGGAGCCAATCCATCCCTAAAATAAGGTCAAAGTCTTCCATGTCTAAGATTATGAAATCTGACTCAAAACTACGTCCAACATCAGATAGAGGGACTTTCTCGACAATATAGTAGGAGACTTTCATCTTCCCACTTGGGGTAGTTACATCAAGTATGTACCCTAAGTCCCTTATTTCAAGATTCAACATAAAGAAAAGATTCTTAGACATGAAAGTGTTTGTTGACCCAGAGTCAAAAAGAGTAACAAAAAAATGGTCAGAGATTTGCATCATACCTACGTATACATATATTTTGTGTAAGGACTATGTACAAGATAATCATGATATAAAGTTCTAGAAATAATCATGAATTTAAAAGGTACCTTCCATGAGTTTGTTTTCATTGGCCTTCGCCTCATCTGCATTCACAGCAAAGACACGAGCCTGTCTATGTTCACCTTGTTTGGCCCATGCTGGAGGAGGGTGGGGGCAGTTGTCTCTGAAATGAACCTCCTGTTTACAGTAATGGCAGACCGGGGACGGATACTTGCATTGGCCAGGGTGGAAGTTACCATAGTTACGGAAATGAGGAATATTGGCATACCGGCCTAGACCCCTGTTTTGGCCATGATTCTGGTTTTGTGCAGGACCACGATTGTAATTCTGGTTCTGGCCTTGGCCATGAGTATTCCTCTGGTTCTTCTGTCGGTTCCTATTCTTATTTCCACCAATATGGGGTTTTCCCTTTTGTTCAGGTTTTGCAGGTACAACTTCAGTCAGACCTAGATAGGCAAGGGTAGGTAAAGGTTTCCCGTGCCCCATCCCTAGGGTTCTCTCCATGGACAAGGCATGGTCATAGGCATCTTGAAAATTGGTGGATTTAGATGAGGATACAAAATCTTTTAGGGTAAGGAAAAGCCCATCAATGTAGCGGTCATGTTTTTGTTCTTCGGTAAGGTTGGTTACATGCCTCTCCAACATGCGGAACTATCGGCTGTATTCAGCCACTGTGTTAGTTCCTTGGGTAAGGGTGAGGAATTGTTTTTGTTTCTCCTTCCACTCAGATGTGGGTTGGAAACGGTTGGTGAAACTGGGTTTGAAGGCTTCCCAGTTGACAGGGATGACCTATTGTGACCGGACATAACTCTCCCACCATATTTTGGTCGCTCCCTTCAACTGGTAGGTGGAAAAACCAACCTTGTCGTGTTCAGGGCACCTCAAAACCCTAAAAGTGTTTTCCATATACACTAACCAGGCATCAACCTTGTCTAGGACATCATGTTTATCTTCCCCATAGAAGGTTTCAGGGCTGAGTTTCAGAAAATCCTGGATAGTGGTGGGTTTTGGGTTATGGGTTGGTACAAGGGATGCCGCACGAACAGCTAGGTCATGGAGGGCATCCATAATGGCCTTTTGTTTTAGTTCCCATTCCCCCATATTGTTGGTCTTATTGCCAGAACTGACATCTTCATCATCCTCCATGCGGGGCTTCTTCCCCTTATCTTTAGTACCAGAGGTCCCTTCACCATCCCTGTTGTTCCGGGTTTTTGGGGCCATCTGCAAGAGTTCAACTAATATAAGTTTTCTTGTTTATAACCTTCAAAGCAAGAATATGATAGATCATTGCAACAAGTTTTCTCAATTTTATTTTTCAGATTTTAGTTGTTCCCGTCCTTAATTTACCCAAAATAGAGAGAGTATATAGATCAAGTCATGACGCCTTAAGGAGAACGAGAAGATGAGGAGTCATCCTACTTCCTTCTAATAGGTGGCTTGGGTAATACTTAAAGAAGAGATAAGATGCTAGAAGACTCTCTAGGGTTATAGGAAGTCCTTCCATCCATTTATGGATCAACTAAGGCCAAGAGGAGCAGGAGGAACCTCAACCATCGTGAAGACGGATAGGAGGAATTATGCCAGAACCCCCTTTGTGCTCTTTCTAGACACGTCCGTTTTCACCATAGTGAATTTTAGGGCTTCCTTGGTTCAACGATTAAGAACATCATTTCACTAATGCATATGAAGTGTGTTATGGCTCTGATACGAAATGTCACGGATCCATTCTTGCCCTAATCCCAATTCCACTATCCAAAAGGACAGCGTTAGAGGGATGAGAGTGCCCGTCCCTGAGTGGCCCGAAAATCACACAGAGATAATATGCAAAAATGAAATAACATCCTTCTTTATTAAAATGAACCAAAAATGTTTAGTACATAAGGCCCGTAGGCAACAAGAAAGAGAAAAAGATAAGAGCTAGCCTACAACTACATCCCTTTTACAATTAGCTCCTATGTAGAGTCCATGACATGTAGCAGTCTTTATTGCGGTAGATGAAAGAGTAGATGAACCTAGTTCCTTGCATTACCTAAAATCGAGAAAATCAAGACACAATGTCAATGCAATTGCACAGTATGCTATATAAAAACAAGTAAAGAAGTTTATAAGAAAAACTAGTATGCTTGGTAGGACTTACGCTTCAAAACATTATCGAACGATTTTCCAAAAAAACCAAAATGTTATTCAACACAAATTTTATTACGAATTTCCCATTATGTTGTAATTCAAGAAGCATGATTATATTAGTTTGGGTGACTCTACTACCCCAATGCGATGGGGAGGTCAATAAGCTCCTTCTCATCATCTGAGATAGGAGATCCAAGTGCAAAATCTCACCTTCCAAAAAGGGAGTTCTGCTTATACCCAATATCAACATTATGAACTTTTCCAACATCATTATCAACATCAATATACGGGCAGTCATAATGGGTCTAGTGATTTAGGGTTTCATGTTTCTCAAAATATAATATAGAAGAAAAACAGAAGACTATTCATAGGGAATAATATTTTGTCCAAATAACTAGCCAAGCATATTTCAAGAGATACCTAAAAGTATCATCATACAACCAAGGAGGAGTAGTATAATAGCGTACCTTTCTAAAATAGTATATGGAGTACAAATCCCAAGAGAGAGTAGATCAACCCTTTGAGTTAGATCCTAGATCAACATATTGGATCAAGGGTCAAGATCATAGTTTAAAAAGACCATGCTTTGTTATTCAAGATTAGGGATACATTTTCCTATTTCTACCTTAGGTTTAGGTCATCAACAATATCCCCCAAAAGTCCAACAAATATTCAAGTATCAAACATGTTTCATGAATCGATGACCTTCCTAGGTATATTTAGGAATACATGTAAACCCTAATTAGCAGTATCATTATTCAAATCTCTAGATCATTTCCAATATGAGATAGCACAGTTGGACTTAAAATTAGATTAGGGAGTCCTATGATTAAGAGGGCTTTCTAGATTAAGGTAGAACATCATTATATTAAGAATAAACCTTATTTCAAAGTATATGATTCATATTTTTAGGGTAAAGAGTTATAAGGATTATATCTATCCCTTATTTTGTCAAATATGATTTGGTGTCTCAGAATGATCATTAGAAATAGGAACAAGAGTTTCTACAAGATTAATCATCATATAAGATAATTAAATAGGAAAAGGAACAAGATCATGGCATATCAGAGATAAATATCGAGAATTAAGCTTCACAAGTATTTTTAACAAGTCTTTCGGATTTTTCTGATCAAAATGGACTATAATTTCGATATTTTTGGAGCTAGGGATCTCAAGATATCATTTTTGCAAGATTTGGCTATTTTCTGGAATTTAGGGCAGAGAGGTAGAATTACCGAAAAATAGGAGCTGTCGATCATTGGTTAATCATTGACCCGCAAAGCAGATCAGTGGCAGGAGTGGTCGCGGAGAAGAAACAAGGGCAGGGTTCACGCGGGATCTGTGACCGTCGATTTCGCCTTGGACCAGCGTGGAAACCCAATCCAAGGGAAGATGTTGCTCGCCCCAATACAAGCACCCGCCCGCGAGCAGGGGTGCTCCGCGGCGGTGCGGTGGCCGAAGAAGAAGGGGGCGAGTGAGGGAGAGCATGACGTGGGGCAAGAGGGTGTCGTTTGGGGTCTAGGGGCCTCCCTGAGGGTGATGGCCCAACTTTTATAGCCTAAGGAGGCTAGGGTTAGGGTTACTAGAGGGGGCGGCGCACCCCCTATGTCAGCTTGCTTTCTTGACTCCCAAGCAGAGATTTCACAGCACCAATCCTTACGGAAGCTTCAAGAAAGAAGTGTGGATCCATTGGTCGAGTTATTGGGGCGACGCCCAGTGATTTGGTTGATCGGGTTAGGTACCAGGGTGAATGGTCCACTGTGTACCTGCCTTACCAAGCGCAAGGTAGGGGATGACCCCAGTGCCGTTAGATTAAGATCCAAGTCTGTTGGGTCGATCTGCCTTGCCCAACGGTGCCCCAAGCATGGAATGGCTCGGGCCCAACAAGGAAAAGGAAGAAAAAAAAGGTGGAAAAAGGCAAAGAAAACTAGGAAGAGGTTAAATTCTTAGAAAAATCGTATAAAATCATAGGAAGGTCCAAATGATCTCAAATTTGGACCGTATCTTCAACATGAAGTGTAGAATAATGTGTACAAGTTTGGAGACTAAAAGATAAGGTTAATTTGTCAAACGAAAGTATTTGATCAAAGAGGTGTATTAAGTTAATTAAGGTGCCCAAATGTGCATGAAATTCATAGAATACAAAAGAATTTGATTTTGGGTATCTATATTGATCAAGGAGTCAAGTGAGATTATGAATGATCATTATAAAGGTGATAAATAAATTAATTAAATAGAAAAGAGGGAAAAACTCACATTGTCACAGGATATTAACCTATTGTTAATAAAAAGTACAAATTAGATCCAAAAGGATGATCTTTATGCATAGTTGGATTAATTTAGTGTTCCATGTGCATAAATATGCTTTAATGGGCCTTGAAACCCTAATATTGGTAATTATGATTCTTAATGGCTTTAATTGTTCGAATCCATGTATAGAACTGAGATTTGATGATTCTAAGCTATTTTCAGTACAAAAGTTCCTAATTGTGGATAAAAACCCTTAATTTGATAATTAGGGTTTCCTAATGCATAAATGTGGAATTAGTGATAAATAGGGTTCAAATATGTGAATTGAACTATAATGCAATATGAGTTGTCAATTTGAAAGAAACCAAAGATGATAATTAGCCTTAATGATCTGAATATGACTTAAAAGGATAAATACGGTAGTTTTAGTGTAAAAGAGACACATTAGACTTAATTGACATTCAGTTGTGCCTATGATGTTGAAATTAGAGTTTTTGAACTAAAAGAGCATTAAAAGTGATAAATGCAATATGGAGGCTAAAACCCTAATCAAACCCTAAAGTTGTCCTAGAAATCCTAGGATGGCATCCAAGTCAATCTTGAGAATGTTTTGGATAAAACAGTGACACATGGGTGTTCTACATTAATTTGAGGATATTGTTGATTGCTTTATTGATTGTTATTGAATATTATTGCTTGGACATCAAGTTGCTCTGGATTAGGTATGTGGTTACGCTTATGGTTAATCACTTTAGTTTCACGGTGATTCCTGTATGTTTTATCGGTTGCTTGAAAATAACTTCTTGGATGACTATTATTTCATGAAACTATAAAGTGACTATGATTATCACCATAAATATGTGTGCATGACTAGCTCAGATCCTGGTCCTCCTCTGTGGCTTTGCTAATGATGGAAAGGGTAACCTGGTACATGGCCTACTTGTTGAGTAGGACATCAGGTTATCATGAGTTAGGAATTGGGCTACCCACGTGTAGTGCCATGCGACTCTTTAGCACACCATGAGTTAAGGAGTGGGCTACCTATGGGTAGTGCCATGTGACTCAACCCTAGAAATTGATTCACCTGTTAGATAGGATCATGAGGGATTTAATGGGGATCTACCATAAGGAAGGTAGCATCCAGGTCCACTGTAGGGACAATGTAGAGGCTAGGGTATGGCTGGATTGAGCAGTTATGCTTGAAACATAAAGTTGTTGGTAAAATGATAATTGACTACAATATGTTGTTACAGTTAATTGCATGATTATTGTTTCCCCCACATACCAGAATATTCATTTATGCTGACCGACATTTTCTTTGTCGGCGTTTTAGGTACAAATTGAAAGGACAAACAATAAAGTGGCATATTGTTAAATTAAGAGATAAAGTGCAAGGAGGATTAGTCAGAATAGAGTACAGATGTGGATAGAAGTTAGATATCCAAGTTTCTAAAAAAGGTATGCAAAGTTTTATTTTATTCCAATTTTTAGTATAGTCATGGTAGAATTTAATAATTATTACTGATTATTTGTTGAACCTTTGATCCTGTTAATTGGGATAATGGCTCTGACCTCTTGGTCTCCCTTAATTGGGGGCTACTGGGAGGCGGGGTCATTACAATAACCATGCTCCCACTAACCTTCTTGTATACAGAAGGTTCATCTTCATTTTAATCAAAGGAAAACTCTTTAACCATTTCATCAAAATGAAGATTCTACCTTCGAGATAGCTTCAATCCATAGATTGACCGTTGTAGCTTACAAACATTATTTGCAAACTTTGGATTTATAAAACCCTTAGGTTGTGTCATATACACATCCTCAACAAGATTCCTATTAAGGAATGTAGTTTTAACATCCATTTGCCAAATCTCATAGTCGTGATAAGCTGCAACAGCAAGCATGATCCTGATGGACTTAACCATGGCCACTATAGAAAAGTTTTCATCATAGTCAACACCTTGAACTTGTCTGAAACCCTTTGCAACCAATATTCCCTTATAATTTTGTACTTTACCATCTGTGACGATCTTCTTCTTGAAGACCCACTTTCATCCTATGGGGTTTACCCCTTCAGGTGGATCCGCCAAAGTCCATACTTTGTTGATATACATGGATTCTATCTCAGATCACATGGCCTAAAGCCATTTCTCAGACTCTGGTCCCTGAATAGCATCTTTATAGGTATTTGGCTCATCATCAATGATCAATTCACTACCTTCTATGTCACAAGATATCCATATCTCTCAGGTTTAAGGCATGCCCTATTAGATATATGAGGTTCATGCCTTACTTGAGGGACTTGAGATTTCACAACATTTTGCGAGTCTCCTTGTTCCTCATGTACCTCCTAAGGTTCAATGTTTTCTTTTTGGTCTCAAACCTCTTAGATTTTTACTTTTCTTCCACTGTTTCCTTTGCAAACAAATTCCTTTTCAAGAAATACAACATTTCTGGAAACAACTATTTTTTTGTCAGTTGGGTTGTATAAGTAGTATCCCCTTATCTCTCTGGGATATCCAACAAAATGCCATTTTTTATACTTAGGAACAAGCTTTTCAGGAAACATTTTCCTAACATAAACTTTACATCCCCAAATCTTCATAAAAGACACATTGGGACGTTTCCCATGCCATATCTCATATGGTGTCTTTTGAACCGTCTTAGATGGTACTCAGTTTAGTGTAAACATGGAAGTTTCAAGAGAATACCCCCAGAAGGAAGTTGGGAAATCAACAAAACTCATCATAGATCGTACCATATCCATTAATGTGTGATTCCTTCTTTCTAATACACCATTATGTTGTGGTGTTCCAGGTGTAGTCCATTGTGATACAATATCACATACTCTCAGAAGGTCCCCAAACTCTTGGCTTAAGTATTCTCCACCTTGATCAGATCAAAGTGCCTTAATACATTTACCAAGTTGGTTATGTATTTCATTCATAAACTCTATGAAATTTTCAAGAGTTTCTAACTTATGTTTCATCAGGTAAACATAGTCATACCTAATAAAATCATCAGTGAAGGTAATGAAGTACTGATAACCACCTCTCTCATTCGTTCTAAAGGGATGACATTCATTAACATGAATGAGTCCTAATAGATCACTATCTCTCTCACTACTACCAGTGAATGGAGTCTTGGTCATCTTGACCAACAAACAAGATTCACATGTCTCTATTGATTCAAAATAAAAAAAATCCAGATAACCATCTTTATGGAGTCTGGATATGCATTTCTCATTTATGTTCCCTAGATGACAATGCCAAAGGTATGTTTGGTTTTAGTCATTGAGTTTTTGTCTTTTGGTATTTACGTTATATATGATTGTTTATAGATCTATAAAGTATAGACAATAAGACTTTGGGGCACTTCCATAAAAGATCCCATCTTTACTAATAGAACACCTTCCATTTTTTATAAGAAATTTGAATCCGTTCTTGTCCAAACAAGATACAAATATGATGTTCGTATTAATGGAAGGTATGCATAGAAAATTCTTTAACTTTATTACTAGCCCACATGGTAAAATTACCTCATAGGTTCCAACTGTGTTGGTCGTAACTCCTACGCCATTTGCGACTTGTAGTTCTACCTCACCTTTCTCTAAGGTCTACTTCTTTTAGCTCCATCTCATTTGAGAAAATGCGTGATCCAAATATAGTATCTAGTACCCATGATGAAGAAGTATCAAAGTTAACCTCAATAAGTATACATCTGAAGTAGATATCTCAATCTCTTTCTTCATCTTCCTAGGTTCCTTTATCCTTCTCCTTAATTAAGTGTAGAAGATCCAAACCTTAGCTTATCCACATAACTCTTCTTGGCCTTGATCTTCTACTTGGACTCAACTCCGTTGATAATCCTCACGGATTTGTCAATCTGCATTTTTGCTTCAACACTTATCAAAATGCTAAGAAACTCTGATAGTAGTCTATCCAAGTTACTCAAGTGATAACACTCAATAAATTGGTTGTATGATTTAGGCAATGATTGTAAAATCATATCCATGGCCAACTGTTGACCTAAAGGAAATCCCATTCTTTCAAGATGCTTCCTATGCCCAACCATATTGAGCATATGAGGTCCAACTAGATCTCCCTCTATCAGTTTTCACCCAAATAGCACTTTCGAGACATTATACTTTTCATGCTTGTCATGTTGTTTATGCAACTCATAGTTCATACAACCCAACATAAGGTTCTTGATGTTCACAACATCATTGGCATGCTTCAAATAAGAATCCATGTCTCTCTTAGGTAAATTTAGAGTGGATACTTGAACTGGTGTTTCAGGAACATGCATATTACTTCTCAAGGTCCTACACCAGTTATGGAAATAAATCTTGTTTAATTCAAATGATTGTGATGATTAATGTTTTCCATTTGATTCTATAAGAGAAAATTTGCATTTTTCAAAAATCAATGTTTGATTTGATATGATTTGAAAAGTTGATATTAATTAGGTCTTTAATTAACTATTTCTCCCACTATTTTATTCAAATTGATAGCCCTAAATATCAATTTGGAATGTTGCAACATCCAATATTCTAGTGGGCCAAGATCCTAATTTCATCCTAATCATGACCTAGCTTGCACTGTCACTCACAACTTGATTCTACTAGTTAGGCAACTTTTGCCAATTGCATCATATGCAACTCTTGGATAGATGAATTGCACAACTCCTTGCCATGATCGTCTGCATGCTCCTAGGTACTTAATCTGATTAAGGTCACCCAGTTAAGCCGGACCCATAAGCAAACACAATAGACTATGCACCCTTCTAGAGAAGACTGACATATCTACCATGGTGTGCCCACACTTAGTCGATCAAGATTTTCATGTTTGCTTCTTATGGAATTCATCTAAGACCTAATATTTTAATTTAGGGTGTTTGTATAATAAATCTACATTAAGCAATTACCACATATATATTACATATCTTATACATGCTATAACCCACAATGAAAACATGCAATAAGTGAAAGTGATGGTTATGGCCCAATCTAATGTAATTCCTTGGAGCCACAAGGAACTATCACAATCTAGGCCCACATCACATGTAGAAACCTATTGTTGAGGAAGATTTGTTCTTGCCATTCTGGGTTGACTGGTTCAACCTTTGTACCGGTCGGCTCGCCTCTTGGCTGATCGGTTGGTCACCTCCATCCAGTCGTCTGGCTCCTCCAAATGACCGATTGGTCATCTTCTAGCTAAATGTTTGGCTCCTCCAAACAGTCATCTCATCTAGTCCTTCAGCTCCTGGTTAGCTCATCATCTATTCATCTCGGCCCTGCCAGACGGTCATCTCGGTCCCATCATCCAGTCAACTCAGTACCTTTGTGTGGTCATAGGGCATCTTTCTTTTTCATTAAAATAGAAAAGTAAACTATCCTATTTTTACATAATTATGGGTAAGTCTAAATTTACATTCGAGGGGAGAAAATATAGAAGAGAATGATCTTTTTACATTGAAAAGATAAGAGAGAGGCTTGATTCGCAAACTGAGATAAATAAGATAAACCAACCACACAACTGTACATAGATAATAGGGATTATTGGTCATAACCATGCTACACATCTACCATCAAAACTCACTTTTAGGGTGACGCGTATAAATTGCATATATATCATATCATATACATACATATTCATTTGGATTCTTATGTGGTGATTAGATGGACGTGCACATCAACCAGTTTAAATGTTCGCATTGCATGCAATAAATAAACTTGGTAAAACCAAATCCAATCATATCAGTTATTCCAAAACATAATTAATTGAAGTGGCTTGGATACCATTGTAGTAAATACAACATCAAATAGACATCAGAAATAAAACGTTTACTGACATATTTACCATTAACTAGTCGATCATGTCAATAAGGATGTAATGGAAAGGATGGTTTCACGAAGATATACCTAGTCCTGGAGTAAGTCAAGTGACAATCCCCATCGATGTAGATGTGTACTCTATCTTGGACGGTGTCTGTTCAACTCCTAGTTGCACTGGGACTCGTCAGACTACTCCTCCAAGGACAACAAACTCAAACGTCGTCGTTTGTAGCAACTTCTCTCATCATGCACTGATGGTTGATGTCATCCTCCTTAGTGATGAATAAAAGACACCTTTCCTCTAGAGAAGTCCACATGGACCAATTAGAACTCTTGTCGTTCTGCTAGAATGGATAGAAAGGAATTGTCCCTCCCGTTGGCATACTAATCACCAACCTACTCTCCCAGAACAATGATCCTCAGTTGTTTCTCTCCCTTGGCTATCCCTCCCTAGTCGGGTAGGACTTGTCTGGGCTCTCTTGGTTACCAAAACTAGAGAGAACAATGCTTATCAGAGCAAATGACATTAGTAGTCTATGTTGTGCTCTGGGAAGCCCCCAATACCCCTCTATTTGTAGTTAGGGTTAGGGTCAGGGTTCCCAATCTATGATGGAGTGGAAAGGATCGGAAGATCTCAAAACTTCACAATAATTCTAGAAATTTCACAACCTGTGTGTGCCCAAACAGTTGTCTCGTAATTGTGACGGTCATCTCGCACATGAGTTGGTCATTTCTCTAAGTGAAATGGTCATTTCGTGACCTTTCCCAATCTCACATGAATTGCCAATTTGAATCTAATCAATGTTCAACATGACGCCTAATCCTTCATGTATTCAAATTTCTCTATGAACTGGTCATCTCACTCTCATGAGATGGTCATCTCACGACCATGAGATGGTCATCTCACCAAAGAAAAGTGGTCGTCTCGACCACAATTAAATCACCATTCAAGATCAAACAATGTATGTCTATATCATTGTCATCTAGAGAGAATAAATGAGAAATGCATCCATAGGATGGTAATCTAGATTCTTTTGGTTATTGAATCAATAGAGATATGCATATCTTATTTTTTGTGCAATATGAAAAAAAGTATATTCACTAGATGTAGTGGGAGAACACATATTCTATTAGGGCTAATACATATTGATGTATATAGAGCTTTTAGAATAAATGCTAAAAGCAGTTTCAAGTAATTCATTATATATTTACTAATGTTATTAGTAGATATGGAAGTTTGTATATGATGAAATACAAATCTAAATCTCTTGAAGTGTTCAAGGAGATCATAATGTAATGTAACTAACTTGGTAAAAGTATTAAGTTACTTCAATGTGATCGATGTTGAATGATTTTAAACAAAGAGTTTGAGGACCTTCTGGAGATATCGTGATAATGTATTAGGATGAACTCGACCTAAAACACAATGATAGTGTATCATGAAAATGTGTTAAAAAGAAGGTATCACATCTTGTAAAGTCATGGTGAGATTATCAATAAAATCTAACTAGGCTTACATTCTTTTGGGCACATGTTGATCACTAAACAATGTACCGTCTAAATTGGTTCAAAAGACACCATATGCGATATGGCATGGGAGGTTTCCTGATGTGTCGTTTATAGTTATTAGGATTGAAAGCTTGTATAAGAAAATTGTTTTAAGAAAGTCTTTATCCACAAATCACATAAATCTTATTTTGTTGAATAGTACTTATATTCCAGCCCGAAAACAAATGTCTTATTCCAAGAATGGTTGTATCCCTAATGAGGAACTTAGTTCCAAAGGAATAAGTGGGAGTAAAAGTAGAACTTGAAATGTTTGAGATAAATAAGAAAAACATTGAACCCAAAGAGGTACAGTGGGAACAATGAGAATCAAAAAGTGTTGTGGAATCTCAAGTTCCTTATGTAACACAATACCTCAGACTTCTAGTAGAAAACACCTTGAGTTTGAAATATTATAATATCTTATAACTCAAGAAGGCGGTGAGTTGATCATAGAGATGAGTCAACAACCTACCTATATACTATTGAGGGACCATAATTTGATAAATGGCTTGAGACCATGAGATCAATGATGGACACCATGTAAACCAACAAGGTATGACCTTGGTGGATGCACCTAAAGGGGTAAAACCCATTGTGTGCATTTGGGTCTCTATTAGAGGACCAACATGTCAAGGTAGATTGGTTTCAAAGAGTTTCAACAAGTTCAAGGTTTTGCACATGATGAAGACTTTCACCAATTTCCATGATTAAATCCATTTGGATCATGCTTGTTGTTGCATCTTAGTAAAACTATGAGATTTGGCATATGGATGTTAAAACAACATTCTTAATTAGAATAATTAATAGGATGTGTACATGACAAACCCTAATGGTTTTATAAATCCATTAACACAAATAAATTCTATAAGCTACATAGGTCAATTTGTTGAATGAAGCAAGCATGTCATAGATGGAATCTTCTATTTGAAAAGACAACCAAAGGGTTTGACATGTGTCAAAAATGAAGATGAAATTTGTGATTGCAAAAGATTTAGTGGGGTCATATTTATGTTGCACATAATGATGGGGAATAACACCCTTATCCTATAAATGATAAAACTTGGCAAGGAAAGTAGCTTCTATATGAAGGGTTTAGGAGAAACATCCTATGTGATAGGGACCGAGGTCTATAGACATATTAATTGAAAGCTTGTTGACATAAGAAAGAGCACATACATTGGTAAGATATTGAAAGAGTTGAACATGCAAGGATCAATGAGAGAAAATGTGTCCATGTTCCATGGTGTTAGTATCTTAAGAACCTAGTGTCCCAGTTCTTGTGAAGAATAGGAACTCATGGATAAATACCATATGCATTCACAATTGGATCTATCTTGAATGCAATGTTATGTACTTATCCAATTATCTTGTATGTATTGGATATGACAAGATGTTATCCAGTCATCTCATATGCTTTGGACATGATGAGAGGACATATATATGCATACCTAGAAATCTCGTATGTATTGACATGACGAGAGGGTATATGTCAGATTCCATTGAGAGCCACTAGACAACCATAATGAGCATCCTTGGGTGCTTGTGAAGCACTAAAAGGATATGTTCCTCGATTATGGTAATGAAGAAATGTTGGGTGTAAAGAGTTACACCAATCCAAGCATCAAAACTGACAAATTAACGATCACAATCTAAGTTTATGTTTGACATTAAATGAGAATTGCAATCTAGAAAGGGTTCTAAGCTAATGATAGTTATTCATATGTACAATAGAAGTTGAGTATCTATGTGTTATGAAAACAACATAGGATATTGTATGGATCAACAAGTTCATATGGGTGAACTTATGAGAGGTTCCAACCATTGATGACATAGTAGAAATACTGATGACAACAATGAAGCTGTACTAGATAGGCTAGGAGTCTCAGATAGAATACTACAACACTTCCATCTCATATGAGATGTCAGACATCGAAGAGATGTGATAAATTGAAAAATGTCCACTTTGAGCAAATGTTACTAAACCTTCTATAAAAGTTCTTGCATAGTAGAACCATGATGGACATGTTAAGATCACTTGGTATATAATTTGTGGGTGATTGGCTATAAGTGAAATTGTGAGTCTGTTGGTATGTATGCCCAAAGAGAAAATCATAGGATGATTGGAGTTTTTTATTAGATACCTGATTTTATAATGATAAAAGGTAATTCTGTCTATTATGTTTTTCTCAGTCATGAGATGATGATACAAACGTAAGAAGATGTTTTTAGAATGATGTTACTTGATGACATATGCCTTTAGGTTGAGGACCTCAACAATGAGATCATATGTATGATAAGAGTACATACATTTTTGTTATGTCCCTAGTCAGATATTATTGTAGAAGAAAAATATACAACAATAATACATAAGACTAAAGTGTGTGTTGATTGATGAAAGAGTCTCATTTTTCATGATATATGATATCAAGTCATTCATGCATGTATATGTTAGAGAATAGTGTATCAGATAGACCCACCATGAGAGTGACACATGGAGGTCATGGAATGGTAGTCAGAATCATCTCACATAGTGAAAGTGGTGATTGTGGTTCTTAGACCTGAAGTCACTACACTCATCACATGTTGTTGGATATACTTTGACATCATCAAACGTAATCGTAAAATATGGGTTTGCATAAAGGTGATGATTGGGTAGCTTTGAAACATGGGGACTGAGTGTGAATGATGTTGATGGTATTTGTCCCTCCTATAGAAGTTTGATATCCAAGGCCTCTTGATAAGAGAAATAGAGAAATGTCTGACCGTACAGATGTGGTTCAATATATGATATGTGAACTCAAATTCATCTCAAAAAATCTTCTCTAGTTCAAGGAACATAGATGGAATGTTGAGAGGATCATTATTCCATGCCTCGAGTTCAAGTCGTATATCAGAGAAAAAGGAACTACACGATCACTATAACACTAATCACAGATTGTAGGTTGAAGTTGTTCTCAAACTTTTCGAATTGCTTGGGTAGAAATGATGCATGACTAGGCACTACTCTTTTCTTGTAATGTCATAAGTTTGTTATGGACTTTCACTGCCAATGTAATTATGGACATATAGGGTTACACATGTAGGATACACTTAGCTTAAAGGAGTATATTCATGAATGATGTTTAGATTGAATGCTAAGGGTGTTTAGGTATTCAATTAAATAATACATCAACTGACTAGGCTTAGAATCATCAAGTTCAAGTATTAGACTAACTATTTGGAGTGTTAGGTTGATTAGAAATTGAATTGGCTAAGTTCTTCTAGAACTAGGGAATGAGATGACTATTACTCATGATGGTCATGAGACGACTGTATCGCATCAGCAAGACGACTGTATCGCGTCAGCGAGACGACCGATTAATGGTCATGAGATGACCAGCTCACGTGAGTGAGATGACCATCTTATATGAGCGAGATGATTGGTTTGTGGGGAAATTCTATAGCATCAAGGATTAGTGTTGACATCATCTTGAGTATTAATTGGATTCGAATTGTCAATATGATTTAGATTGGAATGTTGTGTGAAATGGTCATCTCTCTAAGTGAGATGACCATCTTTCTAAAAAGATGACTATTTCATTGTGCGATACGAGCATCTTGTGCATGAGATGACCATTTTGTTGTGTGATACGGTCGTCTCGTAGTTTGTAGGTTCTAGAAACATTCATGATTCCAGACCCTTCTACACCCATAATGATCAAGAACCCTGACCCTGGACTCTGCTATAAATAGAGGGGTACTGGGGGCTTCCCAAGACACACAATTGAGAATCAGATACTCTAACAATTATTGTCCTCTTTGATGTGGTAACCAATAAAGAGACCAAGCAACTCCTACCCGTCAAAGGGAGGGATAGTGAGGGAGAGAACATCTAAGGATCAGTGGTGGGGAGCATGTCGGTGGCTAGTACGCTGATAGAAGGCAACAACTCCTTATCATTGGATCTGGAATCACAATGTGGAGTTCCTAGTGGTCCACGTAGACTTCCATAGAGGCAAGGTGGCCTTTGCCTATGGCTAGGATGAAAGACTCTATTGGTTGTTATCATTATGATGTTGTTGATACGGTGTTAACTACTTCCATTACTATTGTTATTTCTTTTCGAGGGTGCAAAATGGACCAATTCTTGTAGGTTCATTTCAGTTTATTGTGCTTTAGAAACCAACTGATTAATTGTCAGAGGGAACTAAGGGGACAAGCTATCACTCAAACTTTGGTTGAGTCCCTACATGAAAACTTTGATCTTACTTTGCTTACAAATACTAGTTGCCTACCTTTCTAGAAGGGTGAAGCGACAAAGGAATTCTCTATAGAGTCACTCCCTTGGTGAACGGAATCGAATTCCATTTCTTTCTGAATGAGTATAGACTAGGGACATATTTGCAAAGGAAGAACTTGAGGAATTCCATCCATTCTGGGGATGTAGTACCTCTAGGGTGGGTATTAGATAGGTTTTTCGACTAGACTTTTATTGCTCATTTCAAAATGAAGGAAACATACTTGACCCATAGATGTCATGGGCAGCTCATACTTTCCAGTATATCCTGAGTGGTCAGAACCCAATCCTTAGCTTTCTTCAGTATGTCTTGTTCATTTCACATTTGAACTTAGAAGGTTTCATATTTTGGAAGTCAGCGAGGGTAGGTTCCTTGGGTCCACCACTTTTAAATGAACCCTTACATGGATTACCCAAGATTGATAGAAGTCAGGCTAGTTGGTTAGCCACATTGTCCTTTAGGGATGAAGGGGGTCCCTTGTGATGAGTTGGGGA
Source organism: Alisma plantago-aquatica (assembly GCA_963693085.1). Lineage (NCBI taxonomy): Eukaryota > Viridiplantae > Streptophyta > Magnoliopsida > Alismatales > Alismataceae > Alisma > Alisma plantago-aquatica. The sequence continues at coordinate 929,356,455 of OY856411.1, read as the reverse complement.
AGAAGGTTGATCTCTCTCTACTGAGGGTTTATAGTAAAACATTCTTTTAAAATAAGAGGGTGTATGGTACTTTCTTTTCTTCTTTGATGAGGGGTAATGGTGCTTTTTTTATGAGAAGGTATAGTGCTTTCTTATTTTCTCCGACAAGGGGGTATCATACTTTCCTACCTTTCATCGATCAGGGTGGGGAGGGTGTATAGTACCCTTGATTATCAAATTTTGGCATCATAGATTCAGATTTCTTAGAGTCAAACATGTCAGCTCTCCTAGACATCAGAAAAGTTAAGTATTTAAAAGGGATACCATAGGAAACCCTAATTTAGATCAAAGGTAGATTCCAATTGTAAGTGGCTCTAATACCAATTCATGTGACAACATAGTTTTTTTTGGATAAGGTAAAATATTACTAAACCATCAAATCTACAAAAACGTATAGGAGTATAACCCACTCCGTATACTTTATAAGGTCACATCAGATCTCACATCAACATAACCTCAGGTTTGATCCTAAACAAGATCCTCGGGTTAGCCTTACAAAACCAGACCAGACTATATATAATATCATAAAAAAATTGAAACATGTCCCTTTCCTTTTTCCCATGCAGCCTATCGTTTCTCTCCTGCCGCACCAGGTATATCAGACTGGACCAAACAAGTCCCGCAAACCATTTCATATGTCTATCCCCTTTAGTTCTATTCAAAATTCAAAGCATGGAATCTTGAAGGATGAGGGGTGGGGTGCCACCCCACAAGAGCTTGAGAGAGCAACATGTCCATAGATATTTTGTATACATACATTCAAAGTAGATATGTGTGTGTGATTCAGGTTCATGTCGACAGAGAAGACATACCGGTTCCACAGCAGCCCCCCATCTACTCAACCTATCTTTAGTGGGAAGTCTACCCAAAAGAGCACAGTAAGTGCAGAAACTCCGCTTGGGACAATGTATCTTGCACCATATCAAGTGGTGCCAAGGAACTTGAGGTTGGTTGCTGGCATATTATTTGCTGGGATGTTTGCAATGTTGTGAGATGGTTCTTGGTCGGTGGGAGAATGGTGCGCCAAGTTAATCACGCCTTCATCAAGTTGATACCAAAGAAGATGGGAGCTACTGAGATGAATGATTTTCATCCTATTACTTGCTGTTCTGTGATCTATAAAATCATATCCAAGTTGATAGCGAGACGTTTGAAGAACACGGGTCGTGCTCTGCATGATAATGTTCTCCTTGCTATGGAGTTTCTTCGGGACTTTCATGTGAAAGGTAGCAACAAGAAAGTGTGCATCAAATTAGGTATAACAAAGGCTTATGACCACATATCTTGGAAGGGACTGTGGAGAACTATGGAGGCACTAGGGTTTTCTAACAGGTTCATAAATATCCTCATGCAGTGCGTACATACACCCTTTTTCTCTATTCTTATCAATGGGGTTCCCAAAGGCCTATTTAGAGCTTCTAATGGTCTCAGGCAGGGGGATCCACTCTCACCCCTATTGTTCATGATGGTTATGGAGAATCTCTCCTTTCTTGTCTAGAAAGTTGAACATGAAGGGGACATTAAACCGTATAGGGTGCATGGTATTAAGGTGCTATACCATATGATCTTCGTTGATGATCTGATGTTTTTTGTTACTGCTCATGCTAAAATCTTTAGAGGGGTTAGAGCTGTGTTGGGGAGATTTGCGGACATGTCTTTCCTTTACATCAGTGACATCAAGTCACAGGTTTTCCTATCCAAATCTTGTGATGCAAGGAGAGGACGTCTGAAGGCTGCTATTCATTTGGAGATGGGTTCCTTTCCTACCAGATACTTGGGTATCCCCATCTCGGGTGGTGCCAGGAGAGGTTCTAACTTCAACATGTGCTTGGATAATCTAAGGCTCAAGGTTCATAAATGGGTTGGTCTTAATATGTCCATGGCACGTAGAGTGGTGCTAATTAAAAATGGCCTACAGAGCATGGTTGGTTTTTGGTGTAGATTGGATGATATCCCGAAGTTTACTTTGGGTAGATTTAGATCTACTATGGCAAGTTTTTTGTGGAGAGGAGGGCAACACGTTGTTGCTTGGGCTTTTGTTGCACAACCGAGGCATGGGGGGCCTGAGTTTGAAAGATCCTTTTGATATCATGAGGTAAGCCATGACTAAAAGAATATACCAATTTTTGATGGAACTGGACAATATTTGGAGTGGTTGGATGAGAACCCGGTATGGTTCTTCTCTTAACTGTGGAGTTGAAGATTTGGTGGGATGCCCGAGGATTTGGCACAACATGTGTATGATTTGGGATAATTGCAAACAACATTATGAGGAAGAGGAGGGGAACTGGAAGCTCGTTGCAGGGAGTAAACCTTGGAGGATCTTGCGCAACCAGACAACATAGTTTCACACCATGTGTCCATATATGATAACAAAGTAATTTAAACATCAACAATTGAAAACACAAATATTGTTCTCTGAGAAAATACATAAGATAAAGAGTTTTGTGCTCCAGGGACTACAATGCTAAAAGAAGTAAAGAAAAGAGCATAAAAAAGACACCTAACCTTATGCTCAATTGAAATATAATCTCCAATATCAACAGAGGGATCGTCAATGTGACGCGATCCTTCGGTCCATGAATTCCCAAATGGGAAAGAAACCACACATGGACCCCATGAACGGATACACATGTTAGTGACGACGGTTATAAATTCAACTATTAAGATATTTAAAAAAATTTATTAGATCAAATGTAGGTATGTTTGCTTCATGGAATATGGTAATAACAAGAGGAAAATATGCTAACAATATATATTTAAAAAGGGTACAAAAATGTAAAGTAGAAACTAGAATCAATAAAGACATTTCTCAAAATTAATAGCAAGATATCAAATAATTCAAAATGAATCGATTTATCCATTGGAATGATCAATCTGATATTGTCTTCGCTAGTGTCTAAGTTTCTAGTGCTCTCCCTTCTATGCGAGAACAACACTTTTGTCTGTGGAAAGAACTAGTTCTAGGGGACCTCTAATTGTCCATTATCCATTATGAAGGTTTTGGAGATGTGACCCACCAAATCTAGTGAGACAAAGCTCTTAGCCAATATTTTAAGTTTTTATGCCAACATTAAAGTCAACCAATAGTCAATGTAGTAGTGATGGCCTTCAACAAGAGGGAAAATCTAATAACAAAATTAGTTCCCCACTTTCTCAAATTTATATAAATAAACTTCGAGAGGGAGATAAATAGTTCAATAAATGAATCTAGAATTTATTACTAATTAGGAATGAGAAAATTCCAATCAAGATGTTTACAAGGATCAAGGATGTGAATGTGTCACAAATCTATCAAGAGAGAATGTACTAGGGTTATTGGTGTTTCTTGGCTTGGGAATCACTTCCTAAAGTCTTATTAGGTGAAATTACCATTTTTCCCCATAGGGAGTTTTAATATTGGATAATCACCTTTGTTTATTATAATATCTTATATTGAGTTTATTAGTGTAGTAGTCATCTTTATACATGTGGTCACATGTGATATTATAATTCTTACTAATAACATCCAAATTTAGGCATTTATGCTTAGTATCTATCTATAGTTTTGTGTCGTTATAGCCTTAATATACCCTAAATAACTCTATATTCTTATATTTTTGTAATTTATATCTTTTTATAGATAAATTGCTCAAATAGACAATTTAGGACTTACATGAGCTGAACTCAACAAGAGATTTGTCACGACCTGATAAGAAATCAAGCCATCACCAGTAATAATTGCGGAATAACCATAATTAGTGTATTAATATAATTACTAAAAATTAAAACCGTTTTGCAATGAGATCCAATACCAAGAAACTCTCACGGAAAGATCTAAAACTTATACATATCATGATTCACATTGTACATACATTATTTCATCTCATCTCGAGGACAACATAAAACAGTTGCTCTGTCAAAACATATACTGAAGAAACATAAAACCTCGAGACATACAAGCCAAAATCTCATATCGTTCATAAAAACATTATGTACTGACTCCAAGGACCTGAGGGTATGAATATGACACATAGGACTTCTATCTACAAGACACGATAGACAGTGCACTCAACATGAGTTGTAACTATTGCCCCAGCTGTTTTTTTCTCCCTCTGTAGAAAGTTCTCTACCACCTCATGTACGTCCACCTAAAAATTGTGGATCACATGGGGTGAGACAAATGTCCCAACGAGAGATATAAATCACCTCCAACAATATTACTATCACAGGTAAGCGGTAAACTGAGCAGAGGTCCTTTTTTTAACTAGCGGGATTAATCACTATTATAAGAAGAATAGAGCAATCTTTTTTCTTAAAATAATGCATCTATCTATGGTAGAGCAATAAATCGTCTATTCACTTTACAAAGAGTATAAAGAAGCATGTATAACATCTATCAACTAAGATGTATAAAAGAAGTGTGCATCAACCAATGTCTTTTGTATTCGATCCTTAAGCAAATACGCTACACGAATGATTACATATTACAATCACACTTATTGCCCTGAGGAGATGAAGTATACCGTTCATACTCCAACTGACCACGACTAAGTTCAAATCAGTACCATACAAGGTCAATGGAAGAGCTGAATGTCAAGACCTCACCCGTCTCGGTCAGTACGAGACAACTTAGCAGGACATCTTATGTCAGTTGTTGGCAGGACATCTTGTACAACTACAAATAGCATGTCAGGGTATGGCGGCATCTTTGCTATAGAGTTACAGTCATAGCATGTACTCACTTTGGCAGAAGACCACTGAGTTTTCCCAAATTATAAGGATAAGGAAGATTATACATCAATTCCTCACCTGGACGGGAGATTTTATACTTCAATCCCGATACACATAGAATGAAGAAGGATTTTACACACCAATTCCTCATTTAGTCGGGAGATTCACATCATCCTGTGATAAATAGGGAAGGTGCGACATCAGTTCTTCATCATGACATATGGATATATTTTTTCCTTCACCCCCGCATATTCAAAAATATGTTCTCTGAGTTAAACTCATTTCACCATCAACAATTTCTGACACTGAATGGATCTATGGTCAGGGAAACTACATGATGATATTTCACTTGATTAATTAGGTGCATTACAATATTTTTTAGCATCAACTAAGTTTCAAACATGAATTATAATAGATTCTATAAAGAAAGGTGTAGTACTTTAAGATTTGGAACACTTTGAATGTATAACACTCGGGATTTTAGTCCCTTATCACAATACTAGGAATTATCATCCTTTCACATCATCATCATTATGATTACTGGATCTAGTTATTCAAACCCTTAGATCATCACTGAGCATTGTTACCTCTGTAATAGGTAACTATTACCTCTAGGTCCTCAGACAAAGGTATTCATCGCTCTTGTTGTACAAATATTTCACATTGCTCACATAGTTCATTAAATATCTTATCACCTCTCACTAGGAAACAACTTATCTTTTAAGATATCTGACTGTATAATCATTATACTTGTTATATAGAAATTTAACATGGATCACAAAGCTCATTTAAATTTGTATCATTTACAAAATCATAGCTCATACCTAGCTTTGCTCATCATCTTATGATTCTTGAATAGTTTGCACTTCATGATAAAAAAATCTAACAGTATATGACATCTCTATGCAATTCAAGAGAAATACATCCTTCCCATTATCAGGGTTAGGATTGCCTATTTTAACCAAATAGGGTTTCAAATTCACATCATCACTATGTGATATAAGAGAAATACATCCTTCCCATTATTAGGGTTTGGATTTCTCAATCTAAACGATTAGGGTTGAAAGTGCATACCATCACCTTTCATGAGGGTTAGGTTTTCCCCTTAAATTATGGATTCAAAATCATATTATCTAGAATCAAACCCTAATTCATACTCCACTCATTTTAGGAGAATAAATGCATGCTTATTAACATGTTTATCACACATGTAAAAGTTTCTCTCTTATCCTCATTAGGATATTAATTGCATCATACATTGACCCAATCATTCTCTCAAGGTACATTGGCCTACACTTAGCACACTGCATTAAACTCTTTATGTCTTAATGTATTAATTTACATAACACAATTCATGTGTTACTCCATCAATTATATTGAATTGAGATGCTTCCAACACATTGGGTATAAAGGTGTGTACTTGACACGATATCATACTTCCATATGGGGAATGAGGTGTAACCTCAACACTATATCGTGCATCTATATCGAGCATGTGGTATTGCCTCATCACCATACCTTGTTTAGGGTGTGTCCCCTATTACCATATCATGTACCCAAACCGGGTTAGCTATCACTTAGATTTTATCATCTCAAGTTAACCTCATATCGTGTATGGGATAAATGCTTGACCTCATAACAGTTATAAGGGTGTACATGATACAATATCATGTACAAGGTATGCACCATATCAGTCATAGGGTATATGCCTCATCATGGTATCATTCAAGTAGTATATATACATTACCATATTAGGTTCCCATCATGGATTGGTATATTGGGTTATCATGTTGGCTAACATATCGGGTTAGCATATTGGGTAGACCCTTATGCTCATATTCTTTCATACCTTCACAGGAATCAAACCCATCATATATGACAAGCTATATATCAGGTTGAGCTCTTTCACAACAATCCTTTACACAAAATGATAGGGCGTGTCAAGTTTCATTCAATCACCTAGGGTTTCAACACCATATCGATTTAAAGTATACACTTGACAACATATCATCCATGAAGTATGGACTTGGCTTCCTATAATGCAAAAGGTATATGTAGGTATCACTCTTTTCATTCATGGGGTATCACTCATCTCCATATCGAGTTACCCATCATCTTGGGTTTGACATATCGGGTTTCATATCATCAACTAGGGTTTCAACCCATATCGTGTAGGAGGTGAATACTTGACTCCATATCATGCTCATGGTGTGTATATGTTTTACTCATATCAACCATGAGGTACACACTCCTCACCATATCGTGTTTATAGTGTGTGCATATCAACATGTCAGATTATTTATTAGCTAGGGTTTTTCATATCGGGTTGGAGTATATGCTTGACTCCATGTCGCACATAGGGTGTATAACTTGATCTCATATCATGAACATAGTGTTTTCTTAACAACATATCATGCATGAGGTATGCACTTTACCATCATAATGTGCAATAGGTACCTACTCATTACCATATCATGTTAATGGTGTATTCACTCCATCATATCGGGTTAGAGGTACATCAACCCAATATCGGGTTGGGACCATGATGATGTCATCATCTTCAACCTCTAGATTCTTGTTATTACTATTCTAAATCATGGAAAATAGTCCTAAGGTACTTTTGGAACTCAAAGGAACATCAACTAATCAAAGTAATTTGAAATCGAAAGTAGATCAAGTTATATAACCCACCTCAAGAACAACTTCAAAGCTCCAAGCTCTAGAGCTTCACGTTCCTAAGATTTAAGATGAGCTTATACAAGGTCCAAGGATCGTTTAAAACTCCTCCATATACAAAGAATCACCATAGTTAAGAACTTGGTGAAAAAGAAAAGAGAGGAATAACTATAACCCGAGAATCATACTTCAACCAATATTAAAGATGACCATGACCTTACCTTATGCTTGGTTCTCGAGCTCCCCTTTCTCATTGAGATACTATGCATGATATCTAAGAGTATATGCATGATATCTCAAATAAAGAGAGTTGTGGGGTTCATAAACTTCCATTAGCAGGTGAAAGGAGAGGTATATATACTTGGGGCTCATGAGAGAGAGTGTATAAGAGGTGTCATCACCATATACTACTAGGTGAAATGTGTCCATGCATGGTTGACACATGTCCATGCATGCACACATGTATATATTTACATGAAAAAGTTTATAGTATAATATAGTAATGATATTTCCTCCATCCTTTATCTTGTTGGATAAGATATCTCATATTTATCTAAAAAATTATGCAAACCGATACACTTTTTGCAAGGAGCATCTAACTCGTCATGGACTACCTCCATGAGGTGCTTTTCCCATCAGGGCCTTTGAAAAGAGTTCACAAACCGATATGGGATCTTCTCTATGGATCCTTGGCCGATAGGCACTCCCATATCAAGTCTACAACTCGATATAACTCAAGTAAGGGCTTCAACTATACATCATCTCTTGGTCTTTTCATCACCAAGAGTACCATTATTCAAAGATGATTCAAACATTGTGTATCTTTCTTTATCTCTCCTCTAAATGATACATAGAGGTATTAGGGACACTCTAGAGGTGATAATTTGCATATCAACCCTACATTTTGGGTATTTTACAATTTGTACCAAAATTGGTGCACAAGGCACTAGCATTATTCAAACAAGCTCAAACTTGGAATTTAGGCTTTCCTCAAGATACCACTTAGCATCATTTTCTCTCTTACGATACTAAAACACATAGGACATATTAAACATGTGCCATATTGCAATATAACCCCTCCTCATGGGTAAATTGTATTTTGGTCCAAAATAAGAGAACATTGTTCAAACATTTTTCATACAGGACCAAACTTGAAACACAATTTTGTCACCTGATAACAAAACACTTTAGAGTATTAAAGTTATAAGAAACTTATTTAATCCAAATAAATAGGGTTAGCCTTTAACCCTGGTCAGGGATATTACAACATCAATTCACTAGATTTTTGTCAGACAAACCTGGTCAGGTTCAAACCCTGACTTTTTGCAGCAGTACAGGTCAACACTCCATCAACTCTTTTTCTTTGGGAGACAACTTCTAATGGTGTCTTCCTATGTTTCCTTTTGATGGAACCTACTAAAGGATGCTCTCAAAGGTCTCTCCTTGATGGTGTCTTCCAATGGAGCCATCTGATTGATCTTCTTCTGATGGTCATTTCTGAAGGTCACAAACAATGGCCAATAGTTAGTCGCATGAACACTTCCACGACCACCTTCAAAAGGTGTGAACTTTGTTGAGTTTAACCTTTTTCCTTTGGAAGATAGATGAAGAACAACATCCGATATTTTCCATATGATGGTTCACGTTCTAAAGGCTTACCTTTGGGTGGTTCCTACAGAAGGCATCAACCAAATGTACTCCTTCTGGTGGCCTCCCCAAACCACACCAATAAACTAATGGGTTAACCCTAATCGGGTTCACCCAACCTGATCATGTTTATCCCCACTTAACATGTACACTTTCCTATCCCCTATGAATATCCGCCCCTTGCTACATAGAAAGGGGTTTCAAACTTTAGTTTTGCACACTTATGCAATTCCAACCATTGGTTCCCAGAGATTCGTGGGAGAATTCCATGGTTCGAGAGGGTTGTAGAGTACACCCTCTGTCCCTTTGGTTTTCCCCAACCCAGTGATTTCCACCTCTGGATCTAAGAAAGTCCATCCTCTTGGATAGTGAAAGGCACAAATTGGTAGAAGCCAAAATAGGGGGTGCATGAGAAGTCACCTTCCTAAATAGGGGGATACATGATAAAGTCATATGCCTAGATAGGGGAAGAATGTGAATATTGTAGTATCATGCCCTAAGGGGTTATGATAGAGGGTGGAGACACCTAGATTGGGTAGTCATGATTGAAATCATTAAATTTGATTTATTAAACAATAATTTATTGAGCTATGTTGTTATAATTACTTGTGATGTTTTGTTTCCCCCACATACCAGTAAAAAATTTTATACTGACTGAAATTTTGTTTGTTCGCATTTTTGGTAGTTAATACACAAAATACAAATATTAAGATAAAGATGAATCCCACGGAAGTTATTAAACTTATGTAGAAGGATTAGATAGTTTAGTATTTCTTCTCAAATGTACGGTTCTAAAGAAAGGAAACCTCATGTAAGTATTTTGTAAATGATATTTTTGAATTAATGGAAGTTATTTACTATTTTGTATTATTTGCTAAATCTTGATCCTTTGGTAAATTTTTAGGTAATGGCTCTCATCTTTTTGGCCTTCCTTAATTGGTGGTTGCCAAAAAGTTAGGTCGTTATAGTAAACTTCTTTTGTTTAGCACATACTTGTTCATACACACTGAATACTTTTCCTTGTTCTGATAACTTTTTAGTCATGGGCCTTGCTTCTGCAAGGCATGTTATCTAGTCCATCTATCCTCCCAAATTTTCTCATGGTCCCGACTACTGGCAGATAATTGAAAATTGCGCACTCCAACTAGTCGATCTATACCCTCCCCCATGTTCGTCATATGTAGACACTTCGATAGTGGAAATTGTCGATCATACCTCGACCTCCACATTGGCTGGGATGAAGAACTGAGAAGAGAAGTGGTGCTAGCAAGATAAATTATTGAAGCACTCATATCTTCCTTAGAACCTTATTTACAAGTCCAAGTTGACCCTCTTCAGGAGCTAATATAATAGAGATTGCAGAGCGTAGTAGATTTATGCTTCAAACTTTTGAGGAAGGATCTATCCAAGCATAATGATTTGAAACAACTGACTTCTAATGATAGTTCCTGCTGGATTCATTGAACCTAGAAAGCATTCTTGCAAAAGTCTAACAACTTCATGATGAGGATGTTGTACGTGGCATGAGACTTCAAGAACTTGTCAATTTGGTCTCAACATGATTGCAAGTGCTAGCACATGATCATGAACATTTCAGTCATCAAAACCATTCCATTGGGCTTGATGCAAAACTTATCTCAACATCCTATTTGGACTATCAGCTTGATTCAATCGGATTTTTCAACAAAGAGTCATCTAGAGAGGCTCTCTTCAGTTTATCTCGATGACTCAGATGGGGAAACCAATGGAGGGTATATACCATCTACATGAATGGCTTCTCGATGACCCTTATATCCTCCTTAGGGAAGCCAAGAAACCTCACAACTTGATTATCAGTTTAAGCAGCCTGAATCAACCTTCATCTCAAACCAAGGTCATACCTCTCACATTGAGACTTGACACTTTGTTTCAACCAGAATGCCTACTATGGTTTGGAATAATTTAGTTGAGGACAATGACAATGACTATCTGGTCTTGGAAAGTGAATATAATGACACCAACAAGTTGGAACAACATGAACTGATATTTTCTACCATTTCATTGCAAGGATTGGTAAGCATTGGGGAACAAGATGGACAATTCATAAATCCACATTTCTGATAAAGCATGCTAATGAGGAACACTCGACACGCATTGCCCTAGGTCTGGCACCGCCTCAGCGACGGACGGATGGGCGTCTCTGAGGTAAGCCCCTCCCTTCCCCCAAGAGGGGGTTCCCCCTCCTCGCTCTCCAGCTCCATGGCTGCGGTGATGCCTCCTAGAGTTGAGGCACCTGCTGCGCCAGAGCGCCCCACCCTCAGACGGGCCTGGAATTAGGTTCTGGCTGGTGGCGTACTAGACAGTGAGAAGCATGCGTTCAGCCCGCCTGAGAGGATCGACGACAAGCGATTCGTGACAATAGATGAGCCAACTTACAACGCCATGGAGAACTGCTGGCAACATACAACGATCCTATATGTGATGGGCAAGAGGCCATATTACCATCATCTTCTTGCTTGGATTCGTAGGGTTTGCAAACCTAAGGGAGGATTCGACCTGTTCTCCAAATTGAACAAGTTCTTCCTCCTTCGCTTCAACTCGGACGAGAACAAGACGAGCATTATCAATGGTGGACCTCGATGGTTTGATCATCGATTGGTGGTTGTCAAGGACTACAAGATGGGTGATGACTTGCAGAAGGACTTCTTCAACACCATACCGGTTTGGATCAACATACCAAGCATGGGGCACAACTGGTCTCCTAGGGCTATTGGGATCGTCGCAAGAGGAGTAGGGAAACTACTCAGGATCGACTACAAGTCCTTAGGGTAGGAGTCTCTGGGAGAGGCACGTGCGTTGGTGGAAATCGACGCCCATGAAGAACCCCCGCTGGAGGTGTGGGTTAACATGCCTCGATGTGACCCTATGCCGATGAAGATTCAATATGAACATGTCCCGAAGTGGTGCGTCGAGTGCAGGGTATTGTTGGTATGTATGCCCATAGAGAAAGTCATATGATGATTGTAATGGGGTACTTTGTAAATGATTTGAATAATAATAAAGGCAATTTCCAATCTATATGTTTAAACTGTTTCTGAGATGATGGTGTAACATGATAGATGTCTAAAGATTGTTTTACTCAATAACGTATGCTTTTGGGTTGAGGACCTAAACGATGAGATCATACGAATGCTAAGAGTATTCTTTCTTGTTTAGTCCCTAGTCGGTTGTTATTGTGGAAATAACCATAGACATCAATAACACTAAAGACTAGATTGTGTGTTGGTTGATGACATAATCTCATTAGTCATGATATGGTGATATCAAACCAAGCACATAGGTACTTGTTAGAGAACAAGGTACCGGACAGACCCACCGTGAGAGTGACACATGGAACCATGACTTGGTAGTCACAGTCAGCTCTCACAGTGATGGTGGTGAGTGTGATTCTTAGACCTGAAATCACTGCACTCAACACATGTCGTTGGGTACACTTTGACATCATCAAACGCAGTCCTGAAACATGGGTTGTTATAAAGGTGATGATTGGGTGGCTTTGACACATGGGGCTTTTGAGGGGTGAGTGATAGATATGGGATTTGTCCCTCCTAAGGGAGTTTGATATCCTTGGCCACTTGATGAGTAGGATTGAGAAAGGCATGCGCATGCACGTGTGAATCAATATGTGATATTGATGTCATACACATCTCACTCGGTCTACTCTGAGATCAAGGAAATGAATGAACATTGACAGGATGACTATTCCATGCCTCGAGTTCATTCTAGATATCAGTGACAAAGGAATTATACATTCACTGTAACACCATTCACGGATTGTAGGATGAAAGTTGTTCTCCAACTTTCTACTTTCACTTGGGTAGCACTGATGTGTGACTAGGCACCGCTCTTTGCTTGTGAAGTCATAAGTGTTATGGACTTTCACTGCCAACGTGAAATGGACCTGCAGGGTCACACACATAGGATTTAACCTGGAAGAGGAGTTTTGTCCACAAAGCAATGTTTAGATTGATTACTAAAGGAGTTTAGTAGTTCAATTAAACACTCAATCAGTCGATGGCTCAATATCGTATGGTTCAAGGTGTTGGACGCATTGATTGGAGTATCGGATTGATTGAAATCGCAATTGACTGATTTTGCCCAACCTGTGCTCCCAACCGATCGGTTCATGTGATGAACCGGTCGGCTGAGGTTGCTGAACCGGTCGGCTGGAGTGTCCAGGCCGATCGACTCATGCCCCGGTTGAAACGACCGGTTCAAGGGTTGAACCGATCGGCTCAACTGGTGCAACTGACCAGTTGGGAAAGTCATGTCGGCAAGAATTTTCCTTTAGTTTCAAATTTCCCAATTCGATTGGGAATAACATTGGTATTCGATACCAATTGGGAACGAAACAAGGAAAGTCTTTTTGAGCCGGATTAGGACTATGAACCGATCGGTTCAGGGCACCAACCGATCGGTTGGAGTGCCCCAAACGATCGGCTCAGGTCCAACCGATTGGCTCAATGGCCGAACCGATCGGTTCAGTTGTGAACCGATCATTTCAAGTTGCGAACCGGTTGCTTTTTGTGGAAAATTCTCGAATCCTTCTACTCCTGCATTAGTCCCTTATTGCCGGGCACAGAGAACCCTGTCCCATGGCCCTCCTATATATATAGGGGTATTGGGGGCTTCTCAAGATACAACTCAGTGCAAGTTGATTGCTCTGCAAAGTTGTCGTTCTCTCTGGTTTTGGTAACTGAGAGAGAGCCCGAGCAAGTGCTTCCCGCAAAGGGATGTGCAGCAAGGGAAGGACAACTGCAGTTGCAATTGACAGCAGGAGAGTGTGTTGGCGACTAGTACGTCAATAGGAGGGTGCGACTCCTTCCACTTCCTTGTGGGACAAGGAGAGTGGAGTTCCGGGTGGTCCGTGTGGACTACTTCAGAGGTGGGAGGTCACTACCGCTCAGGAGGACAACTGTCATCCGACAGTCCGGTAGGAGGAGGAGTCTTTCAGTCCCGGTGCGACCAGGAGCTGCACAGACACCGTCCAAGACCGGAGGTGAAGACCGTGCAAGGCGCGTGGTATTGTCGCCGAGCAAGCCTCGGGACAAGGTATGATTCACAAACCATCTTTCCTATTATATAGATGTTGACGCGATTCCTTTTGTTCCGGGTTTGGGGAGAAATTTTTTTTGTTTCCGCTGCTTCTCTGCCTCCTCTAAAACCCAACAGTGGTATCAGAGCCACGTCAACCTCTCTATATTTTAGGATTATCGATGTGATCGATTTTGGTTTTTCGCCTTTATTTATTGCATGCTCTGCGAATAATATCGGCTTTATACATGTCCAATCAACAAATCCCTAATATACATATATGATATGTAATATTAATGCACTTGATACGCGTCGCCCTTAAACGAGTTTTGTGGTGGATGTGTAGCATGATTATGGCCTATAAACCCCTATATCTGTGTATGGTTGTTTGTGTGGTTGCTTGCATCTCGGTCTGCGCACCGATTCCCTTTCTCATATTCCTGATGTAACTCAAAATAATTCGAGAATTCTTTTCCTACCTTTTCTCCCCCCGAATGTAACTCGGGGTTTCTCAATTCAATTGTAAATAGGATAGATTTTATTTCTTGTTATGTCAAAGAATGGAGGACAACCTGAAGACGATCGGTTCAAGGAGTGAACTGATCGGTTGGTGATGCAGACAGCCGGTTCGAGGAACAAGATGAGCAGGTGGCGACCTGAGGAGATGCACGATGACCGGTGAACCGATCGGCTGGAGGCACCATTCGATCGGCTGGTGGCACCCGAATAACCTACCTGATGGTGAGCCGATCAGTCATGGAGATGAGCTAATCAAACCCAGAAAGGCAGACACAGATTTCATCTTGTACAGGTTGCATGTGATGTAGACCTAGATGACCATGATTCCTCTTGGCTCAAGGAATCACAAATAGGATGGCCATAATCATTGCTTTTTATCGTTTATGCATGTTTTGTGTGGGATATAGCATGTATATGATACATACCATATATTGTGGTGATTGGATATGTATATGTATATAAAAACCAAATCCCTCATTAAATATTAAGTTTTTGATGCCTTCCAAATGCGACACACGTGAAAAGCTTGATCGACCAAGTGTGGGCACGCCCAAGCGTTGTGCACCGTCTAACTCGTGGAAGCGTGAAGGATGAATGTGTGGGTCTGCCCAAGCAGGGTGCATGTTCATCGTGTTGGCTTTGGGTCGGACTTAACAAGGTGACCTAGATAGGATCTAGCGCCTTGAAGCATGGGCATATTCATTGCAAGGAGTTGCACATGACATCTTTCAAGAGTTGCATATGATGCAATTGGCAAGAGTTGCCTACCTGGAAGATCTGAGTTGTGGGTGACAGCCCAAGCTGGTCCATGGCTCAGAGGATTTCAGGATCTTGACCCACTAGAAGATTGTATGCTACAATCTTCTGAATTGATGGTGAGGGCTATCAATTTGAGTCAAAATAGTGGGAGCGGTAATTAATTAAAGGCCTAATTAACTATCATAAAATTTTATTCAAATCAAATCAAAAAGGTTTTGACAAATGCAAATTTTCTCTTGTAGAATGGTAAAAGAATCATCTTTTAAAATGGGCAAATTAATTGAGAATAAATTCCATAACTGGTTGAGGACTGTGAGAAGTGTTCTGCACAATCCAGATATACCAGGAGCCTTAGAATCCACTCTATGTATGCTTAATGCGTTGGTGAAGAAGAAAGTAGGTAAGGGAGAGAAGTGTTCTCTCGCCAAACCAATTTCTTCTACATGGAGAGGATGGAAGGAACAATGAAAGAAGAAGTCGGAGATAGAGATCTCTACTTCTGGTGTATACGTAATAGAGATTAACTTTACTACTTCTTCGTCATGGGTACTTGATACCGGATGCGGATGTCACATTTGTTCAAATGTTAAGGATCTTAAGAGAAGTAGGCCTTTGGGGAAAGGCGAGGTTGAACTACGTGTTGCTAATGGGGCAAGAGTTGTCGCCAGTGTCGTAGGAACCTATGAATTAACTCTACCTAGTGGGCTGATAATAGAGTTAAAGAACTGCTATTATGTACCTGCCATAAATAGGAATATCATTTCCGTCTCTTGTTTGGACAAAGATGGATTTGAATTTCTTATTAAGAATGGAAAGTGTTCCATTTCTAAAGATGGGATCTTTTATGGCAGTGCCCCTATGTCTTATGGTCTATACTTGATAGACTTGGAGACAAGTGTAGACAACGTAAACACCAAAAAGCAAAAACTCAACGACTCAAATGAAACATATCTCTGGCATTGTCGTCTAGGGCACATAAATGAGAAGCGCATTTCTAGACTCCATAAAGATGGTTATCTAGACTCTTTTGATTATGAATCAATAGAGACATGTGAATCTTGTTTGTTGGGCAAGATGACCAAGACTCTCTTTTCAGGTAAAGGTGAGAGAGCTAGTGATCTATTAGGACTCATACATAATGATGTATGTGGGCCTTTTAGAACTAATGCCAGAGGTGGGTATCAGTACTTCATTACCTTTACTGATGACTTCAGTAGGTATGGCTATGTGTACCTGATGAAACATAAGTCAGAAACCCTTGAAAGGTTCAAGGATTTCATGAATGAAGTACATAACCAGCTTGGTAAAAGTATTATGGCACTTCGTTCCAATCGAGGTGGAGAATACTTGAGCCAGGAGTTTGAAGACCTTCTGCGAGCCCATGGTATTGTATCACAATGGACTCTGCCTGGAACACCACAACATAATGGTGTGTCTGAAAGAAGGAATCACACATTGTTAGATATGGTGCGATCAATGATGAGTTTTGCTGATCTTCCAATTTCTTTCTGGGGTTATGCTCTTGAAACCACCACTTTTACACTTAACTGTGTGCCATCTAAATCGGTTCAAAAGACACCATATGAGATATGGACTGGGAAGTGTCCCGATTTGTCTTTTCTGAAGATTTGGGGTTGTGAGGCTTACGTTAGGAAAATGTTTCCCGATAAGCTTGGACCCAAATCCGATAAATGTTATTTTGTTGGATACCCCAAAGAAATGAGGGGATACTATTTATACCACCCTACTGACAACAAAGTGTTTGTTGCCAGGACAGCTGTGTTCCTAGAAAAGGAATTTATTTCCAAAGGAAGCAGTGGGAGGAAAATAGAGCTTGAAGAGGTTCAAGCCCAACAAGAAAACAACGAACCGGTAGATGTACCAGAGGAAAATAGAGATTCACAAAGTGTTGTGGAATCTCAGTCTCCTCTGGTAACACAAGGACCTCGTAGATCTAGTAGGACTCGCCTTGAACCTAAGAGGTTTGGATACCTTGTAACTCAGGAAGGTGGAGAGTTGATCATAGATGATGATCCAACTACCTTCGTAGAGGCTATGGAGGGACCATATTCTGAGAAATGGCTAGAAGCCATGAGATCCGAGATGGAATCCATGTACTCCAACAAAGTATGGACTTTGGTGGAACCACCCGAAGGGGTAAAACCCATAGGGTGCAAGTGGGTCTTCAAGAAAAAGACCGACATGGATGGCAATGTGCAAACTTATAAAGGCAGATTGGTTGCGAATGGTTTTCAACAAATTCAAGGTGTTGACTATGACGAAACCTTTTCTCCAGTTGCCATGATTAAGTCCATCAGGATCATGCTTGCTATTGCAGCTTACTATGACTATGAGATTTGGCAGATGGATGTTAAAGCCGCATTCCTTAACGGGAATATTCATGAGGATGTGTATATGACACAGCCTGAAGGTTTTGTAGATCCAAAGAATGCCAATAAAGTCTGTAAACTGCAAAGGTCAATCTATGGATTGAAGCAAGCATCTCGGAGTTGGAATCTTTGATTTGATGAAGAAGTCAAAGTGTTTGGATTTATTCAAAATGAAGATGAACCTTGTGTGTACAAGAAGGTTAGTGGGAGCTCGACCACATTCCTCATATTGTATGTGGATGACATACTTTTGATGGAGAATGATGTCTTAGCCTTAGAGAAGGTAAAGACTTGGCTTGGGAAAACTTTCTCAATGAAGGACTTAGGAGAAGCATCCTATATTCTAGGAATTAAGATCTATAGAGATAGATCTAGAAGGCTTCTCGGACTAAGTCAGAGCACGTACATTGACAAGGTGCTGAAGCGGTTCAGCATGGAGAACTCAAAGAGAGGCAACGTCCCTATGCTACATGGAGTTACCGTCTCTAGAGCTCAATGTCCCCAATCTTGTGAAGAGAGGGAGCTTATGAATGGGATCCCATATGCATCAGCCATTGGATCCATCATGTACGCTATGTTGTGCACACGCCCAGATGTCTCGTATGCTCTCAGCATGACGAGCAGGTACCAGTCAGATCCCGGGGATGCTCACTGGACAGCCGTGAAGAACATCCTCAAGTACTTGCGAAGGACTAAGGATCAGTTTCTTGTGTACGACGACGAGGAAGAGCTGGTTGTAAAGGGTTACACCGATGCAAGCTTCCAAACCGATAAAGATGATTACAGATCGCAGTCAGGATTTGTGTTTTGCCTTAATAATGGAGTTGTGAGCTGGAAGAGTTCCAAGCAAGAAACAGTTGCCGATTCTACTACAGAGGCCGAGTATATTGCTGCTTCGCATGCAGCAAAGGAGGCTGTGTGGATCAGGAAGTTCATTTCTGAACTTGGTGTAGTTCCCAGTAGCTGTGATGCAATTGAGCTTTATTGTGACAATAATGGAGCTATTGCACAAGCTAAGGAGCCCAGATCACATCAGCGGTCCAAGCACATACCGCGGCACTTCCATCTCATACGAGAGATCGTACAGCGAGGAGATGTGAAGATTTGCAAAGTACCAACTGAAGACAACATAGCTGATCCACTGACTAAGGCCCTTTCTCAGTAGAAGCATGATGGTCATGTTAGGTCACAAGGACTGTGTTTCCTTGGTGACTGGCTCTAAGTGCAAGTGGGAGTCTGTTGGTATGTATGCCCATAGAGCAAGTCATATGATGATTGTAATGGGGTACTTTGTAAATGATTTGAATAATAATAAAGGCAATTTCCAATATATATGTTTAAACTGTTTCTGAGATGATGGTGTAACATGATAGATGTCTAAAGATTGTTTTACTCAATAACGTATGCTTTTGGGTTGAGGACCTAAACGATGAGATCATACGGATGCTAAGAGTATTCTTTCTTGTTTAGTCCCTAGTCGGTTGTTATTGTGGAAATAACCATAGACATCAATAACACTAAATACTAGATTGTGTGTTGGTTGATGACAAAATCTCATTAGTCATGATATGGTGATATCAAACCAAGCACATAGGTACTTGTTAGAGAACAAAGTACCGGACAGACCCACCGTGAGAGTGACACATGGAACCATGACTTGGTAGTCACAGTCAGCTCTCACAGTGATGGTGGTGAGTGTGATTCTTAGACCTAAAATCACTGCACTCAACACATGTCGTTGGGTACACTTTGACATCATCAAACGCAGTCCTGAAACATGGGTTGTTATAAAGGTGATGATTGGGTGGCTTTGACACATGGGGCTTTTGAGGGGTGAGTGATAGATATGGGATTTGTCCCTCCTAAGGGAGTTTGATATCCTTGGCCACTTGATGAGTAGGATTGAGAAAGGTATGCGCATGCACGTGTGAATCAATATGTGATATTGATGTCATACACATCTCACTCGATCTACTCTGAGATCAAGGAAATGAATGAACATTGACAGGATGACTGTTCCATGCCTCGAGTTCATTCTGGATATCAGTGACAAAGGAATTATACATTCACTGTAACACCATTCACGGATTGTAGGATGAAAGTTGTTCTCCAACTTTCTACTTTCACTTGGGTAGCACTGATGTGTGACTAGGCACCGCTCTTTGCTTGTGAAGTCATAAGTGTTATGGACTTTCACTACCAACGTGAAATGGACCTGCAGGGTCACACACATAGGATTTAACCTGGAAGAGGAGTTTTGTCCACAAAGCAATGTTTAGATTAATTACTAAAGGAGTTTAGTAGTTCAATTAAACACTCAATCAGTCGATGGATCAATATCGTATGGTTCAAGGTGTTGGACGCATTGATTGGAGTATCAGATTGATTGAAATCGCAATTGACTGATTTTGCCCAACCTGTGCTCCCAACCGATCGATTCATGTGATGAACCGGTCGGCTGAGGTTGCTGAACCGGTCGGCTGGAGTGTCCAGGCCGATCGGCTCATGCCCAGGTTGAAACGACCGGTTCAAGGGTTGAACCGATCGGCTCAACTGGTGCAACCGACCAGTTGGGAAAGTCATGTCGGAAAGAATTTTCCTTTGGTTTCAAATTGCCCAATTCGATTGGGAATAACATTGGTATTCGATACCAATTGGGAACGAAACAAGGAAAGTCTTTTTGAGCCGGATTAGGACTATGAACCAATTGGTTCAGGGCACCAACCGATCGGTTGGAGTGCCCCAAACGATCGGCTCAGGTCCAACCAATTGGCTCAATGGCCGAACTGATCGGTTCAGTTGTGAACCGATCATTTCAAGTTGCGAACCGGTTGCTTTTTGTGGAAAATTCTCGAATCCTTCTACTCCTGCATTAGTCCCGTATTGCCGGGCACAGAGAACCCTGTCCCATGACCCGCCTATATATATAGGGGTATTGGGGGCTTCTCAAGATACAACTCAGTGCAAGTTGATTGCTCTGCAAAGTTGTCGTTATCTCTGGTTTTGGTAACCGAGAGAGAGCCCGAGCAAGTGCTTCCCGCAAAGGGAGGTGCAGTAAGGGAAGGACAACTGCAGTTGCAATTGACAGCAGGAGAGTGTGTTGGCGACTAGTACGTCAACAGGAGGGTGTGACTCCTTCCACTTCCTTGTGGGACAAGGAGAGTGGAGTTCCGGGTGGTCCGTGTGGACTACTTCAGAGGCGGGAGGTCACTGCCGCTCAGGAGGACAACTGTCATCCGACAGTCTGGTAGGAGGAGGATTCTTTCAGTCTCGGTGCGACCAGGAGCTGCACAGACACCGTCCAAGACCGGAGGTGAAGACCGCGCAAGGCGCGTGGTATTGTCGCCGAGCAAGCCTCGGGACAAGGTATGATTCACAAACCATCTTTCCTATTATATAGATGTTGACGCGATTCCTTTTGTTCTGGGTTTGGGGAGAAATGTTTTTTTTGTTTCCACTGCTTCTCTGCCTCCTCTAAAACCCAACAGGTATTTGGCCATGATGGGTTGGATTGCCCTATCAAACCGGTTACTGAGGTGGTAGAACATGCTCCAACAATGCATATATGGAAGGTAGTTGGTAAGAAAGGGAAGACAAAAACTGTTGCTAGTGCAACGGAGGATGAACAAGGGGCCGATCAAGTCGTGGTTGTTAGTTCAAGCAACAGACAAGATGGTGGTGCCTCTTCCTTGGGTGCTATTGGCACCGAACCAAGGGATGATGGCGGGCGTGCTGATGGTGTTGGCAACAACATGGGGGTCTTTGGCATTGTTGGGCATGTATCGGGCACACAGGCTGATGGTGGAGTACCAGGCGTTAGTGTTGCAGGGTTGCAAATCTGGTTGCTGCTAGGGTTGTTGGTGGGGCGACACAGCATCGCGGTGCGGATGTGAATGAGGGTGATGGTGTTGCAGTCACTGGAGGATCGGGCGGTGTTGTAGGTGTTGCAACTCCGACTACTATGGTAGCATCTCCAGTTGCTGCTAGGGCTGATGGAAGGGTGACACAACGTCGTGGTGTGGAGGTGAATGAGGGTGATGTTGCTAGTGTTGCTGGTGGGGCGATGTAGCATTGTGATGCGGAGGAGATTGTGGGTGTTGCTGCTAGTGTTGCTACTAGTGTTGCTGGTGGGGTGACGCAGCATCGTGGTGCGGAGGTGAATTAGGGTGTTGTTGCTGGTGGGGCGACGCAGTGTTGTGGAGCTGATGTGAATGAGGATGGTGGTGCTGCAGTCACTAGAGGTCCGGGCGCTACAAACCCTATGGTGGATGCTTGCATTGCTCGTTCAGGGGAGACTGATGATTCTATAATCAGATGATCCACTAGTGCTTCCTCTTCTTCATCGTCCAAGGCTTCAAGGGCATCCAAAGGTGATGGGTCTCGTAAGACCCGCTCGACTTCCAGAGGTCATTAATGACCTTTCTCATGACTAATGTTCATGGCTCGGGGAAGCCACGTAAAAAGAAAGAAGTGATGAGAACCATCATTGATAAAAAAGCGACAATGTCCATTCTTTTTTAATATAAAATCAAGTCTCACATGATACATACATCTGATCGTATGTTCCCTAAAGGCTGGTTATGGGTTTCTAATCATTTGCATGATCATAATGGTCGTATATATGTTGGATGGAATCCTAATTGTTGGACTACTTCTGTGGTTGAGATGGATGATCAATAGGTCACTTTGAAATGCACTAATAAAGGTGGTCTCATCATCTACACTACTTCTATCTATGCTAGGAACTCTGTGTCTGAGCATTCTTTTCTGTGGTGTACCTTGGAGAGGATTGCTATTAGCATAGAGGAAGCTTGGCTTATCACTGGTGACTTCAATAATATTAGGAAGCAAGAGGAGAAGGCTGGGGGTCGTGAGGTGCCCTCTGTTATCCTTAGTTCTTTTAATGCTGCTCTTGATAATGCTGGTCTAACCAAATTACATGTCATTGGTAAGGAGGTTTATACATGGCATAACAAGGAAGGTGTTGCTAAAAGGGTGGCGTGCAAACTTGATAGATCCTTTGTTAATGACACTTGGCTGACTAAATTTCCTGGTTCCAAAACAAAGTTCATCACATGTAATTATTGAGATCACTGTGCTCTAAACATCAATATGAAGCCTATCTCTTTCAAGAAGAAGCCTTTTCATTTTCTCAATTTCTGGCTGGATTGGGAAGGTTGTCGGGACATTATTAAAGAGGCTTGGATGACTGAAACCCACGGTAATCCTCTCCTTCAATTCTGTCACAAACTCAAGAATGTCAAAGAGAAGTTGAAGACTTGGTCCAAACAGTATGTCAACCTCAACAACCTGATTCCTAGAGAAAGAATGGAGCTCGATGACATTTCAGCTATGGGCCATAGATGTCCTGTAGATCCAAACCTTATTCATGCTGAAAAACAAACCCTTGAAAGATTGGACTTGCTTCTTAAGGTAGAAGAGGTTTATTTCTGGAAGTGTAGTAGAATGGAGTGGCTCTCCAATGGTGATATAAACACTACTGTCTACCATACCATGGTCAAGAGACAGGATGCTATCAACTCTATAACTAAACTTTTTGACTCACATGGTAATCTTTTGCAGGATAAAGATGCTATTGCCGACGACGCTGTCTAGTATTTTGAACAACTTTATAATCAACCTTGTGATGCTTCAGTCTCTTCTATTCCAGATTGGTCACCTCTTATTTCTCGTATTGACAATGACATACTTTTCTCTACTCCTAGTTTGAGTGAGGTTCGTGATGCTGTGTGGAGCATAGGACCTCACAAAAGCCCAGGCCCGGATGGCTTCAATGGTTACTTCTATAGGGGTAATTGGAATGTCATTTTTGATGATCTCCTTAAGGCTATCCAATGGATTTTTTAGGGGGAAAACATGGTTAGGAAAGTCAACCATGTTTTTCTTTCTCTTATTCCCAAGAAGGACATTGTTTCGTCCCCTGCTAACATCAGGCCTATCTCCTGCTGCTCGATGCTCTATAAAATTATCGCTAAAGTCATATCAAAGAGACTAGCTACTCTTCTGCCAAAGATTATCTCTTCCTTCCAGGGTGCTTTTGTCAAAGGTAGGAGTATTGACGATTGTTCCCTTCGTGAGGCTGAATTCACTCTTAGATTCAATCAGAAATCCAGCCCTCCCCCTGCTTGCATCAAGTTGGATATTACTAAGGCTTTCGATTCTGTTCGTTGGTCTTACCTTTGGGATTGTCTCTACGGCCTCGGGTTCAATGAGAAGTTTATCTCCATTCTTAAGCAATGTGTGGAAACTCCATCCTTTTCTCTCTTGCTAAATGGTTCTTCAGTTGGATTCTTCAAAAGCTCCAACAGTCTTAGGCAAGGTGATCCCTTATCCCCTCTACTTTTCACTATTGCTATGGAAGGTCTTAGCAGATGTCTTGAGGAGGCATATGATAATAGACTCATCAGGAGCTATTCCATCAATGGGACCAAAGCTCTTAGCCATCTTCTATTTGTGGATGATGTTCTTATCTTTTCCGAGGGACGTCTACATAGACTTGTCAAACTCAAATAGGTTTTTCTTGATTTTGGTTCTGTTTCTGACATGAAATGCAATCCGAATAAAACACATATATTCTTATCCTCTTCTTGCCACAACAAGGACGCCTTGATTAGCTTGTTGGGTATTCAGCGTGGTACGTGGCCCACAAAGTATCTTGGTTTTCCTATGGCTGGAGGCAACCTTAGGAGGTGCCATTTCCATGAATGCTTAGATAAGCTCAAAGATATGATACAGAGATGGCCTGGTTCTAAAATATCTATGGTTGGTCGCCTTATGCTTGTTAAGCACTATGACATGGGTCTGATCAACTATTAGATGTGTATGGGTGACATCCCTCCTGCTATCTTACGAAGAATGGAGTTGTTACTTTCTGACTTCCTTTGGGGTAGCTCGATGCACCCCTCTAGTTGGTCACGTTTAGCTTACCCGCTTGGCGAAGGTGGGTTGGGGCTTAAGATACTTGATGAACTTGTGGATTACCATTCGTTACGTCACATCATGAAGTTCAACCAAGCTCAATGTTTATGGAGCTCATGGCTTTCTTGTAGGTATGGCGATACCTTGTCTATTGCTTCCAGGAATGGCTCTACTTGTCACAGATGTATGGTAGCTCGATGGCCTTCCTTCTCAGCTTGGGAAGGCAAGGATCTTTGGGAGAACGCAAGACAAAAGAATCCATCTGATAAGTCATATGGAAATCTTTGGCTCTCCAAGCACTATCCTAGATGGAGTCTAACTACCTTTAGAGCACTCACTAATGTACTACATACTATGGAAAAGATTAGTTCCTGGTCGGGGGCTCCCGTTCCTGTATGCTTACTATGTGGCCAACACAATGACTCCATAACTAATCTTTTTGGGGGCTGCAGATACTGGAAATATATTTGGGGACGTGCTCAACTTAAACTCAACATCAGAACCTCATATTCTCTATACGAATGCCTCATGGATCTTGGTAAAAGGTCAAAGCAATCCATAATCATTGAACTTTGGGCCATCACTGGTGTTGTTCACTTCATTTGGGAGGAGCATAATAAAAGGCTACATAATGGTGGCATTTCTGACTTTGTTGCCATCTTCAGCCGTCTTGTACTTGAGATCAAGAGAATGTACTTTACTTTTAAATCTTGTCTTGATTTTCCTCATATTATAGCTAGGAATTGGGATCTACTGTAACCAATTCCTAGATGTGTGTAGTCATGTGTATGGGTGTGGCTTGTAACTTTGTCCCCTTTTAGGGGGTTTTTGGAATATACTTACCCAATTTTCCAAAAAAAAGATGGACAATTCATCACAACATGGTGGAAGAACATGAACATGAACTAGTCCACATAGAAAATTCTAAGCTTGGTGTCGAAGGACCACCTCTAGACTTATATGGGGTTGCTTTATGTTCAAACATAGATTGGGGGTTTTGGATTTTCACTAATGAACTTTTAGATAATTCACCCTCAAATTCAGAGATGGAAGCATCCATCTCACCTAGCATCAATATTTCTGGGCATATGCATCAAGAAAATTACATTTGGGAGGGCCCAATCTTTTCGATTCTGAGGACTTCACTACAATGTAGTTCAAGATTATTTTAGCACAAGGATGAGTCAACTGAGTCAAAGGACAACAACTTGTCACACTAGACTCGAGATGCATAATGTATATATCTTAAGAAGGTCTCCATCTGCAATACACAGGTCACCCATAACCCAAAACTAAGAATTTTGGATCTGAGTCTAGGGATTATGGGAAGCCACCTCATCTCCCTATACACTTTCTCTTTCCAAAATTCTACAATAATAAATGTCATTTTCAAAATTTTAACATTACTTTTATCTTTCCTTTAACTTCTTAGATATAATTTTGTCTTCTTTGCATCATCTAGACATTCTTTACTATATTGCATTCATCCATTTCTACTGTAAGGACCATGTCCTATATTTTGGGCTTATCCTATTTTCTTTGCCTAAACCTTGTGTTTTGTTGCTTGCTAATCACCTCTAGTGGTGATTAAGGTTGTTGGTGCTTTGTTGAGAGTTGGAGGTGCCACTTGCAAATAACCCAAGTCTAGGGTTGATGAGCAAGTTTTTCACCTTGAGAGGTGTTTTTCTCTCTCCTTTCTTCCTCTAGAGTTGAGAGGAAGGGTTGGTGATGCGATGATTTTGAGTCACATTTATAGACCTGTTTGATATGTGTTTTGTGCTTTTATTAGTCATTTTTATGGTTAATATTGCATAATTCATCCATTTTGGTCTTTGCCATCATTTTATGTGAAATCCCCTTAGTTTTATCATTTTGAGCATTAATTATCACATTATTATTATTTGTGTGGATTTATTTGATCTCGTCTTTGAATTTCAGGAAAAACAAGTATTTTCTTCCGTCGATACCATCGACGGAAGTCGATACCATCGACAAGGCCACAGGTTGCCAGCCGAAAGGAGCAACAAAAACTCGATACCATAGACTTGATGTCGATGGTATCGAGACACTTTCAGGTTGCTGGAGAAGAAGCAGTCGATAGTATCGACACCAAGTCGATACCATCGACGCACAGAGGTTACAGCGTCGCAAAATGACAGAACCGACACCAAAAGGAAGTCGATGGCATCGAGATGATGTCGGGCACGACAAAGGAAGGGTTTGTAGCCAGCCGCTACTGTAGCGGGTCAATACCATCGACTCGCGTCGATGGTATCGACGCCGTAGGATATGAGTTTGCTTTCTAATGATCTCAATCGTACGGCTGGAGTTAATTAGCGACCTAATTAGGGACTTATACCTAAGGACGGCCGCCCAGACAAAAAGGAGATCGGATTAGCCATTACACAAGGGCCGAGGAGCAAGAAAAAGGAGAACGGAGGCCAGAAGTTCATACCAGTCGATCCAGACGCTGCCGAAGACAGATTTCACCACCGAGAGGCGGGAAAGCACGTGTTCTACGCAAAGGATCGATCGGTTCTTATCTGTTCAGGGGTTTTCCCTTTCAATTCACGGTTTTCATATGATTTCCCCTATTTTTACCATGTACTTGTGTGAGATGAACATGCGAGGCTAATCCCCTCCATCTTTAGGACCGATAGTAGCCCGGGAATTCATTGTATGACAAGTTTATAATAGTAATTCATATTTTCTCTCTTAAATCCGTGGTATAGCTTCGTTTTCTCCATATATTGTTATGCTTGATCACCATAATAATAACCTAATGCCCTCAATCACTTCGACAGAAGGATTAACGGCTGAAAAGAGACGAAACCTACATTAATCGATACATCCCTTGAACAAGGTGGTGTAAAATTAATGGTGGATACTGAGAGATCGTTCGTAATGCACTTAGTTTAGGGAATATGTTACTATGACGGTGGAACCGACCTAAACCTAAGTAGTGAATTGCACCACGACAGTGGGCAATTCTGTTTTCAGGCCACTACCCGGATAGAGAGAGAAGATTGAGGACTTATAGAAAATCTAATACAATGAATACCCGCGGTGAAACCGCAATCCTAAAGATTCCTTTTTGAATTGATTAAATTAACCTTTAATCGATTGTTTGCTTTGTTTTATTTTTATTTTCTTTTAATTTTGACAACAAACCCCAATTTGTTATTCGGATTAGCTGATCGCAAATAGTTAGTAGGAGTCTCTGAAAATTCTGAGTATCCCTGTGTTCGACTCGGGCCTCACAAGGCTTGTACTACTCGACGCGTATACTTGCGTTTTTAGCGCGTAGTAAAATACACGTCAAGTTTTTGGCGCCGTTGCCGGAGATACGGCGAATTGTTGGCACTTCGAGTGCTACGCGCGGCCACTCAAGGCCACAATTTATTTTATTTTATTTTTTATTCAATTTCAAATATTTTTACATTGTGCTTTAATTGTTTATACTCATCTAAGATTAGTACTGAATTCGAATTTTCTTATTTCAGGTAATGTGTATGGTGCATACGCGTAGTATTGACTACGCGGAACGCGCACCCGAGGTTCCATTTTCGGGACCTGAGGACGAGGAGCATTCCGAGCAAGAGTACCAAGAAGAGGTAGATTCTGAATCTGAACCAGAAGGGATGGGCGAGCCACAGACCATATGGGAGAAGATCAAAGCTTCTTCCTCATCAGCTTCAAAGGGGCCTATAAAGAAGTAGGCGATCAACATACCAACATATAAGATCGATCCAGCATTGATTAATTTGGTGAAATCAAATGCGTTTCATGGGCTGACGAATGAGGATCCTGTTGCACACATCAGCCAGTTCGTTGAAAACTGCGACATGGTAAAAATAGACAGGTTTCCATAAGAAGCATTGTATCTCAAGCTTTTCCCAAGTTCCTTGGCAGGAACAGCAAGAGAGTGGCTACATAATCTAGACGATGAGTTCGTGGAGTCTTGGGACCATATGGTGGAGGTCTTCTTTGAGAGGTTCTTCCCTCCTGAGAAGACTAACGACATGATCCAGAAGATTCATAATTTCAACCAACAGGATGGTGAAACATATTCTGAGACCTGGCAGCGATTTCAGGTTATGTTGAGGAGGTGTCCGCATCACGGGTTGGATAAGGAAACACAGGTGAAAATATTCTATTTTTCTCTCTCCAAGCATGATAGGAGTAATCTGGATTCAGCCGGGTCGGGATTTTTTCTAAACAACACAGACACTAGATGCTGGGAAATACTCAAGAACATGGCTAGAAAGCATTCTTGGGGAGAAAGACAGAGAGGCCCAGTTGAGCAAGCACGAGTCGCCAGTGAATCAAAGGCAATGAGAGAGCTGAATGAGAAGATGGATCTTCTCGCAAAGAAGTTACTACAAAAGGAAGATAATGAGTCCGAGGATGAGTCTCAAGTCAAGTACATGAGACAACAGCAAGGGTATAGGAACAATGACTACTCATGGAGAAAGGACAAAAAGTTCTCATGGAAGGATCCGAACAATTTTCTACAGGATTCGGAAGCCAAGCCCGCGCCGGCTGCAGAAGACAAGAGCATGGAGTTGCTCAATCAGGTCATCAAGCAAAATCAAGAGTTAATGAATACATTTGGGCAGCAAATCAAGCAACAAGGAGAATACATGAATCAATTTGGGCAGACATTGCAGAGCCATGGGGCTCAAATGAGGACCATAGAGACATCCATGGTGCAGATGGCAGCCGAAATAGCTAGTTTGAAGAAACCGGCACATCCGGGTTTTCCGGGGAATACCAATGTTCCCGGGGGAAACCAGCAAGCTAAAGCTATTCTGCTGAGAAGTGGTAAGAAAGTGTTGAATCCAAGAACTGATGAAACAAGCACACCGCGAGATGAAGTTGAAGGTGAAACCAATGTGGAGCAGCCCACACCAGTCTTAGGGCAAGTTGAAGACATAGTAGTGGAGAGTACTCAAGAACAGGATGTTGAGGAGGAACCGTAGAAAAAGACGCCTTATGTGCCACCTCATCAAAGGACACAAGTTGTTCCGGTCCCTTATCCAAATAGTGTGAAGGCAAGGAAGGTAGATGCACAGTTCAAGAAGTTCCTGGACAGTTTTAGGAAGCTTTCAGTCAATATCCCGTTACTGGAAGCCATTGAGCAAATCCCTTCATATGAGAAGTTTCTGAAAGATGTCATTACTAAGAAGAGGAAAATACCAGATACTGAGGTCATTGTGCTAAAGGAGCAAGTGAGTGCCTTCATTATGGGCACTTTGCCGCCAAAGAGATAGGATCCAGGGTGTTTCAACATTTCTTGTTATATCGGGAAGTGTAAATTTGGAGAAGCATTGTGTGATTCAGGGGCAAGCATCAACTTGATGCCCCTTTTGACATTTAAAAAGTTGGGACTGAAGGAGTCACGGCCGAGCAATATGACTATTCAATTGGCCGACAACTCTGTGGTGAATCCATATGGAATCTGTGAAGACGTCTTAGTAAAGGTGGATAGATTTGTCTTTCCGGCTGATTTTGTGGTTATGGAGATGCAGGATGAGCATGGCAACGAGTTGTTACTTGGACGTCCCTTCCAAGCTACAGCCGACATGATCTTAGAGATGGGGAGAGGTCGCTTGACCTTGGGCATAGCAGATGACCGCTTTGAGATGGTCATGCCTTCTAGCACTGCGTCATCTAAAGCAAAAGAACAATGTAATATGGTGAAACATCTGGATTGCAATATTTCACTCTGCCTTGGAAAACCATTTCTGGACATGGCTCATGTGATGAGCAAGGTGGACAATGGAACCTTAGCTGTAGATATCATGGAGCAGACTAAGGTAGTTTCTTTGTGTAAAGCGGTGGGATTTCCGAATGATGAGAATGAGGACATTCCACCTTCTTGGGAGGATGATGCGATTGCTATTTCTGTTGTTGATGCATATCCGGAATTACCGCTGGAGGCTTGTTTGTTGAATATTACATATGATTGGATGCGGAGTAAATCACTCAAGGAGTGCGCTAAAATGCTTCAGATGCTTCCATGCTTCTATGTGAGGCACTATGAAGATTTAGGTGCACTTCCCCCACCGCTGCAATCATCTCTTATCAGCCCATCGGATTTGGAATTAAAGCAGCTGCCCCCACATCTCAAGTATGTCTTTCTAGCTGAGAAAGACAAGTTACCGGTGATCGTTTCTGCTTATTTGAGTGCGGAAGAGGAGGAGCAACTGTTGATAGTGCTGAAAAACCACTGAGGAGCTTTTGGGTGGTCCGTTGCAGACATCAAGGGGATTTCCCCTACTCGATGTCAGCACAAGATTCGGCTCGAGGAGGGAGCCAAGCCAGTGATTCAGCCTCAGAGACGTCTAAATCCGAGCATGATGGAGGTTGTGAAGAAAGAGGTCATTAAACTTCTCACTGCAGGGATTATCTATGCCATATCAGACTCGACATGGGTGAGTCCCACACAGGTAGTCCCTAAAAAGGGGGGAATTATTTTCACTCAAAATTTATTGAATCAACCTGTCACCACCCGATTGGTAACCGGGTGGCGAGTTTGTATTGACTACCGTCGTCTGAATGCTGCCACACTTAAGGATCATTTTCCTTTACCGTTTATTGATCAAATTTTAGAACGTCTTGCCGGCCGATCACACTTTTGTTTTCTAGACGGGTACTTGGGGTACAACCAGATCTCGATTGATCCTTTGGATCAAGAGAAATCTACGTTCACTTGTCCCTATGGGACTTTTGCTTACTGTCGAATGCCGTTTGGTTTATGTTATGCACCGGCGACGTTTCAACGCTGTAAGCTCTCCATATTTTCTGACATGGTAGAGCGCTGTCTCGAGGTTTTTATGGATGAATTCTCGGTGTATGGAGCATCGTTTGATGAATGTCTCTATAACCTAGATAAAGTGTTACAGCGTTGTGAGGACACACACTTGGTCCTTAACTGGGAGAAATGTCACATGATGGTGACAGAGGGAATAGTGCTAGGACACAAGGTGTCTAGCAAAGGTCTTGAGGTGGACCCGGTGAAAATTGAGCTCATTTCCAAGTTGCCCCCACCAAATTCTGTAAAAGGGGTGAGAAGTTTTCTGGGACACGCCGGGTTCT
Organism: Alisma plantago-aquatica; assembly: GCA_963693085.1. Lineage (NCBI taxonomy): Eukaryota > Viridiplantae > Streptophyta > Magnoliopsida > Alismatales > Alismataceae > Alisma > Alisma plantago-aquatica. The sequence goes on along the minus strand of OY856411.1, from coordinate 929,324,599 downwards.
ATCGGCGATTCATAAAGGATTTTTCTAAAATTGCAAAACCTTTATCTGATCTTTTGGAGAAAGATGCGGTTTTCGATTTCAATGATAAGTGTCTACATGCATTCGATGTTTTGAAAGAAAAATTGATTTCTGCCCCAGTTGTTCAAACGCCGGATTGGACAAAACCTTTCGAATTGATGTGTGACGCTTCGGATTTTGCGGTAGGAGCCGTATTGGGGCAACGGGTAGATAATAAGCCCGCTGTGATTTTCTATGCTTCAAAAACTCTAAATGATGCTCAATTGAATTATACAACTACTGAAAAAGAATTGCTTGCTGTTGTGTTTGCTTTCTAAAAATTCCGGCAGTATTTAGTTGGATCTAAAGTAGTTGTATGGACTGACCATGCTGCAATAAAATACTTGATGGAGCAAAAAGATGCAAAGCCTAGACTCATTAGGTGGATTTTGCTCTTACAGGAATTTGACATTGAAATCAAGGATAAATCTGGGATTGAGAATGTAGTGGCTGATCATTTGTCTAGGTTAGAAAGGGTGGATGAAAAAGATTTACATATACCCATAACCGAGATGTTTCCGGATGAACAACTTTTGAAAATTAACTCTAAAGAGCCTTGGTTCGCTGAAATTGTAAATTATTTAGCTTGCGGGATCATCCCGGAAGATTGGTCATATCAGGAGAAGAAGAGATTTTTTCATTCTTTGAGATACTATTTCTGGGATGATCCAATTCTTCTTAAGCAATGCAGGGACGGTATTTTACGCAGGTGTGTGCCTGAAGTGGAGTACGAGAGTGTTCTCCATCATTGCCATGCATCACCTACGGGAGGACACCACGCCAGCTCGCGAACGGCAGCTAAAGTTTTGGAAAACGGCCTTTATTGGCCAACTTTGTTTCGGGATGCCTACGATTTTGTGAGGTAATGTGATCCTTGTCAGCGAGCAGGTAATATCTCGAAGCGACAGAATATGCCCCTGAATGTATTTCAGGAAGTTGAGGTATTTTATTTGTGGGGCATAGATTTCATGGGACCCTTTGTGTCCTCGAACTCCAATTTATATATCTTGTTAGCAGTTGATTATGTGTCGAAGTGGGTGGAAGCAATTCCCACAAGGACTAATGATTCCACTGTAGAGTGCAGGTTTGTGAAGGAGAATATTTTCTACAGGTTTGGGATACCCCGAATGATAATCAGTGATGGGGGTACACATTTCAAGAATCAGAAGTTCTCGACATTATTGAAGAAATATGGGGTCAAGCACAACATTGGCACCCCATATCATCCGCAGACTCAAGGCCAAGTGGAGGTCTCCAACTGTGAGATTAAGAAGATTCTAGAGCGAACAGTGGCATCCACGAGGAAGAACTGGAGTGCCCTACTACCGGATGCACTGTGGGCATACAGAACAGCCTACAAAACACCTATAGGCACCACGCCTTTTAGGTTGGCGTATGGCCGGGCTTGTCACCTACCGGTGGAGTTGGAGCACAAGGCCCATTGGGTGCTTAGAAGGCTAAATCTAAGTTATGATGAAGCTGGGAGGAAGAGAATGTTCGAATTGAATGAGCTGGATGAGTTACGGATGACGGCATATGAGAATGCCCAGATATACAAGGAGCGCACAAAACTGATCCACGATCGCCACATTGAGTTGCACACGTTCAAGAAAGGAGATAGTGTTTTGTTGTTCAACTCCTGACTCAAGTTACATCCTGGGAAGCTCAAATCCCGGTGGAGTGGACCGTTCGTGGTGGAAGAGGTCAAACCACACGGCGCGATTTTAGTGCGTGATGGTGATACCACGTTCTTGGTAAATGGACAGAGGCTGAAGCTCTATTTTGGTGAGAATTACAAGAGGAAGGTGAAAGAGGTTAAACTCATTGCACTTTTGGATGAATGAGATGCCCGGAAGCCGTCTAGCCTAAGACGTTAAAGAAGGGCGCTTGTTGGGAGGCAACCCAACCATCGGTACATTAGGATAGTTTAATTATAATCGTAGGTTGCTTTATTTTTGTTCAATTTTTAGTATAAAGAAGATACCTTGATCCGTTTGTTCATTGTGCAGGCTGAGGCAGAGTCGATACCATTGACACCCTCGTCGATGGTATCGACAAGGGTACAGGTTGAAGACTACAGATTTCATTTTGAGTCGATACCATCGACGGCCTCGTCGATGGTATCGACATACCTACAGGTGGTCGAGAAGGAAACGTCGATAGTATCGACATAGGCGTCGATACCATCGAGATCTCTGGAGAAGTTCAAATCGATTTGTCTCAGTCAACTCGATACCATCGACGGCCTCGTCGATGGTATCGACATGGTTCCAGGTTGAAATGAAAAAAAGCGGTGTCGCAATGAAGCCAAGTCGATACTATCGACACCTGTCGATGGTATCGACCATCCGTGTCACCGATCCGAGCAAAGAAATTGACGGCGATCGCGCCTTCCACGTCATCGATCCAGGTGCAGCGTCGATACCATCGACCCAAGTTGATGGTATCGATAAGACAGCGATCCGGGTTACAAGATCCAGCAATCGACGACCGTCGATACCAGTGAGGGGCGGATAGCATCGACCCAATTCGATACCATCGACTCGCGTCGATAGTATCGACGGCCAACAGTAGCGCCGGCCAAGTCTATTTAAGGAGAACCAATACGTCATTTGACGTCACACCTTCAGAGTGATCTCCTCCCTTTGCGCCGAGCACTCCCCCGAGCCATCCAAGAGTGAAGAACAGCGTCATCGAGCGACGATCTTCCCCGAGCGGAGATTCATATCTCCATTTTGCACTGAGCGCTCTTTCTAATCCCTTTCTCGTCGCCAACATGGTTCACGTCGCTGGAGCATCTTCTTCACGTGCGGACCCAGAGGAGATTCAGGAGTTTGTGCCACCTCCTCCCGGGTCGGTTGCACGGCCACGCATGATGCATCCTTCCACAGAGGTGAAGAAGATCTATGAGGAGATCTTAAAAAGGAATATTGAACCCACCCGGTATGTAGACTGGGAAATGATCTGAGACCTCGGATTCGAGGCCAATCTGGCCTATGTTCTGCTGGGGCAGGCGAAACATACAAGCAGGAGGCCCGATGAGTTATAGTACCATGCAGATGGCCAGCCGTTTTTCGGTGAGTGGCCAACCTACAAAGAGTTGGTGGTAGAGTTCATGGCGTCACTTGACGTCTGTGTCATGCCCAACGACATCGTCGCCACCGACCGTGAATGGATAAAGGGCCGGGTGTCTTTCCGGCTGTACAACTGTGACTATACCCTCACGCTTCGCCAATTCAACAGGATCTTCAATTGGAATCATTCTCCATACGACCACCGGCGGCCGGATAACCGCACCAACTACGACGCTCTCTTCTCCGAGTTGGTGACGGTGCCACAAGGGAGGTCGGTGAGCTACCACAACGCTGCGGTAGCCGACTACGAGCACCCGTTTGTTTGAGTATTGCACCGGATGTTGAGTTCCACCATCTTTTCTCGAAGTGATCTGGTGCTAAGCAAATTTCAGGAGACGGATCTTTTCTTCTTATATCAGCTCCTGAAGCGCCAAGAATGCAACTGGGGTGCATTCTTTCTACAACGAGTTTTGGCGGTGAAGAGGAGCACGAGAAAGCCCCGATCCATTTTGGGGGGCTTGTCACTAAGGTAGCCCTCTACTTGGGCTTGAATCTCGATCAGCTGACTCCTCTTTCTATGAGAAGCAAGGTCAACTTGCAACATCTACATCGAGCCAATCTCGTTCTTCTCCGAGCTGGCGTGGCTTTTGCGCATTGCCACGTAAATCAAGCGTACCAGTAGTGTGTGCTGCCGGATCCCGTCTTCAACATCAAGGGCACACAGCACTTCAGATGGCCGATCATAGCCATCGACTCCGATGATGAAGAAGGCGGCAATGACGGCGGTGACGACGGACAGGACGATGAGGCTGAGGAGGAAGAAGAGGCATTTACACCTCTTCGAGCACGAGTAGCACCCCGAAAGCATCCTCGGATGCATCCGGGTGCGTCTTCATCATCACAGCCTCCGCCGCCATCACCACAGCCCTCGCATCCTAGTGAGGATGCCTATTCCATGCAAGGCAGGTACAACATGCTCCAAGATATTCAGTAGACGCAGCACAGCCACACCGCTGCGTACGCCGGTATTCAAGATACCACCAACCGGCTTTTTGTCAACCAGCAGGCAATATTCGAGAATGAACGCCTTCTTTTCGCAAATCAAGAGAACATCCATGATCGGCTGCATAGGATGGAGCAGCAGCAGCAGCCATTTTACGATCATTACTGGAGCCAGAATTATTTTGGGGGGTATCCACAGCCTCCTCCGATGCCCCAGTATGATCCGACCTTTCAGGGGCAATACCCGTCTTGGGACCCCACGGCGCCACAGTACCCGCCTCCACCTCCACAAGAGTGATCTGGTATCCCTGTTCCAATCTTTAAGTTTGGTTTTTACTATGAGGCCATAGTCGAATTCAAGCTTAGGGGGGTAGTTGGAACAACTCTATCTTTTATTGTTTTCAGTTTTTAGCATTATTGCTTTTGTTCTTTGGTTATTTGTTTCTTGCAATTTTAGTTTTGTAGGATCCACGTGCTATCTAGTGTAATTGTGGACGTCATAAAAGTGTGTCATCTTGCTGTTAGTGCATGGGAAATTCAAGGGAAATTTGAAAATTTTTTGTGTGTTTGGATAGCTTGTTTTTTTTTGACCTTGGGAACACATCCTACAAAAATGATTGATTATGTCAACTTTAAAACAACATTTCATACATGTACTCCTAATGGTTCATGAAAGTGGACGGAAATGGTTGTTTGAGCCTAACCTAACCAAATGGTTATGAGACTTTAATTGGATGTAATAGAGAGAACCCTCTAAACTACTACACAGGTCAGTAAGGAGGGACACATAATATCTTTCTAAGGTTCAGTCATCTAGTCTTGTGATCGTTCCACTTCATTTTTCTATAATCCACCTAAGAATTGGAAGTAAAGTGCAGTTTTAATTCCTTTTTGTGTGCATAGCATTTAGATAGGACTTGCATTGGTATTTTCCATATGTTGCATAAAAAGAAAGAAAAAAATATATAGTGATGCATGCACATTACCTTTAGGTGCATGCCATATAGTTGCATTCATGATCTTCATGCATAAAGTATATCATGTATCTCAATTTTTCCCCAATGGTGAATTAATTGTTCCATACCTTCTAAATAGTGCAAAAATGTCTGATTAATGATAAAAATAGCCCAATAAACTTATCATTAAGAAATTATGGATATGTGGGCTGAAAAAAAAACTGAAAATCTACAATAAAAAAAAGAGAAAAGAAAAAGAATTTAGAAGAAAGTGAAATAAGGAGAAAGGAACATGATATTAGTTGCATTTCAGGATAATTGAGTACATGATGTAGCTTGATTAGATATCCATCTCATTTTGAGATGGATGGTTAGTGCATGCATCATTTCACCCAAGTTTAGGCATTAGGGCATTTCTAATGTGCATGTGCATCATATAGGACATTTTTGTATATGCATGTTGAAATTGTACAATACTTCCACATTCTTCCATGAGCCACCCATCTTCATCCACCCATTGCTCGGATTGGTAGGCCACCATGAATTTCTCCTCACCAATGAAGATCAGGAGAACTGCTTCCATGTAGATGGTAGTTAGGACGAGCAACGTAGTATAGGCGATCACAAGATGCACCAATGCTGAATCGGCGAATTTTATTATGTTAACTGCCTTATGTGATAGTGTTCATCGGTTAGGAGGTTAATTTCTTTTATTGATGATTACTGTCACCTTTAGGGTAATTACTGTTCTGTGGTTAGAGAAGGCCAGTTTGTGAATGATCAGTGGGAGTCATATGGGATGTTGGGTTGGTTTGTTGTTTTTCAGTTGACATTTGCAATTCTATTCTAAGGATGAGTTGCTCGAGGGCGAGCAATATTCAAGCTTAGGGGAGTTTGATGCGATGATTTTGAGTCGCATTTATAGACCTGTTTGATATGTGTTTTGTGCTTTTATTAGTCATTTTTATGGTTAATATTGCATAATTCATCCATTTTGGTCTTTGCCATCATTTTATGTCAAATCCCCTTAGTTTTATCATTTTGAGCATTAATTATCACATTATTATTATTTGTGTGGATTTATTTGATCTCGTCTTTGAATTTAAGGAAAAACAAGTATTTGCTTCCGTCCATACCATCGACGGAAGTCGATACCATCGAAGGAAGTCGATACCATCGACAAGGCCACAGGTTGCCAGCCGAAAGGAGCAGCAAAAAGTCGATACCATCGACTTGATGTCGATGGTATCGAGACACTTTCAGGTTGCTGGAGAAGAAGCAGTCGATAGTATCGACACCAAGTCGATATCATCGACACACGGAGGTTACAACGTCGCAAAATGACAGAACCGATGCCAAAAGGAAGTCGATACCATCGACCCGAGTCGATGGTATCGAGATGATGTCGGGTGCGAAAAAGGAAGGGTTTGCAGCCAGCCGCTACTGTAGCGGGTCGATACCATCGACTCACGTCGATGGTATCGACGCCGTAGGATATTAGTTTGCTTTCTAATGATCTCAATCGGACGGCTGGAGTTAATTGGCGACCTAATTAGGGACTTATACCTAAGGACGGCCGCCCAGACAAAAAGGAGATCGGATTAGCCATTGCACAAGGGCCGAGGAGCTAGAAAAAGGAGAACGGAGGCCAGAAGTTCATACCAGTCGATCCGGACGCTGCCGAAGACGGATTTCACCACCGAGAGGCGGGAAAGCACGTGTTCTACGCAAAGGATCGATCGGTTCTTCTCCGTTCAAGGGTTTTCCCTTTCAATTTGCATTTTTCATAAGATTTCCCCTATTTTTACCATGTACTTGTGTGAGATGAACATGCGGGGCTAATCCCCTCCATCTTTAGGACCAGGAGTAGCCCGGGAATTCATTGTATGACAAGTTTATAATAGTAATTCATATTTTCTCTCTTAAATCTGTGGTATAGCTTCATTTTCTCCATATATTTTAATGCTTGATCACCATAATAATAACCTAACGCCCTCAATCACTTCGACAGAAGGATTAACAGCTGAAAAGAGATGAAACCTACATTAATCGATAAATCCCTTGAACAAGGTGGTGTAAAATTAATGGTGGATACTGAGAGATCGTTCGTAATGCACTTAGTTTAGGGAATAGGTTACTACGACGGTGGAACTGACCTAAACCTAAGTAGTGAATTGCACCACGACAGTGGGCAATTCTGTTTTCAGGCCACTACCCAGATAGAGAGAGAAGATTGAGGACTTATATAAAATCTAATAAAATGAATACCCACGGTGAAACCGCAATCCTAAAGATTCCTTTTTGAAATGATTAAATTAACCTTTAATCGATTGTTTGCTTTGTTTTATTTTTATTTTCTTTTAATTTTGACAACAAACCCCAATTTGTTATTCGTCTTAGCTGATCGCAAATAGTTATAGGAGTCTCCGACAATTCTGAGTATCCCTGTGTTCGACTCGGGCCTCACAAGGCCTGTACTACTCGACGTGTATACTTGCGTTTTTAGCGCGTAGTAAAATACACGTCAGTTGGGCTTGTTGCTTGAGTTGCCTTGGGCTTGGTTGAGCCTTTTTGGGCCTTGTTTTTCCTTGTTTGGGCCTTGCCTTGCCTTGATGGACCCGGAATCGGGCAAGGGTGTGTTTGCGAGCCTTGTGTCGGCCATAAGGCTGTGTCGGGCAAGAGAATGTATCGCCCATGTGGTTGTGTTGGCCTTTGACCATCCTTGACCTTTGGCTTCGTCTGTGTCACCACCCTTGTGGACACTTGGTGCATGATGCTTGCATGTGGGAATTTCCTTGGACATGTGTATGGGGCGAGATAAGGAGGTGGCATTGCACATGGACAAGTGTCACTAGGTGGGAGACACCTTGCCTTGTTTTCTCCTTCACCCTCTTCTATATATGCCTCTCCTTTCTCTTGCTTAGGATCCCTTTAGTTGGTGTTGCTTCCTTTCCTTCCTTGGTAAAAGACACATCTCCTATGCTAGTTGGTGGTTGATCCTCCTCCTTCTCCTTGGAGTCTTCTTCTTCCTCTAGTGGTGGCCGAGCCTTAGGGTGCATTATTCTTCTTGTTGTGGTAAGCATCTCCCCTCTTTCCTTACCACCTTCTTCTTCTTCTCTTTCTTGCTTTCTCTTAGGCATGGTGGTTACATGTTTTGTTTCTCTTCTTGAGGTGGCTGAAGGTGGTGCTTGAGCTTGGGAGCTTGGTGCTAGGATCTTGGAGTTTGCTTAAGGTGGGTTACATAACTCCTAACCCTAGCTATACTACTTCCTTTTCTTGTTTCATATTATTTTTCATCTTGATCGGCCATGTATCATGTGGATATGTGTTCATGTTGTTGGTGTGTTCTTGACCTTGGTGGCCAAACCATATGTATAGAGTTTCTTGGGAAAAACTCCTTTCTCTCCATTTGGTCTTAAGAAGTGAGTTCGGCTCTAGTGGTATAGGCAACACTCCTCTCACTTGGTTGTTGAGACGTGAGTCTATACTCTAGTTGCTTGGGCAAGACTCTTCTCTCACCATGGATTAGAGAGGTGAGCCTTGGTTGGATGTTGACCTAGTAGAGGTTGGGAGCTTAGCTGATATGGAAATGATCTATCGTGTTTCCCGAGATATGTGATGGAGCTTTTGCAAAACCCCTCTCTCTTGATTGTTGAGAGGTGAGCCAACTCTCTTGATCTGTTAGGGTTTTGTGATGGTGATCTTGAGGTTAGTGGTGACCAAGCGGAGATGAACCTTTGTGCCTTGCACAATACACCTTTGTGGTGATGTTCCCTGACACCCCGCACTATGGGTTTAGCCTTGTTCGATATGGTCATGATGTGTTTGGTTGGCTTTATGCCCGATATGACCATATTGATCTTGTTGGTGACCTTGGGTGATATGCCTTGACCGAGATTACCCATTCTCCTAATAGGTGGTATCCCCTTGGCCGATACGGTGCTTAGTAGTTATCTCTGTAGGTGCCTCTATTTGGTGCCTTGGGTGATACAAGTTGGGTCGGTCTTGAGTTGCCCCATATGTTGGGTGGTGAAACCTTAGTGCTTGCCTTAGTGGTGGTCATTTTTGGTGTGCCTAATCTTGTTGGATGGTAGGCTTCCTTTTGGTTTCCTTGTATCATTTGGTGATGTGTACATGGTGGGTGTTATAGCGTTGTCTTGGGCGCCACGATCTTGTTAGTTGTAGTAGTGAGATGGTTGCCCGATGCTACCCTAACCCTAGCTATCCGATAGGGTCTTAGCCCACAACTAGCTGACTGATGCACACATAGCTCAGTTGCACGATACACCTCCTGACCCCAGCTGCACGATGCATTCAGGTTACCATAGTTGCACGACATCCCATAGGCCTTGTTGACTGATACACTCTTGTGTTTGAGTTGGCTGACAGATGTGGCTAAGTGCCTTGGCTGACATGCCTTTAGTGAGGGTTGTTACCCTGCCCGATACCACCTGTGGTGAGGGGCGTGCTACCCATCACACTTTTAGCGAGGGTAACTAGTACCTTTAGTGAGGGTTATGCTTAACCTGGAAACCCTAGCTAGTGATGTGTTGTCTTGTAATCACAACTATGTTGTTGATATTATATGGATGATGGGTTGTGAAACAGTGTTATGCTTGATGCTTAAAGATAATGCTAGATCAGATAACAAGATACTTGTTTATGTGTATAAGATATATGGCATAAGTGGATGCTTATGATTCAATAATCATAATGTAATTGACACAACCGTATGCCTCATATGATAATAATCATGACATGCACATCTGCAACCCTAATGACATAATAATCATTAAGATCTTTGTCTGGTGATTTTAAGTTATCTCTTTTGATGTGCATACTAACTATGCAGGTGTATCAGGTAAATTCATAGCCAGGTAAGAGCTATAGGGTATATGTGTTTGAATAACGTTTCATGATGATATTTCTTATTGATGGGATAAGATGCATCACCAGTATGATGAGATAGGTCTGAGGACCTGATGAGGGCTGAGTGCCTAGTGAGGTGTTATCCTCTTGATGATGAGATGCATGATTGTTATCCCAGGTGATGATGTATAATGATGATGCCTTGAGAGTGTGATGTGGGATTGAGATCCCATGATGATGTGATAATGAAAACATTAATGTAACTCAATTCCGTTTATATTATACAACTTGGTTGCCTCAACAATCCACATAAAATATACTAATTAATTATAGTGGAAGATATCATGTAGTTTTCCCTGGCCATAGATCCATCATCGTCAGTAGCGGGTTAACCTAGAAGCGCATATTGTTGAATATGTGTGGTTTCTCCTAGCCAAGAATGAGGAGGATTAGAGTGCAACTTTGGTTGTAGACTCCAGAGTGTGGTTTCAGGCCCATGGCTCAATATGTTAGAGCATGGTGAACAGGCCCATGGCTCAGTATGTGTGATAATAATAGCATGATTGTGTTCATGGCTCAGAGCACGGTGATCATGCCCGTGGCTCAGTCTCACTAGCGCCGATACTTGTATCGAGGTGGGCTAGGCAGAGGGTAGCCTGACCCTACGGCTAAGGCCACTTAAGCATGAGATTGCGGTCCTTCTTGTTTTGCACTCGTGCACTGACCACGAGGTGGTGAGGTTGTGGAGTGCAACTCTTCCATTGACCTTTTATGGCACCGACATGGGTTCGCAACCAAAGGTTGGAATTCAGCGGCACAACTCACTTCCTCATGGAATAATAATAATACGTAATCCAGCCAAATAGTACTTATTGCTTAAGGCAAAACACAGAACATTGGGTGAGGCCTTTCTTGTTAGTTGATCTTGTTATACCTTGCAATTACTTATACATTCCTTATGTTATGTGGTACGATCTTATAAATCGTATCTTATCAATCATGTTCCATAAAGAAAATCAGGTTATATGCCTGCTAGATATCCTGGTAAGTTTAATAATACAGTAAGACCTGCTTAGTATGTTGCTCATATAATCTGCTTATATTAGTTATCTATTTTATCCTTCTTTGGAGTTGTATAGTTTCGGCGGGGAGTTATGTTTCTCGTTGGGACTGTGTGTCTCACCCCATTGGTTTACAATCTTTTTAGGTGGTCACGCTAGATGTGGTGGTGGTCGTGAGGTTGTGGCCGAGCAGCAAGAAGAAGAGCAGTAGAAGGCAAGAGATGGACATGCTACTATTTTGGTGGTTTTCCAGTAGAGTCCTAGAGTTATCCTTGTACTCTCAGGTCCTCGGAGGTGTTTGGACGATGTTTTACGATGTTTACCTGATGTAGCTTTGTATATTCTGCTGCTGGCCTGATATGGCCCGTTATGTATAAATAGGTGATGAACTCATGTGCTGGAAGGACAACTATTTTCCCTAAGTTGTGGACATATATCATACTTATAGTAGTTGTATAACATGTTTCCTTACAGGATCTGGATGTAATAGTTTCTTTGTTTATCTACTTTCCGTGATCGGTTTTAATTAACCCATGTTTTTAGTAATATGTGGTTCCGTACATTTTCGTGTGTCACCTTGTTGTCTGTGTGATGCCAGGGTGTCACAGTCGGTTTGCTGTCATAGCTCTAGGTGTGCTCAGTCTACATGGATCTAGGATTAGTGTAACATCCCAGGATTTGAGGCCTCGGATAACATACTCTTAAAAGGAATGATTGGACTACCCATATCACCAAGGCGCACCTCTTTTTCCGAGATCCCATCACTAAAGAACCCCACAGTTAAGTGTGCTCAGCTTGGTGTAGTACTAGGATGGGTGACCAATCGGGAAGTTGATCCTGGCTTGCGCGTCGGTGTGGACAAAGTGTGCAGTTAAGGCTAGTTACGTTGTGGTCTGTGGAGCCAGTCATCATTCCTGAAACCCTACTAGAGCCTTGGGCAGTGGGCCCAGGCGTTACAAATGGTATCAGAACAAATTCCCCTCCAGTAGGTGGGGCCCACATGGGAAAGGCATGCCAATGTTGAGCCGTGCGGTCCATGCATGTAGGAAAGGGCTGTCTATGGTTGACGTAGCCAACCTTGCGCTGGTATTCCGTGATCGGGAGTTGGGTGTCCATGGACCATTGTGGGTCTGCACTAAAATGGGGAAGAGATTATGAGATCTTATAGTTGAGCCTTGACGAGGACGTCAAGAGTCTAAGTGGGGGAGATTGTAACATCCCAGGATTTGAGGCCTCGGATAACATACTCTTAAAAGGAATGATTCGACTACCCATATCACTAAGGTGCACCTCCTTTTCCGGGAGCCCATCACTAAAGAACTCCAAAGTTAAGCGTGCTCAGCTTGGAGTAGTACTAGGATGGGTGACCAGTCGAGAGGTTGATCCTGGCTTGCACGTCGGTGTGTACAAAGTGCACAGTTAAGGTTAGTGGTGGTCTATGGGGCCAGTCGTCATTCTTGAAACCCTGCTAGAGCCTTCGGCAGTGGGCCCAAGTGCTACAATTAAGAACATGCTGTCGAGAGCAGCGATACTGCATCAGTTGATGGAGCAAGAGTGCATGCACATGAAGATCGGGTGCCTGAGGTCCCCCAACTTGACCCAACCATTCTTGAAAACCCTGCCTATCAGGACCTTATGGGGCAGTTGATGGCTACGATGAATCACATGATGGAAAGATTGTCAGTGCCTCCTCCAAGAACACAGGCACCCCATGGTGAATCATCAGGCCTTAGGAAGACCTTTGAGCGGCTTCGCTGAGTCACAGCTCCAAATTATGCTAGAATGGTTGATCAAGTGGGCGTAGATCTATGTCTAACAAGTCTAGAGAAGGCCTTCTGGATCCTCGACATCCCCGAAGTAGACAAAATCAAGCACATTGTCTACCTTATGAACGGTAGTGTTAGCCACTGGTGGGCCATCGAGGAGGAGAATCGACCCGGTGAGGTGATCGGTTGGGAGGTTTTCTGGTGAGAGTTCGTCAGCAGATACTTCCCAAAGACGTATCTGGACAAGAAGATCAACCAGTTTGAGCGTATGTGCCAAGGATCATTGAGCATCACTCGGTATGAAGCCAAGTTTATGGACCTATTGAGGTTTTGTCCTCACATGGTGGCGACAGACGATGAGTGAATCAAACGGTTTGAGATGGGTTTGAGCACAGAGTTGATAACACCTACGAACTCTTTGGAGACTCGGGAGTGGTTTTCCACATTTGTGGAGTCCATCCGTAGGATTGAACGATCAATCATGGAGAAGAGAGAATCCATGACTAAGAAGAGGCCTTCTCAGTTTCTAGGGTAGAGATTCGGTGGCTTTAAGAAGCCAAGGTTTTCAACACCTTCTGGGTTAAGAGGTTCCAGTGCACCGTCACAGTGGTCCCCGAGTAAGGGAAGAGGATATGGTTCTTCTCCGTCAAAGGCACATAGTACAACTTCAGTGGCAGTGACAGGGTCGTCTAGGCCACAGTAGCAAGACCAGTCATGTCATCTTTGTGGTCAGATCAGGCATTGGAGGTCAAGTTGCCCAAGCAAAGATGTTGAAGTGACACAACAGTCGAGGCAGAATCAGCAAGGGTCAGATAGACAACAACCCAGTGGTAGCAGAGGGCGAGGATGTGGTCAAGAGTCTCAAGCAGGATCGTCTTCCCAAGGAAGCAGAGGACGTGGACATCAAGCAACGACTCGATTCTACGCTGAGTCAGCCAGAGGCGATAGTCAACCCGCGAGTTGTGGTAGGTCAGATGGAGTTATTTCATTCTAATTTGTCTTCTTCTTGCTTTATATCTATTCTGGCTGACCCGGGTGCTACGCACTCTTTTATCGCATGAACTATGCTTGAAAACTATCTCTTACCTGTTAGATGTACGAGAAATAGCCTGTTGCTAGAAACCCCTCTTGATGGTTCCTCGATGCTTCGAAAGGAGTGCCCATCTTGTGTTCTATCTTTTTCGAGACACAATATACAAGTGGATCATATACTACTTGAGATGCATGGATTCGATGTGATCCTTGGGATGGACACCTTAGAAAAGTATAAGGTTGTGTTGGACTGTGGTTCTATGCAATCAGTGTTTGATGAAGGTGGAGAGAAGTGGATGTTCCAAGGTGTTAGGAAGATTCTTCTGATGTGCTTAGTGTCAGGGATGGTGGCAGAGAAATTGTTGTGGAAAGGATGTAAGGCATTCTTATCTCATATTGTGGATACCAAGGCGAAGGGTCCTAGCCTTTTGGAGGTGCCTATTGTTCGAGAGTTTGTGGATGTGTTTCCAGATGAGTTCCCTGATGTTCCCCCACCATGAGTGATTGATTTTGAGATCAATCTGGTGCTAGGAACATAGCCAGTTGCTCAGACACCATACAAGATGGCTCCAGTCGAGATGGCAAAACTAAAGAAACAATTACAGGAGTTTTTAGATAAAGGTTTCATCAGACCAAGCACATCGTTGTGGGGTGCTCCAGTCCTGTTCGTAAAGAATAAGGACGGTTCGATGCAGCTGTTTATAGATTACCAGTAGTTGAACAAAGTCACGATCAAGAATAAGTACCCGTTGCCGAGGATAGATGATCTATTGCATCAGTTGTGTGGTGCTACAGAGTTCTCAAAGATAGACCTATAGTCTGGTTATCATCAGTTGAGGATTAAAGATGAGGACATATCAAAGTCAGCATTTAGGATGAGGTATGGTCATTTTGAGTTTGTGGTTATGCCGTTTGGGCTAACCAATGTGCCTACTGCTTTCATGGATCTAATGAACCGGTTGTTCCGTCCGTTTCAAGATCAGTTTGTTGTAGTTTTTATAGATGACATCTTGATCTATAGTCGGGACAGTCAAGAGCATGAACAACATCTTCAACAAGCATTGACTCTTCTTCACCAACATCAGTTGTATGCCAAGTTTAGTAAGTGCGGGTTCTGGTTAAAAGAAGTGACTTTCTTGGGCCATGTGATATTTGTAGAAGGAGTTAGAGTGGACCCTAGGAATGTGGAGTCAGTTACATATTGGGAGCAACCGAAGATTAAAACAGAGGTTTGTAGTTTTCTGGGTTTAGCAGGATACTATGAGAAGTTCATAAGGAACTTCAATATAATCACGTTACTATTAACAAAGTTGACCAGGAAGGGTGTACCCTTTGTTTGGGATGATCGTTGTCAGCAAGATTTCCAAAGCTTGAAGGAGAAGCTAACTACTACTCTGGTGTTGATGCTGCCAGAGCGTGGGAAGGGCTATGTTGTTTTCTACGATGCTTCCAAGAAAGGCTTAGGATGTGTGCTAATGTAGGAGGGTCATTTGGTTTCTTTTTCTTCGCGACAGCTTAAGAAACATGAGGAGAACTATCTGACACATGATCTGGATCTGGTAGCGGTGGTCCATACGTTAATGTTTTGGAGACGCTACCTTTATGGGGAAGTGTGTCAGATATTTATAGATCATAAAAACTTGAAGTACATCTTCTCGCAGAGTGAGATGAACATGCGACAATGTTGCTGGATGGAGCTAATCAATGATTATGATTGTACCATTGAGTATCACCCTGGAAAGGTGAACGTGGTATCTGATGCGCTTAGCAGAAAGTCTCCTTCTTCGCACTCTATGAAGAAGGCACAGTTGAGTTCCTTAGTATGCCATAGGTGGGATATACTTGACTCTTTGTGGCAGATGAATGTACAAATGGAAGTCCCCTTGTTGGCTGGATTGTTGGCATAGATACAAGTGAATCCTATGTTGAGATAGAAAATCAAAGACACACAAAAGGCATATGCTTTAGTTCAGTTGATAAGATTAGAGTTTGGTAGCAAAACGTGTGACGGGTTCCATGAGTCTGAGCATGGACTAGTTTGCTATCATGATAGGATGGTGGTCCCCGATGTTGATGATTTGAGGAGGTTAGTGCTCGAGGAAGCACACACATCAATGTATGCCATGCATCCAGGTGTCACCAAGATGTATCATAATCTGAAGGACCTGTATTGGTGGCCTGGCTTGAAGAGAGATGTAGCCGAGTTTGAAGCTAGGTGTGTGGTATGCCAGCAAGTTAAGGTTGAGCATCATAAGCTGGAAGGTACGTTGCAACCCCTACCAATACCCTTGTGGAAATGGGATCATATAACAATGGATTTCGTAGTTGGTCTTCTAAGGACAACTAAGAATCATGATTCCATTTGGGTGATGGTGGATAGATTGACAAAGTCTGCTCATTTGATACTTTTGAAGACAACATATACAATAGAGAAGCTTGCTCATGTATATGTGGATGAGATAGTGCATTTGCATGGTGTACCCGCAACGATAGTCTCTGATAGATGACCCCAATTCACGAGTCATTTCTGGGAATAGTTGCATAAAGAATTGGGAACGCAGTTGAGGTTCAGTACCACTTTCCACCCACAGACAGATGGATAGTCTAAAAGGACTATTTAGACTTTACAGGATCTTCTCCAACATTGTGTTTTGCAATTGGGATGTGCATCTCAATTTGATAGAATTCACTTACAATAATAGTTACCAGCGGAGCATCGACATGGCTCCTTATGAAGCTCTATATGGTAGGAAGTGCAAATCTCCTCTATGTTGGTATGAGTCTGGTGAGTATCAGCTTTTGGGTCTGGAGTTAGTGCAACAGACAACAGAGAAGATCAGAGTGATACAACAAAAATTGAAAGTGGCACAGGATAGACAGAAGCCATACACAGATAATTGTCGATGACCTATTGAGTTCCAGGTGGGAGACAAAGTGTATCTCAAGGTCTCACCATGGAAAGACGTGCTGAGGTTTGACCAGAAAGGCAAACTGGCACCCAGGTTTATGAGGCCATACCCAGTAATAGCACATGTTGGCAAGGTAGCTTATAAGTTAGAGCTGCCGCTAGAGTTGCATAGGTTACATTCGGTGTTCCATGTCAGCATGCTGAAGAAAAGTCATCCAGACACAGGGACAATATTACAGCCAGTTGAGGTTGAGCTCGATGAAGATGTGACCTACGAGGAAGGTCTAGTGATGATCCTTGATACAAGAGTAAAGAAGATGAAGGGGAAGTATTTGGTTCTTGTGAAAGTTCTTTGGCATCATTGTGGCGTTGAAGAAGCCACGTGGGAGCTTGAGGAAGAGATGAGGAGGAAGTATCCCTCACTTTTCTCTTCAAATTTTGAGGATGAAATCCCTTTGTAGGGGTTTATGGCTTGTAAGGACCTTATCCTCCATTTTGGGCTTATCCTGTTTGCTTTGCCTAAACCTTGTGTTTTGTTGCTTGCTAATCACCTCTAGTGGTGATTAAGGTTGATGGTGCTTTGTTGAGAGTTGGAGGTGCCACTTGCAAATAACCCAAGTCTAGGGTTGATGAGCAAGTTTGTCATTTTGAGAGGTGTTTTTCACTCTCCTTGCTTCCTCTAGATTTGAGAGGAAGGGTTGGGCTCATTCCTTGAGTTTCTTTGGGCTTGGTTGAGCCTTGTTGGGCCTTGTTTTGCCTTGTTTGGGACTTGTCTTTCCTTGATGGACCTTGAATCAGGCAAGGGTGTGTTTGGGAGCCTTGTGTTGGCCATAAGGTTGAGTCGAGCAAGAGAGTATATCATCCATGTGGTTATGTCGGCCTTTGACCATCCTTGACCTTTGGCTTCGTTTGTGTTACCACCCTTGTGGACACTTGGCGCATGATTCTTGCATGTGGTAATTGCCTTGGACATGTGTATGGGGTGAGATAAGGAGGTGGCATTGCCCATGGACAAGTGTCCCTAGTTGGGCGACACCTTGCCTTGTTTTCTCCTTCACCCTCTTCTATATATGCCTCTCCTTTCTCTTGCTTAGGATCCCTTTAGTCGGTGTTTCTTATTCTTCTTCTTGGAGTCTTCTTCTTCCTCTAGTGGTGATCGAGCCCTAGGGTGCCTTGTTCTTCTTCTTGGGGTAAGCATCTCCCCTCTTTCCTTATCACCTTCTTCTTCTTCTCTTTCTTGCTTGCTCTTCGGCCATGGTGGTTACAAGTTTCATTTGTTTTCTTCAGATGGCTGAAGGTGGTGCTTGATCTTGGGAGCTTAGTTCTAAGAGCTTGGAGTTTGCTTAAGGGGGGTTACATAACTCCTAACCCTAGCTATACTACTTCCTTTTCTTATTACATGTTGTGTTTCACCTTGATCGGCCATGTATCATGTGGATATGTGTTCATGTTTTTGGTGTGTTCTTGACCTTGGTGGCCGAACCATATGTATAGAGTTTCTTGGGCAAAACTCCTTTCTCTCCATTGGGTCTTGAGAAGTGAGTTCGGCTCTAGTGGTATAGGAAACACTCCTCTCACTTAGTTGTTGAGAGGTGAGTCTATACTCTAGTTGCTTGGGCAACACTCTTCTCTCACCATGGATTAGAGAGGTGGGCCTTGGTTGGATGTTGACCTAGTAGAGGTTGGGAGCTTAGCCGATATGGAAATGATCTATCATGTTGCCCGAGATATGTGATGGAGGTTGTGCAAAACCCCTCTCTCTTGATTGTTAAGAGGTGAACCAACTCTCTTGATTTGTTGGGGTTTTGTGATGGTGATCGTGAGTTTAGTGGTGACCAATCTGAGATGAATCTTTGTGCCTTGCACGATACAACTTTGTGGTGATGTTTCCCGACACCTGTCACTTTGGGTTTAGCCTTGGCCAGTATGGTCATGATGAGTTTGGTTGGCTTTGTGCCCGATATGACCATCTTGATCTTGTTGGTGACCTTAGGAGATATGCCTCGACTGAGATGACCCTTTCTCCTAATAGGTGCTATCCCCTTGGCCGATACGGTTCTTACTTGTTATCTCTTTAGGTGCCTCTATTTGGTGCCTTGGGTGATAAAAGTTGGGTCGGTCTTGAGCTGCCCGATATGTGTTTGGTGGTGAAACCCTAGTGCTTGCCTTAGTGGTGGTCATTTGCGGTGTGCCTGATCTTGTTGGATGGTAGGCTTCCTTATGGTGCCCTTGTATCGTTTGGTGATGTGTACATGGTGGGCATTATAGCATTGTCTCGGGTGCCACGATCTTGGCCGATGCAGTGGTGAGATGGTTGCCCGATGCAACCCTAACCCTAGCTAGCCGATAGGGTCTTAGCCCCCAACTAGCTGCCTGATGCACACATAGCTCAGCTGCACAATACAACTCTTGACCCAGTTGCATGATGAATTCAAGTTACCTTAGTTGCACAACATCCCATAGGCCATGTTGACTGATATACTATTTTGTTTGAGTTGGCCGACAAATGTTGCTAAGTGCCTTGGCTGACAGGCCTTTAGTGAGGGTTGTTACCCTGCCCGATACCACTTGTGGTAAGGGGCGCGCTACCCGTCACACTTTTAGCGAGGGTAACTAGTACATTTAGTGAGGGTTATGCTTAACCTGGAAACCCTAGCTGGTGATGTGTTGTCTTGTAATCGCACCTATCTTGTTGATATTATATGGATGATGGGTTGTGAACGAGTGCTATGCTTGATGCTTAAAGATAATGCTAGATCAGATAACAAGATACTTATTTAATTTTATAAGATAAATGGCATAAGTGGATGCTTATGATTTGATAATCATAATGTCATTTGACACAGCTACATGCCTCATATGATTATAATCATGACATGCACATATGCAACCCTAATGACATAATAATCAATAAGATCTATGTCTGGTGATTTTAAGTTATCTCTTCTGATGTGCATACTAACTATGCAGGTGCATTAGGTGAATTCATAGCCAGTTAAGAGATATGGGGTATATGTGTTTGAATAATGCTGCTTGATGATAATTCTTATTGATGAGATAACATGCATCACCAATATGATGAGATAGGTCTGAGGACCTAATGAGGGTTGAGTGCCCAGTGAGGTGTTATCCTCTTGATGGTGAGATGAGGGATTGTTATCCCATGTGATAATGTATAATGATGATGCCTTGAGAGGCAGTGGCTTTCTATGATGAGGGATTGAGATCCCATGATAATGTGATAATGACAACATTAATTTAACTCAATGCAATTTATGTTTTACAACTTGGTTGCCTCAACAATCCACTTAAAATATACTAATTAATTATAGTAAAACATATCATGCAGTTTGTTGTGGCCATAGATCCATCATCGTCAGTAGTTGGTGATGGTGAAACAAGTTTTCCTGTGGGTTAACCTGGAAGCGCATATTTTTGAATATGTGTGGTTTCTCCTAGACAAAAATGAGGAGTATTAGAGTTCAACTTTGGTTGTAGACTCTAGAGTGCGGTTTCAGGCATGTGGCTCAATATGTTAGAGCATGGTTAACAGGCCCATGGCTCAAGATGTGTGATAAGAAGAGCATGATTGTGTTCATGGCTCAGAGCACAGTGATCATGCTCGTGGCTCAATCTCACTAGCGCTGATACCTGTATCGAGGTGGGCTAGTAAGAGGGTAGTCTGACCCTGTGGATGAGGCCACTTAAGCATGAGACTACGGTCCTACTTGTTTTGCACTCGTGCAATGACCACGAGGTGGTGAGGTCATGGAGTCTGACTCTTCCATTGACCTTTTATGGCACTGGATTGGGTTTCACAACTGAAGGTTGGAATTGATCGATACAACTCACTTCCTCAGGGCATAATAATAATATGTAATCCAGCAGAATAATACTTATTGCTCAAGGCAAAACATGGAACATTGGTTAAGGCCTTGCTTGTGTAGTTGATCTTGTTATAACTTGTAGTTACTTATACGTTACTTATGTTATGTGGTAAGATCTTATAAATCTTATCTTATCAATCATGTTCCATAAAGAAAATCAGGTTTTATGCCTCTCGGATATCCTGGTAAGTTTAATAATTCAGTAAGACCCTCTTAGTACGTTGCTCATCAAATCTGCTTATATTAGTTATCTTTTTTACCTATTTTAGCCTTCTTTGGAGTTTTGTAGTTTCAGAGGGGAGTTATGTTTCTCGTTGGGACTGTGTGTCTCACCCCGTTGGTTTACAACCTTTTTAGGTGGTTGTGCTAGACGTGGTGGTGGTTGTGAGGTTGCGTCCGAGCAGTAAGAGGAAGAGAGTAGAAGGCAAGAGATGGACGTGTCGTTGTTTTGGTGGTTTTATAGTAGAGTCCTAGAGTTATCACTGTACTCTTAGGTCCTCAGAGGTGTTTTGACAATGTTTTACGATGTTTACCTGATGTGGCTTTGTATATTCTTCTCCTGGCCTGATATGGCCCATTATGTATAAACAGGTGATGAACTCATATGTTGGCAGGACAGTTGTTTTCCCTAAGTTGTAGACATATATCAAACTTATAATAGTTGTATAACATGTTTCCTTGCAGGATCTAGATGTAATAGTTTCTTTGTTTATCTGCTTTCTGCAATCAGTGTTAATTAACCTGTGTTTTCAGTAATATGTGGTTCCGCCCATTTTCACGTGTCACCTTACTATCTGTGTTATGGCAGGGTGTCACACCTACCATATCACTGATACAACTATTATAATCCATCCCATTTGAACAATAATTAATGTCATACATTTTTTAGTAAGGTGAACAATGAGCTTTATCCTTTTTAGGTGTTTTGAATCAAATGATTTCATAGTTAGCATGATCAAATTTGATCAAATATGGGACCATACCTGACTTCAGATAGCCAAACCCAACCTCACATCTGATCGAACTTGACAAAATCTACTTGTACCCCTTCCCATGACATACTGACTGAGAATGTTTTGCTTTTGACCTATTTTGACCACTTTTCTCAAGTTTCAATGATGCACGACTTCTGAGCCAGACTTTTGGGGATGAACACGATCCAATTCTATGAACCCGGGTGGGTTTGTATGTGCTTTCTTGCACCATTCATCGACCAGTTAACGGTCAACAACCAGAAGTCAGACTGACAACGTGTCAGACCGATAGACTTACCTATGTCAGTCGTCGACAGTTGTCTGTTGTTAGTCTGACACACGACATTGGACCAAATTTTTTATGACCCTTCATTGGAATCCTTTTCTATGAAATATCCCAAGAGAACCCTATTGTGGTCAGCCCAATTCGGGCAAGCTCAGTTGGATTCGGTGTCTTCGGCCAGCCCCACACCTATAAAAAAATGGTCGGGTGTGACTAAACCTACCACCACATCATCCTTCACCTTCCTTGTAGATGAGAGCCTTCTTCCTCTAAACCTAGGAAGCCCTAGCCTCTACTTCCTGCTTGATCTTTCTCACTACCCTTGTTTCTAGGTGCTCCACAAAAGTAACCTACAATGACTCACAACCCCACCTTGTCACCTACAACACACCAGTAGGTCCATCAACTATCCACCAATAACCACCACACCAGTAGTAGACCAATTGTCTAACAGAAACATCACTTTCACATAGTCATTGGCAGTCGATCTATTATACATCAACATAGACAAATACAAACTCCACAATGCCAACCTCGTTGCCACACAACAACATACCCATGCACCGTCGCAACCTGTCGTACACCACTCTGACCTAAGACAAACCATAGAATGCCACACTACTTCTCTGACCCACCAATCTTCCACCAATCACACTCCCCATAAAGGCACATGACATAAATACCACATACAACCACTATGGGCTACTGACACTCCCTTTGGACTGTGTGTGTAATGACCTATTGCACCACAACCCCCTAAAGCTGACTGAGTTCAACCCAACCCAGTGGGGTCGAACCCCAATAGAGTCTGCATTGTCAACATCAACCCAACCATCTTCAACCAAAAATGGCCGATTTCATTATCGAACCTAACCGAATTTGACCCGACTCGGTTGAGTTCACCATGAGAAACATGGAATTGATGAGGAGTGGTCTGAAAAGGTTGAAATGATAGTGATAAGAAGAAAGGAAGAAGGGAGTTCCTCTTCACCAACAATACATGACATCCGCTCACCACATGCCATGTGAACCTTGACCCATCCTATGAGAACGAGACCCCACACTCAACCTATGTAACATTTGGGTCACATGAATATAACCCCGACTATAGGCATGTCTTCGCTACACCCATTAAAAGATTTAGCACAGAGTGTGGTGGCATGGAGGAAGCTCGAGTGAGATGCGGTCCCGGTCATGTAGTGACTTGGGTTACACACTATAATGGAACACCATGCATTCCCATCTAGAGGGGAACCGCATCATGCATCATCTATAGGAGATCAACATCCTGATTCTATAGAGGTAGGGGCATCTTTCCACCAATCGACCTCATCCCATGAATCTACCCCAACCAACATGCCACACTTCATCCCTACTGATGTTGCCCAGAGAATCCTTCAAGTTCTTCTATTATGTAATAGGAAACAGAAGTAGTAGTTTGAAGCACTAAGCAAGGATAAGCAGAAGCTTGCCAGTCCAAAGTATGCCAACCCCATCACCCTCATCTCTCTTAGCATCAAGGACCAAGTCAATAGGTACCTTGAAGCTATTTTCTTCAACATCCTTTCATATACACAATGTGACACGTATCATAGGATCGCCTATGATTTCTACACTACACTCAAGATGCTTTCAGGATGTGCATCACATGGTCCTTCACTTCCACCTTTTGAATCAAGATCGACACATTACTAAGGACTAGTTGAATTGTTGGTTATTATGCTCCATCTATGACAACACGAAGATGTTCAGGGGGGCAGCTTGATACTGGGGAAAGCGATTTCGATACCCATTATGCCAAGAAGATGTTGACCGGGGAAGAAACATAAACATCACCATCACCAAGGCTTCACTCATCCACAACCTGATACTACTCTATCTACACTGTGTGATTGTGATCTATGTCCTGGAGTAAAAGGAAAGTCATGCGGTAGTCAACATGGATGACCTCTGTGTTTTGTGGTGTTCCATGATAGGGAAAAAGGTGAATGTTGTGAACCTTGTAATTAGTCACTTTTACAACTCTTTTTGATGGCAGAACAATTTATGCCATTACGGGGAATGATCATGTTCATTGCACGTCATATTGGGTTTATAAATGACCAATTCTCCCTCATGGAGGACATATCTAGGTGTTCCAAGTTGGAGTTGAACTACCTCATGCATGCTGTTGTTATCAAGTCCTACAACAATGGGTTTCTCTACATCTTTGGCCAGAAGAAGCATAAGGTTTTACTTCCAACAAATGTAGGATTTGCATGTCAGGCTTGGCCATGGAAACTTCTCTCCTCAATGCTTAGAGAAACATATATCAAGCACAACATACTATAGGATCATCTTCTTTAATACCATATATGTCAAGATTTCAGGAGGTTGAGTAGAAAGTTGAGGCAATCTTCCACGACATTCCACATTAGGAAGTGCCACACACTGAGGTGCCTACTTCTTCCTATCAAAAGCATCCTCAGTCCGAGCGACATCTTCCACACTTTGTCATGGGGAACATTTACAAGATGCTAATGGGCATTCATCAAAGCCTCATGAGCTTCTAAGAAGATTCAGGGCGTCATTTTGATGTAGTGGAGTGGGATGTGCAATACCTCAGAAAGATGTCCAACATAGCCTTTCTACCACCACCACCTCTAACCTTCCAACAACATTTCTAGCAGCCACCATAGGGATTCTCTTAGCCATTCTAGCACCAGCAACATATGGACCCTAACAACAAGCGATCACCAGGCGATGGCAAAGAACTCAACAACACGGTCAACCAGTTCTTCAATAACTAATTGTTTCATATGTATCCCCTACCATCAACAGTTTGAGATTTGTTAGAGGATAAAAATTTTTTTAATCTTGGGGTGGTAGGGTGCACTACCCTCTATCTTTTCTACTTTTTACTTCCTTTTTATATTCCCTTTAAGCACACATGTTTATTTTTCTTGTCTCTTCCATGTCTCTTGCATTTAGAGTAATTTTTTCAATTTATAAGTCTTTTATTTCATAATTTGTAACCACTTTTCTATTTAGGAATTTGTGTGAATAAAGTAGCTAAATGATTATCTTTATTCCTAAATGCTCAATTTTCATCTAAACAATTTGATCTCTTTCTTAACTAGCTCATTGACTCTTTCCTTAAATTTGGTAATCATCCTACAGTTATGTCTCTTTTTCATAATTTAAAATGCAATTACCTTGATTTAGGTTGTAGATGAAAAACCCAGGATTCAAAATTGTTGGAAAGAGCTATAGTTTGATCAAATCTCCAAGCCACATCATGTACAAACTCACCTCTATTCTAAGGATCGTTGAATCATAATTACTGCTTTTCACATAGGCATCGAGCAGAAAATGATGAGTTTTTGAGCTATAATCAAGTAGAAATTCCTTTGATGATATACACGCTCTCGCACCTTAGATAGAGTCAAAAATAAGAAAATTAAGAATTTCCAAGAGGCTTGGCCGCCCATAAATCCCAAAGATATTCAAAATATTTTTTACCCAGGTCTATAATTTAGAATTTAGAGAATAAATCCTAAGTGTGAATAAAAATATGATCGTCCATTTTCTCTTTCAGGAGAGTTGAGGATGGTTCTCATGGGGCGTATGGCTATGCTCATGAACACAGATATGTTGTGCCTGGTAGTACCAACCTAAAAGCTAATTAGATAGTCCTTAGGAACCCTTAGGAGACCTATGAGATAATCCTAGTAGTAGGGTTGGTTGGAGCACAGTACAAGGAGTTTGTATCACTGCTTTGGGCCGACTGGATCAGACTATAAGGACTCTTTCTTGTTACGTAGACCAACCTGATGTAGAAATACTTAGAAGTCATTAGATTATTTTTCTTTTTGTTTCTTCTTAGGACCCGAATAAGTGGGAAGCATGTTTTTCCTGATTCTTCTACATGAATGCATGATAACAACTCATTACTCACCCACATCAGTTGCCTAATTGACATTGTGACAATACTTTAATTTTGTATTATTGTGATTCAAACCCTCATGAGTATTGACAAGTTGCAGTTTCTTAATCTTGCTTGGATGCTCTTTGATCTTACTTTAGTGTGTTTTATTCAAATGGTGGGGTTTTTATGAAACAATATGGATCAGGAGAATTGCAATTTTAGACATTTTTTCCTTAACCTTAGCATTTATTGGAAAGCTTAATTTTGATGTTATCCTTTTGTTCTTTGAGCATAGTCTTGCTTAAGGACAAGCAAGGTTTAATCTTGGGGTGGTTCATAACAACCAAAATTAGTCATTTATGCTAAGTATTTGTCTATAATTTTGTGTCATTATAACCTTACTATACCCTAAATAACTCTAGATTTTTATCATTTGTAATTTATATCTTTTTGAAGGTAAGTTACTCAACTAGCCAATTTGGCACTTCCAGGCACTGAACTCAAGAAGATATCAATTCTCTAGTTTTTTCTCGAATAACCCAGTCATATTCAGTCCCTAACTTTTTACAACAATACATGTTAATGCTCCATCAAATCTTTTTTTTTTTTGGAGATAACTTCTGATAGTGTTTTCATATGGTGCCTTCTGATGGAACAAACTAAAGGATGCTCTTGAAGGTCTCTCTCCCAATGGTGTCTTTCAATGGTACCATCTGAAGGATCTTCTTCTGATGATCCCTTCTAAAGGTCACAAACGATGGCCAAGAGTTACCCGCACAAATGCTTCTATGGCCACCTTCTGGAGGTATGAACATAGTTGCGTTCACCTAAACTTGGTCGGGTTCAACCTTTTTGCTTCCAAAGATAGATGAAGAACAACATTTCATGCTTTTCCATATGATGGTTCACCTCCCTAAGGCTTACCTTGCAATAGTGCTTTTTGAAGACATCAACCAAAGGCATGCCTTCTGATGGCCTCCCCAAACCACACCAATAAACCAATCGATTGAACCCAGTAAGGTTCAGCCAAAATTGGTTGGGTTCAGCTCCACTAAACATGTAATCTCTGCTTATCCCCTATAAATGCCTACCCCTTTCTACCTAGAAAGGGGTTCCGAACTTGAATCCTGCACACATGTGCAGTTCCAACCATCAGTTCCCAGAGCTCCAAGGAAGATATTCAAGGTCCAAGAGGGTCAAAGAGCACACCCTATATCCATCCCTTCATTTTGCCTCCATCCACCCTTGTTCTCCATCATCTTCTACCTCCACTCAGCCATTTCTACCATCATTCACCCACTTCCAACCATTTCTAGTCGTCGTTCACCTCAATAAATCCATCAAAGATGATGTTTGGAATGAAATCAAGGAGAAAGGAGGCCTAGGAGTCAAGAAGATCAAGGAGGATGACTCTATGATGAGATCCAACCCTTCTAGAGGCTAAGGAGGGAGAGAAACCTCACTTCCAATGGCTGAAACTCTTATTCTACCTCTTTCTTCAAATTTTCTCCTTTATTTCTAAACAAATGTTGTTCTTCCATATTTGTTCAGTGCCAACTATGCTTGTCCATGACTAGTTGATCTCCTTCTTAGATATATAGTCTATTTTGGGCATGTTTATGTACTTTTACCTTAAGCAAGTAGTCTTATTTTAGATCCAGTATGTTTTTTGTTATATCTTCTCTTACTATCATGATTGTTGTTTTGGTTGATCTCTTTCGTGCTTGAACTTCCATTTCTACAAAGATCAAGAACTTAGTTGTAGAAATGGATAAGAAAAGATAGTTTGGATCGAAATCTAAAAGGAGGATATCTAAGGGAGGATCTGTCCAGAGCACCTGTAGGAGATATCCTACCAAAACCTTGGATCTAGTTAGGCTTAGTTGGATTTGGTTGGGTTCAATCGAACCCGATTAGGTTCAGCTCTACCCGCCTGGGATCACAGTCTATGTTCTATGTAGATTCTCTATTGTTCCTAAGTTCTTAAAATATCCTAGAGCTAATAATATATCTGAAATATTCATAGGTGTTGATCTAGTATCCTTGAAAGAGGCTTTGGATCATTCATGGAGTTTTAGTCACGTTGTGTGAGAGCAAGTGGGATAACCCCAATAGGAGCAACTACCATGACACACATTACGTTTAGATGTTAAATGCTTGTTGGGATGTTTGATGATTGTCTAATCCCTAGAACAGATGCAAAGACTGTCCAACTTGTGGTTATATAGCCTGGAACTCCTTCTTCTAATTAGTAAGATTCAACAAACTCTATTTTCTTTACATGGTTTTGCTTTTTTCCATATTATTTTTCTAGACTCGTTCTAGTTCTTCCATATATCAACTACCAATTTTGCTTAACTAACATAATAACGGGATCTTAAGTGTCCTAAATATCCCCAGTTCCCGTGTGTGGCCCCGTATATATACTTCAAACACATATTGAGTTTTTGGTGTCTTTTAAGGTTTCATGTTATAAATTTAAAGTTTGATCCTTCTGAATCAACCTCCATTTTAGAAGTGTAATTCGGGCCAGATTATTTATCCATTCCCATTACATTCATGATTCATGTATTCATGTGTTACATGTCTATTATGTAATACCCTAGTATAGACCATGTTCATATATGTACATAATGTTCATGTTTGTATTGTGAAAACATTTTCTATGAATTCTTTTCCATACCATTATGGTTTGCAAAATTAACAGTATAGTTAGGAATATGATTTTACTTCATTAAATTCAATATTTGCCCATGTATCCCCTTAACCTACTTATAATTATTTATTTTAACTTTATAAGGTTGAAATATCCATTATATGATTCATTAATAGGGATAATTAATTTGGGGTTGATTATAGTGTAAACCATGTGTTAGCTTGTTTAGAAAATAATTCCTAATGTTCTCTAATTTCATAATGGCATATTATATTATCTAGGTTTTGATTATAGTCATCCGTATATACATTTAGGTATTTAATTAGGTTAAATTCATGTTAGTATCATGCTACATGTTGTATCATTGCATTATGGATTACTTCTTCCTATTTTGTGGTTTGTTGGCTATATCCACAGCGGAGAAATGTGAAGGGAAGAGGGAGGTCAGGTACCTATTGGAAATTATGGGAACGAAACATAGATGGAAGGTTCCCTTAATGCTTTGGTTGTCATAACTTCATGGGGGAGTGGTGGTGGTGTAGAAACATCATAGTGGATGGTGAGGCCCCAGAGAGAATGGTGGTGGTATGGTAGATTGTGGAAGAGAAGAAAGGGAATGGGTGATTCTTGCAGCCAATTCACAGATAAATATGATAGGGAGGGGTTCTACTAGCCTCGATGGAGTGAAAGGAAGTAACTAGTAGAATGTCTAAAGGTCAGGGATGAATAAGGGGGAGATTCCACTGTTGGTTCAAGTGGATCTTTATCTATAGATTAAATGGCACCTTATATAGGGGGTCTGGTCTAGGGTTCACATTTAGGGGACCTAGGTGCTGCTCTAGGCGTTCCCAATTTGATTTGAAGTGCTGAAGTGGATAGTTATTGATTCAGAGGTCATTTCTTCTAAGGTCTCTGACCATCGATGGATTGTAGCATTTCTGTACTTCTCTCCCCCTATTGATGGGTTGGCGTGTTAGAGGAGGAAACAATGAACTCAAGAAAGCAAAAACTACATGCCGTGACTTAGAGGGGGTTGATCTCTTCATTACTATTTCTTTAGTATGTGATAGGCCTGCCATTAGAAATTGCAAGTGTACCGGGGTTAATGGAGGGTCGACTTGGTTTGGCCAATAAAATGGAATTTGATTCCCTTTTTCCATGTATTATAAATTTCTTTCACAATTTTATATCTCTCAATTCCTATATCCCCTTCCCTTGCAATTCTAAATATTAGTTTTTTTTTCATTACTATTAATAATAAAAATATCAAATTTCTTAATTATTGAGTCTAAGATGGTTAAAGTAATCACTCTCAATCTCAAAACAAACATAGGTGGCGGCCGCGGTGGCTGCGCGCCGACCCTTCTAGCTCCCGATCGGCCATTGAAGTAGGAAATGAGTCGTTGAACACTGCAAACGCGAACACTGTGAACTCAGAACTAGAACAAACTACGGACAGGGACATGTCCATGGTGTCGTCAGACGACCCCCCACAACTTGCAACAAAGTCATACAAGGAGGCCATGGTAGGCCGCATGACCAAGGCCTTGGCTTCGCTTGTCCAAGTCCCCCCAGACCTGCTCAAGGCAGAGGATATATGGATCGATCATAGTAGCAAACTACTGAGAATCGAAGTAAACCCTACGTCGCTTCCACCCCTATTGGAGCCCTGGAAGTATGTTGTCATCATCAAGATCATCAGGACCACTGTGAGTTTCAACCCCTTGATGAATCGAATCTTGGTCCTATGGTCCCCCTCTGAAGAGTTTCGTGAAATTAGTCTGGATATGGGTTACTATATCATCTAGTTGGCCAATACAGAAGATTTTGTCCGCGCCATGACAGGTGGCCCGTGGACAATCTTCAATCAGTACCTTTCCATTCAGTCCTGGACAAAAGACTTCTGGCCCTCTGAACCAATCCCACGAAGGCTCGTCGTCTGGTCGAGGATCACAAATCTACCCATTTACCTCTTCCAGAATTAACTTCTATCAAGCATTGGAGACTTGATCGGAAAGACAATCAAAATTGATACGACCTCACAGCAAGTTCATAGGGGAAATTTGCGTGGATCACCGTGGAGGTGACACGACAAAGCCTCCGCTGCCTGCAATCAAACTCAATGGCGAGGAATATAGACTCGAGTACACAAACTTACCCACACTCTACATGAAGTGTGGACACCTGGGCCATGCTAAAGGCAATTGTAAGTTCAGTGTGCAGTTCCCTACTACGGTCGACCCTACTGCCTGGGACGCACCCTTGCTCATGAGCCCTACCTATACCACAACCATCCATGTAAATATGCCTTAAAGGAGCCCCCCTACAAAGCAACAACAGGACAACCAATTAGGCACCACTCCCCAAGGGAAGGCAGTTCCTCAACAAGAAAGGCCAGCCAATAACCAGGTCGCCGGTGACAAACCACCCCTGGACAAAGGTTGGACTGATGTTGTCAGTCGAAAGAACAAGAAAAACCAAAAGAAGAAGCCATTGGAGATACATGCGACTAATTCAAGTAAACCTCCCCAGGACCCCCCATCCTCTTCCATGGTTGTTCCCCAACGGGACAACATGGTGATAACACTGTTCAATGACGAAATAGTTGATGAGCGCACTATCAACCAGATGCTCGACAAGTTTACGTTTCAAGCTAGTATCCCCCATCCCTCAACTGATGTTCCCACAAACTTCAATTGGGGAACACACAGTGGTAACGGAGGGGTGATCCTTCGGAATAGAAAGGTAATCTATCAGACAGTCAGTCCTATCCGTGAATGGAAGAAACAAAAACTCGCCCAAACCATTGGCATTGGTGGTGAGCACAACCCATTTGTTAAGAGAACCCTGCCTTTCGAGAAAGAAGACCCAGGCATCAAGATGGCAGTGGAAGACGTGGAGGAGGCATCAAGCCTTCTTGCTGCAATCCGATAAACCCATCCCCACCCCCAACTTCCATAGTTACCTTAATGACTCACATCTACAGCTACAACATCCAAGGAGCTTGCTCCAAGCATAAATTGAATCTTCTAAAAGAATACAAAAGATGATACAACATAAACATCCTTGCAATAATTGAGCCACGCTGTAGTGGCCTCAAAGTTGATAACGTCATCAAGAAGCTCAGTTTCGCTTCCTCTCATAGAGTTGAGGCTTTGGGCTTTTCCGGTGGTATATGGATCCTCTGAGACAATCACAAGTGTCGGGTGGACATCATCCAGAACCAACAGCAGTACATACACTGCTATAGTAACAACTCCTGGCATCTTACAGTTGTCTATGGCAATCCAAATCCAACTAAGTGCAACCTCCTATGGCAGCGCCTTACCAACCTCACCTCATCCATTAATGGTGCTTGGGTGCTCGTGGGTGACTTTAATACCATGTTGGATCCCACAGAAAAACAAGGTGGAAAAGGTTTTGATTGCCATTCTAGCATCAAGTTCAACTCCTTTCTCATGCACGCCAGTCTCGTAGACATCCGTTCATCTGGTAATCATTTTACATACAAGAAAGGTATGATGATGGAGAAACTCGATCGGGTGGTCGCCAACATTGATTGGCTTTCCATTGAGAATGGGATGACAGTCAGCATCCTCCCGCTCATTAACAATGATCACAATCTTATCCTCATCTCTGGGCATGACCCTTCTCCGAACTAGAGGGCCCACTTTAGGACAAAGATGAGTTGGGGACAAATCCCAAGCTTCAAGACAAAACTCTTACCAGCCTGGGATAGCTCATTGCCCTTCACGGAAGCCCTCGATACTTTCCAGGCTGCAACTGACATATGGGTGAAGAAACGGATTCACCTTGAGCACAAGCAAAAGGGCGACATCCTAAAACAACTGAATGCGTGTTAGGTATATGTTCATTCCAATAGTGTTACTAATCAACTTCGATCCATTGATTTTGAAGAACAACTCAACTTAATACTTCTACGGGAAGAGGCGGACTGGCAACAAAAGGCGAACATCAACTAGCTCCAATACGGTGACGACAACAACAATTTTTTTCAATCATACGTCAGTCCAAGTGGCACTTCAACAAGATCTCGAGACTTTAGAACGAAGGAGGCACTTGGGTGGAGGAATCACAAGCCATCCAGGAGCGTGTCAGATCCTTCTTCTACAACCTGATGGGTACCCAGGTCACACTGATGCCCAGTCGGGCAACCATATCAAATTACATTGGAACCTTCCCAGGCATTCCTAACAATGACTCCCTCAGTCTAGCCCTGGAGGCCAACAAAGTTAGGTGTGTTCTCTTCCTAATGGCACCAGCGAAGGCCCTTGGCCCGGACAGTGTCCATAATGAGTTTGTTCAGACAAATTGGAATCCTGTGGGAAGCTCCTTTGTTACTACTATTTGTGACGCCTTCATTACGGGAGAGTTTGATTCCAAGATAGTCGACTCTCTAATGGTGCTCATACCAAAGATCCCCAGCCCAAAGAACTGCTCTGACCTGAGACCGGTCTCCTTAAACAACTACTGCTTCAAGCTCATATCCAAGGTTATCGTTGAATGCCTTAAACCTTTCCTCAGCAATTGGATCTCCAAAAACCATTCTAACTTCATCTCGGGCAGATGCATCAGCGACAACATCTTGATGGTCCAAGAAGTCATCCACTCAATGAAATCACAGTGAGGCAAGAAGAAATGGGTATCGATAAAGCTCAATCTCTCCAAGGCTTTCGACTGCATGAGTTGGGCCTTCATTGAAGACACCCTCAACAAGATGGGGCTTCCGCGCACCATCACCAGTCTCATCATGAAGATTATTTCCTCAGGTTGCACCTCGATTCTATGGGAAGGGAAGCCCCTTAGCCCCTTCACCACCTGTCATGGCGTCTGCCAGGGCGACCCCCTAAGCCCATATATATGCGTTCTATGCATGGAGTGCCTCAGTTAAGCAATCACTATGTCAGCTATGAAGGGTGACTGGAAGCCCATCATGCTCTCATGGAAGGATGTCCCCCTCACACACGTTATGTTTTCCGATGATTTACTACTGATGGGTGAAGTCTCAAACAAGAAAGCTACTAATATAAAGTCCATTCTCAGGGAGTTTGCATGGCTATCCGGGCAGGTCATCTCCAATGATAAATCTCACTGCTTCTTTTCTTCGAACACCTCAATTGTAAAAAGGAATAGTTTCTGACACACACTAGGCATCTAAAGCACAAATGACCTTGGTCGATACTTGGGGGTCCCACTACAGCATCACCGTCTAAACAAGCAAACTCACTCCTCCATTCTGCAATCCATTAGAACCAGAATTAATAGTTGGTCGGCTCGTCAACTATCACTAGCTGGGTGAGTAACCTTGGCAAAAAGCACACTCCAGTCGATTCCCTCATACACTATGCAGATGGTGAAGCTTTCACTAACTCTATGCGAGGACATCAACCGCCACATCAAAGATTTTATCTGGTCTGGTGGTCATGCACAGCGTAAGCTATACATGGTGGTCTGGAACAAAATTACAAAGACAAAGGAACACGGTGGCTTGGGCCTCAAGGATGCCCGATCAAAGAATGAAGCCTTGATGCTGAGGAATGTATGGCAATACATGAACCAGCCCTCAACTCTATAGGCTCGGGTTATGCGAGACAAATACATGAAGAAGGGTTCTATCCTAAAAAACCATGTTCTGCTTCCTGGTCTTTCATTAAAGCTCACCTTCCCCAGTTGAAAGATCTCTGTCACAAAACCATTCTTTCTAGAGAGTCAACTAATATATGGCATGACAAGTGGCTTTTGGGCAAATCCATTGTGGATCTCGAACCCTCGATGGTAATCTCGGTTGACCTTACTGATCTCAAAGTCAGTTGTATGTCCTCACCAGAGGGAGGTTGGGATTGGGACTTCATCCACTCCTTACCGCAAATCACATGGAGATACATTCAGAGCACAACTCCCCCGATGTCGGATGCTAGAGATGACACTTGGTCATGGCCCCTGGAAACAAATGGTGTGTACTCGACCCATTCATCTTACAATTGGTTGCGGTCAGAACCCCAACATGGATCCAACACAAACTGGAAGATGGTTTGGGGTTTACCAGTGCCCCTGAAGATCCACAAATTCCTATGGCTCTTGATGCATCGAGCCATTCTCACCAATGCTGAGAAAGTACGCAGACACATCATCTACGATGACATATGCCCGAGATGCCACTTAATGCGTGAAACTGTTGTTCATTGCCTTTGAGATTGCCCAGCAAGTAAATAGACTTGGATCCATCTCGGATTAGATCAATTCTTCTTCAATCTAGATGAGGGAGAGTAGATTGACTCCATCACTCATGGTGGCAGTAATGTAGAAGAGCAGCTTGTTCGTTGTGTCGGAGCCTGGGTTCTCTGGTGCTCACACAATGAAGCCGTCCATAAGGGAGAGAATCAACCACCATCCACCCTGGTGACCTTCATTAAACCCAGAGCTTCAGCCATCCATCAGCTCACACAAACTCCGGCCCGCACTGAACACACCACTAGTTCCCCAAGCATTATACTCCCTGGGGAGTCAGAACATCTCACTTTTGTAGATGTTGCCTTCCAAACCCACAACCAAAAGGTGGGCATTGACATTCATGTTCTGAACAAAGAGGGTCGTAGTGTCATCAACATTAGTGAACCTAGTCTAGATACCTCAGTAAAGGTGGCAGAGATGAAAGGCATACTGAGAGCATTGTAGTTCTGCATGTCGGAAGGATGGCGGTCTACCACTATCTACTCGGACTCAACCACTGCTATTGAGTCCTTGTCTGAAAACACCTGCATAGCTAATCAGTTTGAACCACTGAGAAGAGGAGAAGCTAATATTCTGGGAGCTCATGCCAACATTCAGTTATCCTATATCCCGAGGAAGATGAATGTAGTAGTTGACCACATCGCAAAACACACTCTGTACTCCTTTGTTCCCCACTCCTTCTCGGGATATAAACCTCCTTGGTTGAAGGTGGGTATCCATCTACCCTTTTCTAGCCCGCAATAGACAACAGGGTGAATAATAAAGTATCTCTATAGGTATTGGAAAAAAAGTAATCACTCTCAAATTTGATTCAAATATGAATATATAAAGTTAATAATGTATTTTATGTGCTTCTAAAGGCAAAAATGTAAAATGGGGTTACATTACCTACTTGTTGTCTCCAAGTTGGATGACTAGATCAAAATGAGACCAAATTGCATTCAGGTGTTCAAATTTTAGGATAATTCACTGAAGTGTAAATATGAATGCAAAATTGGAAGAATAGAATTTCAATTTCAAAGGATTATGTATCATAGCTCAAAAATTAAATTTAGAATTGAATTTCTATATGATGTAATATTGATGTAGAAATAAGAATCTACACAGATACAAAAAAATATTTCAAATAGTAACTTGTGCTTAATGAACAACCTTTAAAGTCTATACTCATGACAGTAAGCAATGATATCTTAGAGAGTGAGCTCTATGGTGAATTATGCAAAGAAATTTGTGTGTTAATCCCTAAAGTTTTGAAACCTGAGGTCTATGAAAACTTTACACTGATTCATTTAAACAATATCACCCTAAAGATCGCCTCAAAAGTTATTGTAGAGTGGTTAAAGAGTTACCTTTCTAAGTGTATTTTCTGCAGCGCAAAGCATGTTTGTCCCTGAAAGAAGGATTTTAGACAACATCACAGTGGCACAAGAGATTATCCATATTATGAGTAGGAGTTCATCATAGATGATGGTCATCAAAATTGATCTATCTAAGGCATATGATAGAATGACTTGGCCATTCATCCAAGACACCATAGTGAAGATAGGATTACCAAACTCTGTCATTAAAATATTCTAAATTTCAACTCAGGTGGTGAAGCTTCTATCATTTAGAATGGTAAGCCTATTGGGGCCTTTTAGGAAACACGAGGACTAAGGGAAGGGGATCCACTCTCCCCCTACCTATTTGTACTTTTATTAGAAATGCCTAAGTCAGAAGATTGACTCATTATTTAGGGAAAAGAAGTGGTCTTGTAACATACTAAAATCTAGAACCTTATCCTATTCTAAGGTTAAGAGGTTAGATACCGTAGTTCTTTGGGCTTAGTGAAATAAGGTTAAGGATATACCTAATGTGAGTTATTGGTAATCATAATAGGTAATGCATGACTAAATCACTCGAACATGTATGTATGAAAACAAATATGACATAATACCCTCATATTAATCATAACATCAATAATGGATACATAAAATATGTCACATGAGATAATGATAAGTATAATATATAATCCTTTTGGTTGTAATGCATAGATATGGGACACAATTGGAAGAATTATAATAATAATAGTGAGAAATTAATATTGATCTAGAATTTTCAATGGTTTTTCTTGGAACAAGAATGAGAAAAAGAAATAAACAATAACTCCCTAAACAAGATAATGTGATATTGTATTATTTAACATGAGAAATAATGGGTAATGAATAATGGGCTAAAACAAATAAAAGGAAGACTAATTGGGTAAGAATAACTTCAGATGCATTTCCTTTGGATATGATATGGCTTGAAGGCCAAGTTTCACAAATTTGGGTTAATAATAATTATGTCAATTTTATTTAGAAAAGAAAATGTGATTTTCCTTCAAAAAATGAGATAAATCATTTAATGACTCAAAAAGTGGAAAATAATCTTAGATTCATAATCTACACATTAAAAATAGTGTTTGCATGAATTTTCATATAATTTGGATGATCTTTAATATACATGTGTAGATTAGGAGAGAGGAAGTATGTAAAATTCAAAATTATTAAATAATGTATTAAATAATAACAAGAGATAAAAATAATGGCCGATTCATATTTCATATGTTTAAGTTTTCTTGAGGGTGACGTTTCACATTATTTACATAATGATAAGTATTTTTATTTTAACTGGGAAAAAAATAAGAATAAGAGTCAAATATATTAAATAAATTATTAAATGAATCCAAAAAAAAATCAAATTAAAAATCTAAATGCTAAAATGAGAATAGGTAAATTTTTCAACTAATTTGGACAATTTAAATATTCTAGTTAATTTAGGAGAGAGAATATAACTTAAAGAACAAAAACATTAATTAATATGTTAAAACAAATTAATTAGTTGCAAAATAATGTTCCTCGCATTTCATATTACTTATAAGCCAAGTTTCATATTTTTAGAAAGTTTCTAGATGCCTCTAACTCATTAAAGGGATAAAATAAGTGATAATATTTAAAAATATTGAATAAAATATTAGAACTCTTCAAAAAAATAAAATATGCCAAAATTAGATTGCTCATCCCAAACTCAACTAGTCTACTAAATTTAAATTGATTTAGAGTTTGTTTGCACCCTCAGATAATTATAAAAAGTTGTGTACATTAAATGTATTAAAAGAACAAAGTTGGAAAGTTGTATAAAATGACATTCATCACAACCCACATAAACAGTAATCGTCGACCAATGTCTGATAAATTTGGGCATAACTTCTTGTTTCTCAATAGAATTTCATGAAATGAGTTGCATTGGATTGAAAATCTAATTTTGCATCCATCCATACCCTGCTCAAGACCTATAATAGAGAATTCTAGAAATGCCTAAACTTATTCCTCAGGTATTCCAAATCAACTTCTCGCACACTCCTTGAAACTTAAATTCATATAAAAAGGACTCTACCCACATATGAAATTCACATCCAAAGACTTTCCTTTAGTTTCAATTTTTCCTTGCTTCGTCATTTCATCCTTGCCGAACGTAGTTCTTAGTTTGAGTTTGTGGGACCTCTCCCTGGTGTCTTGCTTCTTCAGAGCATAATTAGACCTTAGGGAAAAGTGATCTTGGAAATAACTAGATTGGTGAAGAGTGTTTATAGGACTCTCATGTAAGGTATGATTGCATTTAACATTATTTCTATATTGAGAAATTCTAATTCCTCTCTTAATGTATGTTTGCATCCCCTATTATTCCTTTTGAGCAATTCACTTATTTTTTTCACTCTCTTGGTCCTATGGACAATAGCCTACACAATATTCTTTCTTTTGAAAACTATGGCTCATGTAAACTACTTTATTTGGTACTGATCTTGTGATCATATTTGAGCATTCTCTTGGTCTCTTTCTTATTCTTTGCTCATGATGGTATATTCTTTTGTGAATGTGCTTTTTTGTCCATCTTTGTAGTGGATGTTTATATGGCACATTATGTGATGGCATGGATCCGGTAATCCTACTTTATTTTTTTGGATGTTCTTATCTCTCTTATTCTCTATTATACTTGTTTACTTTTTTTATGCATCATGTGGTGACTTCTAATATAATGTTACATGTTATTTTATGTGGATGTGAAAATTTTCACATATGAATGCAGTTGTGAAAATTCTTGCATATAAAAATATTTGCAGACATGCCTACGAAGATGTTGACAGACCCTGTCACTGCATATTTCAGAGCAGATGTATACAAGACCCTGCTCACCCGACATTATTTTTGGCAGATGTGTTATTTCCTACCAACATTTTAATATTGTTCTAGTGTTGTCACAGGAGAAACACATGGATGCTTTGCTGTTATTTTATTGGATTCATATTTTTTTGCCCTATTGCATAGTCCTTTACTTTTCTATGGGAAGCCTTTTATTTTGACATCCTTTATTTCATTATATTGCTCAATTTCATTTTAGTATGCACATACCAACATTTTTTTGATATCATCTATTTTTTTCCTCTTGTTGGGGTATGCTTCCAACCCCAAGTATAGGTCTAGGAGAACATGGAAGTTAACATGGACTTATCTTAAGAAGTTGAAGTTTGGAGACAATCTTCATATGGTTTAGATTTCTCTGTACTAGATCCTTATGTTGTAACTTCTATGTAAGCCCTATATGGGAGGTGATGATGTACTTTTGTATAGAATTGAACATAGTCATGTTTTCTATTCCGATGCTACTCTTTGATTATTTTGATTACCATTAATTAAGATTTTAAAATTCTACACCCACTCCAACATACCTTTCGATAGTGTTTAGAATGGATGTTTTATTCTTCAAATTTAAGTAGGTAGTGACACCCCTAGATCCCACTCCTTATAGGTTTCCTTTAAACCTATATAAAGATGGTCCCAAGATTGCACATCTTTGTTTTGCTAACAAATTATTCTTATTTTATGAGATAGAAGCTTCCCAAATGAAGTAAATTATGAAATGTTTTAAGGAGTTTGGTTTAGTCTTTATGCAATCCATACCGTCTACCAGGTTGTGCATTTATTTTACATAAAGCGTTCCACACAGAGTCAGAAGAAGGATCTGCCAAATAAGCGTGTTCTCTCAGTTCGATGATCTAGGGAAATATATCGGAGAGTGTTTGATCCACAAATGAGTGAAGTTAGACACCTATGGCGGGATACTGAATAAAATCTCTTCAAGTATCAATTCATGGTCTGGAAGATGTATTAGTCTAATGGGAAGAGTTTGCCTCGCTAAATCCACATTAACAGCGATACCTATCTATATCATGCAAATGTAAGTGATAACCCATAAGATATGTGACCACATAGATCGTAACATCAGAGCTTTCTGTTGGAAAATATGGCTACATAGTAGGCAGTAGAAACAAAAAATTTATGTACCATATTCCCATAATCAACAGATCGTGTCAATTACTATAAGACAAGAAGGATGGTTTTGAGGATATACCTAGTCCTAGAGAAAGTCTAGCAATATCTCCTCATCATTGTCATTTTGCAATTCTGACTCCTAGTTGCACTGGGACTCGTCTGACTACTCCTCCAAGAACACTAGACTCGCACATCATCTTCTGCAATAGTTCCTCTCATCACGGACTACTAGTTGACCATGCTCTCCTAGAGGAATACCATGACCTCCCACCTCTAGAGAAGTCCACATGGACCACCTAGAACTCTTGTTGGCCTACTAGACCAGACAACAAGGAGTTGTCCCTCCTGTTGGTGTACTAGTCACCAACTTGTTCTCCCACAACAATGATCTCAGTTTCTCTCTCCCTTTTCTATCTCGTGGTTACCTCATCCAGAGAGGACAATGTTTGTCTGAGCAATTAATTCTCAATAGTTTATGTTGTGCTCTAGGAAGCCCTCAGTACCACTCTATTTATAGATGGGGTTTGGGTCCAAGCTTCCAATATATATGGGAGTGGAAGGGACCAGAAGATCTTAAATTTTCATAACAATTCTCAAAATCTCCCAACATGTGATACCCCAGACAATCGTCTGGCAACCCAGAAGGTCATCTGGCACAACCTAGATGAAAATTTGGTTTTTTCCGAGTTGTACACAAAATTGGCAACTCAATTCGCATCAATGTTGGACATTGATTTCCTTACACAACAAGTAATGTACAAGTGAAACAAATAGATAAACATCTAGAACCTTACCTTAACCAAACTAGACCATCTCTCCCATCTGAGATGGTCGTCTCGGTCACCCAGATGGTAGTCTGGTGACCTGAGTTGAGTCAGTTGGTTGTGTCAGTTCACTTCTTAGCCAATTTCAACTCAAAATAGGCCTGACTCCCCAAACACTGGTCTCAACACTTGAGATGACCCTTTGGAAATTCTAGATGGCTTTCTCAACAGTTGAGATGGGTGTTTAGTAGTGTTTTCAGTCTAATTGTTGTGTGAATCAAATACCTAAATACTTTAGTACTTAATTCAATTGTCATTCAAGATATGAACTCCTTTTCTAGGTTGAGACCGATGTGTGTGACCCTATAGGTCCCATATTATGTTGTCAGTGAATGTCTATAACAACTTATGACATCACAAGCAATGAATGGTTGTTAGTCACACATCAATTCTACCCAAGTAAATGGAAAGTTTGGGAACAACTTCAACCTACAATCTATGTATGGTGTTGTAGTGCTTGTATAGTTCCTTTGTCACTAATGTTAAGATTGAACTCGATGCTTGGAGCAATCACCCTCTTAATTATTCAATCTTGTTTCTTGAACCAAGAGTAGACTGTATGAGATATATGTAAGCTTAATATCACATATTGAATCACTTTTATGCATGGCCTTGCAATTCTCAATCTCTCTAATTAAGAGGCCTAGAACATCAAACTCTTATAGGAGGGACAAATCCCATATCTATCACTCACGGTCTATCCCCATGTGTTAAAGCCACCCAATCATCACCTTTATAATAACCCATGTTTCAGGACTGTGTTTGATGATGTCAAAGTGTACCCAATGACATGTGATGAGTTTAGTGATTTCAGGTCTAAGAATCAAAACCACCACCATCACTGTGACATCTGACAATGAATTTCATGATGATGGATTCCATGTGTTAGTCTCACAATGGGTCTGTCTGATACACTGTTCTCTAACATGCATCTATATGATTGGTTTGATATTTTCGTATCATAACCAATGAGATTATGTCATCAACCAACTCACAATCTGATCTCATGTGTCATTGTTGTCTATCAACCTTCCATAATGAGAACCGATCAGGGACATAATTAGAATATGTATATGTACTCTTAACATCTTTATGAACACATTTCTTCCATGCCTAATACTTGAAGACATACATCACCGAGTAATATTATTCTCTAGACATTTATAATGTTACATCATTATCTCATAACTAAATTAAACTGAATAAATCGAAAGCTTGCATTTTATTAATAGTCAAATAATTTTACAAGTTATTGCCATTACAATCATCATTTGATTAGCTCTCTGGGCATACATTCCAACACTTTCCTTTTGGGAAGCAACCACAAATGCCACTCTATTGTGGTGCTTGCATGGATTAAATTCACATGCAGTAAGAAGTATGGTGGCCTGAGCTGAAGTCGATGAGAGAGTGCAACATGGAAATGGTGTCCAAACACGCATGGCATCTCTGCATAGAAAGGAAGTCTCTCTAGTGTTCTTCCCTTTATTCCAAATTCAGTCAATATTCATGTGGATATTCCCCAAGCATATCTAGATTGGGGAGAGTAGCCTTGCAATGCAAGGACTTCATTAACTATAAATCTATGATAATTTTGCTGAGTGGGATTGATTCAAATGTCTAGAGAAATAAGTGGTGGTGTCAGGATACTATACTATAGAACTTGGTCATTAGGGCCACACCCCTTGATCTAATAGATCTATGACTCTCTAGTTTTGTTAATCTAGAGAACAAATGGGATGTGGAATTTCTGAACTCATGGTTTCCAAATGAGACCGTGTAGAGGGTCACCAAGGTACCAGTGCCTATGGGCTCTTGTGATAGGAATGTCAGGGCATGGATTCACATTGACTCCAATAAATTTTCAACTACAAGTACATATGATATCTTTCGAAAGGATAAAGATAGCCAAACTCCCAACCAATGGAATATAATTTGGTGAAATAAAGTTGCTTCAAGGGTAAAATACTTTGTGTGGCCTGTAGGACATGAAGCCACCCTAACTAATAATTGGAGAGTTGAAAGACATC
The DNA here is from genome assembly GCA_963693085.1 of Alisma plantago-aquatica. Taxonomy (NCBI): domain Eukaryota; kingdom Viridiplantae; phylum Streptophyta; class Magnoliopsida; order Alismatales; family Alismataceae; genus Alisma; species Alisma plantago-aquatica. The sequence continues at coordinate 929,281,710 of OY856411.1, read as the reverse complement.
TAACTAAAAATAGGATGTGTCCTAAATGTATGTCCCATGAGGAAAGAAGCCTCCATGCATTGAGAGATTGTCCTTTTACTAGTCCAGTCTGGAAAGGGACCATTGAGCAAAGGAAATGGACATCCTTCATCTATGAGTCTATGATATAGAAGTGGATATCCTCTAATATTACTTCTAACATATAACACAATAACTCCTTCATGTTGAGGTGTTGGCATATATGGAGAAACAAAAACTTGGAAGTATTTGAAAACATTACGAAACTTGTTGAATTCATTTCATTAGAAAGGAAGTGGACAAGGCCTAGTGGGAGCAGAATCAGAAGTCACATTCTAGCCTTTCTAGACCTCACCCTTGGATACGACCTCTTGAGGCTCATATAAATATTAATATAGATGTGACCTTCAAGAAAGTTTGCATTTCTATTATTTGTCATGATACTATGGACAACTAGTTGGGTGGCCTGGGAAAGATTATTAAAGTTGATAGTGTGCTTGAGGATGAGGTCCATTCAATAACCATTTCTATGGACATGGCAAAGGAACAACATATCAACTTCATAAACATTGAAACAACCCCAAGTTTTGTGATGAACTTCCCTATCCATACAACCTCCTTTGCTTCCCTCAATGGAGCAATATACTCAACCTCTATTGTAGAATCTACACCTATCTCTTTCTTGGAACTCTTCCAACTTAGAACTCCATTGTTGAGGTAGAACACAAATCCTGATTGTGATTTATAATCACCTTTATCAGTCTAGAAGCTTGCATTAGTGTAACCCTTCACCACCAACTCTTACTCTCTGTCATAGACCAAGAACTGATTCTTAGTGCTTCTCAAGTACTTGATGATGTTATTCACAGCTATCCAATGAGAATTACCTAGATCTGACTGATTTCTCCTCATCATGATCAAGGCATACGAGATGTCTTGACGGCTACACAACATTGCATACATGATTGATCCAATTGTTGAGACATATGGAATCAAACTCATGTGTTCCCTTTCTTCACAAGAACTAGGACATTGAGCTATAGAGATGGGGACACCATAACATGTAGGGTGGTTTCCTATCTTTGAGTTCTCCATGTTGAACCTCTTTAGTACTTTTTCAATGTATGTGCTTTGACTTAGCCCAAAAAGCCTTCTAGATCTATCTCTATAGATCTGTATCCCCAAGATGTAGGATGCTTCTCCCAAGTCTTTCACAGAGAATGTATTTCCAAGCCATGTCTTTACCTTTTGTGAAGCAGGGATGGGATTCTCCATCAATAGTATGTCATCTACATACAATATGAGGAATGTCACTATGCTCTCACTAACCTTCCTATACACACAAGGTTCATCATTATTTTGTATAAAGCCAAACCCTTTTACTGTCTCATCAAAATGAAGATTCCAACTCTGAGATGCTTGATTCAATCCATAGATTGACCTTTGTAGCTTACAACCTTTATTTGCAAACTTTGGATCTATAAACTTCTTAGGTTGTGTCATATACACATCTTTAACAAGATTCTCATTAAGGAATGTGGTTTAACATCCATTTTCCAAATCTCATAGTCATGATAAGCTTCACTAGAAAGCATGATCTTGATGGATTTAACCATAGCCACTAGAGAAAAGATTTTTTTCATAGTCAACACCTTGAACTTATCTGAAACCCTTTGCAACCAATCTGGCCTTATAGGTTTGTACCTTACGATCCATGTCGGTCTTCTTCTTGAAGACCCAATTTCACCCTATGGGTTTTACCCCTTCAGGTGGATCCGCCAAAGTCCATACTTTGTTGTTATACATGGATTCCATCTTAGTTCTCATGGCCTCAAGCCATTTCTTATACTCTGGTCCCTCTAGAACATCTTGATAGGAAATTGTCTCATCATATATGACCAATTCACTACCTTCCTAAGTTACATGATATCAAAATCTTTCATGCTCAAGGTGTGTCCTATTAAATCTATGAGGTTCCTGTGTCACTTGAGGAATTTGAGATTCCACAACACTTTGTGAATCACTAGGTTCCTCTTGTACATATAACAGTTCAATGTTTTCTTGTTGGTCTCGAGCCTATTCGACTTCTAATTGCCTCCCACTAATTTCTTTGGAAATTAATTCCCTTTCTAGGAATACAACATCTATGGCAACAAACACTTTGTTGTCATATGGATTATACAAGTAGTATCCCACGTTTCTTTGGGATATCCAACAAAATAACATTTTCCAGATCTAGTGCCAAGATTTTCAAGAAACATTGTCTTGACATAAGCTTCACAACCTCAAATCCTCATAAAAGACATTTTGGGATGCTTCCCAGTCCATATCGCATTTGGTAACTTTTGAACCGATTTATATGGTACTCAGTTTAGTGTAAACGCAGTAGTGTAAACACAGTAGTTTGTAGAGCAAAATCCCTTAAGGTAGTCAAAAGATTGGTTGAACTCATCATAGATCACCCCATATCTAGTAATGTGTGATTCCTTCTTTCTGATACACCATTATGTTGTTGTGTGTTCTAGGTGGAATCCACTAGTATACAATCCCATGGGCTCTAAGAAGGTCCTCAAACTCTTGATTTAAGTATTATCCACCTCGGTCAGAACAAAGTGCCTTAATACTTTTACCAAGTTGGTTCTGTATTTCATTCATAAACACCTTGAACTTTTCAAGAGTGTCTAACTTATGTTACATCAAGTAAACATTGCCATACCTACTAAAGTCATCAGTGAAGGTAATGAAGTATTGATACCCACCTCTATTGGTTGTTCTAAAAGGTCCACACACATCAGTATGTATGAGTGCTAATAAATCACTAGCCCTCTCATTATTACTAGTGAATAGGGTGTTAGCCATCTTGCCCATCAAACAAGATTCACATGTCTCTATTGATTCGAAATCAAAATAGTGTAGATAACCATCTTTATGGATTCTAGATATGCCATTCTCATTTACGTACCCTAGACGACAATGCCAAAAGTATGTTTTGTTTTAGTTTTAGTCTTTTGGTATTAATGTTATATACATTTTACGTTAGATCTAACAAATAAAGACCATAAAACATTGGGGAACTGCCATAAAAGATCCCATCATTTGAAATAGAACATCAACCATTTTTAATATGGAATTGAAATGCATCCTTGTCCAAAAATGATACATAAATGATATTTCTATTTATTGTAGGTACATAATAGAAGTTTTTTAACTCTATTAAAAGACTCACAGGCGGAGATATACTATAGGTTCCAACTGGGTTGGCCTCAACTCTTACGCCATTAGCAACTCACAGTTCCACCTCACCTTTTCCCAAAGGCCTACTTACTTTTTGATCTTGCATATGTGAAAATAGGTGAGATCTACATCTGGTATCTAATACCCATGATGATTAAGTAGATATATTTATATCAATAAGGTATCTACCTAAAGTGGAGATCATCATTCTGATCTTCTGCTTCCTGAAAGCCTATTAGTACAAAGGATGAGCTCCTTTTGTACTTTTCTTTCTCCTTATCTTGAGTGTTGAATATTTGAATTTAGGCTTGATTATAGAATTCTTCTTGATGTTTCTTTGATAGTTTGACTCATCTCCATTGATCACCATCACGGGCTTGTCCTTCTTAAAGTTTGCTTCAGGATGGATCAACATGGCAAGCAAGCCTGACATCTCTCCAACTGTATTATTCACATGATAGCATGCAATAAGGCAGCTATATGATTCAAGCATGGTCCTTAAAATCATATCAGTAGCTAGATGTTGGCTCAAGGTAAATCCCAATTTTTCAAGATGATACACATGTCCAATCATGTTGAGCACATGTTGTTCTAGTGAGGTTCCCTGTCATCTTTGACTCAAGTAGGACCTTTAGGATAGTTTCCCTTTCTTGCTTATCAAGGCCAAGTGTTACCTTCTTAAAATGTGTCACCATATCAAGAACACTCATGTCATGTCATTGCTCATGCAACTCATAGTTCATGCAGCTAAGCATAAGGTACTTTATCTCCAAGGAACCATTGACATGCTTCCAGTATGCATTTGACATGTGCCCTAGGTGCATCAAGAGGAGGTATTTCAGGCACTGGTTTCTCAAGTACGTAGAGCTTGCACTCTTCATTGAGAACCCTTCTCAAAGTCCAAAACCACCCATGTAAATTTCTCCCGTCAAGTTTGTCCTTCTTTAGGACCAATCAAAAATTGGATTTGTTCATCATTTGATTCTACAACAGAAAATTTGCATTTGTCAAAAACCATTTTTTATTTGATTTGATTTCAAAAAATGATGATATTAATTACGTCTTTAATCATTATTGCTTCCACTATTTTTTTTTGAATTGATAACCCTCAATATCAATTTGGAATATTACAGTGTACAATTTTCTAGTGGTCCAAGATCCATATTTCATTATGTCATGAGTCGGCTTTTGCCGATCTCCCACAACTTGACTATTTAGGTAGGCCATCTTGCCAATTGTATCACATGAAACTCTTGGATAGATGATATGTACAACCCTTTGCCATGATCATCTGCATACTTATGGTGCTTAGTCTCACTAAGGCATCGCCACTTAAGATGGACCCAAAATCCAACATGATAATAATACATCCTACTTTTGCGGATCCTATATCACTACCATCACACTTCCACGAGATAAATGGTGCATTACGCTTTTATGTATCCTATGCTTAGTCGATCAAGCTTTTCTAATGTGCCACTTTTTGAAAGCATCTAGGACTTAATATTTTAGTTGAGGGAGTTTGTATAAATACATATACTTTATCCAATCACTACATATATCATGTACATGTTATAACTCATAATGAAAACATGCAATAAATGAAAGTGATGGTTATGTCTAGACTAACGTAATCCCTTAGAGACATAAGGAATTATGGTCACCTAGATCTAAATCACATGCACAAACCTATTGTTGATGAAGATTTGTGTAATTCCCCTCCAAGCACATACATGACAGTGGAAGCAAACCCTATGGTGTCCATAACATGGGTGTGATGACCCTGATTTTTGGTCTTGATACCCAATAAGGTGTTCAAGGACTATGAATATTGTGTAGATGGTTGAACCCAAATTGGGTGATTGGTTATTCAATTGTTGATTCTTGTCACAATAAAATTCCAATTTATGATCATGACACATAATCTATGTCAATAATGAGGAATATATTTCGTTATTCAAATTGGGTAATCATGTTGTTATACATTCATTCACAATATACATGGATATGAATAGTCCATTAAGAACCCTAAGTTGTACCATGATCACAGTAAGTGTATTGAAGTTGATTGGTTACAACTTAAGGACAATTGATCATTATATTTGACCATGCTACCTGCATATTATAACTTTATTTCAAGAATCAATTAATGGACAAATATTAAGTTTTTGGGCCTCCAAATTGGACACAATGTACTTTAGGATATTATAATTGTATGTCTGAAGTCTCATATATGAATAGGGCTCCTACTTAAGGTATGCAAGTGCTAAAATGTTGGATACTTTGATTTAAAGGAGCAAGGTTCCAATGACTTTAGAATAAAGTTGGGTGGCCAATGTGGTAATGTCACGCTAACATGGGTTTTGTGGGTAGTGCAGAACCATGCCAACAATCGATACATGAAGGCTGAATAGCTCCTTGGTCATTACACACCTCCACATATGGAGGAACAGAACACAGGTTCGGTGCCTTCTAGATCCGATGAAGGTGGGGCAGTCTAAGGGAATTTGTTGGCAGACTCATGACATGCACCATAGTTTGAACCGATAATACCTTCACTTGACCTTGGATACCTATGGTATCGATACACTGCAGTCTTTCATTCTCACCGTTCTCCATCGTATTTCTCCTAACCACTCATAGTGTCCATGGAATCCTCATATAAGGGGGTACACATTCCCCTCATCTCCAGATACCCGTGGGTAGTCATAGACAAGGGAAGAGGAGAAGGACCGTAGATGAAGGTTTCTGAGAGAGTAGGAAGAAAGGACACATGTTGCTGATGTGTTTTGAATCCCGCCAAACCAACTAGGAGTTGCAGGTGGGGCATTCCTCCTTGCCATTGAAACCCTCTTCTCGTGTGGCAGCCGCCAGAGTTGTATAGCCTAGGAGGAGCATGTGTGTGGAGGATGAAGCTCCTAGATGAGGTTCAGGTCACCGTTCGCCGAAATCCATCCTCATGGCAGCGCCCTGCGTCCCGCACACAGAGAAGACCACGAGACAAAAACCTACTTCCCCCTTCTCTCGCCCACCACAGCGGCATATGCGGTGGAGCCGTCTCGAGCTCTTGAGCCTCCCAGCCTTGGGTGATGCGCCTGGTCATAGGAGGAGGATCTTCTCCAGCAATTAACCCCCCGGCAGAGAGGCCACAAGATCGCAACTTCAGCCTGCCCAAGGCCATCCATCATGGTGATAGTAGTAGAGCCACAGAGCTCCCCTGCGTAAACTGACTATGCATCCATGTCTCCACGAAGGACGTCGATCTACGACCAGGACCCCCCTGGTCACCGCTCTGGAGTCCAAGACGGAGCCTGCCGAAGCTGATGCTTGCGGAAGCGCCCAACAGGAAAGCAGATAGTTTGGATGACTTCTCTCTGCTGGCGTTGGAGCGGCCACAGGTGATCTCGGGATCCCATGAAAAGGAATCCATACGTTCCAGACGGTGAGGAGAAGGCGATGCAACCGCGGAGACATGCTGGGAAGGCCATAACGGCGCCCACTGTTCCAGCAGACGGAGCACGCAAACATCGCGAGAAGGAGAAAGAAGGAAAGAAAGGAGGATCGGGTCTGCTGCCTTGAACCTGACCCAGACCAAATGTGAACCGCCGACTCAACCAAGTGAACTGGCCGCAGCAAGCAAAGGAGTTGCGCCAGACCTAATGGCCACGTGGCAAGTCCCCATTGGCTGATTAAGGTAAAATCTTCAGTAAATCTGCAAATCTTCAATAAATCATAGAAAATAGCCTACTGATCAGAAAAATGTAAATAAGGTATCGAAATTCTCAGAAAAATATGTAGAACAATATGAAAGCTTAATATCAGACTTTTTATGCTTTAATATTAGAAATATCATATAAGACATGAAATACTTGTTTAATGGATAATAAATATCAAAGGATGATATAAAATCATGGAAAAATATCAGTAAGTCCACGATTATGTATAGAATGCATATGATGTCAGATATCGTCATGTTGATGCACAAAATTCTATAATTTGATTAATATGGCTAATTAGGGCTAATAACACTAAAGATAATGTCATTAATGCATACATGCTCAATAAATGATGAAATTCACAGAACATTCTCATATCTGTAATTTAAAGATAACATGTAAATATGACACCAGTTTTGTACACGGAATTCATGTTGTAAGAAGATGAACCTTGATACATGGGTTGTAACCCAAACTTGAATAATATATATAAACTAGGGTTATTATGTGCACAAAAAGGATATGGAACCTAATATTCAGATAATGATCATAATCTGGAGAATGACATCAGTAAGATAAATATAAGATAATAATGCAAGTAAACGTTGGAATATCCTAATGAGATAATATAAACCCTAATGAACACGACTAGGGTTAAGATGATCAGAATCTGATGATAGTATGTGGTCTTGTCCTAATTAGGTGATGACCAGTTCTAGATGATCAAGGATAGCTATGATTAGAAATCTCTGAACTTAGGTACGTGGGTTTTTATTTAAGTATATGACTATGGTTTTCTTGCTTGAAATCATGATATGTATGTATGCTCTCTTCTATTTGCAAATATTGGATGTAGTATTGCTATGTAGTACTCGTTGTTTTATCACTTGTAAACATAAATGATATGTAGATGTTTTGTAGGACCAGTTCTAGATGATCAAGGATAGCTATGATTAGAAATCTCTGAACTCAGGTACGTGGGTTTTTATTTAAGTATATGACTATGGTTTTCTTGCTTGAAATCATGATATGTATGTATGCTCTCTTCTATTTGCAAATATTGGATGTAGTATTGCTATGTAGTACTCGTTATTTTGTCACTTGAAAACATAAATTATGAGTAGATGTTTTGTAGTTATTTAAGGTGTTCATTATCCCCCTTACGAGGGAATGGATTAATGTTGGCTAGTACACCTCCCTAGAGCACACAGTGTACGGGGAGTTTCCCTAGAGTACTTGGTACATGGGGATGGGCCCAATATTTATGTTTTGGTACTAGTCCACCTTGATAATACAATTCATCTAGGAAAATGACTTAAATTGGCGTATTTCGCTTAATAAAGAAGTGTTTTCTATGATTTTATATCCTTCTGCAAATCTTTTTTTTTTCTTTCAAAATTATGAAAGCCATAAATATATGTATCTTTCTGCCCATGTACACAACACCTTGTGTGTTTATTTGTTGTTTCACATATGTTTTAGGTTCAGAGATAGCGTGGGATAAAAGATGTGAAGTGAGCAATGTTCAGGTTGTACCTATTGTGTAGATCCTAGTTTAGCATACATGTTCTTAGACTGTAGAATTTTCATTCGATATGTAATTGTAAATCATTGTGTAATAATTCATGTTGTATAAATATACATGTTGAATGTTGAGAAATGTTATGGTTGTATGTTCATGTATGCGTATTATGCTTCTGCATCACTTTCTGATATGGTTGGATGATGTTTTCGGATTTTGACATCTCATTCCCAATAGGGTTTGGAGAAATCAAAATCTGGGGACATCACAGTTGGTATCAGAGCATGAACAATAGATACACCTAACAATTACTCACCATGAAACGTTAAACCTAAATCTCACCTTTCACTTTAAACCCTAGAAACCTAGTAAGTTGTTCTATAGGAATAAGGTTTAACTTAGCCTCTAGGTTAGAACCTAGATGTTCGAGAACTAGGTTTAGATAAGTGTGTGAAACCCTTTCCATATAGAGCTCATATGTATTGGGTAGCTACACTAATCTACACCATGTTCTCACCATTTCACTAGGTGACATGGCACTAGACTATCTACTGTGTATGGGACACTCGTTTTGCTGATTTGGTTTTGTTTCCCAATCGGCTCGAGCCTCGACAGTTTTCTCTGACGTCTTCTTTCTCGGAGAAAAACTATATAATATTTTATTATATATATGTAAATATAAAAATGTGTCCCTCACACTGTAGAGTAGTTAATGTTCATGCAACCTAAAAGAAAAGGAGCAACATCAGTCTAGAAGAGAGAGTAGTTTAGATTAGATGTCTAGATCCTTATCAAGATATGTGATACATAGAGTAGATGATAGAATGATAGTTGAAATAAGAATGTGAAAACTTATCTAAGTTGATCTATGATGGTATAAGTTTCCTTATAAAGATTTAAGTTGCATATGAGATGAGTTCAATTTTAGAAAATCTAAGCTATGTCTTGCTGACGAAAAGACATACCCCTTTCTTATTAAGGCAATCTAAGTTAAGATAAAGTTGAATATGCATGAGCCTCAAGCTCTCTAACAAAGGAGGACCTCAGTGTTAGGAAAAGATACGTGGTGAACTCCAGAGAGAGTGAGACCCACAAGGAGAGGGTCAAAGGACCTACCCTTCAACATATATGAAAATACGTGATGTATATATGAAATGATGTGTCCTAAGCTGGGTTACTCCTGAGTAGACGAGTTGAGTCCTTTTTGCATGATTCAATCCTATATGTGAGAATTGGGTGAAAGAAAAGGATGAGTAGATGACCCATATGATAAAGTCAATCCTTTGGCTGAGTTAGGTCCTAGCTGGAGTGACATATTTTGTGAATTTCATCATTAGTTGCAAGTGAGGTAATACATGAACTCTAGTTATGAGAGTATGATGCTTTGTGCAAAAGATACTCAAAATACATGTTCACCCTTCTTTTCCTCTTTCTTAATATACTATGATAGAAGCCTCACTTGAGCTATATACATGATTTATTTATGAAGAGTCACTCGTGTAAGTGTGGCCTAATATTGTCTATATTTCCTCCCTATATCATACATGTGATATCCAAGTTTGAAAGCATGATAAAATTGGCTTAGTATATTCTCTTTATCTCTATATCATGCATGAATGGTATAAGTTTGAAATCATGAGCAAAAAAAAAGATATCTTTGGCTCATAGATTAATAATATAGTGCCTAGTATCAATCCTTCTAAATCTAAGCTTCTTCTTGAGGATAACTCGTTGAATAGGGTGAAACCCTAATATTCTAGTATGATAAGCAAGCCTTTGTCCAATGATGAAATCATAGTATGATGTTGATCATAAACCACATTAATGATGTAAACATGATAATTCTAGTGACTAAAGATGTGAGATCTTGACATCATCTTACATAGGCAGGTATATTGAAAGATGAAAACTTTAGTAATACCTCCTTAACTTCTTACGAGCAAACAAAACCCTTATCCTTAAGGGACTATGAGGATGTAAATCATAAGATACAAGAATGTCATATGATGACTAAGACACTAAGTGATGCTACAATCCCATTAAAAAAAATTTCTTTCACCTATATAAGGTGGGGTGGGTACACCCTTGCATGCTTAAATATCCTAAGATAAAACTTAGGGTATATCCAGAACTATGATGGCTTTGAATTCTAGAAGTGTTGACTTATATGAGGTTGAACTCCGTGGTTTCACCTTAAATATGAGATTACTTGAATTTCGAGGACGAAATTCCATATAAGGTAGGGTGAATGTGATGACCCTGATTTTAGGTCTTGATACCCAATAAGGTGTTCAAGGACTATGGATATTGTGTAGATGGTTGAACCCAAATTGGGTGATTGGTTATTCAATTGTTGATTCTTGTCACAATAAAATTCCAATTTATGATCATGACACATAATCTATGTCAATAATGAGGAATATATTTTGTTAATCGAATTGGGTAATCATGTTGTTATACATTCATTCACAATATACATGGATATGAATAGTCCATTAAGAACCCTAAGTTGTACCATGATCACAGTAAGTGTATTAAAGTTGATTGGTCACAACTTAAGGACAATTGATCATTATGTTTGACCATGCTACCTGCATATTATGACTTTATTTCAGGAATCAATTAATGGACAAATATTAAGTTTTTGGGCCTCCAAATTGGGCACAATGTACTTTAGGATATTATAATTGTATGTATGAAGTCTCATATATGAATAGGGCTCCTAATTAAGGTATGCAAGTGCTAAAATGTTGCATACTTTGATTTAAAGGAGCAAGGTTCCAATGACTTTAGAATAAAGTTGGGTGGCCAATGTGGTAATGTCACGCTAACATGGGTTTTGTGGGTAGTGCAGAACCATGCCAACAATCGATACATGAAGGCTGAATAGCTCCTTGGTCCTTACACACCTCCACATATGGAGGAACTAAACACAGGTTCGGTGCCTTCTAGATCTGATGAAGGTGGGGCAGTCTAAGGGAATTTGTTGGCAGACTCATGACATGCACCATAGTTTGAACCGATAATACCTTCACTTGACCTTGGATACCTATGGTATCGATACACTGTAGTCTTTCATGCTCACCATTCTCCATTGTATTTCTCCTAACCACTCATACTGTCCATGGAATCCTCATATAAGGGGGTACACCTTCCCCTCGTCTCCAGATACCCATGGGTAGTCACAGACAAGGGAAGAGGAGAAGGACCGTAGATGAAGGTTTCTGGGAGAGTAGGAAGAAAGGACACATGTTGCTGATGTGTTTTGAATCCCGCCAAACCAACTAGGAGTTGCATGTGGGGCATTCCTCCTTTCCATTGAAACCCTCTTCTCGTGTGGCAGCCGCCAGAGTTGTATAGCCTAGCAGGAGCATGTGTGTGGAGGATGAAGCTCCTAGATGAGGTTCATGTCGCCGTTCGCCGGAATCCATCCACATGGCGGTGCCCTGCGTCTCGCACACAGAGAAGACCACGAGACAAAAACCTACTTCCGCCTTCTCTCGCCCACCACAACGGCATATGCGGTGGAGCCGTCTCAAGCTCTTGAGCCTCCCAGCCTTAGGTGATGCACCTAATCATAGGAGGAGGATCTTCTCCAGCAATTAACCCCCCGGCAGTGAGGCCACAAGATCGCAACTTCAGCTTGCCTAAGGCCATCCATCACGGCGATAGTAGTAGAGCCACAGAGCTCCCCTGCGTAAACTGACTATGCATCCCTATCTCCACGAAGGACGTCGATCTACGACCAGGACCCCCTTGGTCACCACTCTGGAGTCCAAGACGGAGCCTGCTGAAGCTGATGCTTGCGGAAGCGCCCAACAGGAAAGCAGATAGTTTGGATGACTTCTCTCTGCTGGCCTTGGAGCAGTCACAGGTGATCTCGGGATCCCATGAAAAGGAATCCATATGTTCCAGACGGCAAGGAGAAGGTGATGCAACTACGGAGACATGCTGGGCAGGCCACAACGGCGCCCACTGTTCCAGCAGATGGAGCACGTAAACATCGCGAGAAGGAGAAAGAAGGAAAGAAAGGAGGATCAGGTCTGCTGACTTGAACCTGACCCATACCAAATGTGAACCGTTGACTCAACCAAGTGAATCGGCCAGTATATTGCTGTGTAGTACTCGTTGTTTTATCACTTGTAAACATAAATGATATGTAGATGTTTTGTAGGACCAGTTCTAGATGATCAAGGATAGCTATGATTAGAAATCTCTGAACTCAGGTACGTGGGTTTTTATTTAAGTATATGACTATGGTTTTCTTGCTTGAAATCATGATATGTATGTATGCTCTCTTCGATTTGCAAATATTGGATGTAGTATTGCTATGTAGTACTCGTTATTTTGTCACTTGAAAACATAAATTATGAGTAGATGTTTTGTAGTTATTTAAGGTGTTCATTATCCCCCTTACGAGGGAATGGATTAATGTTGGCTAGTACACCTCCCTAGAGCACACAGTGTACGGGGAGTTTCCCTAGAGTACTTGGTACACGGGGATGGGCCCAATATTTATGTTTTGGTACTAGTCCACCTTGATAATACAATTCATCTAGGAAAATGACTTAAATTGGCGTATTTCGCTTAATAAAGAAGTGTTTTCTATGATTTTATATCCTTCTGCAAATCTTTTTTTTTCTTTCAAAATTATGAAAGCCATAAATATATGTATCTTTATGCCCATGTACACAACACCTTGTGTGTTGATTTGTTGTTTCATGTATGTTTTAGGTTCAGAGATAGCGTGGGATAAAAGATGTGAAGTGAGCACTATTCAAGTTGTACCTATTGTGTAGATCCTAGTTTAGCATACATGTTCTTAGACTGTAGAATTTTCATTCGATATGTAATTATAAATCATTGTGTAATAATTCATGTTGTATAAATATACATGTTGAATGTTGAGAAATGTTATGGTTGTATGTTCATGTATGCGTATTATGCTTCCACATCGCTTTCTGATATGGTTGGATGATGTTTTTGGATTCTGACATCTCATTCCCAATAGGGTTTGGAGAAATCAAAATCTGGGGACGTCACAATGGGTCACTCAACTTGGAGGAACATTACAAAGCATGATATACATTGAAACAAGATAAATGAAACACCATGCATTATCTCAAAAATAGATTCGTACATTGTTCTTTGAAAGGGAAAACATAAATGGTCTCATCTTATTTCAAAACCTAATACATGTAGCCAAGGAAAAACTAAAGCATGAAGTGAAACTAAACTAGATAATCTATGGAGTGGTAGATGACACCCCACCAAGCTAAAGTCTCCTTGATCAGATACACTTGAAATTTCACTTGAAATCCCTCTTGCTCCTTGATCTAGGGACATCTCATCCCATGGACATGCAAAACAAAGCAACAACGTAAGTAAGCGGCACAATGCATGTTATAAGAACTAAAAATAAGCACATATACTTAAACTGAAATAAACTTGACATGGCTTAACAATTGAATTACCATTACACTTTATCTTTCATTACATAAAAAAATTAAGAAACATTACTATATGCATTCTCTCCATCACTACCCACATGGGGCACATCCTGCTCAGAAATCTCATCATTACTAGGAAATCCATAACGACCATAAAGGTCCACCATTGTGAGAAACATATAATAAGTTGCTTAATTATCTTATATTAACCATTAACATCATTGTTCTTTTCTTTCCATCAATGTAAATTATACTCATCCAATAATTGCACCAAAGTGCTCATCAGGTTGGTTAAGGTTCATCTTAGTGGCACCAAAGTGCTCATCAATGCTATAAAGACAAAATAACATAAAGAGGATAAATTTTCAACTTAAGTGCATTATCTTAATCATAATGGGATTTCTTCCACCTAATATTGAAATTAACATTAAAAGACTTACATAAAGCTTTCTTCAATTTCTTAATCATTACAAGGTCATATCATTAAACTGATGAACGTCAGTTGTAAGCATATGAATTTATGATTATAGAAAGAAACATGCAATAATAAAATCAGAGGCACCATCATTATCTTAATTTCATTCATTAACCTGGAATTTAAAGAATAATATTAAATAATACTTAACATGCAATTCATCCAAGATATATACGCATAGTGGCATGACCCATTTACCTTGAGCAAGGCAACACCTAATCTTGTCTCCCTAGTCTTTAACAAATCCTAAGTTCCTAAAACAACATGATTTATATCATTTATCACTTTAAACACCATCCTAAACCCTAATATGAGTCTTCTAGGAAAACATGCTCAAACACTCTTACATTAGGGTTTAAAAACCTAAATTGACTTCCTTATCAAAAAATCATTCCAATGAGTATATTTGGGTATTTTTTTATCATCTAATGATTTAATATGAATTATCGAATCATTGACCAATTAGAAATCATAGAAAATCCATGTGGTCCTGGGCCCATATCTAGCTGGCCCAATTAGGTGCCTCCAGCTAGAGAAAAGACTCATCATTTTTTAAAAGAAGAAAAGGCGCTAAAAACCCAAAAATACCCATGGTTGCACAATAGATCAAATTAGATCTACAGGGGCAAAACTGGTGAAACTCTACCTGGCATCTTCTTCTTTAAAATGCAACCCAAACAACATAGTACACCATGAAATCAGTAAGAACTGGAGATTCCAAATCTTGATTCTACTTTGCTTCTCTAGAAATTGAGGTGCTAAGGACTTCTCCCACCTCAGGCCACAGTCAAAGGGCCAAGTCTCATCATTTGCGGTGGTCAACAGCTTGAGAAAATCATGCAACCATGTTTGAGCAGAGGAGAAATAGAGGTGGGAAAACAAGTGACCCAAAACATGACCCCAAGGATGGTATATAATTCAAAGGCCTCAAATAGAAGAACCCTTATGCCTGGGCAGAGACAAAGAGCGGTTAAACCATGAAAAACTAACACTCAAACACCTAATAAGATTGTGGATTCATAAAATGTAACAAGCCACACACAAAAGAGGGAAGAAGTCATACCACGCTATGATGGGAACTTGATTGGTCCCAAAGTTTCTATCAGTTGTTTGGAGGTTAAGGGAAGAGTCCAACGACTCCTATTAAGATCGTGACGACCCGAGCTGCCCTGGCATCAATCTCCATTGAAGCCTGAAGAGTAGCTTCATGCTTATAGTGAGGGAGACAATGTGAGGGCTACACGGAGGTGGAAGTTGGATTATGGTGGTGTGAGAAAGCTTTTAGGGGGTTTACTTATATAGGCGGTGATCTATAATGGCTTTGATTTCTTACAAAAGCCAAAATAGGAAGGATCTTGATGACTCTTAGAGTTTGAGACATTTAAGGCACGAAGTCCCCCATAATATGGGATGGTTTTATTTGGAAGGAGGAGAGGATGGTGACAGAGAGGCCCGTATCATCTGGAAATCATCATGGAGAGATATCAGGTTTGAGAAGGGGCAGCGGTTGTGTTACACCCCGATCTCACAATTACCACTAATCATGAGATTAGGGCATAAATTGAGGATTTAACGTAATACAACGATCACCCTTAACTTTTTCTTTTCTTAATCACTTAAAATTAATTTAAAGGAAAATCTTATGACTTGGAATAAATTGAAATCTTACTAAACTACAGAAGAAACTACTATTTACATTACTCGGTAGATAAAGTAATTTACACATCATATTACATTTTTCATGCGGAATATAGAGCACAATAGATAACTTAAAACTAGTTTACATGTTACATTACATTATCTCACTACCACACCACATGCCCAAGGACCAAGGGGAAAGGACAAAGAGACCTCTATCTAACTGTGAACTACCTTCTAAGAACTTGGGTGACAAGATCCTTCAGCTTCCTTGTGCTGACGCTGACCTAAAAAATGTTTCAGTACGTTGGTGAGCTACTGGCTCAGTGAATAGAATTTCTCCCAACCATAGAAGATAACTCATTTATGTTTATTAAATTGAAATAAAATGCAAGAATCACTATACTGAGCAGATCTAACAATTATAATTAAATACCAGAGGGAATGTAAATATTACATTTGAAGAACAAATGTTGTAAAACTGTATCCAAATCTTTCTTAACCTTTCTTACTTTTGACAAACTCTTTAAACCTATATGAACATATTTTAGCTTATGCCCTGATCATATGCAATGTACCCTACATAGGAAGAATAATAGCAAACTACGATCGCACCATACAAGACTTAGCCGACACCCTGTGATATCTAAGTCTAACTACTCTCCTGGTCTGCAACAGGGAAATTGGCTCTCTGGCCTCAACACTCCTATTGAGATGTAAACTGGACTCCTCCTCTAACATGAGCACATAGGAAGAGAGTCAAGCCACCTATTGGATTTTTTATACTCTAGTGCCACCTGGACTTCTGGTTGATGTTAGACACGCGTTTCTATACTCTAGTGCCACCAGGACTTCTGTTTGATGTTGGACACTACAAACTATAATTTAAGGAAACTTCCACTAGGGCTTCATCCCCCATGCCACCTGATAGCATGTTTCGACCCCCGTATACTGGATGCTACCAGGGTTAGGTCATTTCACCCCTAAGGCGCAGACCTCACATAGGGGTTCTACAGTGTCAGGGCCCTTAAAACTATAATTTTATTATTTCCTAGAAAACTCTTACTATGTTGAACCTTTTTCTTACTTATACTTGTCTCTGGTATTTCTATGGCATCTCGTCTATTTAATTTCAGTTCAAATCACAACATGAATACCATTCTAGACCTGACAGAGCGGTATACTCAAAAACATTGTAATTTACTGAATAATCCACATACCATGCATGAAGACAGATTGAAATTTCTTAAATAAACTAAACTCATATCAACTTGGCTCATATATGCTAGAATTATACAATTGATCATCGTAACACACTAACAAGAGTTAATTACTTGATATATTAGAAATCGTCAGTAGCACTTGTAAATTATCTGTAATTCCTCGAAAATCGAGCACATCAACCCAAATTGTAAGTTATGCATCACATAACTCAATTAAAAGTCAATTACTTGTCATGGCATGAATTATTAATATTAATTGAGAATTTCAAATGATTTCTTTGAGAAACATGTCGATTCGTATAATTATTAATACACTCACATTAAATATAACAAGGGTGTGCAACTAGGTTTCTATTGAACCCTTTTCATGTCATTGTCATTTCTTTGAAATTGTACATCTATTAAATTACTAAAGATGAATAGCCTGGGTTTATACCGAAACTATACAACTACTGGTCATATGACACTAATTATGACTTTTAAACTGAGAAAATTAGGTTTTAATCAATCATGCAGTTCTAGTAATCCAAATCACACATATCAATCAAATAATTAGTGTCCTGCAAACATAATTAAGAAATTTGTGCAAATTAGAAATCTGGTCACGTCGTCACTACACGGCACTTGGATAAGCAATGTTACCCATGAATAACACCGATTCAACCAAAAACACCCAATTGTTGGAGTTACACGTGCTTAGTGAGTGATTTTTTACTCACAACAGATCATGTGACCGCAATTCAACTGGAAACCCATCTAGAGTCCTATTTCTGGGTGTCGGTGGGGTCATCTTCAACCTCTGGTTCAGCCCAGTTTAGACGTTCTTCACGTACAGGTTGAAGAGGGGGATGGGCTAGCTACTAGCTGTGGCTATTGGCTGTGAATCCTTGTCTTGGCTCAAGGACAAACTCAACGACGATGCTTGGTGTTGCTGCTCGTGCCCTAGCAACCCATGGTTGCTACTTTGTGCAGTTGTTGCTACAACTAGGTAGGGGTGCCGCCCTTGCTAGCTGGGCACCGGATGGAGCAAGGAGAAAGGGAAAGGAAGGAGGAAGGAGATGGGAAGCAGGGCACCACTGAAACGGCCCTCTCAAGGCCCTAATCGGTCGTCGTTGCTGCTGCTTGGTTGACGCAGCACCTCCTACTGGTCGGCTGGTACTGCTGCTGGTCGGGTGGCACTAGAGTGCTTCTAGGGCGAGGAAAGGGTGAAGGAAGGAAGGGGAAGAAGGTGGAGAAGGGTGGGAGTTGCTGGTCGGAGGTGAAGAGTCCCAAAATCGGCCATTGCTTCTCCTCTGTTGTAGGTCAATCGGGCGCTGGGCGCCGCTTAAAGAATGTTGAGCATCGGTCGGATGGGGAAGAAAGGGGATAAGGGAAAAATAAAAAATAAAAGGAAGGGGGTTAAAAGTCATTTAATGGAAAAATTGCAGATTCAACCCAAAAGTCTTAAAATGCCATATCGTTTGCCTTGGATGTCTGATTTGAATGATTTCTTTTGCAAAATTTCAAGCACAAGATCATCTAAAAGGCCCACAGGTGAAGGCCGACATCTTTTTATTCAAGAGACTGTCTCATTTGATCAAAGAACTATTTGCATCTTGAGCACTTACTGAACTTAATCAACATGAAGATGTACTAATCGATGTCCTTACTAGTTAATCATGGAGTGGGTCATAACAATCTCCCTCCCTTATAAGAATTTCATCTTGAAATTCCTAAAAGAGAAAAGGAAACTTGTTATGCATTTCAGACTCAAGTTCCCACATGTATTCCTCTAGGTTATGGTTCCTCCACAAAACCTTCAGTAACAGAATCTCACGATTCTTGAGCTTCTTGATCCTATGATCAACTATCTAAATATGTCCTTCAACATAGAACACATCTGATCTGAGTTGTGTTGGTTCTGGGTCCACAATCTTCTCTGTACCAGGATAACACTTCTTCAACATCAATACATGAAACACATCATGTATATTAGCTAACTTGGATGGCAAATCCAACATGTAGGCTACATGTCCAATCCTCTCAACGACTGGAGATGGGCCCATAAACCTAGGAGTCAGTTTGCCTCTCTTACCAAACTTCAACACTCCCTTCCATGGTGAAACTTTCAAATACACTTCATTACGAACCTCAAACTCAAGAGGTCTACGTCTCTTCTCAACGTAACTCTTCTGCCTGTCATGTGCAACTTTCAATTGTTCTCTGATCACTGTAATCTTTTCTATAGTCAAATCCACTACTCTGGTCCAAGAATCTCTTTTTCACCCACCTCGTACCAAAATATGGGTGATCTACACTTTCTGCCATATAGAGCTTCATACAGGGCCATACCAAGACTAGAATGGTGACTATTGTTGTATACAAACTCTATAAGGCTCAAGTATTCTTCCCAACTTCCACTAAAATGCAAGACACAAGCTCTCAGCATGTCCTCAAGAGTCTGAATGATCCTCTCTGACTGACCATCCATCTGCGGGTGAAAAGTTGTACTGAACCTCAACTTTGTGCCAAAAGCACGATGCAACTAATTCCAAAACCTAGAGGTGAATTTATGATTTGTATCTGATATAATTGAAACTGGGATACCATGCAGCCTGACTATCTCATCCACGTATATCTTAGCCAACTTCGAGACATCAAAGGTTGACTTAATAGGAAGAAAGTGAGCAGACTTAGTCAGTATATCCACAATCACCCATATCGTGTCACAACCTCTAGGTGTCCTGGGCAACCCTACCACAAAATCCATTATGATATGTTCCCACTTCCACTCTGGTATAAGAAGAGATTGCAAGGTACCTATAGGTTTCTGATGCTCAGCCTTAACCTACTGGCACAAACTACATCTAGCCACATACTCAGCTACATCCTTCTCCATACCTGACCACCAGTACAACTCCTTGAGATTCCTATACATCTTAGTGTTGCCTGGATGCATAGCATACATCGATGAATGCTCTTCCTCAAGAATTTGTTCTTTCAAATCACTGTCTCTAGGTACACACAACCTATCATGCTAATACAACAAACCATCATCTGAAAACCTGAACTCTGGTCTCTTTCCATCTGTCATATCTTGCATGATCTACTATAACTCATTGTCACTCTGTTAAAGTTCCTTGAACTGATCATAAAAAGTAGGATTGACTTGCATCTATGCAATCAAAACACTCTGCTATGTCACCCCTAAGTCTAAGTTCTACTTTTGCATCTCTACTAGTAGGTATCTCTTGAAGCATGCCATAGAGAATACATCTGTTGTTGAACTTGACTTCCTGTTGAGGGCAGTGTTCATAAAAGTGCTATTCGGTGTACGGGCGGACGGGGCACTGAATAGAGTATATGCGGTATGTGGGAGTATATGCGGCTTTGGATTTTTTTAATAAATTAATATATCTATGTATATTTATATATCAGTCATATACAATTATATGTCACATTGAACAATTACATACAAGGACAACATAGAATGATTAATTAGAAGAAAGGGAGCATCAATATCATATAAATATTTAATTAGAAACAACAAAAATATCATACAAATTTCATTTGTTCAAGTCCATGTATATGTGTTTGGAAAAGCGGTGATTAAGCAGCCGCATAAGCGGGTAATCGGCTGCATAATCGGTCCTGGACCGATTATTGGTCCGCTTTGACATATGTGGTGCGGTTCCCTGTCCGAACCGCTTAAGCGGCCGCATATGCGGCCGCACGGACTGATTTCTTGAACACTGGTTGAGGGCATCTGCTACCACATTCTCCTTACCAGGATGATAATCTATCGTCACATCATAATCCTTAATCAATTCTAACCATCTTTGTTGTCTAAGATTCAGATCCTTCTAGGTGAAGATATATTTCAAAGTCTTATGATCTGTAAGCACCTGACATGCTTCACCATAAAGATAGTGACGCCATGTATTAAGAGCATGAACTACATCAGCTAACTCCAAATCATGTGTCGGGTAATTCTCCTCATTCTTCTTAAGTTGTCTAGATGCATAAGCTACTTCTTTGCCTTCCTACATCAACACAAAGCCTAAGCCTCTCATGGAAGCATCACAAAACATTGTGTAACCTTTACCCATCTCAGTCAGGATCAACACTGGTGTTGTAGTTAACCTCTTCTTTAAGATCTAAAAACTCTTCTCATAGTTCTCTAACCAAACAAATGGTGCATTCTTTCTCATTAAGCATGTCAGAGGTCACACTACAACACTGAAGTTCTGGATGAACTTCCTGTAGTAACCTGTCAATCCTTAGAAGCTTCTGGTCTCATTAGGAGTCTTAGGCATCTCCCACTGTAGAACATACTTGACTTTCTTAGGGTCAATACTTACTCCATATCCTGAGATGACATGTCCAAGAAAAGACACCTCAACTAACCAGAACACACACTTACTGAACTTAGCATATAATTGGTGTTGTCTCAACAACTGTAATGCTATCCTTAAATGCTTCTCATGTTGCTCATCATCTCTGGAATAAATCAGATTATCATCTATGAAAACCAAAATGAACTCATCCAAGAATGGCTTGAAAATCTGGTTCATCATATCCATGAAAGCTGCTAGGGCATTATTCAGTTCAAACGACATGACCAAAAACTCATAATGCCCGAATCTTGTTCTGAAAGTCGACTTAGGAATATCTGAAGCTTTTATCCTCAACTGATGATATCCAGATCTCAAATCTATCTTAGAAAAGATCATCGCTCAATGCAACTAATCAAACAGATCATCTATCCTTGGCAACGGGCACTTATTCTTGATGGTGATCTTATTCAACTATTTGTAGTCTATACATAACCTCATAGTACTATCCTTCTTCGTTACAAAAAAGACTGGAGCTCCCCATGGTGAAGAACTAGGTCAAATTAAACACTTATCCAGTAATTCCTGTAACTTAATCTTGAGTTCCTTCAACTCTATAGGTGCCATTCTGTAGGCTGGTAGTGCTATAGGTTGACTACCTGGCAACACCTGGATCTCAAAGTCTATCTCTCTTTCATGAGGTAGACCTGGCAACTCTTCTTGGAAAACATCTGGGAACTCACAGACTACTGGCACATCCCATATGATGATTGTGTTCTTTTCTGCTCTAGTATCTAGTACATGTGTCAAGAATGCCTCACAACCTTTCTGCAACATCTTATCAGCTACAACAGCTGATATGATACACGTAGGCAAAACTTTCCTATTTCCATAAAACACATAAGAAAATCCACCCTGTTGAAAGACACCTCCTTCCAACAGTCGCGCTGAACTTGATACGTCTCTATGAAATCCATACCCAAGATAACTTGAAAAGAGCTAACATCTAGGGGTATAAGATTAACCGTGATGGTCTAACCACAAAACGTCAACAATCATCTGTGACAAAACTCTGTCAGCATTGTTAGTTCACCTAACAGAACCCTCAATAACATCTCAATCGGTAACTCCTCAGTTAATAGATTAAGCTCACAAGCTAAATAACACTGTATAAACAAGTGAGTAGCTCTCGGATCTATCAAAAATGTAACTGAAATGTTGTTAATGAAAAGCATTTCTCCTATAATTACTCAAGAAGAAATAATACCTTCTTGTGGTGTCAAAGAGAAGAAGTGTCCTGAAGCTCTTCCTCTCCCACGATGTCCTCCTTGTCCTTCCCTAGCACTGGGTGTTGTACCACCTTGGGAACCTGAAGCTATAGAGGAATCGAGTCCTCCATCTGGAGCCTATCTCGGGACATTCTAGTACTATGACTGGGAACTCTATGGTGCCACTTGCCGAAGCTGAGGACATTACCTTCTAAAGTGTCCAACCTGTCTACAGTTGTGACAACCCTGAACATCTACACCCCAACACTGACCAGAGTGCGGCTTCCCACAGATATCACACCTCAGTACCTCTCTCCTTGGTAGACCTATCACTAAAGCTGATGATCCAGATGACCTTCCTCTTGGTATATTGCTCCATCTCCCTGGACCAGATCTTCCCCTACTCTGAAAAGATATCACATCTTCAGATCCATGTTTACTAAAATAGCCAAAACCATGTCCAAGCTTTGAGAATAACCCACCACCACTTCCTCGGTGACCACTACTAGGTTGTCCTCTACCGAAGAATCTGGGTCTCTTTCTATTCTCATAACGCTTATCAGTGTTGACAGACTCCTCTCCATGTCTTGTTGCCTCAAGAAATTCTTCGAAGTTCTCTTTGTCACTTCGGCCAATTGCAGCTATACTATGCTAAATTTTGGGTCTCAATCCTTCTTGGAATCTTCTACACTTTTCCACATTGTCTGGGATGAGCTGCGGGAATATTTTTGCCAACCTGGTGAAATATGCCTCGTACTCTCCCACTGACATATTCCCTTGTCTGATGTTCTGTAGTTGTCTTATCTTCTCACTCAGAAAGGTACATGGGTATTACTTAAGATGGAATTCATCAATGAAATCCTTCCAAGTTAATATTGTGTTCCTCCTTTTATCTTCCACTCCACACCACCAGAGCTATGCATCACCTTTAAGCAAATAAATTGTGTGATTGATTTGTCTTTCCTCAAACAACTCCATCAGATGGAACACTTTCTCTAACTGTCTCATCCATTCATCTGCCACTGTAGGGTCCATAGTTCCAACAAACTCGGTACCTCCAAGCTTCTTAACCAGATCATAGGATCTCATCAGGTCCTTGCTTCTCAAGGTCGAAGCTCGCCTCTCCATCTTATACTTTTCCCTGGTCTCAAGAAACATCATGTACATCCTTGATGCCTCATCCACATCATCTCGGCCACCTAGACCCATCACTTGAGGGTCAGGTCTAATGTGGCACTTAGCTTGGTCCTCATGACCACATCCTCTTCCTGCCATCTGCAATAGTATAACAGAACACTTCCTATTAGAAAATTGCAGTTAAAAGGAAAACACCTAAGTCCTAATCCTATTGGTCTCTTATCATCCACTGACCTTGACTAGTGTAACTACGTACTCAACCAATGTTCTGATACCAAAAGTTGTTACGCCCCGATCTCACAATTACCACTAATTGAGAGATTAGGACATAAAATTTGGATTTAATGTAATACAAAGATCACCCTTAACTTTTTCTTTTCTTAATCACTTCAAATTAATTTAAAGGAAAATCTTATGACTTGGAATAAATTGAAATCTTACTAAACTACACAAGCAACTACTATTTACATTACTAGGTAGACAAAGCAAATTTAAAAATCATATTACATTTTTCATGTGGAATATAGAGTACAATAGATAACTTAAAACTAGTTTACATGTTACATTACATTCTCTCACTACCACACCACATGCCCAAGGACTGAGGGGAAAGGACTAAGAGACCTCTATCTAACTACAAACTACCTTCTAAGAACTTGGGTGACAAGATCCTTTAGCTTCCTCATGCTGACGCTGACCTAAAAAATGTTTCAGTAGGTTGGTGAGGTACTGGCTCAGTGAATAGAATTTCACCCAACCATCACAGATAACTCATTTATGTTTATTAAACTTAAATAAAATGCAAGAATTACTATACGGAGAAGATCTAACAATTATAATTAAATACCATAGGGAATGTAAATATTGCATTTGAAAAACAACTGTTGTAAAATTGTACCCAAATCTTTTTGAACCTTTCTTACTTTTGAGATAGTCTTTAAACCTATATGAACATATTTTATCTTATTCCCTTATCATATGCAATGTACTCTACATATGAAGACTCATAGAGAACTATGATCCCACCATACAAGACTTAGTCGACACCCTGGGACAGCTAAGTCTGACTACTCTCCTAGTCTGCAATAAGGAAACTGGCTTTGTGGCCTCGACACTCCTATTGTTCCATAAACTGGACTCCTCCTAACATGAGCACACAGGCGGAGAGTCAAGCCACCTATTGGCTTTTCAGTACTCTAGTGCCACCACGACTTCTAGTTGATGTTGGACACACTTTTCTATACTCTAGTGTCACCAGGACATCTGGTTAATGTTGGACACTACAAACTATAATTTAAGGAGACTTCCAATAGGGCTTCGTCCCTCGTTCCACCTGATAGCACATTTCAACCCCTGTATATTGGACATTTCCAGGGTTAGGTCATTTCACCCCAAAGGCACAGACCTCACATAGGGGTTCTATGGTGTCAGGGCCCTTAAATCTATAATTTTATTATTTCCTAGAAAACGCTTACTATGTTGAACCTTTTTCTTACTTATACTCGACTATGGTATTTCTATGGCATCTCTTCTATTTAATTTCATTTCAAATCACAACATGAATATCATTATGTTGGATCCTAGATGGGTGATTGGATGCTCTAGAGGGGGATGAATAGAGTTGAATGCCCTTAAACAAAATTCATTAGACCTTTAAAATATATCATAAGATAAGGTTGCTAAATAGGTAATTTGAGTGCAACTAAAACTTGCATATCAAGGATGGTAGAAATTGATCAAATATAAGAGGACAAGCTATTTAGAGTGATTCCTCACTTCAAACTAGAAGTGAGTCAGTCCACTTACCTAGAGAGGTTAGCCTCTAGGATTTCTTAATCATTGCACTCTTATATTCATTGATAAGACTTACAATACATGTTTTGGGTTTTAGGGGAGGCAGAGAAGGCAGCGAAAACAAAAATTTTCTCCTCCCCAAACCCAGAACAAGGAAACACGTCAACTTGTATACAATAGGAAAGGAAAGTTTGTGGAATCATACCTTGTCCTGAGGCTTGCTCGGTGACAATACATCGCGGCTTGCGCGGTCTTCACCTCCGGTCTTGGATGGTGTCTGTGGAGCTCCTGGTCACACCGGGACTGATGACACCTAGTCTCACCAGGACTGTTAGGATTGACAACTCTCCTCTGAGCAGCAGAAATCTCCCGCCTCTGAAGTAGTCCACACGGACCACCTGGAACTCCAATCTCATTGTCCCACAAGGAATTGGAAGGAGTCGCACCCTCCTGTCAGTGTACTAGTCACTGACACACTCTCTTGCCACAAATCGCTTTCTGCAGTTGTCTTTCCTTTACTATGCCTCCTTTATCGGGTAGCACTTGCTCGGGCTCTCTCAGTTACCAAAACCAGAGAGAACGAAAACTTTACAGAGCAACTGGTTGCACTAAGTTGTTCTTTGAAAAGCCCCCAATACCCCTATATATAGGAGGGTCATGGGACAGGGTTCTCTATCCCGAGCAATGCGAGACTAAAGCAGGAGTAGAAGGGTTCAAGATTTTCCACAAAAACAACCAACTGCGCAACCTGAACCGATCATTTCATTTCTGAAATGGTCGGTTGGGGACCTGAGCCAGTCAGTTGACACCTCAACGGATCGGTTGGGACCCATGAAATGACCGGTTCACTTCTGAACCGGTCGGTTCATGGTCCTGGTCAGTTCCCGATTGACTTTTCTTCTTTTTTTTCTAATTGGTATCAAATACTAATCCTTGTTCCAATCAAATTGGGCAAGTGAAATGAAAGGAAATTTTTCACCAATCCTACTTTCCCAACTTGCTCGGTTGCATCAGTTGAACCAATCATTTCAACACTTGAAGCAATCGTTTCATCCTGTCCATGAGCTGATCGACTCACCATCTGAGCCGATCGGTTCACCAAGCTCAACTGATCGGTTCATCACATGAGTCGATCGGTTGGGAGTGCAGATTGTGCAGAATCAGTCAATTGCAGTTTCAATCAATTCGATACTCCAATCAATCAGTCCAACACCTTGAACATTATGATACTGAGCTATCAATTGATTGAATGTTTAATTGAACTACTAATCTCCTTTGGTAATCAATCTAAACATTGTTTGTGGAAAAAACTCCTCTTCCAGGTTAAATCCTATGTGTGTGACCCTGCAGGTCCATTTCACGTTGGCAGTGAAAGTCCATAACACTTATGACTTCACAAGTAAAGAGCGGTGCCTAGTCATACATCAGTGCTACCCAAGAGAAATAGAAAGTTGGAGAAAAACTTTCAATCCTACAA
Source organism: Alisma plantago-aquatica (assembly GCA_963693085.1). Classification (NCBI taxonomy): domain Eukaryota; kingdom Viridiplantae; phylum Streptophyta; class Magnoliopsida; order Alismatales; family Alismataceae; genus Alisma; species Alisma plantago-aquatica. The sequence continues at coordinate 929,254,466 of OY856411.1, read as the reverse complement.
TCCGTCAATGGTGTTACAGTGAATGTATAATTCGTTTGTCACTGATATCTCGAATGAACTCGAGGCATGGAACAGTCATCCTGTCAACGTTCATTCACTTTCTTGTTCTCAGAGTAGATTGGAAGAGATATGTATGACATCAATATCATATACTGATTCACACATTCATGCACACCTTTCTCAATCCTACTCATCAAGTGGCCTTGGATATCAAACTCCCTCAGGAGGGACAAATCCCATATCTATCACTCACCCCTCAAAAGCCCCATGTGTCAAAGACACCCAATCATCACCTTTATAACAACCCATGTTTCAGGACTGCGTTTGATGATGTCAAAGTGTGCCCAATGACATGTGTTGAGTGTAGTGATTTCAGGTCACAAATCACACTCACCACCATCACTGTGAGTACTGACTGTAACTACCATGTCATGGTTCCATGTGTCAAACTCACGGTGGGTCTGTCCGGTATACTTGTTCTCTAACAAGTACCCATGTCTTTGGTTTGATATCTCTATATCATGACTAATGAGATTCTATCATCAACCAACAACACAATCTAGTCTTGTGTGTCATTGCAATCTATCTAGCTTCCACAATGACATCCGACTATGGACATAATGAGAATGTACAAACTCTTAGCATTTGTATGATCTCATCGTTCAGGTCCTCAACCTGAAAGCATATGTCATTAAGTACTGTCATTCTCTAGACATTCAATCTGTTCTATCACTATCTCATATAACTGAACCAGAAAGAATTGGAAGCTTGCCTTTGAAGTTTATCAAATCAATCTTAATGTATCCCACCAATCATCCTATGATTGCCTCTCAGGGCATACATACCAACAGATCCCACTTGCACTGTGAGCCAATCACCCTTGAATCATATTCATAGTGATCTTCAAACATGTCCCACATGTTACTCTTCTCTAGTGCGATCATAGTGAGTAATGGAAACACTTTGCCAAAGTCAGTATAAATTGCATGTCTCTCATCTCTTCGTTGTACATCACACGTATGAGATGGAGTTTCCGTAATATGCGATCTAGTATTCCTTTTCTAACCTTTAGCCACATTGCATGATCAAGGATTCCATACTCGTCCTCAATGAGTGGAATATCTATAATTTCATCTCATGAACTTCCAGATCCATGTAGTATCCACTATTGTTCTCCAACACATTGATACTCGACATTTCCTTTTAAATGGTTTTATTGGAACACTTCCAATAATAAAAAAACTTTCAATTATATATATATATATATATATATATATATATATATATGTATATACATATTGCGATTAATTTTCTATCCTTTCAGAAGTTCCCATCAATGTAAATCTTTACATTGAACTCTTCCTTATCTCCATAGAACTAGTACTTCTCAAGTACTTATCAAGTTCTCATGGTATTCCAGTAACCCTTACTGGAAGTAGATAGACATCCACTCGTCATTCTTACGTACGAGTTATCAGGATGAGCACATCATATTGCCATGTCCTACATACAAGATGATGAATGCATTTTGTTCTTGCCATGTCGATACATGCAAGATAATGGGATGATTACATACATGATAGATCCATATCTATTCTTAGTGTTCCCATTCTTCATAAGAATTGGACACTTGGCCTTGGGATACTAACTCCATGTAACATGGACAAGTTTTCTCTAAACTGAATCTATGCATATTGAACCCTTCAGTACAGATTGCCAATGTATGCTTTCTCTTTTTAGGTTAAGAGGTTTTCGAGAACTATCTCTATAGATCTCTATACCTATCACATAGGAAACATCTCTATCTTCCTTAAAGATAATTTCCACTTTTGGATTTCCATTCAAGAACATTTCCATTTCACATCAACATGTGGAATGTGAACACGCTCCCACTAAAACACAGATCCCTTCTTTATCTTTGACATATCAGTCAAACCCTTTGACTATATCATCAAAGTAAAGATCCAATTCTAAGTTTCTTGTACTCAATCAATCACATTGATTAGTCCATTGTAACTTATAGATTTCATTTGCATTAGTGGATTCATAAACCTTATAGGTTGTGTCACGTACACATCTTTGTTTTATTCCTCATAGGAATGCGGTTTTAGTATCCATATGCCAAATGTCTTAGTCATTAAGTCACAATCAACAAGCATCATCCTTCTCAAAATGTTATCCATGTATATTAACACTTAAGATTCATTTGCACTTATCGATTTCATCCAATGGGTGCTACCATAAAGGTCATACCTTATGGTTCACATGGATGTCATTTAGGATGAAATGGTCATAAACCATAACTCAAAATTTGGTTCCTCATATTCATCTAGATAGTTGACTCATCACATGAACAACTCATCACATAGATAAACGAGGTGTATTCGTCAAGGATATAAGAACTTACAACTCCTTGTGATTCTTAATGTCCTTTATTAGTGTGAGGTATTCTTTTATTAAGAAGAATTTAGTTATTTGATAATCATTCTCTAACTCCTTAGAGTATGATTCCTTCTTGATTTAGACATCACCATGCCTTAATCATGAGTTCACAATGACATAATATCATAATCACTCATAAGGATCTCAAACATTTGGTATAAGTATTTTATTCATTGATCTCATCAAGAATTAACAATTTACCAAATTTGCACTTCATCTATGATAATATTGAACACTTCAAGATATTCATATTGGTATTTCTCTAAACACCATTTGAAGTATTAGCATTTGTTCCAATAGGTATGTAAATACATCACATGTATCATACCAAATAGGATAATCATTCTCCCACTACCTTTAGTGAAGATTAATTAATCATGTCCAAGATATTCATGTCTCTTACTGGTTCTTCTAACCAAAAGAGTCTAGATTTATCCATCACATGGAAACTAGAAATGAATTTATCATGATTGATGCTAATTTGATTGTTTGAGCTATCAATAACCTTTAGGTATCATTTTATCTTATGCATATCAAATACCATAAGATAAACAAGGCATTGCCACAAACATCATATCATTATAAATTGAAACAACTCTTTATTGATTGCCATCATTGTCATTCAATATGCAAAAATAAAGTGTTTCTATCTATTTGCAAATATGAAATAGCAGTTCATAACTGTATTACATGCCTTTTAGGCTGAAAATAAACTAAAGTACTCCTATCTATGGTGGCAACACTTGCCCCATTTATTGATTTCTTCACACTTTATATCTTGGTATCATAATACTCAAAAGTGTTACAAGTTTATTTTCATGACACCTTTAAGTAGAGACGTTTGTCGCATCCTTCTTCTTTTGTTCTTCCAATCAGACAGGACAATTCCTTTTCCAATGTCCTGGCTTTTGACAATAGTGGCAATTGCCTTTCTTGGTCACGCCTCCCTTGGCCTTGAGAGCTGAAGATGACTTGGGCTCCTAGCTAGCATCAGAACCTTTCTTATCTTTGCCCTTGCCCTTGTGCTTGGACTTGCCTTTCTTGCTCATGATCACCATCACAGACTTAGGCTTGTCCTTCTTCATCTGTGTCTCGGCTATCCTTAACATGCCCAACAACTCTGACAGTGGTCTGTCAAAGTTGTTCATGTTGTAGTTCATCACAAACTGAGTGTAGGATTTTGGAAACGATTGCAGTATCACGTCAGTAGCCAACTCTTGGCTCAGTGGAAGTCCCAGTCTTGTCAGTTTCTCCACATACCCAATCATCTTGAGTGTGTGAGGACCAACTAGATCTCCTTCTGTCATGACACACTTGAACAGTGCCATTGAGACATCGTATCTCTCTTGCCATGCTTGATCTTCATACATGTTCCTGAGATGATGAATCATCTCAATGACACCCATGTTCTCATGGTGTCTCTACAACTTGTGGTTCATAGAGCACAACATCAAGCACTTTGCATCAATGGCATCATTAGAATGCTTCCTGTAAGCATCCCTTTCTATCTTTGGTGCATTAGGAGCAAGTTCCTCTGGAATTGGAGTATCCAGGACATAGAGCATTCACTCTTGAGTGAGAACAATTCTCAATGTCCTATACCAGTTGTGGAAGTTTGTCCCATTTAGCCTATCCTTTTCAAGGACCGATCGCAAAGAAAAGTGATTGTTGTTTGTTGTAATTTGTACTACAAAAGGAAATATGCAATTTTAGTCCAAAAACTCATTTTTGACTTATTTGATTGATTTGAAAAGTTGACAATATAATTAGTCCTTTAATTAGTTATCTCTCCCACTATATTACTTCAAATTTATAGCCCTCACCATCAATTTGGAAGATTGCAGCGTACAACCTTCTAGTGGACAAGATCCTGAAATCCTCTAAATCATGGACCAGCTAGGGTTGTCACCCACAACTTAGATCTCTCAGGTAGGCAACTCTTGCCAATTGCATCATATGTAACACTTGATAAGATGTCATATGCAACTCCTTGCCATGATCATCTCCATGCCTCAAGGTACTAGATCCCATCTAGATCACCTTGTTAATTTTGACCCAAAGCAAACACGATGAATATGCACCCTGCTAGGGAAGACCCACATATCCATCCTTCACACTTCCACGAGATAGACGGTGCACCACGCATGGGCGTGCCCACACTTGGCCGATCAAGCTTTTCACGTGTGTCGCATTTCGAAGGCATCTAAAACATTAATATTTAATGAGGGATTTGGTTTTATATACATATACATATCCAATCACCACAATACATAGTACGTATCATATACATGCTATATCCCACAGAAAACATGCAAAATGATAAAAGTGATGATTATGGCCATCCTAATGTAATTCCTCAATCCAAGAGGAATCACGGTCATCTAGGTCTACATCACATGCAACCTGTACAAGATGAACTCTATCCTTTGCCTTTCTGGGTTTGATCAACTCATCACATGACTGATCGGCTCGTCATCAGGCTGGTCGGCTGGGTGCCACCAGCCGATCGGTTGGCTCCTCCAACCGATCGGTTCACCTGGTCGTCGTGCATCTCATCATGGCTGCCACTCGCTCGTCTCACTCCTTGAACCGGTCATCAACCGATTGGCTCACTCCTTGAACTGATCGTCTCAAACGTCAACCGATCGGTTCACGCCTTGAACCGATCGTCTCAGCTGTCGTCAGGATGTCCTCCGTTCTTTGACATAATAGGAAATAAAATTCTATCCTATTTTACATTGTAAAAAGAGAAACCTCGAGTTACATTCGAGGGGAGCAAAGGTAGGAAATAAATCTCGAATTATTTCGAGTTACATCAGGTATAGGAGAAAGAAGATCGGTGACAGACCGAGATGCAAGCAACCACATACAACCATACACAGATAGGGTTTATTGGCCATAACCACGCTATACATCCACCACAAAACTCATTTAAGGGTGACGCGTATCGAGTGCATTCATAATACATATCATATATGTAAATTGGGATTTGTGGATTGATGCGATGATTTTGAGTCGCATTTATAGACCTTTTTCATATGTGTTTTGTGCTCTAATTACTCATTTTTATGGATAATATTGCATCATTTCGGTCTTTGCCAGCATTCTATGTCAAGTCCCCTTTGTGTTACCATTTTGAGCATTATTTATCATATTATCATAATTTGTGTGGATTTACTTGGTCTTATTGTGGAATTTCAGGAAAAACAAGTATCTGCTTCCGTCGATACCATCGACGGAAGTCGATACCATCGACCAAGCCACAGATTGCCAGCCGAGAGGAGTAGCACAGAGTCGATACCATCGACGAAAGTCGATGCCATCGACGTATGGAGAGCTACAGCGTCGCTAAAAGACAAAACTGACGCTAAAGAGAGTCGATACCATCGACCCTAGTCGATGGTATCGAGATGACCACAGGTGCTCGGACGAAAAGAAAACGAAAGCTGCCGCTAATACGCTGGGTCAATACCAACGACCCGCGTCGATGGTATCGACGCCGGCAGATTTGTGTTGGATTCGTTTTGATCTCAATCGGACGGCTGGAGTTATTTGACGACCTAATTAGGGACTTATACCTAATGACGGCCGCACACAGGAGAAGGGGGATCTCATTTTGCATTACACGAGTCCGAGGAAGGAGAGAAAGGAGAACGGAGGCCAGAAGCTCACCCCGGGTGATTCGGATGCTGCCGAAGATGAATTCCACCACCGACAGGCGGGGAAGCTCGTATTCTACGCCAAGGATCTACCGGTTCTTCTCCGTTCAGGGGTTTTCCCACTTGTTTCACGTTTTTCTTATGAATTCCCCTATTTCTACCATGTATTCGTGTGAGATGAACATGAGAGGCTAAAATCCTCCATCTTTAGGACCGGGAGTAGCCCGGGAATGCATTGTATGACAATTTTATATTGATAATTCATATTTTCTCTCTCAAATCTGTGGTATAGTTTCGTGTTCTCAATATATTGTTATGCTTGATCACCATAATAATAACCTAATGCCCTTAATCACTTCGACAGAAGGATTAACGGTTGAAAAGAGACGAAACTTACATTAATCTATAAAACCCTTGACAAAGGAGTTGTAAAATTAATGGTGGAAACTGAGAGATCGTTTTTAATGCGCTTAGTTTAGGGGAATGATTACTACGATGGTGGAATCAACCTAAACCTAAGTAGTGAATTACACCACGACAGTGGGTAATTCTGTTTTCAGGCCACTACCCGGATAGAGAGAGAAGAGTGAGGAATTATATAAAACCTAATGCAATGTTGACCTGTGGTGAAACCGCAATCCTAAAGATACTCTTTTGAATTGATTAAATTAATCTTTAATCGATTGTTTTCTTTGTTTCATTTTATTTTCTTTTAATTTCGACAACAAACCCTACTGTGTTATTCGGCCTAGCTGATTGCGATTAGTTAGTAGGAGTCTCCAATAATTCACGTATCCCTGAGTTCGACTCGGGCCTCACAAAGGCCTATATTACTCGACGCGTATACTTGCGTTTAAGCGCGTAGTAAAATACACGTCAAGTTTTTGGCGCCGTTGCCGGGGATACGGCGAATTATTGGCACTTTGAGTGCTAAGAGCGGCCACTCTAGGCCACTTTTTTTTAGTTTATTTTGAAACAACTTTATATATTCTTAAATTTCTTTATAATTGTATTTACTCATTAAAGCATAGTACTGAACTTGAATTTTCTCATTTCAGGTACTGTGTATGGTGCATACACGTAGTACAGACTACGACAATTGCACACCCGAGGTTCCACCTCCGGGACCTGAAGACGAGGAGCATTCTGAACACGAGCACCAAGAGGAAATAAATTCTGAATCTGAAGCAGAAGAAATGGCCGAGCCGCAGACCATATGGGAGAAGATCAAAGCCTCTTCTTCATCAGCATCAAAGGGGCCTATCAAGAAACAGGGGCTCAACATTCCAACCTACAAGATTGATCCAGCGTTGATTAACTTGGTTAAATCAAATGCATTTCACGGGTTGAAGAATGAGGACCCAGTGGCACACATCAGTCAGTTCGTTGAAAACTGCGATATGGTGAAGATAGACAGGTTTCCACAGGATGTTCTGTACCTCAAGTTGTTCCCAAGCTCCCTGGCAGGAGTTGCGAGAGAGTGGCTACATAACCTCGACGATGAGTTTGTTGAATCATGGGATCATATGGTGGAGGTTTTCTTCGAGAGGTTTTTCCCTCCTGAGAAGACCAACGACATGATTAGGAAGATTCACAATTTCACCCAACAGGCGGGTGAAACATATTCTGAGACCTGGGAGCGATTCCAGGTCATGTTGAGGAGATGTCCGCATCATGGACTGGACAAGGAGACACAGGTGAAGATCTTCTATTTTTCTCTCTCCGAGCATGATAGAAGTAACTTGGACTCAGCCGGTTCAGGATTTTTCTTAAATAACACTGATACGAGATGCTGGGAAATACTGAAGAACATGGCAAGAAAGCAATCTTGGGGAGAAAGAGAGAGAGGCCCAGTTGAGTAAGCAAGAGTTGCCAGTGAGTCAAAGGCAATGAGAGAGTTAAATGAGAAGATGGATCTTCTCGCAAAGAAGCTACTGCAGAAGGAAGACAATGAGTCCGAGGAGGAGGCTCAAGTCAAGTACATGAGGCAACAGCAAGGGTACAGGAACAATGACTATTCATGGCGAAAGGACAAAAAGTTCTCATGGAAGGATCTGAACAATTTTCTGCAGGATCCGGACGCCAAGCCTGCACCAGCCACAGAGGACAAGAGCACGGAGTTGCTCAATCAGGTCATCAAACAAAACCAGGAGTTAATGAACACATTTGGGCAACAAATCAAGCAACAGGGTGAATTTATGAACCAATTTGGGCAGACTTTGCAGAGTCATGGGGCTCAAATGAGAACCATAGAGACTTCCATGGCGCAGATGGCTGCTGAAATTGCAAGCTTGAAGAAGCCAGCACATCTGGGTTTTTTGGGGAACACCAATGTTCCCGGGGGAAACCAGCGGGCCAAGGCCATCTTACTGAGGAGCGGCAAGAAGGTGTTGAATCCAAGGAAGGATGACACAAACATACCGTAGGACAAAGTTGAAGATGCAACCACGAAGGAGCAGCCTACATCTGTCACAGAGCAAGCTGAAGACATAGCTGAGAAAGGCAATGAAGAACAAGCTACTGAGGAGGAACCGCAGAAATTGACACCCTATGTGCCACCTCATTAAAGGGCACATACCGTTCCGGTCCCCTATCCCAATAGTGTGAAGTCAAGGAAGGTGGATGCACAATTCAAGAAATTTCTGGACAGCTTTAGAAAGTTATCGGTAAATATTCCGTTGTTAGAGGCGATTGAGCAAATCCCATCTTACGGGAAGTTTCTAAAAGATGTCATCAACAAAAAGAGGAAAATACCCGACACTGAGGTCGTGGTGCTGAAGGAGCAAGTGAGTGCTTTCATTATGGGCACTTTGCCGCCGAAGAGACAGGACCCCGGTTGTTTCAATATTTCTTGTTTTATCGGGAAGTTCAAATTTGGAGAGGCACTCTATGATTCTTGGGCAAGCATCAATTTGATGCCCCTTTCTACATTTAAAAAGTTGGGACTAAAGGAGTCAAGGCCAAGCCACATGACTATCCAATTGGCCGATAATTCTGTGGTGAAACCTTATGGAATCTGCGAAGATGTCTTGGTAAAGGTAGACCGATTTGTTTTTCCAGCTGATTTCGTGGTTATGGAAATGCAGGATGAGCATGGCAATGAGTTGCTACTTGGACGGCCATTCCAAGCAACAGCCGATATGATCTTGGAGATGGGGAGAGGTCGCTTGACCTTGGGCATTGCGGATGATCGCTTTGAGATGGTCATGCCCACTAGCAATGCGTCTACTAAAGCAAAAGCACATTGTAACATGGTGAAACATGTGGAGCACAATATCTCACTTTGCCTTGGGAAGCCATTCTTGGACATGGATCATGTGATGAGCAAGATGGATAATGGAACCTTAGCTGTAGACATTATGGAGCAAACTAAAGTTGTCTCTTTATGCAAAGCTGTTGGGTTTCCGAATGATGAGAATGAGGACATTCCACCTTCTTGGGAGGATGATGCAATTATTACTTCAGTTTTTGATGCATATCCAGAATTTCCGTTGGAGGCGTGTTTGTTGAATGTCACTTATGATTGGATGCGGAGTACTTCACTCAAGGAGTGCGCCAAAATGCTTCAGATGCTTCCATGTTTCTACACGTGGCACTATGAAGACTTAGGTACACTTCCCCCACCGCTGCAATCATCTCTTACTTGCCCGCCGGAGTTGGAGTTGAAGCCACTGCCCCCGCATCTTAATTACGTCTTTCTAACTGAGAAGTACAAGTTACCGATGATTGTATCTGCTTACTTGAGTGCGGAAGAGGAGGAGCAACTACTGATAGTGCTCAAGAACCACCGTGGAGCTTTTGGGTGGTCTGTTGCAGACATTAAGGGGATCTCCCCTACACTTTGTCAGCATAAGATACGGCTCGAGGAGGGAGCCAAGCCAGTCATTCAACCTCAAAGACGGCTAAATCCGAGCATGATGGAGGTTGTGAAGAAGGAAGTCATAAAATTTCTTGCTGCAGGGATAATATATGCCATATCAGATTCGACGTGGGTGAGTCCCACACAGGTAGTCCCTAAAAAGGGGGGGATTACTGTTACTAAAAATCTTTTGAATGAACCTGTCACCACCCGATTGGTAACCGGGTGGCGTGTTTGCATCGACTACCACCGACTAAATGCCGCCACTCTTAAAGATCATTTTCCTTTGCCATTTATCGATCAAATTTTGGAACGTCTTGCAGGTCGGTCGCATTTTTGTTTTCTGGATGGGTATTCGGGGTATAACCAGATTTCTATTGATCCTTTGGATCAAGAGAAGTCTACGTTCACTTGTCCCTATGGGACTTTTGCTTATCGACGGATGCCGTTTGGATTATGTAATGCACCGGCAACGTTTCAACGCTGCATGCTCGCCATATTCTCTGACATGGTGGAGCGTTGTCTTGAGGTTTTCATGGATGACTTCTCGGTTTATGGGGCGTCATTTGATGAGTGTCTTTATAATTTGGACAAGGTGTTGCAGCGGTGCGAGGACACACATTTGGTCCTCAATTGGGAGAAATGTCACATGATGGTGACGGAAGGTATAGTGCTAGGACACAAGGTGTCTAGCAAGGGTCTTGAGGTAGACCCAGTAAAAATTGAGGTGATTTCCAAGCTACCCTCACCAAATTCTGTAAAAGGGGTGAGAAGCTTTTTGGGACACGCCGGGTTTTATCGGCGATTCATCAAGGATTTTTCGAAAATTGCAAAACCTTTATCCGAATTGTTGGAAAAAGATGTGGTTTTTGATTTCAATGATAAGTGTCTTCACGCATTCGAAGTTTTGAAAGAGAAGTTGATTTCGGCTCCGGTTGTTCAAACGTCGGATTGGACAAAACCATTCGAATTGATGTGTGATGCTTCCGATTATGCAGTGGGAGCCGTTTTGGGGCAAAGGGTAGATAATAAGCCCGTTGTGATTTTCTATGCCTCCAAAACACTTAATGATGCTCAATTGAACTATACAACTACAGAAAAAGAGTTACTTGCCGTCGTGTTTGCTTTTGAAAAATTTCGGCAGTACTTAGTGGGTTCTAAAGTAGTTGTGTGGACCGATCACGCTGCAATAAAATATTTGATGGAGAAAAAGGATGCAAAGCCTAGACTCATTAGGTGGATTTTGCTTTTACAAGAATTTGATATTGAAATCAAGGACAAGTCGGGAATTGAAAATGTGGTGGCTGACCACTTGTCTAGGTTAGATAGGGTAGATGAGAAAGATATACACATACCCATAACTGAGACGTTCCCCGATGAACAACTTTTGAAAATTGATTCTAAGGAACCATGGTTTGCTGAAATTGTTAACTATTTGGCTTGTGGGATCATCCCGAAAGACTAGTCTTATCAAGAGAAAAAGAAATTCTTTCATTCTTTGAGATACTATTTTTGGGATGACCCAATTCTTTTGAAGCAGTGCAGGGATGGTATTCTTCGCAGGTGTGTGCCGGAGGTGGAGTACGAGAGTGTTCTCCACCATTGCCATGCGTCGCCTACGGGAGGACACCATGCTAGTTCACGGACAGCAGCCAAGGTGTTGGAAAGCGGCCTTTATTGGCCAACTTTGTTCCGGGATGCCTACGAGTTTGTAAGGCAATGTGACCCGTGTCAACGAGCAGGTAACATTTCAAGGAGACAAGAAATGCCCCTGAATGTATTTCAGGAAGTTGAGGTTTTTGACTTATGGGGCATAGACTTCATGGGACCCTTTGTGTCCTCGAATTCAAATTTATATATCTTGCTTGCTGTTGATTATGTGTCGAAGTGGGTGGAAGCAATCCCCACAAGGACTAATGATTCTAATGTAGTGTGCAGGTTTGTGAAAGAAAATATATTCTGCAGGTTCGGGATACCCCGAATGATCATAAGTGATGGAGGCACACACTTCCGGAATCAGAAATTTTCGACACTTTTGAAGAAATATGGGGTCAAGCACAACATCGGCACCCCATATCATCCACAGACGCAAGGACAAGTGGAGGTCTCAAATCGGGAAATCAAGAAGATTCTAGAACGGACAGTGGCATCCACAAGGAAAAATTGGAGTGCCCTACTACCGGACGCACTTTGGGCGTATAGAACGGCGTACAAAACACCTATAGGCACCACGCCTTTTAGGTTGGCGTATGGCCGGGCTTGCCACCTTCCGGTGGAGTTGGAGCATAAGGCCCATTGGGCGCTAAGAAGGCTGAACTTGAGTTATGATGAAGCCAGGAGAAAGAGGATGTTTGAGTTGAATGAATTAGATGAGTTACGTATGACGGCATATGAGAATGCCCGCATCTACAAGGAGCGTACAAAGCTGATCCACGATCGACATATCGAGCTGCGCACGTTCAAGAAGGGAGATAGTGTTCTATTGTTTAACTCTCGTCTCAAATTGCATTCCGGGAAGCTGAAGTCACGGTGGAGTGGACCTTTTGTAGTGGAAGAGGTGAGACCGCACGGTGCGATTCTTGTGCGTGATGGAGATGCCACGTTCTTGGTGAACGGACAGCGGTTGAAGTTATATTTTGGTGAAAATTACAAGAGAAAAGTGAATGAGTTCAAACTCATTACACTTGTGAATGAATGAGATGCTGGGAAGACGTCTAGCCTAAGACGTTAAATAAGGGCGCTTGTTGGGAGGCAACCCAACCATTGGTACATTAGGATAGTTTAATTATAGTCGTAGATTGCTTTTATTTCATTTAAATTTTAGTATAAAGAAGATACCTTGATCCGTTTTTTCAATGTGCAGGCACAGGCAGGGTCGATACCATCGACGCACTGGTCGATGGTATCGACATGGGTTCAGGTTGACAGCTACAAAAATCGCACTGAGTCGATACTATCGACGGCCCCGTCGACGGTATCGACATACCTACAGGCAGGTTGCAATAAAAGTGTTGATAGTATCGACACACCAGTCGATACCATCGAGATCTCTGGAGAAGTTCAGAACATTTTTGCTCAGTCAACTCAATACCATCGACGGCCTCGTCGATGGTATCGACATGATCATAGGCTGAAATAAAGAAGTGGCGGTGTCGCAATAAAGGCAAGTCGATACTATCGACCCTCGTCGATGGTATCGACATCCATGTCACCGATCCGTGCAAAGACATCGACGACGATCGCGAGTCCACGTCAGCAATCTGGGTGCTGCGTCAATACTATCGACTTGCGTCGATGGTATCGACAGGTCAGCAATCCGGGTTTCCCGATCCAGCAAACGTCAGCCGTTGATACTCGCGAGGGAGGCGGATAGCATCGAGACGTGTCGATACCATCGACCCGTGTCGATGGTATCGACGGGTCAACAGTGGCGCCGGCCAAGTCTATTTAAGGAGAATTGCAACGTCATTTGACGTCACACCTTCAGAGCAAACGTCCTCCTTTGCGCCGAGCACTCCTCCGAGCCCTCCAAGACTGAAGAGCAGCGACAGCGAGCAGGGATCTTCACCGAGCGGAGAATCACTTCTCCATCTTCCCCGAGCTCTCTTCTTCTAATCCCATCTTTCTTGCAACAATGGTGCACGCCGCCGGATCATCGTCCTCGAGCGCAAATCCCATGGAGATTGTGGAGTTTGTTCCACCCCCTACTGCTTCCGTATCACGTCCGCGCTTGATTCACCGTTCCGCGGAGGTGAAGAAGGTCTGTGACGAGATCATGAAGCGGAAGATCGAGCCGACCCGGTATGTGGACCGGGGAATGATCCGTGTTCTTGGATTCGAGGCCAACTTGGCCTATGTGCTGAAGGGTCAAGCACGCCACACCAGCATAAGGCCAGACGAGCTGGAGCGCCATGCGGATGGGCAGTCGTTCTTCGGCGAATGGCTCACCTACAAGGAATTGGTGGCGGAGTTTATGGCGTCCCTCGACGTCTGCGTCGTACCCAACGACGTGGTGGCGTCGGATCGTGAGTGGATCAAGGGCTGGGTATCGTTCCGGCTGTTCAACATCAACTACAACATCACTCTTAAGAATTTCAACAACATATTTAACTGGAACCACTCCCAACATGATCACCGGCGCCCAGATTCCCGCACCGACTACGATAAGATCTTCGCCGAGCTAGTCACAGTGCCGGCGGGAAAGACAGTGAGCTACCACAATGCTGCGGTAGCGGACTTCGAGCATCCCTTCATCCGGGTCTTACACCGGATGTTGAGCCTTACGTTCTTTGCTCGGAGCGATTTAGCATTGAGCAAGTTTCAGGAGAGCGATCTTTTCTTCCTCTACATGCTCCTGAAGCGACAAGAATGCAACTGGGGTGCGTTCTTTCTGCAGCGCGTCCTGGCGGTGAAGAGGAGTACAAGGAAGGCTCCGATCCATTTTGGTGGGCTCATCACCAAATTGGCGATGTACTTGGGGCTGAATCTCTAGTCCATGACTCTGATTTCCACGAGGAGTACGGTGAATGTGCAACATCTGCACCGTTCAAACCTTATCCTTCTCCGGGATGGGTTGGCGTACGCACACTGCCACGTCAACCATGCTTATCAGGAGTGCGCACTGCCGGACGCCGACTTCCACATCGAGGGAGCCCAGCACTTCTGGTGGCCGATCATAGTCGTCAAGTCCGATGAAGAAGAAGGCGGTAATGACGACCAAGAAGGCGAGGCTGAGGAGGAATAGGATGCTTTCACACCTCTTCGCGCACGAGTAGCACCACGGAAGCGTCCTAGGATGCATCCGGGTGCATCTTCATCATCACAGCCCCCGCCGCCATCACCACAGCCCTCGCAGCCAGGCGAGGATGTCTACTCAATGCAAGGCATGTATACGATGCTGCAGGACATACATCAGACACAGCAGCAACATCTAGAGATGTATACCGGTATTCAGGATACTACGAACCGGTTACTTGACAACCAAAGGGCGATGTTCGAGAATGAACGTCTCCTCCTCGACAACCAACAACAGATACACAATTGGTTGCAAAGGATGGAGATGCAACAGGAGCCCTTTTACGACCATTACTGGAGTCAGAGCTACTTTGGAGGCTATCCACAGCCTCCGCCGAGGACCCATTACGATCCGAGCTTCCAGGGGGAGTATCCTTCTTGGGATCCTACGGCCCCACAGTACCCGCCTCCGCCTCCACAAGAATGATCAGGGTATCTCTGTTCCACTCTTAAGTTTGTTTTTGACTATGAGGCCATAGTCGAATTCAAGCTTAGGGGGGTAGCTGGAACATCTCTATCTTTTCTTTTGTTGTTTTTAGTTTTTGCTTTGCTATTTGTTCTTGCATTTTTAGTTTTTGTTTAGAATCCACATCTATCTAGTGTAACTGTGGATGTCGTAAAAGTTGTCATCTCGTTGTGTATTCATGGGAAATTTAAGGGAATTTTAAAATTTTTGTGTCTTTTGGATAGCTTGACTTGGTTGTCCTTGGGGAACTTATCCTATGAAAATGATTGATTATGTCAACTTTAAAACAATATGTCACACCTATACTCCCATTGACTCATGAAAAGTGGATAGTAACGGTTGTTTGAGCCTAACCTAACCAAATGGTAATGAGACCTTAATTGGATGTAAGAGAGAGAACCCTCTAAACTACTACACATGTCAGTAAGGAGGGACACATAATACTCTTCTAAGGTTCAGTCATCTAATCTTGTGATCATTCCACTTCATTTTTCCATAATCCACCTAAGAATTGGAAGTAAAGTACAGTTTTAATTCCTTCTGGTGTGCATAGCATTTAGATAGGAATTGCATTGATATTTTCCATACTTGTGTAGAAAAAGAGAAAAATATAGGGATTCATGCACATTGCCTTTAGGTGCATGCCATGTAGTTGCACTCATGACTTTCATGATTATCATGCATAAAGTACACCATGTATCTCAATTTTTCCTCAAAAGTGATCTAAACTGTTCCATACCTTCGAAATATTGCAAAGATTTCCAATCATGAAGAAAACAGCCCAATACATATATCTCTAAGCAATTATGGATATGTGGGCTAAAAGAAAGAAAGAAAGAAAAAAAAGAGAAATTTTTTTTTTCTGGAAATCTGAAAAAATTGAGAAAAGAAAAAAAAGAAAGAGAATTTAGAAGGAAATGGAATAAGAGGGAGAAAGGAACATGATATCACTCGCATTACAGGAAAATTGAGTACATGATGTGGCTTAATTAGATTTCCATCTCATTTTGAGGTGGAAGGTTAGTGCATGCATCATTTCACCCAATTTAGGCATTAGGGCATTTTTAATGTGCATTTGCATCACGTAGGACATTTTGTTTTATGAATATTGAAACTGTGCAATGCTTCCAAGTTCTTCCATGAACCACCCATTCCCTCCACCTGTTGCTCGGATTGGTAGGCCACCATGAATTTCTCCTCACTAATGATTATCAGGAGAACTGCTTCCATGTAGATGGTAGTTAGGGCGAGCAATGTAGTGTAGGCGATCACAAGATGCACCAATGCTGAATCGACGAGTTTTATTATGTTAACTGCCTTATGTGATAGTGTCTATCGATTTTAAGGATAATTTCTCTTATGGATGATTATTGTCGCCTTAGGGTAATTACTGTTCTGTGGTTAGAGAAGGCCGGTTTGAGAATGTTCAGTGGGAGTCACATGGGATGTTTGGTTGGTGTGTTGTTTTTTAATTGACATCTGCAATTCTATTCTAAGGACTAGTTGCTCGAGGGCGAGCAATGTTCAATCTTAGGGGAGTTTGATGCGATGATTTTGAGTCGCATTTATAGACCTTTTTCATATGTGTTTTGTGCTCTAATTACTCATTTTTATGGATAATATTGCATAATTCACTCATTTCGGTCTTTGCCAGCATTCTATGTCAAGTCACCTTTGTGTTACCATTTTGAGCATTATTTATCATATTATCATAATTTGTGTGGATTTACTTGGTCTTATTGTGGAATTTCAGGAAAAACAAGTATCTGCTTCCGTCGATACCATCGACGGAAGTCGATACCATCGACCAAGCCACAGATTGCCAACCGAGAGGAGCAGCACAGAGTCGATACCATCGACGAAATTCGATGCCATCGACGTATGGAGAGCTACAGAGTCGCTAAAAGACAAAATCGACGCTAAAGAGAGTCGATACCATCGACCCTAGTCAATGGTATCGAGATGACCACAGGCGCTCGGACGAAAAGAAAAAGAAAGCTGCCGCTAATACGCTGGGTCGATACCATCGACCCGCGTCGATGGTATCGACGCCGGCAGATATGCGTTGGATTCGTTTTGATCTCAATCGGACGGCTGGAGTTATTTGACGACCTAATTAGGGACTTATACCTAATGACGGCCGCACACAGGAGAAGGGGGATCTCATTTTGCATTGCACGAGTCCGAGGAAGGAGAGAAAGGAGAACGGAGGCCAGAAGCTCACCCCGGGTGATTCGCACGCTGCCAAAGACGAATTCCACCACCGACAGGCGGGGAAGCTCTTATTCTACGCCAAGGATCTACCGGTTCTTCTCCGATCAGGGGTTTTCCCACTTGTTTCACGTTTTTCTTATGAATTCCCCTATTTCTACCATGTATTCGTGTGAGATGAACATGAGAGGCTAAAATCCTCCATCTTTAGGACCGGGAGTAGCCCGGGAATGCATTGTATGACAATTTTATATTGATAATTCATATTTTCTCTCTCAAATCCATGGTATAGTTTCGTGTTCTCAATATATTGTTATGCTTGATCACCATAATAATAACCTAATGCCCTTAATCACTTCGATAGAAGGATTAACGGTTGAAAAGAGACGAAACTTACATTAATCGATAAAACCCTTGACAAAGGAGTTGTAAAATTAATGGTGGAAACTGAGAGATCGTTTTTAATGCGCTTAGTTTAGGGGAATGATTACTACGACGGTGGAATCAACCTAAACCTAAGTAGTCAATTACACCATGACAGTGGGTAATTCTATTTTCAGGCCACTACCCGGATAGAGAGAGAAGAGTGAGGAATTATATAAAACCTAATGCAATGTTGACCCACGGTGAAACTGCAATCCTAAAGATACTCTTTTGAATTGATTAAATTAATCTTTAATCGATTGTTTTCTTTGTTTCATTTTATTTTCTTTTAATTTCGACAATAAACCCTACTTTGTTATTCGGCCTAGCTGATTGCGATTAGTTAGTAGGAGTCTCCAATAATTCACGTATCCCTGAGTTCGACTCAGGCCTCACAAAGGCCTATATTACTCGACGTGTATACTTGCGTTTAAGCGCGTAGTAAAATACACGTCATGGATTTAGGATTGGACAGGCATAAAGCCAATTTTATTCAAATTGTATCCAATAAATAATTCTACAAACCAAAATCGATCATATCGATAATCCTAAAGTATAGAGCAGTTGACGTGGCTCTGATACCACTATTGGGTTTTAGGGGAGGCAGAGAAGGCAGCGGAAACAAAAATTTTCTCCTCCCCAAACCCAGAACAAGGAAACGTGTCAACGTCTATACAATAGGAAAGGAAAGTTTGTGGAATCATACCTTGTCCTGAGGCTTGCTTGGTGACAATACCTCGTGGCTTGCGCGGTGTTCACCTCCGATCTTGGACGGTGTCTGTGCAGCTCCTGGTCGCACCGGGACTGACGACTCCTGGTCTCACCGGGACTGTCGGGATTGATAGATGTCCTCCGAGTGGCAGAAATCTCCCGCCTCTGAAGTAGTCCACACAGACCACCTGGAACTCCAATCTCCTTGTCCCATAAGGAATTGGAAGGAGTATCACCCTCCTGTCAGCGTACTAGTCACTGACACACTCTCCTACCACCAATCACTTTCTGTAGTTGTCTTTCCCTTGTTGTTCCTCCCTTATTGGGTAGTACTTGCTCGGGCTCTCTCGGTTACCAAAACTAGAGAGAACGACAACTTTACAGAACACGTCAACTTGTATACAATAGGAAAGGAAAGTTTGTGGAATCATACCTTGTCCTGAGGCTTGCTCGGTGACAATACATCGCGGATTGCGCGGTCTTCACCTCTGGTCTTGGATGGTGTCTGTGGAGCTCCTAGTCACACCAGGACTGACGACACCTAGTCTCACCGGGACTGTCAGGATTGACAGCTCTCCTCTGAGTAGCAGAAATCTCCCGCCTCTGAAGTAGTCCACACGGACCACCTGGAACTCCAATCTCATTGTCCCACAAGGAATTGGAAGGAGTCGCACCCTCCTGTTAGTATACTAGTCACTAACACACTCTCTTGCCACCAATCGCTTTCTGCAGTTGTCTTTCCTTTACTATGCCTCCTTTATTCGGTAGCACTT
Source organism: Alisma plantago-aquatica (assembly GCA_963693085.1). Taxonomy (NCBI): domain Eukaryota; kingdom Viridiplantae; phylum Streptophyta; class Magnoliopsida; order Alismatales; family Alismataceae; genus Alisma; species Alisma plantago-aquatica. Next base: position 929,235,128 of record OY856411.1, on the reverse strand, counting down.
GCTCGGGCTCTCTCAGTTACCAAAACTAGAGAGAACGAAAACTTTACAGAGCAACTGGTTGCACTAAGTTGTTCTTTGAAAAGCCCCCAATACCCCTATATATATAGGAGGGTCATGGGATAGGGTTCTCTATCCCGGGCAATGCGGGACTAAAGCAGGAGTAGAAGGGTTCAAGATTTTCCACAAAAACAACCAACTGCGCAACCTGAACTGATCATTTCATTTTTGAAATGGTTGGTTGGGACCCATGAAACGATCGGTTCACTTCTGAACCTATCGGTTCATGGTCCTGGTCAGTTCTCGATTGCCTTTTCTTCTTTTTGTTTCTAATTGGTATCAAATACCAATCCTTGTTCCAATCAAATTGGGCAAGTGAAACAAAAGGAAATTTCTCACCAATCCTACTTTCCCAACTTGCTCGGTTGCATCAGTTGAACATATTGTTTTAGCACTTGAAGAAATCGTTTCATCCTGTCCATGAGTCGATTGACTCCCCATCTGAGCCGATCGGTTCACCAAGATCAGCTGATCGGTTCATCACATGAGCCGATCGGTTGAGAGTGCACATTGTGGAGAATCAGTCAATTGCAGTTTCATTCAATCTGATACTCCAATCAATCAGTCCAACACCTTGAACATTATGATATTGATCTATCAATTGATTGAATGTTTAATTGAACTACTAAACTCCTTTAGTAATCAATCTAAACATTGTTTGTGGACAAAACTCCTCTTCCAGGTTAAATCCTATGTGTGTGAGTCCGCAGGTCCATTTCACATTGGCAGTGAAAGTCCATAAAACTTATGACTTCACAAGCAAAGAGCGGTGCCTAGTCACACATCAGTGCTACCCAAGTGAAATAGAAATTTGGAGAACAACTTTCAATCCTACAATCCGTGAATGGTGTTACAGCAAATGTTTAATTCCTTTGTCACTGATATCCCGAATGAACTCAAGGCATGGAACAATCATCCTGTCAACATTCATTCACTTTCTTGATCTCAAAGTAGATTGGAAGAGATACGTATGACATCAATATCACATACTGATTCACACATGTGTGCATGCCTTTCTCAATCCTACTCATCAAGTAGCCATTGATATCAAACTCCCTCAGGAGGGACAAATCCCATATCTATCACTCACCCCTCAAAAGCCCCATGTGTCAAAGCCACCCAGTCATCACCTTTATAACAACCCATGTTTTAGGACTGCGTTTGATGATGTCAAAGTGTGCCCAACGACATGTGTTGAGTGTAGTGATTTCAGGTCAAAGAATCACACTCACCACCATCATTGTGAGTACTGACTGTGACTACCATGTCATGGTTCCATGTGTCAAACTCACAGGGGGTCTGTCTCGTACACTTGTTCTCTAACAAGTACCTATGTGTTTGGTTTGATATCTCTATATCATGACTAATGAGATTTTGTCATCAACCAACACCACAATCTAGGCTTATGTGTCATTGTTGTCTATCTACCTTCCACAATGACATCTGACTAGGGACATAATGAGAATGTACAAACTCTTAGCATCCGTATGATCTCATCGTTCAGGTCCTCAACCTGAAAGCATACGTCATTAAGTACTGTCATTCTCTAGACATTCAATATGTTCTATCACTATCTCATATGACTGAACCAGAAAGAATTGGAAGCTTGCCTTTGATGTTTATCAAATCAATCTTAATGTATCCCACCAATCATCCCATGATTGGCTCTCAGGGCATACATACCAACAGATCCCACTTGCACTGCGAGCCAATCACCCTTGAATCATATTCATAGTGATCTTCAAACATGTCCCACATGTTACTCTGCTCTAGTGCGATCATAGTGAGTAATGGCAACACTTTGCCAAAGTCAGTAAAAATTGCATGTCTCTCAACTCTTCGTTGTACGTCACAGGTATGAGATGGAGTTGCCGTAATATGCGATCTAGTATTCTTTTGCTAACCTTTAGCCACATTGCATGATCAAGGATTCCATACTCGTCATCAATGAGCGGAATATCTATAAGTTCATCTCATGAACTTCCAGATCCATATAGTATCCACTGTTGTTCTCTAACACAGATACTCGGCATTTCCTTTTAAATGGTTTTATTGGAACACTTCCAAATATCAACAAACTTTCACTTATATATATATATATATTTTTTTTTTTGATTAATTTTTTGTCCTTTCAGAAGTTCGCATCAATGTAACTCTTTACATTGAACTCTTCCTTATCTCCATAGAACTAGTACTTCTCAAGTACTTATCAAGTTCTCATGGTATTACAGTAACCCTTACTGGAAGTAGACAGACATCCACTCGTCATGTCATACATACGAGTTATCAGGATGAGCACATCATATTGCCATGTCCTACATACAAGATGATGAATGCATTTTGTTCTTGCCATGTCGATACATGCAAGATAATGGGATGATTACATACATGATAGATCCATATCTATTCTTAGTGTTCCCATTCTTCATAAGAATTGCACACTTGGCCTTGGGATACTAACTCCATGTAACATGGACAAGTTTTCTCCAACTGAATCTGTGCATATTGAAACCTTTAGTACAGATTGCCAATGTATGCTTTCTCTTTTCACGTCAAGCGGTTTTTGACAACTATCTCTATAGATCTCTATTCCTATCACATAGGAAACATCTCTATCTTCCTTAAAGATAATTTCCACTTTTGGATTTCCATTCAAGAACATTTCTATTTCACATCAACATGTGGAATGTGAACACGCTCCGACTAAAACACAGATCTCTTCTTTATCTTTGACATATCAATGAAACCCTTTGGCTATATCATCAAAGTAAAGATCTGATTCTAAGTTGCTTGTACTCAATCAATCACATTCATTAGTCCATTGTAACTTATAGATTTCATTTGCATTAGTGGATTCATAAACCTTATAGGTTGTGTCACGTACACATCTTTGTTTTATTCCTCATAGGAATGCGGTTTTAGTATCCATATGCCTAATGTCTTAGTCATTAAGTCACAATCAACAAGCATCATCCTTCTCAAAATGTCATCCATGTATCTTAACACTTAAGATTCATTTGCACTTATGGATTTCATCCAATGGGTGCTACCATCAAGGTCATACTTTATGGTTCACATGGATGTCATTTAGGATGAAATGGTCATAAACCATAACTCAAAATTCGGTTCCTCATATTGATCTAGATAGTTGACTCATCACATGAACAACTCATCACATAGATAAACGAGGTGTATTCGTCAAGGATATAAGAACTTACAACTCCTTGTGATTCTTAATGTCCTTTATTAGTGAGGGGTATTCTTTTATTAAGAAGAATTCAGTTATTTGATAATCATTCTCTAACTCCTTAGAGTATGATTCCTTCTTGATTTAGACATCACCATGCCTTAATCATGAGTTTACTATGATATACTATCATAATCACTCATAAGGATCTCAAACATTTGGTCTAAGTATTTTATTCATTGATCTCATCAAGAATTAACACTTTACCAAATTTGCACTTCATCTTTGATAATCTTGAACACTTCAAGATATTCATATTGGTATTTCTCTAAACACCATTTGAAGTATTAGCATTTGTTCCAATAGGTATGTAAATACATCACATGTATCATACCTAATAGGATAATCATTATCCTACTACCTTTAGTGAAGATTGATTAACCATGTCCAAGATATTCATTCTCTTACTGGTTCTTCTAACCAAAAGAGTCTAGATTTATCCATCACATGGAAACTAGAAATGAATTTCTCATGATTGATGCTAATTTGATTGTTTGAGCTATCTATAACCTTTAGGTATCATTTTATCTTATGCATATCAAATACCACAAGACAAAGAAGGCTTTGCCACAAAGATCATATCTTTATCAATTGAAACATCTCTTTATTGATTGCCATCATTGTCATACAATATGCAAAAATAAAGTGTTTCTATCTATTGGCAAATATGAAATAGTAGTTCATAATTGTATTACATGCCTTTTAGGGTGAAAATAAACTAAAGTACTCCTATCTGTGGCGGCAACACTTGCCCCATTTATTGAGTGCTTTACACTTTACATCTTGGTATCATATACCTTAAAAGTGTTACAAGTTTACTTTCATGACACCTTTAAGTAGAGACGTTTGTCGCATCCTTCTTCTTTTTTTCTTCCAGATAGAGAGGACAAATGCTTTTCCAATGTCCTAGCTTTTGACAATGGTGGGAATTGCCTTTCTTGGTCACGCCTCCCTTGGCCTTGAGAGCTGAAAATGACTTGGGCTCCTAGCTAGCATCAGAACCTTTCTTAGCTTTGCCCTTGCCCTTGCGCTTGGACTTGCCTTTCTTGCTCATGATCAAAATTACAGCCATATGCTTGTCCTTCTTCATATGTGTCTCAGCTGTCCTCAACATGCCCAATAACTCTGATAGTGGTCTGTCAAAGTTGTTCATGTTATAGTTCCTCACAAACTGAATGTAGGATTCTGGCAATGATTGCAGTATCACGTCAGTAGCCAACTCTTGGCTCAGTGGAAATCTCAGTCTTGTCAGGTTCTCCACATACCCAATCATCTTGAGTATGTGAGGACCAACTAGATCTCCTTCTGTCATGACACACTTGAACAGTGCCCTTGAGACATCGTATCTCTCTTGCCATGCTTGATCTTCATACATGTTCCTGAGATGCTGAATCATCTCAATGACACCCATGTTCTCATGTTGTCTCTACAACTCGTGGTTCATAGAGCACAACATCAAGCACTTTGCATCAATGGCATCATCAGAATGCTTCTTGTAAGCATCCCTTTCTGTCTTTGGTGCATTAGGTGCAGGTTACTCTGGAATTGGAGTATCCAGGACATAGAGCTTTCACTCTTGAGTGAGAACAATTCTCAATGTCCTATACCAGTTGTGGAAGTTTGTCCCATTTAGCCTATCCTTTTCAAGGACCGATCGCAAAGAAAAGTGATTGTTATTTGTTGTCATTTGTACTACAAAAGGAAATATGCAATTTTAGTCCAAAAACTCATTTTTGACTTATTTGATTGATTTGAAAAGTTGATGATATAATTAGTCCTTTAATTAATTATCACTCCCACTATTTTACTTCAAATTGATAGCCCTCACCATCAATTTGGAAGATTGCAACGTACAACCTTCTAGTGGGCAAGATCCTAAAATCCTCTAAATCATGGACCAGCTAGGGTTGTCACCCACAACTTAGATCTCATCTGTATGATCTCATCATTCAAGTCCTGAACCTAAAGGCATACGTCATTGAGTATTGTCATTCTCTAGACATTCAATATGTTCTGTCACTATCTCATATGACTGAACTAGAAAGAATTGGAAGCTTGCCTTTGATGTTTATCAAATCAATCTTAATGTATCCCACCAATCATCCCATGATTGGCTCTCAGGGCATACATACCAACAACATGACCAACCAAAGGACTTACCTATCTAATACAAAGAGTCTTCAACCTCACCAAGGACTTACCCACTTTGCAAGGAGTCTTCCGCCTTCTTCCAAAGACTTACCTACTCTTGCACAAGTCTTCAGCCTTCAAGGAATTACCCACTCTTCTTGGATCTTTTGCCTTTGACTTCACCTTCACTCAGAGAAGCTTCAACCAAGGAATTACCCACTTAAGCAAGGAGTCTTCTGCCTTCACTAAGGGCTTACCCACTCTTGCTCCAAGTCTTCGGCCTTGATCTTCACCAAGGGATGCCTTCCCATGTTCTTCTTCACCTCTCTTAGCCAAGAGAGAGAACCTTCATCTTCATGGTTGAAATGGGAGAGAGGGAAGTGGTGGAAGTGAGAGCCTCACAAGATATACATGTAGGACTAGCTCTCTTACTGATTTCCTACTCACTCTAATGAATGTAGCAAGGGGTTAAGCTTAGAGAGAGAGGAGGTTGTAGGAAGCACTCAACTATAGAATAGGAACCTCACATAGAGTTTTGCATTGAATGCTCAACCTTGGAATGAAGACCAAGGGGTCCAATTTATAGCTGGGGATGCCTCTAAGCCTTTTTTTTTTTGAATCAAATAACTACTAAATCAAATACTTGTTACATCGACACTACTATCGACTCTGTCTAAATCTTGTTTGTACAGACTTGAAATTTCCCTGGGCGGCCGTTGGTAGAATCGGCAATGATCCTTATTCTTTAGCTGTAACTTTGCTAGGCTATCAGCTAGCGCGTTACTAGTTCTTCGTCTAAATCGGATTTCAACATTCATCCGATTTTTCTTCCTGATCTTCTCGAGCCAGAGAGCAAATTTAGGCCATGTTCCATCATCTTCTTTGATCATCCTCACTGCCACACTGTAGTCCGATTCTAGAATGACAGTAGTCCAGCTATTCAATTCCGCTTGTTCCAGTGCCAACAGGATTCCGGCAAGCTCAACTTCAGCAGCAATGGACGTTTCCACCGGCATTCCCCATGCCCCAACCCATTCTCCCTTGTGATTCCTAGCAACGGCAGCTGCAGCTGCCCCTCGTTTTGTAACTGCTGCATCCACGTTTACCTTAATGGTGCCGCAAGGTGGTGGAGTCCAATCTTCATCAATGATATGTGTGGTTTCAGCAGATGTGGCCGCCCATGCCAATCCATGTAGACGGATGTCCCTCCTTATGCCTGCCCGTATAATTTCCTTGCTTAAATGGTTTCCTTCCATGATGTAGCTATTCCGAGCTTGCCACAGTCCATGGCAGATTACCCAGAAAAGTTCTTCGTGGAGTCCAGTCTCCTTGACAGTGAATTTGCACCATGTCTCAAGATTTCTTGCTGCAAAGAATGGTTGTTGTTGAGACATAGGTATGTGGTCCTGCCACACAAAAGAGGATACACTGCAATCCCTTAAGGCATGAATAAGAGACTCATCTTCTTCCTCACACCTAGAGCAAGTGCCCACCTCGGTCATGTGCCTGAACTTCCTTCTGACGTTTGTGAGAAGTGCATCTTGTCTAGCAAGCCAAGCAAAGACCTTAATTCTGCCTGCCATGCGTAATTTCCATGGTGACTCCCACCTTCCTGGCGTCACTACTTCTTTCTGCCTTCTAATCAAATCATAAGCTGAGCTTGTGGAAAAAACGCCATTGCTGGTATGGCTCCAGCAGCTGCGGTCCTCCATATCATCTGCTAACGGTGCATGGACATTGAGAATTTGTTGGACAATATCATCCTCAAACCAGTCCTGTAGAAAAGCTATATCACATCGTCCTTCCTCAACTACTAGGGATTTCACTTTCAGGTCTGTGATGTCCTCTGGAATCGGCCTCTTTGCTACCTCCCTCAGCCTCAGGTGCTCATTCACCCAGATGTCATCTTAAACGTTCACTGATTTACCGCTCAAAGGGATCATCCTAATGTTGCCCTTCATGAACTGACGCATGGATGCGCAGGCTTTCCCTAGTCTCGAGAGAGCGCCTTCTCCCCCTACACTGCATCTGCTAAGGCGATGTCGCATTGTTTTGCACCAGGTAGTCTCCCTGCCTGCAAGAAGGTCCCAAGCGTGTTTGGCCAGCAACGCTTGATTCCAATCCCTCATCATTTTAATCCCCAAGCCTCCCTTGCTTTTAGAACTAGTAACCTTGTCCCAAGAGACCAGTGATATGGACCTGCTTCTGCTTCCTCCCCAAATGAACTTCCGTATAATGCTATCCATCCGATCGCAGAGCGTGAGGGGTAAGATCGCTGTCTGCATGGCATACGTAGGGACTGCAGTTAACGTGGATTTGGCGAGGCACAACCTCCCTGCGAGAGACAAGCTCCTCACATCCCAGGCGCTGACTTTACCCTCTACCTTCTCGATGATGTATGCATAAGTATGCTTCGTCACTCTAGAGTGAATAACTGGTACTCTGAGGTAACACTCCAGATCACTTGTGACTTGAAAATGAAAACACCGATGGATCTGTCTACGAACCGAAATCGGAACACTAGCGGAGAAGAAGATTCGATACTTTGATGCTGAGATGGATTGTCCCGACGCCTGCTCAAAGATCTTGAAGCACTATAAAATACACCTCATTTGCTCCTTGGTCGCCTGAGCAAACAGAATCAGGTCGTCCGCGAAGCACACATGAGCAACCGAAATGCCTGATCTGCCCAGTTTAACATGCCTCCATATCCCTCTACAAGTCCGCTCCTGGATCATCTGGCTAAGTCGTTCAATGCAGAGAAAAAACAAGTACGGGGAGAGTGGATCTCCCTGACGTAGTCCTCAACTAGTTTTGAAAGGGCGAGAAGACTTTCCGTTCCATATCAGTGAGGTATCTCCGCCTGAGATTGAATTGGTAATATAAGCTTTAATGGAATCTGGAATTCCCACCCGGTCCAATGTATCCTTGATAAACTTCCATGACATTTTATCATACGCCTTCATTAGATCGATCTTAATGGCCATGGTCTTTGCTCCCTTCGGATTCTTCATGCCATGTATAAGTTACTGGACCAATGCAATGTTGTCAGTGATCTGGTGCCCTGGAACAAAGCTGCTCTGCTCCTCAGAGATCCAGCTTGGGATATGCTTCTTAAGCCTTTCCACCACGATTTTATAAGCTAACTTCAACATTGTGTTGTTCAAGGAGATAGGGCGCAACTTCTCACACTTCTCAGGATTTGGACACTTAGGGATTAAGATGATAGTGGCATTACAGACCTCGTCTGGGATGGGCTTTCCTTGTAGCATGTCCTGAATTGATTTGGTAACTGAGTATCCAACAGTATTCCAATTGTATTTCAAGAACTCTGCATTGACCCCATCAGGCCCAGCAGCTTTGTAAGCGTGCATATTGTTCAACACCTTTTGTACTTCCGCAGACATTGGTGTTGCAGCAAGTCTAGCAGCCTCCTCCCCACTTAGCTGCTTAAAACAGCCTGGGATGCTTGCTTCGGGTCTCTGTCTCCTTGAGTGGTGACTCTCAATCGGTGCAGACAAAACCTTTTCAAAATGGAAAGCTACCAAGCACATGATATCCTTTTCTTCGGTGATCCAGCGACCATGTTGGTCTCTAAAAGCCAGAATGGTATTGGTACGCTTCCGCTGCTTTACCCAGGCTTGGTAGAAGCGAGTATTGTTGTCTCCGCTGCGGAGCCAATTAACATGTGTTCTTTGCTTCCAGTCCTCCTCTTCCTCATTGATGATCACCTGCAACTCAGCTTGCATATTAGTGCATAAGGAATCAGTGATGGGATCATACCGATCGGCGAGCATCTTTTGGAGTGTGTTGATGTTATGAAACAAACGATTTCTTTCCTTTGTTTTCTTTTTCTTCTTTTCCTTCTCCCAATTGAGGATATGTTGTTTAACTGAATTGAGCGAGGGATAGAAATCCGCAGTACCTTCCAACTTAGAGCTCATCATGTTTTTGAAATCCTCCTCCTTGTTCCAACTCACTTTGGTCAGGAAACGATGAGTGTGTCTTTCTTCCTTCTTCATACGAAGCAGGAGCGGGAAATGGTCAGTTGAGATTCTGGCTAAGTGTATCAAGTTGACATTTGGAAATGAGTTCATGAACTCCACATTAGCAGTGGCCCTATCCAATCGTTCTTGTAGCATACCATGCTTGTAAGTGAATTTTACTCCTGAGAACCCCAAATCGGATAGACCGGCCTCCATCAAAGTTTCTTTGAACACCATGGCTTCTCTATAATTATACCAGTTGCTCCCGACCTTCTCAATAGGTGAGAGAGTAGTGTTGAAATCGCCCATAACAACCCAAGGTTCTTTGATGCTTCTGCTCATTGTTATGATATGTTTCCATAGGAGCTGACGAATAGCTAGATGAGGGCTGGCATATATAAACGATACCACCATGTTGTTGTTGAACCTGCAGGTGATGAACTGTCTATGGAAGTACATAATTTGAACTCTTAGTTGATCATCTTTCCAACACACCCAAATACCTCCAGCAAACCCCCTTGCCTCCACCCGATAAGAGAAGTGGAACCCCAGGCGTTTGATAGTTTTTAATGCTTTAGTATCACTTATCCGCGGTTCAAGAACAACAACTACATCAGGTTTGTGGTCCCTCATGAAATCCATCAGAGTGGAGCACCTGTCTTTGTTCCCAATACCCCTAACATTCCAGCACATAATGTTCATATTGAGTCGAGATTTGCTGTGTAAACGACTTCTTCTTGGATATAAACGTAGATAACTTCGCTTAGCAGATATTTGTCTCAGCGGCCTTACCCACATCACACTGCTCAGTCTGCGGCGATTCCTTTCTTTGGTCCTTCTCACCAGGAACAACCTGCCCGATACCTTCACTCTCAGATATGGCTTTATCTAGGCGAGTGCTACGACACTTTCCTGTCCCTGTATCCGGCGGTTTGCCCCTCCTCTTCGTCGAAATGCCGATGGTCGGTCCGACTTTCCTTGGTTGGAGGGCCTTTGTCTTCTCAGTAACTCCACGGTGATGACTTCATCTACTGCTGGATTAACCGCTTTGTGTTTTCCGTCACTGTCATCGCCTCTCTGCATGGCCTTCTCCTTCATCGATTTGTTCCCCACTGTGTTAGTGATGTCCCCCAACACACTTTTACTCTTGTTTCCACCATTATTCCTATCACCCGTATTCACTGTATTAGTCTTCTTCTTTCTCCATATCTTCGCGGTCTTGTGAGTAACATTCTACTGATCTGCTTCATGGACCGTACCTGTGTCAGTGCTTTGCAAGCCATCTCCTTCATCCTCCTGCAGACCTTCGAATCTATTCACATGAACATCCATGGCCACTTCATGTATTCTATGATGTCTCTTCCTGTCCCCTTTTGTCCTTTGTGTTTGCCACCCACCATTATCATTTGAAGCATTGCCGCCTCCACCTGTTGGTCGGACAGGTTCGGATTGTGCTTCTTGTACCTCCTCTTCAGTGCCCTTTAGAGAACAGTTCTTTGAGATATGCCCCTCCTTTCCACACTTGGCACACGTCCATGGGAATCCCTCATACACAACTTCATAGGACCTCCCGTTTATAAGGATGGAGCTCGCCAGCTCCTTGTTCGTATTGATTTATATCGCCAGTCTTGCGAATCGGCTCCTCGATCTGTTCTCAGTATAGCTATCGACCTTGACTAGACTACCCAACGCCATGCCAATATATTCAAACATAGTTTCTACATACAGGTGTAATCGTAGATTCATGACTCGTACCCAAGTCACTATGTAGTCTGGGAAAGCTTCAGTTTGCTGGAACAGAGGGTACCAGGCCCAGACGATGACATTGCACCCGAAAAGTTTCCAAGGACCGCCTGTGAGGGCCATTTCGTAGTCATGTTTACATGACATCTGCATTACGAAGTGCCCATGTTCCATTTCGAACATATTAAACCTTCCTTTGATCCGCCATAGAAGCTTTAGTTTGTCTCTTAAGGTCATGTACCCGACCTCGGCCCCAAGCATCCGCACGGCGACGGCATATCTCCAGGGCCAGGTCAGGTCTTCCTCTGCGTCAGGATCGACGTTGATACTAGGGATTCCATCGTCGTCAGTCAGAGTAACCACCCCCAGCGGCAGGTTCTGTTCAAACAAGTTCTCCAAGAAAAACTCCTCTCGATCTGTTGGGTTTGCGCCGCCCGTGTTCTTCCTCGTGTTCACGACGTCTGCGAACGAGACGGCTCTGTCCACAGATCTGGCCGCCCGATCTGGGTTCTTATTTCCGCGAGAATGCTCCTCTGTTACTCCCTGAAGACTCGCGTCTGGGTTCGGATTATTTTCGCTTAACGTAGCGGCTCCTCTCATGCCTGCCACCATGAAACTCAGACGTATCTCCAGTATGCAGTAGGTTGCTTTGCCCCGTCGAGTTTCCTCTCTACGGAGGACTTCATCCATCGGGACAATGTCCTCGCCTTCTCTTGGGACATAGTCTGGTGAGACATGGGTTCCTTCCTTTGGATCCAGTTCCCTGCCATCACTCTTTTCTCCCCGGTTTCCACGTCCGCCTCGATCGCCTCCTTCCCCAATCGCCCCTCTCCCCCCACTCGTGCTTCCCAACCCTAGCGCTGCCATTTTTTTATGTCTAAAATTGTTCTATAACTGAATGGGATGCCTCTAAGCCTTTGGGAACACTTGAGAATGAAAACTAGCCATTTTGTGGCTTGCAAAGGATATATTTTCACTTGTTGCAACTCCACAACGGCAAGAAGCACTTTTCTGCACTTTTCCGTACAGTGCAATCGGTTGAGTTTTTATAAAGGTAACTCAACCGATAGAGTAAATGACAAACCCGATATTCAGACCATTGGTCGAGTTTGTCTTGGGGAAACTCGACCGACCAATGAAAATCGAATTGGTTAGGTACTCCATCAGTCAAGTTTTGTGAAGCAAAAGTCATTGCCAAGATCCAATTAGGATCGGTCGAGTTCTATGTATTGACAACTCGACCAATGAACAGCCTGATGTGAATTTTGGAAAATGGCTTTTGAGAACTTAAACATTCGATCTGAGTGCTCCTGGTTTTTTTCAAGCTTAATTACAAGTCATACAATCATTACAAGTGATTTACAACATGATTCTAATGGATTTACATCATATTACAAAAATATGCACTTGTATTGACTTTAACTTGTCTTTTCTCCAATTTGATATGCGCAAGTTAGGGCATTTGGAGTGTGTATATACCTAATCTGAAATCCCTCAAGTAGAGACATTAGACACAAATATGTCGAATGGTTAGTCATAATCAAAACACAGGTTTAGTCAATTTAGACGTGAGTCAACATTGACCTAATTGACCTTGAGTCAACATCCTCCTCCTTTTAGAAGATGACAAACCATTCCATAAATGTATTGAAAGTTTTTAAGTAAAATCATACCTTTGGAGAAACATAGGGGTTTTAATAGGATTGACTTCATATGCTCCCCCTCAATTGATGATAGTGGAGTTTTCATACTCCCCTTCAATTGATGTTATTTATCCTACATGGTTAGCTTTCATAATAGTTATATAATACAATGTCTTCTACTCATATATATTCTACACATATATGTCTTCTCCACTTTACCTTCTCCCCCTTACATGGACATACTTCTCCTCTTCATGTAAAACATGCCTTCTCCCTATTTTGTCAAAAGAAGACATACCTTTCTCCCCCTTTGTCATTTCAAAAAGTGGGGGTATGAAGGAATAACAAACAACACTTGTTAAAGGAAAGGAGATAACAAAAAGTTATATAAGGAGAGTAGAAGAGCACAGATAGGGGCTTTTCCAAGCATAGAATAAAAGCAAGTTAAAGCATGCACTTGAACAACCCAAAAAGCAAGATGAAGTGTTGCAGAAAAACCATAAATCACAATTTTGACCCTAAAGATGACATAATTTTCCCAAAAAGTATCAATGCTCATGTCAAAGCAATGACTCTTGCTCAGAAGGTTGTTTCTTTATTAAAAAACACTAGTCTTGCACCAAACACTGAAACTGGAGTAAAATCTGCATGAAAACCAAAATGATTCTCCAATTTCTACATACAATGTAGATCTATGTATCTTGCATCACAATGTTATGCAAGAAACTCAATATAGTAGATATGCAATTCAAGGAACAAGCTTGAGCATGTATGAGACAAGATACAAGCATAGCATATAGTGAAATACCAATATATGAGCAAAGATACCAATTATAAACAAGGCTAGAACTACATGTAGGTGAACCACTAGTAGATGATATCACAAGTTAGGACTATGAGTAGGATCTAGATCATAGCAAGAGATACCAAAAGATACACAAGATAAATCAAGCTATGAGGGGATGTAGATTTATATCCAAACAAAGAGATAAACAATTTTAGAAGCATAAAAGCATATAACTCACATACAAATATGCATCATTTATAAAAGATGATTACCACTAACAACCTCAAGGTTGTATCATCACAAGATATATACCTATATAGATGTAGCAAGTTAGAGTACAACAGAACCAATTTTATACACAACCAAGAGATCCAAAGAGTTCATCATCAAAGCCTACAAACCAACTCAAAGCAAGTAATTGCAAGATATAGATATATCAATTTAGAGAAATTAGAGAGATAGAGTTGCAAGCAAGATAGACAATTTAAAGCATGGCAATATGCACATATAAAGGTATCAAATGAGAGTGCCAAAGAATAAGGATATTGGTTGAGAAAATCTAGTTGAGAAGGAAATTCTCATTCAATAAGCCAAATGTATATTCTGTGCACAGTGTTATCGGTCGAGTTCTCTGTATTGACAACTCGACTGATGACGGCTGTTGGCAACACCCATTGGTGCCTATCGATCAAGTTTCAAAAAGGACAAAGTTGACCGACAGAGCTGTTGTCAAAAGGCACATATATTTCATAAGAACATATTTCAAGGCAATCTAAAAATACAAACCATATCCAAACATGTGTAAGCAAGTTAGTAATGCACTATAAAAGCATTAGAAATAGTTTTTGAGCAAGAGTGTGAAGAGAAACACAAAAAACCACTTTTGACTCAAAAACCATATGTATAGTGTGCACTATCTTGACAAAAACAAATTAGGATTGGTTATAAGCAAGAAAACCTTTACCTTTGTTCTTACCATTCCTTTTTCCACTTGTTGTCACCTTCTACACATCTCACCTTTCTTCTTTTATGTAGATTGAGAAGTCAATTTGCAATTGAATATCTCAAGTCAATCCATTTGCATCTGACCTGCAAGAAGAAAGAGGAAATGGTCCCCAATCATATTTTTGGGTCCGGAGGGGTTAGTTTAGCAACTCAAGTACTATTTCTCTTGGGTTCTTTCCTAAAGGGACAACAAGTAGAATAATGACCAATTTCATTGCAATAGTTGCATGTGCCCATAGTCTTGGAACTAGAGGATTCTCCATGGAATATTGAAGGTCTTTTACCTTTGTTGTTCCTTTGACTACTATCATATCCTAAACCATGTCTACAAAATTTTTTAGTAGTATGGTGTAGGATATCATTAAGATTCTTTTTACCAACTAAGAATCTTTGCAAAGAAGATCACAAACTGTCATTATCATGCATAAGAGAAGTAATAGTAGAAGACAAATGATTGATATTATCTCTAGCATGCAAAAGATCATTTTCTAAGCAAAGGGCTTTAGTTAAATAAGAATCTCTATCAATATGAAGAGCGGCTACATTATTTTCTCTACTAGTAGAACTAGAACAAGATTCAAGCACATTGATTTTAGCAAGCAAGGAACCATTTTTTGTTTCAAGCAAAGCAATCTTAGAAAGATAAACACCTTTTTCAGATTCTAATTCTGGCAAAACAAAATCTTTTTCCTTGTTTCCAGATTTATGAACATCAATATCATGCACGAGAGAATCAACAATTAAAGTACGCTCTTCATTAGAGCTAGGCATAAGAGGTTGATCTTCTAGAACTTTAATCTTATCAAACAAACTAGCATTTTCAAATTTAAGAGAGTCTACTTGGATAAGACAAGAATTTTTGTCATTGATCAAGAAAGAATTATCATGTTCAAGATCATCTAGTTCTACATGCAATTTATCAACAATTCTAGCAAGCTTTTTCTTTTTCCTTTTATAAGACTTAAGAGAGGCACAAGTATCATGAATAATAGCAATCAAAGATTCTTTATCTAAAGAGTTTAGATTTACCTCACTTGAGTCTTCACATTTTGATGCCATAAGAGAAAAATGGCATTCTCCTTCATCACTAGAACTTGAGCTTGATCTTTCACTTGACTCTTCACTTGAGCTTGAGTTGGAGGAGTCACTTGAGCTTGAGTGCCACTTATCTTCTCTTTTCTTGTTATGACGGGTCTTCTTGCCTTGTAGACAATCTATATTGAAGTGAACCTTCTTTCCACACTTGAGGCACCAAATGGAGGAGGAATTCTTGCCTTTGTAGAATCTACCCTTGGAGTACATGGCATCTTCTTCAACTTGAGAGGATGGAGAAGCTTGACCAACAATAGCCTTGATTTGAGCTTTGATTTCAGCCTTCTTCCTTCTCTTGAGTTTTTTCTTCTCTTATCTTTCAACTTCTTCTCTTTTGTCAAGTGTGACTTCATGTGCTTGTAGATTTCCAATGAGCTCTTCAATATGGACATCCTTAAGAGACCTTGCTTCTTCAATGGAAGTCACCTTGGGTTCCCACCTCTTTGGGAGAGTTATAAGGATCTTAGAGTTGATCTCTCCTCTACTCATAGGATGACCTAGAACCACAAGACCATTCATAATGGTTTTGAGCCTTGAGTACATGTTGGCTATCCTCTCCTCCTTTCCCATCTTGAAGTTCTCAAGCAGCCCTTTGAGCATGTAGAATTTGCTTTCCTTCACTTGATTTGTCACCTCATAAGTGATGCATAGCTTTCTCCATACCTCATAGGCTGTCTCACAAGAAGAATCTCATTGAACTCGGTGGAGGTCATGGAGTCATAGAGGATGTGAATGGATCTAGCATTCAAGGTTGCTTTCTTCAAGGTAGCATCATCCCATTCCTCAATCTTTGTATGGGTTGTTCACCATTTTCCACATCTCAAGACTTGATCCTTGGATGTAGAATTGAAGCCTTCTTCTCCAATAGAGGAAATTGCTCCCATCAAAGATTGGTAGGCTGATAAAGTATCTCCCTCCTTGGTAGTCATCCATCTTCTCCTACTTGTTGAAGTATGCTTGGAGAAGCCCGCTCTGATACCAATTGTTGGATCCTAGATGGGTGATTGGATGCTCTAGAGGGGGGGGGTGAATAGAGTTGAATGCACTTAAACAAAATTCATTAGACCTTCAAAATATATCATAAGATAAGGTTGCTAAATAGGTAATTTGAGTGCAACTAAAACATGCATAGCAAGGATGAGAGAGATTGAGAAAATACAAGAGGACAAGCTATTTAGAGTGGTTCCTCACTTCAAACATGAAGTGTGTTAGTCCACATACCTAGAGACGTCAGCCTCTAGGATTTCCTAACTATTGCACTCTTATATTCATTCATAAGACTTACAATATATGACCAACCAAAGGACTTACCTATCCAACACAAAGAGTCTTCAACCTTTCCAAGGACTTACCCACTTTGCAAGGAGTCTTCCGCCTTCTTCCAAGGACTTACCTACTCTTGCACAAGTCTTCAGCCTTCAAGGAATTACCCACTCTTCTTGGATCTTCCGCCTTTGACTTCACCTTCACTCAGAGAAGCTTCCACCAAGGACTTACCCACTTGATCAAGGAGTCTTCTGCCTTCACCAAGGGCTTACCCACTCTTTCTCCAAGTCTTCAGCCTTTATCTTCACCAAGGGACGCCTTCCCTTATTCTTCTTGACCTCTCTTAGACAAGAGAGAGAACCTTCATCTTCATGGTTGAAATGAGAGATAGGGAGGTGGTGGAAGTGAGACCCTCACAAGATATTCATGTAGAGAAATGACCGTCATCAAACTGACAAAAAAATCATTACTAATTAAGCAGAATAAACATAATCAGTGGATTAACAAAAATCACTAAAAATTAAAACCATTTTGCAATGAGATCCTTTTCCAGAAAACTCTTACTGAAAGATCCAAAACTCATACATATCATGATTACATTGTACAACATCTCATCTTGAGGGCAACATTTAATAGTTGATCTATCAAAACACATACTGGAGCAACATAAAACCTTGAGGAATTCAAGCTAAAATCTCGGATCATTCATAAAATTAGTATGAACCAACTCCAAGGACTTATGAGTACAGAGATGACACATAGGACTTCTATCTACAAGACATGACAGACAGTACACTCAACCTGAGTTGTCACTATTGCCTCAGTTGTTGTTCCTCCTCTATAGAGAGAGATCTTTGCCACCTCGTGCACGTCCACCTAAAAAAATGTGGATCCCATGGGGTCAGACAATTGTCCCAGCGAGAGATATAACTCCCCGCTGACCATATTATTATCCCAGATTAAGCATTTATAAACTGAGCAGAGGTTCTTTTTATATTAACGAGCAGGATAATTCACTATATGAATAGAATGAAGTAATATTCTTTCTTAAGGAGAACATTGCATCTACCCATGGTAGAGTTATAAATCATTTATCTTCTTAGCAAGGGATGTAAAGAAACATAAATATCATCTATCAACTAAGATGTATAACTAAATTGTGCATCAAACAATATTTCTCGTATTCGATCCTTAAGCAGATATGATATACGGTTGAACATACTTTAACAATCACGCTTATGCCTTGAGGAGATGAAGCATACCCCGTTCATCTCCAACTGACCAAAAACTTCTCACAAGTCGGTACCATACAAGGTCAATGGGAGAGCCAGTTGCCATGACCTCACTTGTCTTAGTCAGTATGAGACCACAAGCAGGGTATCTCATGTCACTGCTAAATAGATGTGCCAGGATACGTAGGCATCCTTGCTTAGAGATACAACGTCAACTCCACTCTCTTAGGGGAACATCTACTAACAACTGTCCCCAGTTATGAAATCATCGAGTCATGGCGACACAAGTACCATACTCTGAGCCATGGGCTAGTTCACCATGCTCAACATAGAATCTATGACTAAAGTCGCACTCGAGCTAGGATATGACATATAGACAAATCCCCATTCATTTCGGGCTCATAAGGGGATCGACTCATACATGGTTGTCCGTACTTACGCCCCCACATACTCAAAAGTATGCACTCCGATTTATGCCGTGGGGAACCCATTTTTCCATTTACAAATCCTGACATTGATGGATCTATGGTCAAGGCAATGTTTTATAGTTCCTAATGATGTATTACATGTATTACAACATTATTTTAGCATCAAACAATTTATCATTATTAATCACAACAAATGCTACAAAGAAAAGTGTAATACATCTATCACGTACTTTTCATATCTTTAAAACACATGTTACTTGGGATCTCAGTACCTCATCACATTACTGGGAATTCTCATCCCTTAACATTATCATAATGATTATTAGATCTAGGTATTCAAAGCCTTAGTTCATCACTGAACACTGTTACCACTACTTATCAAGTAACTAATACCTCTAGGTCCTTGGACCGAGGTATACATGATACTTGTTGCACAAGCATCTCACATGGTTCACAAGGACATTGCACATCTTGTCACCTCTCACTAGGCAACAACTTATTCACATGGCTCACAAGGCAATTACACATCTTTTCACCTTTCACTAGGTAACAACTTATTCACATGGCTCACAAGGCCATTACACATCTTGTCACCTCTCACTAGGAAACAACTTATTCACATGGCTCACAAGGCCATTACACATTATACTTGTTGTACAAGTATTTAACATGCCTTACAAGGCTTATGCAATAAGAGAAATACACCCTTCCCCATTATTAGGGTTAGGGTTTCCTTTTATAGCCGAATAGGGTTTTAAGTTAATATTATCAGACCAGACCCTAATTCATTACTCCACACATCTAGGAGCAGATATTCATATCATAAGTATGCAATCATACTTATTTGTTCTCATTATTTGTCATTAAATGATTATCAACACAAGGTATGAGTTTCTCTCCCATCCTGTCTAGGATATGAATACCTCATACTTTATTATCTTGGCTTGACCCTTTCTCAAGGTATGTTAGCCTACACTTACCAAAATGCATTACATCTCAATGTAACAATTGACATGACACACTTCATGTGTTACTCATCCAAGTATATTGGATTTAAGGTGCATCAACCTTGAGGTGTTGGATGTGGTATTTATCATGCCTTGATGTATTACTTCCCTCATTGCTTTTCACTTACTTAGGTTCATCAACTTATCTTATATTAGGGTATATCCCATCCTAATACTTTATGCACTAACACATCACATTTATCATGTAGTGTATTGGCCATAAGTCACACATTTCAATTACCCAACTATCATCAAGTGATATAGACTCATCTCGAGTTAAGGTATTGTTGATATACCATTATCAACCACATTAGGTGTTCTACCTATCAAGGTATTAACCAAACCACATCATTACGTGGTGTTACACTGATCACTCCTAAGAGTGTTTTACCCTCACCTTTACAAGGTGCATGAAATTGAATCATGTATTTCAAGTTGAACACATGTATTGGATTATGTGTATATCGATCTAGGCATCATCATATCCCTCATACCCTTACCCATTAAGGTATCAACCTTACCATTCATATGGTGTATCAACTTTACCATACATGAGTGTAACATCCTCACCTCTCTTGAAGATATTGGCCACACCATACTTTAGTGTATTGACCATCACATATTCTAGGGCATTAACCACCTTACCACTTTTGTCATTTAGTGTATTGGGTTACCCACCATATCATTTTAGAGATATGTGCTCAACACAATATCATCCAAGAGGTGTATGCTTGCTACCCATATCACTTTAGAGGTGTATGTATGCTTACCATATTGGGCAAGAGGTGTATGCTTTCTACCCATATAACTTTAGAGGTGTATGTATGCTTACCATATCGGGCAAGAGGTGTATGCTTGCTTTACGCCATATCAAGCAGAGAGGTGTGTGTGTGCTTCACACCATATCGGGCAGAGAGGTGCGTGTGTGCTTCACACTATATCCGGTAGAGAGGTGTGTGTGTGCTTCACACCATATCGAGCAGAGAGGTGTGTGTGTGCTTAACACCATATCGGGCAAAGAGGTGTGTGTGTGATTCACACCATATCGGGTAGAGAGGTGTGTGTGTGCTTCACACCATATCGGGCAAAGAGTTGTGTGCGTGCTTTACACCATATCGGACAGAGAGGTGTGTGTGTGTGCTTCACACCATATCGGGAAAAGAGGTGTGTGCTTAACCCAATATCATTTTTGAGGTGTTTGCTTGACCTCATATCATGAAAGAGGTGTATAATACACCACCATATCGTGCAAGAAATTATTAAATCATTCCATATCATTTTAGTGAAGTAGCTGACTCCATATCAGGTTAGAGGTGCTTGCTTGTGTGCTTGAACCCGATATCACTTTATAAGGTAATACATCTTCTTCAAGCTCTAGACCTTTGTTATAACTGTTATAGGTCATCAAAACAGGTCTATGAAACTACTAGAACTCATAATGTCATCAACTATTTCAGAAAATTTTGTAATTAAAAGTAGTTCATTAAGTATAGCAATTTAGGTGATGAATAATAACATGATAGAGTTCAAGTTATATAACCCGCCTTAAGAACAACTCCAAAGCTCTAATCTCCAAAGATCCACGTTCCTAAGGTTAAAGATGACTTATAAAAAGTCAGTGGCTCGTTCACAACTCCTTCATATACAAGGAATCACCATGCATAAGCAATTGGTGAAGAAGAAAAGAAAGGAAGATCGCATAACCCTAAAACCATGCTTCAATCCAAGGTTGAAGATGATTATGGCCTCACCTTAGGGTTAATTATTGAGCTCCTTCTTGCTCCTTAGCACCTTGCACGATACCACACTACTCATGCATGATATGCCATCACTTGTGGCTGATATCCCCCTCACTAGTGGTCAAAACACTCCACTATGGCCGATATCACCTTAAAAGGCCGATACCACCTTACTTGGCCGATATGAACTTGTTGTGGATGATACCCAAGGCCCTATGCATGATACCACTTCACTCCTTCATGATACCTTGGGGAAGGAGGGTGGTAAGATTCGAAAGATTTCACTAATGGGTGAAAGAATGGGTATATATACTTGTTGTTCATGAAGAAGTGTGAAAATGAGGTGTCATCAATTGGAGCTACTAGGTGCCACGTGTCCATGCATGGTTGACACATGTACATGCATGCATTAACATTTGTATCGACATGAAAAACACTTGAGGATAATCTAGGGATGAAATTTCGTCCATTACTTATCTCTTTGAATAAAATATATCAACAAAATCACCACTTTATTCACAACCCGATACAACTTTTCTAAGGAAGTTGTAAACCAATAAACTTCACCTCCTTGAGGTTATTTTCACGTCATGGGCTTTGCCAAGAGTCCAAAAAATGATATTAGACTCCCCCTATGTCTCCTTGTCTGATAGGCACTCATTTATAAGCTTTTCAACTCGATACAACCCAAATTAGGGTTTCATATTCAACCCTTTTTCCTTGGTCATTTCACCACCAAGATCACCATCACTCACAATAGATTCAAACATGGTGTATCCTTATTTCTATCTCCTCTACATGATACTAGGAGGGATTAGGGACACTGTAGAGGTGGTAATTTTCATATCAACCCTATATTTTGGGTAAATTATAATTTGTACCAAAACGGGTGCACAAGGTACTAACATTATTCAAACATATTCAAACTTGGAATTTAGGCTTTCCACAAGCCACCACTTAGCATCATTATCTCGATTATGATGCTAAAACATATGGGGCACATTAAACATATGACATATTGTAATATAACCCCTCAACTTGGGTAAATTGCACTTTGGTCCAAAATAAAGGAACATTGCTCAAACATCATTCAACCAGGACCAAACATGGAACATAGGTGTGTCACATGATAACAAAACACCTTATTGGATTATATTAAAGTTCTAACCAACTTAGTTAGCCAAAACAAATAGGGTTACCTCATAACCCAAGTCAAGGTCATTATATGTAGGATAGCTCTCTTACAGATTTCCTACTCACTCTAACAAATGTAGCAAGTGATTAAACTTAGAGAGAGAGGAGGCTGTAGGAAGCACTCAACTATAGAATAGGAACCTCACATAGAGTTTTGTATTGAATGATCAACCTTGGAATGAAGCCCAAGGGGTCCTATTTGTAGCTGGGGATGCCTCTAAGCCTTTGGGAACACTTGAGAATGAAAACTAGCCACTTTGTGGCTTGGAACGGATATATTTTCACTTGTTGCAACTACACAATGGCTAGAAGCACTTTTTTGCACTTTTCCGTATAGTGCAATCGGTCGAGTTTCTATAAAGGTAACTCGACTGATAGAGTAAAAGACAAAGTCAACATTCAGACCATCGATCGAGTTTATCTTGGGGAAATTCGACCGACCAATGAAAATCGAATTGGTCAGGTACTCCATCGGTTGAGTTCTGTGAAGTGTAAACTCGATCGATCAAAAGTCATTTCAAAATCCAATCAGGATCGGTCGAGTTCTGTGTATTGACAACTCGACCGATGAACAGCCTGATGTGAATTTTAGAAAATGGCTTTTGAGTGCTTAAACATTTGATCTACGTGCTCCTAATTTTTTCCAAGCTTAATCACAAGTCATACAATCATTACAAGTGATTTACAACATGATTCTAAAGGATTTACATCATATTACAAAAACATGCACTTGTATTTACTTTGACTTATCTTTTCTCCACTTTAATATGCCCAAGTTAGGGCATTTGGAGTGTGTCTATACCTAATCTGAAATCACTCAAGTAGATACATTATACAAAATATGTGGAATGGTTAGTCATCATCAATACATGGGTTTAGTCAATTTAGACGTGAGTCAACATTGACCTAATTGACCTTGAGTCAACACATTCGAGACCTGACAGAGCAGTATACTCAAAAACATTGTAATTTACTGAGTAATCCACATACCATGCATGCAGACATATTGAAATTTCTTAAATAAACTAAACTCATATCAACTTGGCTCATATGTCCTGGAATTATACAATTGATCATCATAACACACTAACAATAGTTAATTACTCAATATATTAGAAATATCCAGTAGCACTTGTAAATTATCTGTAATTCCTCAAAAATTGAGCACATCAACCCATATTATAAGTTATGCATCACATAACTCAATTAAAATTCAATTACTTGTCATGGCACAAATTATTAATATTAATTGAGAATTTCAAATGATTTCTTTAAGAAATGTGTCGATTCATATAATTATTAATACACTTACATTAAATATAACTCGGGGTGTGCAACTAGGTTTCTATTGAACCCTTTTCATGTCATTGTCATTTCTTTGAAATTGTACATCTATTAAATTACTAAAAATGTACAGCCTAGGTTTATACCGAAACTGTACAACTATGGGTCGTATGCTACTGATTCCAACATTTAAACTGAGCAAATTAGGTTTTAATCAATCATGCAGTTCCAGTAATCCAAATCACACATATCAATCAAACAATTAGTGTCGTGCAAATATAATTAAGAAATTCGTGCAAATTAAAAATCTAGTGACGTCATCACTTCACAACACTTGAATAGGCATTGTTACCCGCTAATAACATTGATTCAACCAAAAACACCTGATTTTTAGAGTTATGCGTGCTTAGTGAGTGAAATTCTACTCACAGCGGGTGAGGTGAACGTAATTCAACTGGAAATGCATCCAGAGTCCTATTTCTGAGCATCAGCGGGGTCATCTTCAACCTCTGGTTCAGCCCGATTCAGACCTTTTCCACGTACAGGTTGAAGAGGGGGGTGGGCTAGCTACTAGCTATGCCTATTGACTGTGAATCCTTGTCTTGACTCAAGGACGAACTCAACGACGATGCTTGATGTTGCTGCTCATGCCCTAGCAACCCATGGTTGCTTCTTTGTGCAGATGTTGTTGTTGCTAGGTAGGGAAGACACCCTTTCTAGTTGGGCACTGGATGGAGCAAGGAGAAAGGGAAAGGAAGTAGGAAGGAGATAAGAAGCAGGGCGCCACTGAAATGACCCTCTCAAGGCCCTAATCGGCCGTCGTTGCTACTGCTTGGTCGACACAACACCTGTTGCTGGTCGGCCGGCACTGCTGCTGGTCGGGTGGTGCTAGAGCACCGCTAGGGCGAGGAAAGGGTGAAGGATGGAAGGGGAAGAATGTGGAGAAGGGTGGGCAATGTTGGTCGGAGGTGAAGAGTCCCAAAATCGGCCATCGCTTCTCCTCTGTTCCAGGTCGATCGGGTGTTGGGCGCCGCTTAACAAATGTTGGGCATCGGTCGGTTGGGGAAGAAAGGGGATAAGGAAAAAAGAAAAAATAAAAGTAAGGGGGTTATAAGTCATTTAATGGAAAAATTGCAGATTCAACCCAAAAGTCTTAAAATGGCATATATTTTTCCTTGGATGTCTGATTCAAATGATTTCTATTGCAAAATTTCAAGCATGAGCTCCTCTACAACCTCAAGGCAAGAAAACATGCTAATTAGATTGTCTCACTTGATCAAAGCACTAATTGCATTTTGAGCACTTACTAAACTTAATCAACATGATGATGCACTAATCGTTGTGCTTACTGGTTAATCATGGAGTGGGTCATAACAATCAGCTATTGAGTCTGTGAGGGATAGGACTCGGGTGAGGATGGAGATCTTCCTACTCATGGATAGGTCCACATCCGACCTGGGTATGTATGAAAAGATCTGTGTGATAGTTATTAAAACTGAAACTTTAGGTTAGATGGTCAAATCATTTATATATTTGCTAAAAACCATGTTAAAACTTTCTAAATTCATTATAAGGGTCATATAAAGTCATATTGGTCTCAAATTTCAACCAAAGGCGCACTGTAGGATCTAGAACATCCCTATTTAGATACTTTCCTATTTGGATGACTAAAGTTAAATTATTATCATGATATAGTTTTCATCACTTATGTAAATTAGACACATTATGATGACCCCTAATAAATGTGTCTTTACTTTTAGGTTAAATTTGGTTTTACCTTAATGGGTTTGAGTCTATTGCATGAAATTGTCCCAATTAGGGCCCGTATTCTTATTAATGATAATGAGGTTACTTAGAGGATAGAATACATTTATTATGAAAGGATGTTGAATTAACTGTCATCTTAATAGGGCAAACATTGCATCATTTATTAGATTAATAACTATATTTGGGGTTTGTGGTCATACTAGGTTTGAAGTGATGCATAAAAGCTGAATTTAAAAAGATTAGGGTATAAAATTAAGTATTTAATCATAAGTTTAAACTTTAGGATGTTACAATTTGTACTTGCCGCTTGCCTCTTAGTCGGTTGTTTACTCGATTCACCAGTCATCTAGTCCTTCTTCCCACAATTTGTTGACTCCTCTAGCAGATCGGTTGGGTCTGCCAAGAGTTCGGTTTGGGTCGTCCACTTGGTCCTCCATGATCCTTCAACCGATCTGCTCGTCTTTAAGACATCTTCTTCTTTCTCATAACAGAAAGTAAACTATGCTACTTTTACATGATTCTTTGGATACCTCGAGTTACATTCAAGCGGAGCTAGAGTAGGAAAGAACTAAGATTACATGGGGAAGAAAAGATAGAGGCTTGGTACACAGACTGAGAGAAGAGGATCAACCAACCATAAAACCATGCACAAATAATAGGGGTTATTGTCCATAACCATGCCACACATCCACTGTCAAAACTACTTTTAGAGCAACGCATGTAAGTTGCATATATATATATATATATATATATATATATATATATATATATATATATATATATATATATATATATATATATTAGTATGGGATTATTGAGGTGTTTGGATTTGATAAGATATTTTCACATTGCATGCACTAATAGAATGAAAAAACTAAAATCCAATCATATCGATTATTCTATAATATAGTAAACTAGTGTTGGCTCTGATACTACTTTGGGAAATATGGCTACAGAGCAGGCAGTAGAAACAAAAAATTTATGTACCATATTCCCATAATTAGCATATTACGTCAATTACTATAAGATTGGAAGGATGATTTTGAGGATATACCTTATCCTACAGCAAGTCTAGCATCATCTCTTTATCATTGTCATTGCGCAATTCTGACTCCTAGTTGCACTGGAACTCATCTGACTATTCCTCCCAGGAAACTAGACTTGCACATCATCTTGTATATAAGTTCCTCTTGTTACAAAATGTTGGTTGACGATGCTCTCCTATAGAAAGACAACAACCTCCCTCCTGTAGAGAAGTCCACACAGACCTCCTAGAACTCCTATCATCCTATTAGACCAGACATGAAGGAGTTGTCCCTCATGTTGGTGTACTAGTCACCAACTTGCTCTCCCACAACAATGATCTCAGTTTCTCTCTCCCTTGTCTATGCCTCCTTAGTCAGGTAGGACTTGCCTGGGCTCTCTTGGTTACCACAACCAGAGAGGACAATGTTTGTCAGAGCAATTTTATCTCAATTATCTATGTTGTACTCTAGAAAGACCCCAGTACCCCTCTATTTATAGGAGGGGTTTGGGTCTAGGTTCCGTATGTGTGTGACCCTACAGGTCCCATATTATGATGGCAGTGAATGTCCATAACAACTTATGACATAACAAGTGATGAGTGATGCCCAGTCACACATCACTGCTACCCAAGTAAATGGAAAGTTGGGGAACAACTTCATCCTACAATCTGTGTATGGTGTTGTAGTGCTTGTATCGTTCCTTTGTCATTGATGTTCATACTGAACTCGAGGCATGGAGCAGCCACCCTCTTTATCATTCAATCTTATTTCTTGAACTAAGAGTAGACTGTCTGAGATATATGTAAGTTCAATATCACATATTGACTCAAATGTGCATGGCCATGCATTTCTGAGTCTCGCTAATCAAGTGGCCTAGAACATCAAACTCCTGTAGGAGGGACAAATCTCATATCTATCACTCATAATCTATTCCCATGTTTCAAAGCCACCCAATCATCACATTTATAACAAATCATTTTTCAGGACCGCATTTGATGATGTCAAAGTGTACCCAACAACATGTGACGAGTGCAGTGATTTCAAGTCTAAGAACTGCAACCACCACCATCATTGTAAGAACTCACTATGACTTCCATTATGATGTCTTCCATGTGTCAGTCTCACAGTGGGTCTAGCCGATAGACTATTCTCTAACATGTATCTCTGTGGTAGGTTTCATATTACCTTGTCATGACCAATGAGATTCAGTCATCAACCAACTCACACTCTGATCTTAAGTGTCATTGTTGTCTATGAACCTTCCATATTGACAACCAATTAGGAACATAGTGAGAATATACATATTTACTCTTAACATTTGTATGAACTCATTTCTTCCAAGTCTAATACTTGAAGACATATGTCATCGAGTAATATTATTCTTTATAAATTTATAATATTATATCATTATCTCATAACTGAATTAAATAGAATAAATTGGAAGCTTGCCTTTTATTAATAGTAAAATCATTTTACAAGCTATTCCATTACAATCATCACACGACTGGCTCCCTGGGCATGCATACCAACACTTTCATCTAGGGAAGCAACCACAAATGCCACCCTCTCGTGTTGCTTGCTTGGAATAAAGTCACGTGCATTAAGAAGTATGGTAGCCTGGGATGAAGTAGACGAGGGAGTGCAACATGGCAATGGTGACCTAACACGCATGGGATCTCTATATAGAAAGGAAGTCTCTCTGGTGTTCTTCCCTTTATTCCAAATTCAGTCGATATGCATGTGGAAATTCCTGAAGCATATCTAGATTAGGGAGAGTAGCTCTGCAATTCAAGGACATCATTAACTATAACTTTGTGATGATTTCATTGAGTGGGGTTGATACAAATGTATGGAGAAATAAGTGGTGGTATCAGGATACTATACTACAACACTTGGTCATTAGGCTCTGATTGGTTCATTGTAAGTCATAAGTTATGTGGAAGTCATTTTCCAAGAACTCTAGTTTAATATTTGGAACTTAAGTTCCACTCATTTTCATGTGATTGGTTTGTTCTAAACTTAAATGTGGACTTGAAAAATGTTGTGGATTTTTATTTTTAATAAATAATAAGGACATGAAAGACATGAAGAAAAAATCATATTCATGAATAACAATAATATTTTTTAACCATAGTAACCTCAACAACTGGTCATGGTACTGATGTCGCTCAATTTTTTTAATATTGTATATTTATAGTTTAAATAAATATATTGTTGTTGAAATCACATCACAATACTTTTATTTCACTTTGTATGTACAAAGTATTGTAATAATATCTGCATTTTATGTGATGTAAGTATAAGTTTTGGTTCATAATTGTTTAAAAACATACCATATGAAACTTTTTGGTGTATTCTTTGTGCACATTTATGGTTAATTATCATTTTACATATCATATTGCTTAAACATGGATACTAAAAATATGTTGGATAATTTTTTCCAGATGGTGCAGTGTGATTACTTTTTTATAGTTTCATATATTTTTTAATTTAGAAATCACACAGATTTACAGTGTCAAATATTTTACATAGTGTGATTATAGTGTATAGAATTTTTCATCTTATGTTATTATTTTTGCAATAAATCATATTCATGCCGCTAACATTTCTAGTCTAAAATATTTTACATCTGTCATTTATGAAGAATGGAAAATATAACTATATAGAAAATGTTGTTAGTTGTTCTGAAACTCATTTTTCGCTCTTTTTTAGATGGAATTCAGGAACTATATTTTGTATGTAAGTCTGTAAGTCACCGGAAGTCACGAAACTCAAGTTCTAGCACTTACTTTAAACCAATCTAGGAAAATTGCTTAAGGAACTCCAGTTCATAAGTTTTCTGAGTCAGTTACAGTGAACCAATCAGAGCCTTAGGCCCATACCCTCTGATGTAGTAGATCTATAAGTCTCTAGTTTTGTTAATCTAGAGAACAAATGGGATGTGGAATTTCTGAACTCATGGTTTCCAAACGAGATAGTGTAGAGGGTCAACAAGGTAGCAATGCCTCTAGGCTCTTGCGATAGGGATGTCAGGTCATGGATTCACACTGATTCTAGTAATTTTTCAACTAGAAGTACATATGATGTCTTCCACTAGGATAAAGATATTCAAACTCCCAACCAATGGAACATCATTTGGAGAACAAAAGTTGCTTCGAGGGTGAAATACTTTGTGTGGGTTATAGGACATGAAGCCACCCTAAATATTAACCGCAGAGTCGATAGATATCTAATTAACAATAGGATGTGTCCTAAATGCAAGTCCCAGGAGGAAACAAGCCTCCATGGATTGAGAGATTGTCATTCTACTAGTCCAGTCTGGAAAGGGACCATCAACCAAAGGAAATGGACATCCTTCTTCTCCGAACTCGTGATATGGAAGTGGCTATCCTCTAATATTACTTCTAATATATAACACAATATCTCATTCATGTTGGGGTGTTGGCATATATGGAGAAACAAACACTTGGAAGTATTTAAAAACATTAAGAAACTTGTTTCTTGTCAAATTCATTTCATTAGAAAGGAAGTGGCCCTGTCCTGGTAGGAGAAGAATCACCAGACGCCAGACCATCCAAACCTCACCCTTTGATAAGACCACCTGAGGGTCATCTAAAGATCAATACAAATGTGACCTTCAAGGAAAACAAAGTTTGCATTGCTACTATTTGTTTTGATACTGCGGGCGATTGGTTGGGTGGCCTGGAAAAGATGACTAAAGTTGATAGTGTGCTTGAGGCTGAGGTCTATGCAATAACCATTTCTATAGACATGGCAAATTAAGAAAAAAAATATCTACTTCCTAAACATTGAAACTGATTCCATCCTCCTTGCCAAGAAAGCCATTGAAGGAAAGCTCATTAAGTTGATCCTTGAGGCTAAGTGGAAACTCAGATTTAACTGGTATTGTACTAGTACCAAGCGGGAAGGGAACAAGGCAGAGGACTTGCTAGCAAAGTATCATAAAAAAACACATCATGTATTCTATTACTATAGAAGTCCGCCTAGGGAACTTTGTGATATCCTCATTCATAAACATTCTAATGGTAGTAGTTCTACCATGCTTCATTCTACTTTGAACCCAGATTGTACGAACCTTGATGAGTTTGCTTGCATGAGGGAGGCAAGATGAATAAAAAAACCCTGACTTCTCCAAAAATAAGTTATTAAATTATGGATTTACATAGATTTACATTTGCATACTGAAAGAAAACATATTAGATCTCCTTAAGCATGCATACTAAGTATAGAACCTTAAAATGATGGGGCTGCCTCAATTTATGCTCACATTCAAACCTTTTTTCTCAAGCTATATTTTAAAATATAATCATGAAATTTAGTTTAGTCACGGAAATGTGTTGTTATATGACCACGGAGAAGAATATTAAGACTTATATCTCAAGTTTAGAAATAAAGCTTATACGTGTAAACATGTACACAAGATCTTATGTTCTTGTCTTAACAAATAAGAAACATCTTTTACTACATAGTACACTGCATCGGGGCACTAATGCTATCAATTTAAATGTTTAAACCATGCTCTCTTCTTTTACTCCAATCAAAGAAAAAATTTGGGTACACATATAAAAATAAAATAAGTACACATGAATTTAGAACACACATGCATGTTGTACACATATTATGTGCCAACCACACATAAATATATGCAAGTTATACATAATACGTATTTGCACCCACTTAACACCTAAAAATGCATACTAATTGTGATGTACTCAATTTATATAGACAAGGTACATAATGTATAGACAGATTGTACACAAACAATAGAAGAAAACCCATAAATTTATTATTATGAACCTTCATAAGATGTTAACGGAATGCATGTAGCAAATAAAAATCTTGTTCTTAAAGTAAAAATTTCTGTAAAGTAATACATCTAAATTAAATATAGAAGTGTACAGATTATTACACAAGAATACAAAATAAGATACTAGTTCAAAGCCCTCAGAATGGTATTGTTGTAGTGTTGAATTATGATGAAAATATTTTTAACTATACACATTTATAGAAGAACGTTACATAACATATACACATTCCATATACAATCAGTAAGAAACAATACATAAAAGTAGATATACACATTAAGTTACTTATGGGCCTTTCCTTTCATTTTTTGATCCTAATTTATATCTCTTTTTATCAATCATCGCTTACTCAGATCTCTTTTTATGCATTCCCTTTTATGTACCCTCCTTTTTCTCAATCTCTATCACTCCTCTTTTTCTTTATATTGGACATTGTAAATGCGAACAGTACTTATGTACCATGGACGAGTATATGCCCCAATTCACAGTGAAAGGGATGCACATCACACCAACCATATCCGTTTTTATTTTTCTCTCTAGGGGATCTATTAAATATAGTCAGCCAATTAATGCACATGCAATACATAGCATCATTGTACAGGTTATCAATTTGTGCATGCAATGTGGAACAGTATTTTCATGCTCTAAGAAACATACGTTTAGTACACAACAAGTTTCGGTGTATTCCAACATGCAACGCACATCGATATTAAATGCTAAAATTTTGAACAGCATCGAGAAAATGAGTTCTGCTTTTAATATAATTGGTACTGTGTATATTAAAAATAAGTATTATACTAGTGGAGCACCTACAAAAAATTACCACATATCAAATATAGATATTGTTGTGTCCCTAAAAAATTAGTATTGTATTTTAAAAATTATATTGTGTACATTGAAAATTTGTATTTTTACGAAAACTTCATCGTGAAACAATATCTTAATGAGTGCTGTTTTTTTAAAATGCTAACATGCAACGATAAACATTATTCTCTCTCTCATCCATTTAATATCTTTTCCTAACTATCCCCACTACCTTCACTATGTCATTTATCTCTCCTTCGTAACTCTCGCTCTAACTACACCGTAATGCACTCACTATCTCTCCTTGATTAAATTCCTCGTGCACGCCTACCCCGTCAGTCACATAGTGGTTCGGATATACATCGTGGATATAAGGGGCCGTGTCCATCATTTCCAACTGATATAGCAATTTGTATAACTAATGTAGGATTAATTATAGCAATAAATAGACCCATCGCATTAGAGCAGCGCTCAAACGGCTCACAACAAAAAGTCCTCCATCTGCGCCCGCACTCCCATAATCACAGGTCCCCAGCGGCCCACTTCTGGACCAATGTGATTCTGTAGCAAAAGTGGGGGCAGTCCAGCAAATCTCCGTCTCCTTGCGGATCATCTGTTGCAATCATGCTCTCGCCAAGCTAAAAGGAGTACACGGCCAGGTGGCCAGATGGGGTTGAAAGTCGGATGACAATGTGTACTGTCGCTAGATGGAATCGGAGCTAGTCACTCGCAGATGATGATGATATGAGTTCATTTGCCATAAAAACTTTTCTTTTCCTAAAGGTTCTAGAGAACTCATATGGTTAGAAAACTTCGAAACACTCTTCCTGTCATCCCCACTTGGTTACTACCCTAGGATGCGAAACATACGCTCATTCCATTTGATGTTTCTGTTTTACTCCCACTTTATATATTTCCGTTTGAGGAGGGCAAATCAGATTTTCGTTAACCCAGATTCGATCTGATTTTCTCCAATACTCAACCTATAATGACAGGTGTAGCTTTAAAAGAAATTCACAAACTCGACCCAAGTCCTTAACTGCTCGAGAGAAAGTTAATAATTTTTATCAAGCCCAACCTGAATACTTATTGGGTCTAGTATGAGCTGAGTTGTTGTGGGTCTTGAGAAAAGAACATATTTGATCGGTAGTAGTCGACCCCATTGCAATGTATTTTGAGCGAGTATTCCCGCCTCGTGTGCTCTTTTCTAATCTATACTACTATAAAAAGAACGAGTTTGATGCTGCGCTCTCCTTAATTCACTCTCTTCTTTCTTTTTTTCAAAGAATTTTGTTCCTACAAATATTTATTCTTACATTCTCATATTAACTTTTATGATCTTTAACTCTATATTTTTCTCTCCATCTCACGGAATCGATTCCTTGATTCTCTCCTTTCTAACCACCAACACAAATATCTTTTATTTAAAACCACCATTATTACGCAAACAGAATCCACAACTCACGTACAGATTTATTTCTAGGCAACTGACGTGGCCTATTAAAACGCCATATAATTATCTCACTCTCCCAAGGCCGCCAGGGCATAGGATGTTGTGGCGCAGCGGTTCCGTGGCCGCGACGGCGCGACACAGTCGCCAACTTCAAACCCCTATCGGAGTCCTCCGAGGTCGACGCCGCCAAGCTCTTCTTCCTCGCCAACCACTCCAAGAATGAGATCGTCGACATGCTCTGCAAGCACACGTATACAGACGAGCTCCAGCAAAGCCGACGGAGGTACCAGCTCCAAGCCAGGCTCGTCAGTGCCGCGCATCACCTGCACCACCTCCAGAGGCGCAGTGGCGTGGGGCTACGGTTCTTCTCGCCGCCATCCGCTGCCTGCCGGGAGTAATTGTTCGATAAAGCCGTGACGCCTAGCGACGGCAGGAAGCTCAACCGTTTAGTCATACCAAAGCAGCATGCCGAGAAGCACTTCCCACTCCAGATCTCCGGGTCGGCGGCGGCGGCGTGTAAGGGCATGTTGTTGAACTTCAAGGACGTCGCAGGGAAGGTGTGGAGGTTTCGATATTCCTACTGCAACAGCAACCAGAGCTACGTGCTGACCAAAGGGTGGAGCAGGTTTGTCAAAGAGAAGAGCCTCCACCCTGGTGACGTCGTATCGTTCCACAGATCTACTGGACCTGATCGGAAGCTCTACATCGACTGCAAGCCCAGGTCAGCCCTAGCTCCTGCCGCCCCAGCTAACGGAGCACCGGTTGGAGCGTATTATCACACTAATAATCCGATGAAATCCATTCATCACCGGGCACAGGCACTGGTGGCTCCCCGCCACCGCCAGTACAGACGGTACGCCTCTTCGGGGTCAACATTGCCAAAGCACCAGCATCTGCTACTGCTGGTGTAACGCAGCTGGGAGCTTGGCTCGGCAAGAGGAAATCGGTGGAGGAGATGGACCTCTTCCCCAACAACCACCGCAAGAAATAGTGCGTACGAGCAGCTTTGTGAGTAGTAGTTGTCCTCCCATCCATCCATTCCATAGCCACCAACATAGGAAACTGGGGTAGTAATTAATGGAGAGAAAAGACCAAAAGGTAGGAATTTATTGTTTGTGAGTTCAATTCCAAATCTTTTTCATACGATCATGTTTCATCTCACTAACCTATTTCTCTGTATCATTTTCAATGCACCATGCTTATTGCTATGTGAATCCAACCCAATAAAATTACAGATCCAACAGGTGCATGCTAAAGAACAATCTTGATTAGTTACTTCTGCTTGTAAATACTCTAATTAACATTTACATTTCTTCTGTTTATATGAAGATATGTCACCTGATTGGTAATACTTATACAACAAGCAACTAAAGGATGATGGTTTATTGACCAACAGGAGCATCATCAATGGTCCAACTATCCTCTTGCCTTTTCCAACATAACACTAAGCAAGTATGTATGTATATTCGATATGTACATTCTTTTTATGTTGGCATGTGTTAAATCTGATTTGACAATAGCTTCCTTTACTTGGCAAACAAAATTCGCCATTTACTATGAGAGAGCTTTCACCTACATCCACCATATACCGACTAACAAGAACATATTGTATATATATAATTGTCGTAAGGCAACAATCTTTCTAGCACTATACAGGCGCATCTTCCATTGTCTTCCTTTGTCAAAGCAGGATTTTTTTTCACCTTCACCTCAAGTTCAAGAAGATGATCCATCATCAGACAGCCTGATGCAGTGATGCAATGCTCTTATCTAGAGTGTTCTCTTCATCTTTCACTTCCGTTCCCCATTCTTTTTCTCTGCACATTGTCTTCTTTTTCCATGTTCCTTCTCTTGATTTCCATGTCGTTCTTCCCCTCATTAATCTTTATGATTCTCATTTTTTATCTCATCCCTCATCTTTTGTGAAATTGGTCGTTGTTAAAAAGGTGAACTTCAATCAACAAGGAGGAAGAGTTTCCATTCCTGGATGCAAGGTACTTTTAAATAATGGATGTTTTGGAGGTAAGACTGGCCGGTTTGCGACATTATATTTAATGAAAAATTAATTTTTGCATTCTTCCAATCCTCTGCACTGAAATCAGAAGTCCGGTCGAGATGTTGAATCGGCGTGGAAGAATTTACACTCGGGATAATGTTGGACGTAAAATAATAGTATAAGTTTTGGAGGTAAGACTAGGTTAGCAACATAAAAAATAAGTGTCTCGAATTTTAGAAGTTGATAAAGCATACTAAAAGTTGATTATCTTTCATTGGTCTAACTTAAGAGAAATTTATCATTTTTTTTCTTTAGTTTTAACATGGCAATTTAGATAATAATGGTGTGTAGGTGTTACATTGCAAAACCATCTCATGTTTTTGTAAAAAATATCGATACCCATAATTTTGATGTTTGATGCAGGTAAAGTTAAGGATTAATGTTTACCCTACCTTGTCTTATCCTACCCATTTACAACCCTAATTTTATTGGACACGTACATGTGTACGTGTGTGTTTACTAGTTGTTATAAAAATGTGACAAAGATACTCATCCGTTTAAGAATGGCCTAAATTTTTGTAAATTATGAGAAAGAAAGCAAACTTTCTTAGTCGATCAAAGTCGTTACTTATTATGAGGGAAAAAATTACTTATTTGTTGAATGCCTCTATGGATTTTGAGAACGTGTAAATAGACCGAGTCAACCTGAATCAGTGCGACTTGATTAATAACCTGGATTGTTGACATAAACCTAAAATGGACTTGATCATGTATACGACATTTTTTTAATAAC
Source organism: Alisma plantago-aquatica (assembly GCA_963693085.1). Lineage (NCBI taxonomy): Eukaryota > Viridiplantae > Streptophyta > Magnoliopsida > Alismatales > Alismataceae > Alisma > Alisma plantago-aquatica. The sequence continues at coordinate 929,198,624 of OY856411.1, read as the reverse complement.
ACAATTCACTAACACCCATATATATCAAACAATAATATCTTTTTTTCTCCTCATGCACTGGTCAGACTAATTTTTCTCCAAAGAAGAATTTGACTTGAGTCGGACAAACTTGATTTTTCTGAACAATTCAAGTATAGATCGATCGAACATCTGATTGTGCCCATCACATTGAACAAATTGGGCTCAATCAAATGTGCTTTATTTTTCTTTTACAAGCAATGATCGGGTTAGTTCTTGTTATATGAGTCATTTTTCACTAGCTACTTTCAACTATTCAAGCGGGGTTGCGCAGGTGATTTTTTTCTCTAGATACCGAATAACTGGGTAGAGATTGGTAAAATATGTATTTTTCTCAAAACAGTTTACGACCCGGTATATGTGAAAAAGCATGACAAGTTGAAGGAGAAAAAAGAGAGAGAATTTCTTGAAGTTGTGGGGGTGTTTAGAGGGGGTATAGTGGAATATTTGAGAACCGAAGAGCCGTCTATGGAACTTGCCGATTTCCTTGATGATATAGTTTCGGAGACAAATCATGCTCGGATAGATCATAAGAGACAACAATATCCGTCCATCATTAGCGCCAATCCGAGTTCGGGCCAGTGTAACCAGTTGGCTAGATCTTTCGTAGCTACCCATCACGATCGCCCATGTGTCTGTCAACGTCCCACGGCCGCCTTGCCCTGCCCTTAGCGCACAAGAACATATGGGCACACCTAACTGGCCACGCTGGTCAGTAACGATCATCGTCCCTGCGCGCCCACCGCATGGTTCGCGATTTGCGAGATTGGCACGCATGCCAAGCTGTTGTCTCTCGTCGCTGCCGTTGTTATTAGGTTTGGAGGGAGTGTTTCTTCCAAACTTAATCCAGTTGTCACTTCCAGGTCCATTACTCCCGAGTCCCGACCCGGCACGCATGCACGCCATCGGCCATACAACTTTCCTGCCCGTCCCCACTTGGCATCTATCTGGAACATACTTTACAACACATGGATATGGACGAGGTCCGAATCACATAAGTAGAGTGAAAGATTCGCGGCGTGCTGCGTGCATGAACTTCTCCGTCGCTGATTATAGCCCGTTTCCGGGGCCTGGATTTGCATCTATAATTGTTTCCGGTAGACATCCGGGCTGATGGCTGGAATGTTAGTTATCAATGAGATTTAGGGCTTTTTTACATACTTTCCTCGCATATATATAGTTTCCACAACAAGAAGGATATTCAACAGCAATAGATCATCTTGTTCTGAATTGAGAAGATCTAAGTCAGAGAGGGCACGATGGTTCTACGGCCGGCGCGAGGGAGAGGCTCCGGAAGCCGGGGAGGCGGCCGTAGAGGCACCTTCTCCGGGAGGTCTCGTCCTCCTGATACCTCTACTACTCAAGAACATCTTCATCAAGAAGAAACGGTGCAGCATCAAGTGAACGAGCAAGAATCCAGAAAGAATCAAGTCACAAATGATCAAGGAAACCCTAACGGCCAAAGGAAATCCTATGCAAACACAGTGGGGAACGGTGGTGATACAAGCCACATCAAGAACATGCCCACAGACTTCCTCAAAGGTTCTGAGATCTCCATTGACCGCTCTGGACCATTACCATAGTTCAAGGTTAATATGGATCAGATTCAACCTTTACTGGATCCATGGAAACACTCCGTCATTATTAAGGTTGTAGGCATCAACGTAGGCTACCATGCCCTTGTTAACAGGCCGGTAACCCTCTGGAAACCAACGGAAAACTTTAGAGTAATAGATCTCGAGAAAGGCTATTACATAATCCAACTATCTAATTAAATCGATTAGGTCTGAGCCATGACAGGAGGGCCATGGACAATCTTCGGATCCTACATATCGGTCCAATCATGGGCGTCTGATTTCCACCCCTCAGATCCAATTCCCAGACGACTCCTGGTCTGGGCAAGAGTAGCAGATCTTCTGGTGTACTTTTATCAACATGAACTTCTTCAGAGCATTGGTGATTGTATCGGGAAAATAATGAGGATCGACTCAACCACGACGTTGGGACACAGGGGAAAATTTGTGAGAATCGCAGTTAAGGTGGAAATGGACAAACCCTTGCTGCCGGCTATCATCTTCAACGGCGAGAAGTTCAACCTGGAGTACGAAAACATTCCACTGATATGCATGAAATGTGGACGTCTGGGTCATAGCGAAGGAGACTGCCAATTTACAAATACCCCCCTCCAACTGGTCCTGAAGCTAATGGAGGGAACCAGACAACTCAAGCCCCGAATCCTAATAGTATGAGCATCCATGCGAAGAAACCAGACAGAAGACCTCCTAAGAAGGACAATACCAAACCAAAGAAACCATCAGATAATATCCACGACGTATCGGACAATGATGAACCTCGACAACCACATCAGGCGGAAGTTGAGGAAGATGACTGGCAGACCGTTCTTAGTAAAAAAACAAGCAGAAGGAGAAAAAGGTGCAACAAGTAAAGTCAACTATTTTAGAAGTTAACTCGATTGTCTCACTTCATGAAGACGAAGTCTCAATTGGAAGGCAAGGCAGTCTGGAGTATAACAGGCAGATAGTGTTTTCAACCCTCCCAGTGAGCACCTGAAAAGCCCAGCTGATCGCCAAGTGATCCTAAGGAACCAACAAGTTGTCTTCCAGAGAAACCCAATCCCTCCAAGCCCTGACAGGGTTATGGAAGAAGGGTAAATCCACCCGGACCCATATGAAATTCACAGGCACCTCAACAAACAGACATCTAAATATGGACATGAATGCAGACATGGAGGGCAATGTTCCTGGTGGACACCCGCCTCATGGTTAATCTCTTTCCATTCAGACAACTGCATCCCACCTAGATATCTATGAAGATTATCGTTTGGAACATCCAGGGTACTGGATCGCAGCAGAAGGATCGCCTTATCAAAGATTATAAGAATTCCTTAGAAATTGATGTCCTTGCCATCCTCGAACCTCGTTGTAGTGGAGAACAAGCACTAAACATCATTAGAAGTTTTGGTTTTGAATCATCGCATCGAGTAGAGTCCATAGGCTTCCATGGAGGCATCTGGATCTTGTGGAATAACTCTAAATGAAAATTGGAAATCCTTTGCTGTCACCGCCAATTTGTGCACTGCTTAATCAATGGAAATGTAGTTACTTTTGTCTATGCAAGTCCGTCCCCTAAACCTAGAGAGATGCTCTGGTCCAGGTTGATTGCAATAAGCCAAACTATTAAAGGCCCTTGGGCAGTAGAAGGTGATTTCAATACCCTGCTAAGCATTGCGGAGAAAAGTGACAGTAAGTATTTCAACTCTAAAGCCATCGACCAATTCCAAGATGTTATTAATACCACTGGTCTGATTGAAGAAACATCGTAGGGGTAGTTCTTTACTTACCATAAAAAGCACCTCCTTGAGAAACTCGATCGAGCCCTAATCAATGAAGAATGGGTTACCTCATTCCCCAACAGTAGTGTCACTATTCTCCCTTGGGTGAAATCGGACCACAACCCACTACTTCTCTGTACAAATGATAAACTCTACAGACGAGCCATCCAGTTTAGAACCAAAGTGAGCTGGAACATGACAGAGGGCTTCTCCAGTCATCTTGCTAAATATTGGAGAAAAGATAGCAACTTTCTAGAGACCTTGCATAACTTTCAAGTGGACACTCTCAAGTGGGATCGTGAAGCTTCGAGGAAGACGCAATAAGAAAAAGCAACCCTTTTCTGCAAGATCGATAAAGCCCAGGTACAACTAGCCTACCATAATACTCCTGCTTGTAATAAGTATGCAATGGAATTATAGGAACAACTTTGCAATCTCCTCCTGTGAGAGGAAACAAACTGGAAGAACAAGGCACACAATACATGGCTCAAGTGTGGTGATGGAAATAATAAGTTTTTCCAAGCTTCTGTGAAGAATTAGCACCATCAAAACAAGATCAACTGACTTAAAAATGAAGACGACAACTGGGTGACCAACCCAAAGAAGCTGAAAAGGCTCATCACATCTTATTACAAGAAGCTCATGGCACCTCCAACATAGGCTGACATGAACCTGATCTCATCGTATCCAGGTGCTTTTGAAGCACCTGCTCGGTCAACATTGTCCATCCTTGCGGGAAATCCAAACTATCATGTAACGTCAGCTACTATGTTCAAAATGGCGGCATCAAAGGCCCCTAAGACATATGGCATCTTGACAGATTTTCTTCAAACAAATTGGTCTCACGTCGGCCGTTCAGTACACCAGACAGTGAGCACCTATTTTGAAACAACAACGATTGATCAGCAGCTTGCCAGTGCACATATGGTTCTTATTCCAAAGGTACATTGCCCCATCAATTGTGGTGATTTCAAGCCGATCGCTCTAAATAATGTATGCTTCAAACTGATCTCCAAGATTATTTTTGAAAGACTCAAACCTCTCTTAAGCAACTGGATCTCACCCATGCAGTCAAGCTTCATTCTAGGCTGACACATCAGCGACAACATCATTTTGGTACAAGAAGTGTTATACTCTATGAGATTTAAAAAGGGAAAGAAGAAATGGATGGCACTCAAACTCAACTTGACTAAAGCCTTTGATAAAATGCACTGGGCGTTCATCCAAGACACTCTGCTAAAAACCAACATTCCAGAAAATCTTGTCAGGATCATCATGAAAATCATCACAATGGGAGATACTTCTATCCTATGGGATAAAGAACCACTGCCAAAATTCAAAACCGGTAAAGGCATCTGGTAGGGAGACCCTATAAGCCCCTCCATCTTCATTTTATGCATTGAAAGTCTATTCCAAGATATCAACATTAAAGTCATAGAGGGAAGTTGGAGGCCAATCGTGCTTAGTAAATACTCCATACCTCTAACCCACATCTACTTTGCAGATGACATGCTTCTCTTTGTAGAGGGTACAATTCAGCAAGCCAAGACTATCATGAAAACACTTTCTGAGTTCACCACTGTCTCTGGACAACATGTGTCTATCACTAAATCTCACATTTTTTTATCCAACAACGTTACTAAATGAGAACAAAACCAGATTAGCAGAGTCCTGGGAATCCAAGTCACAGAGGACCTCAGGAAGCACTTAGGAGTCCCCATCATTCATCAATGCATCAACAAGAGAACTCATGCTTATCTTCTTGACATTATCAAGTCTAAGATGAATAGATGGGCTGTGAAACATCTCAGCCTTGCCGGACAAATATGCTTGGAAAAATCAACCTTGCAAGCTATTCCATCTTATACTATGCAGTCCATAGCCATCTCTCCCACTTTATGTGATGATATCGGTCGGCACATCCGTAAGTTTATCTGGCAAGGGAACTCGGATACGAAAAAAATGTATCAGGTCTCATGGAAGAAGCTGACCTCTCACAGAGACGTCAAAGGCATCGACATTAAAGATATTAGAGATCACAACCAGGCCCTAATGATGAAGAATGCATGGGATTTTCTACAGAATAAGGAAGTACCATGGGTCCAGATTATGAAATCAAAATACATCAAAATGGCACCATTAAAAAAGCATCAGGCTCATCAGTTTGGAACTTCATCAAAAATGCCCTTCCACTAATCCAGGAGGCTAGTGTGAGGACTATATTTAAAGGGGATTCCACAAACATGTGGTTCAATCACTGGTGTGGATCCAAACCAATCTTGAAGGAGGTAGAGCATGATAAAGTCCCTCCTGGACTCTCAGACCTCATGTTCCAAGACATGGTTGCGCTTGATGGAACTTGGGATTGGCATTTCATAAAGTTACACATACCGAAGGAGCACTGGCCACACATAGCAGGCCTCCCTCCTCCAAACCCGCAGTTAGAAGATGGTAACTTTGCCTGGACATTCGAACCTAATGGTAGATTCACCTCAAGATCTACTACAGAAATAGCTTATAACGTCACATTTAGAGACGTCAGTTATTACCAAAAACTGATGCCTAAAACCTACAACGTCGGCTAATTACAGAGACCGACATCTATATTTGAAGACCGGCCAGACACGCATATCACTTTTTATTTAGCGTCGGCTCCCTATCATGAATCGACGCCTAAAATAACCCACCAAATCCAATTTTTGAGCGGAAAAAAATTGCCCCACATACGACGTCGGTGTTTTACCTAATAACTGACGCCTAACGACAAAAAAAAAATTCCTCCAAAGCTTCAATATGGTCTTCAATTTTTGTGGAAAAACCGACGCTGATAAGGTTTCATGCACCATCCCTGCAAAAATTTTTAGGGTTAAGATTGTCCAATGGACGTCGATTTTTTCTGGCAAGTGATGTTGATGGTTATTAGGTGTCAGTTTCTGAGACAACCGACACCTTTGTTAACTTAATAGCCCCCATAAGAAATAGACTTTTCCCCATTCTCTGTTTCATCACGAAATTAGCCCCCGAAGCTGTTCTTCCCCTCTCAAAGTTGTCACGCCTGTGGTAACGCTCCAGCCTGCTCCTGTGGTCGATGTCACCTGCTCCTGTGGCCATCACTATCGCCGCCCCCTATTCTCTTATTCCTCCTACCCACTGCTCCTGACACCGGCCGTCGCCGACAGGGACACTACTAGCTGCTCTCTTCTTCCTCCACGTCACTGATAGGTAGGTCGCTGCCACTGCCCTTGCTTGCTCATTTTGTTCCCGCTAACATGTATGGCTGTCCTATAGGGACACCGGAGGTGGCTAAAATATGCCACCTCTTCTTCTTCCTATCCAACCCACACATTCGTACCCTTGCTTTTATCCATTTGGTAAGGAGAGAGTAGGAAGAAGAAGATACATTTGTTGGTATGTATGCCCATAGAGCAAGTCATATGATGATTGTAATGGGATACTTTGTAAATGATTTGAATAATAAAGGCAATTTCCAATCTATATGTTTAAACTATTTCTGAGATGATGGTGTAACATGATAGATGTCTAAAGATTGTATTACTCAATGACATATGCTTTTAGGTTCATGACCTAAACGATGAGATCATATGGATGTTAAGAGTATACATTCTTGTTTAGTCCCTAGTCAGTTGTTATTGTGGAAATAGCCATAGACATCAATAACACTGAAGACTAGATTGTGTGTTGGTTGATGACAGAATCTCATTAGTCATGATATAGTGATATCAAACCAAGCATATAGGTACTTGTTAGAGAACAAGGTACCAGACAGACCCACCGTGAGAGTGACATATGGAACCATGACATGGTAGTCACAGTCAGCTCTCACAGTGATGGTGGTGAGTGTGATTCTTAGACCTGAAATCACTACACTCAACACATGTCGTTGGGTACACTTTGACATCATCAAACACAGTCCTGAAACATGGGTTGTTATAAAGGTGATGATTGGGTGGCTTTGACACATGGGGCTTTTGAGGGGTGAGTGATAGATATGGGATTTGTCCCTCCTGAGGGAGTTTGATGTCCTTGGCCACTTGATGAGTAGGATTGAGAAAGGCATGCGCATGCACGTGTGAATCAATATGTGATATTGATGTCATACACATCTCACTCGGTCTACTCTGAGATCAAGGAAATGAATGAACATTGACAAGATGACTGTTCCATGCCTCGAGTTCATTCTGGATATCAGTGACAAAGGAATTATACATTCACTGTAACACCATTCACGGATTGTAGGATGAAAGTTGTTCTCCAACTTTCTACTTTCACTTGGGTAGCAATGATGTGTGACTAGGAACCGCTCTTTGCTTGTGAAGTCATAAGTGTTATGGACATTCACTGCCAACATGAAATGGACCTGTAGGGTCACACACATAGGATTTAACCTGGAAGAGGAGTTTTGTCCACAAGCAATGTTTAGATTGATTACTAAAGGAGTTTAGTAGTTCAATTAAACACTCAATTAATCGATAGCTCAATATCATAATGTTCAAGGTGTTGGACGCATTGATTGGAGTATCGGATTGATTGAAATCACATTTGACTGATTCTGCACAATCTGCATTCCCAACCGATCGGTTCATGTGATGAACCGGACGGCTGAGGTTGTTGAACCGGTCGGCTCAATTGTTGAACCGATTGGCTCATGCACAGAGTGAAACGACCGATTCAAGTGTTGAACCGATCGGTTCAACTGGTGCAATCGAGCAACATGGGAAAGTAGGATTGGTGAGAATTTTCCTTTCGTTTCAAATTGCCCAATTCGATTGGGAATAATATTGGTATTCGATACCAATTGGGAAAGAAACAAGGAAAGTCAATCGGGAACCAACCTGGAACCCCAACCGACCGGTTCATGAGTGAACCGATCGGTTCAAGGGTCCCAAACGATCGGTTCAGTGGTGAACCGATCGGTTCAGGTTGCGAGATGGTTGCATTTTGTGGAAAATCCTGAACCCTTCTACTCCTGCTTTTGTCCCGTATTGCCGGGCACAGAGAACCCTGTCCCATGACCCACCTATATATATAGGGGTATAGGGGGCTTCTAAAGATACAACTCAGTGCAAGTTGATTGCTCTGCAAAGTTGTCGTTCTCTCTGGTTTTGGTAACCGAGAGAGAGCCCGAGCAAGTGCTTCCCGCAAAGGGAGGTGCAGCTAGGGAAGGACAACTGCAGTTGCAATTGACAGCAGGAGAGTGTGTTGGCGACTAGTAAGTCAACAGGAGGGTGCGACTCCTTCCACTTCCTTGTGGGACAAGGAGAGTGGAGTTCCGGGTGGTCCGTGTGGACTACTTCAGAGGTGGGAGGTCACTGCCGCTCAGGAGGACAACTGTCATCCGACAGTCCAGTAGGAGGAGGAGTCTTCAGTGCCGGTGCGACCAGGAGCTGCACAGACACCGTCCAAGACCGGAGGTGAAGACCGCACAAGGCGCGTGGTACGGTTTCCGAGCAAGCCTCGGGACAAGGTATGATTCACAAACCATCTTTCCTATTATATAGATGTTGATGCGATTCCTTTTGTTCCGGGTTTGGGGAGAAAATTTTTGTTTCCGCTGCTTCTCTGCCTTCCCCAAAACCCAACAGTGGTATCAGAGCCACGTCAACCACTCTATATTTTAGGTTTATCGATATGATCGATTTTGGTTTGTCACCTTTATTTATTGCATGCGATGCGAATAATATCGGCTTTATACATGTCCAATCCACAAATCCCTAATATACATATATGATATGTAATATTAATGCACTCGATACGCGTCACCCTTAAACGAGTTTTGTGGTGAATGTGTAGCATGGTTATGGCCTATAAACCCCTATATCTGTGTATGGTTGTTTGTGTGGTTGCTTGCATCTCGGTCTGCGCACCGATTCCCTTTCTCATATTCCTGATGTAACTTGAAATAATTCGAGAATTCTTTTCCTACCTTTTCTCCCCCCGAATGTAACTCGGGGTTTCACAATTCAATTGTAAATAGGATAGATTTTATTTCCTGTTATGTCAAAGAACGGCGGACAACCTGAAGACGATCGGTTCAAGGAGTGAACTGATCGGTTGGTGATCCAGACGGCCGGTTCGAGGAACGAGATGAGCGGGCGGCGACATGAGGAGATGCACGATGACCGGTGAACCGATCGGCTGGAGGCGCCAGTCGATCGGCTGGTGGCACCCGGACAACCTACCTGATGGCGAGCCGATCAGTCATGGAGATGAGCTGATCAAACCCAGAAAGGCAGGCACAGATTTCATCTTGTATAGGTTGCATGTGATGTAGACCTAGATGACCGTAATTCCTCTTGGCTCGAGGAATCACAAATAGGATGGCCATAATCATTGCTTTTTATCGTTTATGCATGTTTTCTGTGGGATATAGCATGTATATGATACGTACTATATATTGTGGTCATTGGATATGTATATATATATAACCAAATCCCTCATTAAATATTAAGTCTTATATGCCTTCCATTAGCGACACACATGGCAAACTTGATCGACCATGCATAGGTTACGCCAAAGCGTGGTGCGCCGTCTATCTTGTGGAAGTGTGAAGGGTCAACATGTAGGTTCTGCTAAAGCAGGGTGCATGTTTACTGTGTCGGCTTTTGGGTTAGACTTAACTGGTGATTCTTAGAGCGTCTAAGCCCAGAGGCACAGAATGTTCATGGCAAAGTGTTGCGCATGTTCATTCATCAAGAGTTGCATATGATGCAATTGGCAAGAGTTGCCTACCCGGAAGATCTGAGTTGTGGGTGACAGCCAAAGATGGTCCATGGCTTAGAGGATTCTAGGATCTTGACCCACTAGAAGATTGTACGCTGCAATCTTCCAAATTGATGGTGAGGGCTATCAATTTGAGTCAAAATAGTGGGAGCGGTAATTAATTAAAGGCCTAATTAACTATCGTCAAATTTTATTCAAATCAAATCAAAAAGGTTTTGACAAATGCAAATTTTCTCTTGTAGAATGGCAAAAGAATCATCTTTTAAAATGGGCAAATTAATTGAGAATAAATTCCATGACTGGTTGAGGACTGTGAGAAGTGTTCTGCATAATCCAGATATACCAGGAGCCTTAGAATCCACTCTATGTACGCTTAATGCGTTGGTGAAGAAGAAAGTAGGTAAGGGAGAGAAGTGTTCTGTCGCCAAACCAATTTCTTCTACATGGAGAGGATGGAAGGAACAATGGAAGAAGAAGTCGGAGATAGAGATCTCTACTTCTGGTGTATACGTGATAGAGATTAACTTTACTACTTTTTCATCATGGGTACTTGATACCGGATGCGGATCTCACATTTGTTCAAATGTGAAGGATCTTAAGAGAAGTAGGCCTTTAGGGAAAGGCGAGGTTGAACTACGTGTTGCTAATGGGGCAAGAGTTGCCGCCAGTGCCGTAGGAACCTATGAGTTAACTCTACCTAGTGGGCTAATAATAAAGTTGAAGAACTGCTATTATGTACCTGCCATAAATAGGAATATCATTTCCGTCTCTTGTTTGGACAAAGATGGATTTGAATTTCTTATTAAGAATGGAAAGTGTTCCATTTCTAAAGATGGGATCTTTTATGGCAGTGCCCCTATGTCTTATGGTCTATACTTGATAGACTTGGAGACAAGTGTATACAACGTAAACACCAAAAAGCAAAAACTCAACGAATCAAACAAAACATATCTCTGGCATTGTCGTCTAGGGCACATAAATGAGAAGTGCATTTCTAGACTCCATAAAGATGGTTATCTAGACTCTTTTGATTATGAATCAATAGAGACATGTGAATCTTGTTTGTTGGGCAAGATGACCAAGACTCCCTTTTCAGGTAAAGGTGAGAGAGCTAGTGATCTATTAGGACTGATACATACTGATGTATGTGGGCCTTTTAGAACTAATGCCAGAAATGGGAGTCAGTACTTCATTACCCTCACTGATGATTTCAGTAGGTATGGCTATGTGTACCTGATCAAACATAAGTCAGAAACCCTTGAAAGGTTCAAGGATTTCATGAATCAAGTACAAAACCAGCTTGCTAAAAGTATTAAGGCACTTCGTTCCGATCGAGGTGGAGAATACTTGAGCCAGGAGTTTGAGGACCTTCTGCGAGCCCGTAGTATTGTATCACAATGAACTCCGCCTGGAACACCACGACATAATGGTGTGTCTGAAAGAAGGAATCGCACATTGTTAGATATGGTGCGATCTATGATGAGTTTTGCTGATCTTCCAATTTCTTTCTGGGGTCATGCTCTTGAAACCGCCGCGTTTACACTTAACTGTGTACCATCTAAATCGGTTCAAAAGACACCATATGAGATATGGACTGGGAAGCGTCCCAATTTGTCTTTTATGAAGATTTGGGGTTGTGAGGCTTACGTCAAGAAAACGTTTCCTGATAAGCTTGGACTCAAATCTGATAAATGTTATTTTGTTGGATATCCCAAGGAGACCAAGGGATATTATTTATACCACCCAACTGACAACAAAGTGTTTGTTGCCAGGGATGCTGTGTTCCTAGAGAAGGAATTTATTTCCAAAGGAAACAGTGGGAGGAATATAGAGCTTGAAGAGGTTCAAGCCCAACAAGAAAACATTGAATCGGTAGATGTACCAGAGGAAAATGGAGATTCACAAGGTGTTGTGGAATCTCAGTCTCCTCAGGTAACATAAGGACCTCGTAGATCTAGTAGGACCCGCCTTGAACCTGAGAGGTTTGGATACCTTGTAACTTAGGAAGGTGGAGAGTTGATCATAGATGATGATCCAACTACCTACGTAGAGGCTATGGAGGGACCAAATTCTGAAAAATGTCTAGAAGCCATGAGATCCGAGATGGAATCCATGTACTCCAACAAAGTATGGACTTTGGTGGAACCACCCGAAGGGGTAAAACCCATAGGGTGCAAGTGGGTCTTCAAGAAAAAGACCGACATGGATGGAAATGTGCAAACTTATAAAGGTAGATTGGTTGCAAAGGGTTTTCGACAAATTCAAGGTGTTGACTATGACGAAACCTTTTCTCCAGGTGCCATGATTAAGTCCATCAGGATCATGCTTGCTATTGCAGCTTATTATGACTATGAGATATGGCAGATGGATGTTAAAACCGCATTCCTTAATGGGAATATACATGAGGATGTGTACATGACACAGCCTGAAGGTTTTGTAGATCCAAAGAATGCCAATAAAGTCTGTAAACTGCAAAGGTCAATCTATGGGATGAAGCAAGCATCTCGGAGTTGGAATCTTCGATTTGATGAAGAAGTCAAAGTGTTTGGCTTTATTCAAAATGAAGATGAACCTTGTGTGTACAAGAAGGTTAGTGGGAGCTCGACCACATTTCTCATATTGTATGTGGATGACATACTTTTGATGGGGAATGATGTCTTAGCCTTAGAGAAGGTAAAGACTTGGCTTGGGAAAACTTTCTCAATGAAGGACTTAGGAGAAGCATCCTATATTCTAGGAATTAAGATCTATAGAGATAGATCTAGAAGGCTTCTCGGACTAAGTCAGAGCACGTACATTGACAAGGTGCTGAAACGGTTCACCATGGAGAACTCAAAGAGAGGCAACGTCCCTATGCTACATGGAGTTACCGTCTCTAGAGCTCAATGTCCCCAATCTTGTGAAGAGAGGGAGCGGATGAATGGGATCCCATATGCATCAGCCATCGGATCCATCATGTACGCTATGTTGTGCACACGCCCAGATGTCTCGTATGCTCTCAGCATGACGAGCAGGTACCAGTCAGATCCCGGGGATGCTCACTGGACAGCCGTGAAGAACATCCTCAAGTACTTGTGAAGGACTAAGGATCAGTTTCTTGTGTACGGCGGCGAGGAAGAGCTGGTTGTAAAGGGTTACACCGATGCAAGCTTCCAAACCGATAAAGATGATTACAGATCGCAGTCATGATTTGTGTTTTGCCTTAATAATGGAGCTGTGAGCTGGAAGAGTTCCAAGCAAAGGAGGCTGTGTGGATCAGGAAGTTCATTTCTGAACTTGGTGTAGTTCCCAGTAGATGTGATGCAATTGAGCTTTATTGTGACAATAATGGAGCTATTGCACAAGCTAAGGAGCCCAGATCACATCAGCGGTCCAAGCACATACTGCGGCGCTTCCATCTCATACGAGAGATCGTACAACGAGGAGATGTGAAGATTTGCAAAGTACCAACTGAAGACAACATAGATGATCCACTGACTAAGGCCCTTTCTCAGCAGAAGCATGATGGTCATGCTAGGTCACAAGGACTGCGTTTCCTTGGTGACTGGCTCTAAGTGCAAGTGGGAGTCTGTTGGTATGTATGCCCATAGAGAAAGTCATATGATGATTGTAATGGGATACTTTGTAAATGATTTGAATAATAAAGGCAATTTCCAATCTATATGTTTAAACTATTTCTGAGATGATGGTGTAACATGATAGATGTCTAAAGATTGTATTACTCAATGACATATGCTTTTAGGTTCATGACCTAAACGATGAGATCATATGGATATTAAGAGTATACATTCTTGTTTAGTCCCTAGTCGGTTGTTATTGTGGAAATAGCCATAGACATCAATAACACTGAAGACTATATTGTGTGTTGGTTGATGACAGAATCTCATTAGTCATGATATAGTGATATCAAACCAAGCACATAGGTACTTGTTAGAGAACAAGGTACCAGACAGACCCACTGTGAGAGTGACACATGGAACCATGACATGGTAGTCACAGTCAGCTCTCACAGTGATGGTGGTGAGTGTGATTCTTAGACCTGAAATCACTACACTCAACACATGTCGTTGGGTACACTTTGACATCATCAAACATAGTCTTGAAACATGGGTTGTTATAAAGGTGATGATTGGGTGGCTTTGACACATGGGGCTTTTGAGGGGTGAGTGATAGATATGGGATTTGTCCCTCCTGAGGGAGTTTGATGTCCTTGGCCACTTGATGAGTAGGATTGAGAAAGGCATGCGCATGCACGTGTGAATCAATATGTGATATTGATGTCATACACATCTCACTCGGTCTACTCTGAGATCAAGGAAATGAATGAACATTGACAGGATGACTGTTCCATGCCTCAAGTTCATTCTGGATATCAGTGACAAAGGAATTATACATTCACTGTAACACCATTCACGGATTGTAGGATGAAAGTTGTTCTCCAACTTTCTACTTTCACTTGGGTAGCAATGATGTGTGACTAGGCACCGCTCTTTGCTTGTGAAGTCATAAGTGTTATGGACTTTCACTGCCAACGTGAAATGGACCTGCAGGGTCACACACATAGGATTTAACCTGGAAGAGGAGTTTTGTCCACAAGCAATGTTTAGATTGATTACTAAAGGAGTTTAGTAGTTCAATTAAACACGCAATTAATCGATAGCTCAATATCATAATGTTCAAGGTGTTGGACGCATTGATTGGAGTATCGGATTGATGGAAATCACATTTGACTGATTCTGCACAATCTGCATTCCCAACCGATCGGTTCATGTGATGAACCGGTCGGCTGAGGTTGCTGAACCGGTCCACTCAATTGTTGAACCGATCGGCTCATGCACAGAGTGAAACGACCGGTTCAAGTGTTGAACCGATCGGTTCAACTGGTGCAATCGAGCAACATGGGAAAGTAGGATTGGTGATAATTTTCCTTTCGTTTCAAATTGCCCAATTCGATTGGGAATAATATTGGTATTCGATACCAATTGGGAAAGAAACAAGGAAAGTCAATCGGGAACCAACCTGGAACCCCAACCGACCGGTTCATGAGTGAACCGATCGGTTCAAGGGTCCCAAACGATCGGTTCAGTGGTGAATCGATCAGTTCAGGTCCCCAACCGACCGGTTCACTTGTGAACCGATCGGTTCAGGTTGCGAGATGGTTGCTTTTTGTGGAAAATCCCGAACCCTTCTACTCCTGCTTTTGTCCCGTATTGCCGGGCACAGAGAACCCTGTCCCATGACCCACCTATATATATAGAGGTATTGGGGGCTTCTCAAGATACAACTCAGTGCAAGTTGATTGCTCTGCAAAGTTGTCGTTCTCTCTGGTTTTGGTAACTGAGAGAGAGCCCGAGCAAGTGCTTCCCGCAAAGGGAGGTGCAGCAAGGGAAGGACAATTGCAGTTGCAATTGACAGTAGGAGAGTGTGTTGGCGACTAGTATGTCAACATGAGGGTGCGACTCCTTCCACTTCCATGTGGGACAAGGAGAGTGGAGTTCCGGGTGGTCCGTGTGGACTACTTCAGAGGAGGGAGGTCACTGCCGCTCAGGAGGACAACTGTCATCCGACAGTCCGGTAGGAGGAGGAGTCTTCAGTCCTGGTGCGACCAGGAGCTGCACAGACACCGTCCAAGACCGGAGGTGAAGACCGCGCAAGGCGCGTGGTACTGTCGCCGAGCAAGCCTCGGGACAAGGTATGATTCACAAACCATCTTTCCTATTATATAGATGTTGACGCGATTCCTTTTGTTCCGGGTTTGGGGAGAAAATTTTTGTTTCCGCTGCTTCTCTGCCTTCCCCAAAACCCAACAACATTTGCAATTGAATGCTAATGCTTGACCTTATTCTATAAATTTTGATGCATGTTGAAATAAGATATTAAAACCCTAATGTTAAAACCTTAATACACATTTCACCATAATCTTGTATTAACTATATTGCTGAAATCTTGTGATCAATCTTGTGACACCCCGCCATCACCCAGACAATGTGATGACACGCGAAAATATGCGGAACCTCATCTTACCAAAAACATGGGTTAATTAAAACCGATTGCAGAAAGCATACTCAAGGGAACTTTTGCATCCAGATCATGTAGAGAAAGCATGTTATAAAATTATTTATAGGCTTTGATATATGTTCACCGCTTATCGGAGCCATCTGTACCATCAGCACCAGAGTTCATCACCTACTTATATATACATAACGGGCCACATACGGCCAACAGTAGGATAAACCAAAATTACAACAGCTAGTCGTCGTGAAATGTCGTCGAACACCTCTGAGGACCTGAGAGTATAGGGATGACTCTAGGACTCTACTACAAAACCACCAAAACATCACCATGTCCATCTCTTGCCTTCTACTGCTCTTCTTGTTGCTCAGCCGCAACCTCACAACCACCACCACGTCTAGAGCGATCACCTAAAAAGGGTGTAAACTAGAGGGGTGAGACACACAATCCCAGTGAGAAACATAACTCCCCGCCGAATTATAAAACCTCAAAAGGTTTAAAGTAGATAACAACAAATAACTGATAAAGTGTACAACAAGAGTAGTATACTGAGTAAGGCTATTATTACCATCAATCTTACCAAGATATATGGGAGGCATATAACCAAGCATTTCTTTATGGAACATGATTGACAAGATAAGCTTTATAAGAACTGATCACAAAATATAAGGATCATACACGAATTTGCAAGATATAACTAGATCAACTATATAAGTACAAGGCCTCAATCAATGTTACGTGTTGTGCCTTAAGCAAGGTATACTATTCATATGGATTACGTTTTATTATGCCCTGAGGAAGTGAGCCTTCCCTGCTCAAATCCAACCATTAGCTGTGAAGCCCGATCCGATGCCATACAAGGTCTAAGGAGATCTGAACTCCATGACCTCACCTTCTCATGGTCAGTACACGAATCATCAAGCAAGACTGTAGTCTTATGCTTATAAGGCCTCAACCTCTGGGTCAGCTCCACAAGATACCCATATCTCTAGCTCACCTTGACACAAGTGCTAGTATATACATCCGAGTCATGAACGCATCATGCTCCTCATCACATATCCTAAGCCATGGGGTTGTTCACCATGCTCCATATATCCCTTGTCTTCAACCAAAATTGCACTCAAACCCTCCTATTTTAGGCTACGGGAAACCTCGCATATTCAACAATATGCGCTCCAGGTAATCCCGCAGGATAAACCTGTTTCACCATCACCAAATACTAACGATGATGGATCTATGGTCAGGGCGAACTGCATGATATACTCATCTATAATTAATCAGTATATTTTAATCCAATTGTTGAGGCAACCAAAGTATAACATAGTCTTATCGAATTACATCATTATTGCCATCATCATACAATCCTGGGACCTCAATCCCTCATGATATCAACCACTGCCTCTCAAGGCATCATCATCATGCAATAGCATGCTGGGAACACATCCCTTATCTCATCATCAGAGGATAACACCTCAACTAGGCACTCAACTTTATATCAGGTCCTCAGACCTATCAACTTGTTATCTCATTATCACATGGTGCTACTCAAGCACATACATCTCACAGCTCTAATCAGGCCATGAATCTACATGAAATACATGCATGGTTAGTATACACATCCATAGAGATAATTGAAGTCATCATGGATTAACAAGATTATCATGCTATCAAGTATAAAGCAACATCCATGAGTATATTACACATAAGCTATAGAAAGCATAGTGTTATCATCAATCATAAACATATATCATGCTTCATACATGTGGTCATAATCACTGTTTAGAAAATTGGTCGCTTAGGCCGAATAATCGGCCGAATATTCCTTTTTGGGGGTCTATCACTCCGATTATGAATAATCGGCCTATAATCGGTCCAGGACCAATTAATCGGCCGATCTGGGGAATAATCGGTCGATTAATCGGCGATTTTCAAAATCAAATGCTAGTAATATTTTTTTTTACATTAATTTTTTCTAATACTACTATTGGTCATTACAATTACATTCTCTTCTTCCAATTTACATATTTGGTCTTCTCCTCATGTTTTCTCTATAAGTTTATAGTTAGTGTTTATTGAACTGATCCTTACTGTTGATGTTTTCTTCTTTAATTTCATCAATGTTTCTAATTACTTCTTAATGCAATATTAGTCTATGACTTATCAATGTTTCTAATTACTTATCAATGTTTTTTCCCTAATTTCATCAATGTTTCAAGTTACTTATTAATGCAATATTAGTATTATCACTTATCAATGTTTCTAATTACTTATTAATGCAATATTAGACTATGACTTATCACTGTTTCTAATTACTTATTAATGCAATATTAGTCTATTACTTATCAACGTTTCTAATTACTTATTAATGTGATATTAGTCTATGACTTATCAATGTTTGTAATTACTTATCAAAGTTTTCTTCTCTAATTTCATCAATGTTTCTAACTACTTATGAATGCAATATTAGTCTATTACTTATAAATGTTTCTAATTACCTATCATTGTCATTATTGTATGGTCAGTATATAATTTACATATCTTTATGGTTAATATTAAAAAAAAATCAAAACCGATTAAAACCGAATATTCTCCCTCTTATACTCCCGCATACCGTATATACTCTATTTGGTACCCTCTCCGCCCGTACACCGATTATCGCTTTTCAAAACAATGGTCATAATCATGAGCCACATCATCATGTAAAGCAACATCATATGCTTCCAAGATTCCTGGTTCACAACCTATCATCTTAACCCATTATCATATATACATGATTCAAGGTGATTACATCATATCACTTGTATCATCATTATTAACAGAGAACTATCAACTATATACATTATGGGTTTTCAGAACCCTCACCAAAGCTCCTGCAACCGTCACTATAGGTATGGCGAGAAGCGCCAACCCTCACCAAAGGGTGTATCGGCTAGGGTTCCAACCCCTAGAGCACTTGTGCCATCATATCGACCAACAACGCTTCAACCTATCATACAACCAGCACACAATGTGTCGGGCAACCAGATCTAATGATGAATCGTGCATCATCAGAAGGGGCTGTCAACCAAGACCATGGTGCCCAAGACGCCCTATCATTCAACCACCAACCCATATCGTCCAAAAGGACCCTCATGACGGCCAAGGTACTCTATCATCCAAGGCATCCTATCGTCTGAGAGCATGGTACCCACTAAGGTACCATATCGGCCAACTCACTTAGGGTATGACAGGCAAACACAAACCCCATGCTTGACACAAGGTTAACCATCTTACTCATATCTCCCAAGGAAGGGGCCAAGGTGTCACCCACCTATAACAAGCAACCCCATAAGAAGACCTATCATCCAACTAGGTAAAACATCTCATATCGGCCAAGGACTATCACAAGGTGTGTCGTGTAGAGAACACACCAAGGTGTATCGTCCAAGCTCCCACTCCACAAAGGGTATTGGCCAAACCCAACTAGGCATATCAGCCAAAGGTACAACCCAAGACCAGGCTATCGGGAAGCACTACTCCAAGGTCATATCCTGCAAGGCACAACCCAACATGGTCATCTTCAACCTCAAGCACAAGGGCACCAAACCCTAAATGATCTAGAAGATTGGCTCACCTCTCAACAACCAAGAGAGAGGGGTTTTGCACAACCTCAATCACAAATCGGGCAACTTACAAGGACCAACCTCAACACAGGTCATCACATATCCAAGAGCTCACCTCTCAAATCCATGGTGAGAGGAGCGTGTTCCCCAAGAAACTAGAATATAGGCTCAACTCTCAACTTAAATGAGAGAGGGGTATTGCCCACATCACTAGAGCTCAAACTCACTTCTCAAAGACCAAGGAGAGAAAGGGGCATTACCCCAAAAGAAACCCTAAACTATGGTTTAGACAACTAGATCCAAAGTTATATAAACCATCAACAACATCAACAACCTCATGCTCACTATATCCATAAGATCACCCACATGTACTAGAGAACGAAACATAACATGCATGGCCGATTATCAACATATAAGAATCATGCAACATAAAGAAGGTAGTATAGCTAGGGTTAGAAGTTATGTAACCCGCCTTAAGAAAACTCTTCAAGCTCCAAAGCTCCAAGCTTCTAGCTCCTAGCTCCAAGCACACCACTTTCGGCCACCTCAAGAAAAGGAACAAGGATAATAACCACTATGGCCAAAGGGTAGGCAAGATGGAGAAGAAGATGCTAAGGAGAGAGGGATGATGCTTACCAAAGAACAAGACCCACCTAGGGTTTGGCCACCAAGCTAAATGAAGAAGAAGAGTTCTCCACCAAGGGGAAAGGATCGTCCACCAAGCTCTCCAAGGAAGGTGTTTCGTACACACAAGGAGGGAAGAGCAACAAAATAGCTAAAGGGTTCCCAAGGAAGATAAAGGCAAGGAATATATAGATGAGGACCAAAGGGGAATCAAGGCAAGGTGTCACCCCTCTTAGGGACACATGTCTAACATCTTGCCACCTTGAAAACCTCATGCACATGCCATGCCACCACTCATCCAAGGATCAGCCACATGTCCAAGCTAGGGTGACACAACTAAGGCAAGGAGGTCAAACAAGGTCAAAGACCGACACACTACTCCTCTAGGCCGATACAAGGCATGGCCGACACACAATAAGGCCGACACAAGCTACCTTACCCAATACAGGGATCAATCAAACAAGGCAAGGCCCAAACAAGGGAAAACAAGGCCCAAAAGAGCTCAATCATGCCCAAGGTAACTCAAGGCACGAACCCAAACCTTCCTCTCAACCCTAGAGGAAGCAAAGAGAGAGAAAGACATCTCTCAAGGTGGAAAACTTGCTCTTCAACCCTAACTTAGGTTATTTTGCAAGTAGCACCTCCAACTCCCAACAAAACACAGGCAAACACTAATCACCACTAAAGGTGATTAGCAAGCAACCACGCATTAGGTTTAGGCAAAACAAATAGGGTAAGCCCAAAATGAAGGTCAGGGTCTTTACAAGCCATAAACCTCTACAAAGGGATTTAGTCCCCAAAATCTGAAGAGAAAAGTGAGGGATACTTCCTCCTCATATCTTCCTCAAGCTCCCACGTGGCTTCCTCAACACCATGATGATGCCAAAGAACTTTCACAAGAACCATGTCTTTTCTTTTCAACCTCTTTACCCTCTTTTCAAGGATCATCACTGGCCCTTCTTCATAGGTTACATCTTCATCAAGCTCAACCTCAACTGTTTGTATCAATATTCATGTGTCTGGATGACTTTTCTTCAACATGTTGACATGGAATACCGGATGTAACCTGTGCAATTCTGGTGGTAGCTCTAACTTGTAAGCTACCCTGCCAACATGTGCTATTATCGGGTATAGCCCCATATACCTGGGTGCCAGTTTGCCTTTCCGACCAAACCTCAACATGCCTTTCCAAGGTGAGACCTTGAGATACACTTTGTCTCCCACCTGGAACTCTAAAGGTCGTCAGCGATTATCTACGTACGACTTCTTTCTATCTTGTGCTACTTTCAACTATTGTTGCATCACCTTGATCTTTTCTATTGTCTGCTGTACTAACTCAGGACCCAAAAGCTGATACTCACCAGTCTCATACCAGCATAAAGGAGATCTACATTTCCTTCCATATAGAGCCTCATAAGGAGCCATGTCAATGCTCTGCTGGTAACTATTATTGTAAGCAAACTCTATCAGACTGAGATGCACGTCCCAACTGCCTAGGAACTGCAAAACACATGCTCAGAGAAGATCCTCCAAGGTCTGAATAGTCCTTTCAGATTGTCCATTCGTCTGTGGGTGGAAGGCAGTGCTAAACCTCAACTATGTTCCCAATGCTTTGTGCAACTGTTCCCAGAAATGACTCACAAACTGAGGGCTTCTGTCTAAAACTATTGTTGGTGGTACACCATGTAAACACACTATCCCATCTACACACACCTGAGCAAGCTTCTCTGTTGTATACATTGTCTTTACAGGTATGAAATGAGCAGATTTTGTCATCTTGTCCACTACTACCCAAATGGAATCATGATTCCTAGTTGTCTTAGGTAGACCAACTATGAAATCCATGGTTATGTGATTCCATTTCCATTGCAGTATCGGCATGGGTTGTAATGTACCTACCGACTTTTGATGCTCAACTTTAACTTGCTGACATACTGCGCACTTACCACAAACTCAGCTACATCCTTCTTCAAGCCAGACCACCAATACAGGTCTTTCAGATTATGATACATCTTGGTGACTCCTGGATGCATAACATACATCGATGTGTGTGCTTTCTTGAGCACTAGATTTCTTAGATTATCACAATCGAGGACCACCATCCTACCATGATAGCAAACTAGTCCATCCTCAGACACATGTAACCCATCACGCTTTTTGCTGCCAAGCTCTGACTTGATCAACTACACTGTATCATCCACATGTTGTGTGTCTTTGATCTGCTGTCTCAGCATAGGCTTGACTTGGATTTGTGCCAACAGTCCTGCCAATAAGGAAACTTCCAACTACACATTCATCTGCCACAAGGAAACAAACATATCTCTCCTATTGCATACCAAGGAACTCAACTGTGCCTTCTTCATGGAGAGAGAAGAAGACTTTCTGCTAAGCGCATCAACTACCACATTTTCCTTACCAGGATGATACTCAATGGTGCAATCATAATAATTGATTAGCTCCATCCAAAGACCCTGTCGCATGTTCAGCTCACTCTTCAAAAAGATGTACTTCATATTTTTATGATCTGTAAAGATTTGGCACACTTCCCCATAAAGATAGTGTCTCCAAATCTTTAACGCATGAACCACCGCAGCCAGCTTCAAATCATGTGTTGGATAGTTCTCCTCATGTTTTTTAAGTTGTTGCATAGCAAAAGAAACCACATGATCCTCTTGCATTAGCACACAACCTAAGCCTTTCTTGGAAGCATCGTAGAAAACAACATAGCCCTTCCCAGGCTCTGGCAGCACCAACATTGGAGCACTAGTCAACTTCTCCTTCAGAATTTGGAAAGCTTGCTGACAATGATCATCCTAGACAAAAGGTACATCCTTCCTGGTCAACTTTGTCATCGACAATGTGATCGCACTGAAATCCTTAATAAACCTCCGGTAATATCCTGCCAAACCCAGAAAACTACGAACTTCAGTCGGTGTCTTTGGTTGTTCCCAATCTGCCACTGATTCCACCTTCTTAGGGTCCACTCTGACTCCTTCTGCAGATATCACATGCCCCAAGAAAGTCACTTCTTTCAACCAAAACTCACACTTACTGAACTTGGCATATAGCTGATGTTGGCGAAGTAGAGTCAAAGATTTTCGAAGATGTTGTTCATGCTCTTGACTGTCCTGACTATAGATCAATATGTCATCTATGAAAACTACAACAAACTGGTCTAGAAATGGTCGGAACACTCGGTTCATCAGATCCATGAAAGCAGTAGGTGCATTGGTTAGCCCTTACGAAATAACCACAAACTCAAAGTGACCATACCTCGTCCTAAATGCTGACTTTGGTATGTCGTCCATCTTAATCCTCAACTGATGATATCCAAACCATAGATCGATCTTTGAGAACACTGTAGCAGCACACAACTGATCAAACAGATCATCAATCCTCGACAATGGGTACTTATTCTTGATCGTGACTTTATTCAACAGTCGGTAATCTATGCATAGCCGCATCGATCCGTCCTTCTTCTTAACAAACAGCACTGGAGCACCCCAAGGCGACGTGCTCGGTCGGATGAAACCTTTCTCCAACAAATCCTATAACTACTTTTTGAACTCTTCCATCTCTATTGGAGCCATCCTATATGGTGTTTGTGCAACTGGCTGTGTTCCTGGTACCAGATTGATCTCAAAATCAATCTCTTGGGGTGGGGTAACACTAGGGAACTCATCAGGAAACACATCTGCAAACTCTCGGACAATCGTCACCTCCTCAAGGCTAGGACCGTTCACCTTGGTATCCACAACGTGAGCTAAGAATGCCTTACAACCTTGCCGTAACAACTTTTCTGCCACCAACACTGACACTAGACATGTCGGAAGAATCTTCCTATCTCCTTTGAAGATCCACTTCTCTCCATCGTCATCAAACATTGCCTACTTGGAACCACAGTCCAACACGACCTTATACTTCTTTAAGGTATCCATCCCAAGGATCACATCGAATCCCTACATATCAAGTTGTATAAGATCCACTTGTATACTGTGGCATACAACTCATAAAAACATAATTAACTAATGCGGAAGCGTTTACTAAACAGCGGATTACCAAAAATCACTAAAAAATTAAAACTTTTTGTAAAGAGATCCATTCACAGGAAAACCCCTTTCATTCAGAACCAAAGTAAAGCTTTACATCCTGGTTCATATATATACATCTCATGTACTTTTGCTTCTCGAGGAATGCAAACATTAACTACTTTGTCTTAACTATACACAGGTAGTATAAAACCCTCGAGGAATTAAGCCAAAATCTCAAAATCACTAACTACTACTCCGAGGACCTGAGAGTACAGAGATGACACATAGAACTCTATATACATCTGAACATGACATGACAGCCAATGTCTCCACCTGAGACTTCACTGTTGTCCCTGCTGCTGTTGTTGTTGTCCTTCACCTCCTGAAGGATTCCTGTCTCTTCGTCCACATCCACCTAAAAATGTGGTTCCCACGAGGGTGAGACAATTATAAAAATTGCCCCAGCGAGAGATATAACTCTCCGCCAGAAACATTATTATTGCAACTTAAGAAGATAAATATGAACATAGAAATCATATTTATTTGACAGCAGGTAAATGTCTAATAGTTTAGAACATCACTCTATATCAGAAGCATTGCAGTTACAATAGAATCAACATATCATTTATCCTTTAAGGAATATGAATACCATGTATAACATCTATTCAAACTACCGAATCATTATCACTGCATTAACTTTCTTCAGGCTTAGATCATATAACTAAAGCCTGGCATTATCATTGTGGAGTCATGGCCCGTAGCCACACTCTTTTTACAAGGTGTTGGGATCTCAATCCCTTATTTCAACACTGGGAATTCTCATCCCTTCACAATTTCAATGCACTAACATGTGATTCTGGGTAATTAAACCCTTAGCTCATCACTTGAGCATTGTTACCACATTCTCTAGCAATTAACACCTTTAGGTCATCTGACCAAGATAAGCATGATACTTGTTATACAAGCATCCATCATGGCACTTGAGGCCCATCAACTCTCTTGCTACCTCTTACCGGGCACAAGGTATATTATGGCACACAAGGCCCAATAAACAAATTCAAACTAATAACACATCATAGCTCATACCTGGCTATGCTCATCATCTCATGATACATGCATGGTGAGCACATATGATAGCAACACATCAATTATTTATCATCACCATGCAAAAACAATATATTAATAATTCAAGGGTATTACCCTTAATCCTTTACCAGGACTAGGATTTCCATCACTTATCTCATGTATCAGTATTACCCTTAATCCTTTACCAGGATTAGGATTTCCATCACAAATCTCATGTATCAGTATTACCCTTAATCCTTTACTAGTATTAGGATTTCCATCACACATCTCATGTATCATATTTAGGTATGAATTCTATTCTTTTATTAGGGAATTATGGTTTCACATACCATTTCCCTCCATTAGAATAGGGATTGCATATAGCATCACCCTTCATTAGGGTTTCATATCACATTGCCCATAATTAGGGTTTACTAATCATTCCCAATTAGGGTTTCTCATAGAATCACCCTCAATTAGGGCTTCACATGGATACACCTTCAATTAGGGTTTCATATGGATGCACCCTCAACTAGGGTTTGAGTTCAATAACCCTGTCAATTAGGGTTTATGTTCATGTTTAGGGTTTCATGGTCTCTTTGCTTAAGGATCATAACCCTTAATCACCACATGAATCATATTCATGTATGAATTCATGCTATCAACTTCTTAACTTAATTAGGTCATATCAACTCTTCAGTCGAGTACATACAACTATGATTAACATAGTGTATCAAGTCATTGATCCTATAAGCAATTAGGGATTCATCCCTTAATTGACACTTAATCACTTAGGTACTATTAGGGTTTCAACCTTTGTATCTTCATTGATTGTCATTACTAATCATCATTGGATCAGTAGTACATTCATCATCACATTGGACCTCCATTACATAAGGTAATCAAATGAATTAGGGTTTACTATTCATCCTAATTAGTGATTTCACATGTAGACAACCTCTTAATAGGGTTATACATGAAATCAGCCTCAATTAGGGTTTACATCATGTATTGGATCAATGAATTTGTTATGCATTAATGACTAGTACCATTAAAGGTATCTCCCACCTAATCACATTAGGTTTTCAAAAAGGTTTGATCCATTGGATCTTCAATGACATAAGGTATCCAATTGAATTAGGGTTTTCAATGTTGATTCCTTCAATCATTGAATTCATGGAACCAATCATCAATTGGACCTATACCCATACTTCAATTGAGTTTAAATAGGTCAACCTTCAAGTTATTTGACCCTTAATTAACCCTCAATTGGTCATCAATTAGGGTTTGATTCAATTGGATTAGGGTTTGGAATCGATGATCCTTCAATACTAATCAATGCAGAACTAGTTGCATTGAAACCATTGAACCATCATCCAAATTGGGTATGACCTGACACCAAACGGTCTTGAGGTCGTTTGGATGACCTCCAAACGGTCTTGAGACCGTTTTCCCATCATATCACTCAAATCTAAGCCATCCAATTAAGGTTTGGATCATAGGATTGATCACCAAATCAGCATTGCATTGTATATCAACTTGGTATCTTTAGACCTTCAAACACCTAACCATACTCAACCCTAGACCTCCAAACGGTCTTGGGTGACCACCAAACGGTCTTGAGACCGTTTGGCTCATCCAACCTTTGGACTTTAGTGAAAAATCATCATGGATTGGTCTATCGAGTTGATCAACAAATCAACATTGAGTTGCAGTATGATTTGGTACCTTTGGACCTTCAATTGGTCAACTATACTTGACCCCAGACCTCCAAACGGTCTTGGGGTGATCCCCAAACGGTCTTGAACACGTTTTGATGATCCCCAAACGGTCTTGAACCCGTTTGGGCTAATCAACCCAAAATCTCAACTTCAGCACTGTTTTAAATTAGGGTTTGCCTAATTGAATAGCCTGAAACTCACGATTACTTGGGCGTTAACCCCTCAAATTTGGATAGTCATTAACCAACATAATTATGAACAGTAATACCAAACGTTCAACGCTTGGTCAACTCACTCAAATGGTCTTGAACCCGTTTTCCCAAGCAGGTCAAGTTAATCAGGTTGAAAATCAACACTTAATTCAATTAGGTTTTGCTAATTGATTAGCCTTCAACCTATGATTCCTTTTGAGTTAATCCCTCAAATTTGGAGGGTTATCAACCAACATCATTATGAACAGGAATCCCAAACGGTCAACGCTTGGTAAACCATCTCAAACGGTCTTGAACCCGGTTTCTCAAACAGGTCAAGTTATTCAGGTTGAAAATCAGCACTTAATTCAATTCAATGTGTCTAATTGATTGGCCTTCAACCTATTATTCCTTTGGATTTAACCCATAAAATTTGGAGGGTCATTATCCTACATAATTAGGAACGAGATTCCCAAACGGTCAATGCTTTGTCAACTCCTTCAAACGGGTTTGAACCCGTTTTCCACCAAACGGTTTGCAACCCGTTTGGTCCCAACTTTTGAGATCGTTGGCTCCCAAGATATTTGGTGAGGTGCTTGCTTATGATGATGTCATAATCATCTTCCTTCGTGTACCCAAGAACATCAACCGTTCTTGATGGAATTTGCAGCAAGAAACAAAAGTGTATCAAATTGAAGAAATCAATCAACAAAGCATAGAAGATTGATGCAATAGCAATGTTTGAGGGTTTAAGTTATAAAACCCACCTCCAATTGAGCTCCAAAGCTCCAAGCTCACGCCATTAATGGTTGATGAAGCTCTAGCAACTCCCCCTAGGCTCGTCCTCAAGCTTTTGATTGCAAAAGTTGGCTAGGGTTGAAGAGGAGATCGAAATAAGAAGGAATCCATAATTTATTTTTGATTTCCTCCATGAAATCAAGGAGAACGAAGGTCAAGATCTAACCAACAGGTATGGAGTCGTCCTCCTGCTCCTCTCTAGCTCCTTGATCGGTTTTGCAAGCAAAGGAAAGAAGAAAATCCGAAATAGCCTTTCATTTGGCTTGAAAAAGGCACTTTTATAAGGAAATTGATGAGAGAGAAAATGCATTATTAAAATGTATTAAATTCCAAAAATATGGCCGCCTCTTCCCCCTCAAATCCCTGAAGGACGAGGCACCTTCCTTTGCCTTTAATTCTCCTTCATTATCCGTAATTTAAAGAAAAGCAAATTAAGCACCTTAATGCTTATTATATTAATATCCATATGTGAGTGGGTTTTCTTTTTCTTATAATAAGGTGAGTGGAATTTCACCTACTTAGGATATTTTCATTCCTTATCTTGGAAAAGGAACGTCCATCCTTATTAAAAATCAACCAATAAAAGTTTGGTTGAAGGCCCTTTAATTAATACATTCATTTTTGCCCTAAATTGAATTAGGGTTTCACTTAGGATTAAATCTTGATAATTTTAATGTCAAGATTCTCTCTCCTCCAAGATAATTCAAATGAGGTGCCCTTCTCATTTTCTTTGCTTTACTTGATGCCAAATATTATTAGGGACCTTATTGAAGTGGTAATTTGCATATTGAACCCTAGGTTTTGGGTAAATTGCACTTTACACCAAAACTGGGTTTTAATGCACAACATTGCTTTACAAGCTTAATCTTGGTGCCCTTGCTTGTGAAAACCATACCACTACATCATATTCATTCTTATGATGTCTCAATATCAGAGGAACATCTTATAATGCAACATTTGCAATTTAACCACTCAACTTGGGTAATTTGCACTTTGGTCCAAAATAAGCAAACATTGCTTCAACATTGTTCAAACAGGACCAAAATTGAAACATAAGTTTCTCATAAGCCATGAAGACCATGTATAACATCTATTCAAACTACAGAATCATTATCACTGCATTAACTTTCTTCAGGCTTAGATCATATAACTAAAGCCTGGCATTATCATTGTGGAGTCATGGCCCGTAGCCACACTCTTTTCACAAGGTGTTGGGATCTCAATCCCTTATTTCAACACTGGGAATTCTCATCCCTTCACAATTTCAATGCACTAACATGTGATTCTGGGTAATTAAACCCTTAGCTCATCACCTGAGCATTGTTACCACATTCTCCAGCAATTAACACCTTTAGGTCATCTGACCAAGATAAGCATGATACTTGTTATACAAGAATCCATCATGGCACTTGAGGCCCATCAACTCTCTTGCTACCTCTTATCGGGCACAAGGTATATTATGGCACACAAGGCCCAATAAACAAATTCAAACTAATAACACATCATAGCTCATACCTGGCTATGCTCATCATCTCATGATACCTGCATGGTTAGCACATATGATAGCAGCACATCAATTATCTATCATCACCATGCAAAAACAATATATTAATAATTCAAGGGTATTACCCTTAATCCTTTACCAGGACTAGGATTTCCATCACACATCTCATGTATCAGTATTACCCTTAATCCTTTACCAGGATTAGGATTTCCATCACAAATCTCATGTATCAGTATTACCCTTAATCCTTTACTAGGATTAGGATTTCCATCACACATCTCATGTATCATATTCAAGTATGAATTCTATTCTTTTATTAGGGAATTATGGTTTCACATACCATTTCCCTCCATTAGAATAGGGATTGCATATAGCATCACCCTTCATTAGGGTTTCATATCACATTGCCCATAATTAGGGTTTACTAATCATTCCCAATTAGGGTTTCTCATAGAATCACCCTCAATTAGGGCTTCACATGGATACACCTTCAATTAGGGTTTCATATGGATGCACCCTCAACTAGGGTTTGAGTTCAATAACCCTGTCAATTAGGGTTTATGTTCATGTTTAGGGTTTCATGATCTCTTTGCTTAAGGATCATAACCCTTAATCACCACATGAATCATATTCATGTATGAATTCATGCTATCAACTTCTTAACTTAATTAGGTCATATCAACTCTTCAGTCGAGTACATACAACTATGATTAACATAGTGTATCAAGTCATTGATCCTATAAGCAATTAGGGATTCATCCCTTAATTGACACTTAATCACTTAGGTACTATTAGGGTTTCAACCTTTGTATCTTCATTAATTGTCATTACTAATCATCATTGGATCAGTAGTACATTCATCATCACATTGGACCTCCATTACATAAGGTATCCAAATGAATTAGGGTTTACTATTCATCCTAATTAGTGATTTCACATGTAGACAACCTCTTAATAGGGTTATACATGAAATCAGCCTCAATTAGGGTTTACATCATGTATTGGATCCATGAATTTGTTATGAATTAATGACTAGTACCATTAAAGGTATCTCCCACCTAATCACATTAGGTTTTCAAAAAGGTTTGATCCATTGGACCTTCAATGACATAAGGTATCGAATTGAATTAGGGTTTTCAATGTTGATTCCTTCAATCATTGAATTCATGGAACCAATCATCAATTGGACCTATACCCATACTTCAATTTAGTTTAAATAGGTCAACCTTCAACTTATTTGACCCTTAAATAACCCTCAATTGGTCATCAATTAGGGTTTGATTCAATTGGATTAGGGTTTGGAATCGATGATCCTTCAATACTAATCAATGCAGAACTAGTTGCATTGAAACCATTGAACCATCATCCAAATTGGGTATGACCTGACCCCAAACGGTCTTGAGGTCGTTTGGATGACCTACAAACGGTCTTGAGACCGTTTTCCCATCATATCACTCAAATCTAAGCCATCCAATTAAGGTTTGGATCATAGGATTGATCACCAAATCAGCATTGCATTGTATATCAACTTGGTATCTTTAGACCTTCAAACACCTAACCATACTCAACCCTAGACCTCCAAACGGTCTTGGGTGACCACCAAACGGTCTTGAGACCGTTTGGATGAGCTCCAAACGGTCTTGAGACCGTTTGGCTCATCCAACCTTTGGACTTTAGTGAAAAATCATCATGGATTGGTCTATCGAGTTGATCAACAAATCAGCATTGAGTTGCAGTATGATTTGGTACCTTTGGACCTTAAATTGGTCAACTATACTTGACCCCAGACCTCCAAACGGTCTTGGGGTGATCCCCAAACGGTCTTGAACCCGTTTGGATGATCCCCAAACGGTCTTGAACCCGTTTGGGCTAATCAACCCAAAATCTCAACTTAACTCATTGGAATTTCAGCACTGTTTTCAATTAGGGTTTGCCTAATTGAATAGCCTTCAACTCACGATTCCTTGGGATTTAACCCCTCAAATGTGGAGAGTCATTAAAAAACATAATTATGAACAGTAATCCCAAACGGTCAACGCTTTGTCGACTCACTCAAATGGTCTTGAACCCGTTTTCCCAAGAAGGTCAAGTTAATCAGGTTGAAAATCAGCACTTAATTCAATTAGGTTTTCCTAATTGATTAGCCTTCAACCTATGATTCCTTTTGATTTAACCCCTCAAATTTGGAGGGTTATCAACCAACATAATTATGAACAGTAATCCCAAACGTTCAATGCATGGTCAACCATCTCAAACGGTCTTGAACCTGTTTTCCCAAACAGGTCAAGTTATTCAGGTTGAAAATCATCACTTAATTCAATTCGATTTGTCTAATCGATTGGCCTTCAACCTATTATTCCTTTGAATTTAACCCCTAAAATTTGGAGGGTCATTAGACTACATAATTAGGAACGAGATTCTCAAACGGTCAATGCTTTGTAAACTCCTTCAAACGGGTTTGAACCCGTTTTCCACCAAATGGTTTGCAACCCGTTTGGTCACCAAACGGTTTTGGTGAAACCGTTTGGTCCCTACTTTTGAGATCGTTTTGTCCCAAGATATTTGGTGAGGTGATTTCTTATGATGATGTCATCATCATCTTCCTTCGTGAACCCAAGAACAGCAACTGTTCTTGATGGAATTTGCAGCAAGAAACAAAAGTGTATCAAATTGAAGAAATCAATCAACAAAGCATAGAAGATTGATGCAATAGCAATGTTTGAGGGTTTAAGTTATAAAACCCGCCTCCAATTGAGCTCCAAAGCTCCAAGATCACGCCATTAATGGTGGATGAAGCTCTAGGAACTCCCCCTAGGCTCGTCCTCAAGCTTTTGATTGCAAAATTTGGCTAGGGTTGAAGAGGAGATCGAAATAAGAAGGAATCCATAATTTATTTTCGATTTCCTCCATGAAATCAAGGAGAACGAAGGTCAAGAGCTTACCAACAGGTAGGGAGTCGTCCTCCTGCTCCTCTCTAGCTCCTTGGTCGGTTGTGAAAGCAAAGGAAAGAAGAAAATCCGAAATAGCCTTTCATTTGGCTTGAAAAAGGCACTTTTATAAGGAAATTGATGAGAGAGAAAATGCATTATTAAAATGCATTAAATTCCAAAAATATGGCCGCCTCTTCCCCCCCAAATCCCTTAAGGACGAGGCACCTTCCTTTGCCTTTAATTCTCCTTCATTATCCTTAATTTAAAGGAAAGCAAATTAAGCACCTTAATGCTTATTATATTAATATCCATATGTGAGTGGGTTTTCTTTTTCTTATAATAAGGTGAGTGGAATTTCACCTACTTAGGATATTTTCATTCCTTATATTGGAAAAGGAACGTCCATACTTATTCAAAATCAACCAATAAAAGTTTGGTTGAAGGCCCTTTAATTAATACATTCATTTTTGCCCTAAATTGAATTAGGGTTTCACTTAGGATTAAATCTTGATTATTTTAATGTCAAGATTCTCTCTCCTCCAAGATAATTCAAATGAGGTGCCCTTCTCATTTTCTTTGCTCTAAATGATTCCAAATATTATTAGGGACCTTATTGAAGTGGTAATTTGCATATTGAACCCTAGGTTTTGGGTAAATTGCACTTTACACCAAAACTGGGTTTTAATGCACAACATTGCTTTACAAGCTTAATCTTGGTGCCCTTGCTTGTGAAAACCATACCACTACATAATATTCATTCTTATGATGTCTCAATATCAGAGGAAAATCTTATAATGCAACATTTTCAATTTAACCCCTCAACTTGGGTAATTTGCACTTTGGTCCAAAATAAGCAAACATTGCTTCAACATTGTTCAAACAGGACCAAAATTGAAACATAATTTTCTCATAAGCCCTAATTACTTTTCCCAAGATAAAATTAAGAATCTACTTAACCTTATTAGGCAAAACATCTAGGGTTAAATCATAACCCAGGTCAGGGATGTTACAAATTATAAACCCCTAATAAGGATTTCGTTTTCGAAATCCCAGACAAAAGGAGGAACAGATTATTCATTAATCACGACCTCAAGTCTCCACATATCATCTTAATATCATGGATATATCATGAACTCTGTGATTCCACACAAAGATCCTTTCATTAGCTCAACCTCATAAATGTTTATGCAGAGCATAAACCCCTAACATATGATGTCCATATTATTGAAACATAATTTTCTCATAAGCCCTAATTACTTTTCCCAAGATAAAATTAAGAATCTACTTAACCTTATTAGGCAAAACATCTAGGGTTAAATCATAACCCAGGTCAGGGATGTTACATATACCGTGTCCTGAGAAAGACAGAACACAAGATGGACACTCCTCTCGAAGCATCAAGGAACCATTGAGAGGGGTTTCTAACAACATGCTATCTTTCTTACAACTAATATGTAAAGGAAAACTATCAAGAAGACTATGTGCAATAAAAGAGTGCGTAGCACCTGGGTCAACCAGAACAGATATAAAGAAAGAAGAAGACAAATCAAAATCAAATAACTCCATCTGACTTGTCACCACTCACGGGTTGACTATCGCCTCCGGCTGACTCATAGCAGAGAATCGAGTCGTTCCTTGTTGTCCACGTCCTATGCTACCTTGAGAAGACGATCCTACTTGCGATGCTTGACCATGTCCTCGCCCTCT
Organism: Alisma plantago-aquatica; assembly: GCA_963693085.1. Lineage (NCBI taxonomy): Eukaryota > Viridiplantae > Streptophyta > Magnoliopsida > Alismatales > Alismataceae > Alisma > Alisma plantago-aquatica. Next base: position 929,164,328 of record OY856411.1, on the reverse strand, counting down.
GCTACCACTGGGCTACTATCTGGCTGACCCTTGTTGACTCTATCTCAGCTGTTGTGTTACTTCAACATCTTTCCTTGGGCAATTTGACGTTAAGTGTCTAGTCTTTCCATAGTGATAACATGACCTACCTTCTATCTGCGGCCTAGATGGCCCTGTTACTACCATATAATCTATACTATGTGCCTTTGACGACGAAGAAACATAACCTCTTCCCTTACTCAGAGACCATTGTGATGGTACACGAGAACTCTACATCGTGGAAGGTACTGAAAACCTTGGCTTCTTAAAGCCACCCGATCTTGGTCCCTGGGACTGAGCAGGCCTTTTCCTGGTCATGGACTCCCTTTTCTCCCTAACAGATCATTCAATACTGCGGACGGAATCCATGAACCTAGCAAACCACTCCCAATTTTCCAAAGCAGCAGCAGGTGTCGACAGCTCAACACTCAAACCGCCTGATCCGCTCATCATCTGTCGCCTCCATGTGAGGACAAAACCTAAACAAGTCCATGAACTTGGCTTCATACTCGATGATGCTCATTGATCCTTGACATAGAAACTCAAACTGATTGATCTTCTCGTCCAGATACGTCTTCAGAAAGTATCTGCTGATGAACTCTCCCCGGAAGAGCCTCCCAACTGATCTCCTCACTAGGTCACTTTTCCTCCTCGATGGCCTACCAGTGGCCAGCACTACCCTTCAGAAGGCAGACAACGTGCTTGACTTTGTCCACTTCAGGGATTTTGAGGATCCGAAAGGCCTTCTCGAGACCGGTCAGCCACATATCTGCATCCACTGGATCAACCATTCCAGCATAGTCCGAAGCTCTGACTCGGCGAAGCCGCTCAAAGGTCTTCCCAATACCTGATGTTTCACCATGGGGAGCCTGTGTCGTTGGCTGAGGCACTGGCAACTTTTCCACCATGTGATTCATCGTAGCCATCAACTGCCCCATAAGTTGTTGGTAGGTAGGACTTTTGAGAATGGCTGGGTCAAGTTGGGGGACTTCAGGCACCCGATCTTCTCGTGCCTGCTCTCCTACTCCATCAACTGATGTATCATCGCTGCTCTCAACAGCATGTTATTCATGGTTTCCAGACATCTTTAAGCTTTATCTTCCACTGAGGGCAGAAGGTTATTGTAAGAAAATATGAAAAAACTCACAAGAATAGACGCAAACCTAGTTCTAGATCCCTATAGACTCAGCGAACCTAGAGCTCTGATACCAAACCAACTGTGACACCCCGTCATCACCCAGACAACGAGATGACACACGAAAATGTGTGGAACCTCATCGTATCGAAAATGCGGGTTAATTAAAATCGATTGAGGAAAGCATACTCAAGGGAACTTTTGCATCTAGATCCTGCAAAGAAAGCATGCTATAAAAATATTTACAAGCTTTGATATATGTTCTCCGCTTATCGGAGCCATCTGTACCATCAACACCAGAGTTCATCACCTGTTTATATATACATAACGGGCCACATACGGACATCAATAGGATAAACCAAAATTACAATAGCTAGTCATCGTGAAACGTTGTCGAACACCTCTGAGGACCTGAGAGTACATGGATGACTCTAGGACTCTACTACAAAACCACCAAAATAGCAGCATGTCCATCTCTTGCCTTCTACTGCTCTTCTTGCTGCTCGATCGCAACCTCATGACCACCACCACGTCTAGAGCGATCACCTAAAAAGGGTGTAAACCAGAGGGGTGAGACACACAGTCCCAGCGAGAAACATAACTCCCCACCGAACTATAAAACCTCAAAAGGTTTAAAGCAGATAACAACAAATAACTGATAAAGCATATAACAAGAGCAGTATACTGAGTAAGGCTATTATTACCATCAATCTTACCAAGATATCCGGGAGGCATATAACCAAGCATTTCTTTATGGAACATGATTTACAAGATAAGCTTTATAAGAACTTATCACAAAATATAAGGATCATACATGTATTTGCAAGGTATAACTAGATCAGCTATATAAGTACAAGGCCTCAATCAATGTTCTGTGTTGTTCTTTAAGCAAGGTATACTATTCGACTAGATTATGTTTTATTATGCCCTGAGGAAGTGAGCCTTCCCTACTCAAATCCAACCATTGGTTGCGAAGCCCGATCCGGTGCCATACAAGGTCTAAGGAGATCAGAACTCCATGACCTCACCTTCTCGTGATCAGTACACGAATCATCAAGCAAGACCATAGTCTTATGCTTATAAGGCCTCAGCCTCTGGATCAGCTTCACAAGCTACCCATATGTCTAGCTCACCTTGACACATGTACTAGTATGTACATCTGAGTCATGAACGCATCATGCTCCTCATCACATATCATGAGCCATGGGTTTGTTCACCATGCTCCATATATCCTGAGTCTACAACCAGAATTGCATTCAAACCCTCCTATTTTAGGCTAGGGGAAACCTCACATATTCAACAATATGCACTCCAGGTAATCCCGTAGGATAAACCTATTTCACCATCACCAAATACTGACGATGATGGATCTATGGCCAGGGCGAATTACATGATATATTCATCTATAATTAATTAGTATATTTTAAGCCAATTGTTGAGGTAACCAAAGTATAACATAGTCTTATAGAATTACATCATTATTTCCATAATTATACTGTCATGGGACCTCAATCCCTCATGATATCAACCACTGCCTCTCAAGGCATCATCATCATGCAACATCATGCTGGGAACACATCCCTTATCTCATCATCAGAGGATAACACCTCAACTAGGCACTCAACCTTATACAAAGTCCTCAGACCTATCAACTTGTTATCTCATTATCACATGGTGCTACTCAAGCACATACATCTCATAGCTTTTATCAGGCCATGAATCCACATGAAATACATGCATGGTTAGTATACACATCCATAGAGATAGCTGAAGTCATCATGGATTAACAGGATTATCATGCTATCAAGTATAAAGCAACATCCATGAGTATATTACACATAAGCTGTAGAAAGCATAGTTTTATCATCAATCATAAGCATATATCATGCTCCATACATGTGATCATAATCACGAGCCACATGATCATGTGAAGCAACATCATATGCTTCCAAGCTTCCTAGTTCACAACCTATCATCTTAACCCATTATCATATATACAGGATTCAAGTTCATTACATCATATCACTTGTATCATCATTATTAACAGAGAACTATCAACTATATACATTCTGGGTCATCCGAACCCTCATCAAAGCTTATGCAACACTCACTATAGGTATGGCGAGCAGCGCCAACCCTCACCTAAGGGTGTATCAGCTAGGGTTCCAACCCCTAGAGCACTTGTGCCATCATATCGACCAACCACACTTCAACCTATCGTGCAACCAGCTCACAAGGTGTCGGGAAACTAGATCTAAGGATGAATCATGCATCATCAGCATGGGTTGTTGACCAAGACCATGGCACCCAAGACGCCCTATTATTCAACCATCAACCAATATCGTCCAAAAGGACCCTCATGACAGCCAAGGTACTTTATCGTCCAAGGCATCCTATCGTCCGAGAGCATGGTACCTACTAAGGCACCATATCGGCCAACTCACTTAGGGTATGATGGAAAAACACAAACCCCATGCTCGACACAAGGTTACCCATCTTACTCATATCACCCAAGGAAGGGGCCAAGGTGTCGCCCACCTATAACAAGCAACCCCACAAGAATACCTATCATCCAACTAGGTAAAACATATCATATCGGCCAAGGACTATCACAAGGTGTGTCGTGTAGAGCACACACCAATGTATATAATCCAAGCTCCCACTCCACAAAGGGTAACAGCCAAACCCAACTAGGCATATCGGCCAAAGGTACAACCCAAGACAAGGCTATCAGGCAGCACTACTCCATGGTCATATCATGCAAGGCACAACCCAACATGGTCATATTCAACCTCAAGCACAAGGGCACCAAACCCTAAATGATCAAGAAGATCGGCTCAGATCTCAACAACCAAGAGAGAGGGGTTTTGTACAACCTCAATCACAAATTGGGCAACTTACAAGGACCAACCTCAACATAGGTCATCACATATCCAAGAGCTCACCTCTCAAATCCATGGTGAGAAGAGGGTGTTTCCCAAGCAACTAGAATATTGGCTCACCTCTCAACTTAAATGAGAGAGGGGTATTGCCCACATCAATAGAGCTCAAACTCACTTCTCAAAGACCAAGGAGAGAAAGGGGTATTGCCCCAAAAGAAACCCTAAACTATGGTTCGGCCAACTAGATCCAAAGGTATATAAACCATCAACAACATCATTCTCACTATATCCATAAGATCAAATACATGTACTAGAGAAAGAAACATAACATGCATGGCCGATTATCAACATATAAGAATCATGCAACATAAAGAAGGCAGTATAGCTAGGGTTAGAAGTTATGTAACCCACCTTAAGAAAACTCTTCAAGCTCCAAAGCTCCAAGCTTCTAGCACCTAGATCCAAGCACACCACTTTTGGCCACCTAAAGAAAAGGAACAAGGATCATAACCACTATGGCCGAAGGGTAGGCAAGATGGAGAAGAAGATGCTAAGGAGAGAGGGAAGATGCTTACCAAAGAACAAGACCCACCTAGGGTTCAACCACCAAGCTACAGGAAGAAGAAGAGATCTCCACCAAGGGGAAAGGATCATCCACCAAGCTCTCCAAGGAAGGTGTGTCGTGCATACAAGGAGGGAAGAGCAACAAAAGAGATAAAGGGTTCCCAATGAAGAGAAAGGAAAGGCATATATAGATGAGGACCAAAGGGGAATCAAGGCCAGGTGTCGCCCCTCTTAGGAACATATGTCCAACGTCTTGCCACCTTGCAAACCTCATGCACATGCCATGCCACCACTCATCCAAGGATCGGCCACATGTCCAAGCTAGGGTGACACAACCAAGGCAAGGAGGCCAAACAAGGTCAAAGGCCGACACACTACTCCTCTAGGCCGATACAAGGCATGGCCGACACACACCAAGGCCGACACAAGCTACCTTGCCCGATACAGGGCTCAACCAAACAAGGGAAAAGAAGGCCCAAAAGAGCTCAACCAAGACCAAGGCAACTCAAGGCACGAACCCAAACCTTCCTCTCAACCCTAGAGGAAGCAAAGAGAGAAAAATACATATCTCAAGGTGGCAAACTTGCTCTTCAACCCTAACTTAGGTTATTTTGCAAGTAGCACCTCCAACTCCCAACAAAACACAGGCAAACCCTAATCACCACTAAAGGTGATTAGCAAGCAACCAAGCATAAGGTTTAGGTGAAACAAATAGGGTAAGCCCAAAACAAAGGTCAGGGTCCTTACAAATCTATCTAAGATATTAAAATCCTAATGTTAAATCTTTGATTTTGTAGTGATCTGTTGCCCTAACATCTACATGAATCCCTATTGTATGATGTAGATTGATGATAATGCATGACCTAGTTTGAAATTTTGAAATCAATTATGAATCTCTCCATCCCTAGGACATACTAATTTATGTGTAATCTTTATCTTGATGATGAACATGCATGGACACTCAAAATGTTGAAATCAATGTTATAGAATATGATACCTAGATTTAATTATGTTACATGAAACCTAGGATATGAATGATGAAACTAGGATTGTAGGTATTGGAATGACAACATACATGTATTTGTTGGCCTAGAAACGCATCCAAGATATACTCATTAGGAGTAAATCTTGGGTAATCCCCGGTTTGGGACTGTTCTTGAACACCTAATCTCACTTATGATGTAAGTGTATAATGTGTATTGGGTTTCAAGAAAATTTCAGTAGCATTTTCTCGTTTGTTCTCTATGTACATATGTACTTGGAGAACAGTCGGGAAATGATGTTGAAATTTGGTTAAAAACCCAATACACATTATTCACTTACTAGTGAGATTAGATGTTCAAGAATGGGATAGGTGGTACACATTTATTATATATAAGAATGACAACACACGTATTTGTTGGCCTAGAAACCCATCCAAGATTTACTCAATAGGAGTAAATCTTGGATAGTCCCCGGTTTGGGACTGTTCTTGAACACCTAATCTGTAACATCCCTGACCTGGGTTATGCTTTAACCCTAGGTGTTTTGTTTAAGAAAGATAATTATATTCTTGATATTATATTTTTAAAAGTAATTAAGGCTTAAGAGGAACTTATATTTCAATTCTAGTCTATTTTGAATAATTTTGAAGATAATGTTTTGTTGTGTTGGACTAAAGTGCAAATTACCAAAGTTGAGGGGATAAATTGCAAATGTTACATAAAAATTTGTTCCTCATGTGTTGAATCATCATGAGAATGAAGATGATGCATAGGTATGGCTTGGGGAAAACCTGAGTACCAAGAAAGAGCTCATAAAGCAATGTTTGTGCATTAAAACGTAGTTTTGGTATAATGTGCAATTTACCCAAAACCCAGAGTTCAATATGCAATTTACCACTTCAAAATAGTCCCTAATATTTCTTTGCATCATGTAGAGAAAATAAAAATTAGAGGGGCGTCTCATTTGTATCACTTCGAAGGAGAGAGAATCTTGATATTAAAATAATCAAGATTTAAGCATAATTGAAACCTTAATTCAATTTAATATAAAAATAAATAAAATAATTGAAGGGCCTTCAACCAAAAACGAGATGGTTGGATTTTCGTAAGTGTGAACATCCTTGTGCCTTGTAAAGGCAAAGGAAATATCTATGTGAGTGGAGAACCCACTCCCATTAAGAAAATAAAAAGAAATATCCACTAACTTATGGATAATAATATTATTAAGGTTAAGGTGCTTAATTTATTTTACCTTAATTCATGGATAATGGAAGGGAATTCGAAGGTGAGGAAGATATATTTGCATTCAAGGAATTTAGGGGGGAGAGGTGGCACCAATTTCAGAATTAAAAGATTTTTATAAGGCATTTTCTCTCTCATTGATTTTCTTATAAAAATACCTTTTACAACACAAACCAAAGGCTTTTTCGAATCCACTTCTTCTCTTTGCTTGCAAAAACGACCAAGGGAGCTAGGAGCAGTAGGAGGATGACGCCCCACCTGTTGGTAAGCTTCTTGACCTTCATTCACCTTGATTTCATGGTGGAAATCAAAAATCAATGCATGATTTCTTCTTATCTCGATCCCATCTTCAATTCTAGCCAATCCTTTTCACTCAAAAGCTTGAGGAACGAACCTTGTGGTTTGAGAAAGATTCTTCCACCATTTTTGACGTGAAGCACCAAGCTTTGAATCTCAATTGGAGGCGAGTTATATAACTTGAATCCCTATTCATTGTTATTGAATTCAATTTCTCAATCAATTATGTTCAATTGCTTTTCTTACAATTCCTTTGATTTTTTGATGCAACTACCATGATAATGGCAGTAGTTTTCGATGGACTAAGGCTTGATCATTATGACATCATCTTAGGCACACATTCCAACAAGTTTCTTTTGTAAACGGTTTTAAGACCTTGGTCCAAACGGTTTCACCAAACCGTTTGGAGGTTTGGATCCCAAACCGTTTGGAAGGGTTGATTGTTTCGATGTGTTGACCATTTGAGGTCAGGACCCTAGTACATGTTGGATAATAATCTAATGGATCCAATTGATTGATTCAATATATGGACAATCCTCCAATTAAAAACCCTAATCGAGTTAAGTGCTGAAATTTCAATTGCTTGATTTAAAACGTTGGGTTGACTAAGACCATTTGGATATCACCCAAACGGTCTCAAGACTGTTTGGATGTCAACCAAGACCGTTTGGAGGTCAACCAAGACCATTTGGAGGTCTAGGTTTGAGTATGGTTGAGTAATTGAAGATCCAGAGATATCAAATTGAAATGCAATCAATAGCTAATTTGATGATCAATCCAATGATGCAAACCCTAATTGAATTTCACAAATTTTAATGATGGATGGGGCAAACAGTCTCAGGACTATTTGGAGGTCATCCAAATGACCTCAAGATCATTTGAGGTCAGGTCATATCATAATTTGAAGATGATTCATTGATTTCAATTGAATTAGTTCCACAATGTTAAACATTGAAGGTTCCTCGATTTCAAAACCCTAATTGATGGTTTCTTGAGTATAAATCCTAATTCAATTGGGTTCAAAATCCTAATTGATGGTCCAATTGAAGGATGATTTAATAGTTCAATTGATGAATGAATCAAGGATTCAATTGATAGGCAGTTCATTGATGGAATCCTTGAATTGTTTAAGTGTTGAAAGACCTTTTTGGTCCATTCGGTTTTGAGAAGGTTTGGACCAAATGGTCTCAAACTATTTGGAGACCCAAGTCTATTCGGTTTCAACACATTTCTTGCTTAAACAGTTTCAAGGGCAATTTGCCCAAACGGTTTCAAACCGTTTGAATTATGAGAGACCAAGACCGTTTAGGGTCTAATTAATCAAAACCATTTTAGGTTCAACATGGCTAATCCATTTGGATACCTCATGTAATTGAAGGTTCAATTGATCAAACCATTTGGACACTTGATGTATTTAGATTATTGATGCCCTCAGTGGGATTAATCATTGATGCATAATGATGCAATAATTCAGTACATCATGTTAACCTTAAATGCATGTATTTGAATAATGAGTAGGCTCAATGTAGTCAAGAATTCAATAGTGGACATCCTAAATAGGATGAAAGAGAGAGAGATATTCATACATGTAAGATAATCATGTAGCAATCAAGTCTAACACCTTCGAAATAAGTATAGTATACAATTAGAGTATGATCCTTGACAAAGAGATCATAAAACCCTAATTGAGTTGATTGATGAACTTAAACCCTAATTTAAATGAATAGTAAATCCTAAATTATGGGTAATTGAATATGAAACCCTAATTGTGGGATATTGAATGTAAACCCTAATCTAGGGTGATTTTATGTGGAACTTAAATCCAGGGTGATGCAATGTAATGCACGAAACCCTAATCTTGGGCAATATGGTGATAAACTATAACCCTCATCTGGGTAATGGGATGAGTAATCCCAATTGACATGAATGGGAAACCCTAACCCTGGTTAGGGAATAGTGGTGTTACCCTTGAATAGTTATGTTATATATTGTTTTGCATGGTGCTGATATGAAATTGATGTAACTGTTATCATCTGCACTAACCATGCAGGTATCATGAGATGATGAACATAGCCAAGTATGAGCTATGACATTTTATGCATTGAAATTGTTTATTGGGTCTTATGTACCATACTATGCCTTGTTGCCTAGTAAGAGGTAATATGAGAATTAATGGGCCTTAAGTGCCATGAGAGATGCTTGTGTAACAAGTATCATGTTTACCTTGGTCAGATGACCTGCAGGTGATAGTTACCTGAAAAATGGTAATAATGCTTAGAGATGAGTCAAGGGTTTGAATACCCAGAACCATATGATTATGGCCTTGAGTTTGTGAAGGGATGAGTATTCCTAGTATTGAAATAAGGGACTGAGATCCCAATGTCTTATAAAGACTGATAAGTAACTGATGAAAACAGTACATGTTTCTTTGTAGCATTTTGTCCTAATAAGTTATGTTTGAAAACTTGACTGATGCTAGAAGAATATGATAATGTACTTAATTAATCAAGTGAAATCTTTTCATGTAGTGCTCTGACCATAGATCCATCATCGTCAGTAGATGGTGATGGCTGTTTTCCTATGTGATCTCCTGGATTTTGCATATTTTTGAATATGTGGGGGTCAATGGGCGAAAATATCCGTACGTCCTAATGAGGGAATTGATGGAAGGTAAACATTAAACCTATCAATACTTTGTTATATGTGCCGGGATGGATGTATCACTAATCTCTCGATGATGTTAATGCCGAATCGATGGAGGTAAACATGAAATCTCTCGATTGCGAAGAGAGTACAAGCGCCATTGTAACTCTGTAGAAAAGATGCCACTATACCCTGGAAAGCTATGTAGCAGAGACAAAACATGTCCTACATGTGAACTCACAATAACTGAGACGTGGGAAGTCATGGAAGTCGTCTCTTCCATCGACTTTGTATGGTACCGATTTCGACTTCGCAATGGTCAGTTGGAGTATGAGCGGTATACCTCATCTCCTCAGAGCTTAAAGTATGTTTGTAAAATGTAATCAGTCGTGTAGCATATTTGCATAAGATTGAAATATGAGAACCTATGGTTGATTTTATCTTGCTTAGCATGTCCTTAATACATAAATGTTACTTATGTTCTTTAATTCTGTATTGAATAAGAGACATGCTTCCTTGTCAAGATATAGCTGAAATACTTGAATAGGAATGTTTCTCTAATCTGCATAGATATTGATTTATCTACTATTGAAATATATGATTCCACAATTCAGTTTATTTCTATTAAACTACAACAATAATGTTTTCGGCGAAGAGTTATATCTCTCGCTGGGGTAATTTACAAATTGTCTCACCCCTGTGGGATCCAACATTTTTAGGTAGATGCCGACAAAGAGGCAGAAACTCTGGAGCACGGGAAGAACGACAGCAGCAACAACAAGGACAACAGTGATATCCCAGGTGGAGATATTGGCTGTCAAGCTTTATATATATAAACTCGTATGTGTCGTCTCTGTACTCTCAGGTCCTAGAAATCCATGGATAGTGTTTTTACAATTGATCTGAGATTTTGGTTTGTATGCCTTGAGGATTTTGTTACTTGTGCTTTTTAGCAAAGCAATGATGTATATGTATTCCTCAAGCAGAGATGGTACAGTGAATGTACTTTGTGAACCAGTATGTAAATATAATACTGTGGTTCTTGTTTAAAGAGTTTTCCTGAGAATGGATATCTTTGTAAATGGTTTTAATTTTTAATGATTTTCAGTAATCCGCTGTGAATGATACACTTCCACAGTAGTTAATCCTATTTTTATGAGTTGGATACCCCAAACTAGTAGTATCAGAGCTCTAGCTCCGTTGAGTCTACAGAGACATAGGATTAAGGTTGTTGAGTCTGCTCTAGTGTCTTCCAATTTATCTGATAGTATCTTCTGCTCATATACGAGAAGAAGAACTTGAAGATGTCTGGATCACATGACAAACATGCTGCTGAGAGAAGCGTTGCTACACCAGGAGGAGGTGTCAGGGATCAAGCTAGGGAGGAACCCATACCTGAGATTCCTCAACTTGATCAAGCTACATTAGAGAACCCAACTTTCCATACCCTATTCGGGAAGTTTATGGCGACTATGACGCATATGGCAGATAGGATGCCACCACATGCACCAAGGGCACTAGCCCACAATAAAGGACATGGAGATGGCAAGACCTTTCAACAGCTTCACTGGGTGGGAGCCACAGACTATGCTGGTACAGCTGACCCAGCTGATGCAGATTTGTGGTTGACAGAGCTGGAGAAAGCTTTTAGAATCCTTAACATCCCTGAAGTAGAGAAGGTGAGGCATGTTGTATACCTTCTGAAGGGGAGTGCTGGTCATTGTTGGACCATCGAAGAAGGTAAAAGACTAGGTGTTAAAGTCGTATGGGATGAATTCCGACATGAATTTGACACTAGATACTTTCCCAAGACGTATCTAGATGAGAAGATCTCTCAATTTGAGAGGTTGAGGCAAGGCCAGATGAACATTAGGGAATATGAAGCTAGGTTCATGGAACTTTTGTGGTTCTGTCCATACATGGCAGCTACTGATGAAGAGAGGATTCAACATTTTGAGAAGGGGTTGAACGCTGAATTGACCACTCCTGTGTCTGCTCTGGAGAATAGGGAGAGATTTGCCACTTTTGTGGAATCTGTTAGGAGGGTAGAGAGGTCTGTGATAGAAAAGTGAAAGACCAGTAATAAGAAATTGTATCCTCAGTTTCAAGGACAAAGGTCCGAGAGTTTCAAGAAGCCAATGTTCTATGCACCACCACCACCACCAAGGTTTAATACCCCGATGCAGTGGACGTCAAGTAGGGGTAGGGGTCGTAGTTTTCCTCCAAGTAGAGCCCCTAGTACAACATCAACATCAGTGATAGGACCACCTAGGCAGAGTTTGGGAAGTTATAACTGCTTCCAGTGTGGGAGGTCAGGACACTTGAAGAGAGATTGTCTTGAGAAAGTCAGAACTACAACTCAACCCAGAGGCAGACTCAACAAGGCTCACAGAGGCGATAGTTCAGTAATAATGCTAGAGGACGTGGACAAGTGTCCCAAGATGGATTTTCGGCACCCAACAACCAAGCATAGGTTCAACAGTAGGCAACAGTGAGGTTCTATGCAATGAACCAGCCTGAAGCAGTAGTCAACCCTCGGGTGGTGACAGGTCAGATGGAACTATTTTATTCTGATATGACTTCATCCTGCTTCGTATTTGTGTTAATTGATCTGGGTGCTATGCATTCCTTTATCATTCGAGAAGTGATTCATGACTGCAACATGACTGTCTGCCATAGAGTAGATAGTTTGATGTTAGAAACCCCTTCGTTGGGATCTGTAGTGTTGCGGGAGGTGTGTTCTCCCTACACTCTTTCTTTTTCTGAACATCACATTCAAGTGGATCTTATACCACTTGAGATGCAGGGTTTTGATATAATCCTAGGAATGGACACCTTAAGTAGTGTAAGGCACTATAGAAAAATCACCCAATAGTGGCATTTATTCTAGTGGCTTTTATAAAAAAACCACTATCTTTCTAATATACATGCATTTTTTTATTAAAATGCCTCTAAACCACCTATTATAGAGTTTCTAAAAAGGACATAACATTAAAGGAATTTTTATTTTTAATTAGTGGTCATTTGAAATTGACATACCAAATTAAAAAACTAATTGGCAACACAATTTTTACTTCCCTCTCCAAGTTTTCAACTTCGCACTCCAAAAAATCGTGATAGACCGATCTAGCACTCTGCTCTTTCTCAATTGATACAACTCTCCGTTTCTCAGACCAGCGTGTGGAGCGTCGACCTTGGCAATCGTCTCCCTAGCTAGGGGCTGGTGGAGACTGGTGGCGGCTTGCTCTGTGCCATTTGCGAGTGGAGGAGTGCAACTAGCTAGCCGTGCGTGGTCTTTGTCATCAGTTGGGAACCTTCATCCGCCGCCTATTTGGACCGAGCCAACCTGAAGCACCGCCACAGACTGACTCTTCCCCTCCAGAGTCGGCGAGCTCGAGTGAGGGACTCCAATCATCCAATTCCTCTAAGCTTTGCAACTTTTTGAAGAGGTATGTTTTCATCACGATATTTCCACTCATGTCTCTGATGATTGCTCTTAAGACAACTCCCACCATCATTATAATGGAAGCGTCCTTGTTGACATGAATCTTACCTTTAGGAATCACATTCGATCTCTGGGTAGAAATGTTATTGATCAACATGTCTTCTTGCTATTAAGAAGTTGTGAGAAACCTACAGTAATTGATCCATCATGTGCGGGCTGATTTACAGACTAGTTGCGGGCTGAGTCATTCAACCCTGATGTAACCTACAAACTGCCACTTCCCTAGTCCCATTGAATTGATTGATCATGTGTTGTATTATTTCCTTGCTTCATCCATTGATGGGGATATGTTTCCAATTATGTAGTGTCTATCTTTTAACCTCCCTCTTGTAACCAAGATTTCGGTAGCTACTCACAAGAGAAAATATGACATTTTTATAGCCACCTCAAAGTACAAATCAGTGTGGATAATCTATTCATGTTGCTCCTCCTTTGTTCTTGATATTTCTCATGACAATGACACCAAACCAATAGACTGAGTGATCATTAAAGGATCTCAAGCTATTTAGCCACCACATCTACATATTGTTTGTAACTATGAGTTGGAAAGGAACCATGCTAATTGATTCAGCGTATTCCTTAGGTAGCATTTGCAAGAATGCATCCAGGTCCCATCCTATGTTGTTCTCAAGGATTATCTCACACACATTATTCATATGAGTGGTGATTCAGATAATCTAATACTTGTCTTTGAAGTCCTCTAAGATTTACTGATTGGGCACAAAATATTTTCCTAAGGCAAATTATATAGGATTTCAATAGAGATTTTAACTTAAGATTTACTGATTTTTTCCCAAACTTAGCTTTAGTTGTGTTTTTCTTATATGGATTGGATTGATATGATTTTTTTCATGGATGTGAACCACCACTTCATTTCATGCCGCATTTTCCTAAATTTGGGTCATATTATTGTTGTTGTAGTTTCATCTCATAATCCTGATACATTCAAGCCAGACCACATTGTGTATGCTTAGTTCATTTTTAGCTAAGTTGTTTGCTAAATTCTGGCCATCAGTAGGATTTAGACCTACCTTTAATACGGTTTGGTTTCCATTTGAGCCAATGTAGTTGAACATGGCTCTTTTTCATGTGTAAAACAAGTTGCATGACATACTTTGCAGTCATTGATACATGTGTTAGGAGTCTGCAACTGGTCTATAAATCATGATGAGGCTTTACTATGGTAGTTAATGTGTGTTTACCTTGGCTTAACCTATTTTCTATACAAGTAGATGTCAATGGTAATTTAGTTAACCAATACCTATGATTGATCCTAATTCAGTTCAGTATTGTTTTGCATTCATACACGATCGTGCTAAAATTTGCAGTGTGCATTTCCAGTTTTAGGTTTGACTTTTTTGATGTTACACCTTTATTGTGTGGGGCATGACATTTTCAGTACATCCAATGCAATTAGTTCAAGGAAGACCACAATTTGTATGCCTACTTTAGTTTTAGCCAAACAATTTTCCAAATAGTGCTTGTGAGTCAGATTTAGACCTATCCCTAACAGGGTTTGCTTTCCACTTGGGCCAATACAACTGAACATGTCTCTCTTTCATGTGCCAAGCAAGATGCATGATAGACTTCGCAGTCATTGATACGTGCAGTCATTGATACTTTCTGGATGTATATGTTCTAAAGGTTTGTAGAAGGTGAGCTTGTAGAAGATGAGGTTGTATGTTTGGAAACCATGTTGGTGGTTTTGAGGTTTATGAATTCTCCTTTGATACTAGCAGATAGGACCCAGGCTCTTGTTCATTTTCTGATTCACTTCAAAATGATTAGAATGTTCCTGGGTCCTTATTATAAGTATGTTCTTTTATCCTTTTAAAAAGTATTTCAAACATAGTGTCATGTACTCATAAAACTAAAGAGGCAGGTCGACGTCCCTGTGTTTGACCTTGTATATCGACTTTGACCTCGTATTGAGTTGTGGAGGTCCTTGAAGATTTTAGGTTATAAATTTAAAAGTCTAATTTACCTTTGGGATGCATTCCCATACTTTTTAGGCGCTATCTTGGGTTGATCAACTTGTTGGTGCTATTGTTGGGGTTTACATAGAGATGTCTAGAGGGTGGTTGGAGTCAAGAGATAGTGATTTCAACCCCCTTCATGCCTAGAAGATGATTATTGGGGAGGATACATACATCGCCAGCTTTGCTAAATATTCGCAAAGACGATCAAAATAATAAGATGATAAGATATCTTGTAGTAGTGTTTTGATAAACACATAAGTACAAGACTATAGTAAAAATGTGGAAAGACACCACTAACCTCTTTAAATAGGTCTCACACCTTCTATAGTAGTGCATGGATACTCCAAATTAAATAGGTCTCACACCTATACAAAATAATCCAGACATCATTAACCTCTTTGATAATCTAAAATATGAGTGTTGATTCAACAAATAGATAATAAGTGTCACCTCATTTTATGAAATACCAAGATACATCAAATTATAGAAAATACTAGTTACTTCCTTGAAATTCTCAAAGAAGGATTAGTGAACATTGGACCAATTGCAAAGATATAGGACATGATCTCCTCTATTAGATTTCTTTTCAAGCTATCATGTCTACCACAATAAAGTTGGTTATGACAAGAAATAAAAGGTTAACTGATATTATAATGCTTTTTCTGAAAATATATAACATCGTTATATGTACATACAATTTGTTAATACTAATATTATGCAGTCTCTGTCCACCCACAACAATCACTATGAACTGGGCCTCTATGCCAATGTTAATGTTCCCTATTGAAGAACAATTGGACATCATCCTAGATGATCGTTCCTTAAACCAACTAGCCATACCCAAACATTGGCATTTTCTAAAAGGAAGACACTACAAGCCTGGTGAAGTGACCCTAAATTTTGGCAATTATTCACATGTTATCGAGGTTGAGTATGATTTGGCGGGAAATCTTGTATCAAAATCCAGTTGGCATGATTGGATTAGAAATATGCTAGTGGGCCGTAGCGACATGCTTTTTCTCTGTCCAGTTGGCCATAATACCATCAAAGTTTGGATAACCAACATCAACTGCGAGACCCCGATCATCTACGGTGGCATGAGCGACGATGGAGGATATCAGCTTGGATGAATCTGATGATGATGCCCCTATCATTTCAGATCCCGTGACACAGCACAATCATCAAAAAGACCACGGTAGGTCCAATTAACAAATATAATTGTCAAGACAAAAAAGTTGTGTTTACACTTTTTGTCTGAAAGCAATCAATACTCATAGCTGCTTTCTTTTCTAAACTTCAGGAGAAGATCACCACAATGATAAGTCCTCAAAGTTATTGATGCAAGACCATTTTGGTGTAATATTTAGTTGTCTATCTATCTAGACTTGTCTGTATTAATAGTTATTTTAATTATGCGCATGTTTAGGGGTACACCAAACCTTTCGTTTAGTTACTCTTTAGGGGTACACCCCTGTGTGTGGATGTAAAAAGAGATTAATGAATGGAACTGAAAGTTGCTACATGAATGCTCATAACTGAAGTGTGTGTTCTCATGAATTTTCCAAATTCACAAATCCATCCTATCTAACAACACATTCAAAACCAAACAACAAAAAGAAATATGCATATCCTATTATGTTAAAAATTACTGATAAATTTCATTATAAATGTTCTTTTATCCTTATTATAACTATGTTCTTTTATCTTTATTATAAGTATTTCAAAAAATGCTTGGGTGCCCGCCTAGTCGGATAGGCTCACGTGAACTTTATTTGCATGATTACACTAGTATCTTATGATATTGTATAGTCTTTTTTAATATGACATACTTACTCATATGTTATATGTTTTACTATTTTTATAGAATGGATAAGTCTTGGATAGAAGAGGATGACCGAATGAGCAGTAAATACTGATGTGGAGTATCAAATATTTTGGAATTTTCTTTTGAACATTCATCGATTGGAGACAAGATTGTATGCCCATTTCTTACGTTCTTTAAGAAGATTCTACCAGAAGGAGAACAATTACCTAATTCATTTTATGAGCTAAAAAAGACGATTACGGGGTTGGGCTTAGATTATGTCAAGATTCATGTTTGTCCAAATGGTTGCATGTTGTTTTGGAAGGATTCTGCTGATAAAGACGTTTGTGATACATGTGGAGCATCAAGATGGAAACTGATTACAATCCCAAATGATGATTACGAGCTTGCAAAAAAACCCAAGAGAATACCTATCAAAGTGCTCAGACACTTTCCACTTATACCCCACCTAATGCGGTTATTCATGTCATCAAAAACCTCATCCTTAATGAGGTGGCATGCAGAAGAATATGAAAAAGATGACAAGTTAAGACACCCGGTTGATTCACCTGCATGGAGAACATTTGATGTGATGCATCCAGAATTTGCTGCAGACGCTAGAAACATTCGATTGGGACTTGCAACTGACGGATTTAATCCTTTTGAGACAATGAGTACTTCTTACAGTTAGTAAGTTAGTCAAAAGGTTAGCCACACAATAGGAACCAAGTCGTTTGCATGTCTGAAATATGATGTAAGTTAGTAATTTTTGTGATCCATTTAGATAATTTTATGGCATCCGTTAATTTGATGTTTACAGTAACCTTGTTTGAATGATAAAGATGGAGAAGGAAATAGGCGGAGAAGTGGATCCCATAATGTTTTTTGAGAAAACTCATCGTAAAAAAGATGGCAGCATAGTTGATGTTGAATCCGCCAAAATTTTGGTACAGCACATAATATCCTATAGTATTATGTTACATATACTAATTTCATAGAGGTATGTATTTGGTATAAATTGCATATCGTATGATTTTTTGTATGTAGGAAAAATTTTCTATGGTAGGAGAAGAGCTGCGAAGAAAACAACCTGATGTTACTTTAGATGAAATTTATAGGCATGTTATGGGAGAAGAGAGACCATGATATGTTTGTGGTTATGGACTTGGACCATCACCTTCTGATATCTGGGGCAAGGACCGTAAATCCTGAGAAGCTGAAGAAGCGCAAAGGAATCGTTTCCAGGATAAGCTTGAAGAACAACAGTTGGAATTTGATGCAAAACTTCAAGAATAAATGGAAGAATTCAACCATAAATTAGAGGAGTTACTTTCCTTAACTAGAGCAGGAAATAGTCAAGCACAACATATTGGAACTGGCCAAGTATGAATACATTTTATACAAGATGTGTGGTATCAATTATGTTCCATGTTGACTTTTATGGACATATGACAAAAATAAAATAATTGTGCAGACAAACTTATCAATGCAAACTCCACTCCATATAAGACATTCATCATTTAAGAAGGGACAAGCATGTTTGTATTACTGTGAATTGCACTTCATTTTACATTTATATAAATTTGTTATGTAAACTGTATTTTGTTTCTAGGATGTGTATCTGCTGAGTTTTACAGATCCAGATGCTAGAATTGCATTCGGTTGAGTCTCTGAGGTTGATCCCATGAAAAGGGTGGGAGGTGCAATTTTAGGCTCATCATTTGTTGCTGTTTTTGTAGAGGTTGCTTTGTTGGGCAACAATCCCCTAGTTAGACCTTATGATCAATATCAATCAGTTGATGATGTTGCTGACAACGTCATAGCATGGCCAAAAACACATATGTTGCCAAGGTGAGCATAAAGCATTGCTTATACTGTTACATAATTGAAAACAAAAGTAGTATCTAAAGTCATTTCCATTTGTTGCAGGATATTAAGTTTAAATTTAATTTCATTCTTGGATACTATCTAAAGAGAGGAGGGGTATAGTTGTTTTTATTTAATCCAATTTGTTATTTGTACATGCAGATCCAAAGTAATGGTGTTTCATGTCCATTGTCGTAGACAATGTTGCCAAATAACAATCCTATTTTGTTTTGTCCTACTTTTAATTTTGTTATGGAGAATCTTAGTATTATGGATGATACACGCATTATGATTGGTTTGTGGTTTTTAGCTATGAGCAGTGTTTTAGCTTCTTGTTTGTGGATATGGATGAAAAATGTAGTTGAAAATGAGTTATGATTATTTGATCCATTTCTTTCCATTTTGTAATTACTCAGCTAGTAAATGGATTATTATGGTTTGGATTTTCAAAATTTACAACTAATGTGGATGGGAGATGTGGACTAAATAATTCCTTTTTAATGTAAAAACTACTGCAGTAAAAGGGTAATTGTCCCTTTTGTATGGCAGCCACACATCGTATACCATGATTTTCTGTTTCCCAACCTATGCAGGTTTGATTCTATTTGATAATATCTTGGAATGCAATTGCTTATATATGCAAGAATGCATATTGCAGGTGCTTCATATTTATGGGCTTTATATCCAACTTGCATCATGTCAGATCATGATATATTTCTTATGGCATATTAATTTTTCTTCTATTACTTGATCACATGTTGCAGGATGTCTTAACACTATAGGGATCAAGATTCTAGCAACCACACTACTATCTTCAAGCTCCACCCAAAATTTTGATGAATCCTAGACTAGTTTTTGCCACATTTTAAATGAGACTATTCATATATTTATTGGTTCTTTTTAGGGAAATTTGTTATGCAGTAATACTTTTTTGAAATCTTTACTTTGTAGGCAAGGGTATTTTTTATATGTACACGGTTTTTGGGAATAATGTGATACGTCCACCCATTGCCTGAAAGCATAGACCGGCCATGCATAAATATTTTTTGTATTTCCAAGGAAGTTTGTTCCAAGTTTCTTATAGATATGTGCACTCACATAGATATAGGCGACATCGATGTTTATATTGAGGTATCACATCACTTGAGGTCTCAGATCTTACCTTCTGGGTAATTCATTTGAGTTGTTATAATGAAACAAGTAATATCCTAACACTACTTGTCTCTGATTATTTCACTGTCTATTATCTAGATCCTACGGGGAATGAGTTGGATACATTATATTGACATGCAATTAAAAGGCCATTATTCTCATGAGAAATATTTCATGTTTTTATATTTGTTAACATATGTTACTACATTACTATTTAATTATGCAATTTAATGGGTTACATTAACATATATAGGGCTTTAAAAGAGTACAAAAAATTTTGGAGGAAAGGTCCCTAGGAAAAAGGATCTATCACTAATTTGGGAGAATGTGAAAGTAATTTCCTAACTCCAATGTATATATTATTTATGTGAACTGTGCTTATTTATATTTTTGAATATTTTGTATGTTTCAATTTATAGTGTGCTACACAAGACAACGGTTGGGCATGTGCCTACTATGTGATGCTATTTATGGACCTAATCATCAAACATGCCATGATGGAAATTGATAAGATATAGTAGGTATTATATATAGTCTAATTAGATAATATGAAATATATCAATATTATTATATATTATTAATTATATATATGTCATTCTCTTTGTAGGTCTTTAAAACTACTAACTTTAGCACATGTGAAAAGCATTTCGATGTACATGCTCCTTATACGAGAGATGAATTAGATGGTGTAAGAGAAGAATGGACAAAAGCCCTACAAAGAGTGGGAATTTTTAGATATAATTTTATTGACAATGATGACAATTATGAATAAAGAATAAATTTGTTCTCATAATTATTTTTGTGTGAATGTGAATGAATTTTTATGATTTGTCATATGTGTGTGAAGATGATCAATACATAAATGTCTCTACATGTGTCTGAATGTGAAAAGAGATGAAATGAATGGAACTACAGGTTGCTACTGGTTTCTATATGTGTGTGATGAAAAAATAATATGAATTAAATGTGCTTATACATGTGTGTGAATCACATATATATAATATTATCCATCTTGTTAATTGCATAGGTTTATGTCTTGTTGTTGGCTGATATCAATGGATGTCGTAAACCTACAGTTCAGAACTGAACTGCAGGTTCTCATCCTGCTGACCAACCATACAGCAGGCCTGCAAACTGATAAGAAAAAAAAATCATAACGGAGGCGTTAGTTATTTGAACAAAACCGACACCAAAGACATACAGAGGCAGTTTTTGATAAAAAAAACTGACATCTATGTAGCCGGACGTGGTGCCAGGTAGGGGATATGGCGTCGGTTATTAGCATAAAACCGACATCGGTTCAGCTAATATGGGATCCGTTATCTTTCAAAACAGACGCCTATAGGCCCTTTGCTGGCGTGTTTTTTGGTGGTGAGAAGCATTTGGACATCGGTTCATTTAATAACTGACGTTTGTAACCATTCTATAGTGTTGGTTTTCTTAAAAAATTGACGCCTATAGTCCTTTTACTGGCGCATTTTTGGTGGCGGGAAGCATTTTGGCGTCGGTAGGGAACTGACGTCGAAGGGGTCCACCTTTAGCAGTGCCCACTTGTGTGTCGCTTGAAAACCGACACTAAAGCCCTTAATTAACCGACGCTAAAGACTTGTTTTGTAGTAGTGAGTACAGACAGGGTATGAAGAAAGGAGTATATTTCATTGGGGAGTCCTTTACTACAAAAGGCAGTGGTTGACGCATAAAGTCATGCAACTCTAGAAATACAGGGAGGGAATAGGATCTCAATGTGCGGACCAAGCCTATCACAAGGGTTGTGCTATAAGGATGAATTTTATTGTAGTAGTATGTACATCAAAAAGGTTATAACATTGTCTCATCATTTGATGCTTCGATTATATCTATTATCTTGAGGATAGGCTGGATTCTATGTTTAGGGGAGTTGATAACATTATATTTTATGAAATTTTGCACCTGTTTTATTCATATAATGACACCCTTTTCTAAATTTTCATATCTTTTTTAATGACCTTGAACAAAATTTGGATTTAACTTAATATCATTTCTTACTCCATGCAGACTCATCATCGGTCGCTACCAATACATCTTCCTTGCGGTCGAAACATGTGCATTCAGACAACTGTCTCGATCGCAAGGATCCGTGGCCATCTCAACCAAGACATATTTAATGACCAGTGATTGTTCATCACAACCACATCTGGGCATCAGTGGTCTCGAATACTATTAAGTTCTTGGTCATAACAACTCTTCCAAACCACAACAACTATCTTGACCAAGATGAGGTCATGAACGCAACATCACCATGATTGAAACATTGTTTCGACCACAACGAGTGTGGTGACCTATACACAAGATTAAGTTGGTGGGAAGCACATTTAAATAGGTCCCAAATTTACACATGTAAGCGGGGGATATCATCAAGGGACAACAAAGTGTTGCCACACTCCAGACTCAACTGTCAACCTCTCCATAAATCTCAGATCTTCGAAGACGAATGTTGGAGGAGTGAGAAGATTTACCACCATCTTCTTTGAGAAGGAGTTGCCATCTGCCACACCTATGTTACATCTAGATCTGAAGGGTAATATTGGTGTATCAGCTCCTTCCTTATTTAGATCTATCATCCCCTTCACATTCTTCATCCATCCCCTTCATCCATCTTGATGTATCTACACTTTTGTACCCTTGTAAGCTGCATGTTAACATGAGTGGATAAACGCATTGCTTGGGTTGGGAGTAGCCACTAAGGCTCTCCCAATGTGTATATACTTGCACCTATTTGGAATATATTCTCCTAGCAAAGATTTTCTCCATACTCTTTCTCTTAATGCTTCACTTACATGATTAGCTACCATCTTGTGATGTATGGTTGTTAATGCCTCAAAAAAGTAGTATTAATCTTATCCAAGTGATATGGTGTTGCTTGAATACATGAAAATGTGAAATCCTAAAGCTAATGATCACATGGTTTGCTTTGTGATCATTTGTTTGCCATCTCAAGAGATAGACAACCTTATTGTAACGACCCCGTCTCCCGATAACCCCCACTTAAGGGAGACCAAGAGATCAGAGTCATTATCTAATAACCCGGATCAAAGGTTCGACAAATAATCAATAATAATTATGAAATTCTACTACTAAACTGAAAACTGGTATAAAATAAAAACTTTACTTACCTTTTAAAAGATGGGATTTCTATTCTTCTATCCATGAAGATACTAATCTAACAAATCCTCCTATGTACATTATTATTCATTTAGTTCCACATTTGCCACTTTACTATTTGTTCTTTTCATTTGTACCTAAAACGCCGGCAAAAAAAACATCGGTCAACAAGAAGTTGGTATGTGGGGGAAACAATAATTATGCAACTATGTTAACAATGTAGTCAACCAAATATCATTTAACATCCAAGATTACGTTTTAAGCAATACTACTCAATCCTTGCCTATCCCCTATCTTTGTACTGTCCCTGCAGTGGACATGGATACTACCTCTCTCATATGGTAGATCCTTACCCCCATGGTCCTACCACACATGTAGCCAATTCCTAGGGTTATGGAGTCGCATGGCCCTACCCAAAGGTAGCCCAATCCCTGACTCATGATGACTTGATGGTCCTAGCCCATTGGTAGCCATGTACTAAGTCATTCAATGACCTGATGGGCCTACCCAATTGGTAGCCATGTACTAGGTCAATCCATTAGGCTACAGAGGGGACTAGGATCTGAGCTAGTAGGCACATCTCTTATGTGATAGTCATATTTACATTATAATTTGCATGAATTAAATGCAACCAAAAATTTAATTCAAATCATCGATAAAACCTCGAAAATCCTTGAGAAACTAATTCGAGATATTCATAGGCGTAACCACATACCTATCAAGTTGGTGTGAGACAGAAATAATCCAATCAACCAATAGGCAAGCAAGCATTCAATAAGATCCTGAAACAATTATACAATTTCCTTTCATTACTCATGTTATTAAGATCTATTAAATCTAGCTCGCTTCCTAGGGTTTCTAGTTCACTTTTAGGGTTTCCATTGCAATTAGGGTTTCCCTTCATCTTTTACTATTTTAAACCCTGATTTAACACAATTGATCACAAACACTAATTATCTCAACATCTAATCCTCAGTTTCAAATCTAAGGCATAATTAACCATTAAATAAGTCCATTAAGCCTCTTTTACATTAAAGCTACAATTTTCATTCTTTTAATATATAACAAGATCATTATGCTCATTTATCATCAATTCATATTTGATTATGATTGAATTCACATGCGAACTCTATTTTTCATTAATTCCATCTTGATTCATTCAAAAACCCTAATTTCTATATTAAGGTTTTTTATCAACAATTTAGGAACTTTAATGCTCGAAATAGCCTAGGATCATTATGTCTCATCTTTATTCACCACTTTGAATAATTAAAGCTATTAAGAGTCAAATTTACCAACATTAGGGTTTCAAGGCCCATTAAAGTATTATTCATGCACATGAAACTCTACGTTAAATTAATTACATGCAAAACTCATCCTTTTTGTTCCTAATGTTCCCTTTTATCATTAATAGACTAATATCAACTTTAATCATCAATTAAACCCTACTAATCACATTAAACACATCAAAATAGGGTTTCTTAATCATCATTACATTCAAATTACAAGAGGAATTAGCTTCTATATGCATTTTTATTGGATTCCTCTCATTTTTATGAGAAACTTTCATATTTTATGCGTGCTAATCTGAGCTACCAATTTTTAGATATAAATTTTATAAAAAAACACTTACTTTGCACAATAGGGAGGCACCATGTAGCCTCTCCCATGCAATGTAGCCCACTTGACTTGTTTGGGAATATTTCAAAAAGTCTGAAACACCCCTGGGTTAATTGGATTGATCCTTGGCCCGCAGGAGGCAAAATTGTCCAACGTGCCTCTTACATCTTCAACCTCGGGCAGGTCGAGGGTAGCTTCCCTAGCCGCCGAGCACAGAGCTACACATGCCTCCTCCCTCCACTTCCAGGCCCTAAGCTTGCCAGAAACCACCCTCCTGACCCCGTCGTGCCTTCACGCACCTCCGGGCGCCTATGATTCACGGCCAGAACGGTCGGTCCTCCCTTACACAGTGTGCAACCATGACCTCACTGCAGCCATTCTGCGGCGTCGTGTAGCTGGTAGGGTCAAGGGACGATGGTTGGGCTTCTTCTCCAGGGGCCTGGGAGCATCGTTCCCCCGTCAAGCTCCCGTTCACAGCTCCACATCGCTCCAGGTTACATCAACCCCCATGTCTAGGGTTTTGCGTCCAAGAAACAAGAAGAAGGGAGAGAGAAGTGTGCGGGATCCTTCCTGGACTCGCACTAGAGGATCTATCCTCTTATATAAGGTTGAGCAATGAAGTCCTAACGTGTGCATTCATGAGGACTCAAATTCTTTTCCCAAAAGGAAACTTATCTTCCTTAGATAAGAAGCAACCTTTTTTCTCATTATTATCCTTTAAGATAACTATATTATTTGGGTATTCATAAATTCGAAAACCTTTTCCCCTATACTCTTTATTCTTGGCTTTTAATCCATTAGCCATGAAATTTATATTTCCTTTTTGTAGAAAATGCCACTTCTTTAATAAAACCATGAAATTCATTAATATAGTATCACTTTATTCTCTTATTTTGCAATCTTGGTATTTTCTCTTTCCTCTTTCTTCATTGGGACTCCTTGGATCCCAAGAAACTCTAATAATTCAAAATTTCTTTTTAAGGAATACTCATTATCCTTAAATACATCAATATGCATTATTTCACATTATCTTGTTTATTTCTCATTAAAATATCTCTTTTTGAGGATTTCTCTTTATTTCTCTTTTATTTTCCTCATTGGTATTCCTTTTAACATTAGGAGTCCTTGGGATACGAAATTCCAGCAAGGATAACTCAATTATACCTCTTTTTACTTATTTTCCACATGTCATCAATATTTTCAATTTCTTTCTTAATAAAGAAATATTTAATTGATCTTTTTTTTATTATTGCACTCTTTATGCAACTTTGGACTCCTTAGAACCCAAGGAACCCAAGAGGCACGAAATCCCTCTTTGGATTTTCCTTCTAGAGGTTTCCACATCTTTCTTTTCTCAAATTCTCAATTATTCATTAATTAATTGAATTTCCTTATTATTGGGCCCAATAGCCAATAAAGCCCACAACACAATCATCAAGGCTATTGTAAACAAAATCCATTTATTCAAAACAAATTATATCATTATTTGTTCTGATATCATTAATGTGAGAAATTACATTTCTCACCAAAGGAACTCAAAAATTGGGGTTGTAACATCCTTCCCCTCTTATAAGAATTTTTCCGTCAAAATTCCATCAAGCAAGAAAACAAATAGGATAAGCCATTCATATGTCCATCATGGCTCCCATGTGGCTTCACCCTTTCCATGGTGCTTCCCAAGAACCTTCATCATCTCATATTCTTCCATCCGAGTTCTTTCTCACCTTGGTATATCATACCCTCATAGGTGACTTGGGACATTTCAACCTCTCAAAAGCTGAATAGGTTCAGGGCTCAACACATGGCTTGGGTACCTCACATAGTGCTCTAGATTGGACTCATGTAATACATTATACGTCATGTTATCCTGAGGGGCAAGGCTAACCACAACCATCTCCACCAATCCATCTCAAATGGACCCATATATCGGGGACTCAACTTTCTCAGTTGTAGCTCAGAGGGGTCGGATTTTCACATTATATTCTCCCATAGTGAATTGCAGGTCAATCTTCTTTGCATCAGCTCATGACTCATGTCACCACTGGGCTCTCTTCTCAGCCATTGCACAATCAAAGCGACTTCATTTGCATACATTGTGGTTCATTTCTGACCTTCGTGAGGCCTCCTTCACCAACATTATCTTAATGAAGTGGTGACCGACACAACCTCCCTATAGAACTTCTTGCATCCCGATAAAGGCTATGATGGTTAACATCACATCTTAAGAACTGTCTCTTTGTATCACCCTGAACAAGCACTCTTTCTCTCATCAGACCCTCTAGTCAGCATCATATTGTCCATTAGTTAGGGGTGATAAGCGGTACTAACACCGAGTTCTTCATGGACATGCTTCCACCTCATGGAAGTGAACCTTTAGGTCATGCTCAAGAACTTTTGAACTCACATCATGGTGTAGTTGAACCATCTTTCTTTCTTATGTAGTTCAACAAAATCTGTCTCTTGACAGTACTCCTTTCTTTCTCATGTCATCTAGGTTAGGCGATCTACCATAACCCATACTGCATCTTGACCTTCTTGGTCAAAGGGAGACTTACCACAACATCCATAGTGGATGAACTCCATTTCCTCTTAGGGATTCTTTAATCTCTAAGTCAAAGCACTGGGTTACTAGTGTTTGTCCTTCACCCTTGGCTTGCATGGCCACATGCTACATGCAACTTCACATCAAGCAACCAAAGTGCTACTATCACTTACTATCTTTGTAGTATCATGATGTTTGGTGATCTTAAAACCATGATCTCCGGTATGTCATGATTCCTCAAGATTGATACTTCGGAAACCCTAAACCACTCTCATTAGGGTTTCTTCACTTTCCTTTCCAAAGAAGTACATCTGCGGTTCTACAACCATCCTTTCACTATATTACAGACTAGACTGGATAACCAAACAATCATTTACATGATTAACCACTATTGTTACATTTGGGTGTTAGCCAAACTTATCTCTTTTTCTAAACTTAAGGTTAGCCTAGCAACCTCAACTTCTTCTAGCTTCCAGCTAAACTAGGAAGCTATATCTCAACCAGAGCATTCATTACCACTTCTCATCCTTAGGTATTAGGTAATCTTCAAAGACATACACCACCCTGTATTTCACTTATCATCTCATCTCAAACTCTAAGTTTGTCTTCATCAAGAAACTCTAAGCTCATCCTCATGGTGATCAAACTCAACCTTGGTTAACTTGCAAATTCCACATAGCTCCTGATAAAACATCCTCATAAGATGACTACACTACTCCTCTTAGTGTTTGTAAACCATCCATGTATCTTTCACTCCACCAAGGTATGTTATCATCTATGTCCTCATACCTCGAAGCAACGTTCCAACTCGCATCATCGTTTATCCTTGTTGTATGGCATGCATATTGTCCCATCTCTACCTCCCATAACAAGAGGAAATAAGCATTTGGTGTCCGTCCAAACACAAAGTTCTTCCTATTCCACGAGTAGAGATGATACATCCCACATCGCCAGTACACCTTCAATTCTAAGTTGAAACGTGCAACTTATGTCTCCACATCACAAACATCATGATATCAAAGTTGCTTCCATGGAAACTGGTCTCGAACCTACTTGGGTTACTACACAATCCTTGGTCATCTCCTCTAGGTCTATAGGGTGCCGACACTTTTTGGGTCATCCCTCTTCCCTCATGCATCAGAGAGTGCCCTACTCATCTGCCCTTTGGGTCCCATGAGTTTATGAA
Source organism: Alisma plantago-aquatica (assembly GCA_963693085.1). Taxonomy (NCBI): domain Eukaryota; kingdom Viridiplantae; phylum Streptophyta; class Magnoliopsida; order Alismatales; family Alismataceae; genus Alisma; species Alisma plantago-aquatica. The sequence goes on along the minus strand of OY856411.1, from coordinate 929,135,769 downwards.
GGTGATCAATCTCCTAACCCATGGCCCTCAGACAATGATAGTTGTTACCTCCCGACCCTATGGTCATGTGCAACTAGGGTATTAGGCAACTCTTACTTCCATCGGTCTTACCCCTACCTGACCCTAGGATAGACTTAGGATTATATCATAGTACATGTCCAACTTAGAACCTTACCCAAGCATTCATCATCTCTCTTCCTGCATTCATGGGCTGACTTTCATCCTTTCATAGGGATCATGGCAACCTGCCTACCTTGGTCAAGCCCCATACCGGTTACCTCCATGGTAACACATCCACATGCACATAGAGATGGTTATCTATGGGTCTATAGGTTCATTCTCATGCCATGTACTCTTCACTTAGCTTCTCAAGATCCTATGAAACCTCCTCAGGTTACCTCAAAACCAACCAAACTGGTAAACTCCCTACCAAAGGGTCCCTCTCCCAGGATGGGAGGAAACTACACCTTGATAACAAAGGTCACAAGCATCCTTAGGGTTTACATTCACATGAGCATGCTTAATCCAGCAACTACTAAGGCACAAGCGTACCTACTAAACCATGCTAGGTCACACTTGTTCTCAGACTCAACATTAGACCAACTTAATTGTGAGGGGTTCATCACACATACCTTTAACTTAAGGGGTTTCTTTTTCCTCTACACATTCTTGAAGCTATAGAGACTCAAATCTTATCATGAGCATCGGGTACACTGCTTCCCCTCTTAGGCCTAGAAATCCAAGGTCCACCTTTGGGTGTCCAACTGCATGCTCAATCTCTTGACCACGAATTAAGCATGTCCAAGGTATTTCATGTTCTCCCATGATCCTTTTATATGAGAAACACCTCAAAGTTGAGTCCTCCTCAAGGACAACCAACTAGGTATAATGCTTCACAACTGATTACTTAAACCTCCTCAGGGTCTGAGCACTCTTTATCTCATCCAGCAGGTAATCACTTATACCATAGATACTAGAAGCATAATCCTCTCTCTAGGGTTTGGTTCCTCTAAGGACACCAAGATATCATCCATCTTCGGGGATCAAGAATGAGGCAACCACTATCATCCACTTAGGTTGCATCATCCTCAACTCCCCATTGTTCCTCATGTCTTAGAATCTAAGCTTCCAACCTTCTTGCTTGAGTCCTACTTCCTCTCTCTAGAGATAATTCCACATCCACCCTTACTACCAGAGGTCCTCTCTCCATGAAGGATCAAGATCACAAGCATACATATACATGGGTGAAGCCTATGCTCATGATTATCCATAGCCCCTTATGCTTATCTCATAAGCCATCCATCTTATCCTTCTGGCCTCGGTTTTAACTTACTTCTCGTACTATTGATGTACTCTGGGTGCAAGTTATATCCTACTTGCAACAACCCATAGGGTTTCTATAGGTTCTTCACCAACCTTACCAAAGAAGGAGCTATCCTTCGCTCAAACATGTACGACCCTTCCCAGGGTTGGGTAGCCAAAGGTACTAGGTTATCCAACCCCTCATGGCTCGTATGGCAAACCCAAGGCATATCCAACCAAACACCCAATCAACCATGACATCTAACTCATCATGTCATCTCTCTCTCTAACCTTAACTTAGGGTTAGGGTTAACATCATCCTCAAAGGATGTGCTAGGTCTCTACTTTAATGGACATCTCTACCTACAAGACTCACTTTCTCTACTCATCCTCCTGACAAGAAGGTCCAGCCTCAGGTCTCTCCTGAGGGCAATGACAACTTATGTCATACGACCTAAGCATGTATCTATTCTTTTACGCTTACTCTATTAAGCTTATGTCCATGACATCTTATTTACATGTTTTTTATTAATTTGGTGTAGGATTCCTTAATCCTTATCAACCTTACCTATACCACAAGAGGGTGACGAGAAGAGAGGAAACCATAATCCTTAAGGTCCTTATCAGAATATGAGTTGCGAAGGGATGAACAAGATGAGAGACTCCTAAAGGTATCTTATTTCGAGTCATATCCTAAGACATCAGCCAGGAAGTCACACAATCCAGGAGTCCTCGTATTCCAACTAGCAGTGCAGAGGAAAATATTGCCAGCCCCCAGACGTGATCCTTTTATAGACACCTTAATCTTTTGGACAATCCTCTAATAACTCCCTCGGGTTCTACAAGATTTGTAAAATTTAATAATTATTAATGATTAGATGAGGAACCTAGGCTCAGATACCAATTGTAACGACCCCATCTCTCAGTAACCCCCACTTAAGGGAGACCAAGAGATCAGAGCCATTATCTAATAACCTGGATCAAAGGTTCGACAAATAATCAATAATAATTATAAAATTCTACTACTAAATTGAAAACTGGTATAAAATAAAAACTTTACTTACCTTTTAAAAGCTGGGATTTCTAAACTTCTATGCATGATGATACTAATCTAAATAATCCTCTTGTGTACGTTATTTCTCATTTAGTTCCACATTTGCCACTTTACTGTTTGTTCTTTTCATTTGTACCTAAAATGCAGACAAACAAAATGTCGGTCAGCAAGAAGCTAGTATGTGGGGGTTACAATAATTGTGCAACTATGTTAACAATGTAGTCAACCAAATATCATTTAACATCCAAGATTACGTTTTAAGCAATACTACTCAATCCTTGCCTATCCCCTATCTCTGTACCATCCCTGTAGTGGACATGGATACTACCTCTCTCATATGGTAGATCCTTACCCCCATGGTCCTACCATACAGGTAGCCAATTCCTAGGGTTATGGAGTCGCATGGCCCTACCCAAAGGTAGCCCAATCCCTGACTCATGATGACTTGATGGTCCTACCCCATTGGTAGCCATGTACTAAGTCATTCAATGACCAAATGGGCCTACCCCATTGGTAGCCATGTACTAGGTCAATCCATTAGGCTACAGAGGGGACTGGGATCTGAGCTAGTAGGCACATCTCTTATGTGATAGTCATATTCACAGTATAATTTGCATGAATTAAATGCAACCAACAATTTAATCCAAGTCATTGATAAAACCTTGAAAATCCTTGAGAAACTAATTCGGGATATTCATAGGCGTAACCACATACCTAACAAGTTGGTATGAGATAGAAATAATCTAGTCAACCAATAGGCAAGCAAGCATTCAATAAGATCCTGAAACAATTATACAATTTCCTTTTATAACTCATGTCATTAACATCTATTAAATCTAGCTCGCTTCCTAGGGTTTCTAGTTCACTTTTAGGGTTTTCATTGCAATTAGGGTTTCCCTTCATATTTTACTATTTTAAACCCTAATTTAACGCAATTGATCACAAACCCTAATTATCTCAACATCTAATCCTCAGTTTCAAATTTAAGGCATAATTAACCATTAAATAAGTCCATTAAGCCTCTTTTACATTAAAGCTACAATTTTCATCCTTTTAATATATAACAAGATCATTATGCTCATTTATCATCAATTCATAGTTCATTATGATTGAATTCACATGCGAACTCTATTTGTCATTAATTCCATCTTGATTCATTCAAAAACCCTAATTTCTATGTTAAGGTTATTTATCCACAATTTAGGAACTTTAATGCTCGAAATAGCCTAGGATCATTATGTCTCATCTTAATTCACCACTTTGAATAATTAAAGCTATTAAGAGTCAAATTTACCAAAATTAGGGTTTCAAGGCCCATTAAAGTATTATTCATGCACATGAAACTCTAAGTTAAATCAATTACGTGCAAAACTCATCCTTTTTGTTCCTAATGTTCCCTTTTATCATTAATAGACTAATATCAACTTTAATCATCAATTAAACCCTACTAATCAAATTAAACACATCAAAATAGGGTTTATTAATCATCATTACATTAAAGATAATTACTTATACTACTTCTCGAATTACAAGTGAAATTAGCTTCTATATGCATTTTTATTGGATTCCTCTCGTTTTTCTGAGAAACTTTCATATTTTATGCGTGCTAATCTGAGCTACCAATTTTTAGATATGAATTTTACAAAAAAACACTTACTTTTCCCAATAGGGAGGCGCCACGTAGCCTCTCCCATGCAACGCAGCCCGCTTGACTTGTTTGGGAATATTTCGAAAAGTCTAAAACACCCCTGGGTTAAGTGGATTGCTCCTTAGCCCGCAGGGGGTAGAATTGTCCAATGTGCCTCTTCCATCTTCAACCTCGAGAAGATCCAGGGTTGTTGCCCTAGCCGCCGAGCACAGAGCTACACAGGCCTCCTCCCTCCACTTCTATGCCCTAAGCTTTTCAGAAACCACCCTCCTAACCCCGCTGTGCCTTCACGCACTTCCGGGCTCCTTTGATTCACGGCCAGAACGGTCGGTCCTCCCTTACACGGCCTACAACCGTGACCGCACTGCAGCCGTTCTGCGGCGTCGTGCAGCTGCTAGGGTCAAGGGACGATGGCTGGGCTTCTACTCTGGGGGACTGGGAGCATCGTTCCCCCATCAAGCTCCCGTTCACAGCTCCACATCGCTCCAGGTTACATCAACCCCCATGGCTAGGGTTTTGCGTGCAATAAATAAGAATAAGGGATAGAGAAGTGTGCAGGATCCTTCCTGGACTCGCACTGGAGGATCTACCCTCTTATATAAGGTTGAGCAATGAAGTCCTAACATGTGCCTTCACGAGGACTCAAATTCTTTTCCCAAAAGGAAACTTATCTTCCTTAGATAAGAAGCAACCTTTTTTCTCAATATTATCCTTTAATATAATATATTATTTGGGTATTCAGAAATTTGAAAACATTTTCCCCTATACTCTTTATTTGGCTTTTAATCCATTAGCCATGAAATTTATATTTCCTTTTTATAGAAAATGCCACTTCTTTAATAAAACCATGAAATTCATTAATATAGTATCACTTTATCCTCTTATTTTGCAATCTTAGTATTTTCTCTTTCCTCTTTCTTCATTGGGACTCCTTAGATCCCAAGAAACTCTAATAATTCGAAATTTCTTTTTAAGGAATACTCATTATCCTTAAATACATCAATATGCATTATTTCACATTATCTTGTTTATTTCTCATTAAAATATCTCTTTTTGAGGATTTCTCTTTATTTCTCTTTTATTTTCCTCATTGGTATTCCTTTTAACATTAGGAATCATTGGGATACGAAATTCCACCAAAGATAACTCAATTATACCTCTTTTTACTTATTTTCCACATTTCATCAATTTTTTCAATTTCTTTCTTAATAAAGAAATACTTAATTGATCTTTTCTTTTCTTATTCCATTCTTTATGCAACTTTAGACTCCTTAGAACCCAAGGAACCCAAGAGGCACAAAACCCTCTTTAGATTTGCCTTCTAGAGGTTTCCACATCTTTCTTTTCTCAAATTCCCAATTATTCATTAATTAATTGAATTTCCTTATTATTGGGCCCAATAGCCAATAAAGCCCACAACACAATCATCAAGGCTATTGTAAACAAAATCCATTTATTCAAAACAAGTTATATCATTATTTGTTCCAATATCTTTAATGTGAGAAATTACATTTCTCACCAAAGGAACTCAAACATTGGGGTTGTAACACTTATAATCTAGATCTATCTTATATTGAGAGAGGAGGGAATAAACATATATGATGTTTGCTTGTAATATTTCTAAGGGTGTACAAAGGGTGTGAGGATTGAATGTTGGTGAGAGATCTTAGTAGGTGAAACCCAACCTAGGTTCCCATTCATACTTTGGTTACATCTTTCTTGTTTGATCTTATTCTCTTATGTTGTTGTCTTACCTTCACTTTTCTTCCTTTGTTTGTAGTAACATTGTTCCATATGGAACACCATCTTAATCTACCCCTTCATTCAGTGTATTCGAGTCAAAGGATCTATGCTCTAAACACTTATCATTACTTTTCCCTATGTTTGGCATCGATATACTACATGGAACCTTGTATAATAGTTGTGGGGACTTGAATGTCAGCTTATAAATCTAAGAGTCTGACTACTCTAGATCTGCTCCATTTTGGACGTGTGATTTAGGTCACTCAAGTAGAGGCTAGTGATTGGCCAGAATAAGCTTATTTTATTAAAATAAAAATAATTAGGGGGATGGTCTGATGATACCAAATAATAAATGTAATTTATTAGAAAAATGTACAAGGAATGCAACAAATATAATTCCAAGACCTAATTCTATCTCTAATTCTAAAAGTTCCTAAACATTATTAGATTTAATGTGTTTAATGTATAAAAATCCTAATTTCTAGGTTTTAATGATAATAACACATCTAAATGATCTTAATAGTAATCAACTAATCTTTTTGGATAATAGGGGTATCTTGGATCTAATTTGAGATTAATAATTCATAAGTTGACGAATATGGGTTTTCTTGAGTTAAAAAATCATATGATGATAAAATTAGGGTTTGTAAACCAAAAAGGCCTTAAAAGTGATAATTAGGGTTTGGGCAGACATACACCTAATGAAATCCTAATTTGACCCCAAAATCCTAACTTGGGACTCAAGTCAGTGTTAATGGTAGATTTTGGATAAAATAGTAATATTTGATTTCTATGCACTAATTTCATTGTGATTTCTTACTTGCTCTCAATTTTTATTTATTGCTTGAACTTTGATCTCTTCTAAGAAAGGTATGCAGTTATGGCTATGCCTACCTGTCTTAACCGACTTATGTGGTTTCTTGAAGTTTTACAAATTGATTGCAAATTAAATAGTTGGATGTTTATTTATTTTCCTTCAATCTGTAAATCCCCTATGAGTATCACATGATATGTGAATAACTTGCTTGAACCCCTCATACCATCTCTTCAAGTTTGAGAATAGAAAATGTAAGAGAGAAAGTCATTGAGATGACTTGAACCAAGTCTCAGATTGGGAAGGTCATATGAGGACCAAGCCCTAGATTGGGAAGGTCATATGAGGTCAAGCCCCAGATTGGAAAGACCACATGTAATCAAGACCTAGATTGGGAAGGTGGCATAAGTCCACTGTAGGGTATAGCCCTAAAAGAGGGTATCTAAGAGGTTGAGTAAATAAGGGTTGAGGAGTTATTATAAAAATGTAAATTTTGATTATGTAGCAATAATTAGTTGAATATGTTGTTACACCGACATGCAAATATTTTGTTTCCTCCACATACCAATATAACTTGTGATACTGGCCGTATTTTTTTCATGACATTTTAGGTTAATGTGCCAAAATCTTTCTATTAATGACAAAAGATGGATATCTAGATAACAAGGCATCAAAAGAAAATATTTAATGTAATCTTGGAGGATATAGATAGATATTTTTTTTATTTCCTATTGCAAATGATAGTTTCCCTTTTGATGTAACTTCATGTTGGAGAGCTTATTGTTATCAAACTCTTTCTATTTAGTGGAACTTTATAATTATTTCTGGTTATTTGATAAACATCGATGTGTAAATATGGTAATGGCCCTTGCCCTTAATAACAGGGAGAGGGGGTTGTTACAAAACCCATTGTCGGGGTGAAGTCCTTAGATTCCATTGTTGGAAAAGTGAGTGGAAAGCCAAATAAACACACCGTGACTGGAAATATCTAAGATGAAATTGAGTACTTAATTACATTGCAATTACTTGATCACGTACTACTATATAATGTTAATTTTACATGCAAACTTTTTTGTTACACCCACATATAATGCACACTTTCATGCTAACCCACACTTTACTTTTTGATGTTTTAAGATGCACCTCTGAAGAAAGAAGCTATGGACTCTAGGAGTGGTATTTCATGAGATGTAAAGTTATTGATACAAGGAGGGTTTCACTAGTTCATTAAAAAACAATTAGTAGTTTCCCTTTCCAGAAAATTATGTCATTCCTTAAAGGAGATCAGTTCATCCCGACTCTTGTATACAATACTTTGGTTTGGAATTCCTAATGAATATTGATTATTTAGAATAACCTTTGTATCCTAGAAACATTGAATAACAATGCTTGCATCTCTGGTCCACCTTTAACGGGGATAACGGGGGAGGGGTCATTGCACTTCCCATGCTACTGAGGGGATTTTATAATAACACAATTATATGTGTCACATTTTGTTTGATTTCTACTTGTTGTTAGGTTGACTTATTGCTTAGTAGAATTGTGTTTTGGATTGGAATAGCTCTTAGAGTGGTTGTGGGAGGTTGTATGGCTAGATCATGATCTTTGTTAGGATTGATGTCTCTAAAAACCTATAGAATCCTTTCTTTATTGTTGGTGGTGTCCTTGTTGCTCATGATGTTATCCTGGCTTGTCTTGCTGCTTTTATTAGGGGAGGACCATGTGGATGGATGGTCAGTATGTCTACTGAAACATGTGTTGAGTTAGGTGTAATAAGACATGCCAGCAAATTGTGCAACAATAATTTAATAAGATTAGCTTTGGAGTAGTTAGTGGATTGCAATTTCTATGGATGTATGTAATGGATATCGGTTCCTAGGGCAGTGTTAGTATCTGTGAAGGTCTAGACATATCATAGCTGTGGGGGTAATTACGTGATGGGCATTTATCCAACTCCAACTTCTGCAACATATGTTGCACCACGGTTTGGCATCCGCTGGTTAGTGTATGCTTGAAGGAATCCATTGCGGGAGGCAACAGTCAAAGAGAGTCTCTTGTCATATATTTATAGAGGCTGAATCTAGAAAAGTATACATATATTGTCATCTAGATAAAATATCGAGTCAAATAATAGTAATCTCTGGGATGAGAAAGCTGCGGTAATTTGTATTTTCTATGGCAGTGATCTTGTCAGTGTTTGTACACGATAGGAAAGTTATAAGGAGAAAGTTGATAGCTTTTGTGGTTAACCATGACTCCGGCTCGTATCACGGATGTTAGAGGCACATCTATGTTAACCTCTTAGATAGTGGCCGATGAGGATGTGTTATCAGAGTTAGTTAGGGCGAAATGGATTCTCCTAGATGATGACTATAAGGAGGTGTCTTCACTGTTTTTGGGATGATAGGAGCTTTATCCGAAGCATATATATGATGAGTATTATATAATCCGCCTCAACTAGGGCTTGTTTTCATGTGGATGGTGCTGAATACGTCTCTCTCAGAGTACTTGAGGCTGAGTAGAAATATTATAACAGTGAAAGCAAGATCAATGATGGAAACATAATTGTGATCCAACCACTCTAGGTGACTATTTGTATACTATCTGTTTAGATAAACGCACTATACTGCATGTGGCAGCACCGGGCATAATGGGAGATGGATATCATATATATATATATGCTACCGAATAATTGTGGAACAAGGCCGATTCCCCATCCAGTTCAATCAATTGAACGCTAATTGTGCATCCGTGCAATCAGAACTCTATGAGGGATCCAGAAAAGTGCGGTACGCGATCACGGGTATCCTCTAAAACAGCTCGCTCATCGTCAACGTTTCCTACGAATGCTCACTCATCGTCAACGTTGGAGTCCTCACGGGTATCCATATATCACTGGTTCTTTCCTTTACACGTCGCCAACCAAGCAACAACATCCTAGTTAGGTGTAAAAAGCACTAGTACTTGTCACCACGCTCGATTCCCCAACACATGATCGAGTCATGAGACGAAGTGAGCTGGATGTCAACACAATAAACCCTCGGCTGCGCGATTGCCCAAGTAGGCTCCGCTTATTGGCTAGCATCTAACAAACAGCGATTAGCTAGCAGCCTTTACCGACGGCCACAAGGAAGGACAAAGCCGTTGCTTCCATGGAAGCATCTGTTTCAGAAGTGATGCGCTCTCACATGCGGGGAGTCTGCCAACTGGAACAAAAGTCTATCTTACTCTGAACGTGCAAGGAAGATGCTGATCCTGGCCCACATACTTCTCACCTTCATTGAACTAGAGGAAATGGTAATAATATGTACTTCTCTGCTGCTGCCGCAGATGCTTAACTGCTTTAATTGTACTTAGTTAGCAATAGTTATGATAATGATGATCAGTCTACGTGCTAACAGCAGATATTGTTCCTACTGCCCCCAGGATCGGATACTTTAGTAGTGCATAACATGGGGACGGCGTCTAATGATGGCTCACATGATTGGTGGGACCGTGGGAGATGTGGAAGCTTCTCATAATAAGACATAACAAACCAGGAAAGCAATTAAAGCACCCCCTCTTCCACGTCGTGGCAATGCCTCATAAGAAAAAACTACTAATCAGCTTAACAGACACAAACGATGATGAGTGAGCGGTACAATAAGCCATGTGGATCCTTCTACCACGGTATTTCTATTCATTCCGGATTAGACAGCTGTGTGCTGCCAACCGGATCTAACACCGTTAGATAGTGGACCAATGTTTTTTGTGTGTTAAAACACCAGAACCTAGTGAATGGAAAATGTCTACCGGTGGATGCGGGCTAAATAACCTTATTGTTATACACATGCTCTTTCAATGAAAAAGAAAACTTCTTCCACTTCTTTCGAAGAAGCAGAAGAAGATAATGATAAGACCCCTTTTCCCTCTATTTTACCTTTCAATTTTGAGATGTTACACTGCCATTTCAATGATCTATTTTCATTGTGACACTTCAAATGAAGAAAAAATGTCACTAGGGCATGTTTGTATGCACAATTAGCACCCCACTTTACAAACCCACAATAATATTTGTGGTTCAGGATCATGTCTGAAGATTTCTACCTAGCATGCCTACAAATAACAAGAATTTCATGCTTCACACCTAGATTGATATGTCGAAGCTATATCACATAGGAGATATGACTTAGCAACAAGAAGAAATCAAACATCCACACATGTAAATTAAGTGATTCAAGAAAACAAAGGTTTTGTTGTGAAACAAATACAACAATATCAATTAAAAAGAAAAAACCATAAGATATGTAGGCTACCATATAGATCCATCTAATTCTTCAATAAACTATCTTTTTGCATATGAGGCATCACCTAACCTTTATGATATATAGATCGTGTATTATGGTTTATAGTTTATTTCTATCAAGTCATTTTGACGATACAACTTTTCTACCTTTGATAAGCTCATGGTAGCTTTTCAATTGTGTCTTTTGTTCTAGCATAGATGTCAATATGAATTTAGTTTCCCTATTACATTCCATGACTCGGTTAAATTCTAATACAAATTGATTTTAACATACGAAGAATTAATATATGTTAAAGTGACAAAATGAAACAACATTGGTAGCAAACAAACATTTTCAGTACTTACTCATGTGAGGATAAGATGTGAAGTTAAACTAAGTAAATGTGAGTTAAAAATAAATGTCAAAGCATTCACAGTAAATTACAATTTGACTTGTGATCTTTATTCTAATAGTTGGACCAATAAAAGCAAAATATATTTCTCTTTTGCACAAACATTATCTGTAATGCAATAGACAAGATTAAATTCCAATTCAAATACTTATGATAGGTAGTAATTTGGTAGATGAACAAACAACCTTCTTTTTATTTATCAATTATGTAAAAAATGTTATGAGTAATTATTTTTTTATATAGAATATAATTGTTTGTAGTCCCAACAGCTAGAAATGGTGGAATAGTGTAGAAAACTAATAGATTACCTTTTCATAAAAGATCAATATTTTGGTGATAGAAATTCATAAACTTGTCCTAAGTATAAAAAAATAGGGAGTCAGAGTTATCTGTTTTAATCAATTTGTGAGTTTCTGATCTTCTAGTTAAACTACCCATACCAATATGAAATATAATTGACTTTCAGATCAAATTAGATGCCACAATTGATTTGGCACTAGAACCAACATATTCTTTATGCACAAGTTAAGGAAATGTTGGGAAACTTGTTAAAGTTAGAGGATTTGATACTCAACTTGGTTGAGTTTGACAGCCTACTGGTTATCCTTGTTATTAGTCTATCTTATTAAGAAATTTGGTTTGAAGGGAATCTTCATCCCATCCTACCTTTTTCTATTCCCATAAACTTGAAACTATCTATTTTATATAAATATTCATATATTTCAAGATCCTATGGGTAATTTCTATGGTTTCAAGAGTTACCAATTAGAAAGGTAAAGAAAATGTATTAATCTGAGTTTATCCTTGAGGTAGGTCTTTACAATTTCTTTCATTTCTTCTTTTTCTTGTGTTCTTATTATCATTACATTACTTCAGGTCAACATCTATTTTAATCTAGGACTGGAGCTACAAGAATATATCTAGTTTCCTCTTGCCCCACTTGATAATCCTCACTTCTAGTATTTCGTAAAGGTATATTTTTACTTCCAATAGAAAGGGAATGATGTTGCACCTAAATTTTTAATTATTCTTCTCCATAATAAAGACCAAGGGTATTTGGGTGATGTCAGACTTTTTGTATGAACATTGAACTAGGATTTAGTAGTATAGTAAGATAAAAGGTATTTTTGGGGAAAATAATAAGACTAAATATTTATCACTCTATCTTCATCCATGATATAAATCTCAAACATAATTCCTATACACTTTGTAAACTAACTTTGGAGATATGATTACCACAACAATCACCCCTACTATTTTGCAAAATAAATAAGGTAGTGTTGTTTCTTTCTTACATATGAGTTTTTACTACCACCAACAGATTTGTAGGGTAAGATTTGTATTCTTGATCATTCACTCAAGAACAAGTGAATTTTTTCTAGTCCATTTGAAGCCATAATTAACTCTCTATATGTGTCATTATTGTCACCTCCCAATCATTCTCTGTTAGATACTTTATTATTGCCTCCTTGCTGCTAATACTGCCCTCTTAGATTTTGCATCATGGAATTCGAGGAGGCATGATTATTATTTTTCAAAGATAATTCTTCTCCACTTAGAATCACGGGCCATCTCAGTGCTATAGAATAGTTTCCATATTTGCATAATGCATACAAATAGATCTTTCTCCATAGACCTTGTATATACTCACTAGTGTGGTTCCTTGATACTATAGCCATTTTTATTTGTCTTCTTTATATGGTAGTATCAATATAGATTTCTATCTACCAAATTAATGGTGGGTTCAACTATGTAGGATGGTCCAATTCATACGCCTCTTTGAATTGTATTCCATTGTCCAAACTCCTTCCACATTATAAGTGAATGATGTACAAGATGTATTGTTAAATAATCCTTCTTTTATGTTTGATTATCTTATCCTGCATTGGCACCTATACTAGCAAGTTAATATGAAAATTGGACTATATTCTACCTTCTTTTGAGCATTGTAATCAACCATTGTCTTAATAAAGTGGTGAAGAACTATGTATGAACCCTGCTTTTCCCATGCCTTCTTCACCACCTCACAATCCCTTATATCATACACTATAATTTCCTCCTCTTTTCAACTCCCTGACATCCTATGATGAGAACCTATTTTGAATTGCTCTCTTCTGGGTCGTGTGGGGTTCATGCTCAACAAACCATATAGAAGTTTTCACCTTGTTTGAGAGCTTGTCTTCCCATATGTGCTTTTACAACCCAATCTTTCTAGAGGTTATGTTGTGCCATATGGATTTTATATTTTGATATTTTCTAAGACTCTCTCATGTATGTGAGCATCCTATACCATACATAATTGTCTATGTTTCTTGTTGGAGGTGGGACTGAAGTAGTAGCACTTCCAATGTTGGTTGGTATACTTTTTTTAAGAATCTCTTATTCCAATCTCCAACTAAAGTTACTATGCTTTCTAGTTTCATATCATTGAGTTTTCTTGGTATAAGATTAACCACAAAATATTTGAGGATTTTAATTTAGGGAATCCATATATTAGTCAACAAAATAGCATTGGAAACACTAATAATAGATTTCTAGACATACCCCGCAATACAAGGTTTGAGTTTTTATGTTGCCAGTGAGAGGGTTTTGGTCTTAATTCTCAGTAGGCCATTGAAAGATATATACTTAATAAGTACTCATTTTATTTTTTGGACCTTTCTACCTACATTTGTTTCCTAAAGAATCTTTATTTAAAGAGTCTTGTTCAATTCTCATAAGGAGCAGATTTCAAAACCTCCTCATATATTTGAAGTAAGGTAAGTTGGATTCTTATTATATCCACTTGCCTATAGAAATTTGTGTATGGCTCTATCCATATATCACATCAATTACCTAGTATCAGAGAGTCTTGCATCATGTAAGTTTAAATGGTAGTAAAAATTGACTTAACTGAATAATTATTCCCTTTTAAAGAAAGAGTTTTGGTTGACTAGTGTGAGATCCTCCTCTGACCTTCTTGAGAATATGAATGTAGGTGGTTGAATTGATTTTTAGTGAATGATTGGCATGTCATGGTACTTTCCTAGAACATTTGTCATTGAAATTCTAGTAGAAGAGCAAATACTTCATCTATTTTCTACTGATATTTAATTGGAGAAGAAAAATTAGATCTTCTCCTTTGAATTTAACAATCTTGATGATTTCTTAGAGTTATTGAAGGACCATAGTCTCTACTCAATCTGTTCCATATCATCCCTTGCAAAATATGATGACATCGTCTACTAGTGACAAGTGTGATATTTCAAGCCCATTTGTAGTAAGATGGATGGTTTTCCCTCAATTCCGCTTCACACACTTATTGATCAACTATGTTGAACTTCTTGGGAACCTGACTAATAAATATAGGGAAGATGGATCTCCATGTCAAAGCTCTCGCAAGGATTTATATCTATGTAGTTTTATCATTCTAAGTAGACTAATACCTCCTTTGTTGGAGTTCATGTTATATTGTATGATATTTCATGGCAATTTGTCTCTAACTGTGGTATGCTGCACAAGGTCAATCCATCTCCTCATAAGAGTTTGATTAATGTACCTTTATAGCCATGAATGGAGGAAAACTAGGTTGGCATATATAGTATATTTGCTCTTGTACCAGTGTGATGTTTTGGGTAATTATTCAGTTAAGTGAAAATATATATGTGTTCTAGCTATTCGATCCAAAAACTTGCATCTAGTGGTTCTACAACAATTTAATATGTTTTATTCATTAATTGTTCTCTTAAGTTGGATACACACTTTAGAGTGAGTAACCTGAGTGTGATCATTATTTGTACAACTCATTACATATAGAAAACCCCATAATAACACTCCTGATAAATTGAGATATCTATCCTTCGATCAAATTCCATTGATCTTACATAAATATCATGCAAGTTCCATTAGGACATCCTGATTTATGTGCATGCATTTTCAATAGGGTCCTTCCTATCTCTCCTCCTCTATATGTATGTTGTTGACTCAAGGTCAATTAGGTCAATGTTGACTCACGTCTAAATTGACTAAACCCGTGTTTTGATGATGACTAACCATTCCACATATTGGTGTCTAATGCTTCTACTTGAGTAATTTCAGATTAGGTATAGACACACTCCAATTGCCCTAACTTGCGCATCTCAAATTGGAGAAAAGACAAGTCAAAGTCATACAAGTGCACATTTTGCAATATGATGTATATCCATTAGAATAATGTTGTAAATCACTTGTAATGATTGTATGACTTGTAATTAAGCTTAGAAAAATATCAGGAACACTTAGATCGAATATTAGAGCACTTTTAATGCAACTTTGAAAATCAATTACAGGCACTTGATCGGTCCAGTTTCCCACCCTGAAACTCGACCGATCCACCTGGGCTGATTTTCTGAAGATTGAATCGGTCCAGTTTCCCACCCTGAAACTCGACCGATCCACCTGGGCTGATTTTCTGAAGATTGCATCGGTCGAGTTACACATATAGAAACTCGACCGAATGCACTGTACGGAAAAGTGCAGAAAAGTGTCTCTAGCCGTTGTGGAGTTTCAACAAGTGAAAATAGATCCGTTGCAAGCCACAAAACGGCTAGTTTTCGTTCACAAGTGTTCCCAAAGGCTAAGAGGCATCCCCAGCTATAAATAGGACCCCTTGGGCTTCATTCCAAGGTTGAGAGAATTCATTGCAAACTCTTTATGAGGTTCCTATTCTATAGTTGAGTGCTTCCTACAGCCTCCTCTCTCTCTCTAAGCTTAATCACTTGCTACATCCATTAGAGTGAGTAGGAAATCTGTAAGAGAGCTAGTCCTACATGTATATCTTGTGAGGCTCTCACTTCCACCACCTCCCCATCTCTCTTTTGCAACCATGAAGATGAAGGTTCTCTCTCTTGTCCAAGAGAGGTGAAGAAGAACAAGGGAAGGAGTCCCTTGGTGAAGATCAAGGAAGAAGACTTGGAGCTAGAGTGGGTAAGCCCTTGGAGAAGGCAAAAGACTCAAGCTCAAGTAGGTAAGACCTTGGTGGAAGCTTCTCCGGGTGAAGGTGAAGTCAAAGGAGGAAGATCCAAGAAGAGTGGGTAATTCCTACAAGGCCGAAGACTTGTGCAAGAGTGGGTAAGTCCTTGGAGAAGGCCGAAGACTCTTGCAAAGTGGGTAAGTCCTTGGTAAGGTTGAAGACTCTTTGTATTGGATAGGTAAGTCCTTTGTTGGTCATGTATTGTAAGTCCTATAAGTGAATATAAGAGTGCAATTGTTGGAAGTCCTAGAGGTTGACCTCTCTAGGAAAGTGTACTGACACACTTCTAGTTTGAAGTGTGGAACCACTCTAAATAGCTTGTTTAATTGGTGCATGTTCAATCTCTCTTATACTTTCTATGCATGATTTAGTTGCACTCAAATTACCTATTTAGCAACCTTATCTTTTGATATATCTTGAAGGTTTAATGAATTTTGTTTAAGTGCTTTTAGCTCTATTCACCCCCCCTCTAGAGCATCTAATCACCCATCTAGGATCCAACAATTGGTATCAGAGCGGGTCTTCTCCTAGCATACTTCAACAAGTAGGAGAAGATGGGTGACTACCTAGGAGGGAGACTTTCGACCAGCCTTTCAATCATTGATGGGAGCAATTTCCTCTATTGGAGAAGAAGGCTTCAATTCTACATCCAAGGATCAAGTCTCGAGATGAGGCAAATGGTGAACAGCCTATACATTCTACCAAAGACAAATATTGAAGAATGGGATGAAGCCACCTTGATGAAAGCAACGTTGAATGCTAGAGCCATGCACATCCTATATGCCTCCATGACCCCCACCGAGTTCAACTGGATTTCCTCTTGTGAGACGGCCTATGAGGTATGGAGAAAGCTTTGCATCACTTATGAAGGGACAGATCAAGTGAAGGAAAGCAAAGTCTACATGCTCAAAGGGTTTCTTGAGAACTTCAAGATGGGAAAGGAGGAGAGCATAGCCAACATGTACTCAAGGCTCAACACCATCTTGAATGGTCTTGCTGTTCTAGGACATCCTATGTCTAGTGGAGAGATCAACTCAAAGATCCTTAGAACTCTCCCCAAGAGGTGGGAATCCAAGGTGACTTCTATTGAAGAAGCAAGGTCTCTTAGGGATATTCCTATTGAAGGGCTCATTGGAAATCTACAAGCACATGAAGCTACACTTGACAAGAGGGTGGAAGTAGAAAGACAAGAGAAGAAAGAGCTAAAGAGAATGAAGAAGGCTGAAATGAAGGCTCAAATTGAAGCTATCATGGAACAAGTCTCTCCATCCTCTCAAGCTAAAGAAGATGCCACGTACTCCAAAGGTCGACTCTACAAAGGCAAGTCCTTCTCCATCCGGTCCTTCACATGTGGAAAGAAGGGTCACTACAAGGAAGATTGCCCACAAGGCAAAAAGACCCATCTTCACAAGAAGAAATGGCAATCAAGCTCAAGTGGCTCCTCCAACTCAAGCTCAAGTGAAGATTCAAGTGAAGGATCAAGCTCAAGCTCAAGTGATGAAGGAGAATGCCATTTTTCTCTTATAGCATCAACAAGTGAAGACTCAAGTGAGGTAAATCTAAACTCTCTAGATAAAGAATCTTTGATTGCTATTATTCATGATATTTGTGCCTCTCTTAAGTCTTCTAAAAGGAAAAAGAAAACGCTTGCTAAAATTGTTGATAATTTGCATGTAGAACTAGATGATCTTGAACATGCTAATTCTTGCTTGCTTGATGATAAAAATGACTTAACTTGAAAATACTAGTTTACTTGATAAGGTTAGATTTCTAGAAGCTCAACCTCTTGTGCCTAGTTCTAATGAAGAGCATACTTTAATTGTTGATTCTCTCATGCATGAGCTTGATACTCTTAAAACTGAAAACGTAGAACTCAAGCTTATTGATGATGCTAGGAGAGAAGAAATCTATGCTTATCAAAGAGAAATAGTGGTGCTTAAATCTGAAAATGCCTCCTTGCTTGCTAAAATCAATGGGCATGAACCTTGTTCTAGTTATACAAATAAAGAGAATGATGTTGATGCTCTTCATATTGATAGAGATTCTCTTTCAACTAAATCTCTTTGCTTAGAAAATGATCTTTTACATGCTAGATATAATATTGATCAATTGTCTTCTACTATTGCTTCTCTTAAGCATGATAATGAAAGTTTGAGATCTTCTTTGCAAAGATTCTTAGTTGGTAAGAAGAGCCTTAATTATATCCTACACCACTCTACTAAACAAATTGGTAGACATGGTTTGGGGTATGATAGTAGTCAAGGGAACAACAAAGATAAAAGACCTCCAATATTCCATGGAGAATCCTCTAGTTCCAAGACTATGGGCACATGTAATTATTTCAATGAAATTGGTCATTATTCAAATTGTTGTCCTTTTAGGAAAGCACCCAAGAGCAATAGGATTTGGGTTGCTAAACTAACCCCTCCGGACCCAAAAACATGATTGGGGACCATTTCATCTTTCTTCTTGTAGGTACTTGCAAATGGATTGACTTGAGCTATTGAATTGCAAATTGACTTCTCAATCCACATGAATGAAGAAAGGTGAGATGTGTAGAGGGTGACAACAAGTGGAAAAAGAAATGGTAAGCACAAAGGTAAATGTTTTATTGCTTATAACCTATCCTAACTTGTTTTTGTCAAGTTTGTGTGCACAATACATATGGTTTTTGAGTGAAAAGTGGCATCTTGTGATTCTATTCACACTCTTGCTCAAAAACTATTTCTAATGCTTCTATAGTGCATTACTAACCCGCTTAGACATGTTTGGATATGGTTTGTATTTTAAGCATGCCTTTAAATATGTTTTTATGAAATATATGTGCCTTTTGACAGCTGTTCTGTCGGTCGAGTTTGCCCTATTGAAACTCGACCGATAGGCACCAAGAGTGTTTCCAGTAGCTGTCATCGGTCGAGTTGTCAATGCACAGAACTCGACCGATCACACTGTGCACAGAATATACAGTTGGATTATTGGATGAGAATTTCCCTCTCAACTAGATTTTCTAAACCAATAGCCTTATTCTTTGGCACTCTCATTTGGTACCTTTATATATGCATATTTCCATGTTCTAAATTGCCTATCTTGCTTACATTACAACTCTATCTTTCTAATTGCTCTAATTTGGTATATCTATATCTTGCAATTACTTGCTTTGAGTTGTCTTGCAGGTTTTGATGATGATCTCTTTGGATCTCTTGGTTGTGTCTAAAATCGCTTCCGTTGTACTCTAACTTGCTACATCTCTATAGGTGTATATCTTGTTTTGATACAACCTTGAGGTTCATAGGGGTAATCATCTTATGGTAAGGATGCATATATAGTGAGTTATATCCTCTCATGCTTCTAAAATTGCATATCTCTTGGTTTGGATATATCTCTATATCTACTCATAGCTTGCTTTATCTTGTATATCTTGTGGTATCTCTTGCTATGATCTAGATCCTACTAGTATTCCTAGCTTGTGATATCATCTACTAGTAGTTCATATACATGTAGTTCTAACTCTGTTTATAATTGGCATCTTTTCTCATCTATATGTTATGCTTATACATGGTCGAGCTTGTTCCTTGATTTGCATATCTACTATCTTGAGTTGCTTGCATAACATTGTGATGCAGGGTACATAGATCTACATTGAATGTAGAAATTGGAGTATCTTTTGGATTTTGTGCAGCTTTTGCTCCAGTTTCTATTTTTGGTGCAAGACTAGTGTTTTTCATGCAGAAACGACCTTCTGAGCTAGACTCATGGCTTTGCCATGAGCTCCGATGGTTTTTGGTCAAATTCCATCATCTTGAGGGTCAAAATTGCGATTTATTATTTTTCTGTAGCACTTTATCTTGCATTTTGGGTTGTTCAAGTATATGCTTTAACTTGCTATGCTTGGACAAGACCCTATCTGTGCTCTTCTACTCTCCTTATATATATTTTGTGTTATCTTTTTTCTCTTTAGCAAGTGATGTTTTTTATTTCTTCATACCCCCACCGTTTTGAAATGACAAAGGGGGAGAAAGGTATGTCTTCTTTTAAAAAGAGGAAGAAGGCATGTCTTACATGAAGAGGAGAAGCATGTTCATGTAAAGGGAGAAGGTAAAGGGGAGAAGACATATATGTGTAGAACGTATATGAGTAGAAGACATAGTATTCTATAAATGTTATGAAAGCTAACCATGCAGGAGAAATAACATCAATTGAGGGGGAGTATGAAAACTCCATGCGCATCAATTGAGGGGGAGCATATGAACTCCATTCTATTGAAACCCCTAGGTTTCTCCAAAGGTATGAATTTACTTAAATGCTTTCAATACATTTATGGAATGGTTTGTCATCTTCAAAAAGGGGGAGAATGTTGACTCAAGGTCAATTAGGTCAATGTTGACTCACGTCTAAATTGACTAAACCCGTGTTTTGATGATGACTAACCATTCCACATTTTGGTGTCTATTGCTTCTACTTGAGTAATTTCAGATTAGGTATAGACACACTCCAATTGCCCTAACTTGCGCATCTCAAATTGGAGAAAAGACAAGTCAAAGTCATACAAGTGCACGTTTTTGTAATATGATGTATATCCATTAGAATCATGTTGTAAATCACTTGTAATGATTGTATGACTTGTAATTAAGCTTAGAAAAATATCAAGAACACTTAGATCGAATATTAGAGCACTTTTAATGCAACTTTGAAAATCAATTACAGGCACTTGATCGGTCCAGTTTCCCACCCTAAAACTCGACCGATCCACCTGGGCTGATTTTCTGAAGATTGAATCGGTCCAATTTCCCACCGTAAAACTCGACCGATCCACCTGGGCTGATTTTCTGAAGATTGCATCGGTCGAGTTACACATATAGAAACTCGACCGAATGCACTGTATGGAAAAGTGCAGAAAAGTGTTTCTAGCCGTTGTGGAGTTGCAACAAGTGAAAATAGATCTGTTGCAAGCCACAAAATGGCTAGTTTTTTTTCACAAGTGTTCCCAAAGGCTAAGTGGCATCCCCAGCTATAAATAGGACCCCTTGGGTTTCATTCCAAGGTTGAGAGCATTCATTGCAAACTCTTTATGAGGTTCCTATTCTATAGTTGAGTGCTTCCTACAGCCTCCTCTCTCTCTCTAAGCTTAATCACTTGCTACATCCATTAGAGTGAGTAGGAAATCTGTAAGAGAGCTAGTCCTACATGTATATCTTGTGAGGCTCTCACTTCCACCACCTCCCCATCTCTCTTTTGCAACCATGAAGATGAAGGTTCTCTCTCTTATCTAAGAGAGGTGAAGAAGAACAAGGGAAGGAGTCCCTTGGTGAAGATCAAGGCATAAGACTTGGAGCTAGAGTGGGTAAGCCCTTGGAGAAGGCAAAAGACTCAAGCTCAAGTAGGTAAGACCTTGGTGGAAGTTTCTTCGCGTGAAGGTGAAGTCAAAGGCGGAAGATCCAAGAAGAGTGGGTAATTCCTACAAGGCCGAAGACTTGTACAAGAGTGGGTAAGTCCTTGGAGAAGGCCGAAGACTCTTGCAAAGTGGGTAAGTCCTTGGTAAGGTTGAAGACTCTTTGTATTGGATAGGTAAGTCCTTTGTTGGTCATGTATTGTAAGTCTTATAAGTGAATATAAGAGTGCAATTGTTGGAAGTCCTAGAGGTTGACCTCTCTAGGCAAGTGGACTGACACACTTCTAGTTTGAAGTGTGGAACCACTCTAAATAGCTTGTTTAATTGGTGCATGTTCAATCTCTCTTATCCTTGCTATGCATGATTTAGTTGCACTCAAATTACCTATTTAGCAACCTTATCTTTTGATATATCTTGAAGGTTTAATGAATTTTTTTTAAGTGCTTTCAGCTCTATTCACCCCCCTCTAGAGCATCTAATCATCCATCTAGGATCCAACATATGTGACCTAACTTATAGTTCTCTCATTCATAAACAACTAAGCATTGTTTTAAGACCCTAAATTAATGGTTGTTTGATTGTTGTAATTTTTTTAATGAAGTGTATATTCACCAAAATGTTCAGTGTTCAATAATCTATAATTCGTCTCTCTTTTTTCTTGAGGGTAGAAAACAATATTTCTTCACATGTGATTAATATAAGCATGGTAAAAATTTGAAGTATGTTTCCATGTTTTTTACAAGTCTTATATGATGCAAATTTTTCTTTCCCATTTCTAGTTAGTAATCATACTTCCTATGAATATAATACATCTGACGTCCGCATAGTGACCACAATTAGGTGACAAAGTTCATTGAATAGACTCCAACAATTGTATTATATCTTCTTGCGCTTACATATTTCCAGCTCTTGTGTCCATGTTGATTAGGTCTTTCTTTTAGCCCTTGAGATCATTATGTAAAAGAATGGACTTTTCCATTTACCTTTTATTATATGTCCAAAGTGATTCTTTCTATATGATATTATGTGGGCTGCCTTTCTTACTGGTTGAGTATCAATGAGGTATTGTTTGAGTTAATACTGCATAATTTTGGATGGATGAATTGTGGGGTAATATCTAGTCCAAACTTATTTAGAAACAATGTGGTCTACTTTCTTGTGAAACAAGCTTTCAAAATGAGAACTATAATCCGATGATACTAGGGTAGGATAGCCTAGACACTGTTATAATTTGTTTTTTCTCTAAATTATGACATTCTAAATGTTAAATAGATATATTTCCTTATTTTCTATTGGGTTAAACACTAGTCAAAGTCCCCATTAATACTCAACTTTTGGATTTATTCTTACTAACGTTGATTAGGGGTTTCCACAATAATACTCTCATATAGAAATTGGAAACTTCATAAAACACCATTAGGTTTGAAGGAGAATTCATCTGAGAGTTGAATAATATGTCTATAATTTAACGTTATCTCAAATTTCCACCAAGAATCATCCAAAGTCAACTAGATCCTTCCATAAATCCTCTTTCCTTTACATGGTGTACCCATACTTTGCATAGTTTTACAAGTAATGTCACCTAAATTGTTTAGTTAGAACTTCCATAGCATTTGTTTATTAGTGTGAATTAGTTATTTTCATGTTTTGTAGGTAATTTCATTATCAATGTATGTACATTTGAAACATATGATTTTAATCATAAAAGGTAGTGATAATGAGAGTAAAATGTTTGTTTCTTAGTTAACCCCTCTTCCTTTCCTCTATTATACACATACCTTTTCTTTATATTAGGACTTTGTGTCTTATCTGATATTGACTTTTTAACAATGATATTTCTCTTTATTTTCTTATCCTCCTATGAATACATTATTAGTATCAGATATTGTATTAGATTTTAGATTACTATAGATGTTAGAACTACGTGTGATATATGTGGCCTAATTGCAGAGTTGGTTGAGTAACAATTTATCCTTCTTAGTTGGAATCTACAAGAAAAATCAGCCTTATTTTTTTCCACAAAGAATAGGTTCCTAGATAAAGCCATGTGATATATGTATTTAGAAATAATAAACTCTAGGACTTATGATAGGTAAGATATGAGGAGGGTAAGGCCTTAGCCTTACCCACCTTAGGCCAATGATAAATGGTAAGGATAATTTCTCACCATGTAACTCATATTATCCTACTCTTACCATTACTCATAACCATTTTTCCCTCACAATGAGTAGGAGGGTCTGGATAAATGGGTAAAGGTTATATGGATAAAAGTGATAACAATGAGAAGGTGCTTTATTCATTCTGGTGTAGCTGACCTTAATCAGTGAGGACAAAGCAACAAAATTTGAATCAAATCTAGTAGTACCTCGACTAGAATTTCTATTAATACATGAAATTATATAAAAGAAAAAAATATGTATGCAACATAATCGATATTATGTATATTGAATAAATAAAATATATAAAAAAAGTTACGACTGCAAATAATACATTATATATATATATATATATATATATATATATATATATATATATATATATATATATATATATATATATATATATATATATATAGTCAGGCTAGAATACACTCGAGTGTATAGATCGCATGAATACACTCAAGTGTGTTTTCTTATCAAGACTATTTTTTGCAAAATGTAAACCATTGATCTTCACTGTCATACTATAACTAGTCTATATATAAATTTTGAGCCCATTTGGATGAGTTTAAGTCACTCATCCAAGGACAACAAAATTGATGCGGGAAATTAATTTGAAATGCATAATTTTTGCGGTCTTTATAACATGACCTATAAATGTCCAAAAGTGCTCAAATTTTGTATATGAGCTTTTCAAAAGATGTTTTAGAAGATCTATATATTAGATTTTTGAAAAAAATATTGCATCATGAAAAACTACTTGAGTGTATTCTACTCATAATACACTCGAGTGTATTCTAGCCTCTATCTCTCTCTCTCTCTCTCTCTCTCTCTCTATATATATATATATATATGTATATGTATGTATGTATGTATGTATGTACCGGGTAACTGGTATGGAAAATATTTACCCATACCCTTACCCTACAAGGAAGCATGTGCAGGTGAAGGGTTAACGTGTAAAGGGAAAAACCATCTTACACTTGCTTTTACCTTACAAAGTATGGATAAAGGGTACACATGCAATGCCCCCATTTACAATTCTAATGAATACATGGGGGTTGGGGGGATGATGAGGTAGGAGTCATTTGTCCATGACGAGTCTTTTGATTCTTAAGACTTATTTGTTGGGGCAAACGTACAGTGGGCCATGCAACTTCCACTTAGTACGTCAAACACAATTTTTGGCTAAATGACCTAATTATAGCTACAACAATTAGTTTTTGTAGTTTGGTACGAATATATCATGATTATCCTTATCATTCTTGATGTCTGTCAACAAAAAGAAATACACAACCATGTATATGAATGCAACCATGAGAAGTGATACAAACTTCATACTCAAGGAATGTTAAACAAAATTCAAATGTCAGTTTTTTCTACGTAGAAGACAACCATTCTTACTCTTTAGTGGACTTAACATAATGAATGATGTGTTTGTTTAGTGCTATCTTGCAGATAGAAAAACAGGCAATTCATATAATTTTCAATTAAAGCACCCTAAATATCAGAAGGATGGGTCAAAATTTTAGAAAGAGATCCACATACCACCATTATATTAACATTTGTTATTGTTTGGGTCATCCACCTTAATGGTCACCACGACCTTCTTAGGTCATGACCATTCATCATGACTAGAAAATATATTTATGTAAATATACCCTCACTTACTCTAATGATTTTACCACTATGCTCCTATATATCAGTTCAAATCTATTGTCCTGAGCTTATTGTCCAAATGTAGCTCTTGATCTCAGCCCTACACACCTTATTAATTGTTTTAGGGGTTAGTTTTTGGCTAGATGATTGTTAAGGATTTCTTGGGACACTATCGAGATAGCAAGTCTGACACAACAGATTTGAAGGCCCTATATACACACCTAACACTAATGCATTGATAGAGGAGGCCATCTTGTAACATCCCCTATGTGATTTTCCTATTTTATTTGCAAAACACTAGTCCATTATCTGAAAGCATCTGGAATATATAAACAATGGATTAACCATTACAATTCTTACACCCTTTTTTTGTAAAATATACAAAGGATGCCAAACCATCATATGTGATAATTAATAGGTAACTAAATAATTATATTAGTGACAAAGAGTTAGGGAAAGAGAAACAATAGAGTATGTGCTTCAAGTCCCTCGTACATGTCCAGTAGGAGATAAGATAAATCATAGAGCTATTTATATAGGGCTTCATTTAAGTATACTAAATACTCTGATTTTAAACTACCATAACTACTATATAAGCCCTACTATATCAAGAAAATAGCCTACCCAACTAAGGATAAGTAGTCCCCCCAAACATTAATTGTCCACTGGATCAATGCCTCCCACCACCTAACTAATAGAAGTTTATGCACAACAAGGAAAATAAGGAGTAATTTTTACATGATTTATAGATGCACTGGTAGAAAAAGGCCCTGAAATTAATTATAGTTAGTCACTGCATAAAATTTTATCAAAAAGGGTGTACAAACAATTATTTTTAAATAATCACAAAAACTAGATTAAATAATGATGGCTAAAGTTTATAAAAAAAGGAATAACAATTTGAGATGCTACTTTTCATTAAGATATTTGGTTAATTGCATATCATTTCTTTTAGTGTCCTAACCATTGCGCATGCACAAAAAAGCTGAATTTCAATTCCCATACAAGAGTGATTTTTCTCCATATATATTCTATATATATATATATGATGAGTCACGTGCCTCATATGTATCCAAGGTATCCCATCCATAAGGTCTCCTAAAGAGCCAAGATCCTAAAAAAAACAAGGATAGTATGGGAAACTAGCGTTGAACATGCCATATTGTTCATTAATAATGATGGATGTCATTTAATATTACAATGCATGTGATTATAGACAAAGTAGGCTACATTGTCAAGGAAGACATGTTGTTAGATATTTCAGGAGATGATATTATGTAGTCATACATCATATGAATGATGAACATATACAACATAAATGTAAATGTAGGTAAAAAAGTCAAAGGAGGGGAGATATTCATTATACAAGTAAATAATATGGAAGATAACTCTCTTTCAAAGGAAAGTAAAAGCTCACACCAAGCCATAATGTCAAGAAGACAAGTGCTCAAGAAAATCCTAAACAAGTATTAAAAATGTATCCAAAACATCATTATAGTTATTTTTTAAAAATATTTATGTGAAAATAATGAATGCATATTGTTTGATTTTTATCATGGGG
This sequence comes from Alisma plantago-aquatica, assembly GCA_963693085.1. Classification (NCBI taxonomy): domain Eukaryota; kingdom Viridiplantae; phylum Streptophyta; class Magnoliopsida; order Alismatales; family Alismataceae; genus Alisma; species Alisma plantago-aquatica. The sequence continues at coordinate 929,108,773 of OY856411.1, read as the reverse complement.
TTTGAAATGGAATTCACATACACCCAACTCATCCTTCCATGAATCATATCAAATAGGTATATAAAATTTGATATCAATTAATAACAAAAGACTGTCTATTTTAGATCTAGAGCATTATCAATAGATTAGTTTCAACAAAATTAGTCTAGGAGTAGTAAAACAAAAGAACAAACAGATATAGGCATGTTATTTATACCCTTATCCCTAGTTATAATATTACTATAATATTGATACATTATCTATTTACCTTCAAATACATTGGGTTGACTTTTTTAGTCACTAGGTTAAGAAATACATACCATTGATTTGACTTTCTTTTGACTTTGTTAGTATATTATTTTTATTGTTTTTGTTAACATGATATGTTTTATTATTACTGATTCAGTTATTAGTTTACATTTTTACAAACAAAGTCTAAAACAATCCATATTTTAGAAATTACTAATCACACTAGTTCAACGTCCAATTACCATGGGACACCAATGACAAAGTTAGGATTCACCTATTCATACTCCATTTAGGATGGATTTATCTTCCTTTCAGATGATGCCAACTAAGGTTATTCACCCAATGAGACCAACTACACAGTTGTTTCAAACTAATTACCCAAAGAAATGTCATCACATGATGTAACCCTACAGATTCCACTTCATACAATCTTCCTCTCCTATACCACACATACAAGCTCTCTCTATATCTTTCTTTTATTCTTTCTCTTAATCATTCTTCATGAAGCCTAGATATAGGCTAGGTGTTTGGATATGTGTTTCCAGGTTTCAAGTTTTATTGAGATCACTAGGGTCTCCTATTATAGTGTGGAGACCTTTGAAGTGGTGGAACACAACTCTTAAGAGGTCGGAGGGTCTAATTTGTACTCATGGAACAAGGGTGCAAGAGTCCATAAACATGGTCTTATGAATAAAGGTAGTAGTGGATATAGGGCTTTCTTTGGGGAGTTTCTAAAACTTTAACACTTCCTGGGGCATGATCCCTTCAATATAGTCAAATATTTATCAATATTAAATGTCTTTTCCAAGTTGTGCAAAAACTAATTAGTTTTCTCTTGGGTTCATCCTCATATGACTTCTCACATTGTTGAGAAGGTTATTATATGCAACCCAACATATTATTTGAGCTATTACATTTGTGGATGATTAGGGGTCATGTCATGAAATTTGGTCCCCATTACGTAGGAAGAGAAGAAAATTTTCTACAAATCACAATTCCACCAATTGAAATTCATGTATGAGAGGGGAGTACAAACGTATGTAAAGATTAACAAAGGTTAATTACGAGAGAAAATGATTGTCAAATGTAATAGTATAATTTGTTTAGAAGGGAGATAATGTTTCTTCCCAAGATAGTTTTTGTACAACACATGTGTGCGGTCACTTATGCAAAAGTACTGGTAAGGTAGCACCATTATCATCATGGTATTGAGTGGTACAACATCCTGTAACTGACATTTCCAATTTATATCAATTCATGCAGAATTGGTTCTAGAGTCACTTGGGGTGGAGCACTCCTCTATTGTTAAACACATTGAAGAATATTGTTTTGTGTGAAAGAATGCCCAAATTAGGTAGAGAAAATAGGAAAATCCCATGTGGTAATGTTTTTGGGAGAGAGAGGGCAGATAAGAAGAGAGATAGATAGACAAAGAGATAGAAGGATATAAAGATATACATCGATAGAAGGAGAGAATGTGGGGTCTATCAGAGTGGCAAACTAGGAAATAAGATTTTGTGATTCCATTGAATTCATCGATGACACTGTTCCAGTTCAATATGATATTAGGATATGATAGGTATTGAGTGGCATGTCATATAAGTATTACTATCATTTAATATGATATAATATTAGTACAAAGAGGTCAGTGTAACCTGTAAAACATGAGGAGAAGATATATCTGACCACTAAACCAAGTATAAGAGTTCTAATACTTTCTAACTCAAGTTTCTAAGCACTCAATCGGAAACTCTACCTATATTCTTCATTTACATCAAAGTTTATTTATATTAAGCATGCTATTAGTTTCATTATATTTAAGGTCAAATAATTATAGTATTTCATTATGATCATTTTTCTTTCTTATAATGAAATATATTAATGTTTCCATAAATGATTTTACCACTTTTATCACTTGTCTTTTCTTACAAACAAATAATATTATTAAACTAGCTCATTTATGTCCTTGGATTTTACCACTTTTATCATTGTGTATATTCAATAATTAGAGTTTATATTTATACTTGATACTTAGACTCCCGCAATGATAATATGGGGCCTTGTGTAGTAAACATGACCAAATTTAGGGACAAGGATACCAGGCATGTTTAGGATCTGAAGCCTTGGCTTAGTTACACCTAACCAAAAGGAGATAAGAGTGACTGTCAAGGGAATATTGCATCCAAATAAAGAACTAAAGAGAAATAATATAATGAAACTATATTAATAAGGAAATAATGAGATATGCTCTTTGGATGTGTTTTAAATAAGGATGGATATAAATTGCTTCTAGTTTCACCTTTTAAGGTATCTCACAAACATGCAATAATCACACCCATTGTGTGCCCCTATCACAGTTATAAGAAATCATCATTAGTGTATACTCCCTCCCCTCTCAAGCTTAGAATAGATCTAGATTTTAAGTTGTCTCTCTCTCTCGAGATGGTAAACATCCAATAAAAAAACAACCATATGATCAGAAACTTTAGCATTCCAACATTATCATGCATTTATGCCATTCCATGACTCACAATATAAACCAATACTACTCTTTTGAGGCATGAGAGATCTAACAATGCAAGATGGTAGCTAATAATGCAAGGGAAGCATTAAATACCAAGAAGATGGATATAAATATTGCTAAGAGTATATATATTAGTAGATATAAGTATTTACATGATGGAAAGCCTTATTGGCTACTCTCTATCCAAGAAAATTAACTAGCCAGTCATGGTGATGAGGGACAGTTTAGTTTTACAAATGAATGAAGACAAGTGGATGAATAGAGGATGACGAACAAATCAGGAAGGAAGGAAGGAGTTGATATAACAAACAACAATTTCATTGGAACTAAAAGTTGGTTAAGAGCTCCTTCTTCACTAGATCTAGTGATGTAAGGTGGTGGCAACGTCTAAAAGCTCTCCCTCTCTCAAATACATCCTTCATCACTTAGGGAAGTGTAGGTGATCCACAGAAGCCTTGACTCTCATCTTGGGTGATTGATGGTGATAAGACTAGATGGAAAATGACAACTCTTTTTGGTAGAAAATGAATCTCCTTTTAATGGAGGCATCTACATCCATTTATACGTGATTTGTCCTATCCTCAAGGCACCTAGGTGCAAGACACTTTAGTTGTACCTCAAGCCTTAAAGCACATTCCTCGAGGGGTGCGCTTAACTAATAGTAGAGGTGATGTTGTCGATGGGAATATTGTCAGGCAATGATGTAGTTTTCACCATTGTTAGTCAATGATTTTGATTAGGTGTACATGCTCATGGGTCAAGCATAGAGCCAAGGTCCTCAATATGTTTGTCAATCAATGCCATGTGGCATTCTTAGTTAGTGAATGGCATTGGGCTCCTCCAATCTGGCTAACAATTGGGCCAAGGTCCATCGGTGGTGGTTGGGCATCTGGATGTAGTGCCATTGGTAAATGTATGTTGGGTAGTTGTATCTAGTCTAGTTCCCGACCATCAAGCTAATATTTTGTCGGGTTCTGACTCCATAATGGGTCTTCAGTTAGTGATTGTGAGAGACTGATGGTCTGACTGATCATCAGGTTGTGAATTCGTTAGGCTAAATACCCATTAACCGGTAACTAAGGGGCTTCTAGTGTGACTTCTTGGATGCCTCTTTGGGGGTTATCTAAGGTGCCATCAAGCTATGGATGACGTATGATATGGTTTAGTACTCTTACCCTATAAAAGACATGAGATGTAAGTAAAAAGGGGATCATTCATTAAATACTAGTAAAAGAGAGATCTATAAGCATAAAGTCCTAAATGTTAAAATAAATGATGATAAACTAGGTATGTAACATCCACAAAATTGGATGTTATCAACACCTACCAAAAGTATATTATAGCTTGTCCTCAAGCTAATAAGTAAAATCACAACATTAAGAACATAAAATGGTTTATTTGTTGGGATTCTTCTTAGCGTTGATCATGCTTTTATGCCATCTTTAGGTCAAATTATCTAATTAACTCACAATCTACTTATTGTATCCCCAATTTCTTTCAAATAGATCGAGAGTTGTGTGACCTTTTTTATCTATTACAACCTTCTTCAATGAAGGGTTTCTCATTCACGATCTACTCCAAGATGAGGTTCCTAGTTGTACTTGTGCATGGTTCTCACTAGGGGTATCTTTAACACTAAAAAATATTGTTAGCCAAGAGAGTTATGCTAGGATGGAGTAAGGTTGCCGTGTAGCATGTCCTTCTCAAGTCTGCACAACCATGAGTACTATCATAGATATAGTGTTAGTCAACCATTGGTCCACTTGTAATTTTAGTTTGTTTGTGAGATTTCCTTTGAAATACATGGGGTATGTTTTTGGTTCTAGGTTCTACTACTACGAATGTCATATCTACATTCTTGAGAACCACAATACATTGGCTGACCAAAACCTTTCAACATCTTACATGGCACAACTCTCATATTTTTATCTCTAAAACATCTATTCTTACTCACAATGCTTATGGTGATGGGATTTCCATGATGCATGGACCACCAAGCCTTTTTTATACCTAATAGGGATTAAGCACTAGAAGGGGTAGATGTTTCCTTTTTCTTAGATGAAAGAATTTTCCAGCCTGTACTAGGAGGCCAGTGCGATCAATCATGAGTGTACCAGATCAAGTCTTGCTTATTTTTTAGAATATCTACTGGGATAGAAAGATTTTTTTTCATTTTGTAGTCACTTGAGATAAAGATGTCATAAAGACATAGTAAAAACACTCTTAAAATGACTATGCTAAAAAGATGTCATAAAGACATACTAAAAGATGATGAATATATTGCCCAGACCAGTCACTCTTGAAATGATTATGCTAAAAAGAAGCTTGGAGACAAGAATGTCTAAAAAGGGAGTGAGGAGAACATCCAGGAAAGTTGAATTCAAACATTTCCTATATCAAAAATGTATCCTTCATTTCAGAGAGAATTCCTAATCATCCACAAGTGGTAACTTAACAAGCATAGGATAAAAAGATCAAAATTTTTAATATTTTAAAGGAGAAGATGTATATATATAATGGTATAACTGTTGGTATGTATGCCCTGAGAGCCAATCATGGGATGATTGGTGGAATACATTAAGATTGATTTGATAAAAATTAAAGGAAAGCTTCCAATTCTTTCTGGTTTAGTCATATGAGATAATGATAGAATAGATTGAATGTCTAGAGAATGACAGTACTCAATGATGTATGCTTTCAGGTTGAGGACTTGAACGATGAGATCATACATATGCTAAGAGTTTGTACATTCTTATTATGTCCCTAGTCGGATGTCATTGTAGAAGGTAGATAGACAACAATGACACACAAGACTAGATTGTGGTGTTGGTTGATGACAGTATCTCATTAGTCATGATATGGAGATATCAAACCAAAAACATAGGTACTTGTTAGAGAACAAGTGTACTGGACAGACCCACCGTGAGTTTGACACATGGAACCATGACATGGTAGTCACAGTCAGTTCTCACAGTGATGGTGGTGAGTGTGATTCTTTGACCTGAAATCACTACACTCAACACATGTCGTTGGGTACACTTTGACATCATCAAACATAGTCCTAAAACATCGGTTGTTATAAAGGTGATGATGGGGTGTCTTTGACACATGGGGCTTTTGAGGGGTGAGTGATAGATATGGGATTTGTCCCTCCTGAGGGAGTTTGATATCCATGGCCACTTGATGAGTAGGATTGAGATAGGTGTGCGCACGCATGTGTGAATAAGTATGTGATATTGATGTCATACATATCTCCTCCAGTATACTATGAGATCAAGAAAGTGAATGAATGTTGACAGGATGACTGTTCCATGCCTTGAGTTCATTTGGGATATTAGAGACAAAGTAATTATACATTCACTATAACACCATTCACAGATTGTAGGATTGAAATTTGTTCTCCAACTTTCCTTTTCACTTGAGTAGCACTGATGTGCGACTAGGCACTGCTCTTTGCTTGTGAAGTCATAAGTGTTATGGACTTCCACTGCCAACGTAAATGGGCCTACAGGGTCACACACATAGGATTTAACCTGTAAGAGGAGTTTATCCACAAATGATGTTTAGATTGATTACTAAAGGAGTTTAGTAGTTCAATTAAACACTCAATTAATTGATAGCTCAAAATCATAGTGTCTAAGGTGTTGGACCAGATGATTAAGATCATCAGATTGATTGGAATTGCAATTGACTGGTTTGCACAATCTACTACCCCAACTGATCGGCTCATTGGGTGGAACCGATCAGCTCAGGTTGATAAACTGATCGACTCAATGTGGTAAGTCGATCGGCTCATGTGTGTATGACATGATCAGCTCAATTGTTGAATCGGTCGATTCATGTGACCTACCGAGATCGTTTGGCAAGTCAGAAGACTCTTTTTGCAAATACATATTTGTTTCACTTATACAAATTTGATTTGGACAAGGACTAATATTTGATTACTTGGAAACAAACATTGAAAGTCAATTCGAGTTGGACCAGGACCACGAACCGATCAGTTGATTCTTGAACCGATTGGCTCAGGTTTCCCAACTGATCGGTTCAGGTGTGAACCGATCGGCTTAGGTCCCCAACTGACCGGTTCATGCTTGAAACGATTGGTTCAGCTGGCGCATCTCAAACCCCTCTACTCCTAATTTATTCCTACATTGCCCGGGGTAGAGAACCCTGTCCCATGACCCTCCTATATATAAAGGGGTACTGGGGGCTTCTCAAGCACAACTCAGAACACTAGTTACTCTGCAAAGTTGTCGTTCTCTCTGGTTGTGGTAACCAGGAGAGCCCGAGAAAGTGCTACCCGACAAGGGAGGCACAGTAAGGGAAAGACAACTGCAGAAAGGCGATTGGTGACAGGAGAGTGTGTCGGTGACTAGTATGCTGATAGGAGGGTACGACTCCTTCCAGTGCCTTTTGGGATAAGGCGATTGGAATTGCAGGCAGTCTGTGTGGACGACTGTAAAGGCAGGATAATTCAGCCACATCGAGGACAACTGTCAATCCCGACAGTCCCGGTGACCAAGAGTTGCACAAACACCATCCAAGACTGGAGGTGAAGACTGCACAAGCCATGAGGTAACTTCGTCGAGCTAGCCTCAAGACAAGGTATATCTCTACAGACCATCCTTCCTACTGTATAGACATTGACGTGATTCCTTCGTTATGGGTTTGGGGGAAAATTTTGTTGTTTCTGTTACCTTCTCTGCCTCTCCTAAAACCCATCAATAATAGTTGTGCAGTTGATAAAGAAACAAAATAGATTAAAAATGGAAGGAACATGATAGTACTTCCCTTTCCTTTTTACACCCCAAAAGATTATTATACACTCTACTTGAGAGTGTCAAAGAATGATGTTACATGTAAACTGGTGAGGTTTATTTGTTTAATTTGAGTCCCTCGCTTGAGCAATGGGAACACAATAGATGAGAAACATAGAATCTATGAAGAGGATGGTATCTTGAATGTTGCATACATTCAACTTAGCCCCCTTATGGCTAGAGCTAGCATCCAATTAAGGTAGTGGAAGCCATAGTCATTTGATTGAGGGAGTTGTGAAGGACTTCTATGGAATAATTGCAATTTCTTAAAGTTCTTTTTTCTACAAGATTGTATCCTTTGCCATGAGTTTGGATTAGCTTGATAATCTTTACAATATAGTTATTTGCTTTTTCTTTAGGGACACATTATGGCCGTGTCATGTTTTTCTATCTTTGTGGTATGTATTTGACATATGAATTATTGCACAAGACTATCATTTTTTTTGTGACATTGATTTCCAAGAGAATCCAATGGTTATCATGGAGGAAAGGAAGGAAGATGAACATGTCTGAGCTTAATTGGTAATTTAGGGTTTACTTGGATGACTACATACTTAATTGGATTGATCATCGCTTAAACCTTGGTATCTAAAATTGTGGTGTTTCAAACCTAAGGAGAAACCCTAATCATGATTTTACTTTGAAGGATTAGGGTTTGAGAAGTGTAGACCCTAATCATCCAAAATTAGGGTTTTGATAGTATATAAATACAAGATAGGTATAGTGGTATGGTAAATATTTTGGTATTTTCTATGTAACATGGATTTACTTGAAATTTGGATATGAACAGAAAACCCAATCATGTGTTTTAGTGCAAAATTTAGGAGTATAGGATGTTCGTTAAATGTGGTTTTTGTTCAAATTACCTTTCAACTGACCATGTTGGAGACTAATATTTTGCACGTGTAGTTTCTGTGTTATTTAGTGGTAACTAGGAATAATCTGAAATTTTTAATGAATCTCTAAAGCTATGTGTTACCCAGCATGACATTTTTTCATAATTCTTGGAGGATCTTTGACCTATTCAGTAAATGAGTAACAGTTTTGTGACAAAAAATTCTATTGAAATAAAAAAAGTACAAGTAGCATCAATTATCAATTAACCCAAGCACCTTAATTGCTCAATATGTACTAGGAGATCCCATATTTTGTGATTCATTCCAAGGAAACAAAATCCTAGAGAGAGAGGGAGAGTTAGAGTTTGAATGGAGAAAGTGGTGAAGATGGCAATTTTGGATTTTCTCTTCCATGAGTTGATGAAATCAAGTAAGTTTGTCATATCTAGATAGATTTTCTTGGTGATACTTCTCTCGCATATCTTGATTCCATCCCTCCTATTTTTTGATAGAAAATGGTATCAGATCTTCCTCTTTTCTCACTATTTCTCTATACACTAGTATGATAACTACCTTTAACATCGATTAAAATGACATTTCGACTCAGTTTCCAAGCGACACCCGAGTGGGTGACACTAAAGGTAGAGGCCTACGACATCAGTTCCAAAACTAATGACACAGATTCAACCCCGATTGCAATAAAAAAAGAATTAACAATAGTAGGAGCCATAGTCATCAGTTATCTATAGCCAACCGATGACTATTTTGATAACTGATCAAAAATGGACCCGTGTTATGGCCATAGTCGTCGTTTATTTTAGTGAAAATTGATGACTAACTTTATTTCCAAACAAATTTGTGATCTCATGTTTAGTTCATAGTCGTTGGTTCAAAGTCAAACTAATAATAAAGATATAAATAGTCATCAGTTATGATTTAAAAAATTGAAGCCTATCGCCATACCTGAACAAAAAAAATGGCTCAGGTCATCGACATAGTCATTAGTTTTCTATAAATAACCGATGAGAAAGACCTATAATGAGGGTTGTTTTAAATAACTGATGATTAAAGGTATTTTTTTTTAAAATATCAACTTGCAGGCTTGTTGTCTGACTGGTGAGCAGGATATGAAAACCAACAGTTCAGTTCTAAACTGTATCGTTACATCATCTTGTGATTTCAGCCTAACAACAAACTACAAACCTGGAATAACAAGATGACCAAGACTATCTATATATCAAGACTATATATACATTATGTAATATATATATAAATTATGTGATTCACACACATGTAGAAACCTATAGTTCCATTCATTCATCAATTTTAATATTCACACAAATGTATAGAAACACAACTCATTCATTCACATGATTCACACACATGTAGAAACATGCAGTTCCATTCATTCATCCTTTTTCACATTCACACACATGTAGAAACACAATTCATTCATTCATCTTCAGATTCAAACACATGTATATAGATCAACTTTCAATAATACAATTCAAAAAAATTCATTCACAGATGTATATATAAGCACCACATATATTCAGAAATAAATACATCAAAGTTTAGAAATGTCATTCTTTAATCATCAGTACCCCAATCATAATAAAAAAAATTACCTCCCTTTTAAAGGTTTTTTCCCATTGAAATCTTATGTCATCTAATTTCTTCTATTGTATAGGGCATATATACATCTAATAGTTTATCCCCTGTATTGAAGTCATTAGTTTTAAACACCTACAAAGAGAATGACATATATATATTATTAATAAGTTTTATATTTTCATATTATCTAACGAGACTGGCAATATACTTATGATGATCAAGACTATATATTACCTGTTGTATGTTTTCAATGTCGCATGCATCATATCTGAAAAGTATGTCAATATACTGCATCACGTAGTATCCACATGCCTAGTCATTGTTTTGTATGGCACACTACAAATTTCAACATACAAAATGTTAATAAATAAAAATAAGCATAGTTCAAATAAATAAAATATGCATTCGTGTAAGTACATTGCATCCTCATTTTTCAAAACTATCACTTTCTTTTTCTTATCTATGTTTCCTCCAACTTTTTTGAAATATTATAAAGCCCTATAAGTTAATGTAACATATTGAACTGCATTAGTAAATTTCCATGTAATAATAATTGATGTTAGCAGCTATAAATATTTAAAAATTTCTCACATCAATAATGGCCTTCTTAATTCGTGTCCCGAACAGTCTAATTCCCCCCCCTTAGGATCTGAATAATAAATACTCATCATATTGGGGATAACAACCAGTAACTCCCAATGCTTACCTTAGTGATAAGAAAGTAAAAAAAATATATAACTCAAAATCCATAATGAAATGTAATTTTCTTAAGTCAGAATTATAAGCAAAGTAAACTTACCCAACATTATATGGATCTATTATCACGCTCTTGTTCATTTAACCAAAATATTTAAAAGCGATAGAGTAGTATAAGGTAACTGCTGTAGGGTCTTCATTTACAAGATTGATCAAGGATGGAACTAGAAATCCAACATGGGTCATTGAAAAATCTTTACAAACCCTATGTAAGTGGATGCAAAACATATATTACGTAAGCATTAATATATAAAAAAATAGATCACCATTTATAAAACAAGGTAAATAGATATATAAATAAGATATCACCATATCCATTGTTCTATCATAGATGTATTCAGCCAATCATAACAAAAACAACTCCAAAATATCTTGTAGAAATATATTATTATCGTATGATTGGTCTATATCATCCTCCACCGTAGAAACAATAATAGCTAAATTTTATGGATGTTTGCCTATCCATATTACCATACCCTTGCATTGAGGACCTATTGATGAATTCATATTCATCCAGGTTTCATTCGCCATCTCAAGCCCAGTTTTGCTCCGATCATTCACTTATATTGCTTAAATCTCCTCATATGCATCTTTACTTAATTCTATGATTTTTCCTTATTTTTATTTTGCATTTTTATGTAGGTCAAAGAGGTAACTAGGAGGCCCAATCCACTAATTGTGGCCTTTCTTCTTCAAGTCTATAGCTACGGTCTTCTCACTACACTGTGATTATGGTATCCTTCCCCACCAATCGTGGTCATCTCCCCTCTGCTCCCGAGGTCGACCCCCCTATACCACGATCCATTCTCATCAACGCCAACGTCGATCGCAGATCCAGTCCAACCTCACTGTGACCTCCTCTTCTTTAGCTGCGAACTCTGCTTCCATCACCCATAGTGTGCCCCACCTTCAACCGAGACCAGGGCCCTACTGGATCGTGACATGCACTGCACCTTGACCTGGGGTCATCGACAACACCACTCGCGCCTGCCCAAGTCGCGACCCGCTCTAATGCTTCTCCACAATTGTTTGTGGCTCTCCCTCCACATTGTAACCACCTACAACCCTAGCTACAGCCACGACACCTCGCCTCCATGCACTATCAGTTGCGATTACAATCGACTCTTGCCCGCGGTCTCCTCTCCTCCCTCCTCTCTGCATACCGTGACCACGATAGTCCACTTTCCAACCACATTCAAGTACAATAGAACCACGACCTCATGCATCAAGAGACCCCGTGGTCAGTGCATACACCTTGACTGAGGTCTCCCAGTAGTGCCCAATAGGTCGCCCACTACTATAAATACCCCCCTACATCAGTCTTATTAGGGGATCGACTCCAGACGCCGCTAGGCTATCGCTCTGTGCCCAGCCTAGGGAGTACGGTCTCCATAGCCAAGAGCCAAACTCTATGGCATTCTTGCACCTCCGTTCATCCAGATCTAAGGTGGAAACCCAGATCTGCAGCCCTCTATCTACATCTCCAATGCCTTGCATACGCCATCACATCCATGAGCTGCTCCTCCTACTGCGAGCAAGGAGCATGAGAAGAGAAGGAAGGTGGAGAGAGAATATATATCTTGTCTGTCGTGGTGTTCTTCCCTCCTCGTTCCAAATCTGCTTCGTCGGCATGTAGAAGACCGTCTCTCCACCGAGCTATGATGATCTTCTCCACCATGGCCATGGTCAAATCTTCCCTCTCTCTTGTTCTTTTTGTTTCTCTCACCATGAGCGAGTAGTTTCCTTTTGTTGGGATGCAGGGACTAGCCCCGCTACCCATGCTTACATGTCCATTTATTAAACATTCCATGGCTTGTATATAACTCTTCATTTCATTGTTAATTGTTTATTTCATGCTTTGTGGATTGATCACTTGCCTTGCATGATCTTTTATTTCCTATGTTACGAGACTTCAATGCGTATGTTTTTGATATCGATTAACGTGGTTGACTCCCTGACGAGAACTTCTGAAGGGATTCCCTGAAGTCATAAGTGTGTGAACAGTGAGGGGATGAGACATCTAGCCCACAGTGACGCTTCTATGTGACTGACGCCCATATGGGGGGCCCGCAACTTTAGTTGGATATATGTATCTTCAGAGTCGTAAGTATGTGATCTGTAGGGGATGAGGCATCTAACCTGCATTGATGCTTCAGCATGCCTGACATCCGAACGGGGGGTTTGCAGCTCCACATGGATTGTTATATCTAGCTTGGATGTGTGTGTTTGGATGTGTTTGCATGTGTAGCGGTGGTGAAACCTGGGTCCATCCCAGTGATTCCCATCATTAATCTTTAATCAACTTTTAATCATGCTCTTTACTTTCCTACAAGTAGTTTAATCAAATCAATCAACTCCTGCATTAAATATTAGTCTTACTTGGACTAAATCCGACTAGCAAGATTCTTAAAAATGTTCTCCCTTGGGATTCGATCCTTGACTATACTGTGATAAGACTCATCTTCTTGCGGGTGGTATTATTGCATAAGGTTTTGGTAAAAACTCAGGGATTTCAGACCTGGGTGAGTTTGTTAGTGTAGTAAGAACCACATTAAATTCTGGCACCGTTGTCGGAGACAACAGAATCATCTAGTTAAATATAGTTCTATTGAGACTAATCTAGGATTTTACTTTTACTTTTGATACTATTGATCATACACTTGAATCTGGTTCTACTCTATTCGTCTTACTCCCGAAAGATCTTTCCATCCCAGGTGCCCCCAAAGACTAGTGTATGCACCGCTCGAATAGTTATGGCCTTGCTTCTAGCTTTGACCCTGAGATAGAATAAACCTTCCATCGGCAGAGTAGAGAGAACCAAGCTAGGATGACACAAGAGGAGGAAATTTCCCGAAGGGTAGCTCAAGCCCTTAATGTGCAAAGAGATAGGCTTATGCAAAAAGCTCAAGCTGCAGTTCAAGAAGAAATCCAAGTAGCTCAAGCAGCAACTCAAGCAGCAGAATTACAGAAGGACCTCAGAGAGTTATCCATCCCTAAGGTTGATGACGTTCATCACCCAGTACAACCTCCTCCCATCAATGCTCCAAATTTTGAGATCAGGGCACATTGAGTTACATTACTTCAAAACGACCCTTACTATGGTAAGCAAGGGGAAGATAGTCAAGAACATCTTCTAAGGTTTATAGATATATGTGCTATGACAAAGCAGAATGGAGTCACAAATGATGCCATTAGACTCCATCTCTTCAAATATTCTCTTGCCGATAGAGCCATGAGTTGGTATAACTCATTGCAATGCGAACCCATCACCACCTGGGAACAACTTCAAACTATTTTTCTAGAAAAATTATATAATCCTTCCCTCACATATGAAATTAGGGGCCACATAACACAATTCATTTAGGTCCCTGGTGAAACCCTTGCAGAAGCATGGGAAATATACAAGGAGCTTCTACACAAGTGTCCACACCATGGCATTCCTAAGAATTAGCTCATCGAAATCTTTTATAGGGGTGTGGATGATAATATCAAGAAGTTTTTAGACACCTCGTCTGGAGGAAACTTCATGCGTCAAAGTTATGATAGCACATGGAAGGTTGTCACCCTTGGAGCTGAAAATCAAGCCAACTAGGGTAGACATGTAGGGAAAGGAGTACTGAAGGTAGCTACGGTAGAAGCTACCCCTGAGTACAAGTCTATTGATGAATCTCTAAAGCTACTAGTTGCTAAGTAGGACAATCTCAGATCATATTTTGCCACCTATGAAAGGAGGCGCTCACCCCCTCGACAATAAGAACAAGTCAAGTTAGCTTCTCTATTTGGTGAAGCATGTAAAGGAACTGCTCATTCTACTCTAGCATGTAATATTCTCTATGATTTCATTCTGGGCAATACTTGTACCCAAGGAGGTAATGGTCAAGTGGAAAATCTAAATGCTATCCACACTATCCCTGGTCAAGTATATTATAATCCAAATCAGAACAGGAACCATCCAGGTTTTCAATTTGGAAATCCTTCATGGGCAGAAAACGCGCCACAACTTGGTTCAGATAATCAACAATGAGGTCTGCCAGGATACCAGTATAACCAACAACAAAATTTCAGGAATCAAGGGAACTTTAGAGTTAACTTCTAGAGAAAAAACTACAACCAATATCAAAACAACTCTCAGTTCTAGAATCCAAACCAAGTCCTTGATCAACAACAACAACGGCCACAAGCCGGTCCCATCTCTTCTGACGACAAACCATCGGCTATTGAGAAGAAGCTTCAGTCATAACAAACTATGATAGCAAACCAGCAAGCCCATCAGAAGGCTATTGAATCCCAACTAACTCAAATTTCAGCTAGCCTCAAGCCGCCTACTGGAGCTTTTGTTGGCCAACCAGAGAACAATCCTCAACATCTAGAGCAACTGAAAGTTGTCACCACCCGATCAGGAAAAGACTATTTTGATCCCCCTGTCAAGACACATGTGGTAGTTACGGATGATGATGACTTTGTGACTGCCCAAGACTCTACAGTGCCTGAGTCTCAACTAAAAGAACCATTAACCACTGATAAGACAAACAAAGCAAGATATGAGGAACATGTTGTTCTAGAAACAGAAGACACACTTGAGCCAGTTGTGCCAGTGTACAAGCCTCATCCTCCATTCCCAGCTCGACTAAAGTAGACAAAGCTTGACACACATCTCAACAAGTTCAAGGAATCAATGAAGAAGCTTCATGTTGATATACCCTTTTTAGATGTGCTGGCTGAGATACCAGCCTGGACGAAGTACTTAAAGTCTCTCCTCACAAGGAAATATATAACTGAAGAATATGAGACAACCAAGTTAGCAACAACTACTTCTGATATTATTCATAGCAAGATGCTCAAGAAGTAGAAAGACCCAGGATCCTTTGGGATTTCATGCCATATCGATGACTCTTCATGAAAGAAGGGATTGGCAGACCTTGGTGCTAGCATCTCTGTCATACCACTTATCCTTTGCAAGAAGCTAAGGTTTGCAGAACTTCTTCTGACTGGCTTGACCATACAGCTTGTAGACAATTCTATGACTCTTCCTTTGGGAATCATTGAGGATGTCCTAGTCAATGTAGGCAAAGACTCTTATGTCCCATGTGACTTCGTCATCATGGACATAAAAGAGCACTCCATACACCCTCTTATATTTGGCCGCCCATCCCTTGCCACTACGAGAGCTTTGATTGATGTTGAAGTAGGAACCTTCCTCCTCAAACTAGGTAAAGAAATACTCGAGTTCAAAGTTCTTGAAAGTATGTGAAGACCAAGCATGCAAGAAGAAGTCTATTTGATTAATTGCATATAGAAAATGTCACTCATCATGCAAGAGGATTATGAACAATACTATCCTTTAGAAGTGGCTCTAACAAACCCATCTGCTGATGACTCCATCGACGAACAAGTAAAGAATTGTGTTCTCCAACTCAACGCTGCAGAAGAAGATCATGAAGCTAAATTTGAGGAACTCAAGGTTTTGAATGTAACTGGAGAGCCATGCGAGAAACCATAGGCCCCTAAAATGAATCCCCTACCTAATGAACTAAGTACGTGTTTCTAGATGATCTCAAAGTTTGTCTAGTTATCATAAATTCGGATCTAACGTCCGAGCAAGAAGACAAACTCCTGAGAGAATTAAGGGAAAGAAGAAAAGTTATCGGCTACAAAATGAGTGATCTCACTAGGATCAGTCAAGTGCTTTGCATGGATAAGATCCCCATGGTGGAAGACCACAAGCCAACCATTAAACATCAATGGAATCTTAACCCAAACATGAAAGAAGTAGTCCTCCTTGAGGTCATCAAATTACTCACTACCAGAATCATCTATCCTATATCTGACTCGCCGTGGGTTAGTCCAGTATACATTTTCCCAAGGAAAGGTGGAACTACTGTGATACAAAGCAAAAATAATGAACCCATCCCCACTTGAATAGTCACTGGCTGGAGGATGTGTATTGATTATAGGAAATTGAACAAGGCAAAACGCAAAGATCATTTCCCGATGCCTTTTCTTAACCAAGTTTTAGAGTGGCTGGCTCACCAGGAATATTTTTACTATCTCGATGGTTACTCTCGATTCTATCAAATTCCTATACATCCAGATGACCAAGAGTAGACAACTTTCACTTGCCCCTTTTGAACATATGCCTTTAGAAGGATGTCGTTTGGGGTTTGCAATGCACCTGCAACCTTCCAACGTTGCATGGCAGCCATATTCACCAGTCTAACCGAAATTATCATGGAAGTTTTCATGGATGATTTTTCCATGTTTGGGGATTCATACGACTCATGCCTGAAGCACCTCTCCCTCGTTCTCAAATGATGTGAAGAAGCACATCTAGTGCTTAATTGGGAGAAATGTCACTTTATGGTGAAAGAAGGCATTGTCCTCGGCCATAGGGTCAGTAATCGAAGAATTGAAGTAGACAAAGAAAAAATCAAAGTGATTTCTAGACTCAGTATCCCAACCAATGTAAGAGAGGTCAACACATTTCTTGGTCATGCAGGCTTTTATAGAAGGTTCATAAAGGATTTTTCTAAGATAACCTAGCCTATGACAAACTTATTTCTAAAGGACGTTGATTTCCACTTTGATGAAGAATGTATCAAGAGTTTCAACAATATTAAGCATGACCTTACATCAACCCCTATCATCAGAGCTCTAGATTGGGAGCACCCATTTGAAATAATGTGTGATGCCAGTGATTACGTAGTTGGTGCAATTTTGGGCCAATATATAGAAAAGAAACATCATGCCATCTACTATGCATCTAAGACCCTTGATGAAGTTCAGAGGAACTATGCAACTACTGAGTAGGAACTCTTAGCAGTTGTGTATGCCTTTGACACATTTAGATCCTACCTCATTGGTTCAAAGGTGATTGTCTACACTGATCATGTTGTGATTTGCTACCTCCTAAAAAAGAAAGATGTGAAACCTAGGCTAATTAGATGGATTCTTCTCTTGCAAGAATTGGATCTTGAGATAAGAGACAGGAAAGGAACTGAAAATGTTGTGGTAGGCCACTTGAGTCATATCCACACCTTGGACACCGAAATGATCCCTATTAATGACCCTCTTCTAGGTGCCCAACTCATGAAAGTCTCAGAAGCTACTCCTTGTTACTTGGACTATGTGAACTACCTTGTCGCTGGTGTCATCCACCTTGAATGCACTAGAAATGCACTGAAAAATTCATGCATGATGTGAGGCAATATCACTGGGATGAACTGTACCACTTCAAGCTCTGTGTTGATGGTTTCTACAGACGATGTATCACCGAGGAAGAAGCTCAACTTATTTTAGAACAATGCCACTCAGGCCCCGTTGGAGGCCATATGAGTTCCAAGAGAACTACTTTAAAGGTTTTGGAGTGTGGTTTCTTTTGGCCAACCATATCCAAGGATGCCTACAACTTTGTTTTATCATGTGACAAATGCCAGAGGACGGGTAACATAACAAAAAGAGATGAGATGCCCCTCAAGCTTTGGCAAGAAATTGAGATTTTTGACATTTGGGGCGTGGACTACATGGGTCCATTCCCATCCTCACATGGATTTTGCTATATTTTAGTTGCGGTGGATTATGTCTCGAAATGTGTCGAGGCCATACCAACTGTTACTAGTGATTCAAAACTTGTCATAAATATGTTTAAATATATTATATTTCCCCATTTTGGAGTCCCACACACTGTGATATTCGACAGAGGTTCCCACTTTCTAGAAAGAAGCTTTGAAGCATTGTTAAGAAAATATGATGTAACGCACAAGGTAGCTTCCCTCTACCATACACAAATGAGTGGACGGGTAGAGATTTCACACTGTCAACTCAAAGCTATCATGGAAAAGGTAGTAGGCCACAACCGAAAGGATTGGTTAGAAAATATCAATGATGCCTTGTGGGACTACTGAACTACTTTTAAGACTCCTCTTAGGACAACACCATTTAGATTAATCTATGGAAAGTCATGTCACCTGCCCGTTGAACTTGAACACAAAGCTTGGTGGGCAATCAAACAACTAAATTTTGACATGAAGAAAGCGGACCAAGCTAGGATTCTGCAACTTCATGAGCTGAAGAACTTCGGATGATAGCCTATAAAAATGGTCGAATCTACAAAGAACACACAAAGTTATGGCATGATGGTCATCTGAAAAGGAAGGACATACAAGTGGGATATAAAGTTCTATTGTTTAACTCAAGACTGAGATTGTTCCTAGGGAAACTCCGTTCTCGATGATCTGGACCATACATTGTTAAGAGCATCTACCCACATGGTGCCTTCATTTTATGAAGTGAAAAGTCGGGAGAATTTGTGGCTACTGGCCAATGCTTGAAAGGATATTTCACCTCAGCTGATACGAGCATCGATGCATTGCTAGATCTCTCCAAACCATATTATATGTCTAAAAATTGATGGCTTCATGTCAAGCCATTGACATAAAACAGAGGCGCTTGTCGGGAGGCAACCTGATCCTTACCTTAGATTTTTACTTTGAGTATTAGTTTTAGACAATGCATCACAAGATGCAATCTTAAGTTCTGATAATTTTCATTTTTGAGATTTCATATGGAGGACACCTCGCTGAAAGGAATGCAACTACATCTGGTGGACCAACTGGCATGCTTTTTCCCCTCCATCTCAGATTTAGAGTTTGCTCAGGATGAAAAAATTTCTAAGTTCGGGGTGGAGGGTGGGTTCTACGTACTTTACTTCCCACCTACACCCAGCTGTTTTAGTCTTAAGATTCCATCTTTGCAGTTTTGATCTAAATTTAAAAAAAATATAAGTTTTCAAAGTAGTTTGTATAGAAACTTGATGAAGTTTTGATGCTTTTGTTTCAATCAAAGCCATTACCTAGCCGACTGTCCCATTTTTCCATGTAGTTTTGAATCATTATACCCTCCTTATTCAAAGAAAAGCCTTAAGAGGGACACTTTTTGAAACTAGCCAATTGTTTGAAATCATCTTGTGAAGATTATGAATCATATCACCATGATCCTTCAGTTATAATGGCAAGTATCTGTTGAACTAATAAGGATCAAACACATCATGCTTCCTAACTATCAAGTGGAACAATAGGATGGAATCTCCACTGGATCCCCATCAAGTCATTATTTGAGAAGAGTACGATAAGGAGAACAACTCGATACACATAATTGTAAATCAAGTTGCATTTTGATATGAACTCTCCTCTACACTTCTTTATCATCTTCTTATCCCTCCATCTATAAAAAAGAAAAGATATAGCCAAAATAGTGCCAAACCCTAAGTTCGGGGTGGCACACCATCTCTCTCTTTATTCGCTTCTTCCATACCCCTCTATGTCATAGGGGCGTACTACCAAGAAAAGATGCCAATGTGCACACAAAAAAGCAATCTCGAGTCGAATAGAGGAGAGTTTCACACAAAAAATAATAAGAGTTGTAGTCAATGAAATTGCAACCATATAATAAAAATCTCTAGTTGAATAGAGGAGAGATTCATTTCTTCCTTTCATACCTCCCTTCACTCCCTTTTCCACCTACTGGCACAATGAATGCCTACGTTTTCCAATATCCTGAAAAACACCAGTGTCATATTAGGTGCACACTTGTTGTTCTGTGAGTGTCTCCGGACTCATATGAAACTCGTAGACATGCTTGATGTTGGATAAAATGGGGAGGGAGTTTGTTTGAGAAATGAACTTAGGAACAAAGTTATTGTAAGATGTGTTATGTGATCTCAGGAGGTTAAGATGATAAGCCATACAATGCAGAAAAGAAACAATCGTGATGTGAAGATGAGGCAATCACATGAGTCGAAAGTTTTCATTTGGCGACTGTTTCAAATTTTTCATTACTCAAGGACAAGCAACGTCTAAGTTTGGGGTGTTTTGATGAATGCATATTCATCCGAGTTTCAATCGCCATCTCAGGCCCAGTTTTGCTCCAATCATTCACTTTTATTGCTTAAATCTCCTTATATGCATCTTTACTTAATTCTATGATTTTTCCTTATTTTTATTTTGCATTTTTATGCAGGTCAAAGAGGTAACTACGAGGCCCAATCCACTAATTGCGGCCTTTTTTATTAATGGCTGTAGCTGCGAGCTTCTCACTACACTGCAATCACGGTATCCTTCCCCACCAATCACACTCGTCTCCCCTCAGCACCTGAGGTCGACCCCCCTAAACCGTGATCCATTCTCATCAACGCCAATGTCGATCACGGCTCCAGTCCAACATCTCCGCAACCTCCTCTTCTTCATCTGCGACCTTTGCTGCCATCACCCGCAGTGTGCCCCACCTTCAACCGCGACCAGGGCCCTATTGGATCGTGACTTATACTGCACCTTGACCTGGGGTCATCGATAGCACCACTCGTGCCTGCCCGAGCCGCGACCCACTCTAGCGCTTCTCCACAACCGTCCGCGGCTCTCCCTCCACATCGTGACCGCCTACAACCCTAGTTGTAGCCACATCACCTCCCATCCATGTGCTATCAGTCGTGATCACAACCGACTCTTGCCCATGGTCTCCTCTCCTCCCTCCTCTCTGCATACCGTGAATGTAGCAGTCCACTTTCCAACTGTAGTCAAGTGCAACAACACCATGACCTCAGGCATCAAGAGACCCCACAGTCAGTGCATACACCTTGACTGAGGTCTCCCAGTAGCACCCAGCAGGTCACCCACTACTATAAATACCCCCCTACATCAGTCTTGTCAGGGGTTCAACTCTAGACACCGCTAAGCTACCGCTCTGTGCCTAGCCTAGGGAGTATGGTCTCCACAGCCAAGAGCCAACCTCTGTGGCATTCTTGCACCTCCGTTCACCCAGATATGCAGTCATCTATCTACATCTCCAACGCCTTGCATATGCCATCACATCCACGAGCTGCTGCTCCTACTGCGAGCAAGGAGAATGAGAAGAGAAGGAAGGTGGAGAGAGAAGATCTATCCCGTCTGTCATGGTGTTCTTCCCTCCTCATTCTAGATCTACTCCGTTGGCATGTATAAGACCATCTCTCCATCGATTTGTGTTCATCTTCTCCACCATGGACATGGTAGAATCTTCCCTCTCTCTTGTTCTTTTTGTTTCTATCACCATGAGCGAGTAGTTTCCTTTTGCTGGGATGCAGGGACTAGCCCCACTTCCCATGCTTACATGTCCATTTATTAAACATTACATGGATTGTATATAACTCTCCATTTCTTTATTAATCGTTAATTGCATGCTTTGTGGATTGATCACCTTCCTTGCATGATCTTTTATTTCCTATGTTGCAAAAACTTCAATGCGAAGGTTTTTGATATTGATTAACGCGGTTGACTCCCTTATGAGAACTTCTAAAGGGATTCCCTGAAGTCGTAAGTGTGTGATCAGTGAGGGGATGAGACATCTAGCCCACAGTGATGCTTTTGTGTGCCTGACGCCCATATGGGGGCCCACAATTTTAGTTGGATATTTGTATCTTCAGAGTTGTAAGTGTATGATCCGTAGGGGATGAGACATCTAACCTATAGTGATGCTTTCAGCATGCCTGACATCCTAACAGGGGGTTTGGAGCTCCGATTGGATTGTTATATCTTAGCCTGGATGTGCGTGTTTGGATATGTTTCCATGTGTAGCGGTGGTGAAACTCGAGTCCATCCCAGCGATTCCCTCATTAGTCTTTAATCAACTTTTAATCCTTCTCTTAACTTTCCTGCAAGTAGTTTAATCCAAATCAATCAACTCCTGTGTTAAATATTAGTCTTACTTGGAAAAGATCCGACTAGCAAGATTCTTAAACATTGTCCACTGGGATTTGATCATTAACTATACTGCGATAAGACCCGTCCACTTGTGGGTAGTATTATTGCATAAGGTTTTGCTAAAAACTTGGGGATTTCAACCCTGGGTGAGTTTGTCAGTGTAGTAAGAACCACGTCACCTATCAAGTCGAATAGGTCCTTTTCAAGTCAACTAGGTACTTCAGAAAGAGGTGGAGGTGGAGGAGGATGAGATGTAGTGGGTTTCTTTCCTTTTTAGTGCATATATAATTTCATATCAATTGTCATGTATATACATATACAAATTAGTGTAATGTAAATTTAGCATACATGATCAGTATAGATAACTCCCACTTTGAGACACAAGACCACTCTGCATTCTGCTTCACCAAGTGTGTCAACATCTGGGTGGCCATATGGCAATGGATGCTGCCTCCAAGTAGGGAAGACAAGCCTCTGGCTCACACAAACCACACCATCAGGTACTGGAGTGCCATGAATCTTGTGCCCTAGAAGGCATGGGTAATCCTTTCCCTCTACAACAATGTATTTGTGTAATTTTAGATAGCATGGCCTCAACCCCTAAAATTTACATAGAGTATTTTATATATATACCTAAAATATCATCTTGAAAAGACTAGCTACTATGTCATAAAAATACTTACAGCGGACGTGCTAGGTGGTGGGTCTACAAGATTACTCCCAACCACCTCTATCATAGGGGAAGAGTGTCACGATATAGGTACTATCTGAGTGGCATGTTGAGATGCCTACCACTTATTCATTGCTTCCTAGACTCTCTTATCAATTGAGCCATCTACCTATACATGGACAAAATAAATTCTCTTTGATTCCTGAATTCCCTTTGCAATAAAATTCTAAAAAAGAATAGGTTTCCTCAACTTTTGAAAATCCCTCTTTTTGGACATGTTTGCACTGTGATGGCCCGAAGAACACTCTTAGGCCCGCACCAGTGCCTATAGCCCTAACACATCTAGGATGCTCTGGGCAACCGAGAGAAACTATGAATTCATCCCTTATGCCCTAAGGGATGAACGAGCCTTGCTTTATCTTCTCGTGAAGATCTCACTAATCATCATCAATAGATATTGGTACGTAAACATAACAATCATCAATACTAATTGCTTTAAGAGCTAAATTTTACCATTTTTACAACTGCCTCAGCATTTGCGTGGTTGGTTATATCTCCTTTTTTGTTTTGCCTCCCATCTATCCACACATCATGGTGATGCATAGGAGTGGGAGTAGAAGAGGACTCAGTAGTCTTAGCAGTATGAGCAGTAGGCTACTAAATCAAAGACACGTGTAGTTTTTGGTGAAGGGTTGAATAGCACCTGAACCCATCATGCGTTCATGCACATTGAGTGCATGCCTTGCTCTTTGAGCATCGTTGATAGCCTTGTTAGTAAGAAGATAAAATTAGTTAGTAGCAATCAAGGTCAATCATAAAATAATGAATTCATAAAAATGTATACTAATTAATTTGGGAGTGAGCTTAATACCTTGAATTCATTGATTTTCTCTTGGCAACAAACATTGCCCACTGAGTCGGGTCCAGGTAGTTCCATTGCTCATTGGTTGACTTCTTCCTCTTATCAGTCTCACGTATATATTGTAACTTGAGAGTTGTCCTATAGTTCCTTTGGACCCTCCTACAATGTTGCATCACCTTTTTACAATGTACGCTTTCATCCAGTTCAAATATACTCTACAAAATTTTCATATATTTAATAGAGTATTCTAAAATATAGAATTATAAATAGCTTTACAATCATAATTGCAAATGATAATATCTCACACATAGTTCTTTCCATACAAATTTTTTCTTGCTTTTATCAGTTGTATGCCAAGATTCTACCTTACATTACAATGGCCATGAGTAAGAACCCCAAGATATGAAAAAAATGAGTTGCGGTTCTTTCCAACTGGATTTCCTACATGATCAAAATCCACAACCAATTTTAGTCAATTGCCCCTTTGTTGTAGAAACTTGTTCATCATAGTGATGCCCCTGATTTTTTCAATTTTTTTATGCTACTCATCAAGTGGTGCAAGGTCTTCAAGGGATACATCCTCAACCTAAAAACTAACAAAAAACACCTATAGGATATAACTTATAAATGGATATATAGCTAGATATATTGTAAAACTTACATCATGACGTGGAACCCCACCCTCATGGTGATCATCATCATGATCATCATACTCATGGTCAACCATCTAAAAAGTGTCATATAAAAACAATGAAACATTTAACATTTAACATTTAACAATGAAATTAATATAACATTGTAAAGTTCACATTGATCTAACATTCAAAAAATAAAACATTTAAAAAATTAAAAACATGCCTCTAATATGGAGATTTTTATCAATTAACATTCCTTTAGTGTGATCTCCAGTCACATATAAGTGATCATTAGCTTCAATATTTGGTGTTGGCAAGCCAACTGAGAATAAATTGGAGTCATCATACTTATCGTAGTACTCTTCTTCATATATAGGATCTTCAATGAACTGCCTTTTACCATGAAGAACAACCGACCATTTTTCATTTGTTGGATCATCGATATAAAACACTTGCTTTGCCTATGATTCCAATATGAATGGTTCACCCTTCTCATCAATCTTTTAAAAATTCACTAATGTGAAACCCAATTCATCCACTATAACTCATTTTGGTGTTATCAACCTAATTACACTTACAAAGCAGAATTTTGAAATCTATGTAGTCAAACTCTCATATGTCTTCTATGACACTGTAATATGACATTTTAGCTTGACATGGAATCTTATCCTTTGTACTAGAAAAAAAATAATTATGAAGCTTGAAGGGTGACCCCACTGTTTTGGACGATACTCTTATCATTTTGACTCTTTCTATAATATGAGAACCCTTTATAAGATATAACATTCATTTTTAGTTTGAAAGGTGAGGCATTTGATATTTTTAGCAACATTATCTGGTGTTTGAGATCGTTGATGTAAGACTTTATCTTTAAACCACTAAATAAATGCCATGTTACCTCTCTAGAAAGCCACATTGAATTGGCTTGAGGATATTGTTTCTTTATGGAATTAGTAAGTTTAATGATATAAACACTCACTTCGTCAATGTTGTGTAAAATATACAAGTGAGCTTGTTCCCACAGCTCATGACTAATTACTTTCATTCGTTCTCGTAATGTTCCTTTGCCAGAATAGTCCTAAATATTCTTGTCATTTGTAGGAGCTTCATTACCACTCTGAAAGTCGTTGCAAAAATCCATAACCTCCCTTGCCACATAACCCTCAATAATACTCCCTTCAGGACAATAACGGTGTCAAACATCACCTTTAAAAATGCTCATGTATCGTCTAAAAGGATACATCCAATGTAAGAAAACTAGTACCAACATTTTTACATCCCTAGTTAAATGGAAAACAAGATGTACCATGATATCAAAGATTGAAGGAGGAAAACACATCTCAAGCTGACATAGGGTAACAACCACTTCTCTTTGCAACTTATCAAGATTCTCAGGATCAATAACTTTGTTTCATAGATTGTTAAATAAGAAACAAAGTCTGAAGATTGCAAACCTTACATGCTTCGACAATATAGATCGAATTGGCATGGGTAATATTTGTTACATTAGAGTGTGACAATCAAGAGTTTAAGACCTATCAACTTCAAATCTTTCATTGATACCAATCTGGGGATATTGGAAGATTAACCCTATGGTACCTTAAAATTAAGCAAGCACTTTCAAAAAGTTTTCTTCTCCTTTCTAGACAATGTGTAACAAGAAGGAGGTAAATGTGTTCTCTCATCACTACTAACTACTTCTATTAATGCTTTCCTTATTCCCAGATCACGCAGATCCATTCTGGATTTGATGCCATCTTTAGTCTTACCTGGTATATTCAATAGGGAACCAATGATGCTATCACAAACATTTTTCTCAACATGCATGAAAACGAAACAATGCCTAACTGCCAAAGAACTCCAATAAGGAAGATCTCGGAATATTGACTTCTTCTTGAAGAAATATCTGTCACTTTGTGTGGGAATAGTACATTGAGATCTCTTACTGAATTCATTAACAAAGTCTTTTACTCTTTCATAAACAACCTTCCCTGGTATAGGTTTAGGGGCACTCTATTCCTCATTCGATCCATTGAATGCTTTGGCAACCTTTGATCGAGATGGAATTTTGGAAGAAACCTTCAATGACCAAGATATAAAGTACTACCACCATGTTTTAGTTGTATTGAATCAGTGTTCTATTCACATATATGAAATGATTTGGATCCTTTTACACTGTATCCAGACAAATTCTCATATGTTGGAAAGTCATTAATATTGCAAAACAACATAAGATGCAAATGAGATGTCTCTCTACATGAAGCATCATATGTCATCACAGATTCACCCCAGAGTTTCTTTAAGTCATCAATCAGAGGTTTAAGATAAATGTTGATATCATTTCCAAGTTGTTTAGGGCCTGATATCAACAATGACAGCATAACGTACTTATTTTTCATACACAACTAGGGAGGAAGATTGTATATAACAAGCATAATAGGCCAAGTGTTGTGTTGGTTGCTCAATGTGCAGTATGGATTCATTCCATCATTACAAAGCCCAAGTCTTATATTCCTAACTTCCTCACCAAATTTAGGTACAATATATCAATCTTTTTCCACTATGGGGAATCAGACTCATGTCGTAGGATCCCATCTTTGTTTTTCTTAGCCTCTTCATGCCACCTTAAATTGTTTGCATCTATTCGATTGATAAACAAGTGTGAAACCATGGTATTATAGGTAGATACCACATCACCCTAGTAGGAGAGCCAGTTTTGAACCTCCCCAAAGTCATCATTTTATACATTGACACCCCATATTTTGGACAATCTTTCAAATCGACATAGTCCTTTTGAAAGAATACACAATCATTCGGACATGAATGTATCTTCCTAGCCTTCTTCTCATTGCGCATAATATTTTCTTAAACTCATATGTTGAGATTGGAATCTTGTTTCCTTCAGGAAGAATTTCTTTCAAACAAAGACAACAATGGCGTGAAGCTTTTGTCGCTCCATCTATTGTTATCCTTCAGATTATACCATCTCAACACAGTGCTCAACTTCGTAAACTTAGTATAACATGTGTATAATGGTCTCTTAGAATCATGCATTATGTTCCTAAACAAGGAAGGTGGATCGTTGTGCTCTACCCCACAACTATCCAACATCACATCAATAACGTCTATCGGAATCGGTTCGTTCACATCTACATCATCGCCGACAATTTCTTCATTAACACAAGTACTGCTATCAACATCTATTGATCTCATATTTCAAATTTTTCCATGCCCTGTACAATCATATTGCACATGACATGACTTTTGATTTCATCACTAGTGGTGACTTTCAAGTTGTTACTACAATGCCTTACATGGACAATAGAACATATCTCCAAGTTGTTTCCTATGTTCCTCCAAAAATCTTATAAACTGATCAAGACCAACAATAAACTCTGGAGTGTAGCAATTTTATTTGGACATCCATGATCTATCCATTCTATGATCAAAAAGAAAACTAGTAATAGGGTTTAGGGTTTATAGATTAAGTTAAGGATTTATAAATAGATTAGGGTTTATTGTTTTTTATTTAGGGATAAGGGTTAAAAGATTAGGGTTTTGGGTTAAAAGATTAGGGTTTAGGGTTCAATAATGAATGTGTGTACCACCTATCCCATTCTCAAACACCTAGTCTCACTAGAAAGTGTATAATGTATGTATTCATATTTCAACAAAATTTCAGCAACATTTCCCCACAGTTCTCCAAGTACAAACATATGTACTTAAAGAACAAAGGGGGAAGTCCTGATGAAACATCTTGAAAATTGAATATACAATATACACTTACATTCTAAGTGAGATTAATTGTTCAAGAACAGTCCCAACCCGGGGACTATGCAAGATTTACTCCCAATGAGTAAATATTAGATGGGTTTCTAGGACAATGTCAGAAATGTATATGTGTTATGATTCCTATACCTATGATCATAGTTTTATCATTCATATCCTAGGTTTTATGGAACATCATAAAATTCAACTCATTCTTGATTATGTTCCCAAACACAAGTATGATTTACATGAACTGTAATAGGGTATTTCACAAATTGTTCTACCCCATGGTTTATATCTCTACCTATGCATCTTGGTTTGTGGTTTATATGGATAATACAAATTTCTTTAAGAACAAAAATAGAGAAATGGATGCCATATTAAGAGGAAAAGATAGAAAAGTAGAGAAACTTTTGTCATTTACAATCCAAAAACAAGTCATATTCATACACTTTGATGTCATATAAATCAAAGAAGTGAATGTAGGGCACATACCTTCTTAGATGGCACAAAAGAGGTGAGGAAAGGAGATGATGGTGATGATGACAATGGTGGCTAGCTCCAACAACGGAAGTGGTGGAAAACTCCAATAGTGGCAACGGTGAGATCCAACAGGGGCGGTGGTGAGTGAGAGGCAGAGGCAGTGCCAAAATTGGAATCGCCAGAGAGATAGGTCGGGAAAAGAATGAAACATAGAATGTGGGAAGGGGAAGATATTTTGCATATCTTAAGTGGAACATAATCATTGGTTATACAACAAATCAACAACTAAGGATTCAGTCGTCAGTTGCTAGAGATAAAATAGATGACTAAGTACAAATCTAAATGAAAATATTTTCCCTCGAGTTAGGGTTTTAGTAGTCTGTTGCTAGAGAAAAACAGATGACTAACTCTTAAATAAAAAAGAGACACTGGTAAAGGAAAACAATCGTTGGTTATGTCTGCAAAAACTGACGACTATGTATAAATATAAAACAAATAATTTTCCCTCGGGTTAGGTTTATAGTCGTCGGTTAGTTGTCATAAACCAATGACCAATTCCTAAAGAAAAAAAAATTGACCCCGATTTAGGACCATAATCTTCGGTTTCAAACGAAACTGACGATAAAGTTCTGAGATAATCATCGATTACCACCAGCAAAACCTACATCTATATACATATCCAAAAAAAATGATCTATGTTAGGACCATAGTCACCGGTTGTCCAATAAAAATTGATGATTACGGAGCAAATTGGGGGGGAAATATTTTTGCAAGGAGAAGGTACGTAAACACCTAGTCATCGGTTTCTTCTACACAACTGACACTATAGACCCATCCCCTCAAAAAAAAATTGTCTCACTAAGGGGATCAGTCATCGGTTAGATTTTAGAGTCGATGACTAATGAGGGGGTAAATTTTTCCATTGGGACATGGTGCAAAAATGTGTCATGCATTATAACAAAAACCAACGCCAGACTAAAAATTATGGAGGCAAATATTTTTCCATGAAAAGTTGTATTTTGCGGGTAATTTTAGATGTAGGTTTTTATGAAAAGAAACTGACATCAAATAAAATCGGTACCCGTGTCTTTTCTAAATAAGTAGGAATTCACATATGGTGACAATTGCATCAATTAACCGACGTCTTTGTGCTTTGGCGTAGGGTTTTTTTGGGTAAATGACACCATCAAAAGTGACATTATATGTCATTTATATACTAGTGATAATTCTCCATTCCTATGGTTTCTAAGATGGAAGGAAGAAGAAAGTGATAGATAGCTAGGAGTTTGATATGAATTCTGGAATTCCAGATCTTGGGCTACATTGTTAAGGTGTTTTCACACCGTAGTTGATTGGGCACTTCCATTAATTAATAGATTTCACAAATTTGTATTAAATCCACTATAATCTTCATCTCTTCCTATATGCAAGAATAAAACCCTAATCTACCTTTCACGTCTAGATTTTACAAGATGATACAAAAAGGATTATTTTCCTATTGTGATGAATTTCAAATAATTAACTCATTATCAGAAATGGATACTGATTATCTGAGATAAAATTCCTAAAGTTATTGTAGAATTTTTCAGAATATATAGAAGCTTAGGATGTTTGGTTATGTCTAAAATTGTTGTATATCTGAATGAAGAACTTTTCCTATCTAAATCTCCTTATTTACAATGATTGTTTTATACTATTTTTTAGTTCATATACATTATATATTATCTTGTAATTTATTTGACACTATAAATTTTTACTTGATATCTCAATTAAGTGGGTGAAACCATATACGAGTGGAAATTCATAAGTTTGTGAATATACATCAAAAAATCCAACAGAAGTGACTCATTCATTGTAATATATTTATTTATTTATGATTATTCTTGATTCATGATATTTTAGTAGATGTTGTGGATACCCTAGTTCAGTTCATACAAGATTTCATATACATGTTTGCTACTATGTGAGTTGTTTGAAGTAGTATTTTAATCAGTTAAAGTTTATGATGCATTAAATTATTAGACATGTTATATGTGAATGAAGTAGATGAAACACTAATAATAAGGAATTTAGTAAATTATGTATTTTCATTTTAGTATTTCTCTATATAATAAGTGAAGTAGCTCAATATCTCAATTTATAACATTGATTACAAAAAAGCTATGAAACGAATTCAATACAAGGTTAACTAAAAAATATTGATCAAATGATTGTATAGTGAAATTAAAGAGTGAATTATATAACAAATGCCATGAACACAGTAGATTCCATGCAAAGATTTGTACCACATTGGGAGAAATGTACATGCTACTGGTAGTTCTAGGATGATGTGATGGAGTGCGATTTTCACCTTTATGACCCGAATTTTAATTATGACTTTATATCATATATTATTTCTCAAATAACCCCACTTCATCACTCTCAAACAATTAAATGATTTTAGACAACCAATTTCAAGTCTGATGCACTATTATCATAATCGGTACCTTGTGGCATTAAATTTTAGCTCAATTAATGTTGTTACTCATATGATTTTATTCGTGACTCAAACATTATTATATGGAACTCAGTATTTTTTTATATATTTATAAGACTTTTATCGAGAATTGGTTAAAATTTCATATTTTTTTATGATTCATTTGAGAGTTATAAATTTAGGAAGAAAAACACTTGAAAAACCCAAAATCATTTTTATAGACTTGTTGGAACAGGGCCCTGACCCGGATCTGGATCTAGGGGAGGAGGGATCTAGATCTAGGGGGGAGATGACTGAGTCATCTCTCTCACCCACCCCTCACAAAGAAAGGGAGAACAAACAAATTATTTTTGGATCCACTATTCTCCCTCTACTCTCATCCTCGTTCATTCAAATTGGTTGCAAGAAACTCTACATGTCACCCCGATCTTAATGAGCCCTAACTAACCCCCCATCTCTAAATCCCAAAGGGAGGAGGATTGGACTCATAGGAGGAGGATCCCCATATATCCCTATACCACGGGGATGATATTAAATGCCCCACGTAGCTCCTCCATCTTCATTTTTAGCATAAAATACCTCTCAATTTCCCACCATCACCCTTCGTTCTCACTACCCACTCTCATCTGTTCTCTTTGAAAATAGAGCTTGGGGTTGGAGACACCACCACCTTCCATCCAATCCCTCCTCCTAAACTATATATAGACCGTGACATAGATTCTTTAACCCTCGCGTGGAGGTGAAAATGGTTGAGGTATTCTTCCCATAAAGTTTCCTTGAAGCTCATGTGAACTTCACCATAATGCATTACTGAGAGCCATCATGATGAGTCATGACCTACGCTTGACTCTTCATGAAGTCGTAAAGCCACTGAGACTCCCCAAGACTCCACAAGCTTGTGATATAACCTCAAACCCCATCTCCTCTCTATTTTCTCTATCGGCAACAAAATATGCCATTGTTGCTTTTCCATTCATCATTTTAAGCCACACATAGCCTGCTAACCTTGTACTTCATCTTAGAAGGAATCAGTAGCAAGTTCAACTCTTTTGCACCATTCAACTCAGTCTTCTTCCTTGTTAACTTTATTTTACCTGGCATTTATGGCCATGATGCAAGCAATGTTGAACAATCAAGTTCTCGATATGGTTGTCATACCATCGTATTGTCACACATGTATTTTTTATCATGGGCATGTTTGCCATTTTCACACTCTTGATGTAGCCCAGAAGCCCAGCTCCATCTCGCAAGCCACTTGGAAGATCTGCAAAGTTAGATCTCTCCCCTAATCCATGAAGCCAGTTGGCAATTCCTTTTTTATTTTTTGTTTGAATTTCCTAGATATTTTATGATTGTCCATACTTTTTAAATGCATTAAAATTAATTTGGAGATCTGGAAAAATATGATAAAATACTGATCTTCTTAGAAAAATGGATATATTATTATGAAACCATTATATTTACTTGTTATAGTACGATTTCATGATGATAATGGTATCTCTTTAATACATCTTAATAAGGTTTTTTATTAATATTTCAAACCCTAATTTTGCTAAAATCCCATTTATATGATACATGATCACATCACGACCCTATTGTAGTCTGGTGTTATGCTAATATCTTGATCACATGATTATAATTTCTAGATCATATTCCAATTTACTCTTGATGTGATTGTACATGAAAATGACTAAATGATCTATTATCATTGTTACTTGATTATTGCACATCAGATCATACCTAATTCTAAATATCATACCCTAATCTCAGTTGTTTGACTCTAAATCAGTACCTTTAATGACTAATGGGCAATAAAATGATCATCACAATACATTAATAAATGCCCTAGTGGGTCACTAGAGCAATGAACCATATATAGATATTGATACATACATGTTCTCATAATGTGTGAGGATCAAATACTTGTTAAACTTGTTGATTTGGATACTGATAATACTCTAGACTCCAAAAGAGGTACAATTTGATATTTAATCCTCCTTGAACAGACTAGTGGTATTGAATGATACTTAGACGTACTCTAGTTGAAAATCTTGGGCATGTACTTGCTTGAGCTACAACATTCCCTACTGGGTAGTC
The DNA here is from genome assembly GCA_963693085.1 of Alisma plantago-aquatica. NCBI lineage: Eukaryota > Viridiplantae > Streptophyta > Magnoliopsida > Alismatales > Alismataceae > Alisma > Alisma plantago-aquatica. Next base: position 929,075,278 of record OY856411.1, on the reverse strand, counting down.
TTTTGAGTTGTATATATACACTCTTGAAAAACCTTGAACATAAATTATAATTCCCCTTACGACTTCCTGTAATAATGTTGTTGATATTGGGTACAAGTGACCTCCTCATATTAGAGGGTGGAACTTGTATAACATGGTGACCCCTCCCATCTTGTTGGGGCGATGGAGCCATACGTATATGCAAGCATCTTGATTCGACATTAGTGGGGAAATTTTTGATAAAAATTTAATTGCTCAAATTAAACTTGAGTTTGAATATTGCATTGAATATTTTGCTTCTAAGTCATCCCGACTACAATATTTTAATATAAATGTTTTCAATTGTTCAATATTTCTATTTTCAAAGTGCATCGATGCGTTTGCATTGATTGTGTCTTGATTTACCTAATTTTAATCATCAAGACATAAAGACTTAATACATAAGGACTACCATACTCTTGCCAATATCTGCCAAAATGAGGAACGCTCAATAAATGGGATTATATATAAAGGGAATATAGTGCCTAGTTTGTAATATTCTTATCTTGTCACGTCTTTTCCTTGTTTCTTACACGCTCAAATGTATAAACTTGTTTCTTTTTAAATAAATGAAATAATATTTTTTCTTGCATAAAATGTGTGTGTTATTCAAGATACTCAAACATGAGCACTTTAATCCCCTTAACACTACCTACCCAAGTAGTGGGATTGGGATTAGGGTAAGAAAGGATCCATGACAGTTGGTATCTATATTAGAGGGTGGAACTTGTATAACATGGTATCCTCTCCCATCTCGTTGGAGCGATGGAGCCATACATATATGCATGCATCTTGATTAAGCATAAGTGTGGAAATTTGTGATAATAATTGAATTGGTCAAATTACACATGAGTTTGAATATTGCATTGAATATTTTGCTTATAAGTCCTGCCAAGTATAATATTATAATACAAATGTTTTTAGTTGTTGAAGATTTCTCTTTTCAAAGTGTATCAATGCATTTGTATTGGTTGCGTCTTGATTTACCTGATTTAAGGCATGAAGACTTGAAGACTTGAAACATGATGACTACTATACTCTTGCCAATATCTTCCAGAATGATGAATGTTCAACACATGGGATTATATGTAAAGTGAATGTAGTACCTAGTTTGAAATATTCTTATCTTGTTACTTATTTTCCTTGTTTCATACGGGATCAAATTTATAAACTTGTTTCTTTTTTAATAAATTAAATATTATTTTGTTTTAACATAAAATGTGTGTGTGATCTTTGGGCCACTCAGATACGGGCATTGTAATCCCCTAAACACTACCTACCTAGGTAGTGGGGTTGGGGTTAGGATAAGAATGATTCCATGATAGATGAGTTATCCAAAGCGTGCTAGAGGGGTACATGGGTCTAAGTTAAAATGTACAACTCCTCAAAATAGTAGGGATATCCAATATTAACTAGAGATTCTAGTGATACCCAACAACACCCAACATTACCCAAAGATTGTGGTGGTACCAAGTTTAGTTCCTACTCAGTGGATCAGCCAATGTGGAACCACTGGAGTAGGTAGTTTAACCCAGAGTGGTTTTGACTCTCTTCCTGGGTAACCACATTTAGAGTAGTCCAGTTTTGTTTTCTAGATGTTTAGCCACCGAGGCAAAATGTAGAGAGGCTTGTTGTAGACCGGGTAGCTAGTTAGCAGATTTAGAGTCTAGAGAACTCCTCTACATCTTGTACGGTTCTATTGTAGCTTACTATGATACTTTCACATGTCATGACACACTTCATGTGGGTTCAGGACATAGTAAAATGAATTAGAGATTGATCAAGAATGTTCAGTGACTGATTTATTCTTTGCAGTCATCTATAGTAACCTTCCATTTGTATGTTTGTGTATGACTAGTTCATTTTGTGATTCATCATGTATGTTTAGTCAATGTGTGCAGTTGTCTAAAGTAATCTTGCTATTTATATGTTTGTGAATGATTAATTTTTGTATTGATTGTTACAATTCTACATTAAATTTAGTTGCTCATTAACATATCTTTTAACTAATTAAGTGCTTTAATCTATTTCTTTGAAGTAATCATACACTGAGCAAGTAGGATCACCTCAATACTCACAATTTTGAGGGAAACCATGTGATTTGAAGAATGTCTATGCCAAATTAGATCTACCACATGACTTAAGTATCAGATTAGTTAAAATTCCATCATTCCTTATCATTGTAGGTCCTTGTATAGATGGGAGACAATTTCAAATGATGATGTATAACTTTGTTTCCTTAATAATAGAAAATGTAATAAGTTATCATGTAGTAAGTATATGGAAGTGTGAGAAATGGAATGAATGTTCAAATAAGTATCTTTATTGTTGAAATTAGATTAGAGTAACTAGGTGTTAATGCCCCTTGTAAAGTTATTTTATGTGACTGAATGTGAGAAAATAAAAAGTTCAAAATAAGAAAGGTGAAGGGTGACCTTTGTATTATGGTTAATACTCAAATTATACCCTAGTCGTATGATTAGTAGTTATTATGGGATGTGGGTATAACAACATAGTATTAGAGGCTAGGCTGAGTCATCAGGTACCGATAGGATAGAGTGTATGAATAACAAGTGTGGAAATTAGGAGGTGATATGTCACTAGATCTTGGAGATATGACCATTTGGATACCCTGGCCCAGTTTTTGAATACTTTGCTTGACCAGTATCAAACTACTCTATCTACTTTTCTCTTGATGCCCTTCCCATGTGTGTAAGGGAGGATGGACTAGAGAGAAATTTTGAAAGTATTACAGTTAGAAGACCAGAAAGTAATAAGGATATAATGTGATAGAACTTTTATTTGATATGTTACTTTGATTTAATATCAATAGAAATGTTCTTATGTATATATATATATATATATATATATATATATATATATATATATATATATATGCATTCAATATTCAATTTGTATTAATATATATGGTTCATTAACATTATTTTTCACTATGAAGTTACTTTGATTATTGTCTATATTATTTGCATCAAATAGACCAAAAATAATCTTTAAATGAGTTTTCCCTAAGTGGACATTATTTCTACATGTTTGAGATAAATAAGAGTCGGTTAATCATGAGTAGCTTTTGGCTTCAGGACTGCAACACAGGATGAATTAGTGGGATCTAATGACTCTTATTAATAATGTAATAAAATTTGAATTTGGATAAGTTAAACAAATTGTAGTGAGAATGTATATACACTATGATTCTAAAATATAAAGGGAAGAATATAATAACTAAGAATAAGTTGAAACTGGTATTCAAGGTTTAGGTTTTGGAGTCGCATATAATAAACCCTTAATTGGGCATAAAGGAAGAACGAATATAGATTCAAGACACCAATTAGTATATAGCATACACAATGAAGAAGAAAGAATTAAAGTGATATGAATCATATAATTAATTGAGGTACTCTTTTCAACTTGAAACAAAGAAAAGTTAAGAAAAATGGAGTTAAAGGATATTTATAAACACACACAAGAGATGGATCAATTATGAAAAGAGTCATGATAGTAAAGTATGTCAAATAAATAGATAGAATAGAAAGAAATCAAAAGGAAATAATATAAGGTTGGGATTAAGTTTAATGATTAATAGTAGATGAACTCTTTAAATTTGAAATATGGAACAAATAAGAGAAAAGTACATAGGACCAAGATAGAAAGAGTCACTTATGAGAAATGGATCATATAATTGAGTAAAATGCATATATGTACTCCACAACAAAGGGAAAATAGGAGGAAAGATTTAAGTATACAATAAGTACTAGTACAAAAATGTCATATCTTGTCATTTATTTTTGGCATAGTCAGTTATAAATCGATGACTAAGTGGGTGACACTAATACTTAGCACATAATTTGTCGATTATAAATGCTTTTCTATTGAGTAGAACAATGGTAAACTTCAAACCAGTAAAGTGAACTCTATTTAGTTACTTTGATGTGATACTAAACAATAGTATAGTTGGATTGGATTACCAATACTCAAGTAATACCTACAAAGATTATGAAAAGATTTAAGATGGTTTAATTTTCTATCTCTTAATAATTGATTGTGACATAGAAAATACTTTTATTGTCATTAAGAGGCCTTGTTTAAAATTTGTTGTGGTTAGAAATGAAATAAAGGATCAATGTTGAAAACACTATTCAAATATGAAATACAAGAATATAGTGACATATAAGATTTTAGAATTTTAATATAAACCTGAAATGTACTTTTCATTTGTATTGATATTTTGGGGATGAAAACTTTTTAAGTAGTGGAAGAATTGTTATGACTGCATTTGAGCTTAATTAGTAAATTAGGGTTCACCTAGATGGAAACATGGATAGATCACGCTATACTCAAGGTCACCAACATGCATATGATTATCTTGAGCCTCTACCATACCTACACCTATGTGGAAGGGGAAGAACACCTAGAAGATAGGAAACAAAACAAAGGGGTCAGCAAAAACTAGGTATGTACACATAATAACATTTTGGGAATTTTTGTGGGTTACAAGTGTAAATGAAATTTTACCATCAAGAGGGGGCCATATAAAGTTAGGTAAGATCAAAAGTTTCAATTTCAAGAGAATGAAACATTTCAATTTTAGAGTACAATATTTGTGTTGAAAAGACTTTGAATTGTTCACAACATTACAACAATTATATATTCACATGTAGATGTATTTATACTGAAAAAGTTATGGTACAACCATGACACCCCTGAATCATTAGGCTAAACAAAATGGGTGGAATAACACACCCTGGATAGAATAGTGCACCCACATATATAAAGTGGTGTAATAGCACACCCGAGGCAGAATAGCACGCCATAATGGTTATACAAAAGCAACAGATGACAGAAATCTATCAAAATAATAAAATATGTACAAATATGATGGCAAGATAAAGTATAACTCATAAATCACATTTTCAAGTCCAAATATCCATGTAGGTGGGGTTATATACACAAGGAACAACATATTTATCAATTTCAGTGGAGTCATGAGATTGTATTTCAGAGAATAAGGAATTTCATCATGAAGCAAATAAAAGGCCATTCATAAAGAAGCACCTGGGAATATTTTCATCAAGTTAATTCCCAAATTAAATTGGGAAGATCACATAAGATTCACTATTCAATACACATGGGTGATGAGAGAGCTACAAAGTAGTTGAATAATTGTTACTGTTTAGCTAGAAGTCAAACGTTGCCAACTTTCAGTTATTTTGGATTAGAATTTCCACTTAGGATTAATATTCTATATTTTTCCATCATTATAGTTTCTTAGGATTCTAACTAGGTTAGAAATGATAAATTTTGCAAACCCTGAAATATATCATCTTTCCTAAAGTTTTGGTCCATAAATTTTATTCTCTCTCTAATGTAATATAATTTCGTTTATAGGGTATACATTATTTCCAAAATACTCTTACGAGATCTCAATTACATGTACATCAATACAAGAAGGTACCACATGGTTTTATGGAAGTAATTTCACAAGTAGTCTTAGACAATCACATCATCTAATGTAAATTGTTATCAAATTATAAATTCATCGACATATATGTTGAAAAAAGTGTACTCTTGTCTATGTTCTTTCTTTTATTCCCTTTGATTCGAATGAGGATGATATAGAAAAGTATATGTCTTAGCATCATCAACGAACATGTGAATGTAGGTTTTCTTTACTTCTTTTACATCAACCACTAAGGCAATCTACCAAAAAGGTTAGATAATACCATGCCCTTATGTAAACATAGCATCTCCTCTTAATTATATAATTTTCCCTTTGGTATAAACATTGTAGATATATTTCCCAAATTTGGATGTTACACACCTAGTATTTACTCATATTATCACTAAACTATGCAAACCAATACCATCAAGATACCCGATTAAACGATATCTATTTTGACTATCATCAATTATTATTTCCTTAAAATTTTGACCAATAACACCTGACCTATTGAATAGATTTAGTTTACATAATTTTTACTATTATTATTATCAATTAATAAACAGATACATATTATACAATAAGTCAACTAAACAACCTAACTAAATACCAAAACGTGTAATATATTGATTGTTAGTTTTGTTGATTTCTAAGTATTGTATTTAAAGCTTCCATATGACTACATAATATTATTAAATAATGATATAACCTTAGTCATATCAGAAATTACTGAATTTTTGCAAAAGCTAAAATGTTAATGGATTAAAATACGGTAATAGCTTTCAGTAATCATATCCCTCAATAAATATTCAATGTTACTCTTAATAAGATACTATCTTAATTCTTGGTATCAATATTACGGAGAGGAGAATCCTACCCATTTTTAGCAGAAGAGCATTGGTCTATGACAAGGAGTTACATGTTGATCTTGATGAAGGAGGTCAACGGTCGTTGGTACTCCCCATATATGGTTGGAGTTGTTCTTGGGCATTGTGGTATTAGGGGTATCCATGGCTTCCCATACAAGACCTTCAAATTCTCTCACCGAGCTATAGTCAATCAGGGACATCAATGACTAGGAAGGATTTGCCCCCCTATAGACCACACTAGGACTCAATAGAAGGTTTCTAGGTTAGAAAGGTCTCTAGATAAGGCCACAGTAAGCTGGACATTGATGTGGTGGTGAGGACTCCTTCGAAGCCACCACCCATTGTTGCAGAAGTGTGTAACTTGCACTACAGTAGCTTTGAAGCGTCTTCAGTTGGCCAAAGTAGTGATTACTTATCCCTCCAAGGTGTTTGATATATTTTGGTAGCTTGAGATCTCAGATTGTGAAGGTAAATGGAACTGGAGGTAGAGATTTCTACTGGTAAGAAATTTGTAGTGTTGCACTTGACTTCTAAAATAGCTGGTCTCACCCAACCTCAAATATTGTGGCTGGCACAAGGTAGGAAGAGAGGGATGACCAGAGTTTAGAAGGGAGATCAGAGGAGAAGGATGAGCAGTCATCAATCTGGTGGTGTAAGCCTCGTCACCAACCATTGGGTTACCCTGCCATAACATACACATAGTCATGGAGGACGACAACTAAAGGGGGAAGCAAGGATGATATTTAGAATAGAGATGAAGAACAATGAGATGATGAGTGGAGATTCTAATAGTTGTCATTGTTGAGGGGAAAACATACTAAATCCATCACACATGTTGACCATAGATTCATCATCGATCTTATAGGTTGTAGGAAACCGAGTTCTCTCTTGTTCTCCCTCTGTTTTGGAAGTTTGTAGGTGCAAGGAAGGATCACCAGGAGAAGAAGAGAAGGAGAGAGCTCTACGCATCTAGGATGTAGAATTCTATAGTAGCGACTAAGGTTAGGGTGAGGAATAGAATAGGAGAGAAGGAAGATAGAGATGAAATAGAGAGGGTGACAAAGTGGAGAGGAAGACGAAGATAGAGAGAAAGAAGAAGAAGAGAGCGGAAGAGGAAGAGGGGGAAATGTTAGTTTACTACCATCACAATTGTTGGTCAATAGAAGGAGCATGGCTAGGGGTATGGTAAAAACACACATTCATCATGAGTAGGAAAGAAAGGAAGTCTAATGGAATATACATGTAATTATCAAGTCTTATGAATGTTATTCATTCAAATGATTAAATGAGTGGATAAATGAAGTCTGAATGAGGCCAAAAATGGTGTGGAGGTAGACTAGAGGTAGGAGAATATAAATAAAGTGTTTATTTTATACTTAGGTATGTTAAGACCATACAATAGGTTAGGGGAATTTTTGTCATTGAAGGGCTTTAGATGCATATAAAAGTTTATTCCCTCTCCAATGTTTTTATGAAAGTTAAGCTAGATATTATATTAACTAAATTAAATATTTGTAGGACATTTAAATGATCTAATAAATTTAAATGACAAGATTTATAAAATGTGAATACATAAGCTATTTTTTACAACTTCAATTATTTACAAATATTGTCACCGCCAGAATTGATGAGAGAGTATAATATATATTGTGTAACACAAAAAATAACAAATTGGAGTTTTAGGATAATTATGACTAGGGACAAAAAGGTCATTCTAGATGTAAATTAAAGCTAGTAGAAAAGTTAAATCCTCAAATTTGAGATACATGTTAATGCATTGATTATATATCAATTTGTTGAATATTTGAAATAATCACACTATTCTATTTAGAAAGGAAAATTATTTATTATAAAATTAATTTAAGTACATTTTACGTAATATCATTTTAATCAAAAAGTCATAAGAAATAGAAGAGTGATAAGACATGGGCCCAGAGTTAAATATGTTACACCTCACCAACCCTTAAATGGGATTTTGTCTCGAAATTCATCCATTCATAGTTGAGTCCACTATTATCCCTATTTTTTGTTCTTACTAGTTTATCCACCATGATATGATTCATCCAATCGAGTTCACTCAATCTAGAAGTTTACCTTAGTTTTGTAAATATGAATTTAATAAGTATTTTTTTAGGTTATATAATTAAGTTTCACTATAATCTTATCAAATTTTATTATCTTTACTAGTGGGTAGTTAATTAAGAAATTCTCCTAAGAGTTACCTACTTCATTTATTATTAAGTTTTGACTATACTAAAGTCGAATTACTCTCTTTAGATACTAAGCTACAAGACTATATCCTTTAAAAGGAATTAATTTAATACCTAACTAATGACCTAGAGAGATAGAATGGGTAGGTCAACTAGGTCATATATAACCATATTTCTTCTTCTTACCACATGATACACTTAGACTTATGGTCTTAGGATTGACCTATCTAATCAAGGATTTCTTCACTAAGGGTTTCTCTAATCAAGGATTTCTTCACTAAGGATTGACTTGGTTCCAGAAACCATCGATAAAATCTATAAATATTTTCTTTTTTACTTATAATTAAAAAATGAAAATAGTTTCTCAAAAAGAACTTTGTGATGGAAATCCCAAAATGGCACTAAAATCGACTAGAGAACTAGTCAACCATTTTCCATGACTTCACATATCATTAAAAGGTTAAGTCATCAAACATCTAGAATATTATACCAAAATGATCTTTTATCACATGATCAACTTTTACTAGATCCTAATATAGACCATCATCCATTAATCCTCACACTAACTAGGTCATAATCATGCAACTTCATTTTGAGGTATTAGAGAATCATATGATCATCCAACCAATATAGTGAGAAATTAGGGTTCCTTCTTCACTTGATGTTTTACAACTATGGAATCATCACAAGACAAGGTGGACTATGTAGTCAGATTACCCACTGTCTAACTCACTAGGTAAACTAGACACACCATGGAAAAGAGAGAGGTTGACTCCTAAGACCATATAATTGAACCAATAAATTCCACATGTCACTCCTCATGCATGAGGCATATCAAGATGATTGGGTATGGTATCCAGTACTTAGAAGGCTTAGGGAATATATATGTTGAGATACTATATACTGAAGAAAAGACATACATCACCCTATAGAATTTAAACCATGCTATCACTTAGCATCAAGGGAAACATTTTAAGATTTACTTACATCAGGGTTTTGTGATCCATTCATGCTCACTACCCCAAAGTGGACACATGCGAGGCATAATAGAAAAAAAAGGAAAATTTAAAGTGAGAACTAGGGTTGATCCAAGATATGAGTGTTCAAATCAACCTACAATTCATAGTTCTTAGGATATCTAAAAAATTAAACTCTGAAACGATGATGTTTAAGACTCCATATAGAGGGTTGGGTACATTGGGTTACTAAGGACCAAGTGTCAACCTTTTTGATAGTTTAGGTTGTGAAAATGAAAAAAAATAGTCATGGTTTCAAACCCAAGTTGACATTCCATTACTCAAATATAGTCATGACAACCTATATAGCGTTGCTTCTTCACAAATCATGGGATAACTTGATATAGTCAAGTCACTGACTTCTTTGCCTCTAATACCATATTATAAAGAGTGGGACCCAATAGAAGGTACACTAAAATGTATATTATAAGGGCCAAGAAAGTTTGAGTTGCAGAAATAGAACCATTGACAAAGTTACAAAATGTTACAACACATTGACTTCTGATCCTAAAGGTGTACAAATGATAGAAATATTACATTTTATTTACACAAGAGCCCAGTTGTAAAGGCAACAAGGCTAGATCAATCTATCCTCAAGGTAACCAACTAGTACACGATCATCTTGAGCATCTACCATACCTACACCATGGTGAAAGAGGAACACCACCCAAAAGATAGGAAACAAATGAAAGGGGTCAGCAAAATTTAGTATGTAAAAATTATAATATTTTGGGAATTTTAGTGGGTTACAAGTGTGTAAGATTTGCACCCATGAAGAGCGGTTCATATGAAGTTAGGTAAGTTGAAAAGAATCAGTTTCAACAGAATAAGGCATTTAAATTTCAGAGTACAATATTTGAGATGAAAACTCTATCCATTGTTCACAATATTACAACAATTAGATATATTCACTTGTAGATATATTTAGATGAAAATAGCTATAGTACAACCATGACACCACTAAATCATTGACCTAGATAAATGGGTGGAATGGCACACCTTGGGCAGAATAGCTTGCCCCTGTATTGTGAATTCTCTCATGCTTGATATTAATGTTCTTAAATCTGGAAACTATAATAAATACTTGTCTTTGCGAGGTTTAGAATTTGCAAATAGGATCTTTCATTCTAAGATTACTTTGTTTGAAAATGAAAATGCTTCCTTGCTTGCTGAAATCAATATCCTTGAATCATGTTCTAGTTCTACTTGTAGAGACAATAATGTTGATGCTCTTCATATTGATAGAGATTCTTATTTGACCAAATCTCTTTGCCTAGAAAATGATCTTTTGCATGCTAGGGATAATATAAATCATTTGTCTTGTACTATTGATTCTATGATGCATGATAATCATTGTTTGAGATTGTTTACACAAAGTTTCTTAGATGATAAAAAGAATCTTAATCAAATCCTAGACCATACTACCGAACAATTGGGTACAGACGGTATTGGGCTTGATATTAGACAAAGAAACAACAAAGACAAAGGACCTTCAATTTTCAAATACTCTAATTCCAAGGATAGAAGATTTTGTAGTTATTGAAATAAAATTGGTAATTATTCCACTTATTGTCCTTTTAGGAAAAAACCCCACAGAAATAGGACATGGGATACTATGCTAACCACTCCAGACCAAAAATATGATTGGGAACCATATCATCTTTCTTCTTTCAGGTCACATACTAAAGGATTGACTTGAGCTATTTTTTTTGTGAATTGACTTCTCAATCCACATGAAAGAAGAAAGGTGAGATGTATATGGGGTGGCAACAAGTGGAAAAGTAATGGTAAGAATAGAGGTAAGATTTCTCTTGCTCATATCCAATCATAATGTGTTTTATGCAAAGTTAGTATGCACTATGCAATGGTTCTTGAGTCAAAAGTGGTATATCGTGTCCCAATACACCCTCGATCAGAAATGGTTTCTAATGCTTTCATCGTGCATTACAAACTTGTTTATACATGTTTGGATATCAACTATACTTTTAGCATGCCTCTAAATATGTTTTTATGAAATATATGTGCTTCTTGACAGTAGTTGTATCGATCACATTCATCCTATTAGAAACTCGGCTGACAGGCACCAATAGGTGTTCCCAATAATTGTTTTTGGTCATGTTATCAAAATACAGAACTCGACTGACAACACTGTGCACATAATACTCAATTGGCTTTTTGGATGATAATTTCCCTCTTGACTTGATTTTCTCAACCATTAGACTTATTCTATGGCACTCCTATTGGTATCTTCATATATGCATATTGTGTTGCTTGAAATTGCCTATCTTGCATACAACTCTATCTTTCAGTTTGCTATATTTTTGTATCCCAAAAGTGGTATTCCTATATCTTACAATTACTTATCTTGAGTTGTTATGCAAGTCTTGATGATGATATCTTTGGATCTCTTGGTTGTGTCTTAAATTGCTTCCATTGTGCTATAACTTGATTCATCTATCTAGGTGTGTAATTTTATTTGATACAACCTTGAGGTTCTTAGTGGTAATTATCATTTGGTAATGATGCATATTTGCTAGCGAGTTATATCTTTCTTGTTTTTGAAACTGCATATCTTTTGTCAGGATATATCTCTAGATTTACTCATAGCTTGCCCTTTAACTTGTGTATCTCTTTATTTGTAGTCCTAACTTGTGATAATATCTTCTAGTAGTTCATATACATGTAATTCTTGCCTTGATTATCTTTTCTTCAAGTGGTATTCAACTATATGCTATGTGTGTATCTTGTTTCACACTTGCTCAAGCTTGTTCCTTGAATTTAATATCTACTATCTTGATTTGCTTGCATAGCATTATGATGTAGGATATCTAGAGCTACATTGTATGCAGAAATTGGCGCATCCTTGAAATTTATACAGATTTTTCTCCAGTGTCAAATTTTGATGCAAGACTAATGTTTTTTATGCAGAAAAAGCCTTCTGAGAAAGTCTGATCACTTTTCCATGAGCCTCGATGCCTTTTGGGTGAATTCCATCATCTTGAGGGTCAAAATTGTGATTCATTTTTTTGCAACACTTTATCTTGCCTTGATATTTGACTACAATTACATCTAGGGTTGTTGTAATGCTTGTCTTAATTCTCTTTACAGACTATGCTTGGACAAGCCCTTAGTTTTTCTCATCCACTCTCTTTATAACATTTGTTATATCCTTTTTGCTAAAAAGTTGTGTTTTTAGCTCTTCATACTCCCTCTTTTTGAAATGATAAAGGGGGAGAAATCATGTATTGTCATGAAAGGCAGGAGAGAAGGTTTGTCTTTCTTGAACATTAAGGAATGTCTTATATGAAGAGGGAGAAAACATGCCTTACGTAATGGGGATAAGGTAAACGGGAGAAAACATATATGTGTAGAGCATATATAACTAGAAGACATAGTTCCTATAAATATTATGAAATCTAACCATGTAGGAGAAATAGCATCATTTGAGGGGAGAACTCCATGAGCATCAATTGAGGGGGATCATTTGAACTCAATTCCATTTGAAACCCCTACCTTTCTCCGTAGGTATGATTTTACTTAAATGCTTTCAATACATTTATGGAATGGCTTGTCATCTTCAAAAAGGAGGAGAATGTTGACTCAAGGTCTAAATTGACTTAACCCTTATTTTCATGATGACTAACCATTCCATTATTTGTGTCTATTGCTTCTACTAGAGTAATCTGAGATTAGGTATAGACACACTCCAAATGCCCTAACTGCGCATGTCAACTTGGAGAAAAGAAAAGGCAAAATCATTGCAAGTGAACTTTTATGGAATATGGTGTAAATCCAATAGAATCATGATCATGTTGTAAATCACTTGTAATGATTGTATGTCTTGTAATTAAGCTTATAAAAAATTAGGACCACTCAGAATCAAATATTTAAGCACTTTAATGACATTTTCCAAAATTCACTATAGGTTGTTTTTCGGTTGAGTTATGAACTCAATTAATCCCTTAATGGATCTTGAAAAGGACATGCTTCAGTCGAGTTGCACACTTAAAGGACACAACTGATCCCTACACTATAAAAAACATATTTAAGTGATTCGTTGAGTTTCATACAAGATAAACTCGATCGATTGTTCAAATCTACTTTGGCATATAGTGCAATCGATCGAATTACCTTTATTGAAAATCAACCAATCACACTATACAGTAAAATCTAAAAAAGTGTTACTAATCATTGGAGTGTTTAAAAAATTAAAAATATATCTATTGCAACACCCCAAACTACTAGTTTTCACTCTTAAGTGTTCCCAAATGCTACTAGGCATCCTCAACTATAAATAGGTTCCCTTGGGATTCATCCCATGGTTAGACAAGCACTATGAAGGTCCCTATTTTATAGTTGAGTGCATCCTACATCCTCCTTTCTCTCTAAGATTAATTACTTGCTACATCCATTGGAGTGAGTAAAAGATTTGTAAGAGAGCTATTCCTACACATATATCTTGTGAGGCTCTCACTTCCTCCACTTCTCAATCTCACATTTTAACCATGAAGATGAAAGTTCTCTCTCTTGGCTAAGATAAGGGACAAAGAAGGCAAGGCTAAAGATTTGGAGCAAAAGAGTGGGTTTGCCCTTGGTGAAGGCAGAAGATTCCTTGCTCAAGTGGGTATGTCCTTGGTGGAATCTTCCCCTTGGAAAAGGTGAAGTCAAAGGTTGAAGATACAAGAAGAGTGGGGAATTTCATCCGCCTTGAACACGGATAGGAGAAAGTATGCCAGAACCCCAAGCCTCTTTACATCCACATCAATGCTTAACTAGATGGTCTCATAATCACTTCATTTCAATGCAGACCGTAATGGCCCAAGTACACTCAACACCCATTCACAGTCACTAGCACAAGGGTGGCTTCATATTGTCTAAGAGCATATCCTTTCCAACATGCTTGGATCATGCGACAAAATACTAGTGTGCCACATGTCCATGTGCGACCCACTACTAGAGGGAAATTCATAGTGATACCATTTGTTGTGATCGAGCCCTCTTTTCGAGGCTCAAATTGAGTTTTGGGAATGATGGACGACCTCACAGAGCACCACAAGTTCACATGTGTATTTTTTCCTCATTTATGCACAACATGCAATGTTATACCTAAGTTGCACTCCTTTTAATGAAATTAGTAAGAAAAAGATTGGAAAAGAAATGAGAGCCTCATATATGCCCATAATGTATTTATATCCACGAGTATATTATTTGTTTCACATAAAGAGAGAAAGTAATTAAATCAGAGGGAGAATTACATGGATCTTTATGTCAATATATAAAAACTATAGCATATACATCACTTGGTATCCTTACGAATCTCTATAGTGACCAAATGTTTATAGTTTTAGGTGACTATGTAGGCAATAGACATAATTGTTATGAATTTAGGAGATCCTACATATTTAATTTAAAGAAATCACTTCAATTCATGCTCTGATTCTTATTTGTTAATCCTTTAAAATAACATGTCTTTAAAACTATGTTTTTGACAACAATAGTACATAAATAAATTTATATGCCTTGCCCCCCTTGTCATGTCAAACAATTGATAGGGTGGATAGAAGAACAATTATGATTAGACTTTTTAAGGAATATACAATAAAACTTGACAATAATGTGTAACCTTAATAACACTATATTTCATCATCATCATATGCACATAATTCAAATAACACTCAAATAGATTTCCTTTGGTTATAATAGGTTGTAAGATATTAAAACCCATAAGAAAGGATACATAACATAAAGTAAAATCACTCCTAAAATAGAAACATTATGTAGAAAAGAAGACATTGATACAAGTTCCCTTTATTTTACAATGTTTTGAGCCCTAAAAAAACATAATATAAGGAAACTTAGACTGGGTCTAAAAATTAATCTATACATAAATTGATAATCATGGTTAGGAGAAGGATAGACATGAGCTCCTCCTCACAATCGACAATCTTGTCTTCAAATTCATTGTTATTTGTTTTCTATTCTTCTTCATCTACTTTTTATTATTCATCACCCTCAATCATCTCCTCATAAACTTCTAGAACATATCACTTAGGACATTAGCCATTATTTATAATCCAATTATGAAGTTATGAGCCACAAGTGATAGAGGTTGAAAACAAATGAACTCTGTTGGCATAGGCATTGATCTAAGTATAAAATAAAAATTGGGGTTGTTGACAATGTGTATTGAGGTTGCAGTGGAGGAGAAATGTAGAAAGTAGGATTAAATTGATTGTATGCATATAATCTACAAGTAGTATAAGAGAATAAGTATTGGTAGAAGCTAGCCTTTTGAGTGTGTATATGGATGAGAATCTAAGATTCATGTGTTACATAATATGGAACATGTCATTATTGGTATGGTTTTGGGTTGGATATAGCTAACCTATGACTTATCTGAAGTAGGAATTTTGTTGCATCATGTGTCTCATCATTTTCTCATTGATAACAGTAAAACCTCCCTAGATATGATGGAGTCCAGAAAGGGGAGGAACTTCAGAGGCTCTAGATCTATCACCATGGGAAGAAGTATAGGTAGGATAGGATCTAGATTTGGAGCATGGATGTAGTGATTATCCTATTTGTCTAGTAGCCAAGCTCAATAACAAATGATTTACACTTGTTAAGCAACCTATATGAGCATACACAATTAGGATAGTTTAGGTTTCTCAGTGACATTCTACAATTTATTTAATCAGATCATCCTATTCAAAATGTATCTAGACCACTTCATTCTAATTTTTACTAGAAAATATATAGTAGAATATATTTACCAACTATAAATTATTAGTTTTAGTTGAGGAAAAGATTAAATCTTACAACCATGCTAGAAAACATGCGGCTTCAAAAAGGGTGTTCACACAAGAATCTTAATTGCTAATGCCATGTTTTGATGATACATAAACTATTCAACTTATATGTTTCTAATATTTTTACTTGAGGAATTTCAGATAAGTACACTAAAAAAGCCTGAACTTGCAAACCCCAGTTTGAAGAAATCAAGTCATACATGAAAAAATTTCAAGATTGAAGAATATATAGACTCCTCTTAAATATTTGATTTTAAATCATTTTTAATGATTGTATGACTTGTAAAATATATAAAATATTGTAATCAAATTAATTAGATCAAATTAATTTTGCACTAAGCTTTAATTGAAATTTTCCAAACATCTACTTTCATCATTTGAGATTTTCCTAGATAAAGTTTGGACGATGAGCAAGATTCTTCCCATAATCTGATTGCACCGATCAAGATTCTACTATCATTAATCACAACCAACAATATACAATGGAAAGATTTAAAAATTATCATAGATGAGATTAAACAGCAGAAAATCAATTGACGGACCTGACATGTCTTGTTTTTTGTGGCATGGGCCATGTTTTTGCAAAAAAAGTCTAACTAAAAGAATTGTAGTTGTGAAGTTCAATATAGCTATTGTAGTTGAAAACATGCAGAAAATACATCTTTTAGACACCTATTAAAACAACAAGACTTTTGCGTGAATGATTCTAATGGGAAGGAGACATCATGAACTATATGTGTGACCACTTGGACTTCATTCCATGTTCATCCAAGCACTAAAAAGGAATCTATACTATATTTGAGAGTGAAAGGGACCCAACCCACCTGATCCAAATGCATGAGCTTAACCACTTGAGACATCCATTAAAGGGATTATGAAATATGTAAGTGAGATAGTCATACATGTATATCTTGTGAGCCTTTCACATTTTGAATATCCAATCTCTTTAGCACATTAAGATTATGATTTTCAATCATAGATAAGAAAGGAAGAAGAAGAAGGGCATGTGTCACTTGGTGAAGGTGAAGTCAAAGATCGAAAAAAATGGCATGAAGACTATGTAAGACCTTGGAAAACGTAGAAAATTATTCTCCAAAAGTTGTTAAAGATGGGTGACAATCAAGAAATGAGATACTTCTTGAACATTCAATTTAATATGTAAGAAAGTTGCACTATTTATAGAGGAGAATGCATTTCCATATCAAGGGTCAAACCATGAATTATGAAAAATGATCAATCTTCCATCAAGCAATCAGAGGGAAACTATATGCCACCACATTGAATTACAGCCATGGATGTCAAACTTATAAGCATTATTTATGCCTCTATCTCCTCTACATAGTTCAACCAGATACTTTCTTGTGACACCGCCTATGAGATAGGGAGGAAGATATTTGTCACTTATGAGGGAATGGATAAAGTGAAGGAAAGAAAAACATACATAATCAAGCAATACTTTGAAAACTTACACTTGAGCAAGATTGGGTCCATTACCGAGCTGTATTGTAGTTTCAATCAAATTTTTAATGGCTTTGCAAGTCTTCTTCGAAATATGGAGTCTAATAAGACACCTGCTAAGATTAAAAAGTCTCTTCCTCACTAGTGAGAATAGAAGGTGATGGTTATAAATAAGCCCATAAATCTATTTGAAAGTTATGCCTAGATAGCCAATCATATGATGATTGACATGCCATATAGGATTTTATTATTAATAATAATAAAGGCAAGCTTCCAATTCATTACGGTTACACTCGGTTATGAGACAGTAAGGAAACATTATGAATGTATAAAGAATGACAATATGCAATGATGTATGTCTTCAAGTACAAGACTTGAACAGTGAGATCATAGAATGCTAAGAGTATGTACATTTTTATTATGTCCCTAGTCGGTTGTTACTATGGAAGGCATATAGACACCAGTAACACATTGAAGTGGGGGTTGGTTGATTATATAAACTCATTATTCATGATATGGAATATCAAACCAAGCACACAAATACATGTTATGGAATAGTGTATCGGACAAACCCACCTTGAGAGTGACACATGGAAGCCATCATTGGTGGTCATTGTCATATCTCATAGTGAAGCTGGTGATTGTGGTTCTTAGACCTGAAGTCACTACACTCATCACATGTCATTAGGTATACTTTGACATCATCAAATGTAATCCTAAAATAAGGGTTGTCATAAAGGTGATGATTTGGTAGTTGTGACACATGGGGACTGACTGTGAGTGACGTAGCTGGGATTTGTCCCTCCTACTGGAGTTTGATATCCTAGCCACTTGATAGGAGAGATTGAGAAACAAATGCACGGGCACATGTGAATTAATATATGATATTGAGGTCACATATATCTCAAAAAATCTACTCTCGGTTCAAGGAACAAGGATTGAATGTTGAGAGGATGATGGATCCATAACAAGAGTTCATTCCAGATATCAGAGACAAAGGAGTTATAGAATCACTACAACACCTTAAACAAATTATAGGTTGAAGTTTTTCTCCAACTTTTCATTCACTTGGGTAGCACCGATGTATGACTAGGCAACGTTCTCTGCTTGTGATGTCATAAGTTACTTATGGACATTCACTGCCAGTGTGATATGGGACCTACAAGATCACACACATAGGAACTCATCTAGAAGAGCAGTTTAATCTTGAATGGTTATTGAATTGGTTGCTAAATTCTTAGGTACTCAATTCACACAAAAAAAATCAATTGAATGGACTGCCAACCAATCGGCTCACCTAGTGAGACAACTGTTTGGAGTGTCAAGTTGATTGGAACTAAATTGGTTGAAGTTCAACATGAAACGGGGCACTAACCGATCCATTCACTGGATGAACTGATTGGACCAGATGTGATGAATGAAGGTTATAGTATCTTTCCCAGATTTGTGAGAAAGGTTGCTCGTTTCACTTTTTCAATTCGATTGATAGAATAATTAATGTTTGCATTAATTGGAAATGATTTTGCCAAAATTCATATGTGATTAGGAAACAAGTAAAATGATTGATTATGGCCGCAAAATGGAAGTCTCACGTTTGAACCGATTGGTTCGGTTGCCAACTAACTGAGTCAGGATTTAGAGGTTGATAAAATTCAAGATCTTCCAATACCTTCCACTCCCACACACTGTGGGAACCCAGACCCTAACCCCCTGTAAATAGAGGAGTAATGGGGGCTTCCCAGAACACAACTCAATTGCCTCTAACAGTTGTTGTCCTCTCTAATTGTGGTAACTAATAGAGATCATGAGAAAGTCTTACTTGCTAAATGGAGAGATACAAAGGGAGAAATAATTGTGGAGAGCAAGTTGGTGACTAGTACAGAAATAGGAGGGACAACTCCTTCATGTCTATTCTACTAGAATGACATTAGTTCAAGTTGGTCTATGTGAACTTATCTAGAGGCGAGGAGGCTTTTGTCTGCCACTAGGAGGACAATGTCAACCTATAGGCTACGGTGAGATCATGAGTTTTTGTAGATGTTGTTCAATTTTGTTGTGCATGATGAAGACCAGGAGCTTCACAAACACCGTCTAAGAGAAACTTGAAGACAATTGCACTGCAACGAGTAGTTATCATTGGACTTGCTCCAGGACCAGGTTTAAACTTGTTAAACTGTCTTTGTTATTTCATAGTAGTTGACGTGATGTTGCTATTATGGGGAATACAAACAAAAAGTTTGTCTTTCTGCTACATGTCTCTATGCTCATATTTTCCAATAGTGGTATCAGAGCCTCATCAATTTACTATGTTTTAGGATAATAGATATGATCCAAAAAAATTATTTTATTATTTATTAATTTCATATGATGTGAATATTTAAACTATCTCATATGTGTATCTGATCAAAATCCACATAATTTGAAACTAATATATATTTATATATATGAATAATATTATATATACAATTTACAAGTGCCATCCTAAAAGCTATTTTAATGGTGAATGTGTAGCATGGTTATGGCCAATCACCCAAATATATGTGTGTGGTTGGATGTTTTGGTTTTATTCCTATTTTATATCAATTTTCATATCGAGACTCTACCTTTTTATTCCCAATGTAAAGTTAATTCTTTCCTACCTATACCCCCCTTAAATGTAACATGAGGTTTCCCATTACAATGTAATAATTTAAGTATAAATTGGATAGTTTTGTTTATTTAAATGACTAAGATTATGATCAACGTCAGGAGAGATGACCGACTGGAGAACCGAGGATGATAGACTGCAAGAGCAGTCTGACTGACTGGTGGGGAAGACGACCATCTGGAGGTGTCCAGACATCGGTTGGACAGGAGGACAAACAACCATTTTATGAGACCAACCAATCGCTCAAGAGGAAATACAATCGGTTCAAGGGTTGAATTGATCAACCCAGATTTGCAAGCACATATCTACACCAACAACAGCTTAATACATATGATGTGAAGATTGGCCTAGGTGGTAGTAATTCCATGTGGCTCCAAAGAATTACAGTAGACATGGCCATAACCATCACTTGTTATTTTATATTGCATGTTTAAGTTATTGAATATAGCATGTATATAATATACACTAGTATGCGATGATTGGATATGTATATATATATATATATATATACATATACATATATATATATAAATACCTAAATCAAACATGTTAAGTCTAAGATACTTTCCATAAGTGGCACAAATGAAAAGCTTGATCAACCAAGTGTAGGTTACGCCCTAGCGTGGTGCACTGTCTATCTCGTGGAAGTGTGAAGGTAATAATATAGGTTTCTCCCGAGCGGGATGCATTATTATCGTGTTGCCTTTTGGGTCAGGATTAACTGGTGATTCTTAGAGAGTCTAGGCCCATAGCCATTCATGGATTTGCACGTATAATTTATCAAGAGTTACATATGATGCAATTGTGAAACATTGCCTACCTTATTGGTTGATTATTTATTGTGGCGTTGGTCGGGTGATAATTGAATCATTTTGGATCTTGTCTCATTAGAAAATTGTTCGTTGTAATTTTACAAATTAATACTTGAGGTTTGTCAAAGTGATCAAAATAATGAGAGTGGTTTTAATTAAAGACCTAATCAATATCATCAAATTTTTATCAAATAAAATCAAATAAAAAATATGTTTTTGACAATAAAAATTGCAAATTCTTTTGTAGAATCAAATGGCAACGAACAATAATCATTTTGCTCTGTGATTGGTCCTTGAGAAGGACAAGTTAAATGGGAACAACTTCCATGACTGGTTTAGGATGTTGAGAATCATTCTCATACAGGAACGCAAGCTCTATGTCCTAGAGATGCCAGAACTAGATGAACCCCTTCCAAAAGCACCAAGGACTTCTAGGGATTCTTACAAGAAGCATACTGAAGACATTGTGGATGTCAAGTGTATGATTCTATGCTCCATGAACTATAAGTTGTAGAGGCAGCATGAGAATATGGATGTGATTGAGATGGTCACAAATCTCAAGAACATGTTTGAAGATCAGGAAAGACAAGAGAGATATGATGCCTCCAAGGCATTGTTCAAGTGCAACATGGAAGAAGGAGACCCAGTAGGTCCACATGTACTTAAGTTAATTGGAAATGTGGTGAACCTAGATAGATTGGGATTCCCCTTGGGTCAAGAGTTAGCCACTGACATGATTCTGCAGTCCCTATCAGAGTCACATAGTTAGTCTGTCATGAACTACAACATGAACGACTTTGACAAGACATTGATAGAGTTGTTGGGCATGTTGAAAACAATTGAGGGATAAATGAAGAAATACATGCCCAAATTTGTGATGATGATCAACAAGACAAAGGAAAATTCTAAAGTAAAAAGGAAATCTAAGAAGAATTCTAAAGTTGGCCATAAGTCCAACTCTTCATATCTCAAGTCAAAGGGAGGAGAGAAGAAAAGAGGTGACGGTCACCATTGTCACCAGTTTGGACTTTGGAAAAGAAATTTCCCACTCTGGTTAGAGGAACTAAAGAAGAATAAGGAAGGTGATGAGGCCTCCACTTCAGGTATAAATGTTATAGGATAAATTTGATTACTTCTTCTTGGTATACGATACTAGATAGAGATCTGACATACTTGATGTGCAAAATTTGATAATTAGTAAAACCCTTAAAGAAAGGACAAAGATGGACAAGGCAGAGCAAGAGTTGATGAAGCTTTAATCTATATTAAAATTTATCTTTGCCCAATAGACATGTATTAGAGTTAGTTGAAATGCTATCTTATTATGCCAATAAAATAGAAACATTTACTTTAAACATCTTGTATGACAAGGATGGTAAATCAATAAAGTAAGTTGTTGATGTTTCTATTTCAAAAGATATGATCTTGTATGGAAATGCCCAAACATCTAATTGTCTTTTTATGAAAGAATCTTGGGATGAATGTTTATAATATTAATACCAAAGGATTATAATTGATAACTCACAACAGTCATTGGCAATGGTCACCTTGGACGTATATATAAGAAATGTATATCTAGAATACATATTGATGTTAATCTAGACTCCCTCAGTTATTGAACCTAAGGAAATATGCAAGTCTTACTTACGCACAATGTGACATAACATCCTTCACTAAATGTGGTGGGAGGATAAGCCGTTAGCTAGACCTCATACATATGATGCATGAAGATCTTATCGAATGACTTCTATAGATAGTTACTAATACTTCATTTAATTTACTGGTAATATGATGATATGTACTCAGTAAAATAGAAACATAAATCTCTTGAAGTGTTCAAGAAGATTATAAATGAAATATTACTTTGATGAAAGTATTAAGAAACTTTATTGAGATCAAACATTGAGATACTTTTACATCAACATCTTGAGAACCTTTAAAGAATGAACTGTGAAAGTGTATCATAAGTCAAATCCATCTGAACATGATGATGTGTCAAGATGAAGGAATCATACCATGATGAGTCATTATTAATTAATCTAATCTTCTTATATCCTCATAATTATACGCCTATCAGAAAATGATGTATTGTCTGAATGGTTTGTAAGACATCATATATGATATGATATAGGAATGTCCCAATGTGTCTAAGGGATTGAAGACCTACATAGAGAAAGTAGTTTCTTGAATAGGTTTATCAACAAACCATAATTGTTGAATATTACTATTAATCCTAATCTAATAGCAAAAACAATCATGGGATAATTGAGTTCTTATAGAATCATTGGGAATAAGAGTAGAACTTGAAATGTTCGAGGTAAACAAAGAGGTACAATGAGAACTAACAGAATCACAAGTTCTTATGGAATCTCAAGTTCATCATGTGACACAGAACAAAACAGTTCTAGAAGAACATGTCTGAGATTGGAGGATTGTGAATCCAACAACTAAGACAGGTTGGTCATGACAAGATGAACCAACTAATTAATTAAAAGCTATTGAGAACCATAATTTAATTAATGCCTCAATGCCATTATCGTTTCCATGTAAGCTAACAAGGTAGACTTAGTACTTCCACCTAAAGGGGTATTACCTAAAGGGTGCAATAGGGTCTTGTTGCAAAGTCTTGTACAGACAACATAAAAGAACGAATTGGTTGAAAAGTCTTTCAATTCAGTTCAAGTTGTTGAACATAAAAGAAACTCCTTTACCAATTATCATGCTTGATGTTGCAACTTGTATAGATTGTAAGAATTGACATATGAAGGTTAAAATTAGATTCCTTAAAGTAATATGTGAGAGGATGTGTACGTGACATAGCCTAAAGTTTTTATATCTCCATGAATGCAAATAAAGTCTATAAGCTACAAAGTTTCAATCTTTGATTGAAACAAGCATCTCAAAGATGGGATCTTTTGACTTGACAAGATAGCCAATGAGTTTGATTTGAATTAAGATAAAAGATGAAATATGTGATAACAAAACATTTAATGGGAGCATATATGAATATTCCACATATGATGAGGAATAACATCTCAATATTGTGAATATTGAGAGATGGCATGGAAAAATTCTTCAATGAAGTATTAGGTGAAACATTTTTATAAGATAGGGACCAAGACCTATAGAGATAGTTCTTGAAAGTTTCACACTGTATGTTTAAGCATGTACAATAGAAAAGTGTTGAAAGAGTTCAATACGGAAGGATTCAATGAGAGAGAATCTGGATTAGCCTCTCATGAACCATATGCTCCAATTCTTGTGAAGAATGGAAATGGCATGATTAAGATTCCATAGGTTGTAGCAATGATCTATCACGAATTCTATAAGTGTACTTATCCCATATAATCTTGTATGTATTGGACATGAAAAGATGATTTAAATTCCAATAAGGGTTATTGGAATGTCATTAAAGATATCCATTAGTACTTGAGAAGTACTTAAGGATAGATTTATAGTCAACAGAAATAGAAATTAATGAAGATTTGGGTGTAAAGGGCTACACAAATGCAAGCTTACAAAATAACAAAAGTGATCACAATAGAATATGTTTGATTTAAAGGGAAAATGTTGTTAGCCATTAATTCTACTCTAGAATAGAAGTTGAGTATATTTGTGTTATGAAGACATAGTGATATTGTATGGATCTAGAAGTTCATATGATGAACTTATAGTTGTTCCAACCATTGATGACTCGGTATTGATACTATGCCAACAATGCAGATACTTCTTAGGCAAGGAAAATCAAATTCCATATTATAGAAGTTTCAACTCATAGTGAACAGATAAGAAAAATGAAATATACCGACTAATATCAAAATGTTGCTAACCCGCAAGATCAACACTTACGCAATAGAAACATGGTGGACATATTTAGATCCTCAAAATGATATTAGTGGGTGATTGTCTCTAAGTGCAAGCGGGGGTCTGTTGGAAAGGTATGCCCAGAGAGACAATCATATGATGATTCACATGGAATATAGGATTTGATTAATAATCATAAAGGCAAGCTTCCAATTCATTATGGTATCACTCAGTTATGAGATAATGAGGAAACATTATGAATGTCTAAAGAATGACAATACTCAATGATGTAGGTCTTCAAGTACAATACTTGAACAATAAGATCATGTGAATGTTAAGAGCAAGTACATTCTTATTATGTCCCTAGTCGGTTGTTACTGTGGAAAGAAGATAGACACTAGCAACACATAAGACTAGAGTGTGGATTGGTTGATGACAAAATCTCATTAGTCATGATATGGCATATGAAACAAAACACACAGATACATGTTATGGAACAATGTATCAGATAAAGCCACCTCAAGAGTGACACATGGAAGTCATCATTGTTGGTCATAGTCATCTCTCATAATGAAGGTGGTGATTTTGGTTCTTAGACCTCAAGTCACTACACTAATCACATGTCGTTCAGCATGCTTTGACATCATCAAATATAATCCTGAAATAAAGGTTGCCATAAAGGTGATGATTGGGTAGTTGTGACACATGGGGACTGACGGTGAGTGATGTAGATGGGATTTGTCCCTCCTACTAGAGTTTGATATCCTTGCTACTTGATAATCAAGACTGAGAAATGCATGCACATGCACATGTAAATCATATATGATATTAATGTCACATATATCTAAGATAGTTTGCTCTTGGTTCAAGGAACATGGATTGACGTTGAGAGGGTGATGATTTCATGCCTTGAGTTCATTCTAGATATCAGAGAAAAAAGAATTATACAATCACTGCAACACCTTACACAGATTGTAGGTTGAATTTTTTCTCCAAATTTCCATTCACTTTGGTAGCATTGATGTGGGACTAGGCACCTCTCTCTACTTGTGATGTTATAAGTTAGTTATGGACATTCACTGCCAATGTGATATCGGACCTATAGGGTCACAGACGTAGGAACTCATATAGAAGAGGAGTTTAATATTGAATGATGATTGAATTGATTACAAAATGTTTAGGTACTCAATTCACACAACAAATTAACTAACTAGACTACCAACTGATCGGCTCACCCAGCGAGACGGCCGTTTGGAGAGTAAGGTTGATTGGAACTGAATTGGTTGAAGATCTGCACGAAATGGGGCACCAATCAATCGACTCATTAGGTGAACCGATCGGCTTAGGTGAGTAAAACGACTGCTTCACCTGGTGAACCGATCATCTCAGCCATGCAGAACAAAGGTTCGAGTAGCTTTCCTGAAATCATGAGAAAGATTACTGATTTCACTTGTTCAATTTGATTAGTACAAGAATTGATGTTTGGATTAATTAGAAATGATTTTGCCAAATTCATGTGTGATTACGAAAGAAGCAAGACAACTGGTTCAGGCTGCAAAACCGACTATTTCATGTGTAAACCGACCGGTTTGGTTTCCAACCAAACGTTTTGGGATTTGTAGGTTGAGAATGTTCAAGATCTTCTTATCCCTTCCACTCCTAAATAGTATGGGAAGCCAGACCCTAACCCCCTCTAAATGGAGGGGTACCAGGGACTTCCAAGAACACAACTCAAGTGCCTCTAATAATTGTTGTCCTCTTAGGTTGTGGAAACCAATAGAGAGCGCTAGTAAGTCCTACACACTAAAGAGAGGGATAATAAGGGAGAAACAATTGAGGGAGAGCAAGTTGGTGACTAATACACCAATGGGAGGGACAACTCCTTCATGTATTTTCTACTAGAATAACATGTGTTCTAGTTGGTTTGTGTGGACTTCTCTAGAGGCGAGGAGGTTGTTGTCTTCCACTTAGAGGACAACATCAGCCTGTAGTCTGTGGGTGAGACTAGGAGCCGATGCAAACATTGTTTGAGTCTATTATTTGTGGTGAAGACCAGGAGCTGCACAGAAATGGTCCAAGGGCAACTAGAAGATAGTTGCACTACAATGAGTTGTAGTCGTTGGACTTGCTCCGGGAGTAGGTATAAACTCGTGAAATCATCTTTCCTATTTCATAGTAGTTGACACGATCTTGTTGTTATAGGAACATGGATAGATAAAAATTTTGTTTCTACTACTTTTCTCTATGCACGTGTTTCCCAACAAAATCCCTCCCATCTTCCTAATGAAAATCTTATATGCAATGTTCAATCCTATGTTGGAAGGTGAAATAAAAGATATTATGAGGAGATTGAAGATCATATCCAAAAGTATAAGATAAGGTGATTTTCTTGATCAATGCTCAAGTTTCCTCACGCAATGAAGAATATGCCATATACTAAAAGACAAGATTATTCAAAGGAAATAAACCTTCCTAGTACAATTTTTGTGAATGTGGACACAAGGGTCACTACGAGGATGATTGACAATATGGAAAAAATGCCCACAATCATAAGAGAGAGAAATAAAGGGATGAGATTCATAAGAAGAAAGTGCAAAAAATATCGAGTGACTCCTACAGCAGTGGACATATGAAAACTCTAGTGGAAGTGAACATGATGAATGCCACCTTGATCATATGCAAGCTCTATTCAATATTCAAATGAGGTAGTCCTAAACTATTTATCTAAAGAATTTTTAATAGAAATATTGATGCTAATCATTCCTCTCTTAAGTATATTAAGCTTAAATGGTTGTTCATAACTTGCACGAATAAAAGGATGAACTTGAACATGTCAATATTTTCTTACAAGATGACATAGAAAATCCTTACAAGTTTTATCTAGAACTTTAGTTCAAATTCAATTGTGTTGAGAAAAAATGCATATCTTATTCAAGCACATACTTATAAAATTAAAATTGCTCGCTAAATTTTATATATAAACCTAATTTGGGTAGTTCATATTAAAATCCTATCAATGTTATAGATTATGTCATGTATGAAAGTGATGTTCTTAAAATTAAAATGAGGACAAGGGATTTATCTAAATGAATATAATTGGAAAATGGTATTTATCATTCTAAGGTTACTATTTGTAAGATCCCATGCATGGCCATTGACCTCTAAGGGGTTTTAATCAATGTTCAAGACTCCCTCCATGTTTTCAGAAGTACAAGGGGTGTCAAATGAGCCTCTAGGACGAAGAGGAAGGAGTAATATATACTAGAATGTGTGCAAATTTCACAACTACCCATAACTAATCTCTAGAATGCATTCATACAATGTAGGACATTGATTGGTCAAAGTCAACCCTCTCTCATTTCTAACAACCCTAGGATATTTTCCATCAGTCTAAATAGGATTCCCATTAACCTATCAGTCAAGACCTTCATTGGTTGTACTATCTAGGTTTTCCATTGATTTACTCACACATAGGAGCTTTTCAGTTCACATGCCCAGTATTCTCATCGGTTCACAACTCAGAGGCCCAATCAGTGGTCAAGCTCCTCATTCTCATCATTTTGCCATTTTAACTTTCTCATTGGCCCCCAAGTCTAGGATTTCCATTGGTTGCCAAATATAGAACTCTCATTGGTCCACAGTCTCCATCAATGTAGAAATTAGAATATTCATTAGTGTATCTTCCATCATTTGGCAAGGTCCTTCCATTAGAGGGCACTTCTCAGGATCCTCATCAGATGGATGAGTCCTTAGAACATTCATCAAACCAATGGGTCCTCAGAACTTCCATCTAACCTATGAGTTCTAGAACCTTCATTGGATGATGGGTTCTATAAAATATATTTGTTGAGGGATCTATCGGTCCTCATCAACCACTCCACTCGATAGGATGAAAGATTATCAAGCCTTCATTGTTCGATGGGTTCTAGAAACTCTATCTATTGAGAGGTCTATCAGTCGTCATCAACCACTCCACTCAATAGGATGAAAGATTATACTAACCAAGTTCAGGTCTTATAAATTTCTATATGGTTATGAAGGATGGCATGTAATTTGAAAATTTATATTCAATTTTACAATTAGGTCCTTTATTTAGGTGAAATGTGCATATCCATACATAATTGTACATAAAATTGGAACCTAAGGCAATCAAAGTTCGATTGAAGTCAGATAACAATCATATATTAAGTAATTGATTTCAAGTTTCAAATAAGAATGAGTATGAAGGAAAAATCATGTTTATATATACACAAATTTTAATTAAGTCCTCATTTTCTGTTGAATATACAATTAAGCCCACAACTTGCAAGGAAATTGATATTATAGCAACCAATGTGCAAATAGAACTCAATAACATATATCTCCTAATAGACTGGTATCTAAACTTAACCAACCAAACACTTATGATTATGAAGCAAGATTATAGGAATATTAGTTTTAAGCTAGGTTCAGGGCCTCACACTATGCTCGAAATGAAAACGCTTCCTTTCTTGCAAAAACCAATGCTTCTAAATGTTCTAGTCCTACTATTAGAAAGAATGTTTCATATTAAAAAACAAATATATGACTAAATACCTTTACAAAGAGACCAATGTTTTGCATTGTAGAGATTATATTTTATGAACATTTTAAAACTTATTGCTCACGGTAATCATATTGTGGGATCCTCTTTGCAAAGATTTATAGAATGGTCAAAGAATCTTCGCAATATCCTTCAACATGATGCCAAGCAAAATTATAAATATGGTATTGGAGTTGACAATACCTAGAGGAACAAAATGGTGAATGATAGAATCTTTATTTTAGAATCCTCTTAAGGTACTTGCAATATTTTAAGGAAAATGGTCATTATTTAACATATTTCCCTTTTAGGAAGAAGAAAAATTTAGCTAGACATTGGTGGCCAAATTATCCCCCTAAGACCCAAAAATATTATTTGGGACCAACTTATCGTTCTTCTTGTAGGAAACTTGCAAGGATTGACAAGGGCCATTATTTGAAATTAGTTTTTCAATCCACATCAAAACAAGAAAGGTGATATGGGTATGGTTTGAAAACAAGTTGTGGAACATATGGTAAGAATAAAGGTGTTTGTATTCATGCTCATATCCAATTATGTTTTTCTATTTCCAATATTTTTATTTTGTCTCTATTTTATTAACAACTTAAGTTTCTAAACATCAACTTTTATAAGTCGAGATTTCCTTGAGAAAAACTCGAGTGATGGGGAACCAGGGGGTCAGCCATGTTGTTGTCATTGATCAAGAAGTACAACCCATAAATTTTCCTGATGATACTATATGGAAGATATTTAGAAGGTCTTATTGGATGAGAATTTACCTCGTAACTAGTGTTTCTCATTCAATGTCTTATTCTATTGGAAATGTCTTTGTTTATCTCCTTTTTATATGCTTGTCATGATTTTAAAATTGCCATCGTTCATGAAGATCTATATTTTTAATTGCCCAACTATTACTATATCTATTTCATGGAATTACTTTTATTGACTTGTCATGCATGTTCCATTGTTATCTATTTGAAACTCATTGTTATTTTACTTGCTTTTGTTGTTCCCTAACTTGCTATATAATTCCAGTTGTACACTTTTTGATGTTGGAAACCATGAGATTTATTTGATATTCATCTTTGGTGTTAATTCATATTTCTCGTGAGTAGTATCCATCTATGACCCCTTGAGTTGTGTATTATTGTGAATGGATAGTTCTCTATATGTACTAGTTACTTGAAAAATACTTTAATCTATTTTTCATTACATAATAGTTTTTACAACAAGTGGTAGTAGTATACTTTCTACCAATTGGTACTCATCTATGTTTCTTGACTTGCATATTCTTGCTTAGATATATATCTACATCAACTTCTATAATTTTTAAATTTGCATGCCTTTTCTCTTCATTGATACTACTAGTATATTTTTCTTAACTTGTGTAATTTTCTCTATAAGTGGTACTTGTAGATTATTTTAAACAAGTTGTATCTCCCATATGCTATTATTATATCTTCTTTTGTATACTCAATCTTATTCCTTGATTTTCATATCTTTAGTCTAAGAAAGTTTCTTGCATAATCTTAATGATACATGGTAGCATTACATATAGATTTATCAAAATTTTAAATGTTTCACTTCCATTTTTTATTTGCTTATCTAAATTTCTTGGAGAAGTCCTTTCTATTTTGGACTTCTACCTCTCCCCCCACCTTTAGATATGATAATAGGGGTTGGAAGAAGTAGTATAAATGTATTAACATAAAGATACTATGTTTTTTCATTAAAAAAATTAATATTATAGGAGAAATAGAAAAAAAAAATTAGGGGGTATGAAATCAATTATGTGAAATCCCTACTTTCTCCAAAGGTATATGATTTTACTTGAATGATTTTAATTTATTAATGGAACAACTTGTGATTGGATGGGACACAAACATGCCTCACAATTGTCTCCCTTAGATAATCCAGAGGTAGATGATCACAATAGGCCTTACAATCATGGCCCCGAGATGTGGTGCCATGATCATGTGACTCCTGGTCATCCCCCATGTGGTGTATTTATTTCAAGTCCGCTATGAACCCCACATTTATACTACCAATGGATATAGGATCAAACAATTGGCATAAGAGTTGAGTACATTAAAAAGATAGGAAAATAGCAGTAAAGGTTATAAATAAGGGGTTTTTAGGTATGCTTACAATTAATATCTTGCACACATAAAGACTTAAAAAAGTGACATTAGGCCATTACTCCATGAAATTGTAATCATCATGTAGAAAAATTTTAAGATTCTTTCTTGAAGATGCACAAGTATGTTTATCTATCCATTAAAAGAGTGAAGTGCAAAAGGATTTTTCTTTTATGAAAGACTATACATATAGTACTGAAAGTCAAGATCTTCTGTTTTGATAATGCATGAAGCTAAGGTTGTATTGAGAAAACAAAGTGAGATGATATTTCAAAAGCGTATGTATTTGAACCAATAATAATAAAAATTGGTAGTAAAAAAGTCACTTCAGCACATATGTATACCTAGAAAAGGTCTTGTACATAGGCTAATATTACATAATATCATAGTTTTGGCTTTCTTATCTACTTGAAATTATTTAAAGGAAAGCATATTTCATTTACTTATTTCTAATCGATCTATGTGGTAATTATTGATACATTGTGCATTTTGAAAATTGTAAAAATAAAGAGGAAAGTTTATTTATGCTTAAATTCACAATAAGATTGAGGTACATGATCAATTGGTGATTATCTACCCAAGAGGGAACAACTTCTTATTAGAGACTAGTTTGAGATGTTAGGGAATGTTATGATAGTAAGCAATGTTAATGCTATTACACCCACATCCCACAATTACCACTAATTATGAGATTAGGGCATAAGTTTGAGGATTATACTTAATACAAAGCTCACTCCCAACTTTTTCCCCTTTATTTCAAACTCTTTGTTTTTCTCACATTCAAACACATAAACAAAACTTACAAGAGAATTAAACTTTGATTACTCTAATATGATCTCAGCATTAATGATACACATCCATACATTCATTATGTTTCTCTCACTTCTATGTACATATGGCATGATAATCAGATACATTCTCTCTTATTAATGAAACAAAGATATACAAGATCATTTACAACTCTCTCACATCTATACAAGGACTAAGATTGACAGGGACCAACTGAACTTAACTAATCTCATGCTTAACTCCTGTGGCAAATATATGATGATGCAATGACATCTTCAGTCCACGCGTTATACATAAAAATTGTGAGTAGAGGGGTGGGCCTACTCGCTCAGTAAATTAGTGCTTTAAGGAAACAGTCTAAAGCACTTATATAATTACAGATACACCTTTGAGTAACTGATATCAGTTATAACAATAGTAAGCATTAAAGAGACTAATCATTCACATACATAAATATGAAAGGATACTCTAGATATCTACAAGAATGAATCAATACATGAACATTCTTGATTGATCATAAAGAGAACTAATAATTCAGAAACATACAAAGAATAATTGAATAACTGCACACAGTTGTTTAACCTCTCATTCATCTTATTATGCCATTAACCCACATAAGGTGAACCACAACATGTGAAAGAATTGCATCAAGCTATGATCTCATTATATAAGGCTTAGAACCATGTCGGGGTCCTAAGCTTATCTCTTGAGTAAGACCTTGTCTGTAGTGGGCCTCAGCATGTTTGCCTCTTGGTAGCTAATGGGAGCAGTCGGATATCTCAGACTCCACCTCTCAACCTGGGTACTCAGGCGGTGAGTCAAAGCCCTCAGGCTTATTATGCATCATTGGACCTACTAACCACTGATGACTCAACATATAACACAGGTACCACAGACATCCCCAATTGGTGTTGGGTACCACACAACTGTAAGGAGTCTACCCTACTGGTCAAGACCCACGCACCCTACTAGTGCCCTCCAGTCAGGAAACTATTTCCTCCCCACAGCACATGCCTCATCATGTGAGGATTCTACAGTGTTTAGGGAATCTACATGTCTAATTCACTCTTTAAATTCAGGATTCAATCATCACATCAACATAATATAGTTTGTCTGTGAAACTATTCATTTCATAGATCATCTGATAATATATACCATAATTGAACTGTTAAGCATCACCATATCTCATATTGAGAAACATTAATATCACAATACTTGATTGACTAAAGACCATATCCTTAGGGTTTCATTTACCTCATTCACTTATCACATGACTCGCATAAGGATTTAATGTGTCATAAACATTCACTGAATAAAGATTGCTTTCAACAAGTCATGTACAATCAACATATGTATGAAATCTTGGAATTAAGATAAATTAGGGTTTCCACACCATTCACTGAGATATCATGCATCAAAAATAACATTGAATAAATAAATTCTATGATGTCAAGAAAAGCACTTCAAATGTATTTTACAATATCTATTCACAAATTTCCAACTGTCCACTCAACTAGGGTTTCACCCTCTTTACTGAGATATCAAGAAAATACTAATAACATGACACAAAATCCAAGATAGTATCTGACATATATGTACTACGCATTCAGATAGATAGTCATTCATAATCAATGAGATTCTGATAGACAAATTTCCCTATTTAATTATACAACAATTTCAATCATAGCTGAAAACCCTAAATTTTAGTATAATCATGTAACCTCTTCAAATACTTTAGGAATTGTCATTTAGATGGATTGTAAGCATTTCTAATGTTATTTCATAATATGAAATTCATCACAATAGAGAAATAATCCATTTCATATCATCTTGCAAAAGCTAGATCAAAACGACAATATAGGGTTTGTACTCGCATACTAAGAAATTGAAGATTTTTGATGACTTAACTCATTTTCATGCAATCTACTACTTAAAGGAAGTACCCACTCACCCTAAGATGTGAAAACACCTTAAAAACACAGCCCATCTCTGAAAATCTTGAATCCATATCAAAACCCTAATAAGTCAGCAATTTCTTCTTCCTTTCAACCCTAAAGAAGGTCTATTGTATGTCGAAGATGAAGATCGGAGCTTAATCCAAACCTCAAATTCACAAGATTAGGGATTCCAAGCAAGGGAAAATAAAGAGAAGGAATAAACAACAGTTACAACTACTTACCAAGTTGAAACTATAGCAACCCCTTTGGATTTTTTTCGTTCTTCCTCAAAAATTGCCCATAGAAATCATCTTCCACGTCACCCTCTCATTGAGCAAAGAGTCTGAGATGATAGCGGGTCAAATTTCGATTCCAACACACTTTGTTTCATTAAAAATGGATAAGTATAACACGAGATATGATCGCTTTATGATTAGTTGTCTTGGGCAGCATCCGTCGTGGTCGCGACCCATCGTCGCAGTCATAGCACTAGTGTCATGGTCGCGGTAGTCTATACATATTTACTAAAAAGGGCATAGCTCTCTCATTTTAATTTTTATTTGGTCATTCTTTTTTTGTGGGATTTATAATTGAATTATCTACAATCCTAAAGTATTGTTTTGATAATGTTATCAAATGGAAGAAAAAAATATTTTATTAATTATTTCCTCCAATGTCATTAACTCTCTTCTTGCATACATTATGGGTTAATGCTATATTACTCCAACTTGGATGTTTATAGTATGCTTAATTCATGATTATGAGTTTTCCAAACAAGTATTTGATGTTACCAAAGTTATTATAAAGCACAAGATAAAATATTACTAATAAAAGCATGACAAGCATTAAGATTATCTTAAATCTCTAAGATTACCAGTAAAGCTAGGAATGGGTTGTAACAATTATCCCCCTCTAATAAAAAATTCATCTCAGAATTTTTAAAAGAGGAAAGGATACTTGTTCAACATCTATGACTCCAGTTCCCATGTAGCTTCTTCTACACCATGATTCCTCCAAAGAAACTTTACTAGGGGTATCTCTCTCTTTTTAAGCTTTTGAATTTTGTAGTCTAGAATTTTATTTTCAACATTGAGTCATTTTTTTCTATTCTAATCACAACAGATTTTTAAGCAAGCCTTATCAATGATAGTAGAAGAATTTTCTTTATCACAATCAATAATAGGAAAGAGAATGATAAACAACCATTTTTTTAATCATGCCATACCTTTTTGAGATGTTACCTCGGTATTGGTAATTTGATCCCACTATCTTATTTCATACACTTCAATTTGTACTTATTTTTGTGCATCACATCAGAGTTGCTAAAGACAATTCACCTTTCTATTTTAAATTTCACTATTTTTCCACTCAAATAGAAAATCACTCATAAATTGCAAGACTATAAGTAGTGCTAATTATATAAAATTGAGTCAGACTACCAATATGAATAATTGAAACCATAAAACTCATTCCAATCTAGTATATTTCTCGCACATGTATAATTGAAGTCACGTAAAACAAATTTTCATCTCTTAAAATGCCTTCAACAAACTATACTTCCTTACAAAATTCACATATTGTTGAATTTCATTTGTTTTCTCTTATTTCTATTCTTATGCACTACAACTTCTTCTTACTTATCCTTCTCATTTTGATCATCTAGAATAGGCATCCCTAACATTGGAACATTCAATGTAAGAAAAGATTATTCATCATTCTTTCTATCACTGCAAGAATTTATTTTAGACTACACCTTGCTCATATTGCACTTCTCTTTTTGTTCAAATCACATTTCTTATATTTCAAATCTACTTCTTATCATTTGCTCACACTCATTTCCATATTGTTTATCTATCTTTCACATTTGCAATCTTTAAACCAATGAATACTATAACTGCTATTTCTTATAATATTGATGATCTCAAGATTTGATTTTTTAGAGATGTTCATGCTCAAGGTCAAAACATTATTGACATCCATTTAACTGCTACAACCCAAAACTATCTAGGGTTTGATCCTTATTAATAACATGCTTGTGACATTATTTTTACTCCCTTATTTCGATATGCAAACCTTAGCTCTCTTGATGTTTACTAAAGTCTTTATTATATTTACCACTTGAATTTTCTTTATCTTACTTGATTATTTTAATAGATTACTTTCTTGATCTACCCTTCTAGGATTTCATCAACATATTATGTGTCATTAGTATATTTAGTAGATGTGTCTCTCATGACGGTTGTGTATCATTTATGGTTTATTTCCTTATCCCCTCATCCCATGTTACACTCACTAAGGAGGATATAGAAGAGAAGCTGACTTTTGAGACATAGAATTATAATCTTTGAGTATTCACTTAACACAATTCTCGTATTAGTCATCATCAAGGAGACTAGAATATTTCACATTTCACAATCTTTCTTTTTTACCATATATATTACTCTCTCATGTTTTAGCCCCTTCTTTATTTTGTATCATTGACTACTTGTTTGATACTCTTCCCTATGTCATCATTTACTTTTAATTATCTCTTATGATCATGTTTCTCATTCTCATGTATGATACCATATCCCGTGCCATATATACTTCTTATCATCCTTTTACTTTTATCAAGTTGAAAGTCCATATCAATATTCTCCTTACTGGTTTCATCTTCTGCATAATACACTACATGTCTTTCATTTAAAATCAAATGACTCATGTAGGCCACAACCATAGTTTCTTCTCAATCAAGCTTTTCCTCCCTAATCTAATCCACCTCTATATGATTTGTTCATTTTTTTAGCTACACTTTGTTCTTCCTTTGATAACTAGTTCCATTTCATCACTAGGAGGCTATTGAATACATCAGATGGAAACTAGGTTGTTGTTCTATAGAGACTTAGAATCCAAAGTTAGTAAGGATGAATGTATTAAACTTCATAATAAAGGTATACATTCCATTCTCTCCATTATATCATGTAACTCTCCATACTAAATCATACTCATCATTTCCATCACCTCTTTTTGTTTCATCTTAGTTTCTAATGCTAGTCTTATAATTTGCATGTTCATTGAGTTCTCTTCACTTTCATTATTCTGGACTTCACTTCTACGTACTTATTGTATACTTAACTCTTTTCTCCTATTTTCCCTTTGCTTTGGAGTACATAAAAGCATTTTACTCAATTATATGATCCATTCCTCAGAATTGATCATTACTATCTTGGCATTTGCATACGTTTCTAATATCTTCTCCATATTTCATATTTAGAGTTCATATAATACTAATCATTAAAGTTAATCTGAACTTTATGTCGTGTTCCTTTATTCCCAATTAAGGGTTTCTCATATGAGGCCCAAAGTTGGATCTCAGATATAAGTTCCAACTAATTCTTAGTTATTCCAATCTTTCCCATATGTTTCAACATTTTAGTGTATGTACATTATCACTATATTGTGGGTCTAATTTATCCAGAGTCTACTTTTATTATATTGTTAATAGGAGTCATTAGATCCCAGTAACACACCGTGTCTACCGAACTAGACCGAACCTACAATCTTGAACTACTATTCATCTCAAACATGTAGAAAGAATATCCACTTAGGGAAAATACATTTAAACATAACTACTAGTCTACTTGATATAAAGAATATAATCAATAAGATAATAACTTCTAGTCTACTTGATACAAAGAATATAACCAATAACTTAATCAACTTCATGATACACAACAATCTACAAGAACCATATATATTCTACAAATTGATAATTTGAATTTATAAATAAGAGAATTTCTATTGATCTCCGATCAAAGCAATAATATAAAGCAAGAGTTGTACCACATTCTATCTTTAAGCCCTTACTCCTTCATTACTTTCAAGTATCCTAACCCTCATATTTCTAGGGTTTCTCTCTAGCCCATCTTTCCTTTACATACCTGGCCAGGCCATCCAAAGGAGAATATTGCAAGCTTACCTCTAAAATTTCAGAATGTTTGGAGATTTCTACAAGTAGATGAAATTATTTGAAGATGAGGACAATAATGGATTTCATAGGACTTTGATATTTTGATCATTGATTAAATAGGCCATGATTGTTTGATGTCACGCTGGACATTTTATTGGCAGCGTCCCTTAGCTAACAGGCGGGGATCTTTTGAGCCCTTGATGAGGAATCATGTGGTAGAGAAGTCATCTCTAACCCCCGCACAATTTGGACCAGATGCACAATGACCAAGCCTGGCAAATCTTAACAACCAGCTCTCCATATCGCGATCATTACGCGATTCAATACAGAAGGTTAGCTCCGTCTCGTCAAGACCTAACCCCCGACCCTTATCAAACTAGGGTTTGGTTCTAAGACGAGACCAGGAGAACCCTCTTCTCCTCCGCCCTCTCCACTGTTGTCTACAGATGATGGGGTTCCGAGTCCAAAGAGCTCTCGCTCGGCTCCTACCTTCCAAAATTGCAGTTTTTCCCAAAAGTATTCCATGGCCAGTTGAAGCAGCAAGCTCTCCACGCCACCTCGCAACATCATACTACCTCCTTTCAGTTCCTGGAGCACAATACGACGTCGAGGGACTCGTTTTGAGGATCAATTTTGGGTGAGTCCAGCCTAGGAACCTCGGTGGATTCTATCTGTCTCTCCATTGCCAGCAACTACTACCATGAGTAGGATCACGGTGGCAAGAATCGAGACCGGTGATGGACTCACACGCGGACGTCAGACTGGCTCTCGTCCACGGAGAAGCCATGGAGAAGCTTCGACGGTGAGGTGGCCGGAGATCCCGCCAATCTTGAACGGCAGAGGCATAGCACCTGAGTCGAGTGGCTGTGGAGATGCGGAGGCCTGCGTCGAAGGTGAGGGTGGCATTTGGAGACGATGAGGACCACTCCAACTCTGTTGTTTGCTCGCCGGAGGAGGGCTCATGCGGCGGAGCTATGTTTCACAGAGGAAACAGAGTCCTCGCGTGCGAGATCGCGAGAAAGGGGGGAGAAGCCCGACCGGGCAAACGGACCCTCAAGTCCACGGATCCTGCCCCAGACCCGGACCGGGTCCAAGCTAAGAGAGGAAAGGAGTTGCGCCCCCACTTTGCCATGTGTCGACGCTGGGTTGGTCGAGAAAGGTAATTATCTCACAAAATGTTCAGAACTTCAATAATCCGTAGAAATTAGTACGAATGTCAGAAAAATACAAATAAGGTACCGTTTTTCTCAAAAAAATGAGTAGAACGCAATTAAAGCAAAATATCAGGCTTTTGATGCAAGAATATTAGTGATATCTTGTTAGTTGTGAAATGCTTAATTGATGTATAATAAATATCAAACATCGACCTAAAATTATGGGGAAATGTCAGTAAGTCCATAATCATGTCTTTAATGCATATGATATCAGATATGTTATGTTGATGCACGAAATCATGTAATTTGCTTAATATGGCTATCTAGGGCTAATAATCCTGAAGAAAATGTAGAAAATACATTAATGATCAATAGATGATGAAATTTACAGAAATCTATAGTATCAGTAACTGGAAGCTAATGTGGAACTCTGATATCAGTTATATGCAAGAAATCCATGTTATATGAAGATGACCCTTAATACATGGGTTGTAACCCTAAATTGAATAATGTATATAAACTAGGGTTAATATGTGCACAAAAAGGATATGGAACCTAACATTCAGATAATGAATCATAATCTGGAAAATGACATCAGTAAGATAAATATAATACAATAATGCAAGTAAACGTTGGAATATCCTAATGAGATAATATAAACCCTAATGAACACGACTAGGGTTAAGATGATCAGAATCTGATGCTAGTATATGATTTTGCTATTAATCAGGTGCTGACCAATTTGTCTAGATGATCAAAGATATTTATGAATCTCTGAACTCAGGTACGTGGGTTTTATTTAATTATATGACTATGGTTTTCTTTCTTGCAATCATGCTATGTATGTATGCTCTCTTCTATTTGCAAATATTGGATGTAGTATTGCTATGTAGTACTCGTTGTTTTGTCACTTGAAAACATAAATTATGAGTAGATGTTTTGTAGTTATTTAAGGTGTTCATTATCCCCCTTACGAGGGAATGGATTAATGTTGGCCAGTACACCTCCCTAGAGCACACGGTGTATGGGGAGTTTCCCTAGAGTACTTGGTACACGGGGATGGGCCCATATTTATGTTTTGGTACTAGTCCACCTTGATAATGCAATTCATCTAGGAAAATGACTTAAATTGGCATATTTTGCTTAATAAAGAAGTGTTTTCTATGATTTTCTTTCCTTATGCAAATCTTTTTCAACAATTATGAAAGCCATAAATATATGTATCTTTCTGCCCATGTACACAACACCTTGTGTGCTGATTTGTTGTTTCACGTATGTTTTAGGTTCAAAGATAGCATGGGAGGAAAAGTACAGGATGTGAGCAAGTTGTTCAGGTTGTACCTATTGTGAAGATCCTAGTTAGCATACATGTTCAGACTTGTAGAGTTTCATTCAATATGTAACTGTAAATCATGTTGTAATAATTCATTTTGTATAAATATACACGTTGAAAGTTGAGTATGTTATGGTTGTACGTTCATGTATGCGTATTATGCTTCTGCATCACTTTCTGATATGATTGGATGATGTTTTCGGATTCTGACATCTCATTCCCAATAGGGTTTGGAGAAATCAAAATCCGGAGACGTCACACAATGACATCTTCATTCCACGAGTTATCCCTAAAAATTGTGAGTATAGGGGTGAGCCTACTCACTCAGTGAATGAGTACATCAAGGAAATAATCTAAAGCACTTATATAATTATAGATATACCTTTGAGAAACTGATATCAATTATAACAATTGTAATCTTTAAAGAGATTAATTATTCAAAAACATAAATATGGCAGGATACTCTAGATATCTACAAGAGTGAATCAATATATGAACATGATTTATTGATCATAAAGAGAACTAATAATTTAGAAACATACAAAGAATAATTGAATAATTGCACACACTTGTTTAACCTCTCATTCATCTTATTATTCCCTAAACCCACATGAGGTGTACCACAACATGTGAAAGAATCACAACAAGTTATGATCTCATTGTATAAGGCTTAGAAGCATGCTCGGGATCCTAATCCTATCTCTCGAGTAAGACCCTGTCTGCAGCGGGTCTCAGTAGGTCTGCCTCTCGGCGGCTAATGGGAGCAGTCAGATATCTCACACTCCACCTCTCAACCTAGTTACTCAGGCGGTGAGTCAAAGCCCTTAGGCTTATTATGCATCAGCGGACCTACTGACCACTGATCACTCAACAAGTAACACAAGTACCACTGACATCACCCGTTGGTGTTGGGTACGACACAACTATAAGGAGTCTTTTGTATTGGTCAAGACTCTCAGACCCTACTGGTGCGCTCTGACTTACCTCGATCTAGACTACCTCTAGTTGGGAAAATGCTTCCTCCCCACAATGCAGGCCTCATCCTGTGAGGATTCTACAGTGTTCAGGGCATCAACATTTCTAGTTCACTCTTTCAATTTAAGATTCAATGGTCACATCAACATATCACAGTTTGGCTTTGAAACTATTCTTTTCATAGATCATCTGATAATATTTACCACAATTGAACTGTTAAGCATCACCAAATCCCATACCGAGAAAGATTGATATCACAATACTTGATTCACTGAACACCCTATCCTTAGAGTTTCATTTACATCATTCACTTATCACATGACTTGCATAAGGATTTATTGTGTCATAAACATTCATTGAATAAAGATTGCTTTCAACAAGTCATATACAATCAACATATGCATGAAATCCTAGAATTAAGATAAATTAGGGTTTCCACTCCATTCACTAAGATATCATGCATCAAGAATAACATTGAATAAATAAAGTCTATTATGTCAAGAAAAGCATTTCAAATGGATTTCACAATATCTATTTCCAAATTTCCAACTTCCCACTCATCTAGGGTTTCACCCTCTTTATTGAGATATCAAGAAAATACTATTTACATCACAAAAAATCCAAGATAGTATCTGACATATATGTACTACGCATTCAGATAAACAATCATTCATAACCAATGACATTCAGATAGACAAATTTCTCTATTTAATTACAGCAATTTTAATCATAGCTGAAAACCCTAAATTTTAGTATATTCATGTAATCTCTACAATTACTTTAGGAATTTTCATTTAGATGGATTGTAATCATTTCTAATGTGATTTCATAATATGAAATTCATCACAATAGAGAAATAATCCATTTTATATCATCTTTCAAAAGCTAGATCAAAAAGGTAATTTAGAGTTTGTACTCACATACTAAGCAATTGAAGAAAGTTGATGATTTAACTCATTTTCGTGCAATCTACTGTTTAAAGGAAGCACGCACTCACCCTAAGGTGCGAAAACACCTTAAAAACGCAGCCCATCTTTGAAAATCTTGAATCCATATCAAAACTCTAACAAGTCAGTAGTTTCTTCTTCCTGTCAACCCTAAAGAAGGTCTGATGTAGGTAGAAGATGAAGATTGGAGGTTAATCCAAACCTCAAATTCATTGGATTAGGGATTCTGAGCAAGGGTAAATGAAGAGAAGGAATAATCAATGGTTAAAACTACTTACCAAGTCGAATCTTTGGCAACCCCTTTGGATTTCCACTATTCTTCCCAGAAATTGCCTTCCAGGTCACCCTCTTGTTGAATAAAGAGTTTAAGATGATAGAGGGTCAAATTACAGTTCCAACGCACTTTGTTTTATTGAAAATGGATAATTATAGCTCGAGATATGATCATTTTATGATTGGTTTTCCTGGACGGCATCTGTCGCGGTCTCAACATAGCGTCGCAGTCACGGCACTAGTGTTGGTTGCGGTCGCGGTAGACTATAAATGTTTACTAAAAAGGGCATAACTCTCTCATTTTAAATCTGATTTGGTTCAGTTTTTTTTGGATTCATAATTGAATTCTCTACAATCCTATAGTATTTTTTTATAATATTCTCAAATAAAAAAATTATTTATTAATAATTTGCTTCAATACCATTAACTCTCTTCTTGCATACATTATGGGTTAATGCTATATTACTCCAACTGAGATCTTTATAGTATGCTTAAGTCATGATTATGAGTTTTCCAAACAAGTTTTTGAGGTTACCAAAGTTATGATACATCACAAGATAAAATATTACTAATAAAAGTATGACAACATTACGATTATCTTAAATCTCTAGGATTACCAGCAAAGATAGGAATGGGTTGTAACAAATACTTATGGATGTTTTGAGTTTATCAGGTGATAACTCAATAAATTTTGATCATTTGGTGTCATAGCCTAGTATCTAAATACTCATATTAAACAATATCATACTACCCTTTACATATTATGGAGAGAATCGCAACATGTAGTAGATAGAATAAAAACTTAAACATTGTACATGAGATGTTTTATGGTTTATATTGTTGAATTAATGAAAGAAAAATATGAATGTTGTTACTTGTATAATCTTGCTAATCATTTTGACATTGTAATTTAACAATATATATTTGCACATTTTTTTATTAATCAGACATGTTATTACATGTATTTATAGTTGACTTGGCATTCTTCTTGTTTATATTAGAACTCTAGCCTTAAAGATTGAAGATGTGTCCTGATTTGACTTACGATATAATTTTACTGGGAATCAAAAAGTTTTTTAACATTCCACAAAATTTAGAAAAACTACTTTGGAAGATATTGATCGTCATAATTGCATGTACAATAACCATAGAAATTAATAAAAATAATGAAAAACAAGTTGAAATTTAAACTAAATGCTAGTACACAGAGACAAAAACCCCTAATATTTGTATATGAGATAACAAAATTTGAAGTTGCAACTCAGTATTGGATGAATAATAGAATCAAGAACCTTATATTATGTGATGCAAGTTTTGATAGAATTAAAGTAGGTCTAAGTGCTCAGAACAATATAAAGTGGCAAGTTGATTGAAACATTGATAAGTCCACTGACTACCTGAATAGCCAATTGAATAACATATGACAATTATGTACAATTTGTTATATGTACTAAATTAATTTTCTAAGGAATAAGCACATTTAGTTTGTTTATTTAACACAAATCCTTTTCCCAATTGAAGATGGTAGAAGAGACATCCAAAACATTCTTAACCTCCAAAGAACAAATTTATTGTTGTTCCTAGTGCCAAATTAGTATAAGTAAATTATGCTTTC
Source organism: Alisma plantago-aquatica (assembly GCA_963693085.1). Taxonomy (NCBI): domain Eukaryota; kingdom Viridiplantae; phylum Streptophyta; class Magnoliopsida; order Alismatales; family Alismataceae; genus Alisma; species Alisma plantago-aquatica. The sequence goes on along the minus strand of OY856411.1, from coordinate 929,030,509 downwards.
TTTCCATATTTATCATAGGTCACCTCATTTGCGATAGGCTGCCAAAAATTAGAAGTTCCATCTGTAGTTGTAGCGCGGCAATTTTTCAAAGTAGGTCTAAGTGCTCAGAGTGATATAAAAATACAACACGTTCTAGTTTTTCCAATCATTTAGCCAATCAAGTGGCTAGGTGATTGAAAAGTTGATAACTCCACTAACTACATAAGTATCCAATTGAATGAGAAATAAATATTATGTATAATTTTATATGTGCTAAATTACTTTTTGAAGGAATAAGTACATGTAGTATGATTTCTAGAACTAATAATGTTTCCAGTTGATTATACAAGAGACATCCAAAACATTCTTCAACCTTCAAAGAAGAGATTTAGAGTTGCTCATAGTGACAGTGTAGTACAAGGAAATGATGGTTTATTTCTATCTTTGCCACATGTCTCCTCATCTATGATAGGCTTCTAGATTTTTAGTGCTAAGTCATCAGTTGTAGTGAAACAATTTTACAAGCAGTGAGGGAGTTGTAAATTGTAGACGTAGTCAAAGTAGAAATGCATATTCACCAAAAAAGGTAGAAATTGTTGGGTGAGATTATTAGTCTCTATGATGGGAAGGTAGAAGAGCTTGAATAGAACCATAAAAGCAGTCAGTAGTCATGAGTTACAACTTTAATCGATTTTGCGGCTGATAGAATTAGGAGAAGGATCTCCTTCTCATTTTTTATCAAGTCTTGGCGATGTTTTAGTAAATATGGTGGAGTCTAGAGATTAGTATTTTGGGTAGTCCTTGTGGAAATTATACATTGATTGGCAAGATCTACCAGTTAACAAAATAGAGTATGTCATTCATGACTTGCATCAAGTTGTTGGTTCGTGTTTCATATGTTGGTAGTTCAACGAGGATGATGAATCTAGTTTTTATGGGAACTGTTTGAGGGAGAAGGAGGTTCAGATGTCTTTTCATATCATGATTTGGTGTTGAGGAGGTTGGGTAAAACAAATGATGTTTTTGAGGTGTTGGTCATTCAATGGTTGAGCATCAAGATTGTAGGTCATTATACATGCACACACTCACTCACTCACACACACACACACACACACACACACACACATATATATATATATATATATATATATATATATATATATATATATATATATATATATATATATACATATATATAGATATACATACATATATATATGTATATATAGACTCAGGCTAGAATACACTCGAGTGTACAGATCGCACAGATACACCGAAGTGTGTTTGCATATCAAGGCTATTTTTTGCAAGATGTAAACCATTGATCTTCATTGTAATACTATAATTAGGCTGCATACAAATTTTGAGCCCATTTGGATGAGTGCAAGTCACTCATCTGAGGGCAACAAAATCGACGCACGAAACTAATTTCAAATGCATAACTTTTGCGGTGTTTATAACATGACCTATAAATGTCCTAATGTGCTCAAATTTTTTATATGAGTTATTCACAATATTATTAAGAAGATCAATGGATTAGATTTTTGAAAAAAATATTGCATCATGAAAACTACTTGAGTGTATTCTGCTCCGAATAAACTCGAGTGTTTTGTAGCCGGACTATCTCTCTCTCTCTCTCTCTCTCTCTCTCTCTCTCTCTCTATATATATATATATATATATATATATATATATATATATATATATATATATATATATATATATTTGTGTGTGTGTGTGTGCGTGTTTGTGTGTGTATAAGTATATATATATATATATATATATATATATATATATATAGGGTGTTCATTCATTTCCCGCGCGGGAAGCATGGATTTTCGCTACCCTGCGGCAAAAAAAGTAACTCTCATAGCTAAGAAAGTAACTTTGCTGTAAAAAAAAGTAACTATGGTGTCAAAAAAGTAACTCTGCTGGCCAAAAAAGTAACTTTGTACAAAATATACAGCAGATATATATAAGGACGAGTTTTTTTATTTTGGAGGGGCAAATGATATTATTTTTGGCTAAAAATTTTTGGAGAGCTAGACAAAATCGTCATCTACAATAACGAAATTTTTTTTTGAAAAAAGTGGTCGGAAGGGTGGGCGGGTAGCTACCCGTGCGGGCAATAAAGATGGGCCCATATATATATATATATATATATATATATATATATATATATATATATATATTTATATATATGCTTGGGTGTGTGCTAGATCTTTAGGAGGTTTCTCGAAAAGGAAAAACCAAGCACAAAGGAAAATGTAAGGTAAGGCATTCCTGAGTATTGTGGGTTTAGTGATAGCGATCATGCTAGTCTCGTTACCATTTCTTGATTTACATCCCCAACCCAAGCAGGTTCAATCAAGGGCTTAAGAAGATTGTAGTGTCATTGGGAATAACACATGAAGAAAAAGACTGAGAAGACCTGTCTAGGTCTAAATTTAGATATGAGGAGTGTCACAAGAGTTTCATGCTCCACTTTAACTATTGGCATCGACAAAGTGCATTGTGTGGGGATAGATGTCACTATGCTTCACAATTTAGGTTCATTTTACTCAATATTGATTATAATAAATGTTAAATTTAATGAATTAATATTTTTATATTTCCTAAAGTACTACTCAAACTTCTATGAAATTATGATCGAAAATTGAAATCATGTCATATTAATCTTTTTACAAGATAGTTCTACAACTTGTGGATCTAAGATAATATATTAATTTTTTTGTCATAACACACTCAATAATTAATATTTAATATTAAACATAAATTTTTTATTTATTCACAAGACATTGGTTATAAAATAAAGAGTATTTTATTCTTACAAGGTTCATTTGACCTATTTAGTCTCAAATATTTTCTATTGTGCTAAATGATACAAAGAGTTTTGGGGAATAGATTCAAGGATGAGACTGTAATAAGTTCTAAAATGTGGAAGCCAAACTTATAAAGAAACAAGAAAATCAAATATGAATTAAGGAAATCAAGGCATGTCTAAAATGAGAAGAATTATGAATTTAAACTCATAGAAATTGATTTAGTTCCCAAAGGTTTATATGCCATATAGTTCTTAGTGTTGTATTCAAATTGTATTTATTTTCTCAAACTAGTTCTTGATGTTACATCTATATTTTTACTGTGTTACTTCTAATCTTAAACATCATGTGCTTATTCATGATCTGTTTGTATATAATCAAACATTCTTGTCGATGGCTAGGTATCATTCTTTCTTGATCTAGTCATGTGCCTATAAATATTTGAGTGATTGAAATGTGTTCCTACGATTTCACAACTTTCATGATTGATCACTAATTGATTCATATTAAGTTGTCATATGCACTTGATCCACTTAGATTTGTGTACATGATTGATAACTTAAAGTGCTCACATGATATTCCTTATTTTAAAACCTTCGTGATTTGACATAATTTTTCCCTTCCCTTCAAAAGTATCTCTCAAGACTGATGATACATCATCACAATTACTTGGATAGATGTGCATCATAGGAGATCTCAAGGATTGTGGGATCTTAAGATGTTATATTTTTATAGTTGATGATAGAAATTTTTTAATCATCATAAGGTCATGAAAACTTACCAACCTAAAGGTTCTAATTTTCAATTACTTATTAATGATTTTTTGTTGGAAAACTCTTACAACAAATCATTTTTGTTTAGATTATTGTTACATATGTGAAATCAATCTACCAAGCAGCATGAGGGTGCCTAATACCTTCCCTAGTCATAACTAGATTGTCTAATATAGTATCTTGCCCATATTTTTCATGATGGTCTATCCTTAGGTGGAATAAGTGTTCAATTTTATTTTTTTGTTGCTTTAAATATTGATTTATGGTTTCTCATATTATCTGTAAAAATACGTGTAGACGACTCTGATATCTTTATCTATCTTGTTTAACTTTTTCACTTTATGCATTTATGTTTTATGCCAACAGCGGGAGATTGCCTAAAGTAAAATATGGGCCCTTCCTAGCAGTGGAGGAGCCATAATTCCACAATGGGTGAGGCACCTAACTATAAGAGGTTAATTCTATAAAGTGAAATGATTGTATAATTTTCATGACAAATTATACTTTATCAACTCATAGTTGGAAGAAGCTTTGTTAGCTATACAGGAGGATATACTTATTATATAATATGTTTTCAACTTCATCAACACCATATCATCTTGTAAAAATTGATGACAATGTGGACGAAAGACCCTTCGGTCAATTGTGATCTTTGAACAAAATCTTGACATTAGATTTATAATGCGAAATTTGATGTTTAAGGGTCGAAGTCATGTATGTCATATCATGTCTTTTACTTTAATTTTAGACTAAAGTTGAGAAATTGGTTTAAGACCACCCTCCATAGAGAAGTCCATATGCTTTTTCACCAAAAAAGGTTTAATGGAGAGCTTTTTCTTAGTTAATATTTATCATTCATTGATTGATTTCCTTTTAGATAGTGTATCAAACAAAGGGGTAGGTAAAAGGAAAATAAATCAAATACAAAGAACTAAAGTGGCTACATAAGAAGAGATTGGCAAAAGTTATGTTTTCTTTAAACTCGATTGGGATCTATGGCTTCCTTGCATCACCATCATGTGGATATTATTTGAGACTTCTCCCAGTTCTAGTGGTACATTGAATGATACTAATCATGTTTGGTAACTAAGTCGGGGTCTTTCTCATTGATTTACATGATGTGAAGTCCTCCTAATAGGCTAATAAACGTATAACTTTCTAGGATGGAGTACTAGGAAGAACTAGAAAGACAGTGTAAGCCTAAATCAAATCATAAATTTTGTAGACTCGTAGACAAAGTTAAATGATAAGATATAACATGTGTGCAAGTTTCAAAATGGAACAAAATGGAATGTTTGAACGATTCTTTGCTCAAAGATAGCAAGTACGTCAATGTCATACAAAGATATGCTAATGATGAGGAACAATATAAAAAAACATAATCATTATTCATGACTTCAGCAAAATGAAACAGATGTGAGTACAAACCGCCTTTTCCAAAGCCTAAGAAAAATAACATATTCCACCGTCAGGATTTCATAAAAGAAACTATGAGTGATCATACCTGTCTTGACTCTTGTCAATGGAGAGTAGGGTTGCCTCACCACCATAGAACGAAGGTAGAAAACTAGTTTGTCGGTCTCGACTCTCGACAATAGCTGCCCCAATTTGCCATCACATAAGTAAGACTGACATTTGAGCCGCACGCTGGTGCTTATTCTCGCATTGGCTTTCGGGAACCGGAGCGGCGCACTTTTGCGGAATAGTCGGATTAGGTTTATCCAATTAAAATATCTTGTGATTAAGGATACCAGACGACAGTTGAGTTTGTGGACTGTTGGACTTTAACTCGGTATCTTTGTTATTTTGCTTAAAATCAAGTGAGGCCCGTGCCTCACCAGGCCTGTATGTGACTCCGCCACTACTTCCTAGTCATAATGTTGATTTATGTTTAATGCAAACATGAGGGTGCCTAACACCTTCCCTAGTCATAACTAGATTGTCTAATCTAGTGTCTTGGCCATATTTTTCATGATTGTCTAATCCTTAGGTGGAACCAATGTTCATTTTTATTTTTTTTTTGCTTTAAATATTTATTTATGGTTTCTCATATTATATGTAAAAATGCATGTAGGTGACTCTGATATCTATATCTATCGTGTTTAACTTCTATACTTTATGTATTTATGTTTAATGGAAACAACGGGAGATTACCTTATGTAAAATATGGGCCCTTAGATAAAATTTAATGGGAATCTTCTATATAGGGTGAGTACTATTATTCAAATTTTGATAGGTTAGATGAATTATAAACTTAGAGTTTTCATAGACTAGTATTAGAGGTTGTGGGGCTTTGATTATACCTCCATATTTTGTCTTTATGATAGTAACTTGTGTCTTAGGGAGAAAATGACCAATTCTCTTGAATCATCTAAGTCGAGATACACCTAATTTATTAGCAACACTTTAAATCTTGAGCAATATATCCACAAATTGGTTGCAGAAATTCCTACTTAACAAATTTAGCTCCAGATTAGCTTTATGACGGTGGTTGTGTATGAATATCATCTTTTTTGCCCATTGCATTCTGACAACTCAATATCCACAAGAAAAAATGAACTAGTAATTGGCAAAGAATGAACAAGTGAAAGCAAGAATGAAGAATATCAAGTAAATCCGACATTGGATTGAAGTTCAATTGTAAGTTTGTCTATCATCATTTGCCAACCAGGAGTTCATCATGAAGGGATGACAATATCAAGTGAATCTGACATCATCATTCCTATGTGGAGGGGACAATAATGGTACAATGTAGGCTGATTTATCTAATGGCTCTAGGTCTTGGAGGATGACGTGAAGAAAGGAGGGTCCATGAGAGATAAACCGATGGTTTGTATTGGTAATTGTCCATTGATAAACCAAAAAGCACAAGCATTATTACTTCAAATTTCACATGTGGTCAAATATGCTCTATTCAGAAACTTCGCTCCAGAAAATTCACGGTCGTAAAACTTGGTAATATTATTAAGTGAATGTCTTACTTTTAATTTTATTATTTGGAACAATCTCTATGACAAGGGAAATATCTTTCCTTTGTTACTATATATTCATGAATTTAGCACAGGCAACAGGATCGACCAGCCAACAATCCAATGTAGCAATGGATGAGTCATTACAAGGCTTACAAATAGGGTTATTACCATGTAAGGTGAGAAATCTAAAATCCTTCATTGGCAGAGTACATTGAAATGAGCATTGCCAAATCAATCATTCAACAATAATTGAAACCAAGCTACCTATAAGCGCTGAACTAGTAATCAAATAGTACTACTCACCGACATCCCTATCTATTTTGAGTGTCCTCCGAGGGTAGGCTTTTATTTTTCCTCTCGTTTCATTAGGGTTAGAGACGTGGGTGGGGTGTCTCCTTGCATTATTGAAGGGAAAAGCTATGTAGAATGGTACCGCAAGTTGGGCTGGTATCATTGCCCACGAACGTGATCTACCGATCATTTAGTTTCAACCAGATGACAATCAACTCCAGCCCATGACGCAGTGCACTGATTATTGTTATTGACTGCATTCCCATTTTCATCTTCGCCCATCCAGCATGTACCGTAAGTTGTCAACTGGCCTCGGCCGAAGTGGTGGCTGCCTACAAGGCTGCAATATCCTCCAACTTCCATGAAGGTACCGTTACTGACCGCCGTGCTGGCGACGTACGTACGTACTGTTAAGTGCGATCCAGATCGATAGCCCGTCGCCGCACGCCGGTGTTCCATTCAATTATTACTGTTTCTATTGGCCAGGCAAGGCGGGCTGGACAGGCCTATGAATGGGCCTTCTGCAGGGGTCGTCGGCATGTTGCAGGTGTAGTTATTAAAGACAGCAGTCATAGATGGGCATCAGCTTCTGGCCGGCCACTCGCTCCTCTCCGACCCTTTCCAGTCATACTTTACATTACGTTAACCCATGCTCTTGCGTGCGGACCGGCTTTGCCGTAGTACTGCCTGCCTGCTCGCCGGAGTTGGCGAACCAAATTGCAATCCCCTTGTTTGTGTCAATTCACTCAGATCTGTTCGTTCTGTGGTCCTGGTGAAACCTTTTGGTGAGTGATCAGGGATGGCTGCTCGTGTAGTGTTCGCTATGGATGCATTCACCTCCAGTCCGGACGCATGTGTGCGTCCGACCTGTCGACAACTATCCCATTTATTGATTCTTAGTCAGTATAAATAGGAGTAGAATTATTGTTTTTTGTCAGTACATTTCCCTTTATAAAAGGAAGGAAAATATTCCTACCTGGAGGGGACCAGTCGAAAAGTCCAATTTCCTAGCTTGTGTTGTTCTCGTTTATACCATATTTCTTTATATTGAAATGAGATCTGCTATAAGGAACATAAATGGACTAGATTTGAGAACTTTTTTGTCCCTTTGATTACTATAAACAAAATAAGAAGTCAGTTACTTCTCTCTTCTATTTTAATTTATAGCAAGTAGAGGGACAAAAAGTGTCCCAAATCTGGTCCAAGTTTCATATTCCTATTGAAATATGCCGAAATGAAGGCACACAAGGTCTTAGTAGCATTAGTTCATTAAGGCTATGTGATGTTATAAGACATATTTTAATAGAGGCAACAGGCGCAGCATATATTCTCTAATAAATGAGGGATAGAAATATTTTGACTATTGGCTTCTCCATATTTGTCTTGAATAAATATAATTGGCTTTGACCCGATTGTGTTTAGTTGGACCCAATGTCCATCAAATGTGTATAATTGATAGATATAGAACAAATTTATCTACATGGGTTTAGCCTGATGTAATACAGCTAGTACATAGAGGAAAAATAATATCGTCTCTTGTACAAATGGGGAGTCTTTAGTCACATATTGCTTGTTTCAAGAATTTTTGTGGTCCTTATTTGTATGATCGTAACACTAGTGCCCAAATGGCTCTAGGGAGAGTATGCTCACCCTTGTGGTGGGTATCTTGACCAGAACACACATGTATCCATGCACATGCGCGCAGCACCATGCCTGACTTGGCTTGACTGGGCTCGGGCTTGTGAGTAATGGGTTGTGGGAATTATCTTCCGTCTTTTTTTAAAAAAAAATAACAACTAAGTAATTAATTATCATCATCATCTAAGCCTCAGTCCAAACTATGTTGGGGTCGGCTACATGGATCCTTCATTTCCATTCAGCCCTATCATGGACCATATTCTGGATAAGATGTAGAGATTCAAAATCTCTCTTTATAAGCTCATCCCATGTTAATTTAGGCCTTCCTCTTCTTCTATTTATTGTGCTTGACATAATATCATTGTTTTGTAACGGCGCATTAGTTGGTCTGCGTTGCACATGTCCGTACCATCAGAGTCGTCCCTCGCACAACTTGTCCTCAATTGCTCGCCACCCCACCTTATTCCTGATATAGTCATTTCTCGTGCGATCTTTTCTTGTCTTCCCACACATTCATCTAAGCATACACATTTCAGCCACGATCATCTTGTTGAGACATTGTTTCTTCACCGCCCAACATTCACTCTCATAGAGCATAGCAGGTTGTATAGTTTTTCTATAAAACTTAATGCATTTTACTTGACTCAAGTATCTTCATTTCCTTTCTCTTAAATGAGCCATTATATATATATATATATATATATATATATATATATATATATATATATATATATATATATATATATATATATATATATGTATATGTATATGTATGTATATATATATATGTATGTATATATATATATGTATATATATGTATATATATATATATATGTATGTATATATATGTATATATATATGTATATATATGTATATATATATGTATATATATGTATATATATATATATATATATATATATATATATATATATATATATATATATTTCCCCCCTCTTTTGTATCCAGCTTCTTATATATATCACTGAAGTATCTGGACCTTGCCTCCCAAATAACCTTTTTAGCTTCTTTCTTTGCTTGCTTGTATCTTTTGAACGTCGCATCATCTCGAGATTTGGGCAAGCTCCTATAGATCTTCTTTTTTCGTTTAACATTATTTTGTACTTCATCATTCCACCACCAAGTCTCTTTCTATAGAGGCCCACAACCTTTAGACTCTCCCAAAACCTCTTTGGAAAAAAAAAATTATGTAGGAGCTCATGTTATGCCACATAGTGTTAACATCAGACTCCATGTTCCAACCTTGAGAATTTTATCATGAAAAGTCAATTTCTTTTCTCCTTTAAGATTCCACCACTTGATCCTGGTATCTTGATTTCTATTATGCTTGCCTTTATTGATCTTCACGTTAATGTCCAAACCACCAACCTATATTGGGTCATGATTTTCTCCAGGAATCACTTTATAATCCTTGCATATATTATGATCTTCCTACCTCGTAAATAGGTAATCAATTTGGCTACAATTGTGCCCACTCTTGAAAGTAATCTTGTGAGATTCTCTTTTCTTGAAATGGGTGTTTGCCAAAATCATATCATATGCAACTATAAAATCGAATATCCTCTCTCCTTCTCTGTTTCTACTGCCATAACTAAAACCACCATGAACTCTCTCATATCCAGCATTTCTACTCCCCACACGGCCATTTAAATCACTCCTAATAATAATCTTCTCCTCCGTCAGTATTCCTTGAATCAATTCATCCATGTCATCCCAAAAATCCTATTTAGCATCCTCACTAAGGCCAACTTGGGGGGCATAAGTGCTAATAATGTTAAAATTATTTCCCCCAAGAACAACCTTGATAGCTATGATTCTATCACCCATCCTTGTGATCTTGACAGCATAATCCTTCAACATCTTATCCACAATAATACCTACACCATTTCTATGTTTATCTATACATGTATACCAGATTCTATATCATGTGTCTCCAATCTCTCTTCATTGTTCCCCTGTCCACTTGGTTTCTTGCAAACAAGCTATATTGATTTTTCTTCACATCATGGTATCAACTATATCCAAAGATTTCCCTATCAAAGAGCCAATATTCTAAGATCTAACTCTAATCCTTTTTTGTTGAACTTGCTTCTTTACCTGCCTTCATCGAAAATGTTTCCCTTGCATATTTTTCATTACATCTGGGCAATGCTGTGATGGGACTAGCTTCTTTACCCACACTCATCCAAGATGTGAAAACCCTTGCACATTTTTTCACCACATTCGTACGATGATGCAACAACACTAGCTTATTTAACCACACCCGCCCAAGATGTGGAAACCCTTGTTTGTCCTTCAACACAACTAGGTGCCACTGTGTCAATCCCCCTTGCATATTTATCACCGCACCTGGGTGCCGATGCAGTGTGTCACTACGTAGGGACGCTCCAACAAAATTTTTATAAGGATCCATGTCATAGAAAGAGTGGCAAGGTTTTACAATTGGCACATTGTCAACCTACCACCAACCCTCCTCCTTTACCCAGGCTTGGGACCGTCTACATTTTCACAAAATGTATGAAAACATGGACGGAATTAACTAAGTAATTAATTATAAAATTAATAAATTTTTATTTGATTTTCGTCACATGTACAAGAGTAATCTTGCGATCGTGTCTTATTGGGAATAGGAAATGAGGGTGTGAGAGGACTATAAATAAGTCTTTGATCATTAGAGTTAATCACAACTTCAGAACACCAATAGTTGTCATTCGTGTGTGAGAAACCCTAACCTCAGATACTTTTTTTGTCATCTTTGCTCCTGAACTGCTTCGTGGAGCTTTCTCTCCTATGTGAAGTGAGTTCGTACGTCCTCTCTCAGAGATGCGGCTTGTCAGGATGGTGGTACCTACAACTGTTGGTTGTGCTAATAGTGCACTCTGATCGTCATCAAGAATGAGTGAGATAACTACCTGCTATAGGTTCGTGACTGGGTCGGCTAGAAGAGCAAAGCTCGTCTTTGAGGAATGTGAGTTGTTGATTTCTTTTAAGTATCACATTTATTTGTTCAACAAATAATATGGTCTAAGTTTCTAACTCTATTTAATTTGTGCTCTCTTAATCTGTTTAGTCTATGTGTTTCTTATCTAGATCTGCCTAAAATTGTTAATCTAGTTGCAATTGTTGTTGTTGCATGTGACGATATGTAACTTATCAATACCAATAAGTGGAATTTCTATTGAGATATGTAATCATGGGAAGATTTTATTTTGTACTCAAACTCTCTCCTAATAGAAAGCAACACAAAGCTCTCCTGACGGAAGTGAGAACATCATAGTGAAGACCTATATTTCTAATTCTTTTGATCGTGTTTACTAAAACTTTCTATGGAAGATTCTATGAGCCTTCATCTTTGACGGATTGTTCATCCATTTGAAACACATCACTAACTGGTCGTGGTTTACCATTTCTCTAAATAGAGAGCAAATTTGTTGTTCTGAGATTGTTGTTTCGGGCTATTGCATTGAATCTCGATCGTGTAAACTCCTAATTAATTTTTTAAAGGGTGGGGGTTTGGAATAGATGGTGGTACGGGCGGTTTCTTCCCCTCCTCCTATGGAGTCAAATAGGGTGAACCCCTCTCGCCCTCCCTCTTCATCATCTAGCAAGAATATATTAGCCGATCGATCAAGTGGCTTTCTCTTGATTGTAAAATTTAGACTTTAAAGACAAGGGGAAACAGAGTGGAGCCCTCACATCTCTCATTTTTCGACGATATAATTTTCTTCTTCAGGGCGGACATCTCATCCATTTCACACTAGATGGAGGTGATGCATCACTTTGAATCTGTGTTTGGGTAAAGGGCCAATCGTGATTACTTCTCATTCATTATCCACGTTCACCCATAAAGGATGATTTAATTAGAAGAATGTCAGGTCATCCATAACCAGGTGGGCTTCATGTCTTACCTAGATTTATCATTACCTCAATGCCCCCCTTGGGTGCAGCAATTTGGTGCCAGGTTGGGGGTGGCAGGGCTGCCTCCTGTCTATGGTGGGAGAATCACCCAAGTTCATCATTTCATGACCACAATGCCAATTTACTCCTTATATTTGGTGATTATCCACCAATCTATCATCAAGAGGGTTGAATTCCCAATGGCACAGTTCTTGTGGAATGCTAATGATGAAGGCTCTGGAAGACATTGGGTTTCATGGCAGAGAGTAATGAAGCCCACACAGGAAGGTGATCTTGGAACTACAAGCTTAAACTTATTGCAATAGAATCTTATGCTCAATGTAGCCTGGAAAGTTCTAAAAGATGACCACATACGGGATGCCTTCTATAGGTGCAAGTACAACCGTGCACCACCTAAACTAGACATGTCTCACCCATCTTGGTTGAAGAAGACTTCCTTTGCTTCCCATGATTGGAAAAACTATGGGGGTGTTCCCCCGACCTTTTAAAGCATGTCTAGTGGGACTTGGGACAAGGGAATTCCTTTTTTGGACAACTTCTCTCAGATGATGGTTGGGATTGGTTTTCCATAAGAAATATCATTTTCTATGTCGAACTTTATATCATATGACTTTCATATGTCTCTAGATCACTACTAAAAGACAAACATATATGGGAGTCATCCTTTAACATAGTCTTTACATGCAAATCAGCAAGACGGCTTGCCCACTCTACCCCTCCATCTCAACCATTCCACTGATGCATATGGTCCATGTTGACTCTGTAAAAAGTTGCAACCTTTGTGTAGAAGCCCATCTACCATGTGGTTCTGATAGACCAATATGTGACTAATTTTTGCATCCAACTGGCATCTAGATGCCACTATTGTACCAACTACTAGTGTGTCAAGCTACAATTGTATTTACTAGAATGAAATAAATTACTATTGAAGTTCACAACCCATTGATTAAGTGCATAAATAAGAATAGTTTAAAGCATGATATGTTGTGTTACCTAAAAGCAAGATTGTTGGAAATACATATAAGAGTGCAAACTACATGGATAAAATTCAAAAACTTTTTGATTAAACCATTTCCTGAACCAAAAAATGATCAAATTACTAGAGTTTAAAAGTAAAGCATGCTTAAAGTGGTAGAGATTAGAGAGAGAAACAAATAAGAGTGCACACGAATTGAATGAGGAATAGGGATGGTGATGATGTTAGAAAAATCATATCTTCCGATACATGTATTATTGTTTCAAACCCATAAGTACACCAAATAGTTGTACAATGGATGTTATTTCATCTTTAAGAAAACCATCTTGGAATAGTGTGGTTATTATTTTAGTAAAAGAAACTACGATTAAAAATTAGTTGACGATATTGCAAATTTTGTGTAGTGTATATATATGTTTAAAATTTTGTAATCATATGTATAGTTTGAGGTGTTTATCATTAATAATGTATATTGGTTTTGGTTCCTTTTTATGCAAATTATGCATCATCAAATCTTTATATATTCTTCATACAACAATATAGTGAAATGTGGTTTTTCATCTATCTAGTTAACTTCTATTTTCTCATAATAAATATATTGTTTTCAATTTTAAAAATATTCATGAGAAAGGTGAGGTTCTGGTGTATAGTTTTTCATAATGGTGAGTATATTGCATCTATGTTATCCCTAGTGAGGTGGAAGTGAATATGTGTAAGACTCCTGACCTAGCTTATGCTTAATTGTAATTTCTTTGCATAATCAGATACTTAAATCATAATCAAATATTTTAGATGTTTTAATATCATGTGACATGCATGTATTTTCAATTGGGTTCTATTTGAATAATGTTTGAGCTATCTTTTCTACATGTGTACATGTTCTGTACCATATTGCAATTTACCCAAAAGTGAGGGTTACCTTGCAAATTGTCACATGTAGAGTGTTTTTCTTATGCTTTGGAATCAATAGAGAGAATATGATGCAATGGGGTGCCTTGTTGGAATCATGTATACTGAGATGACATTTCATGATGATTTTAAGGTTTGCTTGATATGGTGACTATTCTAGGGTTTGATGTTTTAACCCTTACACCACTTTTGGTGAGGGTCACAACCGAAACACATGTCTTGGATATGTGGTCATGACTGAGACAACCTTGAGAGGGGTGGTTTGAAACACTTTGTCTTCTAGTGACTAAACCATGTACTTATATGGCCTAGGGTTTCGACCTTGAAATGTCTCAACCGAGACAAGTTGAAGGAAGTGTGTCTTGATCGAGACAAAGGGGAAACTGACCTAGATGGTCATGACATATTTTCTAGATATATATGAACATTTCTATTTATGCATGGGAGTGGAGGAAAGACTATCTCTTTGAAGGGCATGTATCCCTTGGTGATCTATCTTGTTGACACCTCAAAGATCTCTACTTCCCTCCTCCTTTGGGAATAAAACCCCTTCTCTACACAACCAAGTAATCTTTATTGGCCCCACACATCTTCTTCTTCCTTTGGATCATCCTTGGAGCTTCAAGATCAAGGAAGCGTAGGTCTTGCGGTAGCCAATTCATCTTTCTTTATTGAATATCTTGTGCTAAAAAAACTTTTACTGATGATTCTTGGTGAATCTTCTCTTGGTAAGTGATCTTCTTTTCTAGATTATGTTTCTTTTCTAAAACTCCTTCATCTTCTTCCTCCTTCTCGGCCATGAGGCGGTGGACCATCCATGGTGATTTATCATGGAGATCTTTACTTCACAAAGATCATAAATCATGTGTTAACACGAGAATACCTAAGTGAGAAGAAGACCCCATCTTTCTTTTTTCTCCTTTGGTTCAGCCTAGGTCTGCTTTCTTCTTTCTTGAACTTCCTTGTGACCATGGTTGTGACGAACATCGCCACACAAAGTGATATTAATTAAATGAGGTGTGTAATTTCCATTAATAATAATATTACCACAAAATATGGTAAATTAAAACCATTTGCAATACAATATTTCAAGTAGAAGTTTATTACAACAAGCCTTCAATGCAGGCCATCTATATTTCATATATGATCAAAAGTTGATACATTCCATGTTCAAGGATAACAAGACATAATTGTTATATATTATGACCTATTTATATATATGATCCATTTTTATACAATCATTGCACAAATCTAAAATCTACGTGTCAGCAATCAAAATAACAAAAATCTTCCCCAACAGACACTACTACAGGACTCTAGCAGCATATCCAACCTTTAGATATTACTGTTCTCCTTCCTGCTCTGCACCAACACCATGACCTTGACCTCCTCGTCCATGACCACCTAAAAATTTGTGGAACCCATGGGGTGAGACCAACGTCCTAGTGACAGATATAACTCTTTGTCAATGTCTATTATAGGCATAGCAAGATACTAGAGAAAATAAGTAAAGCAGTAAATACCGATAAACAAGTTTAAGTACTTGCAACTGAGTAGAAGACCAATTTATTCTTTTAAAAGGAATATGAAGAGTATGTATACTTTTATAAACTAAACAATACAAGAAATAAGGCATGGGATCATCCAATGTTATTCGTAATGACCCTAAGAAAATAGGCTACACGGCTGTATTATCACTTTAATTATTATGCCATGTGGATTTGAGGCGTACCACTCAAATCCAACCGACCACAACTAAGTCAAAATTAGTACCATACAAGATCAATATAAGAGTTGGACTCCACGATCATCACCAACACTAATCGGTCAGTTCAAGCCTATAATGCAGTGTCTTAATAATCTCACTGCTAAACAGCTACTTATAGGTGTAGCTATAGTCCTATAGAGACAGCAACTCATAGTCAAAGCTATGGTCCTATAAAAAAACTAGTATTCCTTGGTACATGGCACAACACTATAAAACAGTCTCAAGCACGGTCGTTCTATAATAAACAATATATCACCATTTCCAGAATTTAAGGATACATGGAGTTATCTCCACAAGTACCCCGCATATTCAACAATATGTGCTCTCAGTTTCTCATAGGAGTTACTCGTTTCACCATCCAGATCGATACTGGCACTGAAGATGTATCTATGGTTTTAGTTTGTTAGATATTCCAATTGGGTATCTTTTAATGCATCAATCAAGTTACAATGTATAAACCATAAACAAATTCTATAAAATTAAGGTAGGATACAACTTTAGAAGATATAAAACATATTAAGTGAGAAATTGTCTCATCATCACATCACTATGGGATTTCAATCCCTCAATTTATGCAAAAAATACTTGCTAGGTCATTATACCAATTCAAATAACTCTTCCTATTATGACCGCATCTGAGCCTAATTGGTTAACTACGGTTTACCTGGATGATTATATGCTTAATTGGATTGATCATTGCTTAAATATAATTAATTATTATAATTCAATTATGATGTTTTAAACCTAATAATAACGTTAAGTATTCTATTGTTTGAGAAATTAGGGTTTGAGAAATATAAACCCTAGTTGGCTAAAATTAGGGTTTTGATGGTACATGAGTATGGAATTTTATCAGAATAGCAGTGTGGTAAATGATTTTTCATATTTTATAAAAAAAAATATTTAATTGAATTTTGGATATGATATGGATAACTCAATCATTCATATTGGAGAAAATTTTCATAATATTTTAGTGTTCTTTGAATGTGGTTCTCGGTCAAACTATACTTTGACCAAAATGTGGACAAAGTGTTTTTCAGCAGTGTAGTATTTTATTTTTAGTTATTTATTAGTAACTACACGATCTTAAATTTTAATTAGAGATATGAAACTCAAACATAAACAAAATGTAAAATTTTCATAATTTTTGGATGCTTTTAGACGTTATCTGTAGATGAATTATAGTAACTAACATTTCTATAGAATTCTAGATAGTAGTTCACTATACGATTTTTAATTATTTAACGAAAGTTTGGAATGATCACAAAATTTAATTGAAGCTTTGTAACTCAATTATACACAACATGTTAAATTTTAATAATTTTTGGAGAAGGTTTGATCTCTGAAATACACTAATTATAGAAAATTTTTATGACAAAAGAATCTGCTGAAATAAGAAAATGTATAGTGAGGGGTCAATGTGCAATTGACCAGAAGCTTAATTTCTCTATATGGTCAACCTAACACACTAGCAGCTCTCATAATTTTTGATTCATTCCAGAGAAACAAAATCCTAGAGAGAGAGGGAGAGTTAGGCTTTGCGAGGAGAAATTGATGGAGATGCTGACCTAGGGTTTTGCGGTCTGAGGAATGATGAAATCATGTAAGTTTAGCTTTTTTGGATATAGTTTCATGGTGAATATTCACTCACATGTCAAAATTTCCATCCCTCCTTAGATTTGATCCAAAATGGTATCAAAACTTCCCCTTTTCTCACTTTTCTTCATAATCCCTCATTTTTAGGGTTTCCGAGTTGAAAGGAAGAAGAATTGAGTGAATTGCTAGGAATTTAATACATATTCGAGATTTTCAGATATGGGATACGTTTGGAAGGTGCTTTCACACATTAGGGTGAGTGGGAACTTCCTTTAAATAGTATATTTAATGAAAATCGGTTAAATCATCCATAATCTTTAATTGCTTAGTATGCGACTACAAACCCTGAATTGTGTGTTTGACCTAAGTTGTTGCAAAATGATACGAAATGGATTCTTCCTCTATTTGGATGAATTTCAAATGATAAAATCATATTAGAAATGTATACAATAAATCCTAATGAGAATTCCCTAAGTATTCACAGAGGTTATAAGAGTAAACTGAAATATAGGGAATTCATCTATGACTAAAATTGTTGTATAATTAAATAGTGAAATTTGTTTATCTGGATCGCCTTGATTATGAATGATTTTTTTTATCTGAATGCATAATACATATATGTCAGATACTATCTTGGATTTTGTTTAAAGTGAGTAGTGTTTGTTTGATATCTCAGTAAAGAGGGTGAAATCCTAGATGCGAGGAAAGTATGATATTTACGAATAGACATCGTGAAATCCATTTGAAGGGATTTTCTTGACATGATAGACTTTATTTATTCAATTTTATTCTTAATGCATGATATCTCAGTGAATGGCATGGAAACCTAAATTCAGCTCAGTTCCATGGTTTATACATATATTGATTGTATATGATTTGTTGAAAACAATCTTTATTCAGTGAATTTGTATGTCGTATGAAATCCTTATGAGAGCCAAGTTATAAGTGAATGAGGTAAATGAAACCCTAAGGATAGGGTGTTCAATGAATCAAGTATTGTGATATCAATGTTCTCAGTATGAGATGTGGTGATGCTTAACAGTTCAATTGCATGATTCCAGTGTATAAAGTGCCAAGTTTACATGTATTTTGTTTATTTAAGAATTTTTGTCTGTCTGTATGTACATTATGATGATTACTCAGAATATTATAGTGTTTTGAATATACTGCTCTTCCAAGTTTAGAATGATATACATGTTGTATTATAAACTTTCCATAAATAGACACGGTACCATAGAGATACCTGAGTCAAGTATAAGTAAGGAAAAGATACAATATAGTAAGAGCTTTCCAAGAATAATAAAATAATAGACATAGGTTCCTTGAGCACCGTAGATTCCTTACGGATGTCTACACTGTAGGGAGGAAACGATCCACCCTGGCAGTGACCAATATACGGGGATCGCATCGCACCCACAGAGCATATGGGGAGATGAAGCCCTTGAGGAAGTCTCCTAAGTGAAGATAGGTTACCCAACACAAACCGGAGAACCCGATGGTTACCCAGAGGTACCCACAGAGTGTACCAAGATGAGGCCCACAGAGCATCTCAGACCCTCCGTCTGTGTACTCAGCCTAGAAGGAGAGGTCCAGTTAAAGGCACCTATTTAGCCTTCTTAGTCAGACGTGACGGTTTGAGTCAAGAAGGCCTGGATTCAGTTCTAGGCTTAGCTTCCCGTGTTTTAAGCTAAGTCGTGTATGGTGAGATCGTAGTTCACTATGAGTCTTCATATGTAGAGTACACTGCATATGATCAGGGCATAATAAAATGAATGAGAGGTCAAACAAGTGTGTACAGTTATTCAATTATTCTTTGTATGTTTTTGAATTATTAGTTCTCTTTATGATCAATCAAGCATTTCATATATTGATTCACTCTTATAGATATTTAGAGTATCCTGCCATATTTAAGATTGTCAATTATTAGACTCTTTAAAGCTTACTGCTATTATAATTGATATCAATTGTTCAAAAGTATATCTGTAATTATATCAGTGCTTTAGACTGTTTCTTTGAAGTACTCATTCACTGAGTGAGTAGGCTCACCCCTCTACACACAATTTTTAGGGAAATCACATGGAATTGAAGAATATATCATTGCATCAGACTAAATCTGCCATAAGAGTAAAGTCTGAGTATAGTTAAGTTCAGTCGGTCCTTGTCACTCAAGGTCCTTGTAAAGAAATAAGAGAGAGTTGTAAATGATGATGTATAACATTATTCCTCTTTTAGCAATATGTGTGAATCAGCGAGTCTTATGTTCTTAAAAGTATGAGGAACATAATGAATGTTCATACATGCATTTTACTGTTGAAATTAGATTAGAGAAATCAATGTTTAGATTCCGTTGTAAAGTTGGTTTATGTGGTTCAATGCGAGAAAACAAAGAGTTTTGAAAGAGAAGAAAAAGTTAAGGGTGATCTTTGTATTATGTTAAATCTTCAATTTATGCCCTAATCTCATGATTAGTGGAAATTGTGAGATCAGGGTGTAACAACTTGGTATCAGAGCTTAGGCTGAGTTGTCAGGGACCATTAAGTTAGTAAGTTAGAGTCATAAGTGTGGCACATAGGAGATGTTATGATGTTATCTCTGGGTATTTGAGTATTTGGATATCCTGGCTCGGTATCTGAGTACTTGGATCAAACAGTATCAAGCTACTCTGTCTATTCTTTCATGTATACCCTGGCCAGGTATACAGTGGAAGGATGGGCTAGAGAGCAACCCTAGAAATATTAGGGTTAGAAACAAGATAAGTAACATGAATCAAGAGCATAAATATAAAATGAGATAGAACTTTCATTTCATATTGTTGTTTTATTGGAGATGAATAGAAATGCCCTTATATGTTTGAATTCAGATATTCATAATTTTGAAATATATATGGGTCTTTAAGATTTGTTGTACACTATGCAGTTGTAGCATTTATTGATTACATTCTTTGTATCAAGTAGACTAGAAATGATCTTTGAATGAACTTTCCTAAGTGGATATTCTTTCCACATGTTTGAGATTAATAGGAGTTGGTTAATCTTAAGTAGCTCTTGGCTTCAGGACTGCAGGTTTGGCCTGGTCCGGCTGGCAGGGTGCGTTACTAGTATCTAATGACTCCTATTGAAAATATAATAAGAGTAGACTCTGGATAAATTAGACCCACATCATAGTGAGAATGTACATACACTGAGATGTTGAAACATATGGGAAAGATTAGAATAGCTAAGAATCAGTTGGAACTGATATCTGAGATCCAACTTTGGGGCCTCATATGAGAAACCCTTAATTGGGAATAAAGGAACACGACGTAAGGTTCAGATTGAGTTTAATGATTAGTATTATATGAACTTTAAATATGAAATACGGATGAGAAAAGTATGTAAGGGCCAAGATAGTAAGAATTAATCATGAGGAATAAACTATATAACTGAGTAAAATGTTTTTATGTACTCCAAAGAAAAGGGAAAATAGAAGAAAAGAGTTAAGTATACGATAAGTACATAGAAGTGAAGAGTCTTTAGAAGAGTTAAAGTAAAGATAATTCGATGAACGTGTAAATCATAAGAATAGGATAAGAAACCAAGTTAAAAAAAAAAGATAAATGTTGGAAATAATGAGCTTGATTAAGGAATGAGGGTTATGATATAATTGAGAGCATGGAATGTATACCTTTATTGTGAAGTTAATACATTCAACCTTACTACCTTTGGATTCTAAGTCTCTATAGAATAGCAAACTAGTTTATAAAAGAAGAACAAAAGTGTAGCTTAATAAAGGAATAAGTCATACAAAGGTAGACTATATTCAGGAATGAAAAACTTGATTGAAAGAGAAACTATGTTTCACCCATGCACGAGCCGTTTGATTTAAAATGAAGGATATGTAATGTATTAAACATGATTTGAAACTAGTAGAGAGGTTATTGATTTAGAATTTCAACTTCACATTAGTAGAAGGATAAAAGGAAATATATGCAACATGGTATACATGATCATACATATAAAAGAAGCAGCATGATCATAAGAGAAAACTAGAAGTTAAAGATGACATGTGGAATAGTAGTATATGGTAAGAGGATTATGGAAAGTAAGGAAGGGTTTGAAACATAGTGGAGTAATATAGATTATAAAAGAAAGAGGTTAGGAGATTCAATCAAGTGCTAATTAGTCAAGTATCCTTGTTGATAACTAATTAAACCTACATATGAGAAATGTATTAAGGGAATGTTTAAATATAAGAATTTGATGCCTTAGAATCGTCTTCTCTTTCATATATTTCTTAATGAGAGCAATGTGGGAATGAAGTGATAAGAAAATGAATCATATATGATGCATAAACACCATGGTAGAGACATCTAGGGAATGTTATAATGACACACAACATGATGATGAAACCCTAGTAGGGTAATTGAGAATGTAATCTATCTGAATGGCCATGTAAGAGAAAGGAAATTCAATCAATAAGATAAAGAAGACTTTAGTAAAAATTGTGAGATCCAAAGTTTGAATTTCAAATTAAGAGAGTAAAGTCACATCACAATAACGTCATGCTACTGGTAAGGACCAAATTCTAGAATGTTTAGAGTTGTAGTAGTTCAAGGGATGTCACTAGTGATTTGACCTTGAATACTAGCATCTCTATAAAACACGATCATGAGATTTGCACTATGAGAAGTAAACTAGCACTGATAGTAACCCAGAGTTTAAAGATAGCTAATCTGAAAGGTAGACAAACAATATGGAAATGATTCGGAGCAAAGAGTAAGATATAAATTTGAAATGTAACAAGTGTGTTTTGAACAAAAGGAGAAATACAATATGAGTGAAGTGCGATATGAAATAAATTCTTGCAGTGATAGAAAGAATGATGAATAATCTACTTGTACCTTGTATGTTTCAATTTTAGGAATGTTTAATCTATATGGTTAAAATGAGAAGGATAAGTAGAAAAAAGTAAGTAGTAGTGAATGAGAAGAGAGATGAGAGAAAACAATGGCTTTTAGTAATATGTGAATTTATTTTTAGAAGTATAATTTTTTGAAGGTATATTAAGGGATGTAAATTTGGTTCTACGTATGATTTCAGTGTACATGTGCAAGCAATATTTTAATTAAAGGTGTCTGATAGATTAAGTCATTCATACCAGTAATCCATCTTAGTATTGTATCATTGTGGTATGGTGATATGGATTGAATGATGATGGAACAAATGGAGGGTTACCCTAAATAAGGTAGTCTTACCTATTCACTCGTATGAATAGAAGGGATGATAACCATATTGTATTGATATGTAACCCTAATGAGGTGTAGCTAGTTATACCTAGATTTAATATCACTAAGTTATGGTAATTCAATATGAATAGTCCTTGAATGACTAATACAATTATGGATTACTCTGTTACTGTTGTTGAAACCCTAGTATGCTATAACCTGATGGTTACACCTTGAATTATGTGTGGGTTCATACTTGAGAATAGTATGGAATGTGATGGTAATGCTTCACCTTATGCATCCATGATCCAATGGGGATGCCGTGAGTAGTAATGTACAATTGTTATTGAATCTAGTCTTTTAACTCAAGACTGTTTTGCTATTTGAGTAGCAAAATAGTAAAATTCAAAAGAACATGGCGAGCTCTCTTTCGTGATTTAGAGGTAATACATAACAATAGTACATATTTAGCAGTATGAATTGAGATAGTTGGATCAGATTATCGATGTTGAGGTAACACCTCAATAGTATGAAAATATTTAAATGGTTGTTTCTCTCTCTATCCTATGATTGATTGTGACATAGAGAATTTGTTTGTTATCATTGAGAACTATTTCAAACATGTTGTGATTTAGTAAAGGAATAAAGGACTTAATGTTGAAAACTGCATTCAAGTATGAAATACAAGAATATAATGACATGTAAGATTTCAGAAGCTTAAAATAAACCTTGAATGTACTTTACTTGCATATTTATGTTTCGGGGATGAAACCTTTTTCGGGGGGGGAGTGGGGAGAATTGTTATGACCGCATCTGAGCCTAATTGGTAAACTAGGGTTTACCTGGATGATTATATGCTTTTGATCTTTTCTTAAATCTAATTAATAATTATAATTCAATTATGATGTTTTAAACCTAATAATAATGTTAAGTGTTCTATTGTTTGATAAATTAGGGTTTGAGAAATATAAACCCTAGTTGGTTGAAATTAGGGTTTTGATGGTACATGAGTATGGAATTTGATCAGGATAGCTTTGTGGTAAATGATTTTTCATATTTTCTAAAAAAAATTTATTTAACTGAATTTTGGATATGATATGGATAACTCCATCATACATATTGGAGAAAAATTTCATAATATTTGAGTGTTCTCTGAATGTGGTTCTCCATCGAACTATACTTCAACCAAAATGCTGACAGAGTGCTTTTTAGTAGTATAGTGTTTTATTTTTAATTATTTTTTGGTAACTCCAAATGATCTAAACTTTTTAATGGAAATCTGAAACACAATCATAAACAAAACGTAAACGTTTCATAATTTTTCCATGTGTTTAGACCTTATCAATAGATGAATTACAGTAACTAACATTTTTGTAGAATTCTGCATAGTAATGCACTATTTGATTTTTAATTATTTAATGGAAACTTGGAATGATCTCAAAATTTAAATGAATCTTTGTACCTCAATTGTACATAACATCGTAAATTATAGTAATTTTTTTAGAAGGTTTGATTTTTGAAATACACGAATTACAGAAACTTTTTTATAACAAAAAATTCTGTTGAAATAAGAAAAAGTATAGTGAGGGGTCAATGCGCAATTGACCTAAGCATCTCAATTTCTCTATATGGTCAACCTAACACAATAGAAGCTCTCATAATTCATGATTCATTCTAGATAAATGAAATCCTAGAGAGAGAGAGGGAGAGTTAGGATTTGAGAGGAGAAATTGATGGAGATGCTGACCTAGGGTTTTGTGGTCCGAGGAATGATGAAATCTTGTAAGTTTAGCTTATTTGGATATAGTTTCATGGTGAATATTCTCTCACATGTCAAAATTTCCGTCCCTCCTCTGATTTGATCCAAAATGGTATCAAAACTTCCCCTTTTCTCACTCTTTCTTCATAATCCCTCATTTTTAGGGTTTCCGAGTTGAAAGGAAGAAGAATTGGGTGAATTGGTAGGGATTTGATTTGGATTCGAGATTTTCAGATATGGGATACATTTTTAAGGTGTTTTCACACCTTAGAGTTTGCGGGAACTTCTTTTAAATGGTATATTGCACAAAAATTGGTTAAATCATCCATAATCTTTAATTGCTTAGTATGCGACTACAAACCCTGAATTGTGTGTTTGATCTAAGTTGTTGCAAAATGATATGAAATGGATTCTTCCTCTATTGGGATGAATTTTAGATGATAAAATCATATTATAAATGTATAAAATACATCCTAATGAGAATTCCCTAAGTATTCATAGAGGTTATAAGAGTAAACTAAAATATAGAGAATTTGTCTATGACTGAAATTGTTGTATAATTAAATAGAGAAATTTGTTTATCTGGATCCCCTTGGTTATGAATGATTGTTTATCTGAATGCATAATACATATATGTCAGATACTATCTTGGATTTCATTTAAAGTGAGTAGTGTTTGTTTGATATCTCAGTAAAGAGGGTGAAACCCTAGATGTGAGGAAAGTTGGATATTTACGAATAGACATCGTGAAATCCATTTGAAGGGATTTTCTTGACATGATAGACTTTATTTATTCAATTTTATTCTTGATGCATGATATCTCAGTGAATGGCATGGAAACCTAATTTCATCTCAGTTCCAAGGTTTCATACATATATTGATTGTATATGATTTGTTGAAAACAGTCTTTATTCGGTGAATGTTTATGTCGTATGAAATCCTTATGAGAGCCAAGTGATAAGTTAATGGGGTAAATGAAACCCTAAGGATAGGGTGTTCAATGAATCAAGTATTGTGATATCAATGTTCTCAGTATGAGATGTGGTGATGCTTAACAGTTCAATTACATGATTCCAGTGTATAAAGTGCCAAGTTGACATGTATTTTGTTTATTTAAGAATTTTAGTCTGTCTGCATGTATAGTATGATGATTACTCATAATATTACAGAGTTTTGAATATACTGCTCTGCCAAGTTTAGAATGATATACATGTTGTATTATAAACTTTCAATAAATAGACACGGTACCATAGAGATACCTGAGTCAAGTATAAGTAAGGAAAAGATACAATATAGTAAGAGCTTTCCAAGAATAATAAAATAATAGACATAGGTGTCCTGAACATCATAGATTCACTACTACAGAAAAGGCTTTGGCGTCGGTTATTTAGAGACTTTAGCGTCGGTTTTTAAGAGACACCCAAGTGGGTGCCGCTAAAAGTGGACACCTTCAGCGTCGGTTTCTAACTGATGCCAAACCCCTTCCTGCCACTGAAAACGCACCAGCAGGGAACTATAAGCGTCAGTTATTAAAGAAAATCGACGTCATATAATGGTTAAAGACGTCGGTTATTAAATTAAAACCAACGTCATAACTCTTTCTGCCACTGAAAATGTACCAACAAGGGAACTATAAGCATCATTTAGGAAAGAAAACCGACACTATATCATGGTTAAAGACGTCAGTTATTAAACAAAAACCGATGCCATTACCCTTCCCGCCACTAAAAACGTGCCAACAAGGGAACTATAAGCGTTGGTTAGTAAAGAAAATCGACACTATATCAGGGTTAAAGACGTCAGTTATTAAACAAAAATTGATGCCATTACCCTTCCCCCCACCAAGCCAGCAAGGGCACAAAGACGTTGGTTTTTTTTATAATAACCGACGTCGTATGTCTGTGGTGTCGGTTTTATACAAATAATCGACGCCTATGTTCCGATTTTTTTTCTTATCATTTTGCAAGCCTGTTGTATGGATGGTTAGTAGGATGTAGAACCTATAGTTCAGTTCTAAACTGTAGGTTTACATCATCCATTGATATCAGCCAACAACAGGCCACAAACCTGCAAAGTCATTCCCATTCAGACACATGTATTGATCAAATACATGTAGAAACCTGCAAAGTCATTTACATTCACATCCACTTCCATTCATTTCATCTATTTTCATATTCATACATTCATGTATTGATCAGAAAAAGTCATTACACATATGACAATTCAGAAAAAGTCATTCACATTCACACAAAAATAATTATGAGAACAAAGTTTAGAAATATCATTCTTTATTCATCATCGTCATCATTGTCATGAGATACCCAATTATATTTAAAAATTCCCACTACTTGTAGGGCTTTTGCCCATTCTTCTCTTACAACATCTAATTCCTCCCTCATATTGGGTGTATGTACATCTAATAACTTTCCACCTGTACTGAAGTCAGTTTTAAACACCTGCAAAGAGAATGACATATATATATAATTAATAATTCATAATAAGATTGATATTTTTTATATTATCTAATGAGACTATATATAATACCTTATGTATAGTATCGATTTCCATTGTGGCATATTTGATTATTAGGTCCATAAATCACATCACATAGTAGGCACATGCCCAGCTGTTGTCTTGTGTAGCACACTATAAATTGAAACATACAAAATATTCAAAAATACAATTAAGCACAGTTCACATAAATAATATATACATTGGAGTCGGGAAATTACTTTCACATTCTCCCAAATTAGTGGCTGATTCTTTTTCCTAGGGACCTTTCCTCCAGCTTTTTTGAACTCTTGTAAAGTCGTACATGTTAATGTAACACATTAAATTGCATAATTAAATAGTAATGTAATAACATATGTTAACAGATATACAAATATGAAATATTTCTCACGGGAATAATGGCATTTTCATTGTGTGTCTATATAATGTATTCAATTCATTCTCCATAGGATCTAGATAATAGAAAGTGAACGTCTTGGGGAAAATAACTAGTAACTCCCAATGCCTACCACTATAGGTAAGAAAGTTAAAAATTAATAACTCAAAATCCACAATAAAAATGTAATTTTCTTAAGTCCAAATTATAAGCAAAGTAAACTTACTCGACATTGAATGGAGCTATTATCACTGTCTTCTTATTTATACCAAAATATTCAAAAGCAGCACAGAAATATGAAGTAACTGAAGAAGGGTCTGTATCTACAAGACTAATCAAATACGGAACCAAAAATCCCACATGGGAAAATGTGAAATCTGAACATATCATGTGTAAGTGGCTACAAAACATGTATTGTGCACGCATTAATATATAAGAAACTAGATCACTGTATATAAACCAAGTTATACGGATGTATAAACAAGATCTCACTATATCCACAGCTCTATCATATATGTGTTCAGCCAATCATAACAAAACAACTCCAAAATATCTTGTATAAATAGCTTGTTTTTGTATGATTGACCTGCATTAATACATATACGTTAATATGTATGAAAAACGTGTATAAATAGATTGTTATTGTATGATTGATCTGCAGAATCCTCCAGAATTGTAACATTTATAGGGGAATTTCGATCATGTTTTTCGATCCATACTGCCATGCCCCTACAATTAGGACCAAATGAGGCATGTAGGTCCCTTGAAAGCCGACTTGGTAGTTGAGGAGATGGAGGCTGAGATGTAGTGGGTGTCATCTTTTTGACCTATATATATAATTTCATATCAATTGACTCATATATACATACTAACAAATTAACATATTGTAAATTTACCATACAATATTAGTATAGACGACATCCGCTTTGGGACATATTATCACTCCACCTTCTGTCTCACCAAGCGTTTCAGCATCCGAGTGGGCATATGGTAGTGGAAGATCCCTCCAATCGGGGAGTACACGTATCGGGGTCACACGAACCGCACAAACTAGTACTGGAGTCCCGTGACATATGTCCCCTGGAAGGGATAGGTAAGCATGTGCCTCATCAACGACGTATTCTTGACTTTTTAGTTGGCATGACTTCAAACGCTACAAATTTACGTAAAGAATGTTATATGAATATATACACAAACATATCATCTTGAAAAGACTAGCTACTGTGTCTTAAAAATACTTACAGAGGATGTGATAGGTGGTCGGTCTACAAGATTACTCTCAACCTCTACAGTAGGAGTAATAGAAGTGCGGCACGTCACATGTACTGTCTGAGTGGCCTTCTGAGATGCCTTCCACTTCACCATTACTTCTTGGAATTTCCTCTCAATTAATTCATCTACCTATACATGGATAAAAGAAACACTTGCTATCAATGATTGAATTTCCTTTCGCAATAACATTCTAAAAAAAGAATAGATTACCTCAACTTGTGAAAGTCCCACTTTTGGGACAGGTTTGTGCAGGGATGGCCCATAGAACACTTTGATGCCCACACTAGTGCCTACACCCCTAACACGTCCAAGATACTCTGGGTTTCCCAGAGTAACTGTCAGTTCATCACTTGTGCCCTGAGGGATGAACTTGCCTTCCTTCCTCTGCTTATGCAGCTCCCGCTAATCGCCATCCACAGAAATTGGTAAGTAAACATAACAATAATCAATATTGATCGATTGCTCTAAGAGTTGATTTTTACCATTTTTACAGCCGCCTCAGTAGTTGCGGGCTTCGTTATATCTCCCTTCTTGTTTTGCCTCCCAACTATCCACATAGCATGGCAAGGCAGAGGTGTGGGAGTAGTAGTAGAGGACTCTACAATCTTCAGAGTAGCAGCAGGGTGAGCAGTAAACTCAGTCTGTAGTCTTTGGAGAACGCCTGCATATCCTCTAGGACCCATTGTGTGGTCGTGCACATTCATTGCACGCCTTTCTCATTAAGCATAATTGATATCCTAGTTAGTAAACATATTGATTTGGTTAGTAACACTAAAGGTTAATCTTGAATAGGTGAATACATAAGAACATATATTAATTAAATTGGGAGTGGTGCTTAATACCTTGAATTCATCTATTTTTCTTTGGGTAACAAACTCCTCCCAGTCTCTAGGGTCTAGGTAGTTCCATTGTTTTGTTGTTGTCTTCTTCCTAAATTTATTTTTTAAAGAAAATACAAACAAAAATTATTAGTGTAGAGTTAGTCAAACAATGATCAATGTCTGGAATTGGAAATCAATCAAAAACCTCTTCTCAGCATCACGTATGTAATCTCAGGTGAGATTGGTCCTATAGTTCCTTAGGACCCTCCCACGGTGTTGCATCATGCATTTACGATGCATCTTTTCATCCAGATCAAATATGCTCTGCAAAATAGAATTGCTATTAACTAGTATACTAAAAATTAGTAATCTACAAAAATAGAATTGCAAATAATAATAACTCACACATAGTTCCTTCCATACTAAGTCTTTCTTCCCCTTAGAAACTTTATGCCAGGATTCTATGTTAGGACTACAATGGCTGCGAGTAAGAACCCCAAGATATGAAATAAATGAGTTGTGGTTCACTCCAACTGGATTTCCTGCATGATTGAAATCCACAGCCAGTTTGGTTCCATTGCCCCTTTTTTTGTAAGCCATAGAGATTTATATGTTATTCATCCCGTTCTCTATTACGGGCCAAATAGATGGAATATTGACATGGATATCCTTGGACAACCATGGCGGCTTATTGCAGTGGAATACATGCGGGGATAAGGAAAATAAGGAATGTTTTGCAATGTTATCCGCTACAAAGTTGTAACTTCTAGGGATGTAAGAAAGATGTATGCTGGTGAACTCCAGCAAAAGAGAGGCATAACGTCTCTGGTGTTGTTCCAACCATTGTGCAGAGCGGTCTTTTTGTTGTAGAACCTTGATAGCTGAAGATGCATCTGAGTAAATGGCAGGACAGGTCCAATGGTTTTTTTTTCACAGAAGGAGTGCTTGGATTATAGCCAAGGTTTCCACTTCAAGAACTGACGAGGCCATGGTGGGTAGTCCAATTCCTACGATGCATGAACCGGAGTGAGTCACCGCATGAAGACCAATGCCCGCCTTCTTGGAGTGCTCCTGGAAAGCAGCGTCGGAAAAGATGATAGTGTCACAGCCTGGAGGTGGTCGTTCAGTGATAACGGGTGGGTTGTCTTGGGGATGGCGTAGATCCTTCAGACTGAGGATGGTAGTTGTCCTCTCCTGGATAAAGATGGCTAACACGGATTTGTGACTTGGTTGACCTACATGGGTGATGTCATTGCGGCGGCGCCAGATCGACCAGCTCCCTACACAATGTAGAGTCTGCTGTTCATGTGAGGAGTGTGGGGATATCATCTCCTATAACCACTCCTGCTCTGTTAGCTGAAAGAATCTGTCGGGCATGTTCAGTTCTCTCCATGAATCCTTAACAGATTGACAGTCTCTAAGGCAGTGCAAGATGGATTCTTGGGCGTTGTTGCAGAGGGGGAACCTGTCGTCCGTAGCTATATGTCTTCAAACCAGCTCAAGGTTTGTCAAGAGCGAGCCGTGGAAGACTAGCCATAAGAAGGTTTTGATCTTGTTCGGAAGATGTGCAAACCATATCCCCTTCCTCACATCTGAGGAAGTGTTAGGATACTAGTTCTTGAGCCAACTGTAAGCGGAGCTTGCTGTGAAGTCCCCTAAGGCGGTGAACGGCCAGTCCCATGTGTCATCGCCATCTGTGTGCTCAGCAGCGCTGATGTAGTGAAGAATTTGTTGTACTGGCTGGGGTAGATAGTAGTTGATAAAGCTCCAATCCCACCCTGTTTCAGGATGCTTCATTGAGTTTAATGACAAGTCCTCGAGACTTGGAGGGATGATAAGGGATGGATCATATTCCAGAGGTGACTTTCCCAGAATCCATCTATCTGTCCAAATGTTAGTCGTATGGCCCGAGACGATGGTTTTGTGACTGACTTCTTGGAGTTTGATTTAGTTGTGCTTGATGAACGCCCAAGCTGAGGAGCAAGGCTTCTTTCTAATAGTGTCATTTTGCATGTACTTGCCCCGCATTACTCTGACCCATAGGGTAGATGGGTGTGTCATGAAATGCCAAACATTCTTAAGCATGAGGGCCTCATTTTATTCCCGTGCTTATTTGAGATCCAAGCCACAATGGGAGGTGGGTAGAGCTACTTTTTTCCATGAAACTGCTGAAAGTTTCCTTTGTGTGCGTCCTCCAGACCAAATGAAATTACAAATATGTCGATCTATGTCATCGCATAGGCTAGGCGAGAGTTTTACAGACTTCATCGTGTAAGACGGTATTGATTGCAGTGTGCGTTTTGCAAGGGTGATGCAGCCTGCAAGAGCAAGGTTCTTAGCAGCCCAGCTATTCATACACCCCTTGATGGAAGTGGTGATACTTGCATGTGTAGTCTTATTGAGCCTGTGATGAAGTACTGGGACACCCAGGTATTTCCCCAAGTCCTGCGTTTGTTGGATACCGATCTTGTGGCAAAAGTTGTGTCTTACTGAGGTAGGTACATTCGGGGAAAAGAAGCATCGAGATTTTTCTTTAGATAGTAACTGGCCCGACACGAGGCTGAAATCTTCAAGGATACTCAAGATTGTAGATGCTTGGTGCATGGATTCCTCAGCCATGATTAGAATGTCATCTGCGAACATTACATGAGAAAGAGGGACACCTCTTCTTGAAAGCCGAATTGGTTTCCATTTGCCGGAGTTGACAGCCCTATAAATGGCTTGGATAAGTCTCTCCATGCACATAACAAAGGGATACTGGCTAATGGGGTCTCCTTGGTGTACACCCTGGCTGGATTTGAAAGGTTCCATTGGAATACCTTCCCAGAGAATGGAGGTATTACCAGAAGAAATGATCTGCATGATTAACGAGTTAAGTTTATTTGGGAGCCCCACCTTTGTGAGGGTATCATTAATGAAAGGCCACTGCATTCTGTCAAATGCTTTCGAGAGGTCGAGCTTGATGCACACCCACTTCTTTCCTGGCTTTTTGTTCTTCATGGAATGAATCACTTCTTGGACTAGAAGGATGTTGTCGCATATGCGCCGACCAGGAATGAAACTGGATTGGTGTTCAGAGATCCAGCTATTGAGGAAAGGTTTGATGCGTTCCACAATGATCTTTGAGATAATTTTGAAGCAACAGTTATTAATGGATATGGGGCTGAGCTCACTGCACCTTTGAGGTTGTTGCGTTTTAGGAATCAACACCATGAAGGACTCTGCTAGGCGGGGGTCTATAATGCCAGTGGTGAAAGTTTCAGTAACCTGGTGGATGATGGACTGACTGACGTGGTGCCAGTGCGTCTGGACGAAGCCATTGTGCACGTTGTCGGGACCGGGTGCCTTGGTCGGCGCCATAAGGAAGGTCACCCGTTTTATTTCATCTGTGGATGGAGTCTTGACAAGATCTTGCGGGTTGTGAATGCCAGGAAAGTTCCCAATATATTCTGTGATCACCGCAAGTGAGTTGGCGGAGGAGGCCGGGGCGGTAAGTAGGTTGCTGAAGAAAGTATGCACATGGTTGCGAATGGGGGCAGCGTCAGTGAGCCATTTCCCATTTTCATTTTTGATGCTTGTAATCCGATTCTGGGATCTTCTGGATTTGACATAAGACTGAAAGAATTTGTTGTTTCTGTCTCCATATTGTAGCCAATTTATATTGGCCTTCTGCTGCCAGTCAGCTTCTTCGCATCGCAGAATAGTTTCATATTCTTCTTGCAAATGGATGCAGTAAATGTCGTTAGATATACAATAGTGAGGTAGAGATTGTACCTGATGATCATCTAGTTTGCGCAAGATTGTATCCTTCTTTTTGTGTAAGGCTTTTAGGCATTTGGACTCACACCTGGTCGCAGCAGTCTGGAAGTTCTTAAGAGCGTCAACAAAGGGTTTTGAATTGTCCCAGCAAGGGAGCAACTCCTGTTGAAAATCTGGAGTGAGGCTCCAACTTGCCTTTGTCCAGAAGTGGTTATATCGTCTGTGAGTGGATTTGTTTCCTGTGATCAAGATGGGATTATGATTGTTGTAGAGGCATGAAAGGATTCTAATATTCATTCCATTCTCGATGGAAAGCCAGCCATCAGTAGCTACTACACGATCGAGTTTCTCTCTCAAGTTACCCCTTTTAAAGGTGAAGAACTGCCCGGACAGACTAGTGTCGGCCAGGCCAATAGAAAGTAACATGGAGTGGAATTTTCGATAGGAACGCCTATCAAAACCTTTCCCTCCCTCCTTTTCACTTGTATCTAGCATGGTATTGAAATCACCGTCTATAGCCTAGGCTGCGTTGATAGAGGATGATAAGGAGCATAGATGATTCCAGAGAAAATCTCGTTTCTGCGTGTTGGGACTGCCATAAATGAAAGTAAGGAACCAAGAATCATTCACCTTGCAGTGAATGAATTGTCAGTGGCTTTGGAGGACTTCTATCTGGCACCGATGGTTGTCCCAGAGGACCCGCACACCGCCAGAAAAGCCAAGAGCTTCAACTCTATGGGAGGAGTTATAGCCAAGTTTTTTTATTATGTTGGCAGCCTTGTGATGGAGCTAGAACTTACACCAAAAGATTACTCTTCCGATGGAAATCCTAATATGCACCAAAAACCCTAGAGAGTTGATGTCCTCTCTAGGTTTACCTACAACTGGTGCTAGATAAATGCTCCAACCCCACAAGAGTGTGGAAGCCTTATCATAGTACAGATTTAGGATCGAACCCAAAGGACAACGTTAAGAATCTGAGTGTCTTTTTCTTGTCTTGTATCAATCTAAGTTAATCATCTAAGACCAGAAGATTGATTTGAGTTATTTAACCTAATCATGCAAGAGTAAAGGCAAGAATAAAAACTAGTTTAATGATTAAAATCTAAGATTAGCAAATGATGACGGATCACTGGGGTAATGCGGATATTCGCCACCACTACACATGAATTGCACTTGTACCAAACATAGCAAGACTTGTAAGCAAGATACATGGATGTTGTACAATACTGATGTCTTAGAGGACAAGAGTAATGCATACATCCTTCACGGGTTGAGTAACTCTCATCCGGTACATATCTACGTGTCAATGAAGATATGTAGTCTCCGAAGAGAAAATCTTACTCAACCTCGTGAAACGTTCATCGGAAAACTAACAAGCGAGCGATAATTACTAAATCGATTAGTATCCTTATAGACTATCCCTCTTTCGAGGATATAGCTATGAGAAACGTGAGAGTGTTGCAACGTCAGCCATTCCCGAACGAATGGTCAAGTACTTTGCACCACTCTCTCCTCGGAGTGTATTTCTCGACCCGTCAAGGTTGCACTTTTGTACGTCAACTGATTCCATTTCATAGTACAAAAGTACAACGATAGAGGTGAGTTTACTCCACTCCTCAGAAAGTGTTTCTAGATACCGAAATGGATGCATGGTGGATACACGCACCAGAAACCAAAACTAAATCGGTATTCGAGTCTCAAGAGTGGTCGTAGACAAACCACAATGAAAGACAATAGATGCATACAAGAACACAGCCAACATTCAAGCATGTATGAAATGATTTAGTATTGAAACGGAATGATAACATCTTTTTAGTACAAGTTACAAAACACGGGCAGCGGGGCTAGTCCCCGCACCCCAGTGAATGGAACTACTCGCTCCTCATAGAGGAAGAAACAAAGAAATAGAAGAGAGAGGAAGAAAGCATCGTCGGAGCAGAAGAGTAGATCTGTGACAGCCCGGTGTAGATCGTCGCAGTCTCCGGGACTGCTCCGTTGTATTCAATGACGCCTGTCTCTCCGCCTCGATCTTCAGGTCAACCTCTGGAATTGCAAGAGTAGGATGAGGTGGAGCTATGGTATGAGCAATGGTGAGATGGTGATGGAACAGCCTTCTAGATTTACGCCCAGACTGGCTGCTCACCGGATCTGGACTCAGGATGGGATTATGAGGCTGTGGGTGAAGTTTGGTCAGAAACGGTGCTCGGGCAATCTGGCGGCATTCCGGCACTGGTCCCAGTCCGGAAGCCTTGGGTCGTAGTGAGATGGTATGCTTTAGAACATGCCTCTACCCTTCTATTTATAGGCTTGCTAAAATATCTTGGGCCAAGGATCATACCTTGTGTGTGTCCTTTCGTTCATGCGGTTTGCTCTAATAGTGCTTATGCGGTTTGCTATAGCAGCTATTTCGGCCTTGGCATTCGGTCTGGGCATTCGGTCTTTGATTCAGTGGCAAACGTTCTTCGGCATTCGGTCTTTGATTTGGCAGCGAGCAAACAGTCTTCGTAGCGGCAACTTTTCTATTCGATCCGCTATTCGGTTTGCATTATCTTTTCCAGTTAGTTCCATGCGCGGTCTTCGATTTGGTTTGGCAGTGTTCGTGAGCTCATCTTTATCATACGGTCTTCCATTTTTGTATTGGCAAACGGTCTTGGACAAAAAGGCCATATGGTTTTGATATTCTAATAATAAGCAAACGGTCTTGCATGTCCATTCGGTTTGCTGCTGGCCATTCCAAACGATCTTCACGCTTATCCGGTTTGCATGCATCTAAACCAAACGGTCTTGATCTTGAGCAGCAAACGGTCTACATATTCCAATATTAAGCAAACGGTCTTGCTGCACATTTCCTCATGCGTTCTTGCGTTCCATTTGCTTCATGCGGTCTCATAGCTCCCTCAATCACGTGCACTCATACGGTCTGGTTTCCATTCAAGCAAACGGTTTGTAACAAAAGCAAGTAGCTGTATATTTCCTTCACGTGTACTCGTTCATTTTCAGATCAATTGCTCATGCGTTTTGCTAGGATCACGTGGACTTCTACTTGTCTTCACGATCTTACACATGCATGCAAATTAACATGTGTTCTTCATAGTTTGGAGCATTCTCATGGACAACTACTGGTCTTGCTGCTTACTCGTCCTGTGCTCATGATTGTTGGTGTAGGTGATGAAGACGATGACGCCGGAGATCATGTGTAGGTGGGCGCCGACGTTGTTGATGACATATAGCTCAAACGGTGTCGCATGCCATCATGCTCAAACGGTCTTGGGACCGCATGGGCTCATATGGTCTTGAGACCGCATGAGCTCAAACGGTCTTGAGACCGCATGGAGACCGTTTGAGCTCATACGGTCTTGAGACCGCATGGGCTCATACGGTCTTGAGAACGCATGGGCTCATACGGTCTTGAGAACGCATGGGCTCATACGGTCTTGAGACCGCATGGGGTCAGGACCGTATAGCGCTCAAGACCGCATGGATGAAACCAAATGGATCAAGACAGACTAGTGGTGATCTGCAGAGGGAAAGGAGAATGTGTAAGAGAGAATAGCATCGAATAAACTAGTGATTAGAACTATTTAGGCAATATTTGCAAGGAATTAGTGAAACACTCAAGGTGAACCAAAGCGAGGGTAAATTAGTCAATATGAGGAACAAAATCCCTAGAATTGGCGACTGTGCAGATGAATCTGGAGGATTCATCACCTTGACGCCGCTGCAACAGGGTTCAACAATAGCAAGGACATGAATTTTGTATTTCTGCTTGAATTCTCAGAGAAGATTAATTTTATCCTTGGAGTGCGCTCCTTGGATATTCTAACAGAGTATGTTTGTCATTTAGAAACATATATGATGGATGTGGCCCTTTCAAGGGCTCAGTTGATAACAGGGCGGAGTCCCGCGTCTTGGACCTCAGCTGTGATGGGCCCTGGTGGTGGATCACCTCCAGAGAAGGAGAGTGACCTTGCCACCTCTGTCCTGGGGCTTTGGCCTTCGACAAGTTGAGCTAGCCTGCCTTTTTTCCGCTCTCTACCGGGGCTGACGGTCTAGTATACGACCTTGCGGTTCTAAAGGATGACGCCACCATTACTGGAGTTGTTCCCCCAGTTGAAGGGGGAGAGAAGGTATGTTGTCCCTGTTTCAGCACTTGCCTGGAAATAGAAAGATGAAGAGATCTCCACATCGTTGGGTCTCCCCGTATAGGTCTCGTCATCCACAAGATTGATAGTGGTGTCATTAGGGGTAGCGTTCCTTGTGCTCTGAGTTTCATTGGTTGGGGGTTTTGGAGGTCCAATGGAGGCCTGGGGGGTCTTGTCCTT
This sequence comes from Alisma plantago-aquatica, assembly GCA_963693085.1. Classification (NCBI taxonomy): domain Eukaryota; kingdom Viridiplantae; phylum Streptophyta; class Magnoliopsida; order Alismatales; family Alismataceae; genus Alisma; species Alisma plantago-aquatica. The sequence goes on along the minus strand of OY856411.1, from coordinate 928,992,824 downwards.
TTGTTGTTTCTTTTTTTGCTTGCAATTCACCACCGTATTCCAGTCCTCCTCACTGTCCTCCGGATTGGCGGGTTGTGGGATGGTACTGGGTGGTGCTGCTTGCGTGGCTTTTACGCCGCCCGGTTTGCCGACCTATCCCGGATGGTCCTTTTTGGGAGGGGCAGTCCTGTGCTCGGGCATCTTAGCATGGATCTCGCTTGTGTATGTTGGTGGTAGTACAACGGAAGCCGTCGTAGATGTTGAGGGGTCTCCACCAGGGAATTTTGGGATGAACTTGCAATCCACTTCTGCGTGACCCAGTCTGCCACATTTCATGCAAAAAGTAGGAAGATTTTCATACTCCAATCTGTAACGGTTGCCATTGAGGAAGATTGTCAGAAGCAGGGGGTGTTGGTGTCGACTTCCACTGCTATACGTGTGAATTTTCCCCGATGTTCGGACTGTGTGGTAGTATCTATCTTAATAGTTTTTCCGATCAGGTTTCCAATGTTTTCAAACAGTAGATTCTGGTACAGGTAGATTGGCATGTCCGCAATCCTTGCCCAGACGACAAGCTTTCGAGGGATAGGATCTGAGGGTCTGAACGAGGATGACCAGGACTACACCGAGAGGTAATGGTTAAAGACCATCCAAGGTTCGCCCGTCATGGCTCGGACAAAGTCGTCGTTGTTCTCAAGTTGTATAATGTAGTAGCCCATGTCCAAGTCGATAGATCTGAACTCGCCGGATAGTTTCGATAGGATTGCTATCCTGATCATTAGAACCTTGAAGCTGGAGTTAGTTCCTATGACCTTGATGACCACTGCGAACTTCCATGGCTCTAGGAGTAGGGGGAGGCGCTCAGGGTTAACAGTGATGGCTGGAACGCTACCGCTCCTGTCCACCCGGATATCCTCCGCTGTAAGGAGATATGGGGAAACTTGCGAAAGTGAAGCAAGTATCTTGTTAGTCTGACCCGTCAACATGTCTTTGTAGGTCATAGTAGGATTTCCTTCCATGGCTGCTACTTCCTCCATGGGGACGTCGGCTTCGTGAGATGCGTCGAAACCGGCAGGAGTGCTAGCATGGGCAGGGTTGCCGGTGCCTTGATCGGTTGCAGGCTTGCGAGGATGCTGAGGGGGTGTCAATCGCCCTGCGCCGCGGCCACCACGGCCGCCACCACGGGCTCCGTGACCTAGCATCCCCTTTGATGTAGTAACTTGTTCATCATTGTGATGCTCCTCATTTTCTTAATTTTTTTTTCTTCTCATCAAGTGCCCCAATTTCTTCAGAGGGTACATCACCAACCTAAAATTTGATTAAAAAATCACACTTACAGGATATAACTATAAATGACATATAGATAGAAACCTCAGTGATATATTTTTAAAACTTACATTGTGAGGCGGCGCATTGACATCCTCACACTCACGATAATCATCAGCATGGTCATCAGGAGAATTCTCAGCCATCTGAAATTTCACATTCACATTATAAAGTTCACATTGTAAAGTAATTCACATTGTAAAGTTCACATTCACATTGTAAAGTTCACATTCAGAAAAATAAAACATATAAAAAATATAAACATGCATGCCTCTAATATTGCGATCTTGTATCAATTAACAATCCTTCATTGTGATCTCCACACACATACAAGTCATCATTAGCTTCAATATTTGGTGGTGTTGGCAACCCAACTGAGAATGGACTGGAGTCATCATACTTATCATAGTATTGTTCTTCATCTATAGGATCTTCAATGAACTGTCTTTTACCATGAAGAACAACTGACCATTTATCATTTATAGGATCATCAATATAAAATACTTATTTTTCCTATGATGCCAATATGAATGGTTCACCCTTCTCGCCAATCTTTTCAAAGTGCACTAATGTGAAACCTAATTCATCCACTATAACTCCTTTGGTGTTATCAACCCAATTACATTTAAAGAGTGGAATTATGAAATCTACATAGTCAAACTCCCATATGTCTTCAATGACACCGTAATATGACATTTTAGCTTCATGTGGACTCTTATCCTTTGCACTTGTAAAAAACAATGAAGACGCTTGAAGGGTGACCCCACTGTTTTGTATGACACTCTTATCATCTTGACGCTTTGTATAATATGAGAATCCATTTATGCCAAACCCTTCATAAGACATAACATTCAATTTTGGTTTAAAGGCAAGGCATTTGATGGTGTTTGAGATAGTTGATGTAAGACTTTATCTTCAAACCACTTAATAAATGTCTTGTTATGCTCCCTAGCAAGCCACATTGAATTGGCTTGAGGATATTGTCTCTTGATGAAATTGGTATGTTGCTCGATATAAACACTCACTTCATTGATGTTGTGTAAAATATACAAGTAACCTTGTTCCAACTTCTCATGGATGATTAATTTCATCTGTGATCCCAAAATTCCTTTGCCAAAATGCTCCTCAATATTCTTGTAATTAACAAAGCATCATTAGCACTCAAAAAGTCATTGCAAAAATCCATAACCTCTCTTGCCACATAACCCTCAATAATACTCCCTTCAGGCCAATAACGATTTCGAACATCACCTGTAAAAATGCTCATGTATCGTTCAAAGGGACACATCTAATGCAAGAAAATTGGTCCCAACATTTTCACTTCCCTAGTCAAGTGGACAACAAGGTGTACCATGATATCAAAGAACAAAGGAGGAAAATATATCTGAAGCTGACATAGGATAACAACCACTTCTCTTTACAATTTATCGAGAGTATCAGGGTCAATAACTTTGTTGCACAGACTGTTGAAAAAGAAACAAAGTCTGGTGATTGCAAACCTTACATGCTTTGGCAATATAGATCGAATTACCATGAGTAATATTTGTTGCATTAGAGTGTGACAATCATGAGATTTAAGACCTATCAACTTTATATCTTTCATTGATACCAATGTACGGATGTTGGATGGATAACCCTATGGCACCTTAACATTTACCAAGCATGCTCAAAAAGCTTTCTTCTCCTTTCTCGACAACATGTAACAAGCGGGATGTAAGTATGTTCTCCAATCACTACTCACTACTTCTATTAATTTTGTCCTTATTCCCATTTCATGTAGGTCCATTCTGGATTTTATCCCATCTTTAGTCTTACTTGGTATATTCAACAGAGTATCGATGACGCTATCACAGACATTTTTCTCAACATGCATGACATCGATACAATGCCTGACTGCCAAAGAACTCAAATAAGGAAGATCCCAAAATATTGGCTTCTTCTTGAATAAAGATTTGTCACTCTCTGTGGCCATCGTACATTGTTATGTCTTACCAAATTCATTAGCAAAGTCTTTTACTCTTTCATAAACATCCTCCCCTGGTATAGGTTTAGGTGCACTATGTTCCTCATTTCATCCATTGAATGCTTTGCGCAACCTATGATACAGATAGAATTTTGGAAGAAACCTTCGATGACCAAGATATACAGTCTTTCTGCCATATTTTATTCATATTGAATCAGCGTTCTCTTCACATATAAGACACACTTTAGATCCTTTGACACTATATCCAGACAAATTCCCATATGCTGAAAAGTCATTCACTGTGCAAAACAACATAGCGTGCAAACGAAATGTCTCTCTTCGTGAAGCATCATAGGTCATCACACCTTCACCCCAGAGTTTCTTCAAGTCATCGATCTGACGTTCAAGATAAATGTCGATATCATTTCCACGTTGTTTAGGGCCTAATATCAACAATGACAGCATAACGTACTTATTTTTTATGCACAACCAGGGAGGAAGATTGTATATAACAAGCATAACTGGCCAAGCACTATGTTGGCTACTCAATGTCCTGTACGGATTCATCCCATCTATACAAAGCCCAAGTCTTAGATTCCTGACTTCTTCACCAAATTCAGGGTACAATAAATCAATCTTCTTCCACTGTGGGGAATCAGACGCATGTCATAGGATCCCATCATTATTTTTCTTAACATCTGCATGCCACCTGAAATTCTTTGCATCTATTAGATTGGAAAACAAGCGTTGAAACTGTGGTATTATAGGTAGATACCACATCACCTTGGCAGGAGAACCAGTTTTGGACTACCCCGAAGTCATCAATTTATACCTTGATGCACCACATTTGGGACAATCTTTCAAATCCACATAGTCCTCTTGAAATAATACACAATCATTCGGGCATGTGTGTATCTTCTTGGCCTCCATTCCCATTGGGCACAACAATTTCTTTAACCGGTATGTTGAGATTGGCAGCTCGTTTCCTTCATGAAGAATTTCTTTCAACAAAGACAACAATGACGTGAATCTTTTGTCGCTCCATCTATTGTTAGCTTTCAACTTATACAATCTCAATACAACGCTAAGCTTCATAAACTTACAACATGTGTATAACGGTATCTCAGCATCATGCAAAGTGTTTCTAAACATGGGAGGTGGATCGGTGTGCTCTACCCCACAACTATCCAGCATCGCATCAACGATGTCTACATGAACTGGTTCGTTCACATCTACATCATCGGAGGCAATTTCTTCTTCCACGCAAGCACTGCTATCGACATCCACTAATTTTAGGTTTAAAATCTCTCCATGCTAGTGTCATTATGTATAGCCTTGTACAATCCTGTTGCACGTGACATGACTTTTGATTTCGTCACCAGTGCTGACTTTCAAGTTGTTACCGCAATGCCAACATGGATAGTAGAACCTATCTCCAAGTTGTTTCCTATGTTCCTTGAGAAATCTAATAAATTGATCAAGACCAAATATAAACTTTGGGGTGCAACGATTTGGAATGGACATCCATGATCCATCCATTCTATGATCAAAGAGAAAACAAGTATATATTAGAATAAGATTAGGGTCTAGGGTTAAAAGATTAGGGTTTATGGTTAAAATTTTAGGGTTTAAGGTCTTATATATAATAACTGTGTACCACCTATCCCATTCTTGAACACCTAATCTCACTAGTAAGTGTATAATGTGTATTGGGTTTTCAATAAAATTTCGGCAGCATTTCCCCGATGTTCTCCAAGTACATACTTGGAGAACAAACGGGGAAATGCTACCGAAATTTTCTTGAAAACCAAATACACATTATACACTTACATCCTAAGTAAGATTAGGTGTTCAAGAACAGTCCCAAACCGGGGACTATCCAAGATTTACTCCTAATGAGTAAATCTTGGACGGGTTTCTAGGCCAAAAAATATAACACCATAACAACAATTTTCTTATAAAAACACTTGTGGACAGCCATAACAACATATCAATGCTTCCTAAATTAATCAATGTATTATTTTATAACACAAATCGTGGTGGGTATAACATAGAAAAAAACTCAACACGTCACAACAAAAACATACCCTTAACCTAATATACAAATATTTGTAACAAAACTCATTAGGAAGATCATTCACAGATATTTATAAGAAAACATGTACTTAATACAACATTATTTAAAAGATATGATGTTCATGTGACATCAACTTAGGGTTACAACAACATAGAATTAATTTTACAAAGAAAATGATGTGTATATTAGCAATAGCATGTAAGACTTGCATTTGATGTAGTAGTACTTGTAAAAGAATTAATTTTACAGGATTTTTGAACAATAATGGTTTGTTCCTTGGTCTACTTTTTGTGTGGGATTGCGATATGGACAACTGACTCATTTTCCCTCTCCAACCCCAAGCCCCAAATACAATGCAGATATAATCATACATAAAAACTGTTGGGAATTTAAAAGAGAAAACCCAAACAGAGGCTCAACTTAATTAACCAAATTGATCAAACTTAAACTACAATAATTGTGTTAAACCAACCCTTGTTGACCCTAGTAGCATCATCTTCTAATAATCGTGTTAAACCAAACCCTTGTTGACCCTGGTAGCATTTTCTTCTAATTAAAACTAGTATGAATTTAAAAGAGAAAACTCAAACAGAGGCTCAACTTAACTGACCATATTGACTGAATTAACTATAATAGTCATGTTAAACCAACCGTGGTTGACCCTGGTAGCATTATCTTCTAATCAAATGAGTCAATTCGGATACCAACAAGTCATCAACACTGCATATATACACGGTTGTTTTCAGGTTCTATCGTTTGACCTCTAAAAGAAACTAGAACCAAACTGGATGAACACAATGTTGCAACCTCTATCAGGTTCTATCATTGAGCATGTACCTTTTGATCAAGAAGATGAGCGGTGCGGTGCCGGTGAGCAGGCGAGTAGGTCACAGTTGGGAAGAGCGGAGGTGGTGAGTAGGGAAGGAACAATGCTGGCAGCGGCGAGCAGGGAGAAGGGAGGCGGCGGCTGCGAGCAAGGAGAACGAGTGGCACGGCAGCGGCGAGCAGGGAGCAGTAGGGAGCGGTTGGCGGCGGCGCGCAAGGAGGAGGGAGCAGGGGGTGGAATCGGAAGACCTAACGTTCAATCATGATGAAACAGAGAAAGGGGAAGAGTCTGGCTCGTGCGGGTGCTATTAAATTAACCATAGGCATCAGTTATTCAAACAAACTGATGCTTAAAACAATAGGCATAGTTCCCACCAAAAAACTGACACCAATGGGGGGTGAAAATTTTCGCAGGTACAACGCACAAAAACACATCGGCGTCAGTTATTGTAAGATAACTGATGATAAAAATGGGCCAAATTTCTATATTGCAAAAAATCTTTAGTCGTCGGTTAATTTGTTATAAACGACGTCGTATGTTAATTTTTGGAGGTATTTTTTTCCCATTGGAAATTTAGATTTGGCAGTCAAATGTAGGCGTCAGTTGCTTATTAAGGAACTGACACTAAATTAAAAGTGATACACGTGTCTGGCCGCTCTTCACAGATAGATATCCGTTTTTATATTCAACTGACATTGTAGGGTTTAGGCATCAGTTTCTGGTATACAACTGACACCTGTAAATGTGACGTTATAAGCCATTTCTAAAGTAGTAATTCCCTACGGATGTCTGCACTATAGGGAGGAAATGATCCACCCTGGAAGTGACCAGTATACAGGTATCGGATCGCACCCATAGAGCGTGTGGGGAGATTAAGCCCTTGAGGAAGTCTCTTAAGAGAAGATAGGTTACCCAACACAAATCGGAGATCTCGGTGGTAACCCAGAGGTACCCACAGAGCGTAGCAAGATGAGGCCCACAGAGCATCTCAGACCCTCCGCCTATGTACTCATCCTAGAAGGAGAGGTCCAATTAAAGGCCAGTTGTTTAGCTGCCTTAGTTAGACTTGATGGTTCGAGTCAAGCAGACTCGGATTCTATTCGAGGCTTAGCTTCCCGAGTTTTAAGCTAAGTCTTATACAGTGAGATTGTAGTTCGCTACGAGTCTTCATATGTAGAGTACACTGCATATGATTAGGTCATAATAAAATGAATGAGAGGTCAAACAAGTGTGTACAGTTATTCAATTATTCTTTGTATGTTTCTGAATTATTAGTTCTCTTTATGATCAATCAAGCATTTCATATATTGATTCACTCTTATAGATATTTAGAGTATATGATTGTCAATTATTAGACTCTTGAAAGCTTACTATTGTTATAATTGATATCAATTGCTCAAAAGTATATCTATAATTATATTAGTGCTTTAGACCATTTCTTTGAAGTACTCATTCATTGAGCGAGTAGGATCACCCCTCTACTCACAATTTTTAAGGAAATCACATGGACTTGAAGAAGATATCATTGCATCATAGTAGATCTACCACAAGAGTTAAGTCTGAGTATAGTTAAGTTCAGTCGATCCTTGTCACTCTAGGTCCTTGTAAAGAAATAAGAGAGAGTTGTAAATGATAATGTATAACATTATTCCTCTTTTAGCAATATGTGTGAATCAGTGAGTCTTATGTGCTTAAAAGTATGAGGAACGTAATGAATGTTCATACATGCATTTTACTATTGAAATCGGATTAGAGAAATCAATGTTTAGATTCCCTTGTAATGTTGGTATATGTGGTTCAACGTGAGAAAACAAAGAGCTTTGAAAGAGAAGAAAAAGTTAAGGGTGATCTTTGTATTACATTAAATCTTCAATTTATGCCCTAATCTCATGATTAGTGGAAATGGTGAGATCGGGGTGTAACACTTCCACTTTTAATATCATAGTATGTTACAATATTACTCATAATCACCATTTTCTATTCCATAGAGATCATCATAGCAAACTCATAACTATGACATTCATTTCACCTAAAAGTTTGTGTTATATAAATAGGAAAGGGAAAACATAACCACCACAAATACTTTGAGTAGTATGAGTGCATACATCATGTTATTACAAGATTAGGGTCAGGATTCATAAGTATCTGATTAGAGCTTCATAACATCGTGAAATCACTAAATCCTAATTTCTACCACCTTCCACATGTTTGGAGAATACCAGTTTAAGCACCATCATTATTAATTAGCCATGCATAATTATTTCATCATGTGTAAACCATTACATTATACAACATCCATGTACATACCTAAGTGCACTAACATTGCTCACTCACATATGATGCCATGATCTGCAATGCGTGCAACATCACCTTGACCCATAACGTGCGTAAGGATATTAGTTGTGACGCATGCAAGGAGAGTCTCGCGACCTACGATGCATGCAGAACCTCACCTTCCCACAGCATGTGTCGCTCCTCACTCACCCTCATGGATGTAAAACTGACGCGATCGTGATGTGTGTAGGACCTCACTCACTCACAACACACACAACCCATATCGACCATGACATGCACAAGGTTGCAACGTGTGTAGAATCTCTCTCTCTCTCTCTAGCCCACAATGGATATAGGACTGACTTGTCATGAAGTGTGCACGGTCGGTCTTGGTCGCAATGTTGCGATGCAATCAGTTAAGCATGCAGTAGTCATCTTTTGGTGTTGATGAACTCTAATCAACTATTTATGCATGATCTTGACCTAAGGGGAGTCCAAGAGATGTCTCAATCATGGTTAGACGTATGTTCATCATCAAAACACGTTTGAACAATGTCAAAATAGGGGATAATAGTAGGGAGGAAACCATATGTCAATAGAGTACAAAACACCCTAGATCATGATCCTAGCACTTGTTCATGGAATGTTATCAAAAGGATTATGTGTGGAGAGAGAAAATCATGATTTTCATACATGTTATCATATTCAAAACTTACTAATTTTAGTAGTAAATGAACCATATTTCATATGTTAATACTCCATAGAAGATGACCCAAAGAAACGCACCACTCTACCATCAATTAACAAAATCAAATACTATGAATTTAGGGTTTATAACAAGAATACTTAAAGAATACTACAAGATCAAACCCTGACTTCATCATTCTCCTATCATAAAGAACATCCTTTTAAGATTTGGAACAACAACAAAAATATTAGGTTTAAGATGTACATAATAGAAGTGAGAAAATTTATATAACTCGTTTGATTTGGAGGGAAGCAAATTCCCAAGATCTCAAGCTCCAAGCTCCTCAACCAAGCTTCAACACCTCAACCAAAGGATCACCTCTAAAAGGGAGAAGAAATCCATGGTCATAGGAAAGTTCAAAAAAGAGGGAAAATAGATCTTAGGCTAAATCAAGAAAGAAAAGAGAGTACCGACCAAAAAGAAAGAAAAGAGAAAAGAGAAGAAATCGTCCTCTCACAAGTTGCCACCATGTCCAAACATAGTCTAAGGCCTTTGTGAAGAGGAGTTTTCTCTCTAGAAGGCCACCATGGATAATCCATGGTCTACGTCCAAGGAGGAAGAAGAAGAAGATGGATATGGAGTTTTCAGAAAGAAAAACATGATCTAAAGAAGAAGATCACTTACCAAGAGAAGATTCACCACCAAAAGTTGATCCTAGCATAAGATCTTCAATATCCAAGATGGATTGGCCACCCAAGTTGCAAGATCTGACCTTCCTTTCTCTTGAAGCTTCAAGGATGATCCAAAGGAAGAAGAAAGAGATTTGGGGCCAAAAAGGTTGCTCTCTTGTGAAGAGGATGGGTTATATACCCAAAGGAGGAGGGGATTGAGAGATTTTGAGGTGTCAACACAATAGATCAAAAAGGGACACATGCCCATCAAAGAAATAACCTTATTTCCTCTTGCATGCATAAATATAAATGTTCATACTAATACATCCAACATGTCATGACCAACTAGGTCAGTTGTCCCCTTGTCTCAGTCGAGACACCTTCATCAAGTTGTCTTGATCAAAACACTTCAAGGTTGAATCCCTAGCTCACATATGTACATGGTCGAAACACTAGATAACAAAGTGTTTCAACCCACCCCTCACAAGGTTGTCTCAATCGAGACAACACATCTAAGATATGTGTTTTGGTCTCGAACGTCACCAAAAATGGTGTAGTGGTCACAACATCAAGCCCTAGCATAGTTACTCTATCAACTAAGTAGGCCCTAGAAACCCTAGAGTCACCATGTGATGTCACATCACCACTCATGATTCCAACAAGGTGCCCCATTGCATCCTCTTCTCTCTCATGATGCTAAAGCATAATAAAAACTCTCTACATTTGCATGGTAACCCTCACTTTTGGGTAAATTGCAAACTAGTCTAAAATAAGCACATATTTAACAAGGATATCTCAATCATCAATCAAATTGGACCAATATGAAAATATAAACCTATCACATGATATTAGGACACCTTATAAGATTAGATTATGATTTAAGCATCTCATTATGCAAAGAATTTATAATTAAGCGTAAAGATAAGTCGTGGATCTTACCACTATAAACCCCTAATAGGGATTTTGCCACTAAAATCATATGCAAAAGGAGACAGATACTTCTTCCACATATCGTCTTCAAGATCCAATGTGGCTTCTTCTACGCCACATTGACACCACAAAAACTTGACTAACACAATGTCCTTTTTCTTCAACTTCTTGATCCTTCTATCCAGGATCAAAATAGGATCTTCTACATAAGATATATCATTATCTAATTCCACCTCAATAGGCAGAAGAGTCAACTCCATATCAGGGTGGCACTTCCTCAACATAGAGGTATAAAACACTGGTTGTAGCCTTTGCAACTCAGGTGGCATATCCAACTTATAATCCACCTTCCCAACACGTGCAACTACAAGATAAGGTCCCATAAATCTGGGAGCTAACTTACCCTTCTTCCCAAACCTTAGAACGCCTTTCCAAGGAGATACTTTAAGGTATACCATGTCTCCCACTTTGAATTCTAAAGTTTTAAAGACAGTTATCAGCATAAGACTTTTGTCTATCATGTGTTGCCTTCAGCTACTACTGAATGACTTTAAGCTTTTCTGTTGTTTGTGGACTATATCAAGGCCTAGAAGTTGATATTCTCCCAACTCATACCAACACAAAGGAGATATACAATGCCTCCCATACAACACTTCATATGGTGCCATATCAATACTCCTCTGATAGCTATTGTTGTAGGAAAACTCTATCATACTAAGATCTATATCCCAACTATACAAAAATTACAACACACAAGCTCTCAATAGATCTTCCAGTGTCTTTATTGTCCTCTCAGACTGTCCATATATTTGTGTATGGAATGCAATATTGAACCTCAATTGTGTACCCATTGTTGGATGTAGATGCTCCCAAAAGTGACTAGTGAACTGTGGACCTCTGTCTGACACTATAGTAGCTAGAATACCATGTAAATGTACTATATCATCTACATACACCAATGCAAGCTTCTCAGCCATATATGTTGTCTTTACTGGAAAAAAGTGTGTTGACTTAGTCAACATGTCCACTATTACCCAGATGGAATCATGACCTTTGGCTATCCTTGGAATTCTAGCCTCAAAGTCCATCGTGATATGATCCCACTTCCACTATGGTATAGGCATTGGTTGCAAAGTCCTTGCAGGCTTCTGAGGCTCAGCTTTAACCTGCTAAAACATTGCACACTTAGATACAAACTCAGATAGATCACACTTTAATCATAGCCACCAATATAGATCTTTTAGATTCTGATACATCTTGGTTCTACCTGGATGCATGGCATACATAGAAGAATGAGCCTCTTCAAGAACTATCATCCTTAGATTATCTACATCTCGTACTACTATTTGATATGATAAAATATTGTACTATCCTCAGATCCATGGAAGCCATCACACTTCTCACTTCCCAACTATGCCTGAATCTATTGTACAGTAGTATCATTTGGTTGTGCATCTCTGATCTGCTGACTCAATGTTGGCTTCACTTGAATTGTGCCAGCAAACCTACTAACATGGATACCTCTAACTATACATTCGTATGTTAAAGAGAGACCAACATATCTTTGTTATGGCACACCAAGGTACTCAACTGTGCCTTCTCAATAGTTGATGATGAAGAAGACTTTCTTCTTAAAGAATTTGCCACTACATTTTCCTTCCCTAGATGGTAATCTATAGTACAATCATAATCCTTGATTAACTCCATCGAACGTGGTTGTTGCATGTTCAACTCCATCGAGAAGACACATTGCAGATTCTTATGGTCGGTGAAGATCTGACACTTCTCACCATATAACTAGTGTCTCCATATTTTCAAGGCATAGACCACCTTTGCCAACTCTAAATCATATCTCAAGTAGTTATCCTCATATTTCTTAAGATGTCACAAAGCAAAAGAAATCACATTCTTATCTTGCATCAACACACAACCTAGACCATTCTTGGATGCATCACAAAATACAATATAACCCTTTCCTTGTTCTGGCAGTACTAACATTGGTGCTCTGGTCAACCTCTCCTTCAAGATCATAAAAGATCTTTTACATTTGTCATCTCAAATAAATAGTTAATCCTTCCCGGTTAGCTTTGTTAGGGGTAACACCACAACACTGAAGTTGTAAACGAACCTCCTATAATATCATGCCAAACCTAGAAAGTTACAAACCTCTATAGGTGTCTTTGGATAATCCCACTCCAGCACTGACTCTACTTTCTTTGGGTTTACATAGAATCCTTTAACACATGTCCTAGGAAAGCCACTTATTTTAACCAAAATTTCCATTTACTAAACTTTGCATATAACTGGTGTCTCCTCAACAAAGTCAAAGCCTGACATAGGTGTTGCTTGTGTTGTTGACCATATCTAGAATAGATCAAGATATCATCTATAAATACTGCCACAAACTAGTCAAGATGGGGCATGAATACCATATTCATCATGTCCATAAATGTTGAGGTGCATTGGTGAGCCCAAACGGCATAACTACAAATTCATAATGACCATACCTTTTCCTAAAAGCCTACTTAGGTATGTCATCTACCGTAATCTGCAACTGATGATAACTCGACCTCAGATCTATCTTAGAGAAGACTTTGGCACCTTGTAACTAATCAAACAAATTATCTATATGTACAACAGATACTTATTCTTAATCGTCATCTTATTCAACTGTCAATAATAAATACATAACCTCATTGTTCCATCCTTCTTCTTTTAAAATAGAACGGGAGCACCCCAAGGAGACGTTCTTAGTTTAAAGAAGCCTTTTTCAAGTAGTTCTTGCAATTATTTCTTCAATTCCTACAACTTTACTGGTGTCATCCTATACGCTGTTTGTGCTATAGATTGGGTGCCTGGAACTAGATTGATCTCAAAAACAATCTCTCTAGGAGGAGGTACACGTAGAAACTCATTAGGAAACACATCCTCAAACTCTTGTACAATTGGCACTTCTTGAATACTAGGAATCTTTGCCTTGGGGTCCACCAAATGTGCCAAAAATGCATCACAACCTTGTGTAATCAGTCTCTTTGCTATCGTAGATGAAACTAAACATGTTTGAAGAATCTTCCTATCACCTTAGAAGACCCATGAAGCATCACCATAGACAAATGTCTCCATCTTGTCACTTGTTCACCTGATACTTTTCTAAAGTATCCATTCTGAGGATCACATCAAATCTATGCATATCAAGTGGTAAGAGGTCCACTTGAATGCTATGTCTTAAAAAGGAAAGAACACAAGATGGACACACTTCCCACAACTCTGTGGAACCAACTAGAGGAGTTTCTAGATGAAGACTATCTTGTCTATGACTACGAGGCAAGATACAACTAGCTATCACTTCTCTTATGATAAAGGAATGTGTTTCACCATGATCAATTAAAATAGATCCAAAACATGAAGAAGACAAATCAGAATGGAATAATTCAATCCGACCTATCATGACTCAAGGGTTAATGACTCCTTCAGGTTATCTCAATGCGTAGAATCTAGCTGTATTATGTTGTCTCCCTCCTCCTATGTCAGCATGTCCTGAGGAACCAGCATGTGACACATGTATGCGTCCTCTGCCACTATACTATTGTCACTATTGTAACCCTCATTGACTCTGTCTGGACTGCTGAGTCACCTCTTTATCCTTTACAGGTTAGTACACTTAGTATGCCCTATCACAGATACTGAAGTTGCACTACAAGCTCCCACATGTGGAAAAGTATAGCCTCTGCTTCTACTATGTATCCCTTGTGTCTATGTCACTGACCTTTATTGTGATTGAGGTGAAGAATACATATGCTTCTTAAAGCCTTCAGAAGATTGTCCTTGGTACTGTACAAGACTCTTCTTGGCCTTCGTCTCACACTTCTCTATCACAGACCTCTCTACTCTCCTTATTGATTCCATAAAAGTGGAAAACCTCTCCCTACTTTCTAAGGGTGACACTGGGGTTGTCAACTCAAAATTCAAACCCTTCTCAAAGCACCTGATCCTCTCCTTGATCGTTGTAGCCATATGCGAACAGAACCTTAGAAGTTCCATAAACTTAGCTTCATATGCGTTGACTGACATATATCATTGTCACATATTCTCAAATTTCACAATCTTCCTATCCAAATAACTCTCTAGAAAGTACCAACTTATGAACTCCCATCAGAATTCTTCCCAAGTTATCACAACACACGACCTTTTCTCCTCTTCAATGCCCCACTAGTGGCCAACACTCCCCTTTAACAAATATACATCATGCTTTACTTTATCCTCTTCGGGGATGTTGAGGATCTTAAAGGCCTTTTCCAGCTTTTCAGCCACAAATCTGCATCAGCTGGATTATATGTCCCCACATATTCCAATGCTCCTACACATCAAAGTCGTTCAAAAGTCTTCCCAGACCCATGAGTTTCAACACTGGGAACTACTATCCTATGTTGAACTGCAGGCATCCTACATATCACACTATTCATTCTAGTCATAAAATGTTCAACCATGGACTCAAAGACATGGTTGTCCACATTAGTTGGGTATACTTGATGCATTTTTGGTACATCCTCAGCACGTTCTTGCCTTCTAGCACCACCTCCTGGTGTAGAAACACCACTTTCAACCACATTTTCTTCATGTTCTCCAGACATATTTTCTTCTCTTCTTCTTCTTCATAAGCCGAAGTGACCATAAGATATACTAGAGGACACCAGAATCGAATTAAACCCTAGTCCTATGTCCCTGTAGACTCAAAATACCTATAGCTTTTATACCACTAAATTGTGACAATCATCTCCATACAAAGCAAGATTACTCAAAATAAGGCGTGAAATTTCCATTAACAATAATATTACCACAAAATAGGGTAAATTAAAACCAGTTGCAATTCAATATTTCAAGTGGAAGTTTAACACAATAAGCCTTCAACACATGCCATCTATATTTCATATATGATCAAAAGTTTATACATTCCATGTTCAAGGTTAACAAGACACAATTGTTACATATTATGACATATTTATATATACGAGCCATTTTTATACAATCATGGAAGAAAGCCAAAATCTATCTGCCGGCAATAAAAAAAACAAAAGCTTCCCCAAAGACCTGAGATTACAGGGATGACACACAGGACACTACTACAGAACTCTAGATCCATATTCAACCTTTAGATGTTACTGTACTCCTTGTTGTGCTGCACCTACACCACAAACTCAACCTCCTCTTCCACGACCACCTAAAAGGTTGTGGAACCCAAGGGATGAGACCAACATCCCAGTGATAGATATAACTCTTCGCCAATGTCTATTATAAGCATGTCAAGATACTAGACCAAATAAGTAAAGCAATAAATATTGGTTAAGTAGTTTAAGTACTTGCAACTAAGAAAAAGAATAATTTATTCTTTTATAAGGAATATGAAGAACAATTATAATTTTTATATACTAAATAGTACAAGAAATAAAGCATGGGATCATCCAATGTGATTCGTATTGACCCTAAGGCTACACAACGGTATTATCACTTCAATTATGATGCCCTATGGATTTGAGGCGTACCACTCAAATTCAACTGACCACTACAAAGATGAAATCAGTACCATATAAGATCAATGGAAGAGAAAAACTCCATGATCATCACCAGCACTACTCAGTCAGTTCAAGACTACAATGCAGTGTCTTAGTAATCTCACTACTAAATAGCAACTTATAGGCATTGCTACAGTCCTATTGAGACAGAAAACTCATAGTCAGATCTATGGCCCTAAAAAACAACTAGTCTACCTTGGTACAAGGAACATCACTAGAGAACAGGGTCACACATGGTCGTTCTATAATAAACAATATATCACTATTTCCACAATTTAAGGATACATGGAGTTATCTCCACTAGTACCCTGCATATTCAACAATATGCGCTCTGAGTTTCCCATAGGAGTTACTCGTTTCACCATCCAGCTAGATACTAACGCTGAAGATTGATCAATGGTATAGGGAAACTATATGATTAGGGTTTTTCTTGATTATATATTCCAATTGGGTATCTTTAAAAGCATCAATCAAGTTACAATGTATAAAACCTAAACGATTCCTACAAAATTAAGGTAGGATACAACCTTAGAAGATATAAAATGTATTAAGTGAGAACTTGTCTCATCATCACATCACTATGGGATACCAATCCCTCCACACTTTCTAGGTCATTAGACCAATTCAAATAACTATTTCACTTTCAATATCACAGTATGTTTCAATATTACTCATAATCACCACTTTGTATTACATAGGGATCATCATAGCATATTCATAGCTATGACATTCATCTCACTTTCAAGTTTCTGTTATACAAATAGGAAAGCAAAAACATAACCACATAACAAATTCATTGATTAGTATGAGTGCATACATCATGTTATTATAAGATTAGGGTTAGGATTCATATGTATCCAATTAGAGTTTCATAACATCATGAAATCAATGAACCCAAATTTCTACCACCTTCCACATGTTTGGAGAATACTAGTTTAAGAACCATAATTATTAATTATCCATGTATAATTATGTCATAATGTGTAAACCATTACACTATACAACATCCATGTACATACCTAAGTGCATTAACAATGCTCACTCACATATGATGTTATGATCTCCAACGCGTACAGCAGCACCTTGACCCACAACGCGTAGAATGATATCGATCGCAATGCGTGCAAGATGTGTGTCATGGCCCACGACACATGCAACACATCACTTGCCTACAATGCATGCAAATCCTCACTTTCCCTCATGGATGTAAGACTGACTCGCTCACAACGCGGGAAACTCGTCTCGACCATGACACACGTAGCCCGTTTTGACTGTGACGTGCACAAGGTCACAATGCATGCAGAGTCTCTCGCTCACCCACAACGGATATAGGACTAACTCGCCCATGACGTGTGTAGGTCATCTCAACTACGATGCACGCACGGTCAGTCTTGGTTGTGGCCTTGTGTTGTGATCTATTAAGCATGCAACAATCATCTTTTGGTGTTGATGAATTCTAAGCAACTATCTATGCATGATCTCGACCTAAGAGGAGGCCAAGGGATGTATCAACTGTGGTTAGCTGTATGACCATCATCACAAAAGGTTTGAACAAGGTCAAAATAGGGGATTATAGTAGGGAGAAAACCAAACATCAACAGAGTGCAAAACACTCAAGATCATGGTGCTCATCAACCCTAGAACTTATTCATGAAAAATTATCAAAAGGATTATGTGTGGAGAGAGAAAATCATTTTTTTCATACATGTTATCATCTTCAAAATTTACTATTTTAAGTAGTAAACGAACCATATTTTAGAGGTTAATACTCCATAGAAGATGATCCAAAGAACACACCAATATACCATCAATTAACAAAATCAGTTACTATGAATTTAGGGTTTATAACAAGAATAACTCTTCAAGAATACTACAAGATCAAACCCTAACTTAATCACTACCCTATAATAAATAACATGCTTTTAAGATCTGGAATAGAAGCAAAAAGATTATGTTTAAGATGCACATAATAGAAGTGAGAAAAGTTATATAACCTGCCTGGTTTGGAGGGAAGAAAATTCCTAAGATCTCAAGCTTCAAGCTCCTCAACCAAGCATTAACACCTCGACCAAAGGATCACCTCCAAAAGGGAGAAGATATCCATGGTCACAAGGAAGTTCAATAAAGAGGGAGAATAAATATTAGGCTGAACCAAGAAAGAAAAGAGAAAAGAGAAAAAATCATCCTCTAACAAGTTGCCACCATGCTCAAACACAGTCTAAGGCCTTTATGAAGAGGAGTTTTCTCTCTAGAAGGCCACCATGGATAATCTAGAGTCTATTCCCATGGAGTAAGGAGAAGAAGATGGAGATGGAGTTTTCAGAAATGAAAATGTGATCTAAAGAATAAGATTACTTACCAAGAGAAGATTCACCACCAAAAGTTTATCCTAGCACAAGATCTTCAATATCCAAGATGGATCAACCACCCTTGTTTGCAAGATCTGACCTTCCTTACTCCTAAAGCTTCAAGTAAAATCCAAAGGAAGAAGAAAGAGATTTGGGGCTGAAATGGTTGCTCTCCTATGAAGAGGATGGGTTATATACCCCCAAGGAGGAGGGGAGTAGGATATTTTGAGGTGTCAATACAATAGATCACCAAGGGACACATGCCCATCAAAGAAATAAGCCTATTTCATCTTGCATGTATAAATAGAAGTGTTCATACTTATCCAGCCAACATGTTGTGACCAACTAGGTTGGCTTCCGCCTTGTCTCATTCGAGACACCTTCATCAACTTGTCTCGGCTGAGACATTTCAAGGTTGAAACCCTAGCTCACATACTTGCATGGTCGAGACACTAGATGACAAAGTGTTTCGACCCACCCCTCACAAGGTTGTCTCAATCGATGAAACACATCCAAGATATGTGTTTTGGTCATGACCATCACCAAAAGTGGTGTAGTAGTCACAACATCAAACCCTAGCATATTACTCTATCAACTAAGTAGGCCCTCGAAACCCTAGAGTCCCCATGTGATGTCACATCACCACTCACGATTCTGACAAGGAGCCCCATTTCATTGTCCTCGATCTGATGATTCTAAATCATAAGAAACACTCTCTACATGTGACAATTTGCAAGGTAACCCTCACTATTGGGTACATTGCAAACTAGTCCAAAACAAGAACACATTTCATAAGGATAGTCAATCATCAATCAAGCTGGACCAAAATGAAAATATAAACATGTCACATGATATTAGGACATATCACAATAGTATATTGTGATTTAGGCATCTCATTATGCAAATAAATTATAATTAAGCATAAATCTAAGTCAGGGGTCTTACAATGGATTTCTTCTCCCTTTTGGAGGTAATCCTTTGGTCGAGGTGTTGAAGTTTTGTTGAGGATCTTGGAGCTTGAGATCTTCAGAGTTTGTTTCTCTCCAAATTAGGAGGGTTTATAACTTTCTGTACCTCTATTCTGTGCATCTTATATCTGATCTTATATACTTTTTATATGGTTTGTTATACTTGAATAACAGGAAGTTTTGGTCTGTTATATGTGCACAAAAATCATGATTCCCTCTCTCTCTTTTGATGATCTTCTATGATCATGTTTAGGGTTTGTCTGAACACCGTAGTATAGGGTGTTGTTCACCGTTTTGATGGTTGGTATCCTTGGTTTGACATCCTATCTCAACCTTGGTTCGGATCTGCTATGGGGTTGTGCATGTGGTTGAGACGTCCCTTGGTCTTTTGTTACAGTCAATACTCATGCTAGGCATGGTTTTGACCAAGACACCCTATAATCTTAGGGTTGCACACTACCTTTGTGATGCAACGTTTTTGCATGGACACTGATTCTATTGTGAAATGTTGCGGCTAAGATGGCTAAGCATGAGGGTCGAGACACTTGATCAGTTGGGTGAAGGTTGTAACAGGTTAAGGTCAGAATGGTTGTGGTCGATACACGTTTATGATTGGGTAGAAATACTTGGTATGTAAAGTTGTGACACCATGTTGCATGCTTGGTCGTGACACACCTTGTGTAGCGGTCACGATGCGCCAGTAGTGTGATGGTCATGATGCAACTGTGTTGTGACGGTTGCTACACTCTTTTCTTGTATAGCACTCACAATGCCATGTTGGGTGTTCTCTTGTGCTATGATCGCAAAGCCACATTAGAGTATTGTTACGGTTGTAACACCTAGGGTTGACACCCATGGGTTGTGTTCATAGAGACTAGGTGCATGGTTGGTCGTAACCATGGTATGTGTCCCAGTCGAGATACATGTGTTGTGTCTCAGTCCTGACGCCCCATTGCTGGTTAGGTCAACGCCCAAGTTATGGGAGGTTGAGACATATGTGTTGTGAATAGTTGAGACACCTATACATGAATGTGTACATGATAAATATATGATGTAATGACTTACTTTATATGTTGTGATAATGAATGGTTAATCACTAACAATAATGATTAACACTAATACTCTTCAACAATATGGGAGATGATGGATTAGGGTTTAATGATGAAATACAGTTTTGAAACCCTAATTGGTTACACATGAACCCTAACCCTAATCTTGTGATAACATGATATATGAACTCATCCTACTTGAAGTGATTATTATGTGATAGTGCTTTCTCTATCCTACTTGTATAACACTAACTTGCAGGTGAGATCAATATCATAGCTATGTAAATGTTAATGTGAAACCTATATAATATGGGGTGGTGATTATGGGCATTGTTGAGTTATTATGTGATATTAAATGTGCAGGAATTGTGTATTTGGGTCTAATGACCTTATTAGTGCTATGAGGAAAGTTTGAGGTAGAATACTTTAGAAATGTGATTGAGGAATCAATATTCCATAGTGATGTGACATTGTTGATGGTCTTGTGAAAGGTAGTATTACAAGTGATAGGTGATGATGAGTCAAGTTCTCACTTAATACATTTTATATCTTATGAAGTTGCATCCTACCCTAATTTTATAGAGTTTGTTAAGGGTTAATATGTTGTAACGTGATTGATGCATTATAAGATAACCAATTGGAATATCTAATCAAGTGAAACACTAATCATGAGTCTCCATGCACCATAGATCCATCTTCAACATCAGTTCTAGCTGGATGGTGACATGAGTAACTCCTATGGGAAACTATGAGTGCATATTGTTGAATATGTGGGGGTACTAGTGGAGATAACTCCATGTATCATTAAATAGTGATATATTGCTTATTATAGAATGACCATGTGTGAGCCTGTTCTCTAGTGTTGTGCCATGTACCAGGGCAGACTAGTTATTTTATAGGACCATAGCTTTGACTATGAGTTATAATCTATAGGATTATAACTTGACTATAAGTTGTTGTTTAGCAGTTTGATTGTTATGTCACTGCATCTCAGACTCAAACTAATTGAGTAGTGTTGATGACGATCATGGATTCTAACTCTTCCATTGATCTTGTATGAACTAATTTTGACTTAGCAGTGGTCGGTTGGATTTGAGTGGTATGCCTCAAATCCTCAGGGCAGAATAATAAAAGTGATAATATAGTCGAGTAGTATATTTTCTTAGGGTCAATATGAATCACATTCAATTATCTCATGCCTTATTTCCTATACTATTAGTTTATAATAGTTATACATGTTCTTCATATTTCTTTGAAAAGCATAAGATGTTCTCCTTCTCACTTGCAAGTGCTTAAACTACTTAACCAATATTTATTGTTCTACATAACTACCCTATTATTTTATTATGCTTATCATAGATGTCAGTGAAGAGTTATATTTCTTGTTGGGACGTTTGGTCTCACCCTATGGGTTCTACAACTTTTTAGGTGGTCATGGACGAGGAGGTCAAGGTCGTGGTGCAGGTGCAGAGTAGCAAGGAGAACAGTAATATCTAGAGGTTGGATATGTTTCTAGAGCCATGTATTAGTGCCTTATGTGTCGTCCCTATACTCTCAGGTCTTTGGGGGAGATTTTTTTATTTTGTTTGTTGACACGTAGATTTTAGCTTTGTGCCATGATTGTATAAAAATGGCATATATATACATACAAACATATATATATATATATATATATATATATATATATATATATATATATATATATATATATGTGTGTGTGTGTGTGTGTGTGTGTGTGTGTGTGTGTATTTGTGTGTGTGTGCATATATATACATATATACATATATATGTATATATATAGGTTGTAATATGTAACAGTTGTGGCTTGTTAGCCTTGAACATGGAATGTATCAACTCTTGTTTATATATGAAATACAGATGGCATGTGTTGAAAGCTCGTTTATGAAATACTTACTCTTGAGAGATTATCTTGCAAATGGTTTTAATTTACCCTACTTTGTGGTAATATTGTTGTTAGTGGTAATTTCGCACTTTGTTCTGGGTAAACTCACTTTGTGTGATGATGGTCGCCACAACTTAGTGGTATTAGAGCTATAGGTTTGCTTAGTCTACAAGGACATAGGACTAGGGTCTATGTCAATTCTAATGTCCTCCAACATATCTTATGGTCACTTCTGCTTATGCAGAAGAAGAAGTAAAGAAAAAGATGTCTGGAGAACATGAAGAACATGTTGTTGACAATGGTGTTACTGGACTAAGAGGTGGTGCAAGGAGGCAAGAGAGGGCAGAGGTTGTGCCAGAAGTGCCTCAGGTTGACCTAGCTAATGTAGCCAACCCTGCTTTTTTGAGTCCATGGTTGGACAACTTATGACTACAATGAATCACATGATGGATATGATGCCTACTGCCCAACCTAGGGCAACTATTTTTGGTGCAGAAACTCATGGTTCTAGAATGACTTTTGAAAAACTTCTACGTGTAGGAGCATTAGAGTATGTGGGAACATCTGATCTAGATGATGTAGATATGTGGTTGACTGAGCTAGAAAAGGCTTTTAGAACCCTCAATATCCCTAAAGAGGATAAGGTTAAACATGTTGTATATCTGTTGAAGGGGTGTTGGCCATTCGTGGGCTATTGAGGAAGAGAAAAGGCCAAGAGTTGTAATAACTTGGGAAGAATTCAGATGGGAGTTTGTAAGTAGGTATTTTTCAAAGACTTACTAAGATGAGAAAATTGTACAGTTTAATAATATCTGGTAGGGATACATGTGAGACAGTTCTTATGAAGCTAAGTTTATGGAGCTTCCAAGATTTTTTTTGCATATGGATGCAACGAACAAGGAGAGGATTAGATGCTTTGACAAGGGTTTGAGTTCTAAGTTGACAACTCCATTGTCATCCTTAGAGAATCGAGAGAGGTTTGCTACTTTTTTGGAGTCAGTTAGGAGAGTGGAGAGGTTTGTTATAGAGAAGCATGAGACAAAGGCCAAGAATAGGCATGGACAGTACCAAGGACAATCTTTTGGAGGCTTTCAGAAGCCTAGGTTCTCAGCACCTCAGTCCCAGTAGAGGTTAGTAAATTAGTTAGAGTTGACATAGAGCAGAGGCAGAAGTCCCATTTTTCCACCTGTGGGAGCTCACAGTGCAACATCAGTGTTTGTAACATGGCCATCTAGGTTGTGGTATGAGGGTAAAACCTATTTCAAGTGTGGATAGGTGGGCATACTAACTGGTATTTCCTTGTAAAGGATGAAGAGGTGACTCAACGGATGAGGTAGAGTCAGCAAGGGTTGTAGCAACGATAACAACACATTAGAAGATGACATAGACAAGCATCATAGGATGGTTCTTCAGAACAAGTTGGTAGAGGAAGGGGGGACAATAGGTGATGGCTAGATTCCATGTGATGAGCCATCCAGAAGGATTTGTTAACCCTTGGGTCGTGAAAGGTCAAATGGAATTATTTCATTTTGAATTGTATTCTTCATGTTTTGTATCTGTTTTGATTGATCTAGGTGTGACAGACTCCTTTATCACTAAAGAAGTGATAGTTAGTTGGTCCTTACCTGTTAATCATAGATAAGATAGTCTTCATCTAGAAACTCCTTTAGTTGGTTCTGTAGAACTAGGAGAAGTGGGTCCGTCTTGCATCCTTTCCTTTTCTAGACATAGCATTCAAGTGGATCTCCTACCACTTGATATGCATGAATTTGATGTGATTTTTGGGATGGATACTTTGGAAAATTATCATGTAGTCTTGGATTGTAGTGCCAAGTTGGAAATGTTTGTGGATAGTGATGTTTCATGGGTCTTTCAAGGTGATAGGAACATTTTTTTGACATGTCTAGTTTCAGCTGTGATAGTAGAGAAGTAGATAAGACATGGTTGTGATGCATTCTTGGCACATATGGTGGATACCAAGGCAAGGAGTTCTAGTATTAAGGAAGTACCACTTGTGCAGGAGTTTGAGAATGTGTTTCCTAATGAGTTTCCAGGTGCACCTCCTCCTAAAGAAATTGATTTTGAAATCAATCTAGTTTCTGGTATCCAACCTATAGCATAGACATTGTATAGGATGGAACCAGTTGAGATGCATAAATTGAAGAAATAGTTGCAATAACTGCTTGAGAAAGGTTTTACTAGGATGAACACATCTCTGTGGAGTGATCCCATTCTATTTGTAAAGACAAAGAATGGATCAATGAGATTGTTCATTGACTATTGATAGTAGAATAAGATGGCGATTATGAATAAGTATATGTTGCCACATATAGATGATTTGTTTGATCAGATGAGGTGCCACAACCTTCTCTAAGATAGACCTAAGGTCAGGTTATCAGCAGTTGTAGATTAAAGTAGATGACATACCTAAGTCAGCTTTTAGGACAAGGTATGGTCATTATGAGTTTGTGTTTATGCCTTTTCGGCTAACTAATGAACCAACAATGTTTATGGATCTGATGAATAGGGTGTTCAGTCCCTATCTAGATTAGTTGGTATTTGTGTTTATAGACAAAATCCTAATCTACTCTAGAGATAACCAACAACGTGAGCAACAGTTATGTCAGGCTTTGACAATGTTGAGGCAACATCAGTTATATGCAAATTTTAGTAAGTATGAGTTCTGGTTAAAGGAAGTGGCTTTCCTAGGACATGTAATATCTACTCAAGGAGTTTGCATAGACTGAAAGAAAGTAGAGTCAATGATGGAATGGGATCAACCAAAGACACCTATGGATATTTGTAACTTCTTAAGTTTGGTAGGATATTATAGGAGGTTCATTAAGAACTTCAGTGTGGTGACATTACCCCTGACAAAGCTAACTAGGAAGGATGTGTCATTTGCTTGGTGTGACAAATGTCAATGATTTTTTATGATCCTGAAGGAGAGGTTGACCAGTGCACCAGTGTAAGTACTGCCACAACAAGGAAAGGGTTATATAGTTTTCTATGATGCATCCAAGAATGGTCTAGGTTATGTATTGGTGCAAGATAAGAACGTGATTTCTTTCACGTTGTGATAGCTTAAGAAACACGAGGAGAACTGCTCGATACATGATCTAGAGTTGGCTACTTTGGTCCATGCCTTGAAGATATGGAGACACTACTTACACGGAGAGAATGTCAGATCTTCACCAACCACAAGAACCTACAATATATCTCCTCAAAGTAGGAGTTGAACATGCGACAATGACACTAGATGGAGTTAATCAAGGATTATGATTATATCATATATTACCATCCAGGGAAAGTGAATGTAGTAGCAGATGCTTTAAGTATGATGTCTTCTTCATCCTCATCTGCCGAGAAGGTACAATTGAATGTTTTGGTGTGTCATAAGAGATACATGTTGGTCTCCTTATGACAAATGAATGTTTAGTTAGAAGTGTCCATGTCAGCAAGTCCGTTGGCACAGTTACAAGTAAAGCTAACATTAAATCAATAGATCAGACATGCATAACAAAATGATATTGTGGTACAATATATTGGAGTAGAATTCGGTAGTGAGAAGCGTGAGGGATTCCATGAATCTGATGATGGAACAGTGTATTATCATGGGAGAATAGTTGTGTCAGATGTTGATAATCTGAGGACATTGGTACTAGAAGAGGATCACTCTTCTATGTATACTATGCATACAAGTAGCACTAAGATGTATTAGAATATGAAAGATATATATTGGTGGACAGGGTTAAAACGTGGTGTAGCTGAGTTTGTGGCTATATGTGCAGTGTGTCAGTAGGTTAAATCCAAGCATCAAAAATATGCAGAGACTTTATAACCAATGCCTATACCACACTGGAAGTGGGATCATATCATGATAGACTTTTTGGTTGGATTTCCAAGGATAGCCAAAGATCATGATTCCATTTGGGCAATAGTGGACGGGTTGACTAAGTCAGTGCACTTTTTGCCAGTAAAGACACCATATATAAATGAGAATCTAGAACAAGTGTATGTTGATGAGATAGTATGTCTACATGGTATCCCAGCTACCATTATATTAGATAGAGGCCCACAGTTTACTAGTCACATTTGGGGGGTCTACATGTAGCGATGGGTACATAGTTGAGGTTTAGTACTATATTCCATCCACAGGTAGATGGACAGTTTGAGAGGACAATATAGACCTTGAATGATCTATTGAGATCATGTGCGTTGCAATTTTTGGGCAGTTGGGATATACACCTTATCTTGATAGAGTTTGCCTACAACAATATCTATCAAAGGAGCATCAACATGGCACCATGTGAAGAATTTTATGGGAGAGTTCCATATCTCCTTTGTTTTGGTATGAGGCAGAAGAATATCAGCTTCTAGGTTCTGAGCTAGTACAAAAAACAACAGAAAAGATCAAAGTCATTCAACAACAACTAAAGGTAGCTTAGGATAGGTAGAAATCTTACACTGATAACCATCATAAGACTCTTAGAATTCGAAGTAGGATACATGGTGTATCTCAAAGTCTCTCCGTGGAAAGGTGTTTTAAGGTTTGGGAAAAAGGATAAGTTAGCTCCCACACATATGGGACCTTATCATATGATGGCACGTATAGAAACAGTGGCCTATAAGTTAGAGTTGCCACCTGAATTGAGAAATTTACATCTTGTGTTTTCATATCTCTATGTTGAGGAAGTGTCACCTTGTTATGGAGTTGACTCTTCAACCTGTTAAGGTGGTGCTGGACAATGTTGTATCTTATGTAGAAGGTCATGTTCTAATCCTGGATAGAAGGATCAAGAAGTTGAAAAAAAGGACATTGTGTTAGTCAAGATTTTGTGGCATCATCATGGCATAGAGTAAGTAACATGGGATCTTGAAGACGAGATGCAGAAGAAGTATCCATCTCTTTTTGCGTAGAATTTTGGGAGCAAAATCAATTTTAGGGGTTTATAGTTGTAAGACTCTTGACCTAACTATATGCTTAAGTAACTCAAGAAAAAATTTGCCTAATGAGATGTTTAAATCATAATCAAATCTTTTGAGATGTTTTAATATCATTTGGTATGCTTGTATTTTTTATTGAGTCCAATTTGAATAATGTTTGAGCTATTTTTGCTATATTTGTACATGTTTTGGACCATATTGCAATTTATCCAAGAGTGAGGGTTACCTTGAAAATTGTCACATGTAGAGAGTGTTTCTTATGCTTTAGCATCAAGAGAGAGAAGATGATGCAATGGAGCTCCTTGTTGGAATCATGTATGGTGATATGACATTTCATGATGATTTTAGGGTTTGCTTGATATAATGACTATGTTAGGGTTTGACGTTATAACTCCTACACCACTTTTGGTTAGGGTTGCGATCGAAACACATGTCTTGGATATGTGGTTGTGACTGAGATAACCTTTGGGGGGGTAGGTCTAAACACCTTTTCTTCTATTAACTCAACCATCTACATATACGACCTAGGGTTTCAACCTTGAAATGTCTTGACCAAGACAAGTTGAGGGAAGTGTGCCTCCACCAAGACAAAGGGGAAACTGAACTAGATGGTCATGACATCTTTTCTGGACATATATGAACATTTCTATTTATGCATGTGAGTGGGGGAAAGACAATCTCTTTGAAGGGCATGTGTCCCCTGCTGATCTATCTTGTTGAAACCTCAAAGATCTCTACTTCCCTCCTCCTTTGGGTATATAACCCCTTCTCTTCACAACCAAGTAATATTTTTTGGCCCCATACATCTTCTTCTTCCTTGGGATCGTCCTTGGAGCTTCAGGAGCAAGGAAGGTCAGGTCTTGGACCTTGGGTGGCTGATGTATCTTGATTTGTTGAAGATCTTATACCTAAAGCAACTTTTGGTGGTGATTCTTGGTGAATATTCCCTTGCTCAGTGATCTTATTTTCTAGATCACATGTCTTTTCTAAAACTCCTTCATCTTCTTCCTCCTTCTCTTCCATGACGTAGTGGACCATCCATGGTGGTTTCTCTAGGAGATCTTTTCATAACAAAGATCATAGATCATGTCTTCACATGAGAATACCTGAGGGAGAAGAAGACCTCATCTTTCTTCTTTCTCCTTTGTTTCATCCTAGGTCTGCTTTCTTCTTTCTTGAACTTCTTTGTGACCATGGATTTCTTCTCCCATTGGAGGTAATCCTTTAGTCAAGGTGTTGAAGCTTGGTTGAGGATCTTGGAGCTTGAGATCTTGGGAGCTTGTTTCTCTCCAAATCAGGGTTTTTTTTGTAACTTCTCCTACCTCTATTATGTTCATTTTAGACATGATCTTATATACTTTTTAATATGGTTTGTTATACCTAACAATAGGATGTTTTGATCTATTATATGTTCACAAAAATCTTGGTTCCCTTTCTCTCTCTTTTGTTGAATATGTAGGGTACTAGTGGAGATAACTCCATGTATCCTTAAATTGTGTAAATAGTGATATATTGTTTATTATATAATAGTCATATGTTAGCCTATTCTCTAGTGATGTTCCATGTACCAAGGCAAACTTGTTGTTTTACGAGACCAAATCTTTGACTATGAGTTGTTGTCTACAAGACTATAGCTTGACTTTAAGTTGGTGTTTAGTAGTTTGACTATTATATCACTGCATCATAGACTCGAACTGACCGAGTAGTGTTGATGATGATCATGGATTTCGACTCTTCCATTGATCCTTTATGGTACTGATTTTGACTTGGTAGTGGTCGATTGGATTTGAGTGGTATGCCTCAAATCCTCGGGGCATAATAATAAAAGTGATAATATAGTTGTGTAGAATTTCTTAGGGTCAAAATGAATCACATTGGATGATCACATGCCTTATTTCTTGTATTGTTTAGTTTATAACAGTTATACCTATTCTTCATATTTCTTCTAAAAGCATAAGATGTTCTTCTGCCCAGTTGCAAATTCTTAAACTGCTTAACCAATATTTACTATTCTACATAACTGCCCTATTATTTTGTTATTCTTATAATAGATGTCAGTGAAGAGTTATATCTCTCGTTGGGACGTTTGGTCTTGCCCGGTGGGTTCCAAAACTTTTTAGGTGGTCGTGGCCAAGGAGGTAGAGGTCGTGGTGCAGGTGCAGGGTAGCAAGGAGAACAGTAATATCTAGAGGTTGGATATGTTACTAGAGTCATGTAGTAGTGGCGTACATGTCATCAATGTACTCTTCGGTTTTTCAGGGAGATTTTGTTATTTTTTTTGTCGACACGTAGATTTTATCTTTGTACCATGATTGTATAAAAATGTCTTATATATATAAATAGGTTGTTATACGTAACAGTTGTGGCTTGTTAGCTTTAAACATGGAATTTATCAACTTTTGTTTATATATGAAATACAGATGGCCTGTGTTGAAGGCTCATTTATGAAATACTTCTGCTTGAGACATTATCTTGTAAATGGTTTTAATTTTCCCTATTTTGTGGCAATATTATTGTTAATTGTAATTATGTGCTTTGTTTTGAGTAGTCTCATTTTGTGTGTTGATGGTCGTCACAATATGAGACTTGCATTTTTGTTTAAAATATTGGGTTAATAAGCCAAAGTGAATGGCACATTCAATCAGCAATAATAGAAAAAATGGCTACTTTGATGGAAGTGCCATTTTCAAAATGGTCGATGCTCTAGAGTATGTCATCCAGTTTGGCATACCTGTGTCACATCAGTCACATATGTCCTTCGTGGGTGTATTAATCGTTATGCACTAAATGTGTCAAAATCATTAGTGCATTCAACACCTCGTCAACCTAATATGCACACACTGATATGTTAGTCATTGCTAGTTTAATGAAACTCACACATTATGTCTAATTCACAAAATCAGTGTGACTTTATGATCTGATAGACTTTCTTTTAGCTCTGACAGACATTGTATTTAGAAAGATCTTGTGATCAATAAATACTATCTTAAGCGGGAACCATGGCAGGTAATCAACTCCAAGGTGCCTCCTCTCTTTTAAGACACATCATTCATAATCTATACATCATCAAACACTATTTCAACACCCCACTTCACTACAGTAACAATATCAAATTCTCGACAGGCATGGGCTCATTGTCAAACATTTTATCCTCAACATTAATATTCCAAACCAATTATTCCACTTAACTACAAGGAAAACATTACAACTTTTAGGAAGTAATTGCTCAAACCTACTGAAAAGAACTATCATTTCTTAACACATTCAAATATCCTTCTTCATCTTGAAACAAACACTAGATTCCACATCACATAAAAATGGGACACCAAATACTCCTCTAGACAAGCATATTTTTCTACATTTGTATAGGACACATTTTTCCAACCACATATATATGGAGGGTTGTATGTCCACCAAAAACACAGCTCCTCATTTGGCAAATATGATATTACAAGATTCTTACATATCAAAATATGCAAAAAAAGTTTTTGCGGCCCATCTATGTGTCCTTTATACACACAACACGAAAAAATTACATCACATCTCTTTTTTGCATGTCCAGTTTCTACCATATTAAGAGAATAATACATACCCTATAATTTTGATCTACATGTAGGAACAATAGACATGCATAAAGTTTTTTTTTTCAAATCAAAACGTCCCTACACCTATCATAAAGATCTACTCATTACATCCACCATTTGAATTAGAAAGGAACAACATAAAATTTAACAAGACTAGGCATGACATGCATAGGCTTATTAGAGAAGTCCATGAGACATATCATATGTTTTTATTCTACAGATGAATAGGTTTTAGAAGCTCTCATGAAGGAAAATAAACAATCTCTTACTTTGACTAGGCTGTAGTGACATAGATGACATATACACTTGAGCAGATTCTGGATGATGCCAATGACGTCTAAGGGTCATCTTTTTCTCTATGTTTGAGGCCTACGGTGACGGTACCTCCTCCTTTTAACTATTTATTTTATATTTAGTACACTGCAACTTTGATAAGTGATTCTAGGATAGTGTCGGTGCTTGTCGATTCTATGATCCATTATCTTCTACATTAGTCACATTTTTGTAATCTGATTAGCATGTGGTTGCATGTTGATCTTTTTATTAACGCAAAAACTTTTCACATAAATAGAACAATCATGTTTGGTATGTTCACTCAGAAAAGTCAGTGTGGGTAGCACTTATCCAGGAAAGGTGTTAGTTTGGAATAAATTTCGACGCTGAATGGTTTTCAGAAGAAGTTATCGTTTTGTTTTATACTTGTCAATTTGTTTAATAATGGTTGATTAGATAGATCGACGGATCCCACTAACAGAGATGGACACCCAATCCCTTTTCATGAAAGTCTAATTATTAACGAAATATCCTTTCTTTGGCATTGATGAGTCGATTGAACCAGTTCGCCTCCCATCACCACCATCCCACTGCAACTCCCATGTGTCTGTCCACATCCACGGCCGCACTGCCTCCCCAGTCCCCACACGGCCACGGGCCACAAGTACTCGAACAGTACGCAAATCCACCCACTGCCCACCTGCCCGCCCGCTGGTTGGTTACCTTGCGGTTCTGCACATACGTGCGCATCGCGGGTAGGCACGACAGTGCAACACAGTGGATAGTTTGACTCGATGCTATTAATGCTCCTAGGCTGTGTATCCAAATACCGAATAATTTGTTAGCAGGGCTGTGAGCAGATGAAGTTGCTTCCAATCCAATCTAGCTGCCGTCCACTGCTCCGACCATGCATGCATGCGCCCGCTCGGAATGGATAATTCCCGAACATATCCACGGTGCGGAAGTCAGGCGTGGGGCATAGAACGATCGTGCACATCATCAAGTCGAGGTAACGGGCAGTTGCAACACTGAACCACGGCGTTTGCTCTTTCCGCAATCGTCCAGCAATACTATGCCTTTTAATTTGCTGTTTCAGATAGGTTTCCACACATGTTATTTCCTTTCCTGAATGGTAGGGCCAGTGATCTGATCACATTCGTTTCTTCTTGTGGAAGAGCAAGTGGCTATGTCAAATCAGCTTAAAACCTAGTTAATTTCAAATCAGGCACGTGACTGTTTCTAACGATCAACTGGATAGCAGTGCTATAGTGGTATAATACTATTTTGTCCTTTTCTTTACAATAAGTTACATAGAAGGGAGATATTTTTCCTCAAAGTTCGAGATAAAGCACCATCATGAACGCCATTTAGTGATCACTGTGCTTTTTTTGTTTTATAGAAATATGTATACTATATAGGCAAGGGTGTGACAGGGGTTATGTATGGTTTTCTTTTATTTATTATAATTACAACTTGATATAGAAAAGTATTTTTTTTAGATAATCATTTCCATTATATATATATGATATAAGTAGGTAAATTCATGCAAACCGCGATGAGCCTATAAGCTTGAGAATTGTTACATGTACTGGAGGTGGAGCAAAATAAAATAGGAGGACAACAGAGAAGTTGTCTCATAGGAACTAGGTAGTAATGTTCAAAATGGGCATGGCTCCCATGTTAAACATCTTTGTATCAGCTCAAGCGATGAAAAATAAAATAGTAGTATTAGCAATGGTGGTATCTTCAATTTTCCCCACCATCCTCCAAGGAGTGTATGATGGGGTGCTCATTCAGGTTGCTTGGCATACCAGGCTCAGAAGCCTAGCGGAACGGTTGCTCTTTGTGGGCTATCTCCCCTACGCATCCTGCAAATTGTGAATTCATTATAATGTGTATCCACCATTTGAAGTAAGTGCGAAACGGAAAAATTTTGATCTCTAACGAAGATATTGTTGTGATTTATCCATATGGTCCAAATAATGGTCGCGACTAGTGTTTTGCTATCACAATGCCTATTATGTCAGATGGTTATGTGTTGTAATCAGTGGAATAAGTTGTGTAGGGATTGTGCCAATGTGGTTGAGGCTGAGGTTTAGTGTACACATAGTTTCCTGGATGTGTGACATCCAAAGAAGAGGTGTTGTGTGGATTCTTCTTGTTCTTTGCACATTGTGCATCTGGATGGTCCCATGAAGCCTCTCGATCTCGTGAAGGTGTTTGTGGGAATTCTCTTGTGGAAGATGAGCCATAGCAGAACATGCACTTTAGGCGGGCATCTAGTGTGCCATATGGTGTTGAAATTCCTAGTGGATCCTTTGAAAGCAAAAAATGTGTAAGCACATCCAAAGAAGAGGTGTTGTGTGGATTCTTCTTGTTCTTTGCACATGGTGCATCTGGATGGTCCCATGAAGCCTCTTGATCTCGTGAAGGTGTTTGTGGGAATTCTCTTGTGGAAAATGAGCCATAGCAGAACATGCACTTTAGGCGGGCATCTAGTGTGCCATATGGTGTTGAAATTCCTAGTGGATCCTTTGAAAGAAAAAAATGTCTATTTACATCCAAAGAAGAGGTGTTGTGTGGATTCTTCTTGTTCTTTGCACATGGTGCATCTGGATGGTCCCATGAAGCCTCTCGATCTCATGAAGGTGTATGTGGAAATTCTCTTGTGGAAGATGATCCCTAGAAGGACATGCACTTTATGCGGGCATTTAGTGTGCCATATGGTGTTGAAATTCCTAGTGGATCCTTTGAAAGAAAAAAATGTGTAAGCTTGTTTGGTGGTGTATCGCACCCCCCATTCCCATGTGACGTGAGTAGTGATGTTGTGTTCAAGTTGGTGTAAGATGTTCGTATACTTGTCGGGGTCAGACCAGTTCCTAATAAAGTCCTTGAAAGTGTTATTCCTGTGTGATCCTAGTTTGGCGAGGGCCTGTCCGGTGTCATAGTTGGATACGTATGGTGGAATGTTGGGGTATGATAGATGATGATTAATGAGTTGGATCTCGTTCCATCATGGGTCCCTCCAGAAGTTTGTATTGGATTGTAGATGTGGTGGTATGCGGATGGTACTGGATATGACGTGGATCGTATTGGATAAATGTTTCCATATAGGTGAGGTAGATCTATGGGATCCAAAGGACCATGGTGTTTGTTGTGTGAGATATTTGCAATTGATAATGCTCATCCATAGTTTGTTTTCTCTGTGACACAGTGATGTAGTGATCTTATGGATAAGATAAAGGATATGGAGCTTGATGTTGATAATGCCCCATCCTCCCTCTGACTTGGGGCTACAAAATGTGACCCAATTGATCAGATGTATTTTTTTCCCATGGTGTTCCCATAAAAAGTTTTGTTGGATTTTGTTTATGGATCTGAGCAACGTGGAAGGTAGAGGATACAAGAGAGGTGGTATTTGATGATAGGGGTAAGAGATGCATTCAGTAGTGCAATACTTCCTGATGTGGATAGGAAGTTATTTTGCCAAGATAGGAATTGATGTTTAAAGCACTAACTAATCGGGTTCCATGCAGCACATAGTAGATGAAATGGGATGAGGGGTAGGCCACGGTAGGAAAATGGAAAGGTCTTGTGTTTACAACCTAACAAGTCAATATATCAGTTCATGTTAGATGCATTCACCAAAGTACCGATAATAGTAGACTTGTTGAGGTTAATTTTGAGTCCTGATAGTTTAGAGAAGATGGCCAAGATTCTGACGAGCTTGATGAGGTCAGCCTCGAGGGGTTTGATGAATATGATGGTATCATCAAAATATTGGATGACATTGTGTGAGCGTCCCTTGGGAAGGTGGAGGATGTTGTTGGTGGTGGCATTGTAAATGAGGGAGTCGATGATAGAGGTAATGATAATGAAGAAATAAGGGGATAAGGGGCCACCTTGTCTTAGCCCGTTGGTACTCTAGAAGTAGCCAAAAGTAGAGTCATTGATGACACTGGAGAAGGAGCATGTGTTGATGCATGATTTGATACATGCAAACCATTGTGGTGGGAAGTCTAGACCTTGCATACAGCTAATCATAAAATCCCAGTTGATGTTGTCAAGTCTTTCTCAAAGTCAATCTTGTTGGTATGTATGCCCTGAGAGCCAATCATGGGATGATTGGTGGGATACATTAAGATTGGTTTGATAAACATCAAAGGCAAGCTTCCAATTCATTCTGGTTCAGTCATATGAGATAGTGATAGAACAGATTGAATGTCTAGAGAATGACAGTACTCAATGACGTATGCTTTCAGGTTAAGGACCTGAATGATGAGATCATACAGATGCTAAGAGTTTGTACATTCTTGTTATGTCCCTAGTCAGATGTCATTGTGGAAGGTAGATAGACAGCAATGACACACAAGACTAGATTGTGGTGTTGGTTGATGACAGAATCTCATTAGTCATGATATAGAGATATCAAACCAAACACATAGGTACTTGTTAGAGAACAAGGTACCGGACAGACCCACCGTGAGTTTGACACATGGAACCATGAGATGGTAGTCATAGTCAGTACTCACAGTGATGGTGGTGAGTGTGATTCTTAGACCTGAAATCACTGCACTCAACACATGTCGTTGGGCACACTTTGACATCATCAAACGCAGTCCTGA
The DNA here is from genome assembly GCA_963693085.1 of Alisma plantago-aquatica. Classification (NCBI taxonomy): domain Eukaryota; kingdom Viridiplantae; phylum Streptophyta; class Magnoliopsida; order Alismatales; family Alismataceae; genus Alisma; species Alisma plantago-aquatica. The sequence continues at coordinate 928,956,823 of OY856411.1, read as the reverse complement.
AACATGGGTTGTTATAAAGGTGATGATTGGGTGGCTTTGACACATGGGGCTTTTGAGGGGTGAGTGATAGATATGGGATTTGTCCCTCCTGAGGGAGTTTGATATCCAAGGCCACTTGATGAGTAGGATTGAGATAGGCATGTGCACGCATGTGTGAATCAGTATGTGATATTGATGTCATACATATCTCCTTCAATCTGCTCTGAGATCAAGAAAGTGAATGAATGCTGACAGGATGACTGTTCCATGCCTCGAGTTCATTCGGGATATCAGTGACAAAGGAATTATACATTCACTGTAACACCATTCACGGATTGTAGGATGAAAGTTGTTCTCCAACTTTCTACTTTCACTTGGGTAGCACTGATGTGTGACTAGGCACCGCTCTTTGCTTGTGAAGTCATAAATGTTATGGACTTTCACTGCCAACGTGAAATGGACCTGCAGGGTCACACACATAGGATTTAACCTAGAAGAGGAGTTTTGTCCACAAAGCAATGTTTAGATTGATTACTAAAGGAGTTTAGTAGTTCAATTAAACACTCAATCAGTTGATGGCTCAATATCGTATGGTTCAAGGTGTTGGACGCATTGATTGGAGTATCGGATTGATTGAAATCGCAATTGACTGATTTTGCCCAACCTGTGCTCCCAACCGATCGGCTCATGTGATGAACCGGTCGGCTGAGGTGCTGAACCGGTCGGCTGGAGTGTCCAGGCCGATCGGCTCATGCCCAGGTTGAAACGACCGGTTCAAGAGTTGAACCGATCGGCTCAACTGGTGCAACCGACCAGTTGGGAAAGTCATGTCGGCAAGAATTTTCCTTTGGTTTCAAATTGGCCAATTCGATTGGGAATAACATTGGTATTCGATACCAATTGGGAACGAAACAAGGAAAGTCTTTTTGAGCCGGATTAGGACCATGAACCGATCGGTTCAGGGCACCAACCGATCGGTTGGAGTGCCCCAAACGATCGGCTCAGGTCCAACCGATCGGCTCAATGGCCGAACCGATCGGTTCAGTTGTGAACCGATCATTTCAAGTTGCGAACCGGTTGCTTTTTGTGGAAAATTCTTGAACCCTTCTACTCCTGCTTTTAGTCCCGTATTGTCGGGCACAGAGAACCCTGTCCCATGACCCGCCTATATATATAGGGGTATTGGGGGCTTTTCAAAGTACAACTCAATGCAAGCCGATTGCTTTGCAAAGTTGTCGTTCTCTCTGGTTTTGGTAACCGTGAGAGATCCCGAGCAAGTGCTTCCCGCAAAAGGGAGGTGCAGCAAGGGAAGGACAACTGCAGTTGCAACTGGTAGCAGGAGAGTGTGTTGGCGACTAGTACGTCAACAGGAGGGTGCGACTCCTTCCACTTCCTTGTGGGACAAGGAGAGTGGAGTTCCAGGTGGTCCGTGTGGACTACTACAGAGGCGGGAGGTCACTGCCGCTCAGGAGGACAACTGTCATCCGACAGTCCGGTAGGAGGAGGAGTCGTCAGTCCCGGTGCGACCAGGAGCTGCACAGACACCGTCCAAGACCGGAGTTGAAGACCGCACATTGCGCGAGGTATTGTCGTCGAGCAAGCCTCGGGACAAGGTATGATTCCACAAACCATCTTTTCCTATTATATAGACGTTGACGCGTTTCCTCGGTATGGGTTGGGGAGAAAATTTTTTGTTTCCGCTGCCTTCTCTGTCTCCCCTAAAACCCAACAGTGGTATCAGAGCCACGTCAACTGCTCTATATTTTAGGAATATCGATATGATCGATTTTGGTTTGTCGCCTTTATTTATTGCATGTGATGCGAATAATATCGGCTTTATGCATGTCCAATCCTAAATCCACAAATCCCTAATTACATATATGATATGTATTATTAATGCACTTGATACGCGTCGCCCTTAAACGAGATTTGTGGTGGATGTGTGTAGCATGATTATGGCCTATAAACCCCTATCTGTGTGTGGTTGTTTGTGGTTGCTTGCATCTCAGTCTGCGCACCGATCTTCCCTCTCTTATTCCTGATGTAACTCAAAATAATTCGAGATTCTTTCCTACCTTTGCTCCCCCCGAATGTAACTCGGGGTTTCCCTTTTTTTAAAGCAATGTAATAAATAGGATAGATTTTTATTTCCTGTTATGTCGAAGACCGGCGGACATCAAGACGACAGCTGAAACGATCGGTTCAAGGCGTGAACCGATCGGTTGACGTTCCAGACGGTCGGTTCAAGGAGTGAACCGATCAGTTGATGACCGGTTCGAGGAGCGAGACGAGCGGGTGGCGGACATGACGAGATGCACGACGACCAGGCGAACCGATCGGTTGGAGGAGCCAACCGATCGGCTGGTGGCACCCAGACGACCGGCTGGAGAGTACAGATCATTCATGTGATGAGTTGATCAACTCGGAAGGCAAGGCACAGAAGTTCATCTTGTACAGGTTGCATGTGATGTAGACCTAGATGACCGTGATTCCTCTTGGCTCGAGGAATCACATTAGGATGGCCATAATCATCGCTTTTATCGTTTTGTGCATGTTTTCTGTGGGATATAGAATGTATATGATACGTACTATGTATTGTGGTGATTGGATATGTATATGTATATAAAAAACCAAATCCCTCATTAAAATATTAAGTTTTAGATGCCTTCCAAATGCGACACACGTGAAAAACTTGATCGACCAAGTGTGGGCACGCCCAAGCGTGGTGCACCGTCTATCTCGTGGAAGCGTGAAGGATGAACGTGTGGGTCTGCCCAAGCAGGGTGCATGTTCATCGTGTTTGCTTTGGGTCGGACTTAACAAGGTGACCTAGATAGGATCTAGCGCCTTGAGGCATGGAGATGATCATTGCAAGGAGTTGTAGATGACATCTTATCAAGAGTTGCATATGATGCAATTGGCAAAAGTTGCCTACCTGAGAGATCTAAGTTGTGGGCGATCAGCCAAAGCTGACTCATGACTTAGAGGATTTCAGGATCTTGCCCACTAGAAGGTTGTACGCTGCAATCTTCCGAATTGATGGTGAGGGCTATCAATTTGAACTAAAATAGTGGGAGCGATAATTAATTAAAGGCCTAATTTTATCGTCAATTTTTCAAATCAATCAAACAAGTCAAAAATGAGTTTTTGGACTAATATTGCACATATTTCCTTTTGTTAAAATAAATGGTTAATCAACAAATCATTTTATTTGTGATCGGTCTTTGAGACCAACAAATTAAATGGGAATAATTCCACGACTGATTAGGATGGTGAGAAGTGTTCTCAAAGAGTGAAAGCTCCAAGTCCTAGTTATACCAGAACCAGATGAACTCGATCCCACCACATCAATGGCTGAAAGTATGCTTATGGAAGCATACTGAGAAAGACATTGATGAGGAGTGTTTGATGTTGTGTTCTCTAAACTGTGAGTTGCAGAGACAACATGAGCCATATGATGTCTCTAAGACACTATCCTAGTATGTCATGACAGAAGGAGATCCAGTAAGGGATTCACACACTCAATGTGATTCGGTATGTGGAAAACCTGACTAAGAAGGATTCCCTCTGAGCCAAGGGTTGGCTATTGGTATGATACTGCAAATGTTGCGAGAATCACACAATTCATGATAAGCTACAACATGAACAACTTTGACAAGCGTTGACAGAGTTGTTAGACATGTTGAGGATAGTAGAGGCAAAGATGAAGAAAGACAAACCATAATCTTTGATGTGATCAAAGAAAAGGTAAGTCTTATGGGCAAGGACAAGGGCAAATCAAAGAAGTGTTCTGATGCTAGCCAGCAATCCAAGCCGTCTTCAGCCTCAAGGCACATGGGGAAAGGGTGTATGAGGGATTGCCCTCTATATCTGGAAGAACAAAAGAAGATGAAGGAGGGGATGGAGATCTCCACCTAAGGTATCATGAAATGAACCGCTTCTTTATCTGAGGTATATGATACCAAGATATGGATCTGTCATATATGATATGCAATATCCACAAAGAAGTGATGGCCTTTGTGAAAGGGCCAAGAAAGAAGTACCCATCATTGGAGCAAGTGTTGCTGCCATAGATAGGAGTATCTTTCAGTTTATTTCAGCCTAAAGGGCACGAAATAGAATTGAGAACTTCTATTTCATATATTGCCAATAGATAGAAACACTTTATTATTGCATATTGTATGACAATGATGGCAATTAATAAAGTTGATGTTTCAATCTCAAAGATATGATCTTTGTGGCAATGCCTTGTTTATCTTGTGATACAAGGTATGCATAAGATAAAATGATACCTAAAGTTATTGATAACTCAAACAATCAAATTAGCATCAATCATGAGAAATTCATTTCTAGTTTCCATATGATGGATAAATCTAGACTCTTTTGGTTAGAGAACCAGTAAGAGACATGAATCTCTTGTACATGATTAATCAATCTTCACTAATGGTAGTGGGAGAATGATTGTCCTATTAGGTATAATACATGTGATGTATTTACATACCTATTGGAACAAATGTTAATACTTCAAACGGTGTTTAGAGAAATACCAATGTGAATATCTTGAAGTGTTCAAGATTATCATAGATGAAGTACAAATTTGGTAAAGTGTTAATTCTTGATGAGATCAATGAATGAAAGACTTGAACCAAATGTTTGAGATCCTTATGAGTGATTATGATAGTGTATCATAGTGAACTCATGATTAAGGCATAGTGATGCCTAAATCAAGAAGGAATCATACTCTAAGGAGTTAGAGAATGATTATCGAATAACTGAATTCTTCTTAATAAAAGAATACCCCACACTAATAAAGGAAATTAAGAATCACAAGGGTTGTGAGTTCTCATATCCTTAACAGATACACCTCAATTATCTATGTGATGAGTTGTTCATGTGATGAGTCAACTATCTAGATGAATATGAAGAACCGGATTTTGAGTTATGATTTATGATCATTACATCCTAAATGATTTCCATGTGAACCATAAGGTATGACCTTGATGGTAGCACTCATTGGATGAAATCCATAAGTGCAAATGAGTCTTAAGTGTTAAGACACATGGAAAACATTTTGAGAAGGATGATGCTTGTTGGTTGCAACTTAATGACTGAGACATTTGGCAAATGGATACTAAAACCGCATTCCTATGAGGAATAAAACAAGGATGTGTATGTGACACAACCTATAAGGTTTATGAATCCACTAATGCAAATGAAGTCTATAAGTTACAATGGACTAATCAATGTGATTGATTGAGTATAAGCAACTCAAAATTGGATCTTTACTTTGATGATATAGTCAAAGGGTTTGACTGATATGTCAAAGATAAAGAAGGGATCTGTGATTTAGTGGGAGCGTATTCACATTTCACATATTGATGTGAAATGGAATTGTTCTAGAATGGAAATCCAAAAGTGGAAATTATCTTTAAGGAAGATAGGGATGTTTCCTATGTGATAGGAATAGAGATCTATAGAGATAGTTCTCGAAAAATCTCTTGACCTGGAAAGAGAAAGCATACATTGGAAATCTGTACTGAAGTGTTCAGTATGCACAGATTCAGTGGGAGAAAACTTGTCCATGTTATATGGATATTAGTATCCCAAGGCCAAGTGTCCAATTCTTATGAAGAATGGGAACACTAAGAATAGATATGGATCTATCATGTATGTAATCATCCCATTATCTTGCATGTATGACATGGCAAGAATAAAATGCATTCATCATCTTGTATGTAGGACATGGCAATATGATGTGCTCTTCCTGATAACTCGTATGTAGGACATGACGAGTGGATGTCTGTCTACTTCCAGTAAGGGTTACTGGAATACCATGAGAACTTGATAAGTGCTTTTGAAGTACTAGTTCTATGGAGATAAGGAAGAGTTTAATGTAAAGAGTTACATTGATGCGAACTTCCGAAAGGACAGAAAATTAATCGCAAAATATATATAAGATGTATAAAAGTGAAATTGTGTTGATAATTGGAAGTGTTCCAATAAAACCATTTAAAAGGGAAATGTCGAGTATCCGTGTGTTAGAGAACAGCAGTGGATACTATATGGATCTGAAGGTTCATGATATGAACTTATATTCCACTCATTGATGACAAGTCTGGAATCCTTGATCATGCAATGTGGCTAAAGGTTAGCAAAGGAATACTAGATCGCATATTACGGCAACTCCATCTCATACGTGTGACGTACAGCGAAGAGATGAGAGACATGCAATTTGTACAGACTTTGGCAAGGTGTTGCCATTACTCACTTTGTTGGCACTAGAGCACAGTGACATGTGGGACATGTTTGAAAATCACTATGAATATGATTCAAGGGTGATTGGCTCGCAGTGCAAGTGGGAGTCTGTTGGTATGTATGCCCTGAGAGCCAATCATGGGATGATTGGTGGGATACATTAAGATTGGTTTGATAAACATTAAAGGCAAGCTTCCAATTCATTCTGGTTCAGTCATATGAGATAGTGATAGAACAGATTGAATGTCTAGAGAATGAAAGTACTCAATGACGTATGCTTTCAGGTTAAGGACCTGAACGATGAGATCATACAGATGCTAAGAGTTTGTACATTCTTGTTATGTCCCTAGTCAGATGTCATTGTGGAAGGTAGATAGACAGCAATGACACACAAGACTAGATTGTGGTGTTGGTTGATGACAGAATCTCATTAGTCATGATATAGAGATATCAAACCAAATACATAGGTACTTGTTAGAGAACAAGGTACCGGACAGACCCACCGTGAGTTTGACACATGGAACCATGAGATGGTAGTCACAGTCAGTACTCACAGTGATGGTGGTGAGTGTGATTCTTAGACCTGAAATCACTGCACTCAACACATGTCGTTGGGCACACTTTGACATCATCAAACGCAGTCCTGAAACATGGGTTGTTATAAAGGTGATGATTGGGTGGCTTTGACACATGGGGCTTTTGAGGGGTGAGTGATACATATAGAATTTGTCCCTCCTGAGGGAGTTTGATATCCAAGGCCACTTGATGAGTAGGATTGAGATAGGTGTGCGCACGCATGTGTGAATCAATATGTGATATTGATGTCATACATATCTCCTTCAATCTGCTCTGAGATCAAGAAAGTGAATGAACGCTGACAGGATGACTGTTCCATGCCTCGAGTTCATTTGGGATATCAGTGACAAAGGAATTATACATTCATTGTAACACCATTCACGGATTGTAGGATGAAAGTTGTTCTCCAACTTTCTACTTTCACTTGGGTAGCACTGATGTGTGACTAGGCACCGCTCTTTGCTTGTGAAGTCATAAATGTTATGGACTTTCACTGCCAACGTGAAATGGACCTGCAGGGTCACACACATAGGATTTAACCTGGAAGAGGAGTTTTGTCCACAAAGCAATGTTTAGAATGATTACTAAAGGAGTTTAGTAGTTCAATTAAACACTCAATCAGTTGATGGCTCCATATCGTATGGTTCAAGGTGTTGGACGCATTGATTGGAGTATCGGATTGATTGAAATCACAATTGACTGATTTTGCCCAACCTGTGCTCCCAATCGATCGGCTCATGTGATGAACCGGTCGGCTGAGGTGCTGAACCGGTCGGCTGGAGTGTCCAGGCCGATCGGCTCATGCCCAGGTTGAAATGACCGGTTCAAGAGTTGAACCGATCGGCTCAACTGGTGCAACCGACCAGTTGGGAAAGTCATGTCGGCAAGAATTTTCCTTTGGTTTCAAATTGCCCAATTCGATTGGGAATAACATTGGTATTCGATACCAATTGGGAACGAAACAAGGAAAGTCTTTTTGAGCCGGATTAGGACCATGAACTGATCGGTTCAGGGCACCAACCGATCGGTTGGAGTTCCCCAAACGATCAGCTCAGGTCCAACCGATCGGCTCAATGGCCGAACCGATCGGTTCAGTTGTGAACCGATCATTTCAAGCTGCGAACCGGTTGCTTTTTGTGGAAAATTCTCGAACCCTTCTACTCCTACTTTTAGTCCCGTATTGCCGGGCACAGAGAACCCTGTCCCATGACCCGCCTATATATATAGGGGTATTGGGGGCTTCTCAAAGTACAACTCAATGCAAGCCGGTTGCTTTGCGAAGTTGTAGTTCTCTCTGGTTTTGGTAACCGTGAGAGGTCCCGAGCAAGTGCTTCCCGCAAAAGGGAGGTGCAGCAAGGGAAGGACAACTGCAGTTGCAACTGGTAGCAGGAGAGTGTGTTGGTGACTAGTACGTCAACAGGAGGGTGCGACTCCTTCCACTTCCTTGTGGGACAAGGAGAGTGGAGTTCCAGGTGGTCCGTGTGGACTACTACAGAGGCGGGAGGTCACTGCTGCTCAGGAGGACAACTGTCATCTGACAGTCCGGTAGGAGGAGGAGTCGTCAGTCCCGGTGCGACCAGGAGCTGCACAGACACCGTCTAAGACCGGAGTTGAAGACCGCGCATTGCGCGAGGTATTGTCGCCGAGCAAGCCTCGGGACAAGGTATGATTCCACAAACCATCTTTTCCTATTATATAGACGTTGACGCGTTTCCTTAGTATGGGTTGGGGAGAAAAATTTTTGTTTCCGCTGCCTTCTCTGTCTCCCCTAAAACCCAACAAATCTTTGGTAGATAAATAGGTATGTAGAGTCTCTTAAACCATGATGAAAGTGCCATGTATGTTCCTATGTGGAAGAAAGGTGCATTGTCGGTGGTCCATAACCTTCTACAAAGTGGTTTTCATGAAGGAGCGGAGGAGTTTAGTAATGATTTTATAGGATTTGATGAGGTTGATGGGTCGGTAATCTTTAATGGACCCGGGGTGTTCTATTTTAGGTATAAGTGCAATATGTATGTGGTTGATGTGTCTGATAAGATGTGAGATGTTATACTCTTGGTGAATCTATAGGTATAGTCTTTGAATGTGTTATTTTATAATGTTCCATGAGGTGCAGTAAAAGTACATATCGAAACAGTCCGATCTAGTTACTTGTCCATGCCAAGGGATATCATGGCCTCATAGATCTCTTGGTCAATAAAGGGTTGGAGAAGGTTGTTAGCAGGTGGTTTTTTCTATGGGAAGATAATTTTCATGGTTGAGGAGAACCCTATCATAGAGTGTGTGGGTGTTGTTATATAGGTTTTTGAAGAATGTGACAATGTGTTCAGTGAGGATCCTTCATGGTATGATGGGTGTGTCTAATCCGTCTAGATATGTGATCTGCTTGTGATTGCATTGACAGTTACAGATGGCGTGAATTTTTTTTGGTGTTCTTATCTCGTTCGCGTAGCCATTTGACCTTTGCTCTTTGCTTCCATATGATTTCTTCTTATCTTTCGAGGAGAAGGATGTCATCCTTTATAATCTGTGTGGGGGGCAGGGATGTGAATTGTTGTATGGAAGTAAGAAGGAGTTTGTCTTTTTCAATGATAGCATTTGGTATAACATGGTGTGTGGTTTACTCCATATCCTAAGAGTCAGTCGGAGCATTTTGAGTTTGTGGTTGAGTTCATAGCCAGAGTTGTTGGTGGATTCTTGTTGTGTCCAAAAATTGGAGAGAATAGGTATGAAGTTCGGTATGTGTCCAAAATTTTTCAAAGCGAAAAAGGTTTCAGACCCCATGAGAGTGTAGTGGTGTTCATATGAATGGAGTAATCGTCAATTAGGTTGGATAGTAGGATGGATGTAAAGGTCATGGGGTGTGCATCGGCCCAGAGGTTGTTATAGAGAAATTGATCGAGTCGGGCTTTGTGCTGACCTCTATGCCATGTCCAGAAACCATTACCAATTTCATAATCCCTAAGGTGGTGTGTAGATACGAAGTTGTGAAATAATGTGGTATGTCGAGACGTGGTGGGGTATATATGTGGGTTATCATGATACCTCTCATGGTAGCCTTTGATAAGGTTGAAATCACTAGCAATGATCTACGGGGATGGCATGAGTTGATCGGCTAGGGGTCCTTATGAGCACCTGTTGGCCCGTAAATCCATGTGAATTTCCACAGTGTGTTGTTAGAGAGGTCAAGAAATTTAATCGTGTTGATGTGGTTGAGTGTGAAGGTGTGTGTGGCCATGTAAATGTTTTCATTCCATCCCACAAGGATGCCTCCACTAAAACCTCTGGGTGGTAGTTGGATCCATTTGTTGATGTGACCTCCACCCATGTGTTGTAGTTGGAATGGTGTCAAGGTGGATTTGGTTTCTTGTATGATGATGAGGTTGATACAATTCTGGTAGATGATCCGTCTGATGGTACGACGTCTATTTGGTGAGACATCACCATAAACATTCCATGTTAGCATGGCCTATCCCAGGGGGCAATCAGTGGGATGAATGAAAGTCTGAGTGTTGTGTCCTCCTAATGTTCCATTTTTAGTGCATCAAAATGCTATTCATTAGATTATCTACCTTTGTTGGGTTCGGGAAGTTGAAGCCAATATTGTTAACAAGTGTGATGAATTTTGTAGTGTTGTGCCATGGTGCAATTGTGGTGATACCCTTATGTATGGTGTTAGGCCATTTAGGCGTGTAATTTTGAATGTTGGTAGCAGGAGGAACTATGTCTGTGTCATGGATACCAATAGGTGTGGGAGATAATATACCTACGTCATCCAGTGTGAAGATGTTTGTTACAACCCCAATTTTTGGGTTCTTTTGGTGAGAAAAGTAATTTCTCCTATTAAAAATATTTGAACAAATAATGATATAATTTGTTTTGAGTAAAAGGATTTTGTTTACAATAGCCTTGTTGGTTGTTTTGTGGGCTTTATTGTCTATTGGGCCCAATAACAAGGAAAAGACAAAAGAAACTCCATTATTTGAGTAAATAAGAAAATGGGGGGGGGGGGAGAAAAGGATATAGAAACCTCTTGAAGGCAAAGGAATGTTATCCAAAGTTGGATTTCGTGCCTATTGGGTTCCTTGGGCCCCAAGGAGTCCAAAGTTGCAAAGATAATGCAACAAGAAAATAAAAGATCAATTAAATATTTCTTTATTAAGAAAGAAATTGAAAATAATGATAACATGTGGAAAATAAGTGGAAAGAGGTATAATTGAGTTATCCTTGGTGGATTTTCATATCCAAAGGATTCCTAATTTTAAAAGGAATGAAAATGAGGAAAATAAAAAGAAAGACAAAGAGAAATCCTTGAAAAGAGATATTTTAATAAAGAAATAAACAAGATAATGAGAAATAATGGACATAGATGCATCTAGAAGGATAATGAGTATCCACTAAAAAGGATTTCGAAATATTAGAGTTTCTTGGGGTCCAGGGAGCCCCAATGGGGGAAAAAGAAAGAGAAACGGCAAATAATAACAAAATAAGAGGATAATATGATGCATCATTAATGACTTTTTGATGATATCAAAAAGAGATGTTATTTGCTTTAAGAAAACAGAATTTTGTGGACAATAGATTAAAAGTTAAGGGTAGAGTTAAGGAAGAGATAATTTTCGTATTTCTAATTATCCATGAAATAAGGAATATTAAGAAGATGAATAGGAGAGAGAAGATTACTTCTCCTTGAAGGAATATGACTCCTATTGGGAGAGGGCCTTATTATGAATAACCAACCTAGGGCTTCGTTACCCACCCCTATATAAAGGGTAGAACCCTGGTTCGAGTTCAAGAGAGATCCCACGTCTCCCTCTCTCTCTTCCCCATCTCCTTCTTCATTGTTTTCATCCATAAACCCTAGCAGAGGGGAGAAACGGGATCCTGGAGCAACGAGGAGCCCAGGTGGGGTTGTGATGGAAGCTGGTTATGCCACGATGCTAGATAAAGGTCTAGCTAGTGTCGTCATGCCCTAAACAATGCACCATAGAAGCAGCACGGTTGCATATGGTGGCTGAGTTGCAGGTCTACCCAACCCAATCCCTGCCACCTCGGTAGCAGTTTAGAGCCCCTGTAGGTGCGGCGGAGTGCGACGAAGAGGAAGGAACCATCACCTGTAGCCGTCGGTGTGGCATCAAACTTAAAAAAACACAAGATTAACTAAGCGGAAGTGAATCATTTACAGCGGATTATTGAAAATCACTAAAAATTAAAACTTTTTGCAAAGAGATCCAAACATAGGAAACTCTTACAACAAGAACCATAGTATAACATTTACATCCTGGTTCAAAAATACATGACTTGTACTATCTCTTCTTGAAGATTACAACATCAACTACCCTAGAACATTATATACAGACAACATAAAACCTCGAGGCATCAAGCCAAAATCTCAGATCAATTCATTAAAACACTAACTATAAACTCTGAGGACCTGAGAGTACAGAGATGACACATAGGACTTTCTAACTATAAGACTTGACAGTCAAGGTCTCCACCTGAGATCTCACTGTTGTCCAGACTGTTGCTTTCCTTTTCCTACAAAAGAGTATCTGCTTCTTTGTCCGCGTCCACCTAAAAATGTTGGATCCCACGGGGGTGAGACAATTGTAAAATGCCCCAGCAGGAGATATAACTCTCCGCTAAAACATTGTTATTGCAGTTTAAAGATATGAAACTGGGCAGAGGATAAGCAGTTTAAAGCATTCTCATCTTTGAAAGCATTGCAACTATTTATGATAGAGCAATATATCATCTATTATTTTAATTAAGGAATAGGAATGACATGTATATCATTTATCCATCATATTATACCATAATATCAAACTTTTCTTGTGACACCCATTAACTTGACATGTTACCCATGAAACATTCTTGTTTCAATCTGTTGGCATTAGCCAATTTTCTGAACAGATAAGGAATTACATCTACCATGTACTCATATATCATTAATACAGGAATTGGGTTATTACCAATCATGTATTATTAATATAGGCGTTGAGCCTCTGCCAGGTATTGGACTCTTCCAAACCTGATTACACCGCCAAGAATTGGACATTGCCAATACTGATTTCATAGCCAAACATTGGACTTTAACCAATCCTGATTACAGGCATTATACCTCTGCCAGGTATTGGACTTCTCCAAACCTGATTACACTGCCAAGCATTGGACTTTAACCAACCCTGATTACACAGCCAGGTAGTGGACTCTAACCACTCCTGATTACAGGCTTCATGCCTTTGCTAGGTATTGGACTCTAACCAATCCTGATTACACCGCCAGGCAGTGGACTTTAACCACTCCTGATTTCACAGTCAGACATTGGACTTTAACCAACCCTGATTACAGGTATTACACCTCTGCTAGGTATTGGACTCTTCCAAACCTGATTACATAAATCATTGAATATAATTTCCTTTGACCCATCATTAATCATCTTGGTGCCTCTTACTATGCTACAATTGTTCTCATGGCTCATAAAGCCCATAAAGCATCTTGTCACCTCTCATTAGGCAACATCTAATCATATGGCTCACAGGGCCATTCAACATCTTGTCACCTATCACTAGGAAACAAAATCATTTTATCTCATGTAATATAATAGTAACATCACTATTTCCTTAATAGGGTTAGGGCTTACTATTCACATCACTTTGGGGTTTCGCATATCCCATTACCCAATTTAGGGTTAGGGTTTTCCCATCTCTCATTGCTTAGGGTTTCATGCTCACATTATTAGTTCAGCTCAAATATATTACTTCACACCTCTAGGAGCATTCAAAGATATCATAAGTATATGCTATTGATCACTATTCTCATCATATATCATTAATGATCAACAATTTAAGGCATGAGTTCATTTCTCATTCTTATCATGGTATGATTACATCATAGTCATTGATTTGGATTAACCCCATTCTCAAAGTATATTAATCAACATTTATCACAGTACATTGAGTTCATTATATCTTTATTGTAACAATTGCATAACACACACTTCATGTGTTTCTTATCCAAGAATAGCGGATTATAGGTTCATCAAGGAATGCCTACCCTGAAATGTTGAATGTGATATCTATCATATCTTGATGTATCACTTTCTTTTCATTCCCATCTTACTTAAATTAATCAACTAACCTTGTATTAAGGTATTTCCCTCTTAATACTTCATCCTCTAACTTGTCACTTTCATCATATGGTGCATAGGTTACACATTAGAATTGTCCAACTATCTTTAATGATATGGACTTATCCAATGGTTAGGCATTATAGAATATATGATAAACCATTATCCACCACTTTAGATATTCCAACTCTTAGGATGTTATCCACATCATTATTTAGTATTGCATACATCATTCCTAAGAGTTTCATGTCCTAATCATTGTAATGTATGTAGGGTTGTTACACATGTATAAAGTTGGATATATAAGGATCTAGGCATCATCTTGTTTATTAGACCCTTATTCATTAGAATAACCACATTACCATTCATATGGTTCATCTACCTTACCCTACATAGTTGTAACATTCTCATCTTACTTGATTATATTAGAAACACACCACTTTAGTATATTGGCTATTATACCATCACTAGGGTTTCACATATCATGGTATCATTACATGGCATCATTCTAGATAGAGTCTTACATCACATCATTCCATCAGGAATTCTATATGACGTCATTCTAATTCAGGGATTCATATGGTATTACTCTAGATCAGAGTTTCTCATTCCGTAACCCACAATTAGGGTTTACTATTCACCCCAACTAGGGTTTCTCATAACGTCACCCTTAATTAGAGTTTCTCATGGATTCACCCTCAATTAGGGTTTCTCATGTTATCATCCTGGTTTAGAGTCACAATATTACCCTTGATTTAGGTTACATCTGATATTGCCCTAGATTTGGGTTAGGGCTCAACAACCTTCTTGATTAGGGTTTCATGATCTCTTTATGAAGGATCATACCCTAATTACTTATTCATTCATGTTGAAGGTGTTGAAACTTATCCATTACATGATTATCATTCATGTAGAAAGTTCTCTCTTTCTCATCCTCTATAAGATGATACCTACTTCAAACTTGATTAGACTAAGTCAACTTAACTTGAATGAAGAATTGACACTTAATCCATCGTGTTATTACTTTCATGATCATTAGAGATTAATTATCTAAAGGGTACTATCACCCTGTCTCATTTAAGGGTACAATTATTATAATCACCCTTGGTTCACATCATGAAATGTTCAATTAAACAATTGACGTTTACCCACTTTGAGTGTTCATACAGTTTAGTTAATTACCTTCCAAACAATCTTGGTAACCTAGACCTCAAATGGTCTTGACCATCCAGACCTCAAATGGTCTTGCTTACAATACCTTCAAATGGTCTAAGACCATTTAGACCTTCAAACGGTCTTGGTCATATGTCTTGAAACTGTTTGGTAAAGTAGCACTTGAAACCGTTTGACAAAGTAGGTGCTTGAAACCATTTGTTAAAGTTGGAGATTGAAACCGTTTGAGCCTTAAGCGGTTTGGGACCGTTTGGTCCCAAACGGTCTTGAGACTGTTTGGTCCCAAATGGTCTTGAGACCGTTTGGACTCAAACGGTCTTGAGACCATTTGGTCTGAACCTCCTCAAAACCTAATGGACCAAATATGGTCTCCACCAATCATATTGATTTAGGGTTTCCAATATTGATTCCCTCATTGATTGAATTCATATAACCACTCATAAATTGTGCCTAACACCACACTTCATATGAGCTTAATAGATCATCCTTCAACTGATTTAACCCTCATTTAATCATCAATTAGGGTTTAGAATCAATTGGATTAGGGTTTGAGATCAATGAACCTTCACTATTAATCAATGTGAAACTAGTTGCCTTGAAATCATTGGGTCACCATCCAAATTGGACATGACCTGACCTCAAACGGTCTTGAGGTCATTTGGATGACCTCCAAACGGTCTTGAGACTGTTTTCCCATCATATAATCAAAATCCATGACATTCAATTCGGGTTTGTGTCATTGGTTTGATCATTAAATCAACATTTGATTGCAAATCAATTTGCTATCTTTGGATCTTCAAATACCAAACCATACTCAACCCTAGACCTACAAACGGTCTTGGGTGACCCTCAAACGGTCTTGAGACCGTTTGGGTGACCCCCAAATTGTTTTGAAACCATTTGGGTCAATCAACCCAAAGTTCGAACTCAATCAAATAAGAAATCAGCACTTAACTCGATTAGGGTTTGGTGATTGATAGACCTTCAACTCATGCACCAATTGGAACTAATCAATTATAATTAGTGGGTCATTAACCAACATCATTATCAACAAATCTCAAAATGGTAAACCATGGTCAACTCCCCCAAACGGTTTGAAACTGTTTTCTTTCATTCGGTTTGGTGAAACAGTTTGCCCTTAAACGGTTTGAAACCATTTTCTCCCAAACGGTTTGAAACCATTTGCTCCCAAACGGTTTGGGAAACTGTTTGAACATTTTAATTGAAACCGTTTGGCCTAGATATTTGGGGAGGTGTGTGCTTATGATGATATCATCATCCTCAAGCTCTAAACTCACGAAATCTGTTGTGATTTCCATGGAGATTGCATCAATCAACCAAATCAATTATTGTGAATGATGAAATGATCATTATTTGATAAGGAATTGAATGCAATAACAAAATCAAGGGTTCAAGTTATAAAACCCACCTACAATTGAGCTACAAAAATCCAAGCTCATGGCAAAAATGGTGGATGAAGCTTTTGCAACTCCCCCTAGGCTCATCCTCAAGCTTTTGGTTGAAAAGATTTGCCAGGGTTGAAGAGGAGATCAAAATAAGAAGAAATCAATTATTTATTTTCGATTTCCACCATGGAACCAAGGTGAAAAGGGGTCAAGAACCTTACCAACAGGTTGGGGGTCGTCCTCCTGATCCTCCCTAGCTCCCTTGGTCAGTTTCCAAGCAAGGAGAAGAAGTGGAAACAAAAAAGCCTTTCATTTGGCTTGGAAAGGGTCTTTTTATAAAAATTCAATGAGAGAGAAAATGTCTTATTAAAAAAATCATTTAATTCCAAAATTGTTGCCACCACTTCCTCCTTGGTTTATTGCATATAAAGGCATCTCTATCCTCACCGAGCTCACTTACATTATCCAAGAATTAAGGGAAAATAAATTAATCACCTTAACGCTTATAATAAGAATATCCATATTTGAGTGGAAATTCTTTTTCTTATAATAATGGTGAGTGGAATTTTCACCTCCTTGGGATATTTCGTGATACTTGCAAAGCTCAAGGATGTCCAAACACATCTGAATCCAACCATATTAATTTTGGTTGAAGGCCCTTCAATTATTTTATCTATTTTTGCATTAAATTGAATTAGGGTTTCAATTAGGCTTAAATCTTGATTATTTTAATATCAAGATTCTCTCTCCTCCAACTTAATTCAAATGAGGCGCCCCTCTCATTTTATTTTCTCTAAATGATGTCAAGAAACATTAGGGACCTTATTGAAGTGGTAATTTTCATATCGAACCCTAGGTTTTGGGCAAATTGCACATTACACCAAAACTAGGTTTTAATGCACAAACATTGTTTTATCAGCTCTTTCTTGGTACTCAGGCTTTCATAAGCCATTCCTATGCATCATCTTCATTCCTATGATTCTTCAACATATGAGGAACATTTTATTATGTAACATTTGCAAGTTAACCCCTTAACTTGGGTAATTTGCACATTAGTCCAAAATAAGCAAACATTGCTTCAACATTATTCAAACATGACCAAAATTGAAACATAAGCTCCTCTTGAGCCTTAATTACTTTTCACCAAATAAATTTAAGGGTTTAAGTATCTTGCTTAAGCAAAACTTCTAGGGTTAAGGCATAACCCAGGTCAGGGATGTTATAAATTTTAAACCCCTAACAAGGATTTCATCCCCGAAATCCCAGATAAAGGAAAATAGATATCATTCATGCATCATATCATCATGTCATCACATAACATCTCATTATTATGGAGATACCATAGAGTTTTGACCAATACAAAGTTATTCCACACAAGTTTACCATGGAATGATTCACATGGGACATATACTCCCATGTTCCTCAGTTACTTCAGTATTTCTCTTTTAAGATCACAATTATATTCTATCATCCACTTGAGACTATAAGTTTTTTGATACCCTGATTGTGTCATCTCACCTGATAACACCATACTAGCTTTCCTTATTACTTGCACTAACTATTTCATTAGTTGTACATTCTCTTATCATAAGGAAAGGTTACTTATCAATAGAGAACTTATCTCAAAGATATCTTCAATTGTTATGTTTATGAAAAACATAAACCCCTAACATGTGATGTTCATATTATTTTACATGTTTAATTTGATTTCATGGTTGACCATTCCAGATAGTCAACATAGATCATCTGATATTTCTTTAGATACCATGATTTCTTACATTGGTACCTATTACATGTGTTAAAAACACATCACATCTTTATCTTACTTTCATCTTGGGAAATTCCTTGTTACATATATCTTCACCTTGGAGCCAAAGTCCAAGTTAAAATGATACCTTTCTAGGTATCCATCACATTAACATCTTTCTATTATGCATATCAAGTGTCCTATGACCCACTTGATTGCCATGTCCCTGAAAGGAAAAAGAACAAGGAATCAAATTCCTCTTATTATTTCAGGTATTTTCAACTATTCATGAAACATTTACTCTTTATCTCATCCTAGGTTCCTTGCCTTCAGCATAGGAATTTATAAGGATGATTCACTTGCCTAATGCATGATCCCTGAAGGCTAATGGTATCTTGGTTTCCTTTGAGGAACCAAACCTTGAAGAGAGGATGAGGTTGTTGGTACCTATGTGCCTATGGTATAGGTGTTTACCTTCAGAGTTAAGCAGAAGAGTTCCTTAAGACCATGAAGAGGTTTAGTAGCAAGTTGTGAGGCCTTGTGCCTAGTTGGTTGTCATTGAGGAGGACTCCACTCTGAAGTGTTGTTCAAATAAAAGGATCATGGGAAGTTAATGACATACCTTGGACATGCTTGGTTCGTGGTTAAAGGTTGAGCATGCAGTTGGACATCTAAGTGAACCTAGAGTTCCTAGGCTTAAGAGGGGAAGTGGTGTACTTGACGCTCATGATGAGATTTGAGTTTATATAGATTTGAGCATGGAACTCCTCATGTTTAGAGGAAAGGGAAACCCCTTAAGTTTAAGGTATGTTTGATGAACCCCTCACAGCTAAGTTGGTGATATGGGAAGGTATGTGCTTGGTCTAATGTTGAGGAACGAGAACAAGTATGACCTAGCATGGTTTAGTAGGTGGTCTGCTTGTGCCTTAGTAGCTTGCTAGGGCTAAGCATGCCAATGTGGATGTAAACCCTAGACATAAGGGCATTTGTGACCATTGTTATTAAGATGTAGTTTCCTCCCATCTGGGGAGAGGGACCCTTTGGTAGGGTGTATACCAGTTTTTGTAGGTTTTGAGGAAACCTAAGGAGGTCTCATAGAATCTTGAGAATCTAAGTGAAGAGTACATGGTAGGAGAATGAACATGTAGACCCATAGATAACCATCTCTAAGGGCGTGTGGATGTGTTACCATGGAGGTAACTGATATGGGGCCTGACCAAGGTAGGCAGGTCACCATGACCCTTATAAAAGGATGAAAGTCATCCCATGAATGCAGAGAGAGATGATGAAGGCTTGGGTAAGGTTCTAAGTTGGACATGTACTATATTAGAATCCTAAGTCTATCCTAGGGTCAGGTAGGGATAAGACCAATGGAAGTAGGAGTTTCCTAATTCCCTAGTTGCACATGACCATAGGGTCGGGAGGTAACAACTATCATTGTCTGAGGGCCAGGGGGTTAGGAGATTGATCACCTTCATGAACTCATGGGACCCAAAGGGCATATGAGTAGGGAACTCTCTGGATGCATAAGGGAAGAGGGATGACCCCAAAAGTGTTGGAACCCTATAGACCTAGAGGAGATTACCAAGGAATGTGTGTGGACCCAAGTAGGTTCGAGACCAGTTCTACATGGAAGTAACTTTGATATCGAGATGATCGTGATATAGAGACATAAGTTGCACGTTTCAACTTAGATTTGTAGGTGTACTGTGAAGGTGGGATGTACCATCTCTACTCTTGGAATAGGAAGAACTTTGTGTTTGGAAAACCGCCAAATGCTTATTTCCTCTTGTTATGGGAGTGAGAGATAGGACAATACGCATGCCATACACCAAGGACAAAGATGATGTGAGTTGGAACGTTGCTATGAGATATGAGGATAGAGATGATAAAATACCTCTATAGAGTGAAAGATACATGGATGGTTTACAAACACTAAGAGAAATAAGGTAGTCATCTTATGAGGATGTTTCTAGCATGAGCTATGTGGAATTTGCAAGTTATACAAGGTTGAGTTCAAAAACCAATAGGATGAGCTCAGAGTTTTCTTGATGAAGATAGAATTAGAGTTTGAGATGAAATAATAAGTGGAATACATGAAGGTGTATGTCTTCAACATTACCTAACACCTAAGGATGTGAAGTGGTAATGGATGCTCTGGTTGAGATGCAACTACCTAGTTTAGCTAGAGGCTAGAAGAGGTTGTTAGGCTAACCTTAAGCTTGAAAAAGGTGATATGTTTGGCTAACACTCAGAGGTAACAAAGTTTGTTGATCAAGTTAGTAGTTGTTTGGTTAGCCAGCCTAGGCCTTGTTGCAATAAAAGGATGGTGATAGAAACTCAGATGCACTTCTCTAGAAAAGAAGGCAATGAAATCTCGGTGAGAGTGGTTTAGGGTTTTCAAGGAATAGATCTTGAGGAATCATGAAAAATAAGAGATCATGATTTAAGATCACCATACACCATGGTAATACAAAAATAGTAAGTGACAGTAGTACTTTGGATGCCTAAGATGAAGTTGTATGTGGTATGTTGCCATGAATGACAAGAGGGAAGGACGAACATCGGTAACCCAGTGTATTGATATATAGGATAAAGAGTCCCTGAGAGGGAATGGGAGTTCATCACTATGGATGTTGTGGTAAGTCTCCCCTAGAGTAAGGAAGGTCAAGATGCAATATGGGTTATGGTATATCGCCTTACCTAGATGACACGAGAAAGGAAGGATATTGTCAAGGGACGGATCCGGTTGGTATACTACCATTTTTCTCCATGCTTTCTCTTTTTATCTTATCTCTATTGAATAACCCATATTTTTTTGTTTTGTTCCAATCAACATATGAAAGGTATATAGTTCAACTACACCATGATGTGAGTTCAAAGGTTCTTGAGTATAATCTAAAGATTCACTTCCATAAGGTGGAAGTAGATACATGAAGAACTCAATGCTAGTACAGTTTATCACCCCTAATTAATGGTTAGTATAATCCAGACTAGAGGGTCTGATGAGCGCATGTGTGCTCATTCAGGGTGATACATAGAGACTGTTCTTGTCCTCTGAAAGATGTGATGATAACCACCATAGCCAGTATCAGGATGTAAAGAAGCTTTGTAAGGGAGGTTGTGTTGGTTACCACTTCATTGAGATGATGTTGGTGAAGGGGCCTCACGAAGGTCAGAAAAGAACCACATTGTGTACAGATGAAGCCGCTTTGATCGTGCAACGGCTGAGAGAGAGCCTAGGGGTGACATAAGTTGTGAGATGATGCAAAGCAGACTAACATGCAGTTCACTGTGGGAGAGTATGTGATGTGAAAATCTGACCCCTCTAAGTTACAACTGAGAAAGTTGAGTTCCCGATATATGGGTCCTTTTGGGATGGATTGGTGGAGATGGTTGTGTTTAGCCTTACCCCTTAGGATAACATACTGTATAATGTGTTCCATGAGTCCAATCTAGTGCACTATGTGAGGTACCAAAGCCATGTGTTGAGCCATGAACCAATTCAGCTTTATGAGAGGTTGAAATGACCTGAGTCACCTGTGAGGTTTATAGATGCCAAGGTGAAAGAACTCAGAGAAAAGAATATGTGATGATAAAGGTTCTTTAGAAGCACCATGGATAAGGTAAAGCCACATAGGGGCCAATGATGGACATGGAAAAGTATTATCCTGAATTGTTTGTTTGCTTGATGGAATTTTGAGGACAAAATTCCTATAAGAGGGGAAGGATGTTACAACCCCAATTTTTGGGTTCTTTTGGTGAGAAAAGTAATTTCTCCTATTAAATATATTTGAAAAAATAATGATACAATTTGTTTTGAAGAAAAGGATTTTGTTTACAATAGCCTTGTTGGTTGTTTTGTGTGCTTTATTGGCTATTGGGCCCAATAACAAGGAAAAGACAAAAAAAACTCCATTATTTGAGTAAATAAGAAAATGGAGAAAAAAAAGGATATAGAAACCTCTTGAAGGCAAAGGAATGTTATCCAAAGTTGGATTTCATGCCTCTTGGGTCCCAAGGAGTCCAAAATTTCAAAGATAATTGAACAAGAAAAGAAAAGATCAATGAAATATTTCTTTATCAAGAAAGAAATTGAAAACAATGATAAAATGTGGAAAATAAGTGGAAAGAGGTATAATTGAGTTATCCTTGGTGGATTTTCGTATCCAAAGGATTCCTAATGTTAAAAGTAATGACAATGAGGAAAATAAAAAGAAAGGTAAAGAGAAATCCTTGAAAAGAGATATTTTAATAAAGAAATAAACAAGATAATGAGAAATAATGAACATAGATGCATCTAGAAGGATAATGAGTATCCACTAAAAAGGATTTTGAAATATTAGAGTTTCTTGGGGTCCAAGGAGCCCCAATGGGGGAAAAAGAAAGAGAAATGACAAATAATAACAAAATAAGAGGATAATGTGATACATCATTAATGACTTTTTGATGATATAAAAAAGAGATGTTATTTGCTTTAAGAAAACAAAATTTCGTGGCCAATAGATTAAAAGTCAAGGCTAGAGTTAATGCAAGAGATAATTTTCATATTTCTAATTATCCATGAAATAAGGAATATTAAGAAGATGAATAGGAGAGAGAAGATTACTTCTCCTTGAAGGAATATGACTCCTATTGGGAGAGGGCCTTGTTAATATGTGATTAACCAACCTAGGGCTCCGTTACCCACCCCTATATAAAGGGTAGAACCCTGGTTTGAGTTCAAGAGAGTTCCCACATCTCCCTTTCTCTCTTCCCCATCTCCTTCATCATTTTTTTCATCCATAAACCCTAGAAAAGGGGAGCAATGTGATCCTGGAGCTGCAAGGAGCCCAGGTGGGGTTGCGATATAAGGTGGTTCTACCACGATGCCAGAGAAGGGTCTAGCTAGCGTCGCCATGCCCTAAACAACGCACCATAGCAGCAGCACAGTTGCATATGGCGACTGAGTTGCGGGTCTACCCAGCCCAATTCCCACCACCTCGGTAGTAGTTTAGAGCCCCTATAGGTGCGGCGGAGTGCGACGAAGAGGAAGGAACCATCACCAATGGCCGTCGGGGTCCAGGGAAGGAGAAAGAACCGCATAAAGCACGGCTAGGGCGGAAACAGTGTGTCGTCACGAGGAGGAAGAAGAAGGTGATAACCTCCTATTTTAGTAGTTTATTTTAGCCTTTTTCTTTAGTTTTCCATACTTTCTCTTAGATAAACTAAATAGAATCATTAAACCTCCTTACTTTATTGCAGTAAATAACTTTTCCTCTTTTTCATTACAGAAAACACAAAAAAATTCACAAAGACTCCTCACGGTCCCAAGACCGCGAGAAGCCTCACGGTCCCAAGACCGCGAGAAGCCTCACGGTCCCAAGACCGCGACAAGCCTCACGGTCCCAAGACCGCGACAAGCCTTACGGTCCCAAGACCGCGAGAAGCCTCACGGTCCCAAGACCGCGAGAAGCCTCACGGTCCCAAGACCGCGACAAGCCTCACGGTCCCAAGACCGCGAGAAGCCTCACGGTCCCAAGACCGCGACAAGCCTCACGGTCCCAAGACCGCGAGAAGCCTCACGGTCCCAAGACCGCGAGAAGCCTCACGGTCCCAAGACCGCGACAAGCCTCACGGTCCCAAGACCGCGAGAAGCCTCACGGTCCCAAGACCGAGACAAGCCTCACGGTCCCAAGACCGCGAGAAGCCTCACGGTCCCAAGACCGCGACAAGCCTCACGGTCCCAAGACCGCGACAAGCCTCACGGTCCCAAGACCGCGACAAGCCTCACGGTCCCAAGACCGCGACAAGCCTCACGATCCCAAGACCGCGAGAAGCCTCACGATCCCAAGACCGCGAGAAGCCACTTGAAGCCTATAAATAGGACCTCAAAGGTCACTTCAAAGGGGGATCGAATTCCAAGACGCCCAAAGGCTGCCTCTCCAGACCCAGAGCATTCTGATCTCCCGTCCACTGCCCCAAGGCTGCTAGTTTTGGGATCCGTGCTCATCATCAAGCTTCCTTCTCTCTCTTCTTTCCATCTCTTCAACAAAGAAGGTGGGAAGAGAAAATCCTTCATCAAAGCAACCACGAAGTGCGAAGATCGTTGCTCTCTTCACCAAGGGTTCAACCTTCCCTCCTCCGTGGAGATGACGTTCTTTCTCTCTCTTCTCACCTCCTTTGCCATGAGCGAGTAGTTTCTTTCACTAGGGTGCGGGGAGTAGCCCCGCTACCCATGCTTTCATTTCATGCGATGTAATTCAACAACTTGTAATAAAGATACTCTTCCTTTCAGTTTGACTTCAATCGCTTAATGAATACTAGTTGCTTGATCATCAACTTGTGTTACATATTGTCTTTTGGTATGAATTGTCTACGTTTATACCCTTAGATCTAAATGTCGATTGAATGTTGGTTATGGATGTATGTAGTCACCATACGTCTGTTTCGGTGTCTAGAAGTGTTTTCAGGAGTGGAGTAAACTCACCCCCATCGTTGCACTATCATACTATGAAATGGAATCAGTTGACGTATGGAAGTGCAACCTTGGTAAGGTCGAGGAACACATTTCATGAAGGAGTAATGCAAGGCATGTGACCATTCGTTATGGGATGGCCGGCATTGCAATACTCCACACTTCTCGTGGCTAGTTATCCGAAAGGAAGCTAGGACTACAAGATACTAACTGATTTGACCCTTTTTTGCAGGTTGTTTTATTATGTTGCATGACTTGATCCATGTGTAGTGGTGTGAAACCCGATGACATCCTAGTGGTTTTTATCATTTGTTTACAACTTTAATCTTTACCTTCTTGCTTTGCTTTCCTCGCATCTAGCTTTAGAACCAACATCAAACTTTCGATCTAAATATCAACTGTTAAGTAGTTAAGTAGAACTAAAACGTTTTCCATCTTGACTTCGTCAAGACCGTTGTCCCGAGGATTCGACCCTTAACTATACTACGATAAGACTTCCGCGTGTCTTAACACACGTGGGTGGAGTTCTTACCATAGTACTAGCAAGGCTAAACCTAAGGATTCATCACCTTAGGATTTTTAGTGGTGTTGCAAAACTCCATCAAAAATTGGCGCCGTTGCCGGGGACAACGGAACTTTTTAGTTTTTTACTTACCAACTTCCTGGTTGGTTAGGATTTTACACTTTTTCTTAATAACAACTCCAATTCTTCTTGATCTTTTTCATTTCCTTCCATTATCCTAACGTGTGATTTTCCTTCTACTCAGGTAGAAAACGTGTATGCAACCCCCGCATAGCATCGGATTCTCCCCTGAACCAGAATACGATTCTGAGGTAGAAAGAAGTTTTCACCGAAGGAACAGACTTAATCGCCAAAGAGCCAGACAGATGGCCGAAGAGCAACGCCTTGTTGCAGAACGAGTCAACGCCGCCATAGCAGCACAACGAGCACAACTTATTGCCGACACTCGTGCTCAGGTGCAAGCTGAGATCCGAGCTGAGGAACAAGCCCGCATCCAAGCAGAGCATGCTGCTGCTCAACTTGCATTAAGAAACAAGCAACTTCGGGACTACGCAGTCCCAAAGAATTATGAAGACGATCATCCTGTCCGACCACCGATTATTAACATACCACACTTTGAAATTCGGACGCAGTGGATCCAGATCATGCAAGGCATCTCTTTCTCCGGAGCACCCGGAGATGATTGCATGGATCACCTTAAGAGGTTCAAGTCACTCTGCCGACTTGTACCCCAAGCAGGAATTGCAATGGAAGCGATCATGTTACACCTTTTTCACTTCACCTTATCTGGAAGAGCACTAAGTTGGTACAACGCTTTGGATAGACACCCCATCATCACTACCTGGACTCCCTTAGAAGAAAAGTTTCTTGAGAAATTCTTCCCACCTTCGCTAACCTATGAGATAAGGGGACAAATTAATCACTTTTCCCAACTACCTGGAGAAACACTTGCTGAAGCTTGGGAAAGATTCAAAGAACTCCTGAGAAAATGTCCTCACCATGGCATTTCTCAAAATCAACTTATAGAAACATTTTACAGAGGAGTAAGTGATGATATTAAGCAATTCCTAGATTCCTCATCTGGAGGAAACTTTATGAGAAAGAATTATGAAGATGCCTGGAATATAGTTACGCTGGGAGCCGAGAACCAATCCAATTGGGGAAGGTCATCTAACCAACCCAAAGGCGTTCTCAAGGTTTACAAAGCGGAAGAATCCATGGAACTCAAGGCCATTGCTGAGGCTTTGAAGACTATCGCTAGCAAGCAACAAGCCCTCGAAACTTCTTTCGGGGAATATGATAAGAAGAAAAGCTCTCAGGTTCAACAAGTTAAGTCAGCTACTGGAACTTGTGAAGCCTGTCATGCATCCGATCATCCCACATTATCATGTGGATTGTTGTACAATGTCATGATGGATTTACAACCACCTATGCCGCAATATGAACCCATCATCGAGCATCCCGAAGATCAAATGCCAGAGCAAGTTAACTCCATACATTCAATACCTGGCCAAGTGTATTACAACCCAGACAAACCAAGGAACCATCCTGGTTTCCAATACGGGAATCCTGCAGGGACTGCCAACCCACAGCAGCAGGCACAAGGTGGATCTTTCAATAGACAACCACCAGGATTTCAAAATAACTTCAATCAAGGGAATTACAGACAAGGTTTTCAAAGATCTAACTATCCCAGGAATCCTTCTTACCAATATGCCCATTCAGGACTACACCCTCAGTTGCAACAACCCCAGTTGCAGCAGCCGCAGCAACCCCAGTTGCATCAGCCCCCGCAGCCACAGTTAACTGCACCTCTACAACAACCAGGACAGCAAGTCACTCAGTATCAACAAAGGGGTAATCTTCCCCAATCATCTGATGAGATATCCTTGATTAGACAAATGCTTCAATCGCAACAAACCATGCTTGCAAACCAACAAGCTCAACAAAAAGCCGTAGAAGCCCAATTGGCGCAGATTGCCGCTCAATTGAAACCTCAAGCCGGCACTTTTGCTGGGCAACCAGAGGCAAACCCCCGTCATAACCCAAACAGACCAGAACAACTTAATGCCGTCACCACGCGGTCTGGTCGTGTCCTGCCTGATGTCACAAGAATCGACCATGATGATGATAACGTAGCCATCCCTTCCCCAACAGGGAATTCAAGCAGAGAAACAGAAACTTTTACAGAGAACGAAAAAGAAAAGGAACCAATCTCAGAAGTCCCGCCACGAATTCCTTACCCAGACAGACTAAAAGGGACCAAAATGGACACTAGGTTCCAAAAATTTAAAGAAGCTATGAAAAAGTTATACATCGATATTCCTTTTCTTGATGCCCTTTCCGAAGTGCCAGCTTGGGCAAAATACCTGAAAACCCTCTTGTCGAGAAAGTATATGACAGAGGAGCATGAAACAGTGAAACTTGCTCAGACCACTTCAGATATTCTGCTTAATAAAATGCCAAAGAAAAAGAAGGACCCAGGTTCCTTCGGCATTCAGTGTTCCATCGGAAATGGCTCCAGCAAGAAAGGATTGGCAGACCTAGGAGCAAGCATATCTATTATGCCTTATTCAATGTGTAAAAGATTAGGCTTTACTGATTTGTTACCTACGACTATGACAATCCAGTTAGCCGATTCTACCATAACTGCCCCCCTTGGCATTATCGAAGACATCCCTGTCAGAATAGGAACAAATTCTTATGTCCCGTGTGATTTTGTTATTATGGACATACAAGAAGACCTGAGATATCCGATAATCTTTGGAAGACCTTTCCTAGCTACCGCCCGAGCTCTCATTGATGTCGAAGCAGGAACTATTATTCTGAGACTTGGGAGGGAGGCTTTCCAGTTCAGAGTTCTAAACAGCATGAAAGGTCCAAGCATTCAAGAGGAAGTCTTTCTCCTGGATGCTATTTATCAAATGTCCCAGTTAGAAATGTCTGAACCATCCGACGAATTGGAAAATATTCTTACAAACCCGGATGTCGAATTCTCGGCCAGTGAACTAGTACAACCGTGCCTGCAATACTTAGAAAAAGCTGAAGAAGCTCCGACAGCCACGTTTGAAGAACTTAAAGCCATCACAATTATAGAAGCCACTGAGCCACCTAAGGCTCCAGAAATGAAAGCCTTACCCGAGGGACTTAAACATGTTTTTCTTGATGATGAGAAGCTCTGTCCGGTTATCATCAGCTCCACTCTGGAGGAGGATCAAGAAAACAGACTCCTCGATGAACTGAAGAAGCATAAGAAAGCAATTGGCTATAAAATGACTGATCTGACGGGCATAAACCCTGCTCTATGTATGCACAAACTGCCCATGGTTGAAGAGTTTAAACCATCGCGAGAACACCAGAGAAAGTTAAACCCCAACCTCAAAGAGGTGGTTCGCCTCGAGGTCCTCAAACTTCTAAAGGCAGGCATTATCTACCCAATTTCTGATTCTCAGTGGGTAAGCCCAGTGCAGGTGGTCCCTAAAAAGGGGGGAACCACCGTTGTTCTTAATGACAAAAACGAACTGGTACCCACTAGAACCATTACAGGGTGGCGTATGTGCATTGATTATAGGAAACTTAATAAATCAACACGAAAAGATCACTACCCCCTGCCTTTCCTAGATGAGGTCCTCGAGCGCCTAGCTCATCAGAAGTTCTTTTGTTACCTCGATGGATATTCCGGCTTTTACCAAATCCCGATACATCCGGACGATCAAGAAAAAACTACTTTTACCTGTCCCTTTGGGACATACGCTTTCAGAAGAATGCCATTCGGGCTCTGTAATGCACCAGCTACTTTCCAAAGATGCATGTCCGCTATCTTTGCGGGATTGACAGAGTCTATAATGGAGGTATTCATGGATGATTTTTCAGTTTACGGAAACTCCTTCGACAACTGTCTGCTCAATCTGGTTCAAGTCCTACAAAGATGTGAGGAAACAAACCTCATTTTAAATTGGGAAAAATGCCATTTTATGGTAACAGAAGGTGTTGTTTTAGGACACAGAGTGAGCGACAGAGGGATCGAGGTGGATCAAGCAAAAATTGACGTTATCTCAAAATTGATGCCACCAAAAGACGTAAAAGGAGTCCGTGCCTTCTTAGGACATGCTGGATTTTACAGAAGATTTATTAAAGATTTCTCCAAAATAGCAAAACCAATGACACAACTGCTGACCAAGGACACAGAGTTCAACTTTAACCAAGAATGCTTGCAAAGCTTCACAACTCTGAAAGATGCCCTGATCTCTGCACCAATATTACGAGCTCCAGATTGGTCATTACCTTTCGAAATCATGTGTGATGCAAGCGATTTTGCCATAGGGGCCGTTTTAGGGCAAAGAATCGACAAGAAACCCCATGTCATATACTACGCATCTAAAACGCTGGATGAAGCACAAAAAAATTACACCACTACAGAAAAAGAATTTTTAGCTGTCATCTACGCATTCGAAAAATTCCGCTCATATCTGATAGGAGCTAAAGTTATTGTCTACACTGACCATTCCGCTATACGATATCTGATTCAGAAGCAAGACGCAAAACCTAGACTTATCCGCTGGGTGCTAATGCTCCAAGAATTTGATTTGGAAATTAAAGACAAAAGCGGACTGGAAAACGTCGTCGCCGATCATCTTAGCCGTATTAGAGTTGAGGATGACGACAAGGTTCCTATCCAAGATTTCCTCCCAGACGACCACTTAATGAAAGTTTCTAATGGATTTCCCTGGTATGCCGACATTGTCAACTATTTGGCAACAGGAATCATTCACCCATCCGCATCCTATCACGATAAAAAGAAGTTCATTTACGACGCTAAGCAATATTTCTGGGACGAACCCTATCTTTTTCGCTTATGCGCAGATGGACTCTTTCGTAGATGCATCCCAGAGACAGAAATCACTCCGGTCCTTGAGCACTGTCACTCAGGCCCTACTGGGGGGCACATGAGTTCTAAGAAGACGGCCCTCAAGGTCTTGCAATCTGGCTTTTATTGGCCCACCATCGCTAAAGACGCACATGAATATGTGCGATCATGCGACAAGTGCCAACTTTCCGGAGGAATAACAAGAAGAAATGAAATGCCATTGAACATATGGCAAGAAATCGAACTTTTTGACGTATGGGGAATAGATTATATGGGCCCTTTCCCCTCGTCTTATGGATTCAAGTATATCTTGGTTGCTGTGGATTACGTTTCAAAATGGGTAGAAGCTCTACCAACCACCTCTTGCGATTCAAAACCAGTCATCAAGATGTTTAAAGAGATAATTTTTCCCAGATTCGGCGTCCCAAGAACGATTATATCTGACGGCGGATCACATTTTTTGGAACGGAGCTTTGAAGCCTTATTAAGAAAATATGGAGTCAACCACAAAGTTTCTACACCATACCACCCACAGACATGTGGACAGGTTGAAGTCTCCAATAGGCAAATTAAAGTTATTCTGGAAAAAACCGTCAATCGACACCGCACCGATTGGTCAACCAAATTATCCGACGCTCTATGGGCTTACCGTACAGCTTTCAAAACACCCATCGGAACAACACCGTTTCGATTAGTGTATGGAAAGTCTTGCCATTTGCCAGTTGAATTAGAGCATAAGGCTTGGTGGGCCATTAAGCAACTAAATTTCGATCTCAAAGGTGCTGGTGAATTCCGACAACTTCAACTCCAAGAGTTAGAAGAACTACGAATGACAGCCTACCACAACGCAAGAATCTATAAAGAACAAACTAAGATGTGGCACGATGGCCACATCAAAAGGAAAGATATAATCGTCGGAAACAAAGTCCTCCTATTCAACTCCAGATTAAAAATGTTTCCTGGAAAACTGCGTACCAAATGGTCGGGTCCCTTTACAATCAAACATATTTACCCGACAGGAGCTGTCATTATTATTGACGATAATGGAGGAGAGAGGACCGTCAATGGCCACAGATTAAAAAAGTACCACACTCCAGCAGACAAGTTACCAAGACAAACCACCGAGATTCATGACCCTATAAAGTCAGCATAGCCGGAGCAATAATCTTGTCGAGCCAGCGACGTTAAACCAAGGCGCTTCTTGGGAGGCAACCCAAGGCCTGATTATCACCTTCCCTAGCCTTTTCTTTTGTTTTTAAACACCCTTTTATCTATCTTTGTTTTTCCCTTTTCTTTTGATTTCTTTAAAATCCAAAAATACATAAAAATCCTCTTGATCTTGCGGTCAAACGGTCTGAGAGACCGTGAGGCCCCTCGCGGTCTCACGACCGTGAGGCCCCTCGCGGTCTCACGACCGTGAGGCCCCTCGCGGTCTCACGACCGTGAGGCCCCTCGCGGTCTCACGACCGGGAGGCCCCTCGCGGTCTCACGACCGGGAGGCCCCTCGCGGTCTCACGACCGTGAGGCTCCTCGAAACTTATAAATATACCCCCCCGCTTACACACCCCTCTTCTTGATTCTCGAATTCTCGAACTCTCCTGTTTCATTCCGCTCTGACCTTCGTCTCTCCACTCCCGCGCGTCGCTGTTTCAAGTGCTTCGCCGACGACTCGGCTTCGTCGCCGTCGTTCTCGACTTTGTCGTCGTCGTTCCTAGCTCGTCGTTGCTCCCGGCTCATCGACAGCTCTGCTGCCGCTACCCCTTCGCCGACCCACCGACCACAGCGACAGGTGACGCATCACTTTTTCTAGCTCGCGTTCGAACCCCCCCCCCCCCCCCGCCGTTGTCGCCATCATCGTCTCCGCAGCTCTTAGCCAACGAACGGCCGCGCGGTTCGTCTCCCGCGCGGTCCGTCTTCCTCGCGGTCTCCAGACCGTGAGGCTCCTCGCGGTCTCACGACCGTGAGACCCCTCGCGGTTTGAGACCAAACGGTTTAGACACCGTTTGGGAACTTTTGTGTAATCATGCAGCACTTATCGCAGTGCACTCCTTTGCAATTTTGTCTTGATATTGTCTAGCAGATTCATTGCTAGAATTGCAAATTTCATCTACAATATCAAGACACAATTGCAAAAGACTGCACTGCGACATCAATAAAGCCCCTGAGTCAGCGCTACATCAATAAAGTTTTCGTCCTCCTCGCGGTCTCACGACCGAGAGGCCCCTCGCGGTCTCACGACCGTGAGGCTCCTCGCGGTCTCACGACCGTGAGGCCTCTCGCGGTCTCACGACCGTGAGGCCCCTCGCGGTCCCCAGACCGTGAGGCCTCTCGCGGTCTCACGACCGTGAGGCCCCTCGCGGTCCCCAGACCGTGAGGCTCCTCGCGGTCTCACGACCGTGAGGCCTCTCGCGGTCTCACGACCGAGAGGCCCCTCGCGGTCTCACGACCGTGAGGCCCCTCACGGTCTCCAGACCGTTTGAGACCAAATGGTCTCTGGACCGTTTGCACTAAATCAAACTAATAAAACTCAAATTCAAAATTTCTACTTTGTTATAATTTCAAACTTTAAGATTTCTAACTTTTGTTTCTTATCAATTATTTCAGAATGACTTCACCTGCTAAGCAAGGACCAACAGACACTCCTTTCTGGACAAAAGAGCAGCTCATTACTGAACGAGAAAATCTGCAAAGCCTAGTTGACGACTTCAAAAGGACTGGAAAAGTCCCAGCAGAAGTAAACCTGACTGCTGTTTTGAAGGACATCAAGAGAATCAACCGCTGCTTAGACGAAGAACCTTCTGACGAGGCGGTCAACGAGACCTCATCCGACGAGGCCTCCGAATACCAGCCTTCCCCTGAGCAAGAATCCCCCACTACAAAATCTAAGGGGAAGAGATTGGCTCAAGAACCAACAACTGACCCCACATCTAAGAAGAGAGCCAGGAAGCAGGTCAACCCTGCCTGTGCAAGAGAACAACTCTTAGCAGAGTACATCCCACCACCCTCCACCACCGTCACCAACCCTGCCACAATAACTGTTCCTATCTTTCCTCCCATCACCACCACAGCACCACCACCCGAGAACCTTCACCTCCAAACCATTCCCCCCATCAGCCAACTCCTTAAACCAACCAAATATGCCTGCCCCAGCATACTGATGAAGATGGGGATCTACCACAGAATCCTCGCCCTTCTTGACAATTCTAACCTCTCCCGGCTCTGCTTTGTATCGGAAATTTCCTACTCTGAGCCAACTACTGAATTCTTCACTTACTTCAACAAAGAAGTGGTGGACATCTCGCATAAAGAAAGGGACGGTGGTGACCGTAGAATAACCTCCAGAATCTTCAACAATGAGGTAGTCATCACCGAAAATCTCCTGAACGAAATTTTCATTGACAATAAAGACCAGCTGCAGAAAGCCAAAGCTGCTGGCACAGACCACCCCAGTTTCAACAAGCATAAATTCTGGAAGTCTTTAACGGGGTTACCAACCTTCGATCCAAGGACAAGCAAGGCCTCCAACGTTCACTCTGGCCTAGTGCGCACGCTACACAAAATTATAGTCGGCGCATTTTTTCCTAGATCCGAAGGGGGCAATATCTCCATATCCGACCTTTTTGTCCTCTGGTCAGTCCTCAACGGATTGCCTGTCAACATCGGACGGCACATGCTGATCAATCTCTCTGCCTTCGCCCTCGGGAAAGAAATCTGCACGGGTGGTCATATCACATCTATCATCAAATATCTCAAGATGGATAGACTTCTACCCAAATGCAGCCCAATAAAAGGCGACATTCTTACCAATGAACAGACACTAAAGAACTCTCACATCTTAAAAATTAAGGATGGGAGGCTGCACTACGCTTTCTGCCCCACAAAATCTTCACGAACCCTGCTGCCACTTCCTGAGCTTGCGGACTATGATAAAGACAAGCTCCTGTTCACAGATGATGAGATCGCCAAAATCATCGCTTCACTCAAAGCCAGAGAAAAGAAAACAAAGGCAGGGCAGGCAGAGCTTAGTATAACTGCCCCGGCAACTAAAACAGCAAAGCTCCTAGTCAAACGACCTTCCAGAAGGCTCGTCAAAACTCATGAGCTATCCGGGACACCCACATCGAAACCTAATCCTGAATCTGAACCCCCCCTCCCCGACGAACATATTACATCCTCATCACTAGACTCTTTTATAATGAGTCTAAATGACGAGCTCAATACCACCTCTCCACCCTCCACCACCCCAATATCCACCACCCCACCACCATCAACCACCCTTCAATCTTCCTCCGCTCCACCTTCCTTCACCACCCCTCCACCACCTCCACCCTTCTTTACTGCGGGCACCCCATTCTCCACCACAAAGCCTGAATTCTCCTCCTTCACATCCACCGCCTTTCCATCAACATTTCCGAATCCACTTCCATCTTCGGGAATGCCACCATTTTTTCCATTCTCCACCACCCCGACATCACTAGTGACTCCATCTACAGTCACCTCGCAATTCGCGGGTCCATCAACTGTGTCTTTTCCGCATGACACTATCATTCCACCCCAACCCCAGCCACCTCACCCTTCAATCACTGGGGTCCCTTTTACTAACGTCGGTGAGGAATTCGGACGTCAATTTGACACCATCCGAAACCTCCTCACCGACCCAACTAACATTTTAAATTCTATTTTTTCATGTGTGCAGGGTCTAACTAAGCAAATTGCCCAGATCGGCGAGCAGAACCGCTCAATGCCAAGCATCCTCCAAGGAATCCAACAACGTCAAGCTTCAGTGGCCAAGCAAGTCGACCACATCGACGGCTACTGCAACAACTTGCCCAAGTTGATCCAAGGAGTACAACGCCAGCATGATGTGTTGGCAACACAAGTCGATAGGATTTCCGCGCAGACTTTACCTCTGCCAGAGACCCTACGCGAGCTGCAGCAACAACAACAAGCTTTCAGCACGCGCCTGGACGACATCACCACCACCCTCACACAGCTGCA
This sequence comes from Alisma plantago-aquatica, assembly GCA_963693085.1. Lineage (NCBI taxonomy): Eukaryota > Viridiplantae > Streptophyta > Magnoliopsida > Alismatales > Alismataceae > Alisma > Alisma plantago-aquatica. The sequence continues at coordinate 928,921,713 of OY856411.1, read as the reverse complement.
TAACCGCCAGGAGGAGTCATCAAATAATGAGCTCATTCAGCTAAGAGCTCAAGCAACAGATCTCACAGCAAGACTCCTCTCGGCTGAACAACGTTTTCTAGATCTTAAAGAAAACCATGAAGCACTGCTCGAAACACACGAGCACGTGCAAGTGGCTTATGATGAACTCCAATCCATCCATCGTCTGTGCAAAAAGAAAGCACAAAAGAAGACAACTAATGACGATGACGATGCTGCTGATAACGATGACGATTCTGATTCTTCAGCAGACTCCACTAACAGTACCTCCTCAGATGAAGACGCTGACAAACCAGATAATGCTGGGGAGGGTCCAAGCCAAAGAGCAGAACCCAGCCAACAAACAGATCACCACGACGGTAATAAGGATCCCAACTCCCCACACCATGATAATGTTCATATATCATATGGGGATCAATTTCTTGACTACTCTGCTATGGGATCCATCGGGGAAGCTGCTAAAGAAGCAGCCTTCGCCGAGTTCCACCAATGCATAATCGGAACTGGCGCCACCCCTCCTACAACAGCTGTCTTACCCCTCTCAGAGCCCACCACGAAGGCAAGCTCACCCCTAGACGAGTACGAGTCAGAACGAGTGCAGTTGGATACTGATGAAGAGCTCGATTCTGCCTCGGACTCGGACAATGATACTTTTGGCTCTGAGGAAGCTCCTGAAGTACACCCTTCCCCCCCTCCACAGGAGCTTCCCCCACCACCACCCTTGCCGCACAAAATGCATGACCTTGATATGGCGGCCATTTCCACTTTAGATGCCCAGGACATCTTTATACTGAACACTATCGTGGACGATACAAAGGCAGGAGACGATATTATCTACCACAACACTAAAACGAAGCGCAAGCTGACACGTGAAGATTTTCGCAAAATCCTGCGACCTGGGTCGCCGATGCCAATGTCTATCTTCCGTGTCCTCCTCGCCAACTGTATCGAAATTTACAGAAGTCACAAAAGGAAGCAGCCTATCTTCAATGCCTCACCAGCCCTATCCTTGGGCCTCCTATACAAGGACATCCAAGAAAAATCCATCGAACGTCTGCGCATCGGGCTAGCACGGTGAGCACGTTATCTTACTGTGCCATTCCAAATCTTAAACCATTGGCTAGCCATGATTGTCGATACAGAGGCTCGGGACGCCACAGTTTATAACTTCTGCAGCACCGAGCTACCCGCCGGCACGATAAACTTTGTGGGTGAAGCAGCCGGCGAAGCAAGATGCATACCCTTTCGGCTGCTTAAGCTAATTTGGGCTGCACGCCCATCTCTCCGCCAAGACTGGCGCCAGCCCTGGTTCAAAATTATAAACCCTCCAGTTCAAGCCGCAGATGGATCCGGGGATTGCGCTTTCTGCACCATTCGCCACATCCAAGCGCTAAACCAAGAAATCCCTTTCTCTGCCCTGGTCACCGAAGATTTTCATTCTTTGAGAGGACGTTATGCGATGGAACTCATCTGCGACAGACGGTTCTTCAAAGACCAAACGATGGCACCAGATGATGTCCCTCGCTACCTCTTCTCTGCTATCCAGCGACCACAGCGGCGACCCTTCCGCCAAGCTCTAAAAGAGTTATCACAATCAAAAGAACCGGCTTCCGCTACCGAGCAAAGCCAGGATGCCAACAACCCGTTGTCTGCCATCACACCATCTTTTCCAGACTTTGATCTCAGTGCTTGCAACGGCCTATCCAACTACGAACTACGGCTCATTATGTCAAAGCTTTCCGCCACGAATGATGAGCTCGTTTTCATGTCTGGTGACATTCTTATAATGGCAGACACTCTGCGAGAATCTTTACAAATTAAAGGATCCCTCTCTGTTGGCCTTATGTCCGCCTATCAGCTTCTTATCGGACAAGATCACCCCACAGCATACATGGCGTCTCCATATCTGAAGGATGATCTTTTAAAGCTAAAGAACTTCGGCGCAGCTGAAACGCTAATCTCATATCTACAACACACAACGCCGAAATTCATCATGCTACCCTTCCTCTATCATGAACACTGGCTACTTCTGGCAGCAAACCTACCGGACGGAACAATTACAATTTATAACAGTTCCGATAGCCAGTACAACCCACGACAGAAAGTTTACGTCGTAACGCCAAAAACACCCACAGAGGTAGTGGCAAAAGAATGTGCTGAAAGATTAATTGATCTCCTTAGTCAGCACACAAAAGCTTACGCCAAAGAACACTTTCACCGCCCTTCCTTCTGCCACAAGTGTCCCCAGCAAATCCGCCAATCCAACGACTGCGGCTTCCATGTCCTCTACTGGATGTACACCATCCTAGTTCTTCAGAAACCAGTAGAGGATATGACTGACGTAGACTATCATGCCCTGCGTGGACAGTTCGCAGCTAAGCTCCTCCAAGCACCAGGGGCAAGCTCAGGATTAACTGACGCCTAAATGCCCTTGTCCATGCACCTCTCATCCTATCCCTTTGACACTCTGTGGACAGAGTGCATGATAAGTTAGGGGGGAGTGCACTGGACAAGGGCGAGGTACCATTCTTCTCCAACTCTTCTAACTCATTTTTCTTTTTCGCACATCGTTTTCAAATTTTCTTTTCGTACTTAGACTTTTTTCAAGTATTCTTTTTCAATAAAACAACTTCTAAATATAACTTTCATAATGAAAAGTATCACCCTTACCGAAGTTAGAGATAAAGCAGTCCTCATATAAATAATAAGATTAGCTTACAGGCTTGAAATGGCAAATCCACAAAATTCATTCACTAGTGGTTTCTATATTTTTGCTCCAATTCTTTATCCGACTCTCCACAGGTCAAAATCAGGGCAGAAATAAGCCGAGATCTCAAGGATGAGAGGGAAATCAGGCAATTTCCAAGTCAAAAAGCTCTGCAAGTGGACCACAAACCAAATAAGTGCATTCTGAAAAACTTTAAGAACAACTTTCCTCTCTTTAAAATAAAAAAAGGCTTGGCCGCCCAAAATAAATCCTCATCCCAAAACCCAAGCCTGTGAGTTTTTGAATAAAAGCCAGAGAGACGAATAAAATCATGAGAATTGTGCCACGAATAAGGACCTATATTAAGAACTGATAAAGGGCTCACCCGGCCGGCACATTCCGCTGCCCTCACAAAGGCAGATGTGTCGCGTCCGGTAGTGAAACCCTAAAAGTTCCAAGTATATGAAAAGGCTAATAAAGGACTTGCCCGGCCGGTACATCCAGCTGCCCTCATAAAGGCAGATGTGTCGTGTCCGGTAGTGAGATCCTAAAAAGCATAGACAGCCCCTCCCCCACTCGAAGGGGAGTTACACTTCAAAGCCTTTAGCCAACCCTCATACCCTCTCTAGCTTCCAATAGGTCTTCAGAGAGGTATAAAGTTGATTAGAGTCAACAGCATGCACAAAATAAATGTGGTCCCAAGGCGAACTTTGAGATACGGAAAAATCTGAAATCCAAGCAACTCTCGAAATCCAAAAGGATCAAGGCATGCAATAAGCCTCGATACGACCCCTGGGGAACTCAGGTCAAGAATTGAAGCAAGAGTATGGAAATCTTAATTAAGATCGCCTCGCCATTTCATGTCTCAGCTCTATCTAACTTGAGGACAAGCTAGACTCTAAGTTAGGGGGGGTGATAACCTCCTATTTTAGTAGTTTATTTTAGCCTTTTTCTTTAGTTTTCCATACTTTCTCTTAGATAAACTAAATAGAATCATTAAACCTCCTTACTTTATTGCAGTAAATAACTTTTCCTCTTTTTCATTACAGAAAACACAAAAAAATTCACAAAGACTCCTCACGGTCCCAAGACCGCGAGAAGCCTCACGGTCCCAAGACCGCGAGAAGCCTCACGGTCCCAAGACCGCGACAAGCCTCACGGTCCCAAGACCGCGACAAGCCTTACGGTCCCAAGACCGCGAGAAGCCTCACGGTCCCAAGACCGCGAGAAGCCTCACAGTCCCAAGACCGCGACAAGCCTCACGGTCCCAAGACCGCGAGAAGCCTCACGGTCCCAAGACCGCGACAAGCCTCACGGTCCCAAGACCGCGACAAGCCTCACGGTCCCAAGACCGCGAGAAGCCTCACGGTCCCAAGACCGCGACAAGCCTCACGGTCCCAAGACCGCGAGAAGCCTCACGGTCCCAAGACCGCGACAAGCCTCACGGTCCCAAGACCGCGAGAAGCCTCACGGTCCCAAGACCGCGAGAAGCCTCACGGTCCCAAGACCGCGACAAGCCTCACGGTCCCAAGACCGCGACAAGCCTCACGGTCCCAAGACCGCGACAAGCCTCACGATCCCAAGACCGCGAGAAGCCTCACGATCCCAAGACCGCGAGAAGCCACTTGAAGCCTATAAATAGGACCTCAAAGGTCACTTCAAAGGGGGATCGAATTCCAAGACGCCCAAAGGCTGCCTCTCCAGACCCAGAGCATTCTGATCTCCTGTCCACTGCCCCAAGGCTGCTAGTTTTGGGATCCGTGCTCATCATCAAGCTTCCTTCTCTCTCTTCTTTCCATCTCTTCAACAAAGAAGGTGGGAAGAGAAAATCCTTCATCAAAGCAACCACGAAGTGCGAAGATCGTTGCTCTCTTCACCAAGGGTTCAACCTTCCCTCCTCCGTGGAGATGACGTTCTTTCTCTCTCTTCTCACCTCCTTTGCCATGAGCGAGTAGTTTCTTTCACTAGGGTGCGGGGAGTAGCCCCGCTACCCATGCTTTCATTTCATGCGATGTAATTCAACAACTTGTAATAAAGATACTCTTCCTTTCAGTTTGACTTCAATCGCTTAATGAATACTAGTTGCTTGATCATCAACTTGTGTTACATATTGTCTTTTGGTATGAATTGTCTACGTTTATACCCTTAGATCTAAATGTCGATTGAATGTTGGTTATGGATGTATGTAGTCACCATACGTCTGTTTCGGTGTCTAGAAGTGTTTTCAGGAGTGGAGTAAACTCACCCCCATCGTTGCACTATCATACTATGAAATGGAATCAGTTGACGTATGGAAGTGCAACCTTGGTAAGGTCGAGGAACACATTTCATGAAGGAGTAATGCAAGGCATGTGACCATTCGTTATGGGATGGCCGGCATTGCAATACTCCACACTTCTCGTGGCTAGTTATCCGAAAGGAAGCTAGGACTACAAGATACTAACTGATTTGACCCTTTTTTGCAGGTTGTTTTATTATGTTGCATGACTTGATCCATGTGTAGTGGTGTGAAACCCGATGACATCCTAGTGGTTTTTATCATTTGTTTACAACTTTAATCTTTACCTTCTTGCTTTGCTTTCCTCGCATCTAGCTTTAGAACCAACATCAAACTTTCGATCTAAATATCAACTGTTAAGTAGTTAAGTAGAACTAAAACGTTTTCCATCTTGACTTCGTCAAGACCGTTGTCCCGAGGATTCGACCCTTAACTATACTACGATAAGACTTCCGCGTGTCTTAACACACGTGGGTGGAGTTCTTACCATAGTACTAGCAAGGCTAAACCTAAGGATTCATCACCTTAGGATTTTTAGTGGTGTTGCAAAACTCCATCAGAAGGCTCAGGGCGTTAGACTATTTTGCCCCTCCACAGCTACTGATTAACTAACTGAGAGCAGTTTTGTCATTTCATTATATTTCCAAACCAACAAGCAACGTTTCATGGAATGGGGTGACATGGCGCTCATGGATTGGCTCAAGTAAGTTTAATTTGTCAAAATTGTATCTCCTTATTAGTAGCTCGGATGAGTTCACATAAAATATGAAAGTTGCTCAGAAAAATGAGGGGAATCTATTAAAAATATATTTAGAAGCTAATTCCTCTTCAAATTCTAAAAGTAATGGAAGTTATCAACTTTAATGAATTAATGATTATAAACCCTATTATGAGATGATTAATGTATTTAGTAGGGTTTAATGGATGATTAAAGTTGATATTAACCTGTTAATTATAAAAAGGTACATTAAGAACAAAAAGGATGAACTTTGCATGAAATTGGTTTAATTTAGAGTTTCATGTGCATAAATATGCTTTAATGGGCCTTGAAACCCTAAAGATGGTAATTGTGACTCTTAATGGCTTTAATTGTTCAAATTCATGATTAAAGTTGAGATATGATGGATCTAAGCTATTTTGAGTATAAAAGTTCCTAATTGTGGGTAAATACCCTTAATATGGTAATTAGGGTTTTCTAATGAATAAAGGTGGAATTAATGATAAATAGAGTTCATATGTGAATTAGATCATAATGAACTATGAGTTGTTAATCTGAAAGGAACCAAAGATGATAATTAGGCCCAATGATCTTGTCATGAATTAAAAGGATAAAATTGGTCGTTTTAATGTAAAGAGCATAATGGACTTAATTGATGTTTATTTGTGCCTTTAATCTGAAATTAGGGTTATATGTCATTTAAAGATAACCTTAATATCTTTCGTGAAGAATAGATGAGATAATTAGGGTTTGTGAGTAATTGCATAAAATTAGTGTTTAAAATATTATAAATGAAGTGAAACCCTAATTGCAATGGAAACCCTAAAAGTGGACTAGAAACCCTAGGAAGCGAGCTAGGTTTAATAGATCTTGATGGCATGATCAATGATAGGAAATTGTATGCATATTTCAAGATCTCTTTGTGTGCTTGCTTGCCTATTGGATTTCTTGATTGATTGGATTAATTCTGTCTCAAATCAGCCTGTCAGGTATGTGGTTACGCTTATGGTTAATCGTTTTAGTTTCACGGCAATTCTCAGATATTTTATCAGTTTCCTGAAAATAACTACTTGGATGACTTTTATTTCATGCAACTATAAAGTGACTATGATTATCACCATACATATGCATACATGACTGGCTCAGATCCTGGTCCACCTCTGTGGCTTTACTAAGGATGAAAAGGGTAACCTGGTAAAGGGTCTACTTGTTAAGTGGCACTATCAGGATACCAAGAGTTAGAAATTGGGCTACCCACGTGTAGTGCCATGAGACTCTTTAGCACACCATGAGTAAAGGAGTGGGCTACCTATGGGTAGTGTCATGTGACTCAACCCTAGAAATTTGTTCACCGGTTAGGTAGGATCATGAGGGGTTTAATGGGGATCTACCATAAGGAAGGTAGCATCCAGGTCCACTGTAGGGATAGCTCAGAGGCTAGGATATGGATGGATTGAGCAGTTATGTTTAAAATGTAAAGTTGTTTGTTAAATCATAATTGACTGCAATATGTTGTTATAGTTAATTGCACGATTATTGTTTCCCCCACATACCAGCATATTCAATTATGTTGATCGATGTTTCGTTTGTCGGCGTTTTAGGTACAACATTGAAAAGAACAAATAGTAAATTGCCATATGGTGATTACAGGAATTAAAGTGCAAGGAGGAATTGTTAGAATAGCTTCCATAAGTGGATAGAAGATTAGAAATCCAAGTTTTTCAAAAGGTATGCAAAATGTTATTTTAGTACAACTTTTCATTATAATCTGGTAGAATTTGATCATTATTATTGATTATTTGTTGAACCTTTGATCCGAAAATTGGGATAACGGCTCAGACCTCTTGGTCTCCCTTAATTGGGGGTTACCGGGAGGCGGGGTCGTTACAAAGTTCTTACGTTTATGTGATTTTGGCATGCAGAGAAGGGCCACATATGATTGTATGGAGTCTTGACTCTTGGAGGATATGCATGTATGGGCATGAGAGGGCTATGTGTTGTCTGGAGGTCCTCAATGATAGCATGTTTTAGTTTGTGGAAGGTATTGGGGTCAATATCAGGGATGTTTGGGAATGGATTGGGATTGGAGGAGTGAGATGGGTTTGTCACCTGATGTTGAGGAGGTACAGGTAGAGGGTTATTTTGTTGGAAACATGGTTTTTCATGTCTAGGTCTTTGGACCTCCACAGCTTGGAAGATGTTGTTGTTGTTATTAGGTTTTTGGATATGGATTTGTGGAGGTGGTTGGAGACTATTCGGGTGATGGTTGGGTTCAAACAAGGTTGTTGGATGGTGGGCATGATCTTTGAATGCTAGTGTGTGCGCGGTTGGGTGTTCAACGTGAAGCTTAATGTTGTAGATCATGCCACCACATCAAATGTTAATATCCCCTAAGATGGTCGTATCTTTCAGGACTACAAAAATGTAGAACGCTTTGGAGTATTCTGTTGGGAATAAGTTTGTCGGGAAGATAAACTGGATAGTTGCACCCACAGAGTGTGCACTGGTTTTGAAGATTTCCTCGTTCTAGAGATGCGGTGGTAGATCTGCGATGAAGATTCAACTAGATGCACCTATGGAAACCGATATAGCACCCTGTTCAAGTGACCATCGTGAGATGTGGGCTTGGGAAAAGTTGTTGTCGCATGCAAAGGTAAAGACATAGACAAGAACATGATCAATAGGAATGTGCTCGGGGAGGATGTAAAGGAGTTTGGTGGGAGTAAGTATATATGGCTTAAGAATTGTGTAGTCTGGAAGAAGTAGGGTGAGTCCTTTGGTGATCGTAAAGCATTAAAGATCAGTAGGACAAGGGTTGTTCAGAATGTCAATCTGAATGGAACAGTAAGAGAGGGTTTTGAGAACTCACATGCTCTGGGAGGGGAGGTCAATGGAGCATTAAAGTGACTGGTGTTCATGGTGAGATCACTAGTAGTTGAAAGGTTTCAGGTAGGTGAAGCGGGGTGTTTTGGTGGTGGCATATCATTCAATGTGGATTGGTTAAATGGTGATGAGGGTCGTGAGGATGAAGAAAAAGCCGAAGGTGCGATATTGGGTATGGTGGAGGTGATTGAAGCCTACAAAAGGGGAAAGAATGGATTTTTGCATAAGATCCGATTGTCAAAAGATAGCGAGTGGGGATTGGTTCCAGATTTTGGGAGGACGTCTGGGGGTGTGCAAGGGGCTTAGGGGAGGGCGACGGGGGTGTACAAGGCGCTTAGGGGGGGCGTTGTGATGGATGGTGTGATCTGGTCTGGTGGAGCCGATGCCATCCGGGCCGTGGATGAGGGCAATATCTAGCAATGTGCCCATGTTGGGAACATGCGAGACATTTAATGGGAGATCTATAGATCATCTGGTGATGGCCATATCTCAAATATCTACCACATCTATTTAGTGGTGGCTTCTTAAATTTTTTGCATGTAAAAAGGATCCAGGGGTGGCATTTAGTGGAGGGGGTGTTCCTACCTGGTTCTATCTCTATCATTGAGCAATAGTGGCTGGCGGGTAAGGGAACATGATCTATAGTGATAGAATATTAGGGAAAGGAGGATAAGTACCTAAATCTCAGTGGTATAGGGTCAGTGTATATGGCCAGATCTCATAGAGGCATCACTGGCAATGTGGCAGTATCTTGAAGCTCGTATCCTATGTCATTGTTGTCCTCAGGTGAAGATGATGGTGCATGTTGTTGTGCCATCTCTAGTTCGCAAACAGTTGTATCCTTGGTGACTTCTTCAGATGATGAGTATTCATTATGTGCAATGCAGAAGATGCATCTAGGGGTGAGCAAATCTCGGTCCAGACCGCAAAACCGGACCGGACCGCTCAATTCGGTCCGGTTTGGTCCAGTCCATTTCAACTTCAGTCCGGTCCGCGGTCCAATAAATTCGATAAATTCGGTCTTCGGTCCGGTCCGGTCCGGTCTGGTCCAAAACTGGTCCGGTCCGGTCCGGACCGCAGATTAACTTTTATATAAAATCCATATAAATTTGAAGGTGTATTCTATAATAACTACAAATAAAGTACATATATAAGTACTACTAGTATAAATGTTTGATACTACAGTTATATAATTGTTAGAAGTGACTAAGATTATCAACTTTGTATAATTAAATAAGTTGTAAAACATCTAAAAAAGGCTGATTGCGGTCCAAACGGTCCGGTCCGGTCCGGTCCGCGGTCAAAACGGTCCGGTCCCGGTCCGGTCCGACCACCAAACGGTCCAGTCAACGGTCCAAAAATTATTGATTTTCGGTCCTCGGTCCGGTCCGGTCCGGTCCAGTTTTGGACCGATGCTCGCCCCTAGAGGCATCTGGTGTTGTGGGGAGCTTGGTTGTTGATATCTGTGAGGCCCAGATTGATGGTCATGTTGTCCCAAGGCCGGAGGATGAGGTGCCACCCCATGCAAAGATTAAGTGTGACTAGCATCTGGATCCAGCTGCGTGTAGATTGTAGAAACCCTCGTTTTGATAAGAATAAGTTGATGGAGAACACTATTGAACCAATGTAAAAGTTGATGATACCAGTGTCAAAATTTAAAATGAGATACCTCCATGCTCTCAGTATGGTGATGCATCTAACCTACAGGCGATCCAGATAGATGTCTAGGTGAAACATCTTGATGGGGTAGGGTTCAACAGAGGCAGCGTTGATAGGGAGAGGCATGTGAGGTATGTTGGTAAGAATAGCTTGGATGGTGATCTTCATATGAGATCCTGAGGATGGTTGAATAGGATCCTACGTCTTAAAGCGTTATGGTGGGCTTATGTGGGTATTAAAAGTTGTACTAGTGATGTTAATGGGACAACCTCATAACCCCTGAATGTTGTTCATCAGAATAAATGCATAATATGAATGTCGTGGTTATTGCAGTTATGGGTGAAACTAGTTGTTATGCCAATAAATGTGTATAGATGTAATATCTTGTCTCCTTGTTGTATCCATAGAAGATATAGTGAGGCAACAAAGGAGCACCGTTTTGTTTTGTTTCTGTGGATGATCGAGATCGACCCGATCAAGATACCAAGTGTTACATGGAGTGTGTAGAAGATGTGGAGAGGGATGATGCACATGATAAGAGGTGGATGTGGTTTATACCATAGTGAACCAAAAAACTGAATCTAGTAGTCACTATGTTGATCGTGATGGATGGGTTAGTGGTCGTAACATTAGAGTGTTGATGTATCTATAGAGATGTCATTACTCCCTCCCTCAGCACTCTAGAGAGATGTTGTTACTCTCTTACATGATTGGATAGGTAAGAATTTCTTAGGAAGGAATTTTGACACAGTTCACATTTAGATTTTCAAGTTACACGTCCTTACCTTAATATGTATGAAACATGATGGGAAGGGTTGTATGCGACTTTTTTTTAAGTTTTAGTTACAAATTGATCATTCTCTATTCTAAAGAGGATGTAAGCATAATTGCAATGTATGTTGACTCTCACCTGTCCATGCACCATGTCACATTATTTTTTGCCATTTTATGGTTAACAACGTTGGGAAACTAAGTTTAAAGGTGGTGGAAGAAGTGGTTGCTCTGATATACCAACCTTGAGAGGGATTCATGTAGTGATGTTACCAGTGCTAAGAAGCAATCGTCGTTTCTTTAAGTGTGTCAGAGTAAATTTGGGTTCCCTCAAACTTAGGTTTTTGTATCTTTAATACTTTAAATGTATGAGTCTTATTATAACATTTTGAATTTAACTTTACTCCAATGGAAAATGAGAAATTGGAGTAATAAATAACAAAAACCCTAAACATGTCATCACATTGTGCACCATATAACTTTCCCACTATTTTAAAGTCAATGAAGAATTTTTGTAACCTTGTAGTGACCCATGGATCATCAAAAGGTCCTTGGGGTCATATAATATTGAGTACAGATGTTTATTGAGAGTCCATATGAGATATGCCCCCCTTGGTGCCCTAAACTCAACCCTATTCTGGATCAAGGTTTTAGCTCTTGTTGTTTATGTGGAAGTTGTGGCAATGTGACTAAATAACGTGATTGTCATATGACATATGTGATATATGGATGTGTTGTGACCTGAGTATCCATGACATACTTATTTTTTATGTAGGTTGTAGGTCGATGAGCCCCTACTTTTTAGACTAGCACTAAATGAGGATGGAATGGTCTTAATTGGAATAGATAATCTGAAGAGCATCTAGAGTGGGCTAAGGGACTTCATGGTCATTAGACATTAATTTGGATGAAATATTCCCAATCAGTTAATGTTTAGTATCAAAAATATGCAATCAAGTTGAGTAGCTTTACATGAATAGTATCTTTTTTGTATCCTCCATATATTATTTCTATTGCTCTGACATGTCTTGGACGTGTTGACCTTATTAGAATTGCCTTCTTCATGTATATAATAAACGTTACACACTCTAAAATTTCAAAAATGTTTTATATCTCATTGGAATTGTGGTCTCTCTGATAGTTTATCATTAAATAAGGGCCTCAATATTGTTCTTGGGGTTTCTCAGTAATGATTCTATTTCCTTGAGGCAATTGTGTGTTGGATGTCAGATCTTATGTATGAAGGTGTATTCGAGACTTTGATTTATATTTTAATCATGGGAAGAGTATTTTACATGATGATGTATTCATGACTCCTTTGTTGTTGCATGTCTTTCATATAATGTATATGTTGTAAGTAACAAATATAAATATCTTTTATTAATAGGTTGTTATTCAGATCATATGATAAACTATGGTTAGTTTCCTGCTAATATATGTAAATGACAAGCCTTTTCTATGTATGCATGTGAAAATATTTTTTAGGAACTATCATTCTTGTTGCATTATTTTTTGGGTTATGTTAGTTCAGATAGGTTAGAACTTTGCTTTGGCATTCTTCGTATGGCCACTGAGCATTTAGGGTGTGCTTGTGAGCTGGTTCTAGGGTGTGGAGGAAATATTTGGTTGTATTAAGTTTAGGTTTGAGTAAAATGATATACACATATGATTTCATGTATATATGCATGTGACCGTCGTATATAATCATCATTTAAGATTATATGGTATGCCACAACAATGTAAAGAGCAAGGGGATAGTATACTTGTGTCATTGATGGCATATGCATTTTTTATGGGGAAACCTTAGAGGGAAGAAGAGTGTTAAAAATGGAACTTGCACATCCTCCACCACCTTCATTGAACCTAATGGCACCAATTGGCCCAAAAATCAAAGCTATGCTTTAGAAATTGATTTCAACATTCCTTCTTCTGAAGAACATGATGCCTACAACTTCACTACATGCATCATAGTTGCATGTCAAGTCCTTGTGTGGTTTAAGGAATATCTTTCAAATGATAGGAAATTTAAAGTGATGGAGTACACTAGTACATTGAATTTATAGGTTGTTGATCTTTTGTTGATGAAGGTAGAGAAGGCCTTCTTGATTCTAGATATGTTGGATTAGTAGGCGATCAAGCATGCATCTACTTTTTCAATGGGAATTCTAGATAATAGTGGGACATGTAAGTGTTACAACATCATTTGTAATTTGAAATAGTGGTTTTACCTTACTTAAAGTAATTTAACATCCCACAATGTGATTTTTGTATTGAATAGAGGGTTGATAGAATAAAATTGTCAATATTTAGTTTTCTCAGGACTATGAAGTTATTGTTATACCTAACTTTTGACAATATTGTTGGGAAATATGGCATCAAATATGGCAGTGGAATAAAAAAAAATTAATGACATATTCCTCTAAGACAACAAATCTCATCAAGAACTATGTAATGGGAAGGAAAGGTTGCAAGGAATATACTTGTTCCTAGAGAAAGTTTAGCGACTATCCCTTTTTGTAGCATACTATTTTCTCTACTTGCACCATGATGAGTATCGAAACATACCTCCTAGTTGATCACCATAGACGGTGGTTGATTGTATCCTCCTAGCATGTGGAAAAGGCCTCCTCTCCTCTATAGTATTCCATGCAGACCACCATGAACTCTTGTCATTCTTTTAGAATGAACAAAAAGAAGTTGTGTCTTCTAGTCAACATGTTAGCGCTGACTTGCTCTCCCAATTGTCTCTCCCTTGCTATCTTGGACTTGCTCGGGTTCTCATGTTACCACGACTGTGAGAAGACAACAATTGTCAGAGCTTATTATTGTATTTGGTAGCCCTCTACTACCCCTCTATTTATTGGAGGGTGAGTGTCAGGACTTCTAGTATGAGCGGGAGTTGAAGAAACAAAATTTCATAAATTTTCTGGAACCTGTGAACATTGAATTGGTTTGTTCACTACTAAATCGGTGGGTTCACATGTGATTTGATTGGTTCAACTCTTGATCTGGTCATTTCACTATGTTTCCCAATCATAATTGTATTGGCAATTAATATTCAATTAACGCACAACATGACGTCAACGTAAATCCTTGATCGAATCACATTGATTAACCAAACTGTCAATTCCCAACTTGAACTAGTCAGTTTACACATCTGAGTTGTTCGGTTCACTTAGTGAACCGGTCATTTTAGAGTCTTGATAGCCAAACTTGTTTAAATTGAATACCTAACACTTTAGTAATTAATATTAAACTACACTCATGAGTAAACTCCTATTCCAAGTGTATCATATGTTTTTGACCCTATAGGTCCCAAGTTATGTTGGCAGTAAATGTCCATAATTGATTTATGAGATCACAAGCAATGAGTGGTATCTAGAAAGACATCATTACTACAAAAGTAATTTGGAAAGTTGGAGAAAAACTTCAACCTACAAATTGTGGTCAGTGTTACAGTGATTGTATAGTTCCTTTTTCATTATATGCAGATTAAACTCGAGACATGGAATTGCCATTCTCTTCAATGTTCAATCCATGTTCCATGAACTAGAGAAGACTTTTAGAGATATATGTAAGCTCAATATCACATATTGATTCACATAAGCAAGGCCACACATTTATCAATCTCACATATTAAGTGTCCATGATATCATACTCCTGTAGGAGGGACAAATCCCATCTACATCACTCACAGTCATTTCACATGTGTAACAATGCATCTGAGCATCACCTTTATGGCAACCCTTATTCAAGGTCATGTTTGATGATGTCAAAGTGCATCAAAAAAATGTTATGAGTGTAGAAATTTCAAGTCTATGAATTACAATCACCACTATCACTATGAGAGTTGAGTTTGACTACCACTCAATGGTTTCCATGTATCACTCTCAAGGTGGGTCTGTCCAATACACTATTCACTGACAAGTATCTATGTGTTTGGTTTGATATCACATATCATGACTAATGATACTATGTCATCAACCAACACAAACTCTAGTCTTATGTGTTATCGTTGTCTATTATCTTCCATAATAACAACTGACTAGGGACATATTAAGAATGTATATATGCTTAGCATCTGTATAATCTCATTGTTCAAGTCCTCAACTCGAAGGCATACATCATTGAGTAACATCATTCTTTAGACATTTATTATGTGACATCATTATCTCATAAATGAATGAAAAAAAATAAATTGGAAGATTGTCTTTATTATTAATCAAATCATTTACAAGATATGCCATTATAATCATTATATGATTGGCTCTCTGGGCATACATACCAATAGACTCCCACTTGCACTTAGAACCAATTATCAATGAACTTCTCAAGTGATCTAACATGACCTTTGTTCTTGTTCTGCTCAATTGCTTTTCTCAAGGGATCATGCACATTGCTTTCAGTTTGTACTCTGCATATCTTCACATGTCCTCATTGGACAACCTCTTGCATGAGATGGAATCGTCGTTG
This sequence comes from Alisma plantago-aquatica, assembly GCA_963693085.1. NCBI lineage: Eukaryota > Viridiplantae > Streptophyta > Magnoliopsida > Alismatales > Alismataceae > Alisma > Alisma plantago-aquatica. The sequence continues at coordinate 928,906,206 of OY856411.1, read as the reverse complement.
TATGTGTTTGGAACTTTGATACGATATGGGTTCCTTAGCTCATGAAATAGCTCCATTGTTGTCACAATATAGCTCAATTGCATCATATATACTTGGAACCACCCCAAGTTTAGAGATGAATTAACAACTTCCTTTATTGCTTTAGATGTAGTAATATACTCTGCCTCTTATGCAGAATCAACAACTGTTTCTTTCTTGAAACTCTTCCATCTTACAACTCTATTGTTGAGGTAAAACACAAATCCAGACTGCGATCTATAGTGATCATTGTTAGTTTTGAAGCTTGCATCAATGTAACCTTTACAACCAACTCTTCCTCTCTGCCATAGACAAGGATGTGATCCTTAGTTCTTCTCAAGTACTTAAGGATCGATGTTCTTCACTCTATCAATTGGGCATCATGGGATCTGAAGGACATCTTCTAGTCATGCTCAAGGCATATGATACATCAGGATGAGTACATAACATTGTGTACATGATAGATCCATTGTAGATTCATATGAAATCCTACTCATGTGTTCCCTTTCTTCACAATAATTGGGACATTGAGATCTAGAGATAGTAACACCATGAGACATGGGTAGGTTACCTCTCATTGAGTTCTCCATGTTGAGCCTCTTCAACACTTTGTCAATGTATGTGCACTGACTTATTCCTATAAGACTTCTAGATCTATCTCTATAGTTCTTGATTCCTAATATATAGGATGCTTCACCTAAGTCTTTCTTAGAGAATGTATTTCCTAGCTAGGTCTTTACCATGTGTAAAGTAGACATGTCATTTCCCATCAATAGTATGGTATCCACATACAATATCAGGAATACAATCATGCTCCCACTAACCTTCTTATAAACACATGGTTCATCTTCATTTTGACTAAAGACAAAGTCTTTGACTATTTTGTCAAATCAAAGATTCCCGCACCAAGATGCTTGCTTCAATCCATGGATTGACCTTTGTATCTTACATACTTTATTTGCATCCTTTATTATAAACCCTCAAGTTATTTCATGTACACATCCTCAAGAAAATTCATGTTAAGCAATACTATTTTAACATCCATCTGTGGAATCTCATAGTCATGATAAGCTACAATGGCAAGCATAATCCTAATGGACTAAACCATGGCAACTGGAGAAAAGGTTTTTTTCATAGTGAACACCTTGAACTTGTCTGAAACCCTTTGCAACCAATCGACCTTCATAAGTTTGTACATTACAATCCATGTTAGTCTTATTCTTAAAGACCCCATTTTCACCCTACGGATTTTACCCCTTCAGGTGGATCCACCAAGTTCCATACCTTGTTGGTGTACATGGATTCCATTTCAGATCTCATGGTCTCAAGCCATTTCTTAGACTCTAGACCTTTAACATCTTCTATGTAGGTAGTTGGCTCATCATCAATTACCAACTCATCAACTTCTTGGGTCACTAGATAACCAAACCTATCTAACTCCAGGCATGTCCTACAACATTTGTGAGGTTCATGTGTCACATGAGGAATTTGAGTTTCCACAATGGTTTGTAGCCCTCTATGTTCATGTTGTTCCTCTATAGGTTCAATGCTTTCTTATTGGTATCGAACCTCTTCTAATTATACTTTCCTCCCACTAGTTCTTTGGATATGAATTCCTTTTCTAGGAATATAACATCCCTGACAACAAACACTTTATTCTCATATGGAGTATAAAAGTAGTGTCCTTTGGTTTTCCTAGGATATCCAATAAAATAACACGTATTCGATTTGGGTGCAAGATTTTTGGGAAACTAGTTTATCATATGAGCTTCACAGCCCCAAATCTCCATAAAAGACACATTCAGACACTTCTTGTACCATATCTCATATGGTATCTTTTGAACCGATTTAGATGGCACATGGTTTAGTGAAAATGTGATGGTTTCTAGAGCATATCCCCGGAAAGAAGTCGAAAGATCAACAAAACTCATAATTGATCACACCATATCTAGCTATGTGTAATTCCTTCTTTTTGATACACCTTTATGTTGTGGTGTTCCAGGTGGAGTTCATCGTAATACAATACCACGGTCTCCAATAATGTCTTCAAACTCTTGGTTTAAGTATTCTCCACCCCAATCAGAACAAATTTCCTTAATACTTTTGCCAAGTTGGTTTTGTACTTCATTCACAAAATCCTTGAACTTTTTAAGAGTTTCTGACTTATGTTTCATCAAGTAAACATAACCATACCTATTGAAGTCATCAGTAAAGTTAATGAAGTACCGATAACCACCTCTAGAATTTGTTCTAAATGGAGTGCATACATTAGCATGTATGAGTCCTAATAGATTAGTAGCCCTCTCAGTGTTACCAGTGAAGGGAGTCTTTGTCATCTTTCCCAACAAAAAAGATTGACATGTCTCTATTTTATTTGAAATCAATAACATTTTTTATGGAGTGTGGAGATGCAATTCTCATTGATGTGCGCTAAATGACAATGACAAAGATATTTTTTGTTTGAGTTGTTGAGTTGTATTCATTTGGTATTTAAGTTAAAAACATTTATCTTTAGATCCATAAAATAAAGACCATAAGAAATTGGGGCACAACTGTAAAGATCTCATCTTTTGAAATAGAACATTGACCATTCTTTATATGAGATTCATGTCCATCCTTGTCCATACAAGATACAAAAATAATGTTTCAATATATATGGAAGGTACAAAATAGGATTTCTTTAACTCTACTACAAGTCCCCTGGGCAGAGATAAATTAAAGTTTCCAACTACAGTGGCAACAACTCTTGCTCCATTTTTTACTCGAAGTTGGACCTTACCCTTTTGTAAAGGCTTACTTCTTTTCATATCCTACATATTTGAGCATATGTGAGATCCACATCAGTTATCTACTACCCAAGATGAATAAGTAGACACATTTATCTCAATAACATATGTACATAAAGTGGATATCTCTATCCACAACTTCATCTTCCTAAATCCCTTTAAGTACAAAGGACAAATTCCTCTGGTACTTTTCTTTCTTCTTATCTTGAGAGCTAAAGATTTGGATTTCTGCTTAGCCTCAAAACTCTTCTTGGCTTTTCTTTCATCCTCAAATTCCACTCCGCTGATCACCATCACAATTTTTTCCTTCTTAAAATGTGCTTTGGCATTTATCAACATGCCAAGCAATTTTGACAGCAGTTGGGCCATGCTATTCAAGTAGTAAGACACATAAATTGGCTATACAATTCAGACAATGATTGCAGAATCATATCTGTCAACAACTCTTGCCTCAAAGGGAATCTTAGTTGTTCATTATGTTCCACATGTCCAATCATATTGAGTACAAGGGTCTCTATTGGATCTCCTTGTGTGATCTTGCACTCAAAGAGTGCATTTGAGACTTTGTACCTTTCTTGCTTTGCATGATAATGGTTCATGTTATATTGTATCACCATCTCAAGAATCCCCATATCTTCACACTGCACATGCAACTCATAGTTCATGCAACATAGCATAAGGTGCTTAATGTCTAAGGCATCGTTGGTATGGTTCCAATAGGCATCCACCTCATCCCTAGGCACATCAAGAGTAAGCTCTTCTTTCATTGGTGTATCTAGGACATAGAGCTTATTCTCATCACTAAGAACCCTTCTCAAAGTCCAAAACTAGTCATGAAAATTTGTCCTGTTAAGTTTTTCCTTCTTAAGGACTGATTGCAACGATGATTTATTAGCCATTTGATTCTGCAAGAAACATTTACATTTTGTCAAAACACTTTTTTATTTGAATAAAACAAAATTTTGATAAATTTAATTATGATTTCACTTAATTATCTCTCCCACTACTTTTTTCAAATAGATATCCCTTACATATCAATTCCAATGATTGAAGTGTACAACCTTCTAGTAAGTCACGACTCAAAACAATTTAATGATTACTCATTTAACGCCAACGTCCATAATCAATCGTTAAGGTAGGCAACTTTTGCCAATTGCATCTTATGCAATTCTTGGATAGATGGCATGCACAACTCCTTGCAATAGTCATCTACATACTTCGAGGTACTTAATCTCATTAAGATCACCTAGTTAAGTTTGACCCAATAGTCAACATGGTAGTAATACAACCTTCTTGGTAGGCCAACATATCTACCATTACACTTCTACGAGATGGGCATTGCAACACACTTGGCATTCCCATGCATACTCGATCAAGCTTTTTATATGTCTTGCTTATGGAAAGTATCTAAGACTTAATATGTTTGATTGAGATATTGTATATTTATATATATACATATACATATCCACACCACATGGTTATAATATGTATCATATATATGATATATCCACAAATGAGAAATATGCAATTATAAAACACTAGCGATGGTTATGGCCATAATTATTGTAATTCCTTAGAGCCACAAGAAATTACTACCATGAAAGGTTCACATTATATGTAGCAACCTGTTGTTGGTGAACATATGTGTTAGAGCCAATATGGGTCGATCAATTCAACTCTTGAACTGGTTGGCCCGCCCCCTGGTCAATCGGTTGGATTCTCAGAATGGTTGTTTGGTCTCCGGTCCAAGTGACTTATGGACACCTCCAGTTGCTCGGTTGGCCCGCCAATCGATCAGTTTGGCTCCTCCTATTGTCTGGCCTCCTCAGTCCTCCAATTGATAGGTTTTTCGACTGAAATATGTGGTTGGTCTGGTGTTGAATGTCTTCTTTGCTATAATATGAATTAAAATTATCCTAATCCTATTAACATATTACATGGTAATAAGAAAACCTCAAGTTACATTCAAGGGGAGCATAGGAAGGAAAGAATTAATATTTTAAATATGGAAGAGAAGATAGGGGCTTGGTATGCAAATCGAAATAAAATAGGAATAACAACCATCCAACCATGTACAAAGATACATTGGGTTATTATCCATAACCATACTAAATATCCACCATGAATATTGATTTTAGGGTGATGCATGTCAATTTAATTATATATATATATATATATATATATATAGAGAGAGAGAGAGAGAGAGAGAGAGTCAGGCTAGAATACACTCAAGTGTACAGATCGCATGGATACACTCAAGTGTGTTTGCATATCAAGACTATTTTGTGCAAGATGTAAACCATTGATCTTCATTGTCATACTATAATTATACTGCATACACATTTTGAGCCCATTTGGATGAGTGTAAGTCACTCATCCGAGGGTGACAAAATCAACGCGCGAAATTAATTTGAAATGCATAATTTTTGCGGTCTTCATAACATGACCTATAAATGTCCAAATGTGCTCAAATTTTTTATATGAGTTATTCACAAGATGTTTAAGAAGATCAATGGATTAGATTTTTGAAAAAAATATTGCATCATGAAAAACTACTTGAGTGTATTCTGCTCTAAATACACTCAAGTGTATTCCAGCCTGACTCTCTCTCTCTCTCTCTCTCTCTCTCTCTCTATATATATATATATATATATATATATATATATAATTTGAGATCGTATGTGGTATTCAGTCGAATATAGACATTAATCATTTTAAGTATTCACATTGTATCCAATAAATAAGTCATAAAACCAAAATATGATCATATAGATAATATCCCAAAGTATACTTGGCTCTAATACCATTGTTGGAAAACATGGCATCAAATATGGTAGAAGAAATAAAAAAAATTGTCATATTCCCCAAAGACAGTAGATCTCATCAACAGCTATGTAATGGGAAGGAAAGGTTGCAAGGCATATACCTAATATTGGAGTAAGTCTAGTGACTATCTCTTACTATAGTGTTCTACTTTCTCTAGTTTCACATACACAACTATTAGTGTTGATCTCCTAGTTGACCACCATCGAAGACGACTAATTGTGTCCTCCTAGAGGGAAGAAAAGGCAACCTCACCTCTATAGTAGTTCACGCAGACCATCAGAAACTTCTGTCATTCTTTTATAACAGACAAGAAGGAGTTGCCTCCTCTGGTCAGTGTGCTAGCATCGACTTTCTCTCCCAAATGTCTTTCCCTTGCTATCACACCCTTTGACAGGTAGGACTTGCTCAGGTTCTCACATTAACACAACTATGAGAGGACAACAATTTTCAAAGTTAATTGTTGTGTCTCTAGAAGGCCTCCACTACCCATCTATTTATAGGAGGGTTAGGACTTCTAGTCTGAGTGGGAGTTGAAGAGACATAATTTAATGAATTTTGCAAAACCTATAAACATTGAACCGATCAGTTCACTACTGAATGGATCAGTTTAATGTTGAACCGGTCGGTGACATGGAATATTATCGCACTAACAAACTCACTCCAGGTTGAAATCCCTGAGCTTTTACTAAAACTTTGTGGAATAATACCACCCGTAAGCATACGGGTCTTATCACAATATAGTTGAGTATTGAATCCCAAGAGACAACGTTTTTAAGAATCATTATTAGTCGAATCTAGCTCAAGTAAGACTAATATTTAGAACGATTGATTTTATGTTAATTAAACTAATTGCGAGAAAGTAAAGAGCATAATTAAAGTTGATCTAGATTTAATGACATGGGATCACTGGGGTGGTCTCGGGTTTCACCACCACTGCACATGCAAACACATCCAAACACATAACATCCAGGCAAGATCTAACTATTCAAATAGAGCTACAGCAAAACCCCCTATATGGGCGTTAGGTTTGCGTAAGCATCACCTTAGGCATCAGAAGTCTTGTTGCCATCAAGATCATACGCTTACTTCTCTGAAGATATAAAATCCAACTGAAGATGTGGGCCCCCTATACAGGCATTAGGCACATAGAAGCATCACTGTGGGCTAGATGGCTCGTCCCCTTACAGATCATACACTTACGACCTCAAGGAATCCCATTCTATTTCTAGTTTGGGAGGCAACCATGTTAATCGACATTCTATCCTACATATTGAAGTTCTCACAACATAGAAAAGAATAAGATCAAAGCAAGCAGGTGATCAATCTACAAGCCAACATCGACGATTAACAATGAAATGAAAAGTTATATACATTGCATTGGAATGTTAAATGAAAAGACATGAAAGCATGGGCAGCGGGGCTAGTCCCCGCACCCCAGTGAAAAGGAACTACTCTCTCATGATGCGAGAAATAAGAATAACAAGAGAGAGGGAAGATTCCCCCATGAGCATGATACAGAAGGTAGACGCAGCTCGGTGAAGATGATGTAGGCCTCTACGTCATGTCGGAGAAGATCTGGATGAGGAACGAAGGATGCCAAGAAGGACCTGACAGTCTTCCTCACTCCACCTTCCTTTTCTTCTCAATCTCCTTGCTCGCAACAGGAGCAACATGTGAAGTGGCAGTGGCGTGGATGATGGATCTGGATCAAATCTTGCATTTGGGCAGCCTAGCAGCGTCCCAAACCCGATACACAAATGAGGACCCTTGTGGTCCTATTTATAGGATCGGGTCTGGTCCTCACGTTTTTGGTGTGAGTCCTCCTCACAGTTTGGTCTTAACAGTTTGGAGATCATTTAGATTACCAAACTGTCTTTTGTTATTTTCCTCCAAACAGTCTTAGAACTGATAAGTCCAAACAGTCTTGATCATGCGATCGTTTACACAGTTTGCAGATGTGCATCAAACGGTTTCATCTGATCAGTCCTGAAGTAGGCTGACCTTCACCCGGTCATTGTGGTTTCCATCCAATAGTTTGGGGGCAGCGATTGCTGACCTCTGATCGGTCTTATTCTCGTCAGTGACAATCGTCCAAGCGGTTTTGTGCATCAGTCGATCAAATGGTCATGAGACCACTACTAGCCAAACGGTCTTGAAGACCATTTTCCACTGCACGGTCTGCGACTGATCGGTCTTGGGATTTTCACACCCTAGAAGTCTTGAGACTGTGTGTGTTTGCGCGGTCCTGGTCCGAGCGTGGATCGAGAGGCTTGTAGGTGCAGCTATCGGTTTGTGATGACGACGTCCATCGTTGCAGTGGCGGGCAGCGGTGCTGTTGAAGTCGACAGAGGCTCGACAGTATTGTAGGTGTAGGGTGAGAGGTTGTGATGCTTGGAGGGAGGATAGGCGGTGTTGTCATGGTTGTTGTAGATGGGTGGCAAGGTAGGCAGGTGGAAGTGAAAGAAGGTAGAGTAAGCAGGTGCTACAGGTGCCGTCTGAGGTTAGGGTTACCAGGCAGGAGGAAGAAGAAGAAGGGAAGCAAGTGCTTTTGCGGAGATGATCACTGTCGTAGTTGAGCAGGTGAAGGACCTCACAATTTCTACTAGTTAGATGCCCAAATAGTCTCGGGGGTGGATGTAGGTCAAATGGTCTTGAGGTGAGGCTTCCCATACGGTCTTGAGACCGTATGGAAGGGAAAAAGTATGAACCGTTAAAGCAAAGGATGGATAAGATCATGTAGTGGGATGGATGGGGGCCGTCGATCCGTGATCGTGTGGTGAAAGGAAATCCTAGGATCAAATGAGGTGAAATTGAATGGATCAGGACTGTTTGGATGAATGTCTAGGACCGAGAGATGTCCAAACTGAATGGATGAAACTGTATCGATGAAACTGTTTGATCAAGATCGTTTGGTCAAAACCCATTGGTAAAGACTGTTTGGTCAAGACCGATTTAGTCAAGACCAAGGATGAGATGATCTTGAGTGAAGGTGGATCTAGGGTTGAGAAAGGTGGGCCGCACTTATTAGGGTTTGATTTAGATGATGGTTGATGGAGATAAAGGTGGAGTGAAGCAAGTGGTGGTGATGATAATGTTGAAGGTGGATTAGGGTTAAATGGAGGTAGGTGCCAGCTGATGGTTCAACCTCATCATGTCCTGCATAAAATCAGAATAAACTCAGTTAATAATCTTGATAATTGCACTAATTAAGAAATTTTGCATATTGTGATATTTAGGAGAAGAAATTGGATGTATTGAGTCAAATTGAGCTCAAGATGGTGATTGAATTTCATGATGAATATGTATTCATCAAAACACCCCGAACTTAAATGTTGCTCATCCTCGATTAACATAAAATCTAAAATAGTCGCCCAATGAATACTTTCAACTCATTTGGTTGCCTCATCTTCACATCATGATTGTTTTCTTTCTGCTCATTATGACTAAGTATATCAACCTCCTGAGACCACTAAACACATCTTACCGTATCTTCGTTCCTAGGTTTGTTTTCCAATATCAATTCCTCTTCACTTTTTCCAACAACAAGCATGTCAAAGAGTTTTGTAAGAGTCTAGAGATACCCACAGAACAACAAGTATGCATCTAATCTAACACTGGTGTTTTTCAGGGTAGTGGAGGCATTCATTGTTCCTTTAGGTAGAAAAGGGGGTGAAGGTTGGTATGGAAGGAAGAATTAAATCTCTCCTCTATTTGACTCGAGATTTTTATTATATGGTTTGTAATTTCATTTATTGCATTTTTTGTGTGAATCTCTCCTCTATTTGACTCGAGATTGCTTTTATTTGTGTGCGCTTTGGCATCTTTTCTTGGTAGTACGCCCCTATTAATTTGCGTAGGGTATGGAAGAAGTGAATGTATAGGGAAGTGGTGTGCCACCCCGAACTTAGGGTTTGGCACTATTTTGGCTATTTTTGTTTCTTTTTTATGAATGGAGGGGTACAAATATGATAGAAGAAGTATAGAAGAGAGTTCAGATCACAATGCAACTTGATTTACAATTCAGTGCACCGGGTCGTTCACTTTATCGTACTTTGCTCAAATAATGACTTGATGAGGATCTAGTGGAGATTCCATGTTATTGTTCCACTAGTCAGTTAGGAAGCACAACATGTTTGATCCCTATTAGTTTGACAGACACTTGCCATATTTGCAGAAAGATTATGATGTTAGGAATCATAAGCTTCACAAGATGATTTCAATCAAAAGGCTAGTTTCAAGAAGAATGGTCCTTTTGAGGGTCAGCTTCGAATAGGGAGGGTATAATGATTCGAAATGCATATCAGGCTAGAAAATAGCTTTTAATGAAATAGAAAGCGTCAAAACTTCATTAATTATTTGTTCAATTTCTTTGAAAAACTTTAAAATTTTTGTTTTTTTTTAAATTTTGGTCAACAATCAACAATCAAAAATACAATGATGAAAACTTAAGTTTGAAATAGATGGGTGAAGGTGGAAAGTAAAGTACGTACCACCCATCCTCCACCTCGAACTTAGAAATTTTCTCATCCTGAGAAAACACTAAATCTAAGATGGAGGGGAAAATTCATATCGTTTGGACCACCAGATGTGGTTGCATTCCAAGCAGCATGCGTCCTCCATCTGAAAATCTCAAAATGAAGATCAACAAGAACTCAAGATGGCATCTCGTGATGCAATTTTTATTTAGTGAAAACATATCTAAAATTTAAAAACAAAATAAGGAAAATTCTAATTAAAAGTAAAAACGAATTTATTGATCTGATTGCCCCCCGACAAGCGCCTTTATTTTATATCGATGGCGTGACTGAACCCTTCAATTTTATGGTGGATATGTTGGATTGGAAAGATCTAGCATTGCTACGGTGCTGTGTCAGCTGAGGTGAAATATCTCTTCAATCGTTGACCATTTGCCACAAATCACATGACTTTTCACTCCATAAAGAGAAAGCACCATGTGGGGAGATGCTCTTGACAATATAAGGCCCAGACCATCAAGAATGGAGTTTCCCTGGGAATAACTTCAGTCTTGAGTTGAATAGAAGAACTTGGTCTCCCACTCGTAAGTCTTTTCTTTTCAGATGACCATCATTCCAAAGTTTTGTACGTTCTTTATAGATTCATGCATTTTCATAAGCTGTCATCCAGAGTTCTTCCAGCTCCTAAAGTTGCAGAATCCTGACTTGGCCTACTTTCTTCATATCAAAATTTAGTTGTTTTATTGCCCACCATGCTTTGTGTTCGAGTTCTATAGGCAGGTGGCATGACTTCCCATAGATTAACTGAAATGGTGTAGTACCAAGGGGGGTCTTAAGAGCAGTTCAGTAGGCCCACAATGCATCATTGATTTTCATTGACCAATCTTTTCAATTGTGACCAACTATTTTTCCCAAAATATTCTTGAGTTGACGGCTAGAAACCTCTACCTATCAACTTTTCTGTGGATGGTAGGGTGAGGCTACTTTGTGTTTTACACCATATTTTCTCAGCAATGCTTCAAAGCTTCTTTCTAGGAAATGAGATCCTCCGTCGGATATCATGGTGTGTGGGACTCCGAAACGGGGGAAAATAATATATTTGAACATTTTTATGATAGGGTTTGAATCACTAGTGATGGTTGGTATGGCTTCTACCCATTTTGAGACGTAATCCTCTGCCACTAGGATGTAGGAAAATCCATGAGAAGATGGGAATGGACCCATGTAGTCCACACCCAAAACATCAAATATCTCGACTTCTTGCCACAACTTCAGTGGCATCTCATCTCTCTTTGTTATGTTACCCATTTTCTGACACTTGTCACATGATAAGACAAGGTTGTAAGAATCTTTGGATATGGTTGGACAAAAGAAACCACATTGAAAAATTTGTATAGCAGTTTTCTTAAAACTCATATGGCCTCCAACTGGGCCTAAGTGACATTTCTCTAAAATGAGTTGGGCTTCTTCCTCAGCAATACAACGTCTATAAAGACCATCAACACAGAGCTTGAAGAGGTACATCTCATCCTAGTGATACTGCTTTACATCATGCATGAATTTCTTTAGTGCATTTTTGGTGCATTCAGGGTGGATGACACCAGCAACGAGGTAGTTCACATAGTCTGAGTACCAAGGGGTAGCTTCTGAAACTTTCATTAGTTGGTCATCCGGAAGAGAATTGTTAATCGGGATCTTCTCGGTTTATAGAGTGTGGATACAACTGAGGTGGTATGCTACAACATTGTTTGTACCCTTTTTATCTCTTATCTTAAGATCAAATTCTTGCAATAGGAGAATCCATCTAATTAGCCTAGGTTTAGCATCTTTCTTTGCCAAGAGGTAATGGATGGTGGTATGATCCATGCAGAAAATGACTTTAGAACCAATGAGGTAAGATCTGAACTTGTCGAAGGTGTACACTACTGCAAGAAGTTGTTTCTCAGTAGTTGCATAGTTCCTCTAAGCTTCGTCAAGGGTCTTTGATTCATAGTAAATCACATAGTGTTTCTTCTCTATACATTGCCCTAGAACAACACCCACACCATAATCACTGGCATCACACATAATTTCAAATGGGTGGTCCCAATCCGGAGCTTGGATGATGGGCATTGTTGTAAGAGCATGCTTCAGGTTGTTGAAACTTTTGATGCATTCTTCATCAAAACGGAAATCAACATCCTTTAGTAACAAGTTGGTCATAGGCTTGGTTATCTTGGAGAAATCCTTTATAAACTGTATGTAAAAGCATGCATGACCTAGGAATGTGTGAACCTCTCTTACATTTGTCGGGATGGTGAGTTTGGAAATCACTTTGATTTTCACTCTGTCTACTTCGATTCCTCTACTGCTGACTCTATGGCCAAGGATAATGCCTTCCTTTAGCATAAAGTGACACTTCTCCTAGTTCAACACAAGATGTGCTTCTTCACATCGTTTAAGGACAAGGTAGAGGTGTTTAAGGCACGAGTCGTACGAATCCCCATATACGGAGAAATCATCCATGAAAATTTTCATAATGGTTTCAGTGAGTCCAACAAATATGGCTGCCATACAACGTTGGAAAGTGGTAGGAGCATTACAAAGTCCAAATGGAATCCTTCTGAATGCATACGTTCGAAATGGGAAAGTAAAGGTTGTTTTCTCTTGGTCATCTGGATGTATAGGTATTTGATAGAATCCAGAGTAACCGTTGAGATAACAGAAATACTCTTGGTGAGCCAACCTTTCTAGGACTTGGTCAAGAAAAGGCATTGGTAAATGATCCTTTCAAGTCGCTTTGTTCAACTTCCTGTAATCAATACACATCCTCCACCCTGTGACTGTTCGAGTGGGGATGAGTTCATTGTCTTCATTTTGTATCACTGTAGTCCCACTTTCTTCGGAACAAGGTGTACATGACTTACCCAAGGTGAATTGAAGATCGTATAGATAATTCCTATCTTGAGCAACTTTATAACTTTAAGGTGGGCAACTTCTTTCATGTTCAGATTAAGCTTCCTTTAGTGTTCAATAGTTGGCTTGTGATCTTCCATCATGGGGATTTTGTGCATGCACAGTGCTTGACTGACTCATCTTGTAGCCTATGCCTTTTCTTCTTTCTTGTAATTCTATCAAGAGTTTATCTTCTTATCGGGCCATTAGATAAGAATTTATGATGACTGGGCAGACTTTGAGGTCATCTAGAAACACATACTTCAATCCCTCAGGTAGGGGTTTCATTTCAGGAGCTTGTGGTTTTTCACATGGTTCTTTAGTGACATCCATAGCTTTGGGTTCCTCAATCCTGGCTTCAGGATCTTCTTCAGCCGTATCGAGGTGGAGAACACAATCCTTTATATGTTCATCAATGGAGTTATCAGCGGATGGGTTTGTTAGAGCCACTTCTAACAGATCATTTTTTTCATAATCCTCTTGTGTAAGCAGTGTCATCGTCTCTATGCACTCAATCAAGTAGACTTCCTCTTGCATACTCAGTCTTCTCATACTTTTAAAAACTTTAAACTCGAGGGTTTCTTTTCCTAATATGAGCTGCAAGGTTCCTGCTTCAACATCAATTAGAGCTCTTACAGTGGTGAGGAACGGACGTCCAAAGATGATAGGGTATCTATTGTCTTCCTTTATGTCCATGATGACGAAGTCACAAGGGACATAAGAATCTTTGCCAACCTTGACAGGGACATCCTCAATGATTCCTAAGTGTAGACTCATAGTGTTATCTGCAAGTTGTATTGTCATACTAGTGGGGAGTAGTTCAGCAAACCCTAGCCTTTTGCAAAGGCTAAGTGGCATGATGAAGATACTGGCACCAAGATCGGCCAATCCTTTCTTACACGATGAATCACTAATATGGCAGGAGATCCCAAAAGACCCTGGATCTTTCTGCTTCTTTGGCATCTTACTCTGGATGATGTTTGAAGTGGTAGTAGCCAACTTGACTGTCTCGTACTCTTTAGTTATATATTTCCTTGTGAGAAGTGATTTCAAGTACTTTGTCCAGGCTGGTATTTCAGCCAGCACATCTCAAAAAGGTATATCAACATGAAGCTTTTTCATGGCTTCCTTGAACTTATTGAAATGAGTATAAGCTTGGTTTGCCTTAAATGAGCAGGGAAAGGTGGATGAGGTTTGTACGCTGGGACATCTGACTCTGGTATTTCTTTCTCGGTACCAGTAGGTTTTTCAAAACTTTCCTCATCTGTCTTATCAGTTGTTGTTGGCCCTTTTGGTTGAGACTCAAGTGTTTTAGAGTCTTGAACAATCATTGGTTCATCCTCATCTATAATAACCACAGGTGTCTTGACAGGAGGATTAGAATAGACTTTTCTAGACCTGGTAGTAACAGCCTTTAGTTTCTCAGGGTGCTTAGGATTATTTTATGGTTGGCCAGCAAAGGCTCCAACAGTTGGCTTCATGCTAGCTATAAGTTGAGCTAGTTGAGATTCAATAGCCTCCTAATGAGCTTGCTGGTTAGCTGTCATAGTCTTCTGTGACTGCAACATCTTCTCAATGGTTGTTAGTTTGTCATCCGGAGAGATAGGATTGGCTTGCTGTCCTTGTGGTTGATAGGGGACCTAGTTGGGGTTCTGAAATTGAGAATTATTTTGATACTAGTTGTAGTTCCTGTTCTGATGGTTACCCCTAAAGTTTTCTTGATTCCGGAAATTTTGTTGTTGGTTATACTAGAATCTTGGTGGGCCACATTGTTGATTGTTTGAATCAATTTGTCATGAGTTTTTCGCTCCTGAAGGATTTCCATATTGAAAAACAAGATGGTTCCTATTCTGATTCAGATTGTAATATCCTTGACCTAGGATGGTGTTGACAACATTGAGATTTTCCATTTGACCATTATCTCATTGGCCATAAGCGTTGCTCAGAACAACATCGTAGAGAACATTGCATGCTAAAGTGGAATGATCAATACCTTTACATGCTTCATAGAATAATGAAGCTAACTTGATCTTCTCTTGTTGTTGAGGGGGTGGACGTCCTCTTCCAAATGTAGCAAGGGACGATTCGATAGGGTCCTGCTTGGAAACTAGGAGTTTTAGGGTTTCAGTGATAAACTTGTATTCTGGAATAACTTCAGCCATATCTACCTTCAATACTCCCTTACCTATAGTTCTACCCCAATTTGCTTGATTTTCAGCTCCAAGGGTGACAACCTTCCATGCGTTGTCATAACTTTGACGCATGAAGTTCCCTCCAGATGAGGAATCTAAGAATCTTTGATATCGTCATCCACACCCCTATAGAAGATCTCGATGAGTTGATTCTTAGGAATGCCATGATGTGGACACTTGCGTAGAAGATCTTTATATCTTTCCCATGCTTCAGTAAGGGATTCTCCAGGGACATGGGTGAACATTGTTATTCGCCCCCTAATTTCATAGGTGAGTGAAGGAGGATAGAATTTTTCCAAAAAAACATTTTGAAGTTGTTTCCAAGTGGTGATGGGTTCGCATTGCAAGGAGTTGTACCAACTTATAGCTCTATCAGAAAGAGAATATTTAAAGAGACGGAGTCTAATGGCATCGCCGGACACTCCATTTTTCTTTGTCATGGCACATAGATCAATAAAACTCAGAAGATGTTCTTGACTATCTTCTCCTTGTTTACCACAAAATGGGTTGTTTTGAAGTAAGGTAATCCAATGTGCTCGTATCTCAAAGTTGGGAGCATTAATGGGAGGAGGTTGAACTAGGTGATGAACATCAGCAGCTTTAGGGATCGAGAACTCCCTAAGATCCTTTTACAGTTCTACTACTTGCGTTCCTGCTTGTGCTGCTTGAATCTCTTCTTGAACCACAACTCTGGCTTCAAGCATTATCCTTTCTCTTTTTGCTTTAAGGGCTTGAGCGAACCTTCGAGCTATTTCCTCTTCTTGAGCCATTCTTGCTTGGTTTTCTCTATTCTGACGATGAAAAGTTATGTCTATTTCAGGTTCAAAGCTAGCAGAGAGTCTGGGACTGTTCAAATAGTGCATACACTAATCTTTGGTGGTTCCTGAGATGAAAAGATTTCAAGTAGATTGATGGAGTACAGTGAAATTCAAGTGAATGACCGATTGTATCAAAAGAAAAAGTAAAAACCTAAATTAGCCTTAGAAGAACTAGATTTGACTAACTGATTTCATTGTCCCCGGTAACGGTGCCAGAATTTGATGTGGAATATTATCGCACTAACAAACTCACTCCGGGTTGAAATTCCTGAGCTTGTGCCAAAACTTTGTGCAATAATACCACCCGCAAGCGGACAGGTCTTATCGCAGTATAGTTGAGGATCGAATCCTAAGAGATAATGCTTTTAAGAATTGTTGTTAGTCGAATCTAGCTCATGTAAAACTAATATTTAGAATGATTGATTGATTTGATGCTAATTAAACTAATTGCAAAAAGTATAGAGCAGAATTAAAGTTGATCTAGATTTAATGATATGGGATCACTGGGGTGGTCTCGGGTTTCACCACCACTGCACATGCAAACACACCCAAACACATAACATCTAGGCAAGATCTAACTATTCAAATAGAGCTACTGCAAAACCCCCTATACAGGTGTTTGGTTTGCGTAAACATCACCATAGGCATCAAATGTCGCATCGCCATTAGGATCCTACGCTTACTGCTCTAAAGATACAAAATCCAATTGAAGTTGTGGGCCCCCAATATAGGCGTTAGGCACATAGAAGCATCACCGTGGGCTAGATCACTCGTCCCATCATGGATCATACACTTACAACCTCAAGGAATCCCATTCTATTTCTAATTTGGGAGTCAACCGCGTTAATCGACATTCTATCCTACATATTGAAGTTCTCGAAACATAGGAAAGAACAAGATAAAAGCAAGTAGGTGATCAATCTACAAGCCAACATCGATGATTAACAACAAAATGAAAAGTTATATACATTGCTTTGGAATGTTAAATGAAAACACATGAAAGCATGGGTAGTGGGGCTAGTCCCCGCACCCCAGTGAAAAGGAACTACTTGCTCATGATATGAGAAATAAGAAGAACAAGAGAGAGGGAAGATTCTGCCATGACCATCATGTAAAAGGTAGACGCAGCTCGATGAAGATGATGTGGTCCTCTACATCATGTCGGAGAAGATCTGGATGAGGAATGAGGGACACCAAGAAAGACTAGACAATCTTCCTCACTCCTCCTTCCTTCTCTTCTCAATCTCCTTGCTCGTAGTAGGAGTAGCAGGTGAAGTGGTAGTGGCATGGATGATGGATCTGGATCGAATCTTATGTTTGGGCAGCCTGGCAGTGTCCTAGATCCGATACCCAAATGAGGACCCTTTTGGTCCTATTTATAGGCTCGGGTCTGGTCATCACATTTTTGGTGTGAGTCCTCCTCATGGTTTGGTCTTAACAGTTTGGAGACCATTTAGATGACCAAATGTTCTTGTGTTATTTTCCTCCAAATGGTATTGGATCTGATAAGTCCAAACAATCTTGGCCATGCAATCGTTTACACGGTCTGTAGATGTGCATCAAACGGTTTCATCTGATCGTCCTGGAGTAGGCTGACCTTCACGCGGTCTTTGTGGTGGCCATCCAACGGTTTGGAGGCAGCGATTGCTGACCTCCGATCGGTCTGCTTCTCGTCAGTGACAATCTTCCAAGTGGTTTCATGCATCAGTTGATCAAACGGTCATGAGACCTCTGCTGGAAAAACGGTCTTGAAGATCGTTTGCCTCTACACAGTCTGTGACTAATTGGTCTTGGGATTTTCACACTGTAGCGGTCTTGAGAGCGTGCACATTTGCACGGTCCTGGTCTGAGGGTGGATCGCGAGGCTTGTAGGTGCATCTATCGGTTCGTGATGACGATGTCTGTCATTGCAGTGGTGGGCGGTGGTGTTGTTGAAGTCGGCGGAAGCTCGGTGGTATTGCAGGTGCAGGGTGAGAGGTTGCGATGCTTTTAGGAGGATAGGCGGCATCGTCATGGTTGTTGCAGATGGGCGGCAAGGCAGGTAGGTGGTGGTGAAAGAAGGTGGAGCAAGAAGGTGATGTAGGTGCCGTCTGAGGTTAGAGTTACCAAGTGGGAGAAAGAAGAAGATGGGAAGCATGTGCTTTTGTGGAGATGATCACTGCCACAATTGATCAGGTGAAGGACCTCACGGTTTCTGCTAGTTAGATGCCCAAACGGTCTCGGGGGTGGATGTAGGCCAAACGGTCTTGAGGTGAGGCTACCCATACGGTCTTGAGACCGTACAGAAGTGAAAAAGTATGAAACCATTAAGGCAAAGGATGGCTAAGATCGTGTGGTGGGATAGATGGGGGTCGTCGATCCATGATCGTGTGGTGAAAGGAAAGCCCAGGATCGAATGAGGTGAAACCGAATGGATCAGGACCATTTGGATGAATGGCTAGGACCGAGAGATGTCCAAACCGAATGGATGAAACCATATGATCAAGATCATTTGGTCAAAACCCAATGGTCAAGACTATTTGGTGAAGACCGTTTGGTCAATACCGATTGGTCAAGACCATTTGATCAAGACCGATTTAGTTAAGACCAAGGATGAGAGGATCTTGAGTGAAGGTGGATCTAGGGTTGAGAAATGTGGGCCCCACTTATTAGGGTTTGATTTGGATAATGGTTGATTAAGATAAAGGTGGAGTGAAGCAAGCAGTGGTGATGATAATGTTGAAGGTGGATTAGGGTTAAATGGAGGTAGGTGCCAGCTGATGGTTCAACCTCATCATGTCATGCATAAATCAGAATAAACTCAGTTAATAATCTTGATAATTGCACTAATTAAGAAATTTTGCATATTGTGATATTTAGGAGAAGAAAACGGATGTATTGAGTCAAATTGAGCTCAAGATGGTGATTGAATTTCATGATGAATATGCATTCGTCAGTCGGTTCACTACTGAACTGGTCGGTTCACATGTGAGCTGATCGAGTGAAATCATCAAACAATTATTTCACTATGTTTCCTAATCGCAATTGTATTGGTAATAATATTTGATTAATGCATAACACGATGTCAACATAAATCCTTGATCCACTCACACTAATCAACCAAACAGTCAATAATTGGTACGTTCAAACATCTAAACTATTCAGTTCACTTAGTGAACTGGTTGTTTCAAAGTCCTAATTTCCAATCTTGTTTAAATTGAATACCAAACACTTTAATAATCAATTTTAATCCACATTCATGAATAAACTCCTATTCTAGGTGTATCATATGTGTGTGACCCTACAGGCCCCAAATTACATTAGTAGTGAATGTCCATAACTGATTTATGACATCATAAGCAATGAGTGGATAGCAAGATATCATAGCTAGGCAAGTAATTTGGAAAGTTGGAACAACTTCAACCTACAATATTTGATCAGTGTTACAATGATCATCTAGTTCATTTATCACTGTTATCTAGATTAAACTTGAGGCATGGAATCCTCATCCTCTTCAATGTTCAATCCATGTTCCTTGAACTAGAGTAGATTGCCTATGTAACGCCCTTCCAAGTATATGCATACGTCAGTGGAAGCAAACCCTATGTTGTCAATCACTTGGGCCACTTGGCTTGGAGGAATGTCACAAAACATGATATGCATTGTACAAGATAAATGAAACACTATATATTAAATCAAAATGTAGATTTATAAATTGATCATAAAAGGGAAACATAAGTGTCACATCTTAGTCTTAAACCTAATACATGTAGACTAAGTAAATCTAAAGCATGAACTAAAAGCTAGACTAGATAATCTATCAAGTAGTAGATGGAACCCCACCAACCTAAAGTCTTCCTTGATGTCAGCTAGCTGAAGGGCTCACTTCATTTCTCCTTTTCTCCTTAATCTAGGAACATCTCATCCCACGTCCATGCAAAAGAAAAGACATACATCAGTAAGTGACATTATACATTTTAAAATTTTGAAAAGAAATCATAATAACTTGACTTGAAAGAAAACTTTGACATGTATTTGACTTAAGCATTACTTGGTTCTTATAACATGTAGAATTGAATAAGTAAAATATGCACTCTATATGATTTTCCCACTTAAGGACCCATAACTGACATGAATGCCCATGATTTGGCCAAAAGGGCCATAACGACCCCTTTAGGTCCATGATTGGCTAAAGAAGCCCATAATTGGCATGAATGCCCATAATGACCCCTTGAGGTCCATGATGGTGAGAGCATATAAAACTTAATCAAATTCTCATAGCATGATTCTTAATATGAACATTATCATAATCTTGAGCATTAAATATTTAACACGATGGGATTTATCCCTATTGAACTTGACCATTAGTTACATGAATCATTAACCCTTAATCATCAATCATAATATATAACCTTAATGAGCATGATAACCATATGACCAAAGATATATAAACCATCTAGCAATATAGGCACATGATTAGAGCATTTAACTTCAAATTTGACCATAATTCATAAACCATACATATCATCCAAATCATCCAAGGTACTAATGTATCGTGGCATGACCGGCTTACCTGGAGAAAAGAAAATCATATCTTAGTGTCTTTAATCTTGATCAAATCCTAGGTTGGTACCTTGAGTCAAATCCTAAGTCTCCTAAAAAATAGCATGATCCTTATTAATTATAACTTTAATTAACATCTTAAACCCTAATTTTGTATTTAGTAAAACATGATCTTATTATAGATTATGGCTAGGGTTCCTTATTAAGCACGTCTATTTGAGAAAAATCAAAGTAAATTTACTAAATTATTGAGCATATTACTCTAAATTAGGGTTTTGGATTCCCTTATGAAAACATCAGATTTGGAAGGAAAATACTAGTCTGAAAACCCTAAAATTGTGTTCTACTAAAAAAATCCTTCCCATTGAATATTTATTTATATTTTTCTAAAGAGTGATTAATTTACTATGAATATTTGAAAAATAGACCAATCAGAAAAAGGGGAAAACCACGTATTTGATACATTATCTGGCTCAATGCATAGTTGGGTCAGACCCAACACTCACATTGCCCAATCAAACTCAGTCGTGTGGCAGAAAGAAGTGTGTGATAGGTAAAAGCCAGGGCAGCGACAAAGGTGTAAAAAGCCCATACAAAAAACATTGAGTAATTAGGACACAAGGCGTATCAATAAATTGTGCCCTTGGATCTTCTCCTTTGATCCATTGCGATGAACTGTAGTGGGGAATAAACTTGGTTTTTGATTCACTGTGGCATCGTGCCTCGTCTCACTGATTCTATCCCAAAGATGATCACCACACAACTACAGACCCAACGAGCCAGTGCTCGACCTCTAAGGGTCCCTAGTGTGGAAGCTGGCTGGTACAACCATGTCTGACTATGGATGGGAGGGTATTGACGTGCAAAAATCAAAGCTTTGGAATGGGGTGTAAAAGAAAAAGGCAAGTAAAAATGTAAGAATACAAGAATCAGAGAAGAAATTGTGAGGTTGAAGGACCTTCGTGGCCCAAGCCAACGATGTGAAATAGGGGATGCAAACCCCAAGTCAGAAACCAATATGAGAAGGGGATTACACTTGGATGCAGAGACATGAAAAACGTCCATTGAGGCAAGGCAAAACCATTGAACCCCTTTACGTGGTGGAGAAGCACTGAAAGGTCTAGTCTGTAAAACACCGATGAGAACCTCAAACATATCTATAGGGTACGATGACTCAGGGCATACCAGGGCATGAGGAAGATGAGAAATGATACATGGGGTAGCAGTGATGCTTACATTGTTGTCATTGGGTTGGGGTGACTAGAGATTCGATAACCATATAGTCATTGTTAGAGATGACAACCAAGTAGGTTGGGGATTTTGGGAGAAAAAGAGGTGAAACTGTCTACAAAGGAGACAAGTGTGACGGGTGGCGGTGCTTTACAAGGCCATAAATAGGTAGGGGTGATGCTATGGTGGTGTCTACAACAACCAGCAGAGAGGGGGCGGTGAGCCCTATTTGGGCATTTTGTCAAGCGACCATGAGGGAGAGTGAATAAATGCTTGATCATATCGGTAACACATGGTGAAGTTAATAGCAAAGAAACTTTATGAAATTATGTAGAGGTGAGGGAGAAAGATTTGAAGAAACAAAGATCCAATCTGTGTTTAGACTTGTGAAGGAAGAGGAAGTTAGGGATGGGTTGTGGATTGTCAGATCATGGGAAATATAAATAATGATAGTCTAATCATTGTGGATTCTTCCCATAAAATTAGATTTATTTTTTTCTCATGTTTTGACCATTATTTCTATAAATGTTATTCCATTTGATTTTAATGCATTAATAGATGAAATAATTGGATAATTATTTTCCTTTGGGTCTCTTGGAGTTAAATTTCGAGACCAAAATTATATTACTGACTCTAGGCTTATGTCATCTATATTCTATGCTTTTTTCATTGGAGGAGAGAGAGAAGGGGTTTTCTTCTTATTAAAACTATAAAAAGGAAAGAGGATTACTTCTTGCTTATGTTATACAAATTATATTTTCGAATTTGAAACCTTTTATTTCTATCTTTCACTTCCCTTAAGCATTCTTAAGGTTAGGAAAGAGAAAAGGGTGAGGGGAACCAACATCTATTTTGTTGAGTGCATACTTCACATATAATGGAGAAAAAGGTGGATTGAACCTCACATTGTTTTCTAACTTCATTATTCTTTAAAAAAATTTCATTTCATGGTGTTTTTAACTTAAACCCCTCAACTATTATTATTTTGTAAAACCTCATTCTAAGTTTTAAATTTAATTTGAAAATTGGGGTGTGACAATTCTACCCACCTTATAATGTTTTCAATCCTCAAAATTTTCTTCGGTACTACCCACCTTAGGGTTTTTTCTTACTTCTTCATTCAATGAAAGCTAGAATACTATAATTTGCATGAAAAGAAATATGTTTCATAAAAAGGTTCATGTGGACATAATTAACTATTACATCATTCCTCATCTTCTTTTTCTACTTCCATGGTGAAAATTCTAGCTTGTCTCTTGGGAGGTAAATTCCAATCCTTATTTTGGTTCTAGTCCTTCATGAGCTTAGGGAAATTTGATCGATGGTGCTCATTATCATCACAATAGAAGCATTTTATTGTACCATTTCTGCATGGTCATGTATGGTTCTTCTTGTGTGTTGAGCACAACAGTTTCTCAACTTCTACAGCAGGCCCATGTGCCTTCCTCTTATGGTTGTAGGGAGGTTGATGTTGGTTGTTCTTCTGAGGAACTTCCTTCTTATAGGATTTTCTAGGGTGACCTTCAATCTCTAGGGTTGCATTCAAGCTAGCCTGAAGGGTCCTATGACCTCTTCTAGATAAGGCAAAACTTAAGGTGGGCTTGAGTCCTCATATGAACTTCTTTATTCTACATCGCTCATCATATTCATAGATATAATTCTGGAGGATCCTAAACTTTAGGGCATATTCGGTAACTGTCATGTCACCCACTTGAGCTAGATTGGCAAACTCTAGTTCTTTCTTCTCTATCATGGCTTCATGCACATAGTGTTCTTGGAAGGCCTCCACAAATTCATCCCATGTGAGACCAGGTGCATCAACAACCCTTGAGTTGAGGAAGTTCTCCCACCATGTTGGCGTTGCTCCCTTCAGCATGTGGGTTGCAAAGCGAACCCTAGAGTTTTGGGGACAATCCAAGTCATAGAAGCAATGCTCCATGCTTCTAATCCATTCTTCTCCCTTGGTGATGACATCATCTTCTCCTTCTCCAACAAAGAAGTCAGGTTTGGTTTTCAAGAAGTCCACTAAGGTCATCTCGTGATGTCTGGGTTCATGTTGTCCTTGTCCTAGGGAATTGGTGAGCATTTGGACTAATTCCTCCAATGTTGGCTTAGGGTTCCTCCTTGGTCCAAATCCCTTACTAGAAGAACTAGCACCATCATCCTTATCCTTTCCCTTGTCTTCTTTCTTAGGAGCGATCTAGAAAAAAAGGTACACATATGGTTAGAACATGTGAATCTTTGGCTTAGTGGCCATCTACTTGTGACTCTGATACCATATTATAACTCCCCTCCAAGTATATACATATGTCAACAGAAGAAAACCCTATGTTGTACATAACATGGGTCACTTGGCCTGGAGTAATGTCATAAAACAAGATATGCATTGCACAACATAATAAAACACTACATATTAATTCATAATGTAGATTTATATATTTTTAATAAAATGGAAACATAAGTATCGCATCTTGGTCTCAAACCTAATACATGTAGGCTACATAAATCTAAAACATGAACTAAAAACTAGAAAAGATAATCAATCGAGTAGTAAATGGAACCCCACCAAGCTAAAGTCTTCCTTGATGTTAGCTAGCTGAAGACCTCACTTCAGTTCTCCTTTTCTCCTTGATCTAGGGACATCTCATCCCTCGTCAATGCGAAAGCAAAGACATACATCAGTAAGAGGATCTATACATTTTATAAGGATTGAAAAATAAGCATGATAAAACATTGACATGTATTTGACTTTAGCATTCATGATTACTTTATTCTTATAACATGAAAAATTAATTAAGAAAAATATGCACTCTCTATGATTTGTGCACTTAAGGGCCCATAATTGGCATGAATGCCCATGATTTGGCCAAAAGGACCATAACAACCCCTTGAGGTCCATGATTGGCTAGAGAAGCCCATAATTGGCAAGAATGCCCATAACGACCCCTTGAGGTCCGTGATTGGCTAGAGAAGCCCATAATTGGCACGAATGACCACAACGACCCCTTGAGGTCCATGATGGCGAGAGTATATAAAACTTAATCAAATTCTCATAACATGATTCTTGATATGAACATTAACATAATCTTGAACATTAAATCTTTAATTGGATGGCATTTCTCCCTCTTGAACTTAACCATTAGTTTCATGAATCATTAACCCTTAATCATCAATCATAATCTATAACCTTAATGAACATGATAACCATAGGACCTAAGATATAGAAACCATGAAGCAATAGATGTACTTGATTAGAGAATTGAAATTCAAATTTGAGCATAATACATAAACCATACATATCATTCAAATCAACCAATCTACGTATGTAGAGCGGTATGACCCACTTACCTAGAGAAAAGCAAATCCTATCTTAGTGTCTATGCTCTTGATCGAATCCTAGGTTGGTACCTTGAGTCAAACCCTGAGTCTCCTGAGAAAACAACATGATCTGTATTATTTATCACTTTCATTAACATCTTAAAACATAATTTGGTCTTTATTAAAATAAGATATTTGTATAATGAGTTATTGTTAGGATTACTAATTAGGTTAGTCTATTTGAGAAAACTCAATTTAATATACTAAATTAATGAGCATATTACTTTAAAATTAGAGTTTTGGAGTCCCTTATGAAAATATCAGAACCTAAAGGCAAATAGTAGTCTAAAAACCCTAAAATCGTGTTGTACTTGAAAAATACTTTACATAGAATATTTATTTGTATTTTTCTCATGAATGATTAATTTACTATGAATATTTGAAAAATTGACCAATCAGAAAAAGGGGAAAAACCATGTATACGATACATTATCTGACTCACTGCACAGCTGGACGGTGCCCAATGCTTGCATGGCCCAATTGGACTCATCCATGTGGTAGAAAGAAGAGTGTGATCGGTAAAATCCAGGGTAGTGTTAAAGGTCGAAAAAGACCATAAAAAAGCATTGAGTAATTAGGAAACCAAAGACATATCGGTAAATCTTGCCCTTGGATCTTCTCCTTTGATCCATGGCGATGAACTCCGACGTGGATCAAACTTTTTTTTCTGATTCACCATGGCATTGTGCCTCGTCTCTCACTTATTCTACCCCATATGTTATCGTCATGCAAGCGCGGACCCAACAAGCCATTATTCGACCTCTGAGGGTCCCTGGTATGGAAGTTAGTTGGTACATCCATGTCTGACTATGCCTAGGAGGGTACTAACGCACAAGGATCAAAGCTTTGGTGAAATGGGGCGTAAAAGAACAAGACAAGGAAAAATTAAGGATCTAAGAATCAGTGAAGAAATTGTGAGGCTGAAGGACCCTCGTGGCCAAGCCAACGACATGAAACAAGGGAGACGAACCACATGTCAGAAATGAACATGTGAAGGGGGAAACTTAGAAGCAGAGACACAAAAAAATGTATGTTGAGTCATGGAAAAACCATTGGACCCCTTTCCGTGGTCGGAGAAGAACTAAAAGGCCCAGTTGGTGAAACGACAATGAGAACCTCAAACATATCTATAGGGCATGATGACTCGTGGCAACCAGGGCACGTGGAAGGTGGGAAACGAAACATGGGGTAATGGTGATGCTTGATGTAATTGGGTTGAGGTGATCGCAGCTTCAAGAACCAGATAGTCATCACTAGAGATGACAACTGAGTAGGTTAGGGATTTAGGGATAAAAAGAGGTGAAATTGGTTGCGAAGGAGAGAATTGTGATGGGTGGTGGTGCTTCACAGGGCCATAAATAAGTAGGGGCAATGCTATGGTGGTGCCGGAAACCACCAGTACAGAGAGGCGGCGAGCCCTATTTGGGTGCTTTGTCAAGCGAAAATGAGGGAGAGTGAATAAAGGCCCAATCAGATTGGGAAAACAAGGTGAAGTTGATAACAAAGAAACTTTGTGGAATTATGTAGAGGTGAGGGAGAAAGATTCAGAGAAAGAAAGCTCCAGTATGCGTTCAAACTTGCGAGGGAAGCGGAAGATAGGGGATGGGTTGTGGATCACCACATCATGAGAAAAATAAATAATGGTTGTTTGATCATGCATGAAAAGGAAATAATCTGTGTGATAGCCAGAAAAAATGGACTAGAGGGTTAATTGCTCGCATTAAATGAATTTTTGATTAAATCCTATACAAAACTATTTGGAAACTTGTATGATCAATTTGAAGGGTCAAACGTGGTGAAAGTGCAGCCAAATGTGGATCACATATCCAAGAAAGTATTTAGATTCTTTTCAAAAAATTAGATTTCTATTTTTCACATGTTTTGATCATTTTTTCTATAAATGTTATTCCATTTTATTTTAATGCATTAATAGATGAAATAATTGGATAATTTTTTTCCTTTGTTTCCCTTGGAGTCAAATTTTGAGACCAATATTATTATTATTCACTCCAAGCTTATGCCATCTATATTCTATGTCATTTTTCCTTAGATGAGAGAGAGAAGGGGTTTTCTTATTATTATAACTATGAAAATGAAAGAGGATTACTTCTTGCATAAGTTATACAAAGTATATTTTCGAATTTGAAACCTTTTATTTTTCTCTTTCACCTCCCTTAAACATTTTTAAGGTTAGGAAAGAAAAAAGGGTGAGCGGAACCAACATCTATTTTGTTGAGCTCATACTTCACATATAATGGAGAAAAAGGTGGATTGAGCCTCTAATTGTTTTCTAACTTCATTATTCTTTAAGAAAATTTCATTTCATGGTCTTTTTAAATTAAACCCATCAACTAATATTATTTATTAAAACCTCATTCTAAGTTTTAAAATTTGAAAATTGGGGTGTGATAGTCTGAGATATATGTAAGCTCAATAGCACATATTGACTCACATGAGCATGGCCATGCATTTCTCAGTCTCACTTATCAAGTGTCTAGGATATCACACTCTTGTAGGAGGGACAAATCCCATCTACATCACTCATAGTCATTCCTCATGTGTCACAATGCATCTGAGCATCACATTTATGGTAACCCTTATTCATGGTCACATTTGATGATGTCAAAGTACATCAAACAACATGTGATGAGTGTAGAGATTTTAGGTCTAAGAATCCCACTCACCACTATCACTATGAGAGTTGATTCTAAACACCATTCAATTGTTTCCACGTATCACTCTCAAGGTGGGTCTATTCGATACAATGTTCACCAACAAATACCTTTGTATTTAGTTTGATATCACATATCATGACCGATGATATTCTATCATCAACCAACTCACACTCTACTCTTATGTGTAACTGATCTATATTATCTTCCACAATTACAACTGCTATGGACATATTAAGAATGTATATATTCTTATCATCTGTATGATCTCATTGTTCAGGTCCTCAAACCAAACACATATATCATTGAGTAAAATCATCCTTTAGATATTTGTTATGTTACATCATTATCACATAATTGAATGAAACAAAATAAACTAGAAGATTACCTTTATTATGAATCAAATCAATTACAAGTTATGCCAATATAATCATCATATGATTGGCTCTCTGGGCATACATACCAAAAAAATATAACAACTTCTATGATGCCCCTCCAAGTTTACACATCAAGTAAAGGAATTCCCCATGTCGTGCATAACATTGGGGTACTTGGAGTGAAAGGAACATCACACCTATGATAAACATTGAAAATAAATAAATAATCACTATTGATTTATTTGAAACGGATTCATACATGGTTCATGGATAGGAAAACTAAAAGTTGTTCTCTTGGAATCTAAATCTACTAAGTCAAACTTGGATAACATAACTAAGGCATGAAGTGAGATATATTTAAAAGATCGAATCATCTTGTTATATGGCACCCCACCAGGTTAAGCTTCCAAATCCCCCAATCCTTGCTAGCCCTTCCATTCTTCACTTGATCTAATACCTAGGGACATCACATCCCCAACCATGCAAAGGAAAACATCAAATATGTTTATGGTATTGGGCATGTTATAAGTAAAAAAAGTAACTATATTTGTCATAAACAAAAGTTGACATTATTTTTAACTAAAGAAATTTTGAAATATCTTGTAAACATAAACAATTGAGTAAGGAGTACATGCATATTTATATAATCACCCACTTAATGACAGATAATGCTAGGAAATCCCATGATATGCTAAGAAGCCCATAACAAACTCTTGATACCCATAATTGCAAGAGCATGTATAACTTAATCATTTCTCTTAGAAAGATTCTTAATCATGACGTTAATATGATCTTCAAATTTAATCTCAGTCATGATGGGATTTCTTCCTCTTAGCTGATATTGGGATTTCTCCCACTTAAGCATGAGTACATCAAATCTTTTCAATTGCATTATCATAAAAATAACTTTATTGAACGTGATAATCTTAATCTAAAGTATAGAAACCATCAAGATATGAATAATATTGAACATCAGTTAAGATGACTAAAATCTTCATCAACATATTATGTTCTTAATTTATAATAAACCAACAAATAAACCAAGATAAATATGCTCAATAGAAAGACCCATTTACCTTATCAAAAAATCCTAAGTCAAGCCTTGTTGACTTACTTGGGATCTAACCACCTATAATGTGATTAACCATAAGATGTGTTCATTAGGGAATAATCACTAACCCTGATTTTCATCATTGAACTAATGAAGAGTTTGGATGTGGAAAACATGGTTTGAAAATATGTTAGATCAAGAATATGTAAAAGAACATTTCCATTTTTTCCCTATTTTTCTTAGGTCATTTGAAATTTATATGAATTTTGCAATATGAATCAATAAGAAATCAGAAAGTACAATGTGTCATCAATTAAATCTGAAAATATGGCGGATATAGTAAGTGTCAGAAAGACAAAAAACCTAGACTCGTTTCACACATAAATCAAACATGTAGGGGAAAATTGGTGGTTCATAAAATTTAAATAAATCACGGATAATAAAAAAGAGTGTACATAAAAATTCCATAAAATCCTTGTGTTCATAATTTCTCAATTAACATGATAGGGTCACCAAGGACTTTAATGACTTCGGTTGTTCCTTTTATGATTCATGGCGAGAGCACCTAGCCAAGAGACGGAAGCTCCAATTCAAGATAAGATTCACATCCGATCTAGGGAAACCAAGGTTTCCATCATCTTCCTCATATCAAGCTCAAGCCAAGGACCCTTATTGATATTGGAAGGTGCACAACTTCACAGGAACTACTCTAAAAATGGTCGAGGAGCAAACAACAAAATACAAATGAAGATTTGTCATGAATCACCGAGTCCAAGCAAGACATGAGAGTTTGTAGGAATTGGGAAAAGACAAAGAAACAACAATGAAGAAAGAACCAATGTGTCCCAGCGTTTGTTAGAAAAGGTGAGAAATAGGGGAAGGAATTCCAAAAAATCAAGCTACTACAAAAGGTCAAACTACATCTGATATTTGGAAAATGATCGCCTTAAGACCAAGAAGAATTTGTCGCATCATTTGCATGACCATTGTGGTTCTAGGGAGACATGGAAGTGAGCGTTGAAGAGAAAACAAAGTGGGCTATAGGTTACAAATATTGGCACAAACACAACATGAAAAAAAATTAGGAAACATCGACCGGGTGTGGCTGATTCTGATTGAAGTGTCAGTTGCATCGAAGGAGGTAGAGGAGGACGAGACAAGGTGATGGTTACCAAAGATGAAAAACAAGAAGGTTGGGGTGACTTGGGGTGATGTAGGAGCAACTGAGGGTGGAGGAGGTTGTCTTGGGGTCTAGAGTTTCTCTTGGATGCATTAAATAGGGGTGCAAGACACTAGGATGGTGTCTACAACTCTAGATGGCAAGATCCCATCTCGAATTAGGTGTTTTTTAATAAATAGAGAGGTGAAGCAAGCAATACCTCACTGGAAATAGGACACAGAGATAGATTTTTATGAAAAAGAATATTACAAAAAAATGAAGAGATGAGGGAGGGAGAGATTGAGGAAGGGGAGCACTGGAACTGAGTTTAGACTCACAAAAAAGTTGGAGGAAGGATACAACTTGGAAGCTATTGCATCATTAGAATAAAATGTAGATTGTTTGATGGAAGGAGAGGAAAGGAAAGAAAAGAAAAGGAGTGTGTGATAGGAGGATAAGTCCATGACTATTGCTTTTAATCATTGTATTAAAAGTATTTGATTGAATCTTATTCAAACTATTTGTAAACATTTCCTAATTAGTTTCAGGGGTCAAATAATGTCATAATGACTTCAAACTTGAACCACAACTTAGCTAGATATTATATGACCTACCAAGATAACTAGATTCAAGTCTAGGATATATTTTGTACATTAATTCCATATAGGCCTGTATCTTGAATTTTATGCACTTAAAAGGTGAAATAATGTGGATTTTCTTTTCATTGAGTCCCAAGTCCAAGATTAATAATGATCATCCAATCAAAATTTATCTTGCATGCTTTATGCATTTTGGAGATATTATCCTGGAGGATATAGAAAAAAGAAGGGAGACAAATCATCATTTTCTTCTGAAATAGTTTTTTTAATGACACGGAACCCCTCTCGGGCAAGGCCACTTTTGGATCCTGCCCATCCAAGGGTAAACCCTAGAACTAGTTGTGTACATTGGGAACACCATAAAATGCTCAATAACATGGGGCCTTATTTCACCCTGAGGGAAACAACTAGAGTTGAACTCGGGTCCCTTCATTGGAGATTGTTGAGCTGCACTATTGGATACTCCCTCGTCTCCCCCCCAATCTTTTGAAATAGTTGAAATACATTAATGAATACATTAGAACTAAATGGTATTTTGAGTTCCTTTGTTTCTCCCACTTCATTGTTCCATATGGAATGACCTTTTTACATTAAGTCCTTTTGTCAAAAAAACTCTATGAAAGGTTTTAAATTTTTTGGCATGTTACAATTCTACCCACCTTAAAATAAACTTCATCCCCAAAAATTTCTTTAGGTTACTACTCACCTTAGGGTTTAGTTTACCTCTTTAGGTAATGATAGTTAACAATTCAAATCTCACTTAGATTTAGAAATTTTACATGAAAAAAAAGATATGCAGTGTATGACATTTAAATTTCCAAAAAGATTCATGTGAATATGGATTAACTAATACCATAGTCTTCTTCTCTTTCTCTACTTTGTGGTTAAAATCCTATCTTAACTCATAGGAGGTGGATTTTGATTCTTGATCTAGTTATTATCCTTCTTCAGGAGATTAGGGCAATCTGGCTTAATATGTCCATGCTCTTCATAGTTGTATCATGCTCGTGTATTTTACATACATGGACCTACACGAGTCCAATTTCAAGTTGGCCACTGGGGTTGCTCAAGTTCTACTACAACTACAACCTCAAATGCCTTTATCTTTACTTCATGGTTTTTGGGAGGAGGGTGTTGGTTGTTTCTATGGGGAACATCCTTCTTGTAGGATCTTCACAAATGGTTTCCAACTCTAGGGTGAATCAAAGTCTTCTTGAAGAGATTGGATACCTCTTCCAAATAAGGAAAATCTCAAGTTGATTTTGAGTACTTGAATGAACTTCTTGGCTCTATGGACTTTTGTGTACCCATAGACATACTTATGGAGTATGTGAAACTCCATGTCATATTGGGTGACCATCATACCACCACTCTATCTTAGGTTGGCAAATTCCTCCTCCTTCCTCTATAACATAACCTCAGAGACTTAGTAATCTTAGAAGGCTTCAACAAACTCAGACTATGCCAGTGTAGGTGCATCGGCCTCTCTTGAGTTGGGGAAATTCTCTGATCACATATAGGCTGCTCCCATCAGTATGTGCATCACAAATTGAACCCTAGAATGATGGGGGCATCCCAAGTCACAAAAATAGTGTTCCATACCTACGGTCCATTCTTGACCTTTACTGACGAAATCCACTTATTTTCAACAGAGAAAGAGTGGGTCCTTATCTTTAAGAGGTCTACTATTGTCAACTCATGGTGTCTCAGATGATAGGGTCTTTGATCCAGAGCATTGGTGAGTGTTTGAGCTAGATCATCCAAGGTCACCTATGGGTTTTTTTCCTACCCACTTCCTTCACTTAGATAAATATTATCATCATCCATTTTTTCTTTGTCTTTATCATATTTCTTAGGGGCCATCTAAAGAAAGTAAATATACCTAGGGTTCCATATGAATCATATCTTTGCATAGTGTATGTTGTTCTACTTGCTTAGATACCATATTGTGACGCCCATCCAAGTTTACATATGGGAACAGAAGAATTCCTCATTTTTTCATAACATTTGGACACTGAGAGTTGGAGGAACATGACATATATGGTAAACATTACAAATAAACAAATAATCACTATTCATTGATTTGAAACAAATTATTACATAGTTCATGGATAGGAAACTACAAGTGCATCTAAATCTACTAATCCAAACTCGGTTAACATAAATAAGTCATAGTGTGAAAGATATCTAAAATATAGAATCATCTTGGTAGTTAGCACCCCACCTGGTTAAGCTTCAAAGTCTCCTAGTCCTCGTCTTCCCTTCTATTCTTGACTTGCTCTAAAATTTACGTACATTGTAACCTCAACCATGTAAAGGAAAACATAAAGTCAATAAATGACATTGGGCATGTTACCAGAAAATAAAGTAACTGGGCTTATCGTTGTTATATTATTAATACAATCTATTGGAATGCTAGAGGAATCAGAAACAAGGATACTTGTTGAGTCCTTAAAGATATGCTCTCGCAGAAAAGACCTAAGATGGTTGGTATTCTAGAACCACATATCAGTGGTGATGATGCCTTCAATACCATCCGCAGCTTGGGGTTTGACAACTCCCATAGAGTCGAAGCTAGGGGATTTTCCAGAGGCATTTGGATCTGTTGGAACAAGGTCGATTGCAACATCAAGATTAGCAACAGTCATAGACAGTTCATGACATGCCTTGTGAATGATAGTACCTACATCACCTTTATATATGCCAATCCACATATTTAGGTGAGAAAATTGCTATGGAGGCATCTTGTAGAGATGGGGAAGAAGTTTCACAAACCTTGGCTGGCTGTAGGAGATTTCAATGCTACAACCAACCCATGCGAAGGGAAACACTGCAAAAGATTCGATTTCAAAGAAGTTGAACTGTTCACCAACACCCTACTCGAGGCTAACCTCTTTGACTTGGGGTTCTATGGGATGAAGTTTACTTATATACACGGATCCTTACAAACAAGGATTGACCGTGCGGTGACCAACACTGATTTTATACTAAAGTACCCACATTTCGTGGTGGATCATCTTTCGCACGTCTGGTCGAATCACTTCCCTCTTATGATCTGAGATACTACTTAAAGTAGACCCATGTAACGTTTCATGATCAGGAGGTCATGGTCGATCAATGACGACTTCCAGAACACGATGAGGAGCATCTGGGATAGTCATGTAGATTTTCATACTGTGCTGGATAAGGAACGAGCTAGTATTAGTCAGTGGGCCAATGAACATACTACCAT
The DNA here is from genome assembly GCA_963693085.1 of Alisma plantago-aquatica. Taxonomy (NCBI): domain Eukaryota; kingdom Viridiplantae; phylum Streptophyta; class Magnoliopsida; order Alismatales; family Alismataceae; genus Alisma; species Alisma plantago-aquatica. Next base: position 928,871,917 of record OY856411.1, on the reverse strand, counting down.
ACAAGCGATACAGAAAGTTAGTCTCCTTCGGAATATCAATAATCTACAAACCCAACTGGGAGATCAATACGATGAAACCACTGATAAGTTATGCAATGACTTCCTTGATAAATATACTACCATTCTAAGGGAGGAAGACGAGGACTGGAAACAAAAGAGTCATCTATAATGGATACACAATGGTGATCTGAATACAAAATATTACAACGCTTATGTTAAGAAAAGAAGGTGATCCAATTCAATCATAGTCCTTAGAAAACCAGACGGGGAGTGGGCTGAAGAAGAGGAGGAAATCCAACATCACCAAATTGATCAGGAGAAGATTGTATCCTTTATGGGATAGTTCACACAACTCTTTGAAAGCCTCATGCTCGGGTTGGTGGTTCCCATATAGGAATCTAGTGGTGTGTATATAAGAGAAAGAGAGTTGAGAAGTAGATGTTTCATGGGTAGAGACCTATGAAGAGAATATCATAGCATGTTTTGGTTTGTGGTTATATGGCTAGAGCTCGTAAAGTAATCAACTAGTGTCAATGAGGTAATCTGAGAACCCTAGACTAAGAGAGGAAAGATAAAGAATATGCATACAAGATACTCATAGAGTTGAGTGAGCTCAAAGAGACTGAGAATGTAACTACCCTCATGATACGGGTTAGGAGAACCTCAATTGGACTAGATGAAGTTTTGATATATGTTTAATAAGCCACTCACATAAGTTTGTGTAGCACAACCATGATATAATATATGTAAATCAGCTTATCATAATATGTGATTTAATCTTGAGATTTGACATATGGACATGATATGATGGAAAACCTAGAGACGGTTTAATAGATATCAATGCATAAATGGTTAACCATCTACATGAATAATGATGATCATGAAAAAATTGTTAATTAATCTTGTGATGAATTCACTAGTAAATGATGCAATTCATTATGAGCAATGAAATAAGATCATATGAATGAAACATGTTGCACAAGGTGTTAATCTTAGTGCTTAACAAAGATGGAAAATACAGTTGATAGTTAGCACAACATAATGATGAGGGCACCTTGACATAATCGGTTAACTTTAGTTAACTTCTTTGGAACGTGATAGTATGATGTCAAATATTAATGCATGAGTTAAGATAAGGAAGAAAATCTAACATATGAGATATGTAATAACTTAACATGAGTTTCTAAACCCTTTTGAAGGGGTAGTCCCCCCTAGATGCTTTAATAGCCTCCTAGAAGTGGTACATATATGTTTTGGACATGATGTTTATGGGAATGTTGCACCTAGAATAATGTCATAGTTATGGATGAATACCTTTTGGTTGTTCCTTGAAATAAGATGATGGCTTAATTTCGAGGACGAAATTTCTTTTAAGATGTAAATGATGTGAAAGACTGGTTTTTGACTTAATTTCGATGACGAAATTTCTCTTAAGGTGTGTAGGATGTGATGGAGTGGACTTTTGGAATCTCTAAACATCTAGTAAGACAAGTGAATCTTGTGAGTTTGACTTACTTTGAGGTTTCTAAGTGTTTTGTGAAGTTTGAGTGTTGACTGGCGTTGATATAATTATTAAGATCCACAAGTCTATGCTTATTTGAGAAACTTAATTGATTGGTCAAATAATGATATTTTGAGACCAATATTTGATGGGATATATCTAGGATAATAATAAAGCTTTGTTCAAAGTTTAATAATTCTTTTAGATGTTCTATATGGAGTTATTTAGGTATGATCTTAGTGAAATAATGTGCTTGTGGTGCATGACGTAACAAGGATAATATCTTTTTGGCAAACTTCTAATGAAGATGGTGTCACACATCCCTTTTTATCGAGTGCTTGTGCAAAATGGAAAGGAGGCGAGCTTCTTAAAGTCCATGGGTCAAATATAGAATCGGTGGGGCTTTTGATGGCCCTCGGACCTGTTGATCATACATAATCAAGACCTTCATGTCTTTTGCGGTTATAGCCGATCCTCTATAGACCACCCTTCCCACGATGTGTGATGCTCAGACAATGTGGAAATGAGGGGTTCCTAACCACAGCAACTCGAGGCCTATTGAGTACTCTCCACCCACCCTTTATAGAAGCCAGTTAGTCTAGAGAACAAGGCAAATAACCTATAACTCAGACTCTCTCTCTCTCTCTCCATCACCAGCTACCGGTCCTCGCCAGAGATAGACTGCACCATGATGCCCAGAAGTGAGGAGGAGGCAGTGCGATCTAGCCAAAACTAGCTTGACTCATCGCTGACAGTGGCACACCTTCAACCAAGCATAAGGCTTCTTCCCCGCCAATACAGTGTCAAACATCGATGGCCGCTGTTGGATGAAGAATGAAGCAGACCGGAGATGGATTCAGGAAGAAAGGAGCCGAGCACGGAGGCGCCCACGCTCAGGCAGGAGCCCAGCTACGGTCTCCCAAGGATAGATCGTGAGAAGAGTCTTTAAGAGGGAGAAAACGAGAGCAGAGAGGCGTCGATATCTCACCAAGCCGGCGCACGATGCCAACCGGAGACCCAAGGGCGGCAGCGCCACCTGCAGGAAAAGACCAGAAGGCGAGGAGGAAGACCTGGGCTGTCGAGGTAGATGCACGGCTTGGTTTTATGCTCTGGAGATTGTTGAATGTGACGAGAAGGATAGATGAACATGTGATCGCTCGTCAGAGTCCCCCCTGCGGTGACGGCCTGTGCAAGGGGGAGAGATGATGAGCACCTTGGCCTTGAGCCCAGGAGCTAGCTTGAGAGGAGGGTCGGCAGTGCAGATGATGCCTGGTGGATCTGTGAATACCTAAGGAGTAGAAGAGGTTGTCATTGTGGCTCCAGTCAAGCGTTCGATCATCGGCAAGACATGCCTCGGCGCCTCCGCAAGCAGAGACCCAAGCGGGCTTGTCTGTGCGAGAGCGGAGAGGCATCGTGCTGATCGTGAGGAAGAAAGGGACGAGTAGGGTGAGCCCTGAACCAGCCGAATCACGCTTGAACTAGGTTCAAGCGCCGAAAACCGGCCGGATCAACCAAAGTGCAAAGCGCCCCTTAGTGGCTACGTGGCCACGGCCTATTGGCTAGAAAAGGTATTTCCTTCAGAAATTATCAGATCTTGCAAAATTCCTAGTAATTAGCTATGTTGTCAGAAAAATACAAACTTTATACCAAAATGTTCAAAAAAATACGTAGAACAAGATGGAAGTATAATATAGGATTTTGAGTAACTAATATAGTTGATATCATGTAAGATATGTAATGCTTAGTTCTTGGATAATAAATATCAAATGATGATATAAAATTATGGGAAAATGTCATTGACTTCATAATAATGTTTATAAAGCACTGATGTTAGCGATGATCATGTTGGTGTACTAAATTATGTAATTTACTCCATATGGCTAGTTAGGGCTAATAACCCTAAATAATATGTAATAAATACATGCATGTTCAATAAATGATGAAATGCACAGAGTAAGCTCATATCAGTATTTTGAACCTCAGTTTTAATTATGAGATCATAATGATGAACAAAACCCATATTATATGAAGATGAATATTAATACATGTTATAAAACCCTAATCTAGGTTAATGATATAACCTAGGGTTAATATGTGCACAAAAAGGATATGGAACCTAATGTTCAGATGATGAGCTTTGATAATGAGATGTAATCTGGAAAATGACATCAGTGAGATAATCATAAGATAAGAATACAAGTAATGATGCACATATCCTAATGAACTAAGCTAAACCCTAATATGGATATAATTAGGGTTAAGATGAGATGTAAGATGATGAGAATCTGATGGTAGTATGTGATCTTATCTTTATCAGGTTTGACCAAGGATATAGTTGATATCAAGTATATGTAATGATTAGGAATATCTCTTTGGAAGGTACGCCATTACCTCTTACTTGGCTTATTATACAATATGCTTGTGTTATATGTGTAGTAAAATACTTGGCATATGGTATTGGATGAAATGATTTTTCTTGTATGATATCTTGCTTGATTTTCCATACTTATGGCTATGAACACATGAAACATAAGATATTGGATCCATCATATGATAGCACTAAACTCTTTGGTAGTACAGTGCTTTGAAGTGATCTCAAACTCTTTGGTAGTAGATCACATGTGTTAGATCTCAAACTCGTTGGTATTAGATCACACGTTAAATGATCTCAAACTCTTTGGTAGTAGATCATAAGGCCTAAAAACATCAGAGCCCTTGGGGGCAGATGTACGAGATATATGATGGAAATGTGCTTAAAATATGTGTTCTCTTTTGTTAATGAATAACTTTGTGCAAGTATACACTTTTCTTATATTCTTCTATTACTGCCAAGTATATTAGTTTTATCTTATTGCCAAGATATGATGAGAGGTATAGAAAAGACACGTAGGCGTACTCAGTACAATATTCTTGAATATTGTGCTGACGTTTACCGCATGTAATCTTTTGTTTAGGTTTTGGTTATGCTCTCGAAGATCAAGGATAGTGAGAGTTGTGTGGCGAGCTGATGTACAGGTGGACCTGTTGTCTTAAGATCATGTAGTTTAGTGGTAGTATATGTATATGTTAAAGTTTGTTGTTCAATATGTAATATCATATGTTGTAACAATTCATATTGTAATTATATGTCGAATGGTGAACATGTGTGTATGGTTTTATTATTATTCATGTACATGTGCTACTGATTGTTTCCTTCTGACTCCCTTGATTTTCTTCTTCTTAGCCTAGTGTGGGGTGTTTAAATTGGGATTCTCGTTGAGGTGAGGGTTTCAATTTGGATGTCTCACATCAGATTAAGTTTTCGAAAATTCGGGGATGCCACACTTAGGATCCAGTTTAGTATTTTACACATGTATAAGCACCTCTAGGGTCGGTTATAAGGAAAAAACCGACCCTAAAGGTACTTATACGAAGGAAATCTGGCTCTTTCTTGGTCGACGAATTTGTCGACCAATAACCGCTCGGTCGATAAAATCGTCGACCGAGATGGAGCCAGATTCCTTCGTATAAGCACCTGTAGCGTCAGTTATTTCCTTAAAACTGACCCTATAGGGATTTTCGATCGAAAATATTGTCGACCGATAGAATTTTGGTCGACAAATTCATTGATTTTGAATGAGTTTGAGTGTTTTTAAATAACCCGACACGGGCACCGCTTATCTGTAGCGTCGGTTTGTTTGGTTCAACCGACGCTACATGTCTTTCTCTAAATGAAAAAGTCGAAACCTGGTCATTCTTCCTCCCGCGAAAACATTTTTGTTCTATGTTTCTCTCCCGCGACGCCGCGAAACCCTTGCTTTCTTGTGTCATTCCCACCGCGAAGCCCTTGCCTCCTCTCCATGAAGTCGTGCCACCTCTACGTGTTGCCAAGAGGATCGTTGTGTCCGGGCCGTTGCCACCTCTCCGCACCGCAAAATAGAGCTCGTCATCGTGGAAAAATAGAGCTCGTCGTCGCCACCAAATAGAGATCGTCGTCGTCGCCTCTCTACTCTTCCACGAAGGTCGTTGCCTCTCTGTGAAGGTTGTCTCATCCTCCAAAAAGGTCGCCGCCATTTCCAAGTAAGTTCGCTGCTTCCGTTCCTTCATTCCCGCCTACCTTCGTTCCCGCCCGCTGCCATGGTTGCGTCTAGGTCCAATCTCGGTCAACAATTAGTCGACCGAGTGCCCACCTGCACGCAGCGTCCAGGTCCACTCTCGGTCGATGAATTCGTCGACCGAGAGTGGACCTAGACGTTGCGCATAGGTGGGCATTCGGTCGAATAATTGTCGACCGAGAGTGGACCTGCTCCTTATTTATGTGTGAGCTATAAATGTTTTAATCATATTTGTTGTAATATTCACAAATTGTTTTGAATATTATAATGATTTCAATCTTTGGACTGTTGGAAACAGCCTTACTTTGCTAATTTGTACAAGTACTTTTCATTTTATATGATTTGATAACCCAATAATAAAAACATGTCTTTTTTCATATGTAATCATTATATAAATTCTAGAAATTAATACAAGATTAGACATGTGTACTCTTAGATTGACACTTTAGGGTTGATGCATTTATATATTAACTTAGAGACCCATTCAAAATTTACTCATTAGGAGTAAACTTTAGATAGTCCCCGGTTTGGGACTATTTTTGGATATTTTAATCTCACTTAGGATGTACCTGTACAATGTATGTTTAGTTTTGTAGATTATTTTAGTAGGATTTCTTCATTTGTTCTCTGGGTACATATGTGAGTGGTTATTTGCCATTTACATCGGTGTACTTGGAGAACTTAGGGGAAATGCTGCTAAAATTTTCTTCAAAACTAAACATACATTATACAGTTACTAGTGAGATTAAATATTCAAAAATGGGATAGTATATAAGTAATTAACTTCCTATCAATAAAAACATACAGATTATTATAGTATCAATATTAAACTGTTAGTTTTATAATTAATTTTAATGTGATATAGAAAATGGATCAAAGTTGGATGTCTATCAAGAACCGTTGCAGTCCAGAGTTTGCCAAAGGTCTTGATGAATTTATCAGATTTGCTGAGGAACATAGGAAACTACCTACATATAGGCTATATTGTCCATGTAGAAATTGTTGTAACAATTTGAAAGTTGATACTGGTGAGGAAATTAAGAATCATGTCATATGCAATGGGATCATACAAGGTTATAATGAATGGTATTGGCATGGAGAGAAATTGAATTATGGATTAGAAAATGTCGATACTAATAGTTGTGGCATAGAAGATATAGATATTGATGATAATGTTAATGATGAACCGATTCAAGATGACCAGATTCAGGATGATATGGTTGATGAGATGCTACGTAGTTGTCAGGACAATGTCATTGATCCACCTTCTTTATTTGCAAACATTGTCCATGATGCTGAAAAACCATTATATAAGGGTTGTACTAAGTTCACGAGGTTGAGTGTTGTGATGCGATTATATACTCTTAAAGCTCAAAACCGGTGGAGCGATAAGAGTTTCACTTCACTGTTGTCTTTGTTAAAGGAAATTCTTCCTGAAGGCAACGAGCTTCCAATTTCAACATATCAAGCAAAGAAAATAATGTGCCCAATGGGAATGGAGGCTAAGAAGATTCATGCATGTCCAAATGTTTGTGTGTTATTTCAGAAGGACTATAGTAATTTGATAAATTGTCCAAAATGTGGTGCGTCAAGGTATAAGACAACAAATTCAACTAAGGCTAAAAATGGCTCTTCTGCCAAGGTGATGTGGTATCTACCAATAATACCACGATTTCAACGCTTATTTGATAATACAGAAGATGCGCAAAATTTGTCTTGGCATGGGGAGTTAAAGGCCAATGATGATGGCATTCTACGACATGCATCTGATTCACCACAATGGAAGAAAATTGATTTATTATACCCTCAATTTGGTAAAGAACCAAGAAACTTAAGACTTGGACTCTGTACAGATGGAATGAATCCCTATGGTACATTAAGCAGCCAACATAGCACGTGGACTGTTATGATTGTTATATACAATCTTCCTCCTTGGTTGTGTATGAAAAATAAGTATGTGATGTTGTCAATATTGATATTAGGGCCCAAGCAACCTGGAAATGATATTGATGTTTACCTTCAACCTCTAATTGATGACCTAATGAAACTATGGGAAGAAGGTATTATGACATATGATGCTTCACGTAAAGAGATCTTCAGTTTGTGTGCTATGCTATTTTGCACGATTAATGACTTTCCATCTTATGGAAATTTGTCTGGATATAGCATAAAAGGATACAAAGCATGTCCTATTTGTGAGGAAAATACTGATTCAATCAGACTGAAACATGGTGGTAAAATCACATATCTTGGTCATCAGAGATTTCTCCCACCAGTGCATCCTTATCGAAGGCAACGCAAAACCTTTAATGGGTCAACTGAGGAACGAAGTGCTCCTAAACCTATACCAGGAAATGTTGTATATTATAGGGTGAAACATATTGTTAATGAATTTGGAAAGAGTTCAAGTAGTCGTCCACTCGCATGTGACAAATCTCTATACAAGAAGAGGTCAATATTCTGGGATCTTCCTTATTGGACATCTTTGACAATTAGACATTGCATTGACGTCATGCATGTTGAAAAAATATTTGTGATAGCATCATTGGTACGCTATTGAACATACCAGGAAAGACTAAAGACGGCATCAAATCTAGAAAAGATTTATAATTAATGGGTATAAGAAAAGAATTATCAATGGAGATCAGGGGTCGCCGCACATATTTACCACCATCTTGTTACACTTTGTCAAAGAAGGAGAAAAAGACTTTCTATGAGTGCTTGTATAATATTAAGGTTCCACAAAGATACTCTTCTAATATTCGTAAATTGGTATCAATGAAGGATCTAAAGTTGATAGGTCTCAAATCTCATGATTGTCACACCTTAATGCAACAAATTCAACCTGTGGCTATTCGATCTATATTGCTGAAACATGTAAGGTTTGCAATCACAAGACTTTGTTTCTTCTTTAATGAAATATGCAACAAAGTGATACATCCTGATACTCTCGATAAATTACAGAAAGATGTAATTGTTACCATGTGTTAGCTTGAAATGTACTTTCCTCCTTCATTTTTTGATATCATGGTTCATCTTGTAGTACATATTACAAGGGAGGTGAAGATGTTGGGTCCAATTTTCTTACATTGGATGTATCCATTTGAACGCTACATGAGTGTTTTTAAAGGTAATGTTCGGAATCGTTATCGTCCTGAAGGGAGTATTGTTGAGGGTTACATGGCTAGGGAGGTGATGGACTTTTGTAATGATTTTTTGAATTGCAATAGCGATCTAAAAAATTCCCATCACACTAGATCTTATTGTGGCAAAGGAACTCTGGGAGGACGAGTGAAAGGAATCTGTCGTGAGTTGTGGGAACAAGCACATTTGTATATTTTACACAACATCGATGAAGTTAGTAGCTACATCAAAGAACACAATGATCTTATCAAGAGAAATCATCCGCGATCCAGTTGAATGTGGCTTGTAAGAGAGAATAATCGAACATTTATTAGGTGGTTTGAAGAGAAAGTATTTAATCAACTATCTGAATCACTGAATAATGTTGCTGAGAACATAAAATGGCTTGCCTTTAAGCCAAAAATGGATGTCATGTCATATGAAGGTTATAACATAAATGGATTTTCATACTACACAAAGCGTCAAGACGAAAGTAGTGTGGTCCAAAATAGTGGGGTTACTGTTCAAGCTTGTTCGTTGTATTTTTCTAGTGCCAAAGATAAAAGACCACACGAAGCTGAGATGTCATATTATGGCGTCATTGAGGACATATGGGAATTGGACTATACAAATTTCAGAGTTCCTATCTTTAGGTGTAATTGGGTTGACAACAACTAAGGAGTTTTAGTGGATGAGTTGGGTTTCAAATTGGTGAATTTTGAAAAGATTGGTGAGAAAGATGAGCCATTCATCATGGCAGACCAAGCAAAACAAGTATTCTATATTGATGACCCTGCAAATAAAAATTGGTCGTCGTTCTTCATGGAAAAAGACAGTTTACTGTAGATCCTATAAATGAATAAGAATACTACAAAAAGTATGATGATTCCAGTCCATTCTCAGTTGGTTTGCCAAGTGTAAATGTTGAAGATAACAACGATGAATATTATAAACGTCATGACCATGTTGAAGGAATTTTACTTGACTAACAACTCAACCAATACTAAAGGCATGTATTCTTTGAATTATTTATTTTATTATCATTCAAGCAAATAATATTTTTAATATACATCATATATCATGTATACCTTATCACTTGTGCTTTTATTATCACTTATTTTTTTTATCATGTATACTTGCAGGTTCTAAAATGGCGAGTGAAGATGAACATTCTGAGCATGAGCATGAGCACCATGAGGATGGTAGTGGTGATGCTAAGAAAGGTAGAGGTCCCACACTGATGCGTAGGCTGCAGGAGCTCAGGGCTAAAGGGGATAAATTGCCAATCCAATTTAATATCACAGGAGCACCTGTTGGGGAACATGCTAGTTCTTTCAAGCATTATGTAGGGGTGACTGGACGCAGTAAGGTGCCAATAGATATAGAAAATTGGCATGATGTTCCTAATGCCAAAAAAAGACCTCATATGGAAAGATATATCTGTGAGTGGAAGTGATATTATTTTAATATGTTTTTTATCTATTGATTCTAATTTAGTTTGCTTGGAATTAATTCCTTTTCAAAACAACATTATTAATTGCTTCTTTTGTATGTATAGGGTGTTTTTCATCTAAATGAAAAAGATCACAAGAAAAGAGTGCTACAACGTTGTGGTGTAAGATGGAGGGGTTTTAAGACATATCTCGCAAGGGAATTTATAGATAATCCTAAACAAAAGAAGAAAGCAACAGATGTATATATTTTTATAGATCCCGAGGAGTGGGAAAGATTTGTTGCAGCTAGGAGATCGAAAGAGTTTTAGGTAATAAAGATTGTGATGTATTGTATGAATCTTTAATTTTATACAATTAAGGAGGTGAATCTTTTTATACATGTTTGCCAAGTCTAAATTGCAATACCTCAATTTAAATGATCAGGCTATCCACCAGGCTCAAAAGGAAAGACGGGCCAAAAATGTGCATGACCATCGCTTGGGGGCCGGTGGTTATGCCTTCCGCCGCCAACTATAAGAGAAGCAATCCTCTTCTGGAGAAGAATCTAGTACAACTCAAGTTGAGCGTCGACCCCGACACTTGACATGGATTGTTGCTAGAAAGAATCGAGCAGGTGAAATTGTCAACCCTGCAACTAAGGAGGTGGCACAAAAGATGGTAGGTTTATCCCAACTAAGTAAAGAGTAACTCCCATAAACTTAGATTTATTTATCTAATTGATATTGTGATTTAATATTTTTATTAACTATGAATAGATTGATCTCCACGAGCAAAGGAAGGATGGAAAGTTCATCCCAACTGGCCACATGGATGAACTATCAGTTGCTCTTGGTACGAAGGAGCATCTTGGCCATGTTAGGGGATTAGGAGCTGGCATAGGATTCAAGTCTTATTTTGGCCGTTCACAATCTAAAAGAGGTTGTGCAGGAGGTCTTACACAAGAGGAGGTTGAAGCATTAGTAGTGCAGAAAGTAAAAGAAATAATGTCTTCATTTCAGCCTACTGAACCTTCTCAACCTATTCATACTGCGCGTCTCTCAAGTGATGAGGTACAAGCCCATGCTCCAGTTGTAGAAGGTCATGGGAGCACTCCCAATGACCCACCACAACAATCTGTAGTAAGTTTTTGTTCTATATGTTGTGTTATTAGTATGATATATATGATAATATATATAGTTGTAACATGTATCTGTTCTACTACTTCTTATATAACTTATATTATTTCAATCTAGGTTGGTATGAACTGTAAACTTGCAGTGGAGGTTCCAGAATATAATGTTGTGGCATCGGGCATGGTGTACAACCTTGGTGGTACATTATATTGCCAACAAATTACTGATGACATTTGTCGTGTGTCCATCCATCTTGTGTATGACGGAATGGGGGACAAACCACTACCCATACCTAATCTTGAATATAGTACAGTTGAAGAAGCTGAGGGTGCTATGGTGGGTTGGCCTAGACACTTGATTATCAATGATAAGGTATACCTTATTTCTACCATATTTTTCATATTTGACTGCATATATGAAGTCGTGTAATATAAGTATGTAATTTAATTAACAGGTTTGTAAACCAAAAAGTAAAAAATTCTACTAGTTGTCCTCCTATGCCCAAGCCATCTTTCATTCCTGAAGCTACATTCGACGAATTGGGAAGCAAATGTAAATGTTTGTGTCGATACTTAGCCAACCAAAGCTCAGGATCACATATGTTGGTCAATTTAACAGAAGATGCAGCTGGGAAGGACTTTGAGAATTTTATTTTTCTTGATGATATTATAGAGTTGTTCTGGTATGATTGGCTAAATACTTCGGTAATAGAAGTATGAATAAGGTAAGGATTTATAAATATATATATATATATCAAATTCCAATACACATTTTTAGCTTAGTTCTATATATGGAAATAATTACAAATGTTTTACAGCCATTTATATACTGAGATCACAAACTTTGATATAAGGAATGTTGGATTCTTAGTTCCTTCAATCACTAGTCAAGTGGAGACAAATTTTGAGGATGTGAATGAGTACTTCTCTACTGTATTCAAATATTTTTCTAGTGAAGGGAAGGAAATTATCCTAATTCCTTTTAACGTGAAGTAAGTATTATTATTCAATATAATTTTAGTAATGAATAAAATTATTTATTTTAATGTTTGTTTTATTCTTACTTAGAGCTAGACATTGGGAATTAGTGGTCATTTCCCCTAAATTGATGACTCTTTATTATCTTGACCCAATGGGTAAAACAACAAGGAATCACAAACTGAAATTGCCAGCTATGGAGTAAGTATAAATTTAGTCAATGCTTCAACATGATATTTCTATTTAGAATTTCTATTTTACCAATTATTATTTAATTGATAGGGGTATAAAGGCTTTTCGTGATGTTGGAGGAAAAATACTCAAAAATTTAAAGACATTGACTTTGAAAAATGTCAAGGTAGCTACTTTGACAATTGCTTATTCTTATATGTATTAATTTTCAATTCTAATATATATGTCAACTCTTATAGTCTTATCTCAACTGCTGTTTATAGTAGTTTACTAACATTAAGTATAATTTGTTATTTGTAGTGTCCTATGCAAAATAATGACTGGGCTTGTGGCTACTATGTAATGAAATATGTGCAAGCTATTGTCAAACAAGCATCACATGACATTCAGACTATAAGTCAGGTAATAAAGAATAACATCATAAATTTACAAGTGATTGTAGTTATTTTATAAAATATTAGCATGTGCATTTTCTGTTACAGATCTTTACAACTCAGCCTTACACACTTGTGGACTTGAATGAATTTCGAGAAGAGTGGTCAGATTCTTTTCTAAATGAAGTCAATATAGCATTGGATTAAATATGCCAGTTCCATTTATGTATGTGGTTTGAGTACTCTATCATATTTACTTTTGTATCTGATTAATATCATCTCAGACTTACAATCTATCATTTTGTAAATTTTTATGTGATTATGAATCATTTTTGTCATGAATGTGTGGTTCTGAATGGTGAAGGTTGAGCATCAATGCTCCCCTCTCCCAGAATATATGAATCTTCTTGTTCTTCTATTTCATTTTCTGTAAAAATTAAAAAAAATCATAATTTCTAGCGTCGGGTTTTTAAATAACCGACCCTAAAGATTGAATAACCACTTCAGTGTGATCCTCGGTCGAGAAAATTTTTGACCGAAATAATTTCGGTCGACAATTTTCTCGACTGAGAGAGTTTTACAGGGTCGTTTTTTTTTTAAATAATCGATGCTAAAGATTGAATAAACACTTCATTGTAATCCTTAATTGAGAAAACTTTCGACCGAAATAATTTCGGTCGACAATGTTCTCGACCAAAGATTACACTGAACTGTTTATTCAATCTTTAGCATCGGTTATTTCAAAAAAAAATGACCCTATAAAAATCTCTCGGTCGAGAAAATTGTCGACTGAAATTATTTCGGTCGAAAATTTTCTCGACCGAGGATCACAATGAAGTGGTTATTCAATCTTTAGGGTCAGTTATTCCAAAAAAACCGACCCTGTAAAACTCCCTCGGACGAGAAAATTGTCGACCGAAATTTTTTCGGTCGAAAATTTTCTCGACCGAGGATTACACTAAAGTGGTTATTCAATCTTTAGGGTCGGTTATTCCAAAAAAACCGACCTTGTAAACGATATCGGTTGAGAAAATTTTCGACCGAGATCATTTACAGGGTCGTTTTTTTGGAATAACCGACCTTACAAGCTCCTTTTTTTCTCGCCTGGGTCAAATTTTTTACAACCTTTTGCGTCGGTGTTTACTTTGTAAGGTCAGTTTTATTTGGTCAAATAAACTGACGCTATAGAGAAAATTCTATAGTGACGACCACTTAGGCGTCAGTTATAAAGTGACGTTGCAGGCTTAAAAAAACTGACGCTACAGACAATTCCTGTACTAGTGTCTAGGTTAATAATCTTAGTGAACTAGTGTGCTATTCGATTGTGTATCAATTTTTGTACCATTGATGGGGACAACACAACATTTTTCTGATCCCAAATTTTTTATTTAAAATATTTTTATTTTTTTTGCCTTCGGACAAAACATTTTAGAAGTGCTACTCCTCCTTCTGCTGAGCTTCCATTCTAGTAGTACATTTTTTTCCTTCTGTTGAGTTTCCATTCCAGAAGTACATTTTTTTCTGCACTCTTAACTACCATATTAATTGTGCATGTGATGCCCACCAAATGTTGATTCCACACCTCCAATTGTTTATTCGGTATTAGAGAACCTAAGGATGATTTCAATCGATGATGATGATCATGATCCTATCATATTCAATCAAGTAGAACCAACTCCAATACCTGAAGCTCCACCAATCACTTCCATTGTGAGTGTTAATCTAGTTGTTGTTAATGACCAATCTGCTTCTATTGAACCCTTTATGTATAATGAACTGTCACCCTTGGAAGATATCCAATGTGAAGTAGAAGAGGTTCCATAAAACCTTGATCAGGAGATGGATAGGTGTTTTAACAAATTTAAGGATGCTACAAATGAAGAACTTTGTTTAGCTAGGGTAGCAGTTATATGGGGCCCCGACTATCCATATAAGTCAGAAAATGAATGGATGAAGGCCTATGTGGATAAATTCCTGAATCAAAAATCTTTTAAAAAAAATGTTAAGGACTGGTGGGCTCAAAGAATGTCCCAACAACCTAAGGCTCCACCACCCTTCTCGATTGCATGCCCAGATTTGGATGTTTACAATAATCACCCCATCTTGGTTGAGCCTATTGTGGCCATTGCACCATCACCTCCTTAGGATGCACTGATGGAATCTTTTTAAAGGCTTCCTCATTAAGAGCACTATGCCCCACCTCAACCAATTCTTGTTCCACATCCTGTTCAACTTAATGAAGTGATTCCACCTTCACAAGAACCTTACATGCCACCATTATATTGTGAGGTGATCCTCTCTGAGCCTCTTGAGTTAGGCACATGTTCCATGAATGAATCAGATCTCCCCTTCAACATAGTAAAGGATCCTGGTGACTCCATAGGCATCCATGTTGATGGGATATTTTATGAAGAAGAGATGGAGAACTCCCCAATAGAGATGGAGTATCCTGTGTTAATCATTTTGATTATTATGATGACAATTACACCATATGTGAGTCATCCACACAAAATCCAATGGCTTCCATCCATGGGGCGAAAGATCCAGATGCACCTTGTTGCATAATCCTCCAAGAAGACTTGCAGCCCCATGTGATTGTTTACTCGACCGACAAACAAGTTCTTTCAATATTGGCACCCTCTCCACTACATGTAGATCTAGGTGACAAAAAGATACATGAGCATATTCTCCACCCAATCATCCAGATCTAACATTACATGTGTTATTTATTGGTCACCCACCAATCTCCCCCGATCCACATTCATCTCCTACACTTCCTTCACTATTGAAGAAAGATCTATAGATTCTACTGGAAGGACTACTAGGTGATAAGAAACATCATGTTAATCAACCAAAAAGCCCCTTCGAGCTTCTACGACCACCCATCGACCGTGTATACTATGAATCTAACTTTTGCAAGTTTCCATCCCTCGTCAACATTCCATTTAATTAGAAATTTTTTGAGCTACCAGGGCCTCGTGGTGAACCCAAGAATTTTCTTCCCTCCATCTCGGTATTGGGTTTGGCTTGGTACAAGAAAAATTCTAGGTCCGGGGTGGAGGTGGGTGGTATGCTTCTATTCCACCCCCATCTTTTCCCTTATTTGCTTTATTTTGTCTTTTTATTGTTTTGCATGTATTTGCTTTAGTTCATGGTCCTTATCTCGACGACCATCCCTTTTTTTATTCCCTTTGCTGTAAAAAGGCCATTATCTAGTCATCCCATTAAGTAGACATCTATCATTGTACCCCAAAATGAATTTAGTAAAACTTTTGCAAAATTTGTTACAAATTGCCATGTCTGAAACCATAGTGTCACCTAGGACCCCAAATAACATCACTCCTTGGAATAGTTGGCAAGTTATAACGAATCAGTTAGAACTAAGCATAATTTTTCCCTATATTTAAAAAATGGATTATCTTGTTATAAAACTTGTATGATTTAAATTATAGAAATATTCAAACTAGAGTATTGACACTCTCTAAAATATATATATAGATATATATATATATATATATATATATATATATATATGTGTGTGTGTGTGTGTGTGTGTGTGTGTGTGTGTGTGTGTGTTTTGAAGTTATAACCACAAGCACATCTCTTCCTTCCATCTATTTTTCTTCAAAAAAGAGAAGCAAAGAATCACCACTAGACAAAAATCAAGTCTGAAGTGGCATGCTTGCCAAAACAAAAAAATTACATACCCCACAAAGAGGAGTACCATCAAAAGATGTCAAAAGTGCACATGAAAACAGTTGTGACCAATGTAGGCACAACTCCACAAATTCATATCCCGAGTCAAATAGAGGATGGATCAATATTTTTCATCACTTCCTTCTTTATTTTTGCACCACCCAGTTCTGTCATGTTCTTGTGCAACAACTTACAAAAAAATGAGAGTGTCAAAGCAAAAGTAAGATGAAGCCTATTTTTCTACGAAATATCAGTTTAGAAGAAATATGTAAAAATTATTTTAATAGGGAATATAGAACCTTATGCTATGTGGTTCTAGGAGATTGTGTCACTTGGCAAAAATTTGGAGGTAAGGGTTATAGTGATGTTACAAAGGCAAGGATGACATGTTGCGAGTATAAAGTCGACTTTGTTTTAAATTTAATTTTCTTGTGACAAGCAAAGATTCAAGTCTGGGGTATTTTGATGAATGCATATTCATCTATCTTTTTCATATTTTTCATAATCCTTCTCATTAGAAATTATCTCTTTTTCAATCATTTCTAGGACCAAATTGCAATTTACACACTTATTGATTTATTTTGAAAATACTTATATACTTTCTCATTTTTTGTAGGGTTTTCTCTCCAAAGCTAATTTCTGACCCACTGAGCCTGCGAGATGGACGTTTCACTAGGCCCAGACGGTCAGCTCACCCCCAAAGATCCCCACGTTCGGAGACAAATGGCCACCTTGGCCTCGGCTTAACCAGTTACTTCAACATGCCATATGGGCATCTCGATTCAGCGAGATTGTCGTCTCATGGACCAGACGAGCACCCAAGCGAGCCCAGACAGCTAGGTCACTTGACCTAGAATCAATTTAGTTTGAAAAGGGAGTTGCCACTAATTTAGGGTTCTAACCCTTTGATTAAGCTCACAACTACATGAGACGGGCGTCCCACATCACCCAGACGGCCATCTCAGACATTTCTTTGAGCCTAAGGTTGCAACCAAATGGCGCCACCACTACCCACTTGAGGGTTTTGATTCAATCCTTCTATATCCACACCAAGTCATCACTAGACGAGATGGCAATTTTATGGCACGGGATCAGTATCTTTAAGTAGTCACCACTACCTTATTTCTCTCCCTCATTTTAGGGTTTCCACCCTTCCTTCCCCTATAAAAGGAGGGGGGACTCCACTAAGAAAAGGGTCCTCAATTTTTGTACTAGCATTTCATATTGAAACTTTGTTACTCTCAATTATTAGTGTAATCTTTACACATTACAATACAATTGAGGTTATTCATATTTGGATCTTGTGTTATTCTTGTTCTTTATTTCTTATTCTTCTCAGGAAACAGACGATTAAGGGATCAAGCCATTTAACTAGAATCACCTAGATCTCTTTGGAGATTTTCTTTTCTAGTTGTCTATGGCTTCATTCCTTTCTTCTCTTGCTTCCCCTCTTATGGCTAGTGAGTAGTCTCTTTATCAAGACAAGGGGAATAGCCCCTTGGCCATTGTGTTGATCTGATTAAGTTTATATGATTTTTTTATATGGATGGCTTTTGGTTTAGAAAATCATTGATTTAAATGAAGTGATTACTCATTTTCATCGTGAGTTAATTCTGGCAGATGTGACCGTGGAAATCGAAATTTAGAACGACCAAACTAGTTGCATGAGGATTTGGATGCAACCGTAGAAAAATCCCCATTGGGATGATGGACTATGAAGCATGAGCTCCAAGACCAATGGATTCACGTGGAGTTTGTCTCTTATTCTTTGTTTACAAATCATCTGCATGCCCGCATGTATCTATAATCATCACATATTCAATGATCTTATCTTCACTTTGGCTAAGGTGGTGAAAACCCCTAAGCCTCGATGCTTTCTCTCATTTGATTTTAATCATTTCTTCAAAGCTTGTATTCATTTCGTCTCTTTTAACTTCAGCACTTTACTTCTTATTTAGATAATATTGTGCAAACAATCTTCTTTCTTTACTTCCTTGTATTAGAATAATCTTTTCTTTTCTTTGCCTTAGTGTAATATTTTACTTTCTTTGCACTTTAATTTCTTATTCTAGCGTAATTGAACAACCCCCAACTAGAATTTACTTTTTGTTCTTTAATCAAAAATACCAAAAAGAAATAATTTCAAAAATCAATCGGGACTAAAAGATAACAATTCTAAAAAATGACATCATGTGGGATCAACCCTTCTATACTAGCATTAACTAGAAAGTAAAAAAGGATTAAACTCTAGGATAATAATCTTAGTGTTCGACGCGTATCAATTTTGGTGCCATTTTTGGGGACAACAAATCACTTTTTTTTAACCCCAAAAAATTTTTGAATAATTTTTACAGTTTTTCCCTTCTGAGCAAAATTCTAGAAGTGCTACTCCTCCTTCTGTTGAGTTTCCATTCCAGCAATATGTTTTTTCTACACTCGATATTAACTATCATTTTAATTGCTCATGTGATGCCCACCGAACGTCGATTCCACACTGACAATTTTTTATCCGGAACCAAAGAAGGCAAGGATGATTTTAATCAATGATGATGAATATATAATCTTCAATCAAGTATAAACTCAAAGATAATAATCTTAGTGAATTGTTGTGCTTTTCGATGTGTATCAATGCTCTCCTTGATTCCATTGTGGTCATACCCAATTTCCTTTTTTCATCTTAAAGGTTACTTGTTCTTGCTATGTGTCTCCCCTCTCATATCCATCCAAACTCTTTTCCTACAACCACTGAGGGTTTCTCACATTCTTTTTCTTTTTTTTTCCTTATTTTCTATTTTTTTCATAATCAATCGTGTTGATGGTAAGTTGTAGATATTTCCCCAAATCTCAACCTTGGTAATAGTATCTCAAGTATAATGGAATTCTATCATACATTTTGGATAATTCCACCTTGATCACGGATGTACATAAACTACACATAAAAAATACAAGTGCATGTATCAATGTAATATAGACCTAAAGATGTCTAGATATCGAACATAGGGAAAACCTATACACAGAAATTACTACTAACAGTGACCCAATCAGTTAGGCCTGAGAAAAAGGGTAAATTGGTTGTATTGATAATTAATATTTCAAGAATTAAAACTAAGATTAAAGGTTGTGATCACAAGTGAAATGAATTCCTTAGGATTGTGGTGTCACCATGGCTCACATTGCAATTAATATCATTTCATTAATATTAATCGCTCCTAACCCTGGACAAAGATACATGTAGCAAGAAATACCCACTCTCGTAGCGTAATTCACTACCTATCCTAATACCAATCCCACTCTCATAGCAATTGTATTATTATTTAGGTGCTTCACTGAAATCTTTGGGTTATTTTCTTCATATTCGTAAGTCCTTTCTGAAGGTGCAATATAAAATGTATAAATCTATGAGTATTCCAACCCTTTTCCCTCTTTTGAAGATATTAATGGTATAAACAACTACCTACGATGATCAAGCACAAATAATTCATGATGCTCTCATATAATTATGTCCACATTTAAAGAGAAACATGTATTGTAAATCATAATCGTCAATTACAATGCAAAATCGGACTACTCCCATATCCTAAAGAACAAGGGGATCAGACCCGCATGATTTCCATTGTCATACACATGGGAGAAGAGAAGAAAAATGTGGGAAACATTAGAAAAGCTAAAGTAACCCCTGAAAAAGTTGGTATGGATGACTCCCTCTCATGAACATGATGATTTGATGTCTTTTGGCTACAAATCTACCCATTGGATGTCTTTTGGCCGTATCCTCTCCTTTCTCCTCTCCCCTCTCTCAGATGTTGTGAAATTCAATAAAACATGATTCTTAGGTCTGGCCAAACTCCCCCTAAGTCATAGACATTGTAACGT
The DNA here is from genome assembly GCA_963693085.1 of Alisma plantago-aquatica. NCBI lineage: Eukaryota > Viridiplantae > Streptophyta > Magnoliopsida > Alismatales > Alismataceae > Alisma > Alisma plantago-aquatica. The sequence continues at coordinate 928,851,521 of OY856411.1, read as the reverse complement.
CCCAGGACTTTGAGGCAGGCATTACAGACACAACTTAGGGTGTCATTAATTCCCAACCTTTAGATTAACTATAATTTATGATCTTGCCTGATCCTGATGAGTTGGTACTACCAACTAGGTGTCAGTAGTATCACCGCCCTCGATAAGTTGCGGCTCTGATGCAGTTTTTAGTACTATGGAGTTGATGTTGGTAGTACTAATATTTCTCAAGATTTTTTGAGTCCTCCCTATAAGGTTCTTGATAATACCGACTTCCTTCATTAGTACTACCAAGTTTTCTCAATTTTTCTTATTCCTTTTGGATCACATGTCATTACTACCAAGTTTTCTCAGTTGCACTTTTTTTTCTTCTGATCACATGTTGGTACCACTGACAGGCAGGTCGGTAGTATCGGGCTATGTAATTTCTTTTAGATTCACCTAAAATTCCACAAAAAATGAACATATGCTCCAAATAATAATGAATCTACTAGGAACATTGAAAATATATCTATTTGATGCAATTAAGTAGCACATGCTAATGATGTTAAATAATGCACAAAAGATATCAAAATGAACAATAAGTGCAAAAAAAATCCAGAATAAACAACATGTGAGAATGACAATTATTCAATACATCAAACTCCATTGATCTTAAATGTTGCTCGTCCTCACAAAACACACCCTCAGATCTATTTGAGACAAGTCAGCAAAAGGACATAGAATATGAATTTCCATTCTCAACTATCCCCCCTGGCGGTCCCAAACTGGACTTTATTGACCACTAAATAATCAACTACTCTCAAGTGACCAAAAATATCCATTAAAGATGTCAATCCTCAGATCAATGAAACACTATCAATAGAGCAGTTAATATCACAGTCAATCAGGCATTCACTTGGTGCATCATGTGAGTTTGTATCTACGTTGCTCTTTCCTAACTACCAACTACTTGGTAGCAGTTCTCCTTATAAGAATGTAATGAGGAGATTAGTCATGCATGTGACCTACCAATAAGAGAAATGATTGTATTAAGGTGTGTGACTTGTGAATAATCACAAGTAAACTCCAAATAATTTATGCAAAAATAAAGCATGATGAACCTAATCATGAGGGAAATGATTAAATGCATGAATTCTATTGCCTATTGCTATGGGTGGAATGAAACATGTATTCAGTATCTCATCAAATGAATGAGAGTGCAATAAAGAAGAAAATGCATCATATGAATGTTTTTGTTTCTTTCTGAAGTAGAATTCCAACCCTGAGTTTAGGTCATCTTTTCTCCCTCTTTATTTCATAATATTAAATAATTTTCTTTTCTTATTTTTCATTGGCCCACTATTTTAGCATGGTAGAAAGTTATGCTTGGGCTTCACTAACATATCTCATTCATTTTCTTCTTCTTGTTTTTCCTGAGGGTATGGATGTGTATCCATGTACTCACATTTCATTAAAAAAAACCACATGATGTAAAATGAATGATGGAACATGCATGCTATCTACATGTAATTATTATGCAACTAGATGATATGCACAAAAGTTGTTTAAGCACAATTTTTTTATCATTTTGTAATTGATGCATCGAAAGAAAAACTAACTATCATGTCACCTATTATGCCACACAATACAATCAAAGTAGGCAATTTGGGTTACTTGATCATCTTAAAGTGGCACATCAAAATGGATGGAAAATGGATGGAATCACATAGTTAAGAGACAATCCCTTTCTTGAACTATGATATGTCCCTCCACCAATGACATGTGTACATGGTAACCTTAAGATTTCTTTCTAAAATTTCAATTTAAGGTCCCATTAATTATTTGATCAACTCAGGCTCAAACCCCATCTTTATCCACTTTACATTGATAAATAATATTTCCATTCATATCAAGTGTCCAAAAGCTGACTAGTCCATACACTTCCTCTAGGTGATGTCACTCAAGAAATTTTGCAACTAAGCTAAAATTTTCAATTTTTCAATTTTTCATTGCACAAACATGGAAGACAGACTCTATGATGCCAAAGCTAGAAATCATGCTTATACTACTCCACAATTACTCTAGATAGATTGTGGATCCTACAACTTGGAATAATAAAAACTAAAAAGAAAATAAATACCAAAATAAAAATAAAGGATAGAGTTGTTTTAACACTCCCCTAAGCTTGAACTTGACGATGTCCTCATAGTCAAAATCCAAATTAAGAGGTGGAACAATGGTACCGATCAATATGGTGGTGGTGGTGGTTGTTGCATGGTCGGGTCATAGGGATAGAATGTTCCATGAAACGTGAGTGGCTGTTTTGGCATTTCTGGTGGTTGTGGATAGCCACCAAAATAACCTTGACTTCAATAGTTGTTAAAGAACAAATATTGGTAGTTCTCCATCCTCTGCAAACAAGTATGCATGTTCTCCTGGTTGTCCATGAGAAGTCTCTCATTGAAGATGGTTTGCTAATTTTTATATAGCCATCCTTGGACATCTTGGATGTCTGCCAATGTCATTGTCTTATGTTGTTTCCCTTGTTGGATCTATTGTAGCATTCCAATACATACCTACCATCAATTATGGACCATCCTCCTTGGAAGGTGGTGGAGTAGAAGAACTAGAGGCTCCATGTACTCTAGCACGCTTGCGAGGGACTTGCCTCCTCGTGGCTGGGATGGTGGCCTCCTCCTCCACATCTTCATCTTACTCCTATTGTTGCTCTTGCTCGACATCTTATTCTGCTTCATCTTCCTCCGTTTCATCCTCTATAGGAAACCTCATGTGATACACTTCTTGCAAGTTGAAAATAGGATCAGGGAGCTCCCTATCATGGTACTGGTCATCAACTGTACAACATGCGTACACCTTCCCATGATGTAGGTTGATGAGGTTCGCTCTCTTAAAATGTTTTAGATCTAACTTGGGAGAAGCCTTCAAATATTTGGAGGTGGAGAGATCAAGATTAAGATACATACCTATTAGAGTGATAAGCCCTCTAAAATGGATGAGGGTGTCATATACACCAGCCGCTTCACCCCCATCATGTGTTGCAGGAAGAAGGAACCAAAGTCCAATGACTCCCTTCGTAATTTTAGCAAATTGTAGAGGAAGAAGAGATCCACCTATTGAACCTTCCCCTTGTCCTTGACTGGACTTGGTGAATATGATGTTGGTGAGCAAGCAATGTAGGATACGAGCAAATTAGTGCTCAATGTTAGTGATAGAGTTGACGTGCCAGATGACGTGGTAGCCATTTGGCTCCTCTACCAAGAGTTTCCATGCACCCTTATAATCGAAGTTTATGGTAAGGAAGTGTAGTTCACCCATCTGCCACCCGTACATGGCATTGAATTTCCTCATTGTCATTTGGTAGGTGTTGTTGAAGAGATAGGAACTTGATACACCCTTCCCTCCATCCATCCTTGTGCTAAGTGATACAACAAACCTCCATTGAAGGAAAAAAACTCACAGACGATCTCTGGGAAGGTGAGCCAATCACCAAAGAAAGGGTGATCACCCGCTAACCCCTGATCTTCACAGACTCGGCAGAGATTGTAGATGAAGACCACGGATGCAAGGATTGCACTGTCTCCATATTGTGTCGAGGTGATCTTTCTTTTCATAAGCTCATTAGACATCTTCTTCACATCAATGTTTACATGAGCGATGCATGTTGGTTTGGGTGCCAAAGTGACATTCTCTATCGATGAAGAAGCCGCTGGCCTGGATGCCATTGATCTGGTATAAGAAGGGATTGGAGAAGAAAAAAGCTCAGAGAAGACTCTGATCATCCAGAAATGCTTACATAATCTTTCTTGGGAGAGGTCTGGTGGAGGTGTGAATGAAACAATACTCACACCCCTCTTTATATAGTCATTGGTTAGTTTGCTGCCGCAACGTCAATAGTACCAACAATGTTGTCGGTAGCACCAACTTCTTCTCATGATCAGTGTAAATCGGTACCCACTATTTATATCAAATCTCCCCATTAGTCGATGTCGATAATCACGGATTGCCAGTGTCGGTAGTACTGACTTTAAAAAGTGCACGTGGATTGGTACTGTGGACCGTAAGATGTGAAAAATCTTAATCGTCAATGGTTTTCTTACAGATTCTGTATTTTCTAGTGTTGGTAGTACCGAGTCATTAAAATTTCTCAATACTTTTGAGCATTAACTCGGTGTCTTGAATCAGGAGCATCGCTCAGCATTGGTACTACCGAGTTGCATGTCAGTAGTACCGAAACCTGATCAATTAACTTGGCCCCTCTATACACAAAGTCGGTGCTACTGAGCATATTGTTGGTAGTGTCGAGTTTTTGAAACTTGACTCGACTATCCCTGTGATGTCATCATTACTACCGACTATGTTGTCAATACTATGAGATTTTGTGAAAAATGACCTTGTCATCCCTGTGCGTCTGTCGGTACTACCGACATGGTTTTCGATACTAACAACTTTTGCTATACCTTCACATCAAACAAGAATGATCAAGGCACCTTTTTTACAATGACAATAATACAATGCAACTAGAATGTAAAGAACATGAATGTAAAGAATAAAATCCTAAAATAGTAAAAGATGATTTGGTTGCCTCCCAACATGCACCCTTGTCTTATTCCCTAGGCTCGACAAGATGAGTTTTGTTCAACCTGGGTTTTCATGTGATGGTAGTGAAGATTCATCTGGAAGTCTAAACTCCACTCTATCATCATCTATCCTGAGTGTCAAATAGCCTCTACCAATGGCAGTGATCACGTCAGACATAGCTCGGAACGGCCTTCCTAACAACATCTCAGATCCTTGCATCTCATGCATATCCATGACCACAAATTCAGCAGGAAAGATGAATTTTTCGACTTTGACTAGAACATCCTCACATATCCCATATAGTCTCACAATAGATCTGCCTGCCAACTCGATTGTGATGGATTTTTTTGTTGGTTCCTTAAATCCAACTTCTAAAAGGTAGTAAGGGGAATACGATTTATGCTTGCCCCAGAGTCACATTGTTCTTGTTGGAAATATTTTCTGCCTATGGAATAAGGAATGTAGAAACAACTTGGATATTTTCTCTTCATAGGCAATCTTCCCTGGATCATCACACTCAGAACTTCATCAACACATAAGACATATGTATCTTTTATCCTTTTTTTCTTGTTGATTATATCTTTCAAGAATCTCCCATATGTAACAATTTTCTCTATCGCCTCTAGGAGTGGGATGTTGATGTGGAGCTTTCGAAAGATCTCAAGGAATCTCTTACACTTCTTGGCTTCAGAATATCCGGGAATGGCACATATGTCTTTTCTACTCTTTTGTGAAGGATCATATGGAACATTAGGGATCTCCTCCCCTAAGATTGCTTCAAAGTCACCCTCTGGGATAGAATTCAGAATGTCTCCTATGGGTGGAATGAGCAAAGGTTGTTCCTTCTGGGGTGTGGGTGCCTCCTCATTGACTGTGACTATTCCACTGTGGGGTAGAACCTTCACCTGTTCTTATTGTGTAGGCACCTTTTCTGGAACTTGAGGTGATGACATCATAGTGATGGAACTTGGAAGTCCCTTTCCCTACAAAGTTGATGAATATGTAGTGTCCTTATCACTTTTCATTAACCATGTATCAACTGAGGTGTGTGTGTGAGCATGCCGCATTGGTGTATTGCATCCCCCTAGTTTTCCATATGGACTGTGGGGGAATGGAACCTTAGGCACATACACCCAAGCTAGCTCTAGAGTGTGCTTCTTTGGTGACTCCTAAGTAAGATGTTCTGGCTACTTGACAACAAAGACAAACTTTACTTGGTGATGTTGATGAGTTGTCTTTGTATTTCCTGGAAATCCCTACTGAATGGGCTTCTTTATGGAAGCCACCTCAGCTTCCAACTGAGAAATCTGAATCTCTATATTACATATTTGTGCTCCTTGGTTATGTAGTTCCCTCTAGGTCTGACCAATGATCACTTTATTCTGACTGACCAGTTTAACTAACATGTCTTTAGTGTGGTCTATTTTATTGGGGCCCATGTCATGTTCTTATACATTGCCTTGGTATTGTTTGGGTTGTTGTGCTTGAGACGGGTTCTGCTCAAAGTTATTGGGTTCCTTCCTAGAAAACTTGGGGTCCTTCCTCCAAGAATAATCATTGCGCCCACGTATTTTCACTGCCACACAAACATGTATTCTTCTTCTTCTCCTATAAAGGAATTTCCATCCTTCTGATTAAGCTTCTTGGCTATGAGGTCAAGCTTCTCATTCAATGACGTGATGACTTTAGACTCTCCAACACTTTTTATGGTTGTTGGACGTTCTCTTTCTTTTCCCCATGACTGATTTTTATCCATATTGTTTAGAATATCGTGACACCTAGATGGCTTATTGTTAAGGAAGAAGCATGTTCATGCATTGTTGAGTGTAGTCCTCTCTCCTTGATGTAGCCTTTTATAGAAGATCTTTTCTTCGCCATAAAGATCGATCCAATGATGAGGGGCCTTCCTTAGCATGTTCTGGAACCTCTCTTATGCTTCAGAATATGACTCTTCTGCCTACTACTTGAAATTATAGACCTTCCAGACCAACTCGTTTGTCTTGTAAGGTGGGAAACAACATTCAAAGAATAATCTATCACCCCCTCCCATGTTTCTTTTGACTCAGGTGGGAGGTTAAGGACCATGACTTTACATTGTCTTCTAGTGAAGACGGGAACAATTTCAAGTAGATGATTGTTGTTGGTACTTTGTCAATCTTCACAGTGTCACAACTTTCAACAAAATTGTTGATATGCATCATTGGATCCTCAATACTATGGCCGTGGAATGCTTGTGACTTTACTAGTGCCACCAAGACAAGGTCTATCTTGTAGTTTCTGACATTATAGCCTTCCTTTTAATTGGGCCCAACTATGCTGTTGTAGATGATGCCTTGATCTTTTCTCAGATGGCCTACTCTTCAGCTTCTGTGTCACCCATGTTTCTTTGCTCTAGTAGTTCTATTGGGGGTATCAGAGTCACCGGTGATGGCATCTCAAGTGGAGGAGTCTGAATCAGTCTCGATGCAGAACCACTGTACTCATGTGCTCTACGTAAGAAATCCTCCTAAAGTGCACTTTGTGATGATGAGGCTCTGTAATCGGTGCTTCTTGTTTGCACCATACACTAGTACCTAAAATTTATGAAATTCGTGAGAAAACAATACTAATGGTTGAATAAATATTCAGAATTCAACTTAGAAATATTTAAGAAAAATTAAATAAAATTGTGGCCTAGAGTGGCCAGTCACAACACTCTAGTGTTGGGCACACCATTTTCTCTGGAAATGGAGCCAAAAACTTGATTCTCATAAACTACACGTCAAAAAAGTAAGTGCACGTATCAATATATTATAGGCTTAAAGAGGCCCGGATATTGAACTTGGAAAAAACATGCACCCATAAACTACTAATAACAATGACCCAATCAGCTAGGCCTGAGAAAAAGGGTGATTTGGTTGAATTGATAACTAATATTGTAAGAATTAGAACTAAGATTGAAGGTTGTGATCATAAGTGGAATGAATTCTTTAGGATGTGGTTTCACCACAGCTCACATTGCAATTAACATCATTTCATGAATATTAATCTTTTTTAATCCTGAATAAAGACACATGTAGTAAGAATCACCCACTCTCGTAGCGTACTTCACTACCTATCTTAATATCAATCACACTCTCATAGGAATTATGTTATTAGTTAGGTACTTTACCAAAATCTATGGGTTATTCTCTTCACATTCGTAAGCCCTTTCTAAAGGTATGATATAAAATTTATAAATCTATGAGTTTTCCAACCATTAATTCCTCTCTTAAAGCAATTAATGGTCTAACAACTACCTATGGTGATCAACCACATATAATTCATGATGCTCTCATAGAATTATGTCCAAAAATTAAGAGAAACATGTATATTAAACCATAATCATCAATTACAATGCAAAACAGGGCTACTCCCAGATCCCAAGCATTGGGAGGATTAGCCACACATGATTTCCATTGTCACACACATGGTAGAAGAGAAGAAAAATGCTAGAAATATTAGAAAAGCTAAAGTAACCCCTAAAGAAGCTGGTCCGGATGACTCCCTCTGACGAAGTGATGATTTGATGTCTTTCAGCTGTAAATATGTCCACCGGAGGTGCCTGAATCATACAGAACGTGGTTGTCTCCTATCCTTTCTCCTCTCTCGTCTCTCAACTACTGTGCAATGGAATAAAATATGATTCTTAGGTCTAAACAAATTCCCCCTAATTCATAGACATGACTTAGGGCGTCATTAGTTCCCAACCATCAGATTAACTTTGATTTTCAATCTTGCTTGATCCGGCTAAGTCGGTACTACCGATTGGGTGTCAGTAGTATCGATGCCCTCGATAAGTTGTGGCTCCTGTGTGGTTTTCAGTACTACCGAGTTGACGTCGGTAGTACTGAGATTTTTTAGATTTTTTGAGTCCTCCCTGTAAGGTTTTCGATAGTACCGACTTCCTTCATCGGTACTATAAAGTTTTCTCGATTTTACTTGTTCCTTTCTGATCACATGTCGGTACCATCGAAAGATAGGTCGGCAGTACCGAGTTGTGTAATTTCTTGTATTCACCTGAAATTCCACAAAAAATGTACATAAGCTCCAAATAATTATAAATCTATCAGGAACATTGAAAATATATCTACTTGATACAATTAAGTGATACATTCTAATGATGGTAAATAATGTACAAAATATATCAAAATGAACAATAAGTGCACAAAAATCTAGAATAAACAATTTGTGAGAACGACAACTATCCAGTGCATCAATAACCATGTACGAGGCAGACTCCCATCACATCTTAGAATGAGTAGCATGTTGAAGTAGTATTACATTATCTGATATGCACAATTCTTGTAAATAAATTAAAGAAAAAAGTGTTAAGAGTTTATAAAATTTCTATTATAAGCATTAAGTAAAACTAATGTTTATCCATGTTTACATAGTGTAACATATCAAGAATTCAAGCATATTTTCCTTTGAACATCATGTTGATGGTAGTATAAAAAATATGTTAACAACAAATGTGACGATAATCGGATTGTGATTGATAGAATAATCTCAATCAGTGGCGGAACTAGAAAATTTGAATAAGGGGAGTTGAGAAAAACATATGTACATATCTGGATTTTTTTGTATATACGTATATATATGTATATATAATTCCTTAATAGTGTTTATACCTATATATATGTACATATCTGGATTTTTTTGTGGGGAGAAGGAGGAGGCTACAACTCAGGCACCCCCTCCACCAAGATCTGCCCTTGGCCTCTATTCTTGTCAATTAGGCAAGGCATAATCCATGTATGATTTCGAAGTGCACATGTAAGTGGGATTTAGTTGGTATGGAATACCAAACTTTTCATTGGGTTAATAGATAGAGTTATCTCAACTCAACTTTATCTAAATGTGAATTCCATCAAATTCAGATTGAACTTCGTTAATGTGGCAGAAATGGTCAGAGTCAAGTGTAATTTCAATCACAAGCCAAATAAGGGCACATGATGTCTCTCTGGCTATGCATTAGATTTGCAGATGACTGAGTTTTTGTGTAACAGTTTTCATGTCTAATTCCTTTATTTAACTCATACTTTTGTCCCATAAATAAATAAAAAATACTACATGGATATCATCATTTTAGAACCCAAAATAAAACGCAAGTCAATCTCTACTACAAAACAAAAAAATGACAAATAAATATGCTAATTTTATTTAAATATTTTATAATGTGGCCGAGAATTACTTGGGTTCTAAATATGTCCCCATAGCAATTCGATTTGAAACACTTCTGCAAATGATAATGCGGTGTACTAGTATGTACAGTTTTTTTTTTTGGGGGGGGGGGGGGGTGGGTGGGTGGGTGGGTTAAATTGATGCCAAGAAACAAACCAAGACGTACAAGACGCACGTGAATGAAATGACGGAACAAAAGAGCGGCGGGCATTAGGTGCAGTGGGAATGGGACTGGACGGTGACGGTCATATCCCACATTTCGTAAGACGCTAAAACGGGCGGATGTATGGAAAGATGGATCGGATAGATGACATACCACTTGCGACGGCTAAAAACCCCACCTCGTCCAATCCCACGTGAGATAAGACATGGCTTGTAGATCCAGCGAAGAAATCCTCTGTACAAACCTGCGCCCTTCAGACTGCCCCCAAGCTTGTAGATCTCTGCAGCTCTTGGATTTTGCTGCCTTCGTTTCGTTTGGTGTTTGCGTTTGCTGTCATTCTTTCACCTGCCACCGAGTTGCAGCGTCTCTCGATTCTGTGTGCATCTTACTTATTCATTGATATGGATTTGCCGTTGGCGGTCCATCAATCAACAAACAGCGCACAGGGTAGGTGGGGGCAGACCGACGCTTTGGTGAAGAACAACGGCAGGCGGCAGCAGAACCTACTGCCCCCAAACAGGGAAATTAGTGGCACACAACAGTGGCGGCATAGAACAGACCACCAACTGGAAAGCCCATAAGCGTCTTTGGAGGCAGTGCGCAAATCCCAGCACCGCGTTTGGTCCAATCTCCATCGGTCGGAGCCCGGCGTTTCAGGCTAGATCGCACTACGAACACGAAACACGGAAGAGCAACAAGGCATCATCCATTGAAACTAAATCCCGCATATAATTATGGTTGGATTTTTTTATTATAAGGGTACAATTCAAATATATCTATTAAGGGAAATGAAATATTTAAAAATATTTGTTTTGCATAAGAACCAAGTAGGCGAGGTCCTATTAGTCGATAGATTTGTTTTTAGAGACCTTAGTTCCATGCCACCGCCGGTTAAGGGTGTGTACATATTGGACTCCTTAGGGTCACTTACATGAGATACTCATGTGAGCTGGTTTTCAGAGCTAATACGTAGTTTAGACACTTTTTATAATTTACAGTGCTTAATGTCGAAAGTTTCCTTTTTTTTGTGTAGTCTGTTGTATATTTTTTAATCTTTTGTTGCATGTTGGGGATCGAGATGAATAGATTTCCTCATAGTTCCTTAAAAAAAAAGCACCTCGAGTAAAAAGAGTACTTTCGAGTCAAATAAAATGTGTAGTTTGATGGTTCAATTAAAAATATTATGCTTATACACAAGGCTGTCACTCTTCTCGAAAGCTAGTCCCCTTCACTAGCGTTTTATATGCATAAAAAAAAATACTAGAAAAAATATATTTCTTATGTGATTTTATAATAGTGAAGAAAAAAACTCTTTTTAAGAAGTTTTTCTTTTCTTTTAGTGTTCATTATCTTCTTCGTTCAAACGTCAAACCATTTTACTTGGACTCCTCATGATTGTTTTTTATTTCTCTTGTCCAACTAAATGATGCTATTATTTTTATCAACTTCCTCCCCTCACGATTCTCGTGTCAAAACATACCCTTAGCCTTTATTTGGTCACAGACTTGGCCAGACTTAGAGGAAAAAATATATGGTATTGACACCCTTTTCTCAAGACGTGCAGACACACATCTCAATCATCCATTCTCAACCCCCAAGAAATTTATTTGTACAGTTGAACACACTATACACACATATCTCTAGGGGCGGGGGGGGGGGGGCGAGGTTGAGGAATAGATGGTTGGGATGTGCGTCAGCACATCCTGAAAAAAATGGAATGTTAGTACTGAATTCCGGTTGGACTTAGAGAGACCTAGATAAATAATAGACTAGAAGTGGGATATAGAATTTGAAAGTCCAACTATGATGTTCTAGATCAACTCAATTCCGCTTTGTAAAATATTTCAAAATCATGTATAGATTAACTTCTTTATCCTGACATCAAAGTGACATCAAAGTAACGTGATATCTAGACTAGAACCAAACTAAGTTTCCAAACAACAATTTATATTGACCAGACGAATTATGTCTCATTGTCGGGACTGAAACCTATTCTAGATTTTATATATACCCTCCAAATCTAAAATCGATGTCCAAATTAATGGTTCAACTAGAAATGGTATGATTACATCCAAGGAGACCCTCTTCTGAAAAGCTTTGTGGTCTCCTTGATGAATTTTGTTGAGGTGCAAAAAGGAAAAATAAATAAATTTTTTCTCATGTAAATAAATGATCAATGAAGAAATAAACTCTTAGAAGAAACTTCTTTTCTATCTCATCTTTTTGGTAAAATGTTAGACCAATTTTTTTTTCCAAGACTCCCCGTGATTTTTTTTTTCTTATCTGACCAAGTGGCATTGTTACTTTTTTTCATTATTCATCTCCCCACGATTCACGAGACTAAATGCACATCTACTTCATGTATGACATTGAACTTAAAGGGATCAATTACCGTCATTTAGTCAACAGATATCAAGACTTGCCCACGACATGAATGATTAGTGCAGAAATTTGAACTAGAAGTGTGATTCACTACGTGTCGGTTCAATTTTATTCTGGATATTTAAACTAAATCAATCTCGCTATGAGCGGCATTCCAAAACCTGATTTGGATTAGCTGTCTCGTTCTCACATCTATTTAGCGTAATATCCATAGAAGAACCTATTGAGTTCTCAAATGAAAATTTATCCAAAGACCAGACAATATTTTGTTAACTTATTCCGGATTTACAAGATTTCAATGTCTATGTCGACGTGCCAAATAGGGAATTCAAAATTAATCAAGCTAGAGAAACACTTGGGAGTGTCCTTTTCTCGGCCCATTTGCATTATCGGCCCAGCAACCCAATCCGTCTGCGCACTGCCCTTCCCGATCCATCCAGAGTCTTCCTCCATCATAAACCAGTCACCCTCCCGGCCGTCCTGTCATGTGAAAGCTCCACGGACCACGGGAAAGAAGCTCAGAGAAAGAAAGTAATCCCACTTGAGTAATGACGTTTCCCGGTGAACACGAGTGTGAGGAGAGAAACATCTCTCTTTTCGTACGAACGATGGAGATGTGTGAAAGGATTAGCTCTGTGTACGCCAAACTCAAGCATGCTACTTTGCATGTGCGATGCCATTTCACTTTGGGGTTCTTCGGTCTTCTCTTCTTTTTTTCCTTCTAGAGGTCGACGAAGTAGGGTCTGACGCTAGGAACGGACATCATAATCAACAGGAGTGTACAAATGGAGGGTGAAGGCTGGCATGTTACTGCTGATGCGAAACGAACATCATGATGAAGACGACCGTACAAGGCGGGTGAGGTTGGCTGTTAGGTAATGCACGTAGAGGAGGGTGTGGTTATGCTTGTCCTTGCTGAAACAATCCAAACCAATCCGCCTACACGCGGCAGAATACGATTGGCTGGTTTTTTTAGAATTACAAAACAAGCAAATAAATTTATTTTGTTTATAACTTTTAAACACTAATTATTTTTTAATTAAACAAAAACTATTAGATTCGTTATGAAAAATACAATCCAACAAGAACATATTTTTGAGAAAAAAAATAAAAATAATATATATAGGTTAATTGACACTCAAAGATGCTATTTTTAGATGATATGATGTCATTGACACCCAGAATTATAAAGATGGCGTCCAAATAATGTGTTGACAATCAAAACAAAATAACGACACACAAATAAGTCTGTTTGACACCTAAAAATGGTTAATTGACGCCCAAAATGGTGCACTGACACCCAGAAGTATAAAGATGACGCTCAAATAAGGTATTCCCAACCAAAATAATTATTTAACCATTTTTTGGCGCTATTTGGCCATTTTTAGATGCTATGGCGCCCATAAATGGCTATTGACACCTAAAAATAGTTAATTGACGTCTAAAATGATGCATTGACACCCAAAAGTATAAAGATCACGCCCAAATAAGATAATTGACACCAAGAAGTTTAAAATGACGCCCAAATAAGATATTTTTGGATGTTATGGCGCCCATAAATGGTTATTGACATCTAAAAATGGTTAATTGACGCTCAAAATGGTTCATTGACACCCAAAAATATAAAGATGACATCCAAACAAGGTAATTAACGCCTAAAATGGTTCTTTGACACCCAAAAGTTTAAAATGATGCCCAAATAAGGGATTGACAACTAAAACAACATAACAACACTCAAATAGGTCTGGTTGACACTTAAGAACCGCTTAATGGTGCCCAAAATGGTTCATTGACACCCAGAATCACCTATTCATATTATTTTTATATTTTTTTTATTACAAATATATCAATATTAGTCTTGATGGAATGCATTTTTTGTAACAAATCTAATGGCTTTTGTTTTGTCACGGTTCAAAAGTTATAAGCAAAAGAAATTGATTTGTATATTACACAACCTTTACCAACCCATCTAATTAAAACTCGCCACGTCATCACTCCAAATCAGCCTCTCCCCTAACAATACCTCTCTTCTCCTGTGTGTGACTTGCGCTTGACGCCTCCAGCGTGTGACATAATCATTTTCGTTTTAAAAAATAGTAGAGATATATCGCAATGTTAGGTAATGGTAGACGGACTTACAAGGCTCAACACATAAGTGGTATTTTTTTCTCGGAAGCTTTTAAACCCTCACACCAACAATCATTGTTCAGTATACACACTCAGAATGCACTTGTAAATTCTTAACAAACAACAATATGATCTAACAAACACACGAGATTCATGACCACTCCAGTAGGAGACATCCATGCATCAAATCACTAAATGGAGGAGTTCTAGACGACATCAAGGGCAACCTTAGTTGAATGAAGGATAAATTCTACATCGTCGCATGTCTGTCTATGCACACAAGGATCATCCCACCGCTATACACTACGAGAGGGAACCAAGGACCGTCCCACCTCTATACACTAGAAGAGGAAATGAGAGGGGTTGGTGTTGAGATGGATCCCATCACCTGCTTGCATTTCACAAGTCCTTAGCGGAGGTGGGAGAGCAGTTGAAAAGGGAATGTACCACCCTAGAAGACTAGTGGCTAGAAGGAAAAGAGGTCACTCATCGTTGAATGAAGTGAAAGAAGCAAGAAAGAGGAAGATGATGATTTTGATCCTTCTCTTTGATCTCCTGAAAGACCTTCTTTCCATGATAAGCATTTTGTATGTGATCATGTCTTGTTGAAGCCCACCCTTGTTACCTAGAGGCCATTGCAAGATAACATGCATCATGAGAGGTAGCATTGTTCTCCGTAACCATACAAGAATTTTTGAAATCCTAATCGGCCCATCAATCATCAGCTTCACAAAAATATAAAAGCATGTTCTCAACCTTGACTCGCCGCTTGTCAAAAATAAGTGATTAAGAGAAAGATTGTAAATTAGGGGGTAACAACGTTCGTTGCACCCTCAACCTAGTTACCTCAATCAAATCACAATAACGTATGCAACTTATGATTGTGAATATCACAAATTACATAGAAAGATCCATTAGATCAACATTCTCAAGCCGTGAAATGGAACATAACCCAAATTTCTATCTAAAGGACATAACCCAAATTTCTATCTAAAGGACTACATATGAAGGAAAGTGGATAATGTGGATTTAAATTTGAATCCAACTACCATAACGAATAGTTGTTGCAAAAACTGATAAGACATACTAGCATGTGGTAGCCTTTAAATTAATGAAATTATAGGGATACTACTATAAAATCAAGATATCAATCATTTTTTTTAATTTATTAGGGGATGACAGTGTACAAACAACCCTAAAGTTTCTCAAGAATAAAATGGCACAATATAAGCTCAATTCTATGTACTTGAAATAAATAAATCAATGCATCTAAAGCTATCAATTTTGTTATACCCCAACTCGAGGATGTCTTACATGAGGAGACATCAAAACACTAATTGATCATTGTAAAGAGTGGGACCCACTAGGGGGACCACCCCCTAAATCTAATATTTTAATATCACTATAGCAATTCCCATACATTGAGAAATATAGATTGAAGGGAAGCTATTTCACTCTGAAAATAATATGGCAAAATGGAGCATAAAGTAAAAGTAGAAGAATGTAGGATATTATTATTACATGATCCAATTATTTCAAGAACTTGTCCACATGGACATAAAAGAAACATAAAGGAAACTAAGTCTAATGAATTGGTTGCAGAGGGCAACCTAGGCATCTCAGAAACTTCACAAACTACTGCTGATCAGGTTCCTCAAACCCAGGGTCCTCAAGTGCATGCTCCTCCTCTAAGGTCACCACAGGCTCCTCTTCACCTCGGTGGAAGGGAACATCACCCAAAAACACAGGAAACAACAAAGAGGTCAATAAAGGCTGAGTATGTACATATATAAAAAAATACTTTGGGCATTATAATGTGTTACAAGTATAAAATAGATGTTCTCACAAGAAAAGGGGGCTATATGCAATTAGGTATGTTCAAGAGAAATGTAACAAAAGAAATGAGGCATATTTAATTCAGATTACAGGCATCATAATAAAGAGTGTCTTACCATAACAATCATCCACAGATTCACATTAAAATAATAAATATTTGCATGCATCACAATGTAGACTAAATATACCTAAAATAGGGCCATAACACCATAGGATCATGGCCTAAAAATAAATAAGGGTGGAAACGCACACCCCAGACAGAAACACACGCCCTATATAAGTATGGTTGTACATAACTACCACTATTCTAGATGTTCTAGTCAAACATGTAGCATGCATTAAATAGAGAGGCGAGACTAGCATTTCAGTCATTTTTCATAAAAAGGTAATCGTAGCAAGTGGGGTACAAGTACCCTTATAAACAAGGTAGTCCAACAACCAGAATGATATAATGAGTCAACATCAGGAAATATAAATGTTCAAGAATTTAGATTTCATAAGGAATAACAATCCAAAAGATGCCTCATTAAAAGAAAGTAGGTTTTAGCCCAAAATAAAATAGAGGATGTACATACCTTATGATCAGACCTAAATACTCAGTAACACCTCCTAAGCACAGGGTTAGGGTTGTCTCAACCTAGTCACAATATGTGTGCATTCAATTAATATAGTTTACATTGAAACCCTTACTTAGAGAATGACCCTACTGTAACTTCGATATTAGGTCGTGAAACTTATCCCATTAAATCAGTCAAATTTTTCTGATTCCAAAAATATATATATTTGTGTTTTTTTTGCTGAACCAATAATTAGATATGATTTTTACAAGTTAAAAGCATTTTCTGATTATGACAAAAAATAAAATGGGAATTGATATAGATGCCCCCAAATGAATCACTAAAACTAAGAAACAATGTGACACTAGACTATAGGGAAATGTCACTTATATCACTTGGTCAACACGGGATCAAAGTGTGCAAAAAGGTCTTAAATACCCCTTACGGGTGATACAGGTTGCGCCCAGGCTCCATGGGTGTAACATCCCTGGATTTGAGGCCTCAGATAAAACACTCTTAAAAGGAATGATTGGACTACTCATATCACCAAGGTGCACCTCCTTTTCTGGGAGCCCATCACTAAAGAACTCCATAGTTAAGCGTGCTCAGCTTGGAGTAGTACTAGGATGGGTGACCAGTCGGGAAGTTGATCCTAGCTTGCGCGTCAGTGTGGACAAAGTGCGCAGTTAAGGCTAGTGGTGGTTTGTGGGGCCAATCATCATTCCTGAAACCCTTCTAGAGCCTTGGGCAGTGGGCCCAGGCGTTACAAATGGTATCAGAGCCATAACCCCTCCAGTAGGTGGGGCCCACATGGGCATGTGGCATGCCAGTCTTGAGCCGTGCGGTCCAGGCAAGTTGGAAAGGGCTATCCGTTAGAGACGAGATGGAGCCACCCTTGCGCTGGTAGTCGTGGACGGGAGCTGGGTGTCCATGGGCCATTGTGGGTCTACACTGAAATGGGGTCAGATTATGAGGCCATATAGTTGAGCCTTGACGAGGACGTCAAGAGTCTAAGTGGGGGAGATTGTAACATCCCTAGATTTGAGGCCTCGGATAAAACACTCTTAAAAGGAATGATTGGACTACTCATATCACCAAGGTGCACCTCCTTTTCCGGGAGCCCATCACTAAAGAACTCCATAGTTAAGCGTGCTCAGCTTGGAGTAGTACTAGGATGGGTGACCAGTCGGGAAGTTGATCCTGGCTTGCGCGTCAGTGTGGACAAAGTGCGCAATTAAGGCTAGTGGTGGTTTGTGGGGCCAGTCATCATTCCTGAAACCCTTCTAGAGCCTTGGGCAGTGGGCCCAGGCGTTACAATGGGCAGGGTAGGACTTTCGCCCCTGGGACTGATTCCCCTGCGTCCCGCACCATGGATGCTCACTGGATCTCCGGACCAGGGACATGCCTCCACCCAGGCACCCTAACAAGTGGGAGGACATCCCAATAACACTGCCTCCTTACCCCAAACTCAAAGATCTTTTGCTCTGGTCATGTAATGGTCGAGAGACAAGAAGCAAGGTGCTTTTGACATGATCCATATGATTAGGTGCTCATGGTCATAAACCAACAGAGCAGGGGAAGAAAATGGCGCTTCCTAGAAATCATGGTCTCAAGGGAGCCAGATCAGAGACAAGAACAAAGTGAGGGTCCTCTCGGTAGTGTAACATCCCTGACCTGGGTTATGAGTTAACCCTAGGTGTTTTGCCTAAATATGTAATTAAATCTTTGTGATTAACTCTGAGCATGTAATTAAGCTTCTCAGAAACGTATATTTCAGTATTTGCTCCTTTTTATTTAAAGTTGTAGCATTGTTTTGATATACAGGGACCTATGTGCAATTTACCCAGTTAAAAGGGTTAGCTTGCAATTTGCACATGATGAGATGTTCCTCTGATGTTGAGACATCATGAGAATCTCTTTGGCAAAGTTTGAGGGATTTCCCAAGCTAGAGCACCAAGGTGCAGCTGTGGAAGCAATCCCAGGGCTTGAAACCCTAATTTGGGGTAAAATGCAATTTACCCAAATGATGGGATGCAATTTGTAAAGAATGTCATCTAAAGTATCTTTTTAGACTCTTGCCATCATTTAGATAAGAAATGATGAGGAATTCACCTCAATTGAGTTATCAAGTTAAGAAATAGGCTTTGTGATTGAATAATCAAGGTATATGTGCAATATCCCTTTAAGTATGAACTTTATTATTAGATTGTTCTTCCTTGCCTTCTTTTCTATAACATTAAGATAAGGTTTGTCCTTAGAATAAAGAGGAAGGGACGAGCAAGTAATAAAGGAAGGACTTAGTTGGAATTAAGGGAAACTTATGAACTAATGGTGAAAATCCTACCCCATGTATATAAGCCCTCCTTCCCTTAGTTGCAAGGGAACTTAACCTTCGTTCCCTTACTGTTTCATTTCACCAAAGACGACCAAGGACTTCCTTGGAGCTAAGGGGGACGACCAAGGGGTGCAAGGTAGGTTTAAACCCCTCTTCTTGCCTAATTCCATGGTTAAAACTCGAATTCAAGGTCAGCTTCATGGCTAATTCTCGAAACCCTATCTTTCTAGCCGTCTCTTTTCATCCTTCCTTGGAGTTTTCACCTTGGCCAACCTGTAAGAACTCAAGGACGCCATTAGAGCTTGGAGCTTGAAAGCTTGGAGCTCAAGAAGCAAGCTTTAGGCGGGTTTTATAACTCTAAACCTATGCTTTACTATGTGCATATTTATATGCGATTTGATGATAGCTCTTAGTATTTCCCTACTTTTCCCTGCTATTTTGCAAGCAAACCCGTGGGATATCTGTACTGTTCTTGAGCTAGAAGATGAAGGCGTGATTTCCAAGAAAAACCCGCCGCTTTTCTTTTCCTTAAACGGTCCTAACAGTTTGCTCTCTCGGACTCAAGACCGCGAGGTGAGCAAACGGTCTCGAGACCGTGAGAGGGCTCGCGGTCTCAAGACCGTTTGGCCCCGTTGTCCGATCATGGACCGTATAAGAAACCTGTTCCTAATTATATAAGCTAATTACCCTCAAAATTTGGGAGACTAACTCCAAAGGAATCGGGAGATATGACCTTTTTAAGTCACAACTTTAAATGCATTAACTGCTGATTTTCAAACGGTCTGAAATTGCCTTTTTGGGCAAACGGTCTCAAGACCGTGAAAGGTCGTTGACTAAGCGTTGACCCCCATGAGATTACTGTTCAAAATTATGTTAATTAACAACTCACCAAGTTTGATGGTCTAATTCCAAACGGGCTAAGAGTTGAAGGGTGAATACTAGGGCTAACCCTAGATAAAATCAGTACTGAAATTATGGTGATCTAATTAGGGTTTTTAGGGTTGATTGACCTAAACGGTCTCAAGACCGTTTGGGGGTCACCAAACGGTCTCAAGACCGTGAGGGCAATCAACCAAGACCGTTTGGAGGTCTGGGGTCAAGGATAGTTGACCAATTGAGGACCCAATTGCAAATAAGTTATCAATTTAATCAAAATTCTGTTTTGTGGTTCAATCATGGTTCAACCCCTATCAAATCACCTTAGACTTTGATAAAATCTTGGGCAAACGGTCTCAAGACCATGTGGGGTTCACCCACATGATCTCAAGACCGTTTGGGCCAAGTTTGGGCCCAATTGGAGCTCAATTGAAGGGTTCAACTTTGTGTTGATGCACACTATTGAGTGTTGATGGGTGAACATTGATAGACCCTAATTGAATCGATTTCAACTATAATTGGTTAACCATTATGGGTCAATTGAATGACCAAGTGATCAAGCATAACCTTAATTGACTAAAACCATAAGTGGTCAACATAGCTTTGACCATTTGAGGGCTTCAACATGGGTTGACATTATCGGTTGCATCTTTGAGCCCTGTTGAAGGACCAAGCGGCTAAGACCATGAGGGGGCTCACGGACTCAAGACCATGAGGGGGCTCACGAACTCAAGACCATGAGGGGGCTCACGGTCTCAAGACCATGAGGGGGCTCACGGACTCAAGACCATGAGGGGGCTCACGGACTCAAGACCATGAGGGGGCTCACGGACTCAAGACCATGAGGGGGCTCACGGACTCAAGACCATGAGGGGGCTCACGGACTCAAGACCATGAGGGGGCTCACGGACTCAAGACCATGAGGGGGCTCACGGACTCAAGACCATGAGGGGGCTCACGGTCTCAAGACCATGAGGGGGCTCACGGACTCAAGACCATGAGGGGGCTCACGGACTCAAGACCATGAGGGGGCTCACGGTCTCAAGACCATGAGGGGGCTCACGGACTCAAGACCATGAGGGGGCTCACGGTCTCAAGACCATGAGGGGGCTCACGGTCTCAAGACCATGAGGGGGCTCACGGTCTTGGAGCTAGAAAGGGGCTCACGGACTTGGAGGGTCAAAGTGGGCAAACGGTCAACACTTTCAACCGATCTCAATTCAATTAATGATTAATGATTGGAATTAATCAATGTGACTCATGGTTGACCACATTCAATCATTTGATGGTTCAATGTTGCCCAAATCAAACACTAATGATAATCTAAGATAGTAAGGGGTTATTTGACTAAGGTTTTTGACCAGGATGATGATCAATGGGGTGAATTACCAAAATACCCCTGAAGGGTCAATTAAGTTATACCTTGCTCAATTCAAACCCTAATTACATGAGAATGATGTTTTTAGTCATCATGACTCTATCCAACTTGATCTAGTGTAATGTTACCATCAACCATTAGTATGATGAAAGAGAGAGTACTCTAGAGAGAGAAAGTAACCTAGAGAGAGAAAGTAACTCTAATCACATAATGATGATGTTTTTGGCTATGTTAACCTATGATGACTCAACCCAACATGTTTTAGAGTGATGTTGACATCACCTACCCTTATGATGAGAGAGAAAGTACTTCTAGAGAGAGAAAGTACCCCTTTTTAAGTGGAAACTCAAGTAAAGCATCTCCAATGCACATAAGTGAGCATAATTAGGGTATGGTCCACCTGTGTGAGATCATAGAAACCCTAATTATGATAAATGATGAACCTTTAACTAATCCAAGAGCATCAATGAAGATGTTACTCATACATGATGATGTTATGAGTTTAATTCACCTTGATGTGAATAGTAAACCCTAATTCAAGGGTAATGACATGCTTTTGAGCAATAAACTCTATTTGAATAGAATTAAAGATTTAACTCTTATGACAAAAATAGGAAGTACATTCCTTATTGTTGTATTACCTTTATCAGATGTATTAACCATGCAGGTTCTGATATCAAGGTAATCATATCCAGGTATGGATGTTGATGTTATATTCATTGAAGGCATGTTGTTAGCCTTATGAATAAGTAAAGTAATCTGATGCCTTGCCAGTGGCATCCTATGCTGATATTGGGCTATGAGAGCCATGAATACCATCAAGGTCATGCCTTAGAGATGACTTGTGATGAGGATAATGAGAAATGATGATTGATATAAGTTAGGCATGTTACATTTAGTATTCTTCTTTTATAGCTGCTATGCTACAGTTATTGTTTGAAGAACAATGTATGCTGTTAAAGAATACTGAATGTACCTAACTAATCAAGTATAATGTAGAGCCCTGATCATAGATCCATCATTGTCAGAAATTAAGTGATGGTGAAACAGGTTTTCCTCAGGGAACTCCTGGAGCACATACTCTTGAGTATGTGGGGTACATGGATGTGTAGAACCTTACATCCTAGTGTAGGAAAGTGATGTAGATGTGTAATCCATCCATCCTTCACTATAGTTTCATACCGTATCAGTGGTAGGTAAACATGAAACCTCCTGATGACGAAGAAAGCACAGATATCCGTATCAGTGGTAGGTAAATATGAAACCTCCTGATGACGAAGAGAGTACAGAACGCCACTGTGACTCTAGAATAGCGAAGGACCAGTTTACCCTGGTGAGCTATAATAGTAGAGACACGAGATGTCCTACAAGTGATCCTCTTACTGACTGAGGAAGGTGAAGGTCATGAGAATCCGGCTCTCTTAATGACCTATGTATGATACTGATGCGGCTTCTCAGTGATCAGTTGGAGTTTGAGTGGTAAGCCTCATCTCCACAGGGCATAATGTTGTTTGTAAAACATAATCAACCATGTAGTATAACTTGTTAGAGATGACTCCAGGTTAGTTGGTTGATGTTACATTGCAATAATGTTGATATTCTCCATATCTCCTAAATTGTAGAGATCTTGTTATAACTGCAACTGCTATAGAATGCTTTGAAGGCTTTACTGTTTAAGATATTCTTTGATGTTATAATAAAGCTTCTGGCGAAGAGTTATAACTCTCGCTGGGACAATTATGTATAATTGTCTCACCCCGTAGGCTTCAACTTTTTAGGTGGACGTCGGAGACGAAGAAACCAGCCTACAGGTGATCAGTCTCAGCAGCAGCAGCACCAGGGGCAGTAGTAATCTCAGGTGGAGATTTGTCCTGCCATGTGGTGTAGTTAGAGTCAGTCCTATGTGTCCTCTGTACTCTCAGGTCTTGGAGTCTTGTGTTATGTGATCTTGAGATTTTGTATCTTGATGTATATAATTACTCAAGAAGTAATTATCCTGAGATGTAAACAGTTACCTCTCTTTATGAAAGAAGTTTTTATGGATACAAGTTCTTATCTCGAAAAGTTTTAATTTCCCATGATTTTTGTCTTCCGCTGATTACCGATTCGCTTCCGCTAAGTTTTAATCGTGTTTATGTCATGGTTTGGAGATCAGAGCCCACAATTAGTGGTATCAGAGCTCCAGATTCAGTTGAGTCTACAGAGGCATAGGACTTAGGATGTCGAGTCTACCTTTAGTACTCCTTCCTTATCTAATAGAATCTTCTGCTCCTCAGGAGAAGAAGATACATAAGAATGTCAGAACATCGCGATGAGCACGTGGCAGAGAGTAGTGCTAGTGCACCTCAAGGCGGTGCAAGAGTTCCGAGAATAGAACAACCTGCACCTGAGTCGCCAAGAGAGCCACCCCAGTTCGACCCAGCTGACATGAGTGATCCAGCTGTACAGACAATGTTCGGGCAGTTCATGACTGCCATGACACATATAACCGATAGGATGCCCATTCCTGCACCTAGGGCACCTGTCCAGCCCGAAGCATAAGGTATCGGTAAGACATTCGAACGACTTCGTCGTGTCAGAGCTACCGAGTACTTCGGAACTGCCGACCCTGCAGATGCTGACTTATGGTTGACAAAGTTGGAGAAGGCTTTCAGAATTCTTATAATTCCGGAAGCTGAGAAGGTTAGACATGCTGTATATCTTCTCAAAGGCAGTGCTAGTCACTGGTGGAACATGGAAGAGCAGAAGAGACCTGGAGTAGAGTTCTCATGGGAAGAGTTTCGTCGGGAATTTATCAATAGATATTTTCCAAAGACCTTCCTAGATGAGAAGATCTCTCAGTTTGAGAAACTAAGGCAGGGTATGCTGAACATTAGTGAGTATGAAGCTAAGTTTATGGAGTTGTTGCGGTTCTATCCGCACATGGCTGCTACGGATGAGGAAAGAATCAGAAGATTCGAGAAGGGTTTGAATTCTGATATGTCAACCCCTGTGTCTGCCTTAGAAAACAGAGAGAGATTCTCTACCTTCGTTGAGTCAGTCCGAAGGATAGAGAGATCTGTGGTTGAGAAAAGACAAACCCATAAAAGATATCCACAGTTATAGGGTTCTTCATCTAGGGATCCCAAGAGACCTAGATTCTCTGCACCTAACTCTCCACCACCCAGATCAAGTTTTCAAACTCAATGGACACCAATCAGAGGTAGAGGGCGGAGTCAACCGCTTCAAGGGACACACAGTTCTGCATCAGTGTCAGTTACTGGACCACCCAGACCACAGCAACAGGAGAAGAGTTGCTACAACTGTGGTAAGGTGGGACACTTGATGAAGGATTGCCGTTCTAGGCCTGTCGGTGTGACACAACAACCTTCGAGACAGAATCAACAGGGATCTCAGAATAGACAACATCAAGGAGCAGCTCGAGGACGTGGACAAGCGTCTCAAGCTGGATCATCAGCACCACCTCAACACCAGGCGACTGCAAGGTTCTATGCTATGAACCCACCTGAGGCAGTGGTCAATCCACGGGTAGTGGCAGGTCAGATGAAACTTTTATATTCTGATATGTCTATATCCTGTGATGTATCTGTTCTGATTGATCCGGGTGCTACGCACTCTTTCATCACTCGTGAAGTGATTCGTAACTGTAATGTGACTGTTAGTCATAGAGCAGATAGTTTGTTGTTAGAGACTCCGTTGAGTGGGTCTGCCGTTTTGCAGGAGGTATGTTCTCCCTGCATCCTTTTCTTTTCTGACCATCGCATTCAAGTGGATCTTATACCACTTGATATGCAGGGATTTGATATAATCCTTGGAATGGATACCTTAGAAAGGTATAGAGTTGTCTTGGATTGTGAGTCCAAGTTGGCTGTGTTTGTTGATGAAAGCAACACATGGAACTTTCAAGGTGAAAGAAAGATTCTGCCCACCTGTCTTGTATCAGCTATGGTTGCTGATAAGCTGTTGAGGCAAGGATGTTATGCATTCTTCGCCCATGTGGTAGATGTTACCAAGGAAAGGACCAACCCTGCTGAAGTTCCCATAGTCAGGGAATTCGAGGATGTGTTTCCTGAAGAACTTCCTGGTATACCACCACCTCGGGAGATTGACTTTGAAATCAATCTGATTCCAGATACGAAACCCATAGCTCAACCTCCGTATAGAATGGCTCCTGCCGAGATGGTAGAACTCAAGAAACAGCTTCAAGAGCTACTTGAGAGAGGTTTTATCCGACCGAGTACTTCACCTTGGGGTGCTCCGGTCTTGTTTGTTAAAAAGAAAGATGGGTCAATGCGGTTGTGCATCGACTATAGACAACTCAATAAAGTGACAATAAAGAATAAGTATCCTCTGCCGAGGATTGATGATCTCTTTGACCAGTTGCGTGGTGCAACAGTCTTTTCAAAGATAGACTTGAGGTTTGGATATCACCAACTTCGTATTAAGGATAGTGACATATCCAAGTCTGCCTTTAGGACAAGATATGGTCACTATGAGTTCACGGTTATGTCGTTTGGACTAACCAATGCACCAGCTGCATTTATGGAACTCATGAATAGAGTTTTTCGACCTTTCCTTGATCAGTGTGTTGTCGTCTTCATAGATGACATACTGATTTATAGTAAAGATGCTCAGCAGCATGAGCAGCATCTTCGCCAAGCTTTGACCTTGCTAAGAGAACATAAGTTGTATGCTAAGTTTAGCAAGTGTGAGTTCTGGCTGCCAGAGGTATCTTTTCTTGGACATGTAATATCCGCCTCGGGAATTCGTGTTGACCCTACAAAGGTAGAATCTGTTCTACAATGGGAACAACCGAAGACACCGACGGAGATTCGAAGTTTCTTGGGGTTAGCTGGCTATTATCGAAGGTTCATAAAGAACTTTAGTTCCATAGCTTTACCCTTGACCAAGTTAACCCGGAAAGATGTTCCTTTTTCTTGGAGTGATAAGTGTCAACAATCTTTCCAGTTGCTGAAGGAGAGGTTGACAAGTGCACCTGTATTAGTGCTACCTGAACAAGGAAAAGGATACGTAGTTTTCTGTGATGCTTCCAAAAATGGACTAGGATGTGTGTTGATGCAGGATAAACAAGTGATTTCTTTTGCTTCCCGACAGCTTAAGAAACATGAGGAGAATTATCCAACACACGATCTGGAGTTAGCAGCTGTGGTTCATGCCTTGAAGATCTGGAGGCATTATCTCTACGGAGAAACATTCCAGATTTTCACAGACCACAAAAACCTTAAATATATCTTCTCTCAGCATGAGCTCAACATGAGGCAACGTCGCTGGATGGAGTTAATCAAGGACTACGACTGTACAATTGATTACCATCCAGGTAAGGCCAATGTTGTTGCAGATGCCTTGAGTAGGAAATCAGCAACATCAACCATGAATAGAGCACAACTAAATTCTTTAGTATGCTCTAGAAGAGATATGCTTATCTCTTTAAGGCAAGACAATGTACAGTTGAAGGTGTCATTGCTAGCCGGTTTGTTAGCTGAGATGCATATTAAACCTACCCTAAGAGAGCAGATTAAAGAAGCACAGCTAGATGATGCTGCAGTTCAACATATAAGATCTGAGTATGGAAATGAGAAGCAAGATGGGTTTCATGACTCAAAAGATCAAGTAGCTTGTTATAATGGAAGAATGATAGTGCCGGATGTGGACAACTTAAGGAAGTTAGTCCTGGAAGAAGCCCATTCTTCCATGTATGCTATGCATCCAGGGAGCACCAAGATGTATCGGAATTTGAAGGATCTGTATTGGTGGCCTGGGATGAAGAAGGACGTTGCAGAGTTTGTTCTGAGGTGTCCTGTGTGTCAGCAAGTTAAAGCTGAACACCAGAAGCCTGCAGGGACAATGCAACCTTTACCCATATCACAGTGGAAGTGGGACCATGTGACCATGGACTTTGTTGTTGGCCTACCCAGGACAAGCAAAGGACATGATTCCATTTGGGTAATTGTTGATAGGTTGACTAAGACAGCACATTTCTTACCTGTCAAAACAACCTATTCTGCTGAAAGGTTATCAGAGTTGTATGTTCAAGAAATAGTGCGTTTGCACAGAGTTCCTGTCACAATAGTTTCGGACAGAGGTCCTCAGTTTACAAGTCGTTTTTGGGAACAGTTGCACAGTGCCTTAGGCACTAAGCTAAGGTTTAGTACGGCCTTTCATCCACAGACTGATGGACAGTCGGAAAGGACCATACAAACCTTAGAAGACCTGTTGCGAGCATGTGTTCTCCAGTTCACCGGAAGTTGGGATCTACACCTAAGCTTGATAGAGTTTGCCTATAACAATAGCTATCAGCATAGTATTGATATGGCACCTTATGAAGCCTTATATGGTAGACGTTGTAGATCACCCTTGTGTTGGTTTGAGACTGGTGAGCACCAGTTGTTAGGTCCTGACCTGGTGCAGCAAACCACGGAAAAGATTAAAGTTATACAACATAAGATTAAGACTGCTCAGGATAGGCAGAAATCTTATGCTGACAAACGTCGTAGACCCTTAGAGTTCCAGGTTGGAGACAAAGTGTATCTTAAGGTCTCACCTTGGAAAGGGATCCTTCGTTTTGGAAGGAAGGGGAAGTTAGCTCCTAGATATATGGGGCCTTATCCAATCATTGAACGGATTGGAAAGGTAGCATATAAACTAGAGCTTCCCCCAGAATTACAGAGGTTACATCCTGTGTTTCACCTTTCTATGTTGAAGAAATGTCACCCAGACACCGAGTCAGTTCTACAACCTATGGAAGTAGAATTGAATGATGACATATCCTATGAAGAGGGACCAGTGTCAATCCTTGATAAACGAATTAAAAAGTTAAAGAAGAAAGATATAAGTCTTGTGAAAGTCCTCTGGAATCATCATGATATTGAAGAAGCCACCTGGGAGTTAGAGGATGAGATGAGAAGGAAGTATCCTGCCCTTTTCTCGTAATATGTTTTATCGATTTCGGGGACGAAATCCTTGTAAGGGGTGGATAATTTGTAACATCCCTGACCTGGGTTATGAGTTAACCCTAGGTGTTTTGCCTAAATATGTAATTAAATCTTTGTGATTAACTCTGAGCATGTAATTAAGCTTCTCAGAAACGTATATTTCAGTATTTGCTCCTTTTTATTTAAAGTTGTAGCATTGTTTTGATATACAGGGACCTATGTGCAATTTACCCAGTTAAAAGGGTTAGCTTGCAATTTGCACATGATGAGATGTTCCTCTGATGTTGAGACATCATGAGAATCTCTTTGGCAAAGTTTGAGGGATTTCCCAAGCTAGAGCACCAAGGTGCAGCTGTGGAAGCAATCCCAGGGCTTGAAACCCTAATTTGGGGTAAAATGCAATTTACCCAAATGATGGGATGCAATTTGTAAAGAATGTCATCTAAAGTATCTTTTTAGACTCTTGCCATCATTTAGATAAGAAATGATGAGGAATTCACCTCAATTGAGTTATCAAGTTAAGAAATAGGCTTTGTGATTGAATAATCAGAGTATATGTGCAATATCCCTTTAAGTATGAACTTTATTATTAGATTGTTCTTCCTTGCCTTCTTTTCTATAACATTAAGATAAGGTTTGTCCTTAGAATAAAGAGGAAGGGACGAGCAAGTAATAAAGGAAGGACTTAGTTGGAATTAAGGGAAACTTATGAACTAATGGTGAAAATCCTACCCCATGTATATAAGCCCTCCTTCCCTTAGTTGCAAGGGAACTTAACCTTCGTTCCCTTACTGTTTCATTTCACCAAAGACGACCAAGGACTTCCTTGGAGCTAAGGGGGACGACCAAGGGGTGCAAGGTAGGTTTAAACCCCTCTTCTTGCCTAATTCCATGGTTAAAACTCGAATTCAAGGTCAGCTTCATGGCTAATTCTCGAAACCCTATCTTTCTAGCCGTCTCTTTTCATCCTTCCTTGGAGTTTTCACCTTGGCCAACCTGTAAGAACTCAAGGACGCCATTAGAGCTTGGAGCTTGAAAGCTTGGAGCTCAAGAAGCAAGCTTTAGGCGGGTTTTATAACTCTAAACCTATGCTTTACTATGTGCATATTTATATGCGATTTGATGATAGCTCTTAGTATTTCCCTACTTTTCCCTGCTATTTTGCAAGCAAACCCGTGGGATATCTGTACTGTTCTTGAGCTAGAAGATGAAGGCGT
Organism: Alisma plantago-aquatica; assembly: GCA_963693085.1. Classification (NCBI taxonomy): domain Eukaryota; kingdom Viridiplantae; phylum Streptophyta; class Magnoliopsida; order Alismatales; family Alismataceae; genus Alisma; species Alisma plantago-aquatica. Next base: position 928,821,932 of record OY856411.1, on the reverse strand, counting down.
GATTTCCAAGAAAAACCCACCGCATTTCTTTTCCTTAAACGGTCCTAACAGTTTGCTCTCTCGGACTCAAGACCGCGAGGTGAGCAAACGGTCTCGAGACCGTGAGAGGGCTCGCGGTCTCAAGACCGTTTGGCCCCGTTGTCCGAGCATGGAACGTATAAGAAACCTGTTCCTAATTATATAAGCTAATTACCCTCAAAATTTGGGAGACTAACTCCAAAGGAATCGGGAGATATGACCTTTTTAAGTCACAACTTTAAATGAATTAACTGCTGATTTTCAAACGGTCTGAAATTGCCTTTTTGGGCAAACGGTCTCAAGACCGTGAAAGGTCGTTGACTAAGAGTTGACCCCATGAGATTACTGTTAAAAATTATGTTAATTAACAACTCACCAAGTTTGATGGTCTAATTCCAAACGGGCTAAGAGTTGAAGGGTGAATACTAGGGCTAACCCTAGATAAAATCAGTACTGAAATTATGGTGATCTAATTAGGGTTTTTAGGGTTGATTGACCTAAACGGTCTCAAGACCGTTTGGGGGTCACCAAACGGTCTCAAGACCGTGAGGGCAATCAACCAAGACCGTTTGGAGGTCTGGGGTCAAGGATAGTTGACCAATTGAGGACCCAATTGCAAATAAGTTATCAATTTAATCAAAATTCTGTTTTGTGGTTCAATCATGGTTCAACCCCTATCAAATCACCTTAGACTTTGATAAAATCTTGGGCAAACGGTCTCAAGACCATGTGGGGTTCACCCACATGATCTCAAGACCGTTTGGGCCAAGTTTGGGCCCAATTGGAGCTCAATTGAAGGGTTCAACTTTGTGTTGATGCACACTATTGAGTGTTGATGGGTGAACATTGATAGACCCTAATTGAATCGATTTCAACTATAATTGGTTAACCATTATGGGTCAATTGAATGACCAAGTGATCAAGCATAACCTTAATTGACTAAACCCATAAGTGGTCAACATAGCTTTGACCATTTGAGGGCTTCAACATGGGTTGACATTATCGGTTGCATCTTTGAGCCCTGTTGAAGGACCAAGCGGCTAAGACCATGAGGGGGCTCACGGACTCAAGACCATGAGGGGGCTCACGGACTCAAGACCATGAGGGGGCTCACGGTCTCAAGACCATGAGGGGGCTCACAGACTCAAGACCATGAGGGGGCTCACGGACTCAAGACCATGAGGGGGCTCACAGACTCAAGACCATGAGGGGGCTCACGGACTCAAGACCATGAGGGGGCTCACGGACTCAAGACCATGAGGGGGCTCACGGACTCAAGACCATGAGGGGGCTCACGGTCTCAAGACCATGAGGGGGCTCATGGACTCAAGACCATGAGGGGGCTCACGGACTCAAGACCATGAGGGGGCTCACGGTCTCAAGACCATGAGGGGGCTCACGGACTCAAGACCATGAGGGGGCTCACGGTCTCAAGACCATGAGGGGGCTCACGGTCTTGGAGCTAGAAAGGGGCTCACGGAATTGGAGGGTCAAAGTGGGCAAACGGTCAACACTTTCAACCGATCTCAATTCAATTAATGATTAATGATTGGAATTAATCAATGTGACTCATGGTTGACCACATTCAATCATTTGATGGTTCAATGTTGCCCAAATCAAACACTAATGATAATCTAAGATAGTAAGGGGTTATTTGACTAAGGTTTTTGACCAGGATGATGATCAATGGGGTGAATTACCAAAATACCCCTGAAGGGTCAATTAAGTTATACCTTGCTCAATTCAAACCCTAATTACATGAGAATGATGTTTTTAGTCATCATGACTCTATCCAACTTGATCTAGTGTAATGTTACCATCAACCATTAGTATGATGAAAGAGAGAGTACTCTAGAGAGAGAAAGTAACCTAGAGAGAGAAAGTAACTCTAATCACATAATGATGATGTTTTTGGCTATGTTAACCTATGATGACTCAACCCAACATGTTTTAGAGTGATGTTGACATCACCTACCCTTATGATGAGAGAGAAAGTACTTCTAGAGAGAGAAAGTACCCCTTTTTAAGTGGAAACTCAAGTAAAGCATCTCCAATGCACATAAGTGAGCATAATTAGGGTATGGTCCACCTGTGTGAGATCATAGAAACCCTAATTATGATAAATGATGAACCTTTAACTAATCCAAGAGCATCAATGAAGATGTTACTCATACATGATGATGTTATGAGTTTAATTCACCTTGATGTGAATAGTAAACCCTAATTCAAGGGTAATGACATGCTTTTGAGCAATAAACTCTATTTGAATAGAATTAAAGATTTAACTCTTATGACAAAAATAGGAAGTACATTCCTTATTGTTGTATTACCTTTATCAGATGTATTAACCATGCAGGTTCTGATATCAAGGTAATCATATCCAGGTATGGATGTTGATGTTATATTCATTGAAGGCATGTTGTTAGCCTTATGAATAAGTAAAGTAATCTGATGCCTTGCCAGTGGCATCCTATGCTGATATTGGGCTATGAGAGCCATGAATACCATCAAGGTCATGCCTTAGAGATGACTTGTGATGAGGATAATGAGAAATGATGATTGATATAAGTTAGGCATGTTACATTTAGTATTCTTCTTTTATAGCTGCTATGCTACTGTTATTGCTTGAAGAACAATGTATGCTGTTAAAGAATACTGAATGTACCTAACTAATCAAGTATAATGTAGAGCCCTGATCATAGATCCATCATTGTCAGAAATTAAGTGATGGTGAAACAGGTTTTCCTCAGGGAACTCCTGGATCACATACTCTTGAGTATGTGGGGTACATGGATGTGTAGAACCTTACATCCTAGTGTAGGAAAGTGATGTAGATGTGTAATCCATCCATCCTTCACTATAGTTTCATACCGTATCAGTGGTAGGTAAACATGAAACCTCCTGATGACGAAGAAAGCACAGATATCCGTATCAGTGGTAGGTAAATATGAAACCTCCTGATGATGAAGAGAGTACAGAACGCCACTGTGACTCTAGAATAGCGAAGGACCAGTTTACCCTGGTGAGCTATAATAGTAGAGACACGAGATGTCCTACAAGTGATCCTCTTACTGACTGAGGAAGGTGAAGGTCATGAGAATCCGGCTCTCTTAATGACCTATGTATGATACTGATGCGGCTTCTCAGCGATCAGTTGGAGTTTGAGTGGTAAGCCTCATCTCCACAGGGCATAATGTTGTTTGTAAAACATAATCAACCATGTAGTATAACTTGTTAGAGATGACTCCAAGTTAGTTGGTTGATGTTACATTGCAATAATGTTGATATTCTCCATATCTCCTAAATTGTAGAGATCTTGTTATAACTGCAACTGCTATAGAATGCTTTGAAGGCTTTACTGTTTAAGATATTCTTTGATGTTATAATAAAGCTTCTGGCGAAGAGTTATAATTGTCTCACCCCGTAGGCTTCAACTTTTTAGGTGGACGTCGGAGACGAAGAAACCAGCCTACAGGTGATCAGTCTCAGCAGCAGCAGCACCAGGGGCAGTAGTAATCTCAGGTGGAGATTTGTCCTGCCATGTGGTGTAGTTAGAGTCAGTCCTATGTGTCCTCTGTACTCTCAGGTCTTGGAGTCTTGTGTTATGTGATCTTGAGATTTTGTATCTTGATGTATATAATTACTCAAGAAGTAATTATCCTGAGATGTAAACAGTTACCTCTCTTTATGAAAGAAGTTTTTATGGATACAAGTTCTTATCTCGAAAAGTTTTAATTTCCCGTGATTTTTGTCTTCCGCTGATTACCGATTTGCTTCCGCTAAGTTTTAATCGTGTTTATGTCATGGTTTGGAGATCAGAGCCCACAGGTAGCTTATGCCAAGTTTTTAGGGACCAAGGACAAAAACTATATCTTGCAGGTGAGTACTTAGGAAGAGATGGCAGTTGTGTTCAACGTTGGGGGTAGGCCTTAGGTATATCCACCGTTACAAGGAGGTTTGATGGGAAAGGGAGGTTGAGAGGCGAGTCGCGAAATCACGACGATGTTGGTAAAATTTTAGTGAAATCAAACAAACTCGAGAAGCTAGAGGGCATAGGAGGTGGCTGGCTTCACACGCACAATGGAGAAGGACCAATATGGAGGTTTTAGTTTAGCATTTGGTTCAGAAATGATTCACTAGTCTCTGCCATAAAATCCATGAACTTGTTGACAGGGTGTCTGGCGTCCAGGGACCAAGAACTTGCACACCAACGACGGTTCAGAACAAGACAAATGGCGGGGCTTGTCGACTGAGTGAAATAGACCAAACAGTGGTGAGCTAAGTATATTGAAAGAAAGAATGGGTATCCTAGATGGTTACTTAACGCCAATTGAACCAAGGTAAAAGACACATTAGTTGCCCCTCGTTCTCGTCGGGGAGGAAGATCGGCGCCGATAGCCGCTCCAAAGCACCCACGCAAGCAATTGATTGAAGGGAAACTGAGAAGAGGCACCTTGGATCGTTTCTGGAGAGACGGTGAATAAGTGGTGGTGTCGAAGTGGGGAATCAGTGAGTTAGAGAAAAGGCAGCGGCGACTGCTCGAGGCCTTAAAAGGGTGTTTTTGATGTAGGGCGCCGCAAGAGGGGAGTTATAGCTTGTTGGACTCGATAGGGAGGGAGGAGTTCATTGGTGAAGAAATCACGATGAATCAGTGACTAGTTTGATCACAGGGCGACCGGGAGATAGACGTGCACTGCTGCCATCTGAACCGTGCAGAAGACAGAGGTAGGGGATGAATGAGTCCCTCTACTTTCCTACCCGGGTACCCGACCCACAATGTCGTTGTGATAGAAAATCTGGCCTTGGACCAAAGTCTAGGCCGTGACACATGAATTCGATTTAAATCGACCCAAACTTTGGTTAAAACATACATAGTTCACTAGGGTCTAATCAAGGGTGCATTTGATGTCCGAAAGACCCCAAATCTTGAGGGTTGATTAATAAGGATGTGAGGAACCTGATTGTAGGCTTATATTTGGGTTTTGAGGTTACCTTAGCTATAATTTAATCATTGTGCATTAATTATTCAATCAAGGCAATGAACTAAGTCCAATGGTCAACTATGGTGAAACCTTCCACCTAGACTCGACTCCTGTCCTATCTAATACTCAAGACTATCCTAGTTCACAAATCTAGGGTCAAGTAATCTAGATTATCAATATCACCCATAAGTATCCTAATTGAGGTATTAAGCTAGCAAAATCATATGACTTCATATCTATGGATTCCAAAATGAGTCAATCTAGGGTTTGGGGGTCAAAAAGTTACTCTAGTTCAGTGTAAAGCAAGAAAGATGATCTCTAGGATGTATCTATTAAGATAAAGGACAAAGAAAGAGAAAATAATAGTTTGTACCTAGAATTGAGGATGTTACAACACACCACCCCTTAAAAAGATTTCATCCCCAAAATCTCAAGCAAAGAGGAAGGGGTAGGTCTGCAACATCTCTTCTTTCAACTCCCAAGTAGTTTCCTCAAGGACATGGTACTTCCAAAGAATCTTTACAAGCTCAATCTCCTTGTTCTTCAATTGCTTTGTTCTGGAATCTAAGACCTTCACTGGAAATTCTTCATAGGATAGATCTTCTCGTAACTCAATAGGCTCAATAGTTAGTACAGGAGTAGGATCATTCACATACTTCTTTGGAACAGACACATGAAACACATTGTGAATCTTGTCATAAGTGGGGGGGTAGAGTTAGACAATAGGCACACTCCCCCACTCTATCCAAGATCTCAAATGGTCCTACATATCGAGGGATCAACTTGCCTTTGACTTTAGACCTTGATATGGAACGAATTGTCTTTATCTTGAGGTACACATAATCACCAACCAAGAAACTCATATTAGATCTCTTCTTATCATCATACACTTTTTGTCAATCTTGGGTAGCCTTCATCCTCTTCTTAATCAAACAGATCTTTTCAGTCGTCATTTGTATGCCATCACTCTTCATCAAAGCTCTTTCACTCACATCATCCCAATGTAGTGGTGAACGACAAGGTCAGCCATAAAGTGCTTCAAATGGCGGCATACCAATGCTGGCTTGGTAACTGTAGTTATAAGAAAATTTGATTGACGAAAGGTATTTGTCCCAAACACCTCCCCAATCCATCATACAAGCACACAACAAGTCCTCCATAATCTGTACTATCCGCTCAGACTGGCCATCCGTCTGAAGATGGTATGTTGTGCTGAAACATAGGTTAGAACCCTTCTCCTCCTATATATGCTTCCACAAGCAAGAGGTGAACTTTGGGTCACGATCAGAAACTATCGCCTTGGGAACCCCATGCCAATTGATTAGAGTATTAGATTGATTGAAACTACGATTGACTGATTTTACACAAACTACACTTCCAACCGATCGGCTCATGAGATGAACCGATCGGCTCAGGTTGGTGAACCTATCGGCTCAACTGGTGAGACGATCGGCTCATGTGCAATGAGACGATCATCTCAATTATTGAACCGGTCGGCTCATGTGACCAACGGAGATTGTTTGGAAAGTCAATTTTGCAAATACAATTTGTTTCACTTGTATAAATTCGATTTGGATAAGGATTAATATTTGTTTAATCAGAAACAAATATGAAAGTCAATTTGAGTTGGACTAGGACCACAAACCGATCGGCTCATGTGATGAACCGATCGGCTCAGGGGTCCCAAATGATCAGTTCAGGTGTGAACTGATCGGTTGAGGTCACCAACCGACCATTTCAGGGATGAAATGATCGGTTTAGCTGGCGTAGTTGGTTATTTTGTGGAAAATCTCAAACCCTTCTACTCCTTCTTTAATCCCACATTGCCCGGGGTAGAGAACCCTATCTCATGACCCTCCTATATATATAGGGGTATTGGGGGCTTCTCAAAGTACAACTCAGTCAGGCGATCGACAAGAACCCAAACCGCATCATACCCATGCTTTGAATTTGGAAACCCAGTAACAAAATCCATAGTGATTTTCTCCTACTTCCACTCTAGTATCTCGAGTGGATGGAGAAGACCACCAGGACGTTGATGTTCAACCTTCACCTGCTGGCACATCAAGCACTTTGCAACATACGTAGCAATATCCTTCTTCATGTTCTTCCACTAGAAACCTTATTGTAAGTCCTTATACATCTTCGTGGTACCAGGATGGATCATGTACTTGGACCCATGGGCTTCACCCAGAACTCTTTGTCTCAGACCAGCAACATCAAGTATCCACAATCTATGGCGGAAGCGGATAGCACCATCCACTCCAATAGAAAATTCGGATTGTGGTTTCTTTGTCAACATCTTCATCTCATCAAGCTCAGGACTGTCCAGTTGTGCAATAATAGATTCTGCAAATCCAGGTGGGAGTGATAGTCAAACTAGCCATCTGCACTCTCAACCTCTCTACAGAAGAGTCATCACCAACATCTGGTAGCTCAGGTCTCAATCTCGAGACTTGTTCTAAGCTCCTCCATAAGGAATAATTGGTAGAAGCACAAGTTGCATCTTTCTTCCTACTTAGGGCGTCAACAACAACATTGGCTTTACCTGGGTGATAAGTGATGGTAAAGTCATAATCCTTGAGGTAATCCATCCATCGTCTATGGTGCAGATTCAAGTCCCTTTGAGTCATCAGGTAACATAGACTCTTGTTGTCACATAAAACCTCAAATTGTATCCCATACAAGTAGTGTCGCCAAATCTTTAGAGCATGAACTATAACATCTAGCTCCAAGTCATGTGTAGGCCAATTTCCTTCATTCAGCTTCAATTAGCGAGAGGCATAAGTGATCACTCATCCTTTTTGCATAAGGACACAACCCAACCCTAGTTTGGAAGCATCAATATAGATAACATAGGGTTTACCCTCTATGGGAAGAGAAAGCACGGGAGCAGAAGTCAAACACCTCTTTAACTCTAGGAAGCTCTTTTCACACTTAGAAGTGTTGGCTAAATGGACATCTATAAATCCCTTTGTTTTGATTATGACAAACATTTCATTCTTATTAATCTAACGAGCTACTTGAGTGTGCAAGAACAAGGCGGATGACAAAGTACTAGGGAAATCCATATGTTTCCATATTTATATTTTCATGCAATGTAATCGCCTTGTAAAAAGCTTGTACAAATATATAATGTACAAGTACTTAGAATGCATGTAAATCAAGTGTTAGATCTTCCCTAGCTAAACACCACATTTAGATAAGTCATCCCCTTCAAATAGGATCACATTTGCACACTCATACATATAATTAGTGCCTAAATTGAAACATTGAAACAGGATCAATCTCGGTCGACCAACACCTCGACCGCGACACTCTCGGTCGACAATCTTCTCGACCGAGAAAGATCCAAAGTAGCCGTTAGACTCAACTGACAAGGTAGTTGGCAGTTGGAGATAGACGTTGCAAATCACTTGATCCAGAGAGCCTGTCGGTCGACAAAACTTCGACCGAGTAGGTATCTCGGTCGACCATTCCTCGACCGCGATGAACTCTGACAGCAACTGCAGAGTAAATTAATTAGTCTTTGCTAAAGCAACAAACTTGTACCTAACTGCTAGTTAAGCACTTATAAACCCCTAGAAGTTGTCTAGAACGTCCTTAAGCATCATTAGACCATTCCTATAAATAGGACAAGCCATAGGACACTCAAACTCACTTGTTACACTTGAGAAATCCTTGAGCATACTTTGAGCAATCTGTTTGTGAGAAATTTGAGCATTGTGACAATTGGATACTTCCTTCCTTAGCTCAAAATTCGTGTTCTATAGGCTAGCATCTCCTACCCACTGCAATCAAAAGTCCATACACTTGGTTAGGAGATCTATACGCTTGATCTAGGCAAATCAAGCCTTGGGCTATAAAGGATAAGTTGTAATTTCCTTTTTCCTTTCTTGTTCTCTATTACTGTTTGTACTCTCCTTGCTACTCCTAGGTTGGAGGCTGCGGATTGGAGAGGGTGGAGATCTTCTTGGTGAAGAAGGCGACCTTGAGCTACTTCAGAAGGTTGGTGCAACGGGAGGTTACTTCTAGAGAGGAAGGCTACTTCAAGGGGGAGCTTGAAGTTACTTCAAGAAGGCTACCTCAAGTTGGTGCACCTACTTCAAGGGAAGGCTGTTCAAGGGGTGTAAAGGAAAGTATTGTATTTTGTATAAATCCTTGAGAAGGTAATAAAATAAATACTTTCAAAATCCCGGTTGGGTAAGCAACCGGGTAGTGGACTGACAACTTTAGTATTTGCTAAAGTTGGAACCACTCTAAACACCTGTCTCCTTCTTCCAATTTCAATTGTGGTTATTTAAGTTCAATAAATTGTTAAAATTATTTAAAAACTATATTCACCCCCTCTAGTGTTTTTTCAATTGGTATCAGAGCGGGCTTCAAGGAACCCTAACAGGGTCTTGAAGAAATGGGTGACGGAGTGCTCAACAACCTTAACCTTGAAGGGACACTTGTTGCTAGGCCTCCAGCGTTCGATGGAACAAACTACCAATATTGGAAGAGAAGGATGCAGTTCTACTTCCAAGGCATCAATTGGGATTTATGGAGAATGGTGTCAACCCCATATGAGCTCCCTCAAACTCAATTTGCATAATGGGATGCAAATACGGTAAAGCTGGCTCAAATGAATGCAAAAGCTGTAAGCATTTTATATTGTTCTATTTCGGTAGGAGAATTTAATAGAATATCTAATTGTGACACATCCTATGATATTTGGCATAGACTGTCCATAACCTATGAAGGTACAGTCCAAGTCAAAAATTCCAAAATTAGCATGTTTAAACAAAAGTTTGAACACTTTCGTATGGATCCTAATGAATCTATTAGTGAAATGTTTGCAAAATTCTCTACTATTGTTAATGGTTTAAGTGCCCTAGGAAAACCTGTCCTTGAAGAAGATCAGGTATCAAAAATCCTTCGATCACTCCCTCCAAAATATAAGCCAAAGGTGACAGTCATTGAAGAAGAAAACGACCTCACTCGACTGAAAATGGAGCAACTTATTGGCAACCTAGAAGCTCATGAAGCAACCCTAGAAGAGGAAGAAAGAAGAGCACATGAACTTCAGCAAGGAAAGAAGAAGGATGTGGCCCTAAAAGCTTCAAAAGTCATCACACAAGAAAGTGAGGAGTCAAGTGAAGAAGAAGGAGAAGAAGCCTTGATCGTCAATGGTAAGAAATACAAAAGATTTAAATCTAACAAAATTTCCAGTTCTTCTTCTACCCCTCCTAGGTGCTTTGAATGTGGGAAGAAAGGGCATTTAAAAAATGAATGTCCTAAAGCAAAGAAAGGAAAGAAAAGCTCACACAAGAAGAAGGGAGAAAAAGCCTATAAAGCTGCATGGGACGAGTCAAGTGACAGTGAAAGCGGAGAAGAAACGGTGGATTGTCTAATGGCAAGAGAAGATGATGAAGACTCTTAAGAGGTAAGCCTACTTGATCTTCCTAAAGAAGAGTTAGTTACTAGTCTACAAGAAATTCATGATAAGTATGTTGATGTCAAGAAGAAACTAAAGAAGGTTATCAAATCAAATGATGAGCTAATTGTTAAATTAGATAATCTTTCTTCTGAAAAGAACAACATTGATCTTGAGAATTTGTCTTTAAAACATCTTTAGATGATTGCACTAGAAAGCTACTCACTTTAGAAACAAATGTTGATCTTCTTTCTAAAGAAAAGACTGAATTGTTAGCTAAACTACAAGATTTTCAGACTCAACCTATTTTGTGTAACCATCTAGACTATGATAATGTTGTAAAAGAAAGAGATTCATTGTTATCTGATTTAGATCAAGCAAGAAAAGATCTACACAAGAAGATGAATGACATTGCTCAGCTGCAAAGAGAACTTTATGAGTTAAGAAGAAAAGATATACTTGATAACATTCTAAGCATTGGTACTGTTTTCAACGGAAGAAAAGGTTTGGGATATGCTCCAAAGAAAAATCAACCCAAAAGAACTCAAACTATGTTTGTACCCAAGAACACAATGGCTAGAAAGAGAAATGAAGTTGATTCTATTACTTGCCATTTTTGTTTACGTCTTGGACACTATTCCTTTTCATGCCCTTATAAGACTAAGGATTCCGAATTAGTTTGGGTCCCAAAACCTCAAACTTAGTAGAGTCAAATGGAATTTAGTTGAGATATGGCCAAACGCTCCATCTTGCTATTTATATTGTCTTATCTCAACTAAACAAAAGATTTCATGCATATTGTTAATTTTCTGCACTGTTGTACTAAAACAGAAACTTAGTCGGTCGAAGTATTGTCGACCGAACCATTAATCGGTCGAAGTATTGTCGACCGACCGGACGTCTGTAACAAATCAAAATCTACATCAATTATTTCGGTCGAAAATTGGTCAACCGAGCTAAATTTCTGTGTTTCTTTGTTTGTAATACAGTAATCTTCTCGATCGACAATTAGTCGACCGAGACAGATGTCGGTCGAACAATTGTCGACCGACTGGATTTCTGATTCAGAACTCTTATACAAGTATGTACTTAAATGATTCTAACCATATCGGACCATCACATGGGTACCAAAATCTACATTATAATGCAGGAATGGGTGGTTGACAGTGGATGCTCCAAACATATGACCGGGAACAAGGATGCATTTCAAACCTTTGAAGAAAAGAAAAGTGGAACGGTCACCTTTGGAGACAATGGTAAGGGCAAAATCGTTGGAATAGGTAATGTTGGTACAAACCTCGAAATAAAGAATGTTCTCCTCGTTGATGGTTTGCACCATAATTTGATAAGTATTAGTCAATTATGTGATAGTGGTTATGATGTGTTATTTAACAAAACTTGCTGCAAGTTATTGATAGAAAACACTACAAATGTTGTTTATGAAGGAAATAGAGTTGAAAATCTTTATATCCTTAAACATAACTCTATGAAATAAGTAGTGGGAAAATGCTTGCTTGCAAATGAAAATACCTTACAACTATGGCATAAAAAGCTAGGACATGCTAGTTCACATGTTATTAAAAAGTTAGTGAAATATGATCTTGTTCGTGGATTGCCTACTTTATCTTTTGATCAAGTTGAAAACTGTGAACCATGCACAATGGGAAAGCAAACCAAAACCTCTTTTAAACCAAAACATGTACTTAGCACCAGTAGGTCCTTAGAATTAATTCATATGGATTTATTTGGACCCATGAGGACACAATCTATTGGTGGTAAAAGATACTGTTTTGTTATTGTTGATGATTATAGTAGATATACATGGGTACACTTTATTGCAACTAAAGATGATACTATTCATGTTTTTATACAATTTTGTTCCAAGATTGAAAATCTATTACAGAGCAAAATATGTACCATTAGAAGTGATCATGGTGGAGAATTTGAAAATCATACATTTGAGGAATTTTGTACATCTCAAGGGTACACTCATAATTTTTCTGCTCCACGCACCCCACAACAAAATGGTATAGTCGAAAGGAAAAATCGATCACTACAAGAAATGGCTAGAACTATGATGCTCGAACACAACACACCCAAAACCTTTTGGGCTGAAGCTGTAAATACTGCATGCTATGTGTTAAATAGAGTAACTATTCACTCTCACTTGAAGAAAACTCCATATGAAATAATACATTCTAAGAAACCTAGAGTTGACTACTTTCATACTTTTGGCTCCACATGCTATATTTTAAATACCAAAGATGATAGAGATAAGTTTGACTCTAAATCACACAAAGCTTTCTTTTTGGGATATTCCACTTCTAGCAAAGCTTTTAGAGTATATAACACTATCTCTAGAAAAGTTGAGGAATCTATTCATGTTTCTTTTCATGAAGAGACCAAATCTGAAAATCTAGAAATCATAGATCTCACTAATCAATTCAAAAATTTAAACATACCAAATGATAGTGAGAAAGTTACTACAAATAATCACCAAGCTGAACCACAACCTACACCTAGGCTTATTAAGGATCATCCTCAAGAACTTATTATTGGAGATCCTAATGATAAAGTCAAAACTCGGTCTTCCTTCAAACATGTTGCAAATATGGCTTTTGTTTCTATCATTGAACCTAAGAAGATATCTGAAGCTCTTAAAGATGATTATTGGATAATAGCCATGCAAGAAGAATTGAATCAATTCACTAAAAATGATGTATGGGATTTAGTTCCTAAACCACAAGATAAAACCATCATAGGAACTAAATGGGTTTTTAGGAATAAGCTAAATGAGGCAGGAGAGGTAATAAGGAATAAAGCTCGGTTAGTAGCACAAGGATATAATCAACAAGAAGGAATAGATTTTGATGAAACATATGCACCGGTAGCTAGACTTGAAGCTATTAGAATGTTACTAGCTATTGCTGCACATAAAAACATCAAACTCTACCAAATGGATGTAAAAAGTGCATTTCTAAATGGCATCATTCAAGAAGAAGTATATGTTGCCCAACCACCTGGTTTTGAAATACCGGAAAAAGGTGACTATGTTTATAAACTTAAGAAAGCACTTTATGGTTTAAAACAAGCACCTAGGAATTGGTATGAAAGGCTCAAGACATATCTCTTTGATAATAGTTTTTCTATTGGAAATTCAGATTCTACTTTATTTTTCAAAACATATACAACTAATTTCCTAGTTGTGCAAATATATGTTGATGACATTATTTTTGGATCTTCTAATGATTCATTGTGCACACAATTCAGTGACATTATGCAAAAAGAATTTGAAATGAGCCTCATGGGTGAACTAACTTTCTTTCTTGGTTTTCAAATTAAGCAAACACCTGCCGGAATATTCATAAGCCAAGAAAAATATACTAAAGAACTTTTAAAACGTTTCGGGATGGATCAGTGCAAACATGCTACTACTCCTATGGCTACTTCTATTAAAATTGATAAGGATGAAAATGGGGAACCTATTGATGATTCCTTATATAGAGCCATGATTGGTAGTTTGCTTTACTTAACTGCTTCTAGACCGGACATTATGTTTTCCGTTGGTCTTTGTGCTCGATTTCAATCACAACCTATGCACTCTCATTTTCTAGCCGTTAAACGAATTCTTCGTTACCTAGCCGACACTACTTGTTTTGGTTTATGGTATCCAAAAGGACAATCCTTGGATTTTAAAGCTTATATTGATGCGGATTATGCTGGTTGTCGACTTGATCGCAAGAGTACTAGTGGTGGTTGTTTCTTTTTAGGGAGAGCTTTGGTATCTTGGTTTAGCAAGAAACAAAATACGGTTTCCCTATCTACAACTAAAGCTGAATATATGGCAGCCGGGTCCTGTTGTGCTCAAGTGCTTTATATGCAACAAGTATTAAACGATTATGGTTTTACTCTTTCATCTACGCCTATTTTTTGTGACAACACGAGCGCTATAAACTTAGCACACAATCCTATTTTACACAGCCGAGCTAAACATATTGAAATCCGTCATCACTTTTTAAGGGATCATATCTCCAAGAATCATGTTTCCCTTCATCATATTGATATGGAAGATCAATTGGCTGATATTTTTACAAAACCGCTTCCACTAGATCAATTTAACAAAATTAGGAAGCAACTGCTTATCACTCCTTTGGAAGATGTTTTCTTTGATATATGTGCTTCTTAACAAAAACTTTTAATGGACATCTTTTTCATTAGATTTGATGGGACATCTAATTAAGGGGGAGTTTTTATTCTTAACGGATATCTTTTTGAAATGACAAAGGGGGAGAAATAAATATAAAACTAAAACTTAGTAATTATGAAAAACTCAATCAATGAGTTTCATAAATAAACTCTTGGCTTTACAATGAAAGTTGCTATATTCCTTAGTGAAGTGGATTTCATGTTCCATAATTCATGGGGAATAATAAGCACACATTTTATAAACAAGAGGAAAAGCTACAAAAGGTAATCTAAAGGTATGAAACTCATATGTTTTATATTTCCTTTATTTATATTTTGGAAATGTTTGTCATCTTCAAAAAGGGGGAGATTGTTGGCTAAATGGACATCTATACATCCCTTTGTTTTGATTATGACAAACATTTCATTCTTATTGATCTAACGAGCTACTTGAGTGTGCAGGAACAAGGCGGATGACAAAGTACTAGGGAAATCCATATGCTTCCATATTTATATTTTCATGCAATGTAATCGCCTTGTAAAAAGCTTGTACAAATATATAATGTACAAGTACTTAGAATGCATGTAAATCAAGCGTTAGATCTTCCCTAGCTAAACAGCACATTTAGATAAGTCATCCCCTTCAAATAGGATCACATTTGCACACTCATACATATAATTAGTGCCTAAATTGAAACATTGAAACAGGATCAATCTCGGTCGACCAACTCCTCGACCGAGACACTCTCGGTCGACAATCTTCTCGACCGAGAAAGATCCAAAGTAGCCGTTAGACTCAACTGACAAGGTAGTTGGCAGTTGGAGATAGACGTTGCAAATCACTTGATCCAGAGAGCCTGTCGGTCGACAAAACTTCGACCGAGTAGGTATCTCGGTCGACCATTCCTCGACCGCGATGAACTCTGACAGCAACTGCAGAGTAAATTAATTAGTCTTTGCTAAAGCAACAAACTTGTACCTAACGGCTAGTTAAGCACTTATAAACCCCTAGAAGTTGTCTAGAACGTCCTTAAGCATCATTAGACCATTCCTATAAATAGGACAAGCCATAGGACACTCAAACTCACTTGTTACACTTGAGAAATCCTTGAGCATACTTTGAGCAATCTGTTTGTGAGAAATTTGAGCATTGTGACAATTGGATACTTCCTTCCTTAGCTCAAAATTCATGTTCTATAGGCTAGCATCTCCTACCCACTACAATCACAAGTCCATACACTTGGTTAGGAGATCTATACGCTTGATCTAGGCAAATCAAGCCTTGGGCTATAAAGGATAAGTTGTAATTTCCTTTTTCCTTTCTTGTTCTCTATTACTGTTTGTACTCTCCTTGCTACTCCTAGGTTGGAGGCTGCGGATTGGAGAGGGTGGAGATCTTCTTGGTGAAGAAGGAGACCTTGAGCTACTTCATAAGGCTGGTGCAACGTGAGGTTACTTCTAGAGAGGAAGGCTACTTCAAGGGGGATCTTGAAGTTACTTCAAGAAGGCTACCTCAAGTTGGTGCACCCACTTCAAGGGAAGGCTGTTCAAGGGGTGTAAAGGAAAGTATTGTATTTTGTATAAATCCTTGAGAAGGTAATAAAATAAATACTTTCAAAATCCCGGTTGGGTAAGCAACCGGGTAGTGGACTGACAACTTTAGTATTTGCTAAAGTTGGAACCACTCTAAACACCTGTCTCCTTCTTCCAATTTCAATTGTGGTTGTTTGAGTTCAATAAATGGTTAAAATTATTTAAAAACTCTATTCACTCCCCCCCTCTAGTGTTTTTTCAAGAAGTCCATACAAACCTTGCATCTTTGCGTGTCAGCTTCATCATCGGAAGAGCCAACTTGGAGAAATTTTACATAAATATCCAATAGTAGCTTGCAAGGCCCTAAAAACTACGTATCTCTGAGGGGTTCTTTGGTGATTGACACTTTGTCACAGCTTCAATCTTAACAATATCCACAAAAATATGTCCCGCCGAGATAACATGGCCAAGAAACATCACCTCGTTGAGCCAAAACTCACACTTTGAGAATTTTGCATAGAGTTGATGTTCTCGCAAGGCCTGAAGAATGATCTGTAGGTGCTCGCGGTGCTGGTCCATAGACTCAGAGTAGTTAAGCATGTCATCAATGAACACCACCACAAAGCTATCCAAGTAAGGATGGAAGACCCGATTCATTAGTTCCATGAAGGCGGCAGGGTCATTGGTCATGTCGAATGTCATGACTAGGAACTCATAATGCCCATAACGAGCACGAAAAGCCATCTTTGGTACATCGTCATCCTTCACCTGCATCTAATAGTAGCCACTACACAAGTCCATATTTGAGCACACAGTAGCATACTTCAGTTGGTCAAACAAGTCATCGTGTGTGGTAGGAGATAACGATTCTTGATCGTCACTTGATTCAGCATACGGTAATCCATGCACATCCGCAAGGACCTGTCTTTCTTCTTCACGAATAGAACAGGTGCTCCCCAGGGAGAGACACTAGGGAATACAAAATCCATGTCTAGAAGCTCTTGCAGCTGCTTATTGAGATCAGCCAGCTCTGCAGGTGCCATGTGATAGGGTGGCTTGGAAATAGGTGTCGTGTCTGGTATGCAATCGATAGATAACTTGACTTCACATGTGGGGGGAAGTCTAGGTAGCTCGTCGGAGAAGACATCAGGAAAGTCTCGAACCACATCAATGTCATCCATCATAGGTGGCGTAGGATTAAGAACATCCGACACCAAGTAGGCTCTACAACCATTTGCAATGAGCTTCTCTGCCTTGAGTGAAGAAATGATGAACTGTTGATGTCCTTGCTTTCTTTCCTTGATACTGAAACACTCTCCATCAGGGTGCAACAAACTAACCTTTTTATTTTCACAGAAGAGGGAAACCTTGAACTTCTTGAGCCAATCCATTCCCAGGATAACGCCAAAGGCTGTCATATTGAAGATGATGAAGTCTGACTCAAACATCTTGCCAGAAATACACAGGTCTATAGTAGGGATTTTTAGGAAAGTAGAAGAAATTTTACCCCTAGGAGTTTCAACCTCTAGGATATAGCCCATATACCTAGTTTCTAACCCTAACATGGTTACAAGTTTAGATGATATGAAGGTGTTTGAGGCTCCAGAATCAAATAATGCTTTTATCGGTTGTTGAAATAAGTGCATAGTACCTTCAATGTCTCCATTATCATTGGTGGCTTCCACAACGTCCATGGCAAAGACATGTCTTGCACATTTCTCAACAGGTGGGCGATGCCCTAACTGATTGTTGTTGTTCAGGGGTTGTTGTGGATGAGGTTGCGGCTGCGGCTGCTGGGGTTCTCATGGCTGAGCTGGAACGACAACCTTCTGGAGCTTGGGACACTGTGGCCTGATGTGTCTAGCCTGGCCACACTCATGGCATGTCAAGTGCCTCACATCTGGTAGAGCTGTAGGATGCACTGTAGGGTACCTTCCAGGAGGGTGGTGACGCTGGAAACGGTTGCACTTGTTACGACGATCATCACTAAAGTTCTTCTACTTGCTGGGACTCTGAGTCAAGGGCTCAAAACCTGGATAGGCCTCCATAGTGAGGGCCTTATCCACCATATGTTGGAAGGTGAGAGGGAGCTATGGAACAAGAGCTCACCCAATCTGGTAGCTCAGTCCCTATAAAAAGAGTGTAGCTCGGCGGTCCTCTCCAAGGCCTATTTCATAGTGCTCCAACAACAAGAACCTCTAAATGTAAGCAGAAACGCTCAGGGATCCCTACTTCAAGTTTTAGAACTTCTCCTCCTTCTTCCTCAAGGCAGCGATGCAGACGTACTTTTGACATAAGAGAACCAAGAATTGCTCCCAAGTCATGCTGGAGGTGTCACGAGTGTGGGCAACACCATTCCACCAAACGTGTGCTGGCCTATCCAATACATTGGTGGCGAAGCAGACCTTCTGGTGGGGAGGGTACACCATGCCCTCTAAGGTACGCTTGATGGCCAACACCTAGTCATCATCCTTGTCTACCATCTCGATCTCTCCTTCGCCCTTGAAGTAGGGTGGCTACATCTTGATGAACTCTGTGAGGGAGTACTCTTTGGGCTTCTTAGGAGGAGGAATGGAGTTAACATGCCCCATCATAGAATTGGCCAAAAACTGGCTCAGGACAGCCAACTCTTTCTCTGGGGTAAGTGGAGTTGGAGGAGGAGGCTCTGAAAAAGGATGAGGCACAATGATGACCTGGTGGCCCCCATAGGTGGCATGTGCATCTGATGTCGTCAACGGCGGCTCCATAAGTGGCATCCCAAACTATGGGTTCAGCAGTGTAGAATATCCATCTCCTAGCCTCTCACAGGACTGGGAGGACTCACTGCTCTTGTCCCCGAACAGATCGATTCTCCTGAAAACATAGACAGAGATAAGAATCCTAATGAAAATTTGAGATACTAGATTGACGATTGCTAATGCTCTGATACCATTTTGTAAGGAGTGGGACTCACTAGGAGGACCACCCCCTAAAACTAATATTTTGAGATCACTATAGCAATTCCCATACATTGAGAAATATAGATTGAAGGGAAGCTGAGAAGAGGCACCTTTGATCATTTCTAGAGTGACAGTGAAGAAGTGGTGGTGCCAAAGTGGGGAATCAATGAGTTGGAGAAAAGGCAGCGGCGGATGCTCAAGGCCTTAAAAAGATTTTTTTGATGTAGGGCACCACAAGAGGGGAGTTATGGTTTGTTGGACTCGGTAGGGAGGGAGGAGTTTGTTGGCAAAGAAATCACGATGAATCGGTGACTAGTTTGATCACAGGGTGACCAGGTGATAGGCGCGTACTGCTGCCATCTGAAACGCGTGGAAGATGGAGGTAGGGGACAACCGAGTCCCACTACTCACCTACCCAGGTACCCGACCTGTAGTGTTGTCGTGATAGAAAATTTGGCCTTGGACCAAAGTCTAGGCCGTGACACATGAATTCGATTTAAATCGACCCAAACTTTGGTTAAAACATACATAGTTCACTAGGGTCTAATCAAGGGTGCATTTGATGTCTGAAAGACCCCAAATCTTGAGGGTTGACTAATAAGGATGTGAGGAACCCGATTATAGGCTTAGGATTGGGTTTTGAGGTTACCTTAGCTATAATTTAATCATTGTGAATTAATTATTCAATCAAGGCAATGAACTAAGTCCAATGGTCAACTATGGTGAAACCTTCCACCTAGACTAGACTCCTGTCCTATCTGATACTCAAGACTATCCTAGTTCACAAATATAGGGTCAAGTAATATAGATTATCAATATCACCCATAAGTTTCCCAATTGAGGTAAGCTAGAAAAATCATATGACTTCATATCTATGGATCCCTAAATGAGTCAATCTAGGGTTTGGGGGTCAAAAAGTTACTCTAGTTCAGTGTAAATCAAGAAAGATGATCTCTAGGATGTATCTATTAAGATAAAGGACAAAGAAAGAGAAAAGAATAGTTTGTACCTAGAATTGGGGATGTTACAATCATATTTAACTTCTAAACCAAGATGAAAAAAAAGGTACGACATAAAAGCTCAACCACAAGTCCGCATATAACTATATAGCAGGTCAAACATCTTCATTATTTACATGTAACTGTATATTATTTATCATGCATGAACGCTGTCACAATATGTTTGTATAAAATATCTACTTGCCAAAATTTCTATTGTGAGTATATATACATGAACTACATGAAAAAATAGAGTTGTATATACATTATCGTATAATAGCCACTGCCAAGACTAGAGATACAAGATGAATCTAGACACATTCAAAAATATCCACACTTGCCCTCATCTGTTGTTGACTGTCCAACATAGGTTCCTCACTATCATAACCCTACTTACAATGTTGAGTACCTAAAAAATATGTGGAGAACTTCAAGAGTGAGAACCCCATTCTAAACATAGATATAAAAACTATAAGCCACTCATAGTATGTAAATTTACTATTATGAGAGGTATTCAAATAGACTAATCATTAAGCAGTAACTCCTACGGGATAGAATAAGAATTAGATTCAGTTTCAAGATAAGTCAAGATATATTTTTAAGATTACCAGCTTCCATACTACCACACCTCGTTCGGTGCAAGTATCAAAAGTAGGGGCTCATCTGTCAAAAACTACAAAATAAAACTAGGTTTGTCCTAGGTATGTAGGCCATGAAACCTCTCTCATCGGTATAAAATCTCATATTACCCTATAGTCACATATATCATTCACATTTTTGTACTTTACTTGAGATACAGACTCAACTGCACCCATATGCATATCCATCATTAAGGCATCAAGGGAGAAACATACCTTATTTGACCTTAGTTATCGTGTGTAGTTAACAACATAAGACTTTGTCTACATTCTCAATATCCAAGATTGCAATAGGGTTACCCATTTCACTATACCAACTTTGAAGCATTGGGATAGTTCTACTATCATAGGTAACTACATGGGTTAGGTTTTAGTTTATTTTTATTATAATTTTTCTCATCTTTCATATAGAATCAAGAATGAAACAAAATATAGAAGCAAGTAAATACACATTGTCTCTCTCATACACACAAACACACACACACACACACACACTATATATATATATATATCACTATAAACATCCAATTATAATTCAAATAGAAGACCATTGATCAAGATATTTGAACCCCTGAACCAATTTGGTGTTATGGAAACCTGGATCAGACAAGGAACCCCTAAGTAGATAGACTGAACCCAGTTAAGTCTAGAAGGACTGATAAAGCCCTATTTTAGGGATTCATTTTGTGTCTTTTGGTATCTCAATCACATCTAAACATAGTAGAATGCAAGTTAAATTCCCCAATATGCATATTATTGTCAAATGCACTTATGGATGTTCTTTGTATACTTTTCAGGTACTTGGACCATGTTTTAGATGTATGAGAGAGAAGGAAGGATTTCTAGGAGTCCCCCACTCATGGAGGGGTCGAAAGAAGACCCCAAATCTCCCTCAACCTATCCCTAATGGCCAAGGGTCGACATCAAGAAAAGAAGTCCATTGATCATGAAGTTTCAAGTTGATTTTTCTACTGAAGACCCCAACATGGCCGTGGTGCCAAGGAACGGTCGTGCGGGCCAATGTCAAAGTTACAGAGAAAATCCCAAAATTGCAAGCTACAACAACATTGCCAACACGGCCGTGCTACCCAGCACGCTCGTGCTATGAAGCCCCCAAAACGACCATGCTGTCAGTAGCCAAAACGGGCATGCTAAAGGGAACAACCTCACTTCCAACTCACTCACCATGTCCGTGCCACCCAACACGACCGTTCTACCTAGCCTCCACCACTGTCGTGCTACCCAACACAACCGTGCTACCAACCCACATTTTACCACCTCAACCTGTGATTTTTCCACTTTCTTAGAATGACTTTTCCACACCACCATGGCCGTTCCTACCCTTACCCACCACAGTCGTGCTGCCCAGAACGACCATGCTACCACCTAAACCCTAACATATTTTGCACTATTTTTCCAAAAGGCCCCTACTTACCCTAGTGCTTTCACCACCACCTATATATACATGGGTGGCAGTCACAATACCAGGTTAGCTGCCATTACTCATTTTCACTCACTCTAGAGCATTCATTGTAATCCCCTTGCATTTATTTTCTCCATCCACCATTTCCACCTCATTTCCACCATAGAAACCTAGATTTCTAGGTTATCTACCATAATTACCTTCATTTTCATGCTCATTATCCACCTTGGAGGATGGAGGTCACCCTAAAGCAGCTAGGAGGTGAAGGATGATCTACTTTGAGCTCCATGGAGTCTTATCCCCTTCTTCTCATTTCTTTTATCTTTCCTTTGAGCATGTCTAGCTATGCCCATAATGGTGGGTTGTTTGGGGTTAAAATGTGACTTTGATACAATTTTGGGGGGAAATAACTTGTATTGAACATAATTTCATTCTATGATGGTTATGTCTTACTTCTATCTCATTTCCCATTGTATTTCACTTGGTTTGTGCTTTTAACATAGATTGCTTGCTTTGTGATGCTTGATGACACTTAGCTTCTAGGAGAAATTGGAATTTATGTAGCAATCTTAAGAATGGCTCCTAGGTCCAATTAGTAGATCCCTAGCTAGCCCCCTTTGTTCCTACATACATCTCCCTTCTTCTAAAAGGGAGTGTGTGATCTAAGTAGCTAGTGTAAGTGTGATTAGTGCAATTGCCTAAAGCTTCCTAAAGGCTAAATGGTAAGTAACATGAGGTGAAAAACCCTCATCTTTACTGCCATTACTACCCTTGTCTCTCAATTTCCCTAACACCACTTACCCTAGAAACCTAGACTTGCCAAGTCTGGCTAGAATTACACCTAACCCTAGTTCTTCAACTAGTAGTATATGGTATATTCTAATAGCACTTACCTTGTTGTTTGGTTTGATAATCTAGATTGAAATGTGAGAGTTGCATCCTATGTTGACCTTCCCCCAACTAATATAAAGTTACATTCCCAAATGTCCCACCTATCAATCATATTGCTTGAAACCCACCTTAGCCTTCTTAACTTGTTGATGCTAGTGTAGTTAATTGCCTTAGTTAATTCATAGCTAATTTTCTAATTCTAGATAGTTAGTTCTTGTTTAAGTAGTTAGGGCTCCTTTGAGCTTGCTTATGTTAATTTGACTAATTAGTGATATCTTAGACTCTTTCTTGTCTAGTTTCTTAGTTTGCATCTTAGTTGATTGCTTAACATGCTAGTGTAGTTTAACTCCTTGCTCTAGTCTAATTTCTTGCCTTGCTTAGTTTGATAGCTTTTGCTTGCTTAGAGTAATCTAGGACTTTGGTTAACTTAGTTTCCTTCTTTCTCTTTCTTGTTTGCATTTGTAGTGTAATCAGCCAAATCAACTTTAAACCCTTCAACCCTAATCTCCGCTTTAGGAACATATAAAATGCTAACTTAGATCTAGTGCCCCCTCTCTCCCTAAGGATCAACCCTTACACTTGCCTCTTATCTTTACTACAATATTACCACGTGCGCTTGTGGGTGTCCTGTTTAGTATTGTGATTGAGTCTTTTTAGGGTTTTTACAAATATCGAAAGATCCCAAGTGTGTTTGAGTTTCGTGGGGCACATCTAATCAAACTTAATTGGTTAGAGTGTGCACCTTTGGATCATCACACCAAGCTTTTTGGCACCATTGTCGGGGATTGAGGCACTCGGCCTAGTTAGTTAGTGTAGCTTAGCCTTTCCTACTGCTCTCATCATAGCTATTCTTTATTCTTTGTTCACTTTTGCATATTGTCATTCTAACTTAGTTTTTGTTGCTTGTTTGTGTATTATGCACGTTATAGTTGTGCATGCATCATATGTCTTTGACTTGTACCGATTTGGTGTTATACGACCCCGAGATAGGTAGAAGGATACGCCAAAGCCGCTACAACCAACACTGAGAAACCAAAATTGGTAACCAAGAAGCTGAAATACCTCATGGAAATGCTCAACCACAACCCCACCGCCCTCTCCATGAATACTTCACCATGGGGAACTTAAGTTCTCCCATTGCCACCCTTGTTGACCAAATGTCGGGTCAACAATTCTCCATTCCACACACACTTCTTGGACTCCTCCCTACCTACTATGAGATGGAGAATGAAAACCCCTACCACCATATCGATGCCTTACTTGAGACTTGTTCCACCTTTCGTACACCGGCTGCCACCGATGACTCCATCCGGAGAACACTTTTTCCATTCTTTCTAAAAGAAAAGGCTAAGGAATGGTACATCTAAAAGCCAAAATTGGTGACGTGGAACATGGTAAAGAACGGGTTTCTCAAGAAGTTCTTACCCATTGCCAAGCTGACCCAAATGTGAAGATGTATCACTGCCTTCTCCTAAAAGGAAAATGAACCTTTACACGAAGTTTGGGAAAGGTTCCAAAAGCTCCTGCGTGACTTCCCCCATCATGAGGTACCCTTTTGGAAGCTGGTCCAAGCTTTTTACACCGAGCTAGTAGAGTTGAGCCAGAACAATGTTGATTTGTCATGTGGAGTCACCTTCATGGAAAAGCCACCTGAGGAGTCATGGCCCTTGTTTGAGCACCTTGTTGAGAATTCTCACCACCAGGCTTCTACTAAAGGGGAACATTGTGGTCAGAACTACACCCCTCCACCTCCTCTCGTAGCTCCATCTCAGACTGCAGCCCACCCCGACATGATGAAAATGATGGCGTACATGATGAATATGATGAAGAGCCAAGATGGTGGTTCTTCTAGTCAATCCACCATGGTAGTTGAAACTAAGGAAGAAGAAGTTCATGCTTTGCACGCTTTTGGCAACCGAAACAACCAAGGACAACTAAGGCCAAGGTATAGCTCAAAATTTGAAGACGAAGTGCTTGAAAGATTGAGAAGTTTGGATGAGGTAAAGAAAGATGTGTCCTCTCATGGTCAGTCTATTAACTGTCTTGAGTAAAGGTTGGACCAAATAACACTTTCACTTGCTATGAGGGAGGAAATAAGACTCCCATCCCAACCAATGCCAAACCCAAATAATGATGCCACTTTCATGGGAAATTCTCAAAGTTCATATGCTCCCCCTTCATATCAAGGACCACCAAATCCCTATTCTCCACCACCCACTCAAGATCCTCTCAACTATCAATATGCTCCACCTCCACCTCACTCATACCAATAGTCCCCTCCTCAATATCACCCCCATCCACAACAACCATAACCACAACAACAACCACAACCACAACCACAATTCATCCTTCAAAATCCAAACTCACCCCACCAAAGACCACCACCACCTCAATAGCCACATCCACCTCTATAAGCCTCCTCCTCCACTACCCATCAACATGTGAAGGTAGTGACAGTATTGAGGAGCGGTCAGACCTTGGAGAAGCCCCATGATACTATTGTTGATAGTGCATCCAGTGAGGACATATGTGACATTGTGATCAGACATGTTGATACTGAGATCCTGATTGATGATATTGTGATAGGAACTAGGGTTGATACCGTGATACAGAGAAGTGATACCATGATTCCTATGATTCCATTGGATGATTCTGTTGAATCGAGCTGATTGGGAGCCCAACTCCCCCCCATTTCCTGATGCTCTTAAGGAGCCCTCTGTTGAGAGAAGAAAAAAGAAGCATACTAAATATATCATGCAAACTTTCAAACAGGTGAAGATAACCATTCCTTTGCTTGATACGATCAAGTAAATCCCATCCTATACCAAGTTTCTAAAATATTTGTGCACTTTTTAGAGGAAAACAATGGGGAGAACTGACGTGGCAAATATCACACTAACAAATTCACTCGGGGTTGAAATTCTCGAGCTTTTACCAAAACCTCATGCAATAATACCACCCACAAGCGGACATGTCTTATCGCAGTATAGTTAAGGATCGAATCCCAAAGGACAACATTTTTAAGAATCTTTGTCAGTCAAATCTAGTTCAAGTGAGACTAATATTTGGAACGATTGATTTGGTTGAGGTTAATTAAACTAATTGCAGGAAAGTAAACAAGTAGAATGAAAGTTTGTTTTAGATTAAATGATATGGAATCGCTGGGATGGTATCATGTTTCACCACCACTGCACATGCGAACACATCCAAACACATAACATCTAGGCAAGCATCTAACTATCCAAATGGAACTGCTGCGAACCCTCCCGGAGGGATATTTAGGCCCGCGTAAGCATCCCCTTAGGCATCTGATTTCTCATCACCATCTGGATCATGCACTTACAGTTCTGAAGATACAACATCCAACTAAGGCTGTGGTCCTCCCTGAGGGATGTTTAGACCACAGAAGCGTCACTGTGGACTAGATGGCTCATCCCCTCACAGATCATACACTTACGACCTCAAGGAACCCCATTCTATTTCTAGTCCGGGAGTCAACCATGCTAATTGACAAGCATGTAGGCGATAAGTATGCAAGCAAACATCAATGATTAATAAGAAGATACAACATCCAACTAAGGTTGTGGTCCTCCCTGAGGGATGTTTAGACCACAGAAGCGTCACCGTAGGTTAGATGGCTCGTCCCCTCATGGGTCACACACTTACGACCTCAAGGAACCCTATCAAATTTCTCATCAATGAGTCTACCTCATTAATCGACATTCTATGCTACGAAGAGAAGAACAAGATGAAAGCAAGCAGGTGATCAATTACAAGCATATCAATTAGCAACAAAATGAAAAGTTATATACATTATCTTGGAATGTTAAATGAAAATACATGAATGCATGGGTAGCGGGGCTAGTCCCCACACCCCAGCGGAAAGGAACTACTCACTCATGATGTGAGAAACAAGAAGAATAAGAAAGAGTAAGGATTCTTCCATGAGCATGATGTAGAAGGTGGTCGCAGCTCGGTGAAGATGATGTCGTCTCCTACATCGTGTTGGAGTAGATATGGATGAAGAATGAGGGACGCCAAGACAGACTAGCTAGTCTTTCTCACTCCTCCTTCCTTATCTTCTCAACCTCCTTGAGTTGCAGTAGGAATGATAGGTGAAGTGACAGTGGCAGGATCAGACCAGCGTTTTAGGTAGCCTGGCGGCGTCCCAGATCTGATGCCCAAATGAGGACCCTATTGGTCCTATTTATAGGCTCAAATCTGATTCTCACATTTTTGGTGTGAGAAATCCATTTGGTTTGATCCAAACAGTTTGGTTATAATTGACCAAATGGTCTTGGACTTACGTACATATTTCAAATGGTTTCATGCAAGAGTGACTAAACAATCTTGGTTTACAGCAGACCAAACAGTCTTGGACTCCCTTGCTCAAACGTTTTGGTCGCAGTGAATCCTCCAAACCATCTCATGTAATCACGGCTCTAAAAGGTCTTTTCTTCCCGATCGGTTTGGGATGCAAATGTCCAAACGGTCTTGATATATTAGTTATCATTCGGTCTTGGATCAGCAACAAACGGTCTTCAACAACAAACATTTTTGGGAGTGCTCAACCTTCATACGGTCATGTGTTCTATGGATGTCCAAACGGTTGTCGATCCTTGCGCAAATGGTTGTCACAATCAGTCTTGGTCTGATATCGTGCAGAGTGATGGCAGAGGAGTGGGTGACAGAAGCAACTAAGGGAGAGGGATGAGGTGTCGCAGTTGCTGGTGCTGCAGTTGAGTTCGAGGAGCAAGGCGCCGCCAGGAGCATGGTAGTCGGACGGCGGTGCTGCTGAAGACCACAGGCTCGATAGAGATAGAAACACTGCAGGGTGCAGGTGTGAACATGCCCACGACAGATGATGAGGGTGTCATGGAGTTGTGGATTAGGGTAGCGGGTCCTATGATGTGGGAGGAAGAAGGAAGAAAGGAAGCAGCTACGAGAGTGTTGCTTTAGTTGGCGAGGTTATAGGTGGATGCAGGTTAGGGTTATCCGCTGCGGTGGAAGGAGGAAGAAGTAGGCGGCGTATGTCAAATGGTCTCTGAGGCAGGCTGCTCTTCATAGTTTCAGGATTGTGAGAGTTCTCACAGTCTTGAGACCGTAAGGGATCTCTTGGTTTCCAAACCGTGAGGGCAACCCGTTAGAGCAAGTGAGAGGGCAAACTGAGAGGGCCAAACCAAATATGGTCAAGATCGTTTAAGCAGATGAAGGCAGACCGTTGATGAGTGATCTGATGGTGAAGAACAACTAACACCCAAATGGTATGGAAATCAAGTTAGATCCAAACGGTTTTGAGGTGAGGTTGTCCATACGGTCTTGAGACCGAATGGATGAAACCGATTGGTCAAGACTGATTGGTCAAGACCGTATGGTTAAAATTGAATGGCCATTACTAAGGATGAGTGAGGGTAGATCAAGGGCAAATAAAGGTGGGTCCCACTCATTTGGGTTTTTTGTGGATGATGGTTGATTGAGATGAAGATCGAATGATGGTGATTTTTGTGGATTAGGGTTGAATGGAGGTAGGTGACAAATGATTGTTCAACCTCATCCAGACCTGCATAAAATCAACATAAACTCAATTAAGAACCTTGATAATTGAACCAATTTGGAAATTTTGCACATTTTGATATTTAGTAACTGAAATTGGATGTATTGAATAAAAAAGAGCCCAATAAGGTGACTGAAAATCATGATGAATATGCATTCAACAAAACACCCTGAACTTAAACGTTGCTCGTCCTCGAGTAACACAAAATCTGAAATAGTCACCAAATAAATACTTTCTAGTCATTTGATTGCCTCTTCTTCACATCACGATTGTTTCCTTTTTTCTTATTACGAATACACATCTCAACTTCTTGAGATCACTAAACACATCTTACCATATCTCCATTCTTGAGTTTGCTTTCCAACTTTACTTCCTCCTCACTTTTTCCAACAACAACCATGTCAAAGAGGTTCGTAAGAGTCCAGAGATACCTGTAGAATAACAAGTGTGCATCTGATCTGACACTGGTGGATTTCAGGGTGGTGGAGGCATTTATTTGTGCCTTTTGGTAGAAAAGGGAGTGAAGGGAGGTATGGAAGGAAGAAATAAATCTCTCCTCTATTTGACTCGAGATTGCATTTCTTTTTGTGTGTGCTTTGGCATCTTTTCTTGGTGTTAAACCCCTATTTAATTGGGAGGGGTATGGAAGAAGAAGATATAGAGGGAAGTGGTGTGCCATCCCGAACTTAGGGTTTGACACTATTTTGGTTATTTTTGTTTCTTTTTGATGAATGGAGGTGTAATGACCCCACCTTCTGGTAACCCCCAATCAAGGGAGATCGAGAGATCGAAGCCGCACACATAATTTCCGGATCAAAGGTTTGGCAATTAACCAAGGACAATTATTAAATTTTAACAGACTAAACTAGAAAGTTGTAAGAAAATAAACTTTTGCATACCTTTTTGAAAACTTGGATCTCTAAACTTCTATCCACTCATGGATGCTACTCTAACTAATACTCCTTGTATTTTACTTCATATATTTCACAACAGGATGATTTTCTATTTGTCCTTTTGGCTTGTACCTAATACGTCGACAAACAAAACGTCGGTCAGCCGAAGCTGGTATGTGGGGGAAACAATAATCGTGCAATTATTCATAACAATGTATTACAGCCAATTACCATTTAACAAACAATTTTATGTTTTAAATATAACTATGCGATCCAAGTATATCCTATCCCCATTATAACCCTCATGGTCCCACCTATAGGTGAACCAGTTTCTAGGGTTGAGTCACATGGCACTACCCATATGTAGCCCACTCCTTAACTCATGTCATGCTAATGGGTCTCATGGAACTACACTTGGTAGCCCAATTTCTAACCCACGATAACATAGAACTTACTCTAGGTTACCCCTTTTTAGCCTTCACAAGCCACAGAGGTGGACCCGGATCTAGCCAGTTATATATATATTTATAGTGATAGTCATAGTCACTCTATATAGTTGCATGAAATAAACGACATCCAACAGTTAATTTCAAGCAACCGATAAACACGTTCGGAAACTGCCGTCAAACTAAAGTGATAATTCACAAGCGTAACCAAATACCTGATTTGATTATTTCACAAGCATTAAGCAATTCCAACCAAGAAAGCAATCCAAACAAGCAATTCATCAATCACATAATTCCTGAAAAGAATATGTACTCTATTTACTACACACTTTATCAAGAATCTACTTTATTGACTTGGATTCACTTTCTAGGGTTTCTAATCCGAATTAGGATTTCATTAATATTCGTTAGGGTTTCTTGGATCAATTTCTCAAACTTTATCCCTTTTTAGGTCAACAAACCCTAAAATACTCAAATTATCCATTTTAATAGTCTTTTATACCCAAATTGACTTAGGATCATCATATCTCTATTTATTCATGGATTTGAACAAATAAAACAATTAAAAGACATATTCACCTAAATTAGGGTTTTCAAGCTCATTAATACATATTCATGCACGAAACCCTAAATTAAGCCAATTATATAAAAAGATCATATTTTTAGATCCTATTTTCACTTTTATCAACAACAAGTTAATATTGGCTTGAATTATCTAATGAACATCATTAAATGCATCTATCATCAAATCTAAGGGTTTTTCATTAATTAAATCATTAAAGATGATAACTTTATGTACTTTTAAATTTTCAAGCATATTTATGCACATAGACTCTAAATTAGACTAATTACGTGCAAAGTTCATCCTTTTCAATCTTAATATACCTTTTTACAATTAATAGGTTAATATCAACTTTAATCACCCCTTAAACTCTACTAATTACATTAATCATCTCAAAGTAGAGTTTCTTAATCTTTAATTCATTAAAGTTGATAACTTATACTACTTTTTGAATTTTAAGAGGAATTAGCTTCTAAACAAATTTTTGTTGAATTCCCCTCGTTCTGAGGATCAATTTTTATATAAGATTTGTCTCAAATAAAACATAAAGTGACCAATAGGGAGCTGCCACGTAGGCAACAAACTCCCATGCACGTACCTCGTGCGTGCCCATCTTCAGATTATAACGAAAAGATGATTTTGACCCTGTGTAAGTAATGTCTCCTATAACCCGTGGAGGGGTATAACGGTCAAAAAGCCCCTCCGACCTTCTTCTTCCTCACGCAGCTTGGCTACGATGCCCTGGCCGCCGATCTGTAGAGGTCTGCAAATCACCTCCACCACCACGAGGCTCGGAACTCCACGTCAACTGTCCCCCAAGCTCCTCCGCCTCCTTGCACACCTGGGCTCCGCGTGATCACATCCGAAGATGTTGTTAGCCTGCTCCTCTGGCCAGCGTCGTGTGGCTGCTTTTGCAGCCGTGCGGCCACTGCTGCGTGCAGGTTAGGGTATAGCAACGTCGGACTAGCTTCTCCTAGCTTTGTGGGGCAACATGCTTCCATCTCAAACCCTTCATAGCTCCTTGTTGTTCCCTGATCATGCCGCTCTCCTCAGTTAGGGTTTAGGGACAAAAACGAGGAAGAAGAGGAAAGTAGAAGAACATGGGGTTCTTTCTTCCCTTCGAACCAAGGCTCTACCCCTTATATAGGGGTGGGAAACGAAGTCATAGGTTGGCTATTCACGAATCAAGGACTCCCTTTCCAAGTAGGAAATTGATTCCTTTAATGATAAGTATATTCTCTCTCTTCATATTAATTCTCCGTTTCCCTTTGATCCTAGTCATTAAGAATTCAAAATTCTTTTCTCTTATTCTCTTTATGTTTGCTTTTTAATCCATAAGCATGAATTTCTATTTTCTTTTGGTAGACACTATTTTCCTTTTTTAACAATATCACAAAATTCATCAATAATGTATCACATTATCCTTTTATTTTGCAAATTTGGTATTTTCTCTTTCTTTCCTCTTTATTGGGGCTCCTTGGACCCCAATAAACTCTATTATTTCGAAATCCTTTTTATTGGATACTCATTATCCTTCTAGATGCATCTAAATGCATTATTTCTCATTATCATGTGTATTTCTTATTAAAATATTTCTTTTTGAAGATTTCTCTTTATTTCTCTTTTATTTTCCTCATTGGTATTCCTTTTATCATTAGGAATCCTTGGGATACGAAATTCCTCCAAGGATAACCCAATTATACAGTTTCCACTTATTTCCACATTTTATCATTGTTTTCAATTTCTTTCTTAATAAAGAAATACTTAATTGATCTTTTCTTTTCTTATTGCACTCTTTATGCAACTTTGGACTCCTTGAAACCCAAGGAACCCAAGAGGCATGAAATCCATCCTTGGATTTCATCTCTGTTCCTTCTAGAGGTTTCTACCTCTTTCTTTTCTCAAATATTCAATTATTCAATTACTAATTGAATTTTCTTGTTACTTGGGCCCAATAGCCAATAAAGCCCACAACACAATCATCAAGGCTATTGTAAACAAAATCCATTTATTCCAAACAAATTATATAATTTGTTGTTCAAATATCTTTAATATGAGAAATTACATTTCTCACCAAATGAACCCAAAAATTGGGGTTGTAACATCCTTCCCCTCTTATAGGAGTTTTGTCCTCAAAATTCTATCAAGAAATCAAACAATACATGATAAGACTTTTCCATGTCCATCATTGGCCCCTATGTGGATTTACCTTACTCATGGCACTTCCAAAGAATCTTTATCATCACATATTCTTTTCTCTGAGTTCTTTCATCCTGGCGTCTATAAATTGCACATGTGGACTCAGGCTATTTCAGCCTCCCTTGGGGCTCACTAGGTTCATTGCTCAACACATGGTTGGGTACCTCACATAGTACTCTAAATTGGACACATGGAACTCATCACACATTACTTTATCCTGAGGGGTAAGGTCAAACTTAACCTTCTCCACCAAACCATGTCAAAAGAACCCAGGCATCCGAGACTCAGCTCTCTTATCTATAACTTAGAGGGGTCATATTTTCATGTCACATATTTCCCACAATGAACTGCATGTCAGTCTACTTTGCATCCACCCATGACTCTCGTCATCTCTAGGCTCCTTTCAGCCATTGCACGATCAAAGTGACATCATCTACATGCACTGTGGTCCTTTTCTAACCATCACGTGGTCCTTTCACCAACATCATCTTACTGAAGTGGTGACCGATACAACCTCCCTTACAGAGCTTCTTTAAAACCCGATATTGGCTATGGTGGCGATCATCACGTCTTACAAAGGACAAGAATTGTCTCAATCTATCACTCTGAATGAGCACATATGCTCTCATCAGACCCTTTAGTCTGGTTCATACTAACCATTAGTTAGGGGTGATAAACTGTACTAACATCGAGTTCTTCATGTACCTACTTCCTCCTTTTGGAAGGGAACCTTTAGGTCGAACTCAAGAACTTTTATACTCACCTCATGGTGTAGTTGAACCATCTCTCTCATATGTAGTTCAACCCGATTTTTCCCTTGACAGTACTCTTTCTTTCTCATGCCATCTAGGTAGGGCGATCTACCATAACCCATATTGCATCTCGACCTTCCTTGATCCAGGGGAGACTTACAACATCCATAGTGATGAAGTCCCTTTCTCTCTCGGGGACTCTTTATCCTTTATATCAATGGACTGGGTTACCGGTGCTCATCCTTCACCTCTTGTCATGCATGGCAACATACCACATGCAGCCTCATCTTAGGCATCTAAAGTACTATTGTCACTTATTATCTTGGTAGTACCACGGTGTATGGTGATGTTCAATCATGATTTCCTATATGACATGTTTCCTTAAGATCAATTCCTCAGAAACCCTAAACCACTCTACTCGGGTTTCATCACCTTCCTTTCCAAAGAAGTGCATTTGAGGTTCTACAACCATCCTTTCATTGCATCAAGGCCTAGGCTAGCTAACCAAACAACCATTAACTTGCTCAACAGATCTCGTTACATCTGAGTATTAGCCAAACATATATCCTTTCCAAACTTAGGGTTAGCCTAACAACCTCTTCTAGCTTCTAGCCAAACTAGTCAGATATATCTCAACCAGAGCATCCATTACCACTTCACATCCTTAGGTATTAGGTAACATTGAAGACATACACTTCCATGTATTTCACTTATCATCTCAAACTCAAACTTTAAGTCTATCCTCATTGAGAACACTTTGAGCCAATCTTCTTGGTGATCAAACTCAACCTTGTATGACTCATATCTCATGATAAAAACATCCTCATAAGGTGACTACCTCATTCCTCTTAGTGTTTGCAAACCATCCATGTATCATTCAGTTTACCAGGGTATGTTATCTTCTTTGTCCTCATTTCTCATGGCAACATTCCAACCTACATCATCTCTTATCCTTGGTATATGGCATGCATAATGTCCTATATCTCACCCCCATAACAAGAGGAAATAAGCATTTGGCTGTAGTCCAAATACAGAGTTCTTCCTGTTCCAAGAGTAGAGATGGTACATCCCACCTTGCCAATACACCTTTACATCTAAGTTCCAATGTGCCACATATGTATCTACATCACAAACATCATGATATCAAAGTTACTTCCATGGAAAACTAGTCTCGAACCTACTTGGGTTTACACACAACCTTCGGTCATCTCCTCGAGGTCTATAGGGTGTCGGCACTTTTGGGGTCATCCCTCTTCCCTTATGCATCCAGAGAGTGCCCTACTCATCTGCCCTTTGGGTCCCATGAGTTCATGAAGGTGATCAATCTCCTAACCCATGGCCCTCATACAATGATAGTTGTTACCTCCTGTCCCTATGGTCATGTGCAACTAGGGAATTAGGAAACTCCTACTTTCATTGATCTTATCCCTACCTGGCCCTAGGATAGACTTAGGATTCCATTTATAGTACATGTCCAACTTAGAACCTTACCCAAGCCTTCATCATCTCTAATTGTATACATGGGTTGACATTCATCCTTTCATAGGGGTCATGGTGACCTGCCTACCTTGGTCAGGCCCCATACTGGTTACCTCCATGGTAACACATCCTCATGCACTTAGAGATGGATATCTATGGGTCTACAAGTTCATTCTCATACCATGTACTTTTCACTTAGCTTCTCACGATCTTATGAAACCTCTTTAGGTTACCTTAACCAACAAAACTGGTATACACCCTACAAAAGGGTCCCTCTCCCATGATGGGAGGAAACTACAACTCTTGACCACAAGGTCACAAACATCCTTAGGTCTAGGGTTTACATCCATACGCTTAACCCTAGTAAGCTATTAAGGCACAAGCAGACCACTAAACCAGGCTAGGTCATCTGGGTTCTCATTAGATCAAGGTCATACCTTCCCATGTCATCAACTTAGATGGGAGGGGTTTTCCAAACATACCTTAAACGTAAGGGGTTTTCCTTTCATTTGAACATAAGGTGTACCATGCTCGCATCTATAGAAAATCAACTCTCATCATGAGCATTAGGTACACCACTTCCCCTCTTAGGCCCAGGAACCCTAGGTTCACTTTTTAGGTGTCCAACTGCATGCTCAACCTCTTAACCACAAACCAAACATGTATCGGGTCATCCTTTTTCCTCGATCAACACTTTAACATTGAGTCTTACTCGAGGACAAACAACAAGGTACAATGCCTCATAACCTATTACTAAACCTCTCCAGGGTATACAAAACTTCTTCTTCCTTTTTCAGAAGGTAAACACTTATACCATATGCACATAGGTGCCAGAAGCCTCATCCTCTCTCTAGGGTTTGGTTCTTCTAAAGGCAACCCAGATATCATCAGCCTCCAGGGGTCAAGCATAAGGCAACCACTATCATCCACTCAGGTCACATCATCCTCAACTCCCTACTTTTTCTCATATCTCAGAGTCTAGGATTCCAACCTTCTTGTTTGGTTCCTGCTCTCTCTTTCTAGAGCTAACCCTACAACCAACCTCACCATTAGAGGTCATCTCTTTGTGAAGGATCAACCTCGAAGGCATGCCCCTACCTGGATGAAGCCTATGTTCAACTTATGTTCGCTCAAGGTTAACCATAGTTCTTTATTCTTATTTCATAAGCCATCCTTCATACTCTCTTGGTCAAGGTTTCAACCTATTGCTCACACTACTAACGTACCCTGGGTGCTTGCTATGCCCTACTCGCATAAGCCCATAGGGTTTCTATAGGTCCTTCACTAACATCATCATCAAAGGAGCTATCCTTTACCCTAACATGCATGACCCTTCCCAGGGTTGGGTTGACAAAGGTGCTAGGTCACCCTTGGATCATATGGCATCCCAAAGGCATGTCCTTTCAAACACCTGGTCTGACTCATCATGCCATCTCTCTCTCTAACCTTCACTTAGGGTTAGGGTTAGCATCATCCTCAGAGGATGTGCCAGGTCTCTACTTGCAATGGAGATCTCTATCTCCAAGACTAACTTTCGTTACTTATCCTCCTAACAAGAAGATCTAGCCTCAGGTCTCTTCTGAGGACATGACAACTTATGTCATACGACCTAAGCATGTATCTATTCTTTAGTTTGCACTTAATCTATTAAGCTTATGTCCATGACATCTTATTTACATGCTTTTCATTAATTTGGTGGAGGATTCCTAAGACCTTATTAACCTTACCCATACCTCAAGAGGGTGAGGAGAAGAGAGGAAACCGTAATCCTTAAGGTCCTTAGCAGAATTTGAATTGAGAAGGGATGAATAAGATGAGAAAGTCCTAAAGGTATCTTATTTCGATTCATACCTTAAGACTTTGGCCAGACAGTCACACAGATCTGAGAGTCCTCGTATTCCGACTAGTGGTGCGGAGGAAAATATTTCCAGCCCCCGGTCGTGATCCTTTTCTAGACACCTCTGTCTTTCGGATAATCCTCTAATAACTCCCTTGGGTTCTATGGAGTTTGTAAAATTTAATAATTATTAATGGTTAAGTGAGGAACCTACGCTCTGATACCAAATGTAACGACCCCACCTTCCGGTAACCCCCAATCAAGGGAGACCGAGAGGTCGAAGCCGCACACATAATTTATGGATCAAAGGTTCGGCAATTAACCAAGAAAAATTATTAAATTTTAACAGACTAAACTAGAAAGTTATAAGAAAATAAACTTTTGCATACCTTTTTGAAAACTTAGATCTCTAAATTTCTATCCACTCATGGATTCTACTCTAACTAATCCTCCTTATATTTTACTTCATATATTTCACAATAGGATGATTTATTGTTTGTCCTTTTGGCTTGTACCTAAAACGCAGACAAACAAAATGTCGGTCAGTCGAAGCTGGTATGTGGGGGAAACAATAATCGTGTAATTATTCATAACAATGTATTACAACTAATTACCATTTAACAAACAATTTTACGTTTTAAATATAACTACACGATCCAAGTATATCCTATCCCCATTATACCCCTCATGGTCCCACCTATAGGTGAAATAATTTCTAGGGTTGAGTCACATGGCACTACCCGTTAGTAGCCCACTCCTTAACTCATGACATGCTAATGGGTCTCATGGCACTACACTTGGTAGCCCAATTTCTAACCCACAATAACCTAGACCTTACTCTAGGTTACTCCTTTTTAGCCTTTTCAAGCCATAGAGGTGGACCCAGATCTAGCCAGTTATATATATATTCATAGTGATAGTCATAGTCACTCTATATAGTTGCATGAAATAAAAGGCATCCAACAGTTAATTTCAAGCAACTGATAAACACATTCGGAAATCGCCGTGAAACTAAAGTGATAATTCATAAGCATAACCACATACCTGATTTGATGATTTCACAAGCATTAAGCAATTCCAACCAAGAAAGCAATCCAAGCAAGAAATTGATCAATCACATAATTCCTGAAAAGAATATGTACTCTATTTACTACACACTTTATCAAGAATCTACTTTATTGACTTGGATTCACTTTTTAGGGTTTCTAATCTGAATTAGGGTTTCATTAATATTCATTAGGGTTTCTTAGATCAATTTCTCAAACTTTATCCCTTTTTAGGTCAACAAACCCTAAAATACTCAAATTATCCATTTTAATAGTCTTTTATACCCAAATTGACTTAGGATCATCATATCTCTATTTATTCATGGATTTGAACAAATAAAACAATTAAAAGACATATTCACCTAAATTAGGGTTTTCAAGCTCATTAATGCATATTCATGCACAAAACCCTAAATTAAGCCAATTATATAAAAAGATCATCTTTTTAGATCCTATTTTCACTTTTATCAACAACAGGTTAATATTGGCTTGAATTATCTAATGAACATCATTAAATCCATCTATCATCAAATCTAAGGGTTTTTCATTAATTAAATCATTAAAGATGATAACTTTATGTACTTTTAAATTTTCAAGCATATTTATGCACATAAACTCTAAATTAGACTAATTACGTGCAAAGTTCATCCTTTTCGATCTTAATGTACCTTTTTACAATTAATAGGTTAATATCAACTTTAATCACCCCTTAAATTCTACTAATTACATTAATCATATCAAAGTAGAGTTTCTTAATCTTTAATTCATTTAAGTTGATAACTTACACTAATTTTTGAATTTTAAGAGGAATTAGCTTCTGAAAATATTTTTATTGAATTCCCCTCGTTCTGAGGATCAAATTTCATATAAGATTTGTCTCAATCCGAGTTTTCTAGAATTAGTTATGATTTTTGCAAATAAAACATAAAGTGACCAATAGGGAGGTGCCACGTAGGCAACAAACTCCCATGCATGTACCTCGTGCGCGCCCATCTTCAGATTATAACAAAAAGACGATTTTGACTCTGCATAAGTAATGTCTCCTATAGCCCGTGGAGGGGTATAACGGTCAAAAAGCCCCTTCGGCCTTCTTCTTCCTCACGCAGCTTGACTGCGATGCCCTGGCCGCTGATATGTAGAGGTCCGCAAATCACCTCCACCACCACGAGGCTCAGATCTTCATGTCAACTGTTCCCCTAGCTCTGCCGCCTCCTTGCACACATGGACGCCGTGTGATCACATCCGAAGACGCCATTAGCCTGCTCCTCTGGCCAGCGTCGTGCGGCTGCTTTTGCATCTGTGCGACCACTACTGTGTGTAGGTTAGGGTATAGAAACGTCAGCCAAGCTTCTCCCAGCTTCGTGGGGGAAACATGCTTCCATCTCAAACCCTTCATAGCTCCTCGTTATTCCCTGATCATGCCGCTCTCCTCAGTTAGGGTTTAGGGACAAAAATGAGGAAGAAGAAGAAAGTAGAAGAACGTGGGGTTCTCTCTTCCCTTCAAACCAAGGCTCTACCCCTTATATAGGGGTGGAAAACGAAGCCATAGGTTGGCTATTCATGAATCAAGGAGTCCCTTTCCAAGTAGGAAATCGATTCCTTTAATGAGAAGTATATTCTCTCTCTTCATATTAATTCTTTGTTTCCCTTTGATCCTTAGTCATTAAAAATTCGAAATTCTTTTATCTTATCCTCTTTATGTTTGCTTTTTAATCCATAAGCATGAATTTCTATTTTATTTTGGTAGACACTATTTTCCTTTTTAACAATATCACAAAATTCATCAATAATGTATCACATTATCCTTTTATTTTGCAAATTTGGTATTTTCTTTTTCTTTCCTCTTTATTGGGGCTCCTTGGACCCCAAAAAACTCTATTATTTCTAAATCCTTTTTATTGGATACTCATTATCCTTCTAGATGCATCTAAATGCATTATTTCTCATTATCATGTGTATTTCTTATTAAAATATTTCTTTTTGAGGATTTCTCTTTATTTCTCTTTTATTTTCCTCATTGGTATTCCTTTTATCATTAGGAATCCTTGGGATATGATATTCCCCCAAGGATAACCCAATTATACCCTTTTCCACTTATTTCCACATTTTATCATTATTTGTCAATTTCTTTCTTAATAAAGAAATACTTAATTGATCTTTTCTTTTCTTATTGCACTCTTTATGCAACTTTGGACTCCTTGAAACCCAAGGAACCCAAGAGGCACGAAATCCATCCTTAAATTACATCTCTTTGCCTTCTAGAGGTTTCTACCTCTTTCTTTTCTCAAATATTCAATTATTCAATTACTAATTGAATTTTCTTGTTACTTGGGCCTAATAGCCAATAAAGCCCACAACACAATCATCAAGGCTATTGTAAATGAAATCCATTTATTCCAAACAAATTGTATCATTTGTTGTTCAAATATCTTTAATATGAGAAATTACATTTCTCACCAAATGAACCCAAAAATTGGGGTTGTAACATGAGGGGTACGAAGATGATAGAAGAAGTGTAGAAGAGAGTTCAGATCAGAATGCAACTTGATTTACAATTCGGTGCACCGGGTCGTTCTCTTTATCGTACTCTGCTCAAATAATGACTTGATGGGGATCCAGTGGAGATTTCATGTTGTTGTTCCACTAGACAGTTAGGAAGCACGATGTGTTTGATCCCTACCAGTTCGACAGACACTTGCCATTTTTGCACAAAGATCATGATGTTAGGATTCATAAGCTTCACAAGATGATTTCAATCAAAAGGCTAGTTTTCAAAAAGTGGTCTTTTTGAGGATTTTCTTTGAATAAGGAGGGTATAATGATTAAAAAAGCATAGAGATTGAAAAAGTGTCAAAACTTCATCTGATATCTATTCAAATTTCTTATGAAAACTTTAAAATTTTTGAAAATTTTGAAAATTTAGGTCAAAAATGCGACAATGAAATCTTAAGTCTGATTTAGATGGGTGAAAGTGGAGAGTAATATACGTACCACCCACCCTCCACCCTAAACTTAGAAATTTGCTCGTCCCGAGCAAACTCTAAATCCGAGATGGAGGGGAAATTTCATGCCGTTTGGACCACCGGATGTGGTTGCGCTCCAATCAGTGTGTTTCCTCCATCTAAAAATCTCAAACATAAAGACCATTTAGAACTCAAAATAGCATCTCGCAATGCAATTTTATTTGGTGTAAAATTATCTAAAAGGTAAAAACAAATTTAAGGGAAAATCCTAATTAAAAATTAAAACTAAATACAAATTTATTTATCGGGTTGCCTCCCGACAAGCGCCTTTGTTTTACGTCGATGTCTTGACTTGATTCCTTCAACTTATACGGTGGATATGTTGGATTGGCGATATCCAACATCATTTTAGAGCCTGTATCAATAGAGGTGAAGTATCTCTTCAATCGTTGACCATTTGCCACAAATTCGCCTGCCTTTTCACTCCATAAAGAAAAAGCACCATGTGGGGAGATTCTCTTGACAATGTAAGGTCTTGACCAATGGGAATGGAGTTTTCCTAGGAATAACCTTAGTCTTGAGTTGAACAGAAGAACTTGGTCTCCCACTTGAATGTCCTTCCTCTTGAGATGACCATCATGCCACAACTTTGTGTGTTCTTTATAGATTCTAGCATTCTCATAAGCTGTCATTCAGAGTTCTTCTAGCTCCTGGAGTTGCAAAATCCTGGCTTGGCCTGCTTCTTTCATATCAAAATTCAGTTGTTTTATTTCCCATCATGCCTTGTGTTCCAATTCTACCGGTAGGTGGAATGACTTTCCATAGATTAGTCAAAAAGGTGTAGTTCCAAGGGGAGTTTTAAAAGCAGTTCGGTAGGCCCACAAGGCATCATTGATTTTTACTGACCAATCTTTCCGATTGCGGCCTACAATCTTTTCCAAAATAGCCATGAGTTGACGGTTAGAAACCTCTACCTGTCCACTAGTTTGTGTATGGTAGGGTGAGGCTACTTTGTGAGTTACACCATATTTCCCCAGTAATGCTTCAAAGCTTCTTTCTAGGAAATGAGAACCTCCGTCGAAAATCATAGAGCGTGGAACTCTGAATCGGGGGAAAATGATATCTTTGAACATCTTGATGACAGGTTTGGAATCACTAGTGACGGTTGGTATGGCTTCAACCCATTTTGAGACGTAGTCCACCACCACTAGGATGTATGAAAATCCATGAGAAGATGGGAATGGACCCATGTAGTCCACCCCCAAACAACAAATATCTCTACTTCTTGGCACAGATTCAACGACATCTCATCTCTCTTTGTTATTTTGCCTGATCTTTGACATTTGTCACATGATAAGACAAAGTCATGGGAATCTTTGGATATGGTTAGCCAAAAGAATCCACATTGCAAAACCTTCAAGGCAGTCTTTTTAGAGCTCATATGTCCTCCAACTAGTCCTGAGTGACATTGCTCCAAGATAAGTTGAGCTTCTTCCTCAGCAATACACCGGCTGTATAGACCATCAGCACATAGTTTGAAAAGGTACGGCTCATCCCAGTAGTACTGTTTCACATCATGCATAAATTTCTTTAGTGCATTTCCAGTGCATTCAGGATAGATAACCCTAGCAGCAAGGTAGTTCACATAATCCGAGTACCACAGTGTAGCTTCTGAGACCTTCATTAGTTGGTCATCTAGAAGGGAGTCATTAATCGGATTCTTCTCAGTATTCTAAGTGTGGATGTGACTGAGGTGGTCTTGTGGGCTCTGATCTCCAAAACACAAGATAAACATAGCGGAAGCGATTCGATTAATCAACGGAATACGAAAATCATGAGAAATTAAAACTTTTCGAAAACGAGATCTTAAAAACCTGAAACTCCTTTTATAACAGTAAGATGAACTGTTTACATCTCTGATAAATCACTTCTCGAGTGATTTTATACGTCATGATACAAAATCTCAAGATTTCAAATTTCTCAGATCAACAAACTCCTAGGACCTGAGTGTACAGAGACGACATAAGACTATTCTGACTACAAGACTAGACAGCACAGTGTTTCCACCTGAAGTCACTGCTGCTCCTGAATTTGTTGCTGTTGCTGCTGTTCACCTGCAGATCGGTGCCTTCTACCTCGACATCCACCTAAAGGTAGAAATCTACGGGGTGAGACAATTTTAAATAATTGTCCCAGCGAGAGTTATAACTCTCCGCCAGAAACTTTGTTAGAAGCAATCAAAGGAATATCATGAGCAAGTAGTTTAGGTTACTCACAGCAGGCTTGATAACAAAAACTCATCTTTAATTAAGGAATATGAAGAACATGTATACTAATACTTGAACAGGATATTAAAAGCAAGAAATGTAATATCAATCAATGTTCCTCGTAGTTCAACCTAGGCAGTTATGCTACGCGGTTGATTATGTTTTACAAACATCATTATGCCCTGCGGAGATGAGGTATACCGCTCATGCTCCAACCGATCACTAGTAAGTCGCATCAGTATCATACTAGGTCATCGAAAGAGCCAGATTCTCATGACCTTCAACTACCTCAGTCAGAATGAGGATAAACATGCAGGACATCTAGTGTCCCTGCTAATATAGCTTACCAGGGTATTCTGGTACTTTGCTATTAGAGTCACAGTGGCATTCTACACTCTCTTCGCCATCGAAAGATTTCATGTTTATCTCTCATCGATGCGGTATAAAAGATTCCCTTGGAAGAATAGTGTTACATCATCCCGGTATAAACATATAGTGAAGGGTTGATAGATTGAGATACATCAACATCAACTCCTACACTAGGATGTAAGGATATAC
Source organism: Alisma plantago-aquatica (assembly GCA_963693085.1). Taxonomy (NCBI): domain Eukaryota; kingdom Viridiplantae; phylum Streptophyta; class Magnoliopsida; order Alismatales; family Alismataceae; genus Alisma; species Alisma plantago-aquatica. The sequence goes on along the minus strand of OY856411.1, from coordinate 928,778,350 downwards.
ACATCCATATTCCCCCACATACTCTAAAGTATGTGATCCAGGAGTTCCCTTAGGAAAACCTGTTTCACCATCATTTAAATTCTGACAATGATGGATCTATGATCAGGGCTCTACATGGTATGATTAAACTTGATTATTAGGTACATTTCAGTATTCTTTTAGCATCATACATGTTTTCAAACATTAATCATTAGCATAGCAGAAATGAAAGTAGAATACTAAATGTATCAAGTCTAACTCACATCAATTATCATTTCTCAATCGTCCAATCACAAGTCATATGACAAGCATGACCTTGATGATATTCATGGCTCTTACAGCCTATCATTCTCATAAGATGCCACTTACTAGGCATCAACATATGTCATTATTCATAAAGCTAATAACATGCTTCCAATGAATATGAAATCATAATCCTTACCTGGATATGATCACCATCATGTATAGAAACCTGCATGGTTAATTCAATTGATAATAGTAAGCAGTTCATATCAAGAGTTGTACCCTTATATTCTTACAAGGGTTAGATTCCCTGATTTTCATCAATTAGGGTTTACTATTCACAATATATGTCATCACCCTAGAATTAGGGTTTACTATTCACAATATATGTCATCACCCTAGAATTAGGGTTTACTATTCACCTCATGGTGAATTAATCTCATTACATCACCATGCATGAGAAACATCATCATTAAAGCCCTCAGCTAAGATCAAGATTCACCAATTACCATAATTAGGGTTTCCATGATCTCTCATAAGTGGATCATCCCCTAATCATGCACATTCATGTATATAGAAGGTATTTTACTTGAGTTTCCATCATGAATGGTACTTTCTCTCTCCTCTCACTAGTAGATGATGACTACACCACTTAGATTAGGTTAGGTTAAGTCCCCTTTGATCTACATAAACCAAATCACCACTATCATGTTATTAGAGTTTACATAAAACAAGGTATCCTTTAATTGAACCCATTTAGGTTGAAACGAGTTGAACCCATTTGAGGTGAAATGAGTTGAACCCATTTGAGGTGAAACGAGTTGAACCCATTTGAGGTGAAACGAGTTGAACCCATTTAGGCTGAAACGAGTTGAACCCATTTGAGGTGAAACGAGTTGAACCCATTTGAGGTGAAACGAGTTGAACCCATTTGAGGTGAAACGAGTTGAACCCATTTGAGGTGAAACGAGTTGAACCCATTTAGGCTAAAACGAGTTGAACCCATTTGAGGTGAAACGAGTTGAACCCATTTGAGGTGAAATGAGTTGAACCCATTTGAGGTGAAACGAGTTGAACCCATTTGGATTGAAATGAGTGTGAACCCGTTTGGATTGAAACGAGACTATTCACAATATATGTCATCACCCTAGAATTAGGGTTTACTATTCACAATATATGTCATCACCCTAGAATTAGGGTTTACTATTCACCTCATGGTGAATTAATCTCATTACATCACCATGCATGAGAAACATCATCATTAAAGCCCTCAGCTAAGATCAAGATTCACCAATTACCATAATTAGGGTTTCCATGATCTCTCATAAGTGGATCATCCCCTAATCATGCACATTCATGTATATAGAAGGTATTTTACTTGAGTTTCCATCATGAATGGTACTTTCTCTCTCCTCTCACTAGTAGATGATGACTACACCACTTAGATTAGGTTAGGTTAAGTCCCCTTTGATCTACATAAACCAAATCACCACTATCATGTTATTAGAGTTTACATAAAACAAGGTATCCTTTAATTGAACCCATTTAGGTTGAAACGAGTTGAACCCATTTGAGGTGAAACGAGTTGAACCCATTTGAGGTGAAACGAGTTGAACCCATTTAGGCTGAAACGAGTTGAACCCATTTGAGGTGAAACGAGTTGAACCCATTTGAGGTGAAACGAGTTGAACCCATTTGAGGTGAAACGAGTTGAACCCATTTGAGGTGAAACGAGTTGAACCCATTTAGGCTAAAACGAGTTGAACCCATTTGAGGTGAAACGAGTTGAACCCATTTGAGGTGAAATGAGTTGAACCCATTTGAGGTGAAACGAGTTGAACCCATTTGGATTGAAATGAGTGTGAACCCGTTTGGATTGAAACGAGTGTGAACCCGTTTGGATTGAAACGAGTTGAACCCATTTAGGCTGATTTTCACCATAAGGACCTCTAAAGCATGTAATTCTCATCCACGTCCCTCCTTATTTCTAAGGCACGTTCAAGCTATCAAAACTTAATCAAAGCCCATCAAAACCAAGATCTAAGGGTAAAGAAAACCAATATGCACACTAAGATATATATATATATATATATATATATATATATATATATATATATATATATATATATATATATATATTTGAAGGGTCTTCTTACTCATACTAGGTGTTTTCACTACAAAGATCATCCTTCTTATCTAATTATTTAATAGAAGAGCCCCTCTCATACTTTCTTCTCTAAATGATGTCAAGAGTCATAAAAGATATTCCATAAAGTGTATAGTACAAGTTGCACCCCACATTTTGGGTAAATTGCACTTTACACCAAAATTAGGGTTTAAGCACAAGGATTGCTCCACAAGCTGCACCTTGGTGCCTAAACTTGGGAAATCCATCATACCTCATCATATTCCTTCATATGATGTCTATTTATTAGAGGAACATCTTAACCTATGTAATTTGCAAGTTAACCCCTCTAATTGGGTAATTTTCACATAGGTCCATGTATTACCAAACAATACTACAATCATTATTTAAAAAGGACAGAAATGAAAATGTATGTTCCTTAGGAACTTAATTACATGCCAAAAGATAATCACAAGGATTTAATTACATATCTTAGGCAAAACACCTAGGGTTAATTCATAACCCAGGTCAGGGATGTTACAAATTATCCACCCCTTACAAGGATTTCGTCCTCGAAATCGATAAAACATATTAAGAGAAAATAGTAGGATATTTCCTTCTCATCTCTTCCTCTAGTTCCCAAGTGGCTTCTTCAACACCACGGTGATTCCAGAGACCTTTTACAAGACTTATCTCTTTCTTCTTTAGCTTTTTAATTCTGTTATCAAGGATTGACACCGGTCCTTCCTCATAAGTTATATCTTCATTCAATTCTACTTCCATAGGTTGTAGAACTGACTCGGTATCAGGATGACATTTCCTTAGCATAGAAATGTGAAACACAGGGTGTAGTTTTTGTAATTCTGGTGGTAACTCTAGTCTATAGGCTACCTTTCCAACCCGTTCAATGATCGGATAAGGCCCTATAAATCTAGGAGCTAACTTCCCTTTCCTTCCAAAGCGAAGGACTCCTTTCGAAGGCGAGACCTTGAGATACACTCTGTCTCCAACCTGGAACTCCAACGGTCTACGACGCTTGTCAGCATAAGATTTTTGCCTATCTTGTGCAATCTTAATCTGTTGTTGTATTACTTTAATCTTTTCCGTAGTCTGCTGCACAAGATCAGGACCTAACAATTGATGTTCACCAGTCTCATACCAGCATAAGGGTGATCTACACGTCTACCATACAAGGCTTCATAAGTTGCCATACCAATACTATGTTGATAGCTATTATTATAGGCAAACTCTATCAAGCTTAGGTGCAAATCCCAACTTCTTGTGAACTGGAGAACACATGCTCTCAATAGATCTTCTAAGGTCTGTATAGTCCTTTCTGACTGTCCATCTGTTTGTGGATGAAAGGCTGTACTAAACCTTAACTGGGTGCCTAGTGCCCTATGAAGCTGCTCCCAAAAACGACTTGTGAACTGAGGACCTCTGTCAGAAACTATGGTGACAGGAACTCCGTGCAAACACACTATCTCTTGAACATATAACTGGGATAACCTTTCAGCAGAATAGGTTGTTTTGACAGGTAAGAAATGCGCTGTCTTAGTCAACCTATCAACAATTACCCAAATGGAATCATGTCCTTTGTTTGTTCTAGGTAGACCAACAACAAAGTCCATGGTTACATGATCCCACTTCCACTGTGGTATGGGTAAAGGTTACATTGTTCCTGCAGGCTTCTGGTGTTCAGATTTAATTTGCTGACACACTGGACACCTCAGAACAAACTCAGCTACATCCTTCTTCATCCCAGGCCACCAATACATATCTTTCAAGTTTCGATACATCTTGGTGCTTCCTGGATGCATAGCATACATTGAAGAATGAGCTTCTTCCAGGACTAACTTCCTCAGGTTATCTACATCTGGTACTATCATCCTCCCATGATAGCATGCCACCTGATCATCTGATTCATGAAAACCTTCCCGCTTCTCATCACCATACTCAGATCTGATCTGCTGAACTGCAACATCAACTTGCTGTGCCTCCTTAATCTGCTCTCTTAGGGTGGGTTTGATATGCATCTCAGCCAACAACCCGGCAATCCATGACACCTTCATCTGTACATTGTCTTGCCTTAAGGAGATAAGCATATCTCTCCTAGGGCATACTAAAGAGTTTAATTGTGCCCTATCAGAGGATGATGTTGCTGATTTCCAACTCAAGGCATCTGCAACTACATTGGCCTTTCCTGGATGGTAATCTATTATACAATCATAATCCTTGATTAACTCCATCCAGCGACGTTGCCTCGTGTTAAGGTCATGCTGAGAGAAGATATACTTAAGGTTCTTATGGTCTGTGAAAATCTAGAAGGTTTCTCCGTAAAGATAATGTCTCCAGATTTTCAAGGCATGAACCACAATAGCTAACTCTAAATCATGTGTCGGATAATTCTCCTCGTGTTTCTTAAGTTGTCGAGAAGCAAAAGAAATCACTTGTTTATCCTGCATCAACACACATCCAAGTCCATTCTTAGAGGAATCACAAAAGATTACATATCCTTTTCCTGGCTCAGGTAGCACAAGTACAGGTGCACTTGTCAACCTCTCCTTCAACAGCTGAAAAGACTGTTGACACTTAACACTCTAGACAAAAGAAACATCTTTCCGGGTCAACTTTGTCAAGGGTAAGGCTAAAGAACTGAAGTTCTTAATGAACCTTCGGTAGTAGCCAGCTAACCCTAGGAAACTTTGAATCTCCGTCGGTGTTTTCGGTTGTTCCCACTGTAGAACAGATTCTACCTTTTTAGGGTCAACACGAATACCCGAGGCAGATATCACATGTCCAAGAAAAGATACCTCCGACATCCAGAACTCACACTTGCTAAACTTAGCGTATAGCTTATGTTGTCTTAGCAAAGTTAGAGCCTGACGAAGATGCTGTTCATGCTGCTGAGCATCTCTACTATAGATCAGGATGTCATCTATGAAGACAACAACACACTGATCGAGGAAAGGTCGGAAGATTCTATTCATAAGTTCCATAAATGCATCCGGTGCATTAGTTAGTCCAAACGACATAACTGTGAACTCATAGTGACCATACCTTGTTCTGAAGGCAGACTTGGATATGTCACTATCCTTAATACGGAGTTGATGATATCCAGACCTCAAGTCTATCTTTGAGAAGACAGTTGCACCACGCAACTGGTCAAAGAGATCATCAATCCTCGGCAAAGGGTACTTGTTATTTATTGTTACTTTATTTAATTGTCTATAATAGATGCATAATCACATTGATCCATCTTTCTTTATAACAAACAAAACCAGAGCACCCCAAGGTGAAGTACTTGGTCGGATAAAACCTTTCTCAAGCAACTCTTGAAGCTGTTTCTTGAGTTCTGCCAACTAAGCAGGTGCCATCCTATACGGTGTTTGTGCTATAGGTTGGGTATTTGGGATCAAATTGATTTCAAAATCAATTTCCCGAGGCGGTGGCATACTTGGAAGTTCTTCAGGAAATACATCTTCAAATTCCCTGACTACAGGAACTTCAACAAGGTTAGGACTCTTCATGGTGGTATCTATCACATGGGCCAAGAATGCATAACATCCTTGCCTCATCAGCTTATCAGCAACCATAGCAGACACAAGACAGGTGGGTAGAATCTTTCTCTCTCCTTGAAAGATCCATGTGTTGCTCTCATCAGCAAACACCGCCTTCTTGGATTCACAACCCAAGACAACTCTATACCTTTCCAAGGTATCCATCCCCAGGATTATATCAAATCCTTGCATATCAACTGGTATAAGATCCACTTGAATGTGATGATCAGAAAAGAAGAGGATGCAGGGAGCGCATACCTCTTGCAAAACAGCAGATCCTCTCAACGGAGTTTCAAGCAACAAGCCATCAGCCCTATGTCTAAATGTTATATTGCAATTATGAATCACTCTTCGAGTGACAAAGGAGTGTGTAGCACTCGGGTCAATCAAAATAGATACCACACATGATTTAGACATATCAGAATATAAAAGTTCCATCTGACCTACCACAACCTGTGGATTGACTACTGCTTCTGGTGGGTTCATAGCATAGAACCTCATTGTCGCCTGAGGTTGAGTTGGTGCTGACGATCCAGCCTGAGACGCTTGCCCGCGTCCTCTAGCTGCTCCTTGAGACTGCCTTCTCTATGATCCCTGTTGATCCTGCCTCAGAGGCTGTGTCATACTGACAGACCTAGACCTACAATCCTTCATCAGATGTCCCACCTTCCCACAGTTATAGCAACTTCTCTCCAGTTGTTGTGGTCTTGGCGGTCCTGTGACCGATATTGATGCTGAACTGTGAGTCTCTCGTGGCGGTAAACCTCGTCCTCTACCTCTACTTGGGGACCACTGAGTCTGAGAACTCGATCTGGGTGGTAGAGGTGTAGGTGCAGAGAATCTAGGCTTCTTAAAGTCTCTAGATGAAGATCCCTGGAACTGTGGATATCTCTTTTGGGTTTGTCTTTTCTCGACTACGGATCTCTCTATCCTTCAGACTGACTCAACAAAGGTAGAAAATCTCTCTCGGTTTTCTAGTGCAGACACGGGAGTAGTCATGTCGGCATTCAAACCCTTCTCAAACCTCCTAATCCTTTCTTCATATGTGGTAGCCATATGCAGACAGAATCGCAACAACTCCATGAACTTAGCCTCATACTCACTAATGTTCATCATACCCTGTCTCAGTCTCTCAAACTGAGAGATCTTCTCGTCCAGGAAGGTCTTTGGAAAATATCTGCGGACAAAATCCCGACGAAAGTCTTCCCACGAAATCTCTATTCCAGGCCTCTTCTGCTCTTCCATGGTCCACCAGTGACCAGCACTACCTTTGAGAAGATAGACAGCATGTCTAACCTTCTCACCTTCGGGGATGTTAAGGATTCTGAAAGCTTTCTCCAATTCAGTTAACCACAGGTCAGCATCAGCAGGGTCAGCTGTTCCAAAATATTCAGTTGCTCCGACCCGACGAAGTCGCTCGAACGTTTTACCGATACCTTGACCCTCAGACTGGACAGGTGCCCTAGGTGCAGGCATGGGCATCCTATCAGTGATATGTGTCATGGCAGTCATAAACTGCCCAAACATGGCCTGAACCGCTGGGTTTCCCATATCAGCTGGGTCAAACTGAGGTGGCTCCAAAGGTGGTTCCGGCACAGGTTGCTCTATTTCTAGGTTCCTTACACCTTCTCGAGGCGCAGCAACACTACTTTCAGCCTCGTACTCCTTCTGTGGTCCAGACATCTTTAATTATCTTCTTCTCCTGAGGAGCAGAAGACTCTATTAAATAAGAAAGAAGTACTAAGGATAGACTTGACACTCTAAGTCCTATGTCTCTGTAGACTCAGCGAACCTAGAGCTCTGATACCACTAATTGTGGGCTCTGATCTCCAAAACACAAGATAAACATAGCAGAAGCGATTCGATTAATCAGCGGAATACGAAAATCACGAGAAATTAAAACTTTTCGAAAACGAGAACTTAAAAACCTGAAACTCCTTTTATAACAGTAAGATGAACTGTTTACATCTTTGATAAATCACTTCTCAAGTGATTATATACGTCATGATACAAAATCTCAAGATTTCAAAATTCTCAGATCAACAAACTCCTAGGACCTGAGTGTACAGAGACGACATAAGACTATTCTGACTACAAGACTAGACAGCACAATGTTTCCACCTGAAGTCACTGCTGCTCCTGAATTTGCTGCTGTTGCTGCTATTCACCTGCAGATCGGTGCCTTCGACCTCGACGTCCACCTAAAGGTAGAAATCTACGGGGTGAGACAATTTTAAATAATTGTCCCAGCGAGAGTTATAACTCTCCTCCAGAAACTTTGTTAGAAGCAATCAAAGGAATATCATGAGCAAGTAGTTTAGGTTACTCACAGCAGGCTTGATAACAAAAACTCATCTTTAATTAAGGAATATGAAGAACATGTATACTAATACTTGAACAGGATATTAAAAGCAAGCAATGTAATATCAATCAATGTTCCTCGTAGTTCAACCTAGGCAGTTATGCAACGCGGTTGATTATGTTTTACAAACATCATTATGCTCTGTGGAGATGAGGTATACCGCTCATGCTCCAACCGATCACTAGTAAGTCGCATCGGTATCAGACTAGGTCATCAAAAGAGTCGGATTCTCATGACCTTCAACTACCTCAGTCAGAATGAGGATAAACATGCAAGACATCTAGTGTCCTTGCTAATACAGCTTACCAGGGTATTCTGGTACTTCGCTATTAGAGTCACAGTGGCATTCTGCACTCTCTTCGCCATCGAAAGATTTCATGTTTATCTCTCATCGATGCAGTATAAAAGATTCCATTGGAAGAATAGTGTTACATCATCCCAGTATAAACATATAGTGAAGGGTTGATGGATTGAGATACATCAACATCAACTCCTACACTAGGATGTAAGGATATACACATCCATATTCCCCCACATACTCTAAAGTATGTGATCCAGGAGTTCCCTTAGGAAAACCTGTTTCACCATCATTTAAATTCTGACAATGATGGATCTATGATCAGGGCTCTACATGGTATGATTAAACTTGATTATTAGGTACATTTCAGTATTCTTTTAGCATCATACATGTTTTCAAACATTAATCATTAGCATAGAAGCTATGAAAGTAGAATACTAAATGTATCAAGTCTAACTCACATCAATTATCATTTCTCAATCGTCCAATCACAAGTCATTTGACAAGCATGACCTTGATGATATTCATGGCTCTTAAAGCCTATCATTCTCATAAGATGCCACTTACTAGGCATCGACATATGTCATTATTCATAAAGCTAATAACATGCTTCCAATGAATAAGAAATCATAATCCTTACCTGGATATGATCACCATCATGTATAGAAACCTTCATGGTTTATTCAACTGATAATAGTACGCAGATCATATCAAGAGTTGTACCCTTATATTCTTACAAGGGTTAGATTCCCTGATTTTCATCAATTAGGGTTTACTATTCACAATATATGTCATCACCCTAGAATTAGGGTTTACTATTCACAATATATGTCATCACCCTAGAATTAGGGTTTACTATTCACCTCATGGTGAATTAATCTCATTACATCACCATGCATGAGAAACATCATCATTAAAGCCCTCAGCTAAGATCAAGATTCACCAATTACCATAATTAGGGTTTCCATGATCTCTCATAAGTGGATCATCCCCTAATCATGCACATTCATGTATATAGAAGGTATTTTACTTGAGTTTCCATCATGAATGGTACTTTCTCTCTCCTCTCACTAGTAGATGATGACTACACCACTTAGATTAGGTTAGGTTAAGTCCCCTTTGATCTACATAAACCAAATCACCACTATCATGTTATTAGAGTTTACATAAAACAAGGTATCCTTTAATTGAACCCATTTAGGTTGAAACGAGTTGAACCCATTTGAGGTGAAACGAGTTGAACCCATTTGAGGTGAAACGAGTTGAACCCATTTAGGCTGAAATGAGTTGAACCCATTTGAGGTGAAATGAGTTGAACCCATTTGGGGTGAAACGAGTTGAACCCATTTGAGGTGAAACGAGTTGAACCCATTTGAGGTGAAACGAGTTGAACCCATTTAGGCTGAAATGAGTTGAACCCATTTGAGGTGAAACGAGTTGAACCCATTTGAGGTGAAACGAGTTGAACCCATTTGAGGTGAAATGAGTTGAACCCATTTGGATTGAAACGAGTGTGAACCCGTTTGGATTGAAACGAGTGTGAACCCATTTGGATTGAAACGAGTTGAACCATTTAGGCTGATTTTCACCATAAGGACCTCTAAAGCATGTAATTCTCATCCACGTCCCTCCTTATTTCTAAGGCACGTTCAAGCTATCAAAACTTAATCAAAGCCCATCAAAACTCAAGATCTAAGGGTAAAGAAAACCAATATGCACACTAAGATATATATATATATATATATATATATATATATATATATATATATATATATATATATATATATATATATATATGAAGGGTCTTCTTACTCATACTAGTTGTTTTCACTACAAAGATCATCCTTCTTATCTAATTATTTAATAGAAGAGCCCCTCTCATCCTTTCTTCTCTAAATGATGTCAAGAGTCATAAAAGATATTCCAGAAAGTGTATAGTACAAGTTGCACCCCACATTTTGGGTAAATTGCACTTTACACCAAAATTAGGGTTTAAGCACAAGGATTGCTCCACAAGCTGCACCTTGGTGCCTAAACTTGGGAAATCCATCATACCTCATCATATTCCTTCATATGATGTCTCTTTATTAGAGGAACATCTTAACCTGTGTAATTTGCAAGTTAACCCCTCTAATTGGGTAATTTGCACATAGGTCCCTGTATTACCAAACAATACTACAATCATTGTTTAAAAAGGACAGAAATGAAAATGTATGTTCCTTAGGAACTTAATTACATGCCAAAAGATAATCACAATGATTTAATTACATATCTTAGGCAAAACACCTAGGGTTAATTCATAACCCAGGTCAGGGATGTTACAGGTCTGCTACCACATTCTCTGTACCATTTTTATCTCTTATTTCAAGATCAAATTCCTGTAAGAGGAGAATCCAACTAATTAGTCTAGGTTTTGCATCTTTCTTTGCTAGAAGGTAACAGATAACAACATGATCCATGTAGACGATGACCTTCAGACCAATTAGGTAAGGATCTGAACTTGTCAAAGTCATACATGACTGCCAGAAGTTCTTTTTCAGTAGTGGCATAATTCCTCTAAGCTTCGTCAAGTGTCTTCGATGCATAGTAGATCACATAGTGTTTCTTTTCTATATATTGGCCCAAGACAACACCCACTGCGTAATCGCTTGCATCAAACATAATTTCGAAAGGATGGTCCCAATAGGGAGATCTGATGATGGGTGTGGTTGTAAGGGCATGCTTTAGTTTGTTGAAACTTTTAACACATTCTTCGTCAAAATTGAATTCAACATCCTTTAGTAACAAATTTGTCATCGGCTTGGTTATCTTTGAGAAGTCTTTTATAAACCGTCTGTAGAAGCCTGCATGACCTAGGAATGCTCGAACTTCCTTTACATTGATAGGGACAGAGAGCATGGAAATCACTTATGTGGTAACACATCCCATTATCACACAGATAACGAGGTGTTACGCGAAAACGTACGGAAAACACCATAACCACAGATTATGAGAACACAGGTTAATTAAAACTGATTGCGGAAAACTGATAAATTGTGAAACTATTACTTTTTAGTCCTCATCCTTCACAGAAACATGTCATATATATATACATACACGAGATCTGATACGTGTCTACAACTTACAGAAACAGCTGTTCATCCATCACATGAGTTCACCACCTGTTCATATACATAAAGGCCCATATCCGACCAACAGTAGGATATGCAAACGTCATCGATCGTTCATCGTGAAACATCATCAAAACACTGCCAAGGACCTGAGAGTACATGGATGACTCTTGACTCTACTACAAAACATCCAAAACAGCAACATATCCAACACTTGCCTTCTACTGCTCCTCAGGCTGCTCGGCCGCTACACCACAACCATGACCACGTCTACCTCGACCACCTAAAAAGGGGTTAAACCAGTGGGGTGAGACAATTGAACAATTGTCCCAGTGGGAAACATAACTCCCTACCGCAACTACAGAACCTTAGAAGATAGATTATAACAGTAGATAACTAAAGATAGATATAACAAGAGCAGTCTATATATATGTATATAGCAAAGCTATTCTTACTGACAAGCTTACTAGTTGTACAAAAGCATATAACCAGATGTATCTCAAGGGGTATGATTAGCAAGATAAAATGTATCACTATGTAACATGATTATCAGAACAAGATATAATGTCACATAACCTGCTTCTCGAGAAAAGACATATTGTCACCTATCCTGCAAGATATAACAAAGATATTACACAAACAAGGCCTCAACAAATGTTACGTGTTTATCTTAAGCAGTAAATACTAAACGGCTGTGTTACGTATTATTATGCCCTGAGGGTTTGAACCGTACCGTTCAAATCCAACCTTTGGTTACGAAACCCAAGCCGGTGCCATACAAGGTCAATGGAAGAGCCAGACTCCACGACCTCCCACCTCGTGGTCAGTACACGAGTATAACACAAGTAGGACCGCAGTCACATGCTGAAGTGGTCTAAGCCACAGGGTCATCTCCATAGGCTACCCTCACTCTAGCCCGCCTTGGTACAGGTCTCGGCGCTAGTAAAACTGAGCCACGGGCCTATTCACCGTGCTCTGAGCCATGAACGCATTCATGCTCCTCACATCACATATCCTGAGCCATGGGGCTGTTCACCATGCTCTTCATACGTACCTGAGTCTGTAACCGAAGTTACACTCTTACCTCCTCATTTTTAGGCTAGGAGCAACCTACACATATTCAACAATATGCGCTTCCAGGTTAACCCCTGGGAGAACCTGTTTCACCATCACCAAGTCCTGACGATGATGGATCTATGGCTAGGGCAAACTACATGATATGATTCTACTGTGATTATTTAGTATCTTTTAGATGGATTACAAGATTCAACCAAGTTGTATAACATGCAAGATATAACAGAAGTAAACAACAATATATTATTATTGAAACCACATCAACCTGACCCATCTCGAGGATCCAACATCACATGTTACCACTTGGCCTCTTGCCAACCATCCAGATCCATCTCAAGGATCATCACATACCATGGGATCTCAATCCCTCATCATGTACTGTCACTGCCTCTTAAGGCTCACATCATCATCATGGGACCAACACATTACATATATAATCTCATAGAACAAATATCAAGGTAATGTTACTCATCACATATGTCACATAGCCCTTTCATGGCTACACATCACCTGCATGGTTAGGATACACAATAACCATAGATTCAACATAAGGAATATGCTCACTATCCTGAGCTATCATTCAAGATAACCTATTCATCAAGATTACAATATTTGTTGATCAAGCTTGTTAAGCACATCATACCATAATCATGCCTACCCTTCTCTCAGGATTATACAAACAATCAAGGTATTCACTTTATATAACAATTATGTTGAGTATACAAAGCAACTACTATGGTTACCAAAATCATTACTGTTGCCATCCAATATCATATTTCATATCTTTGTCATTAAGCAACCATCAATGCAACTACCATTTATCATTATCATTAACCATTAAGCATAAGATTCATATCAATATCATGTCATTACTACTCTTGTTACCATCATTACCATTATTAGCATCACCATCTACTATTATCCTTACTGCTATGTCATTAAACAGACTATTAATGTAACTGTCACTTAGCCACATTATTCCAGCATGATCATTATTATTACTTTCACTCACTAGCAAGGCATCACCATCATCTATACGATTAACATCTTTGTTATTATCATCATGGCTATCATTAGTACTACCATGTCATTGTTATCATTAATTGAGATATCACCATAATTTATTGGTGCATAGCTAACCCCTTCCTCATCACCAAGGGTCGTTACTATATGTTTACAAGACTCTCACTATAACTCATCACCGCCCTCACTAAAACCTATCAAGGTCTGTCAGTTGACACCCACGCAACCCTATCGGTCATCACCACCCAAGGCTGTCGCCCAACATGGCTATCGGCCAGCATGGGTGTTGGCCAATCATAGCTATCGGCCAGCATAGGTGTCAGCCAACATAGCTATCGGCCAGCATCATCAAACCATCAAGAGACTAGGTCTATCGTCCACCAGGAGGAAGAGGATGTCTATCAACACAAGAAGAACCATCTCGCCCATCATGTTCACCCTATCGACCAACCCAAGAATCACCATGTTACACATGGTCTATCGTCCATCAAGAACAAGACCATCATGCCGCCCATCACCACCTTATCGGCCAGCTCTACTCTAGCTCACCCTATCGCCCATCATAAGGGCAGGGATATCGCCCAACACCAAGAACAAAGGTGTTGCTCAACACAAGGACCATGTCGCCCAACATGGCCATCATGTCGACCAACACATCACACTAGCTCATCCTATCGCCCAACATGGTGAACCATGTTGGCCAACACCAAGAACACCACTATGTCGACCATCACAAGAACAAGGGTGTCGCCCAACACACCCAAACCAAGGGAGGATATCGCCCAACACCAAGAACAAGAGAGGATGTCGCCCAACAAGGGTCATCTTCAACCTCCAACACAAGGAAACTCAAACCCTAGAAAGCAAGGTACACAAAGGAACCTTAAACCCTAGAGAGGAATCGGCCACCAAAGGAAACTCAAGCAAGGTACAAGTCTAAGCTACTAATCTGTGAACAAGAACAGGAACAAGAGGTAAAGAAGTTAGGGCTAGAAGTTATGCAACCCGCCTTAAGCTCCAAGGAAGAAGAAGCACTCCAGCTCCAAGGGGTATCGTCCAACACAGCTTCCAAGGTCCAAAGCTATCGTCCACCAGGCTTCTCCAGGAAGGTGTATCGGCCACCACTTCAACTCCAAGGGAGTGTATCGGCCAACACAAGCAAGATGGAGAGGGATATCATGTACTTAAGGTGGAGGAGAGACTAAAAGATCAAAGGAGACCAAGGCAAGAAGAAGAGCTACCTATATAGAATAAAGGGGAGGAGAAACCAAGGTACAACCATGCCAAGTGTCGTCCACCCAAGGGACACTTGTCCTAGGGTTCAAGCCAACACATTAGCACACCAAAAGACACTTGTTCAAGCTAGGCACCAAGTGTCACCAACCAAGGCCAAGACACATGGGCGACACAAGCAACAACTCCTGCTGGGCGACACAAACAAGCTACTGGGCGACACACCATGGTGTTGGATGACACAAGACCACCCTAGGTCGACACAAACTTACCTTGGACGACACAAGGCAAGCCATGGCCGACAAAAGGCTCAAACAAGCCCAAACAACACATCTCAAGGCCCAAACAAACTCAACTCAGGCCCAAAGAACTCAAACAACAAGCCCAAGCCTTCCTCTCAACCCTAGAGGAAGCAAAGAGAGGGAAACATCTCACAAGATGGCAAACTTGCACTCAAAACCCTAAACTTTGGTTTATTTGCAAGTAGCCCCTCGAACTCTCAACAAAGCACAACCAAACCCTAATCTCCACTCAAAGGTGATTAGCAAGCATCAAACCACTAAGGTTAAGCAAAACAAACAGGGTAAACCCTAAACGTAGGTCAGGGTCCTTACAAGCTAACCCCCTTTAAGGGATTTTGTCCCCGAAATCTGAAGAGAAAAGCGAGGGATACTTCCTCCTCATCTCTTCCTCAAGCTCCCACATGGCTTCCTCAACGCCACGACACTACCAAAGAACCTTCACAAGAGCCAGGTCCTTCCTCTTCAACTTCTTGATCCTTTTCTGTTGTCTGCTGTACTAATTCAGGACCCAAAAGCTGACACTCACCAGACTCATACCAACATAAAGGAGATCTGCACTTCCTTCCATATAAAGCTTCATAAGGATCCATGTCAATACTCCGCTGATAACTGTTGTTGTAGGCAAACTCTATCAAACTCAGATGTACATCCCAGTTGCCTAGAAACTGCAAGACACAAGCTCGAAGAAGATCCTCCAAATTCTGTATAGTCCTTTCAGACTGTCCATCTGTGTGCGGGCGAAAAGCTGCATTGAACCTTAACTGCGTTCCCAATGCTCTGTGCAAATGTTCCCAAAAATTACTCGTAAACTGAGGACCTCTGGCAGAAACTATCGTTGCTGGCACACCATGCAAACATACTATCTCATCAACATATACTCTGGCAAGTTTCTCAGCTGTATACGTCGTCTTCACTGGTAGGAAATGGGCAGACTTAGTCAATCTGTCCACTATCACCCAAATGGAATCATGATTCCTAGTTGCTCATGGTAGACCAACTACGAAATCCATGGTTATATGATCCCATTTCCACTGCGGTATCGAAAAAGGTTGCAACGTACCTGCTGGATTCTGATGTTCAGCCTTCACTTGCTGACACACCGCACATCTCGCCACGAACTCAGCTACATCTCTTTTCAAAACAGGCCACCAATATAAGTCCTTCAGACTATGGTACATCTTGGTGATTCCTGGATGCATAGCGTACATCGACGTATGTGCTTCCTCAAGCACCAACTTCCTCAGATTATCAGCATTAGGAACCACCATCCTATCACGATAGAAAACTAGTCCATCCTTGGACTCATGAAACCCATCACGCTTGTCGCTGCCGAACTCCGATCTAATCAACTGTACCGCATCATCAATTTGCTGTGCATCCTTGATCTGCTGTCTCAACGTAGGCTTAACTTGCATATGTGCGAAAAGACCAGACAACAAAGAAACTTCTATCTGCACATTCATCTGCCACAAAGAAACAAACATATCTCGCCTATGGCATACCAGAGAACTCAACTGTGCCTTCTTTGAAGAAAGAGAAGAAGACTTCCTACTAAGCGCATCAGCTACCACATTTGCCTTACCAGGATGATACTTGATGGTGCAGTTGTAATCATTCATCAACTCCATCCATCGTCGCTGTCGCATGTTCAACTCTTGCTGTGTAAAGATATACTTCATATTCTTATGATCTGTAAAGATCTGACACACTTCCCCATACAGATAGTGTCTCCAAATATTTAGCACATGAACCACTGCTTCCAACTCCAAGTCATGAGTCGGATAGTTCTCCTCATGCTTCTTAAGCTGTCACGAGGCAAAAGAAACCACATGATCTTCCTGCATCAACACGCAACCTAAACCTTTCTTGGAAGCATCACAGAAAACAACATAGCCTTTCCCAGGCTCTGGCAAGATCAACACTGGAGCACTGGTCAGCTTCTCCTTCAAACTCTGGAAAGCTTGCTGACATCGATCTTCCCAAACAAAAGGTACATCCTTCCTGGTCAACTTCATCATCGGCAAAGCGATCACACTGAAGTCCTTGATAAACCTCTGGTAGTATCCAGACAAACCAAGGAAACTATGAACTTCTGTCAGTGTCTTCGGTTGTTCCCAATTCACAATGGATTCCACCTTCTTCGGATCTACTTTGACTCCTTCAGCAGATATCACGTGACCCAAGAAAGTCACTTCATCTAACCAAAACTCACACTTATTGAACTTGGCATACAACTGATGTTGACGAAGAAGAGTCAACGCTCGACGAAGATGTTGCTCATGCTCTAGCCTGTCCCGACTATAGATCAAGATGTCATCTATAAAGACTACAACAAACTGATCTAAGAACGGACGGAACACCCTGTTCATCAGGTCCATGAAAGCAGCAGGTGCATTGGTTAATCCAAACGGCATAACCACGAACTCGAAATGACCATACCTCGTCCTGAAAGCTGACTATGGTATGTCATCTGCCTTTATCCTCAACTGATGATATCCAGACCGTAGATCTATCTTCGAGAACACTGTAGCACCACACAACTGATCAAACAAATCATCTATCCTCAGCAACGGGTACTTATTCTTGATCGTGACCTTGTTCAACTGCCAGTAATCAATACACAACCGCATTGAGCCATCCTTCTTCTTAATGAACAATACGGGAGCACCCCACGGCGACGTACTCGGTCGGATAAAACCTTTCTCCAACAACTCTTGCAACTACTTCTTCAACTCTACCATCTCCGCTGGAGCCATCCTATACGCTGTCTAAGCAACTGGCTGTGTTCCTGGAACCAGATTGATCTCGAAATCAATCTCTCGGGGTGGAGGAACACCAGGGAACTCCTCAGGAAACACGTCTGCAAACTCTCGAACCACGGACACCTCCTCAAGACTAGGACCTTTCGCCTTGGTAACCACAACGGTATCCACCACGTGGGCTAGGAACGCCTCACATCCTTGTCGTAACAACTTATCTTCCACTAAAGCTGATACTAGCCACGTCGGAAGAATCTTCCTATCTCCCTGGAAGGTCCACTTCTCTCCAGCGACTTCAAACACTACCTGCTTGGAACCACAGTCCAAGACAACCTTATACTTCTCTAAGGTATCCATCCCAAAGATAACATCGAAACCATGCATCTCAAGTGGTATAAGATCCACTTGAATTCCATGTCCTGAGAAAGACAAAACATAAGATGGACACTCTTCTCTAAGCAAAGAGGAACCATCAAGAGGGGTTTCTAACAACAAGCTATCCTTCTTACAACTAACAGGTAAACGACAGTTTCCAAGCATACTATAGGTGATAAAAGAGTGTGTAGCACCCGGGTCAACCAGAACATATATAAAGCAAGAAGAAGACATATCAGAATGAAATAACTCCATCTGACCTGTCACCACTCGTGGGTTGACTATCGCCTCCGGCTGACTCATGGCATAGAATCGAGCCGTTGCTTCCTGTCCACGACCTCTGCTTCCTTGAGCAGACGATCCTGCCTGAGACGCTTGACCGCGTCCTCGTCCTCTGCTACCAGTGGCCTGCGGTCTCTCAGACTTCTGGAAACTCTGCCTCGGCTGTTGTGTCACTTCAACATCTCTATTCGGGCAATTTAGCTTGAAATGCCCGACTTGACCACAAAGATGACATGACTTGTCCTCAAACCGTGGCCTAGCTGGCCCTGTCACTGCCACAGAAGCTGAGCTGTGCGCCTGAGATGGTGAAGAAACATAACCTTTCCCCTTACTCGAAGACCACTGAGATGGTACACCAGAACTTCTCATTGCTGACAGTGCTGAAAATCTAGGCTTCTTAAAGATATCG
The DNA here is from genome assembly GCA_963693085.1 of Alisma plantago-aquatica. Lineage (NCBI taxonomy): Eukaryota > Viridiplantae > Streptophyta > Magnoliopsida > Alismatales > Alismataceae > Alisma > Alisma plantago-aquatica. The sequence goes on along the minus strand of OY856411.1, from coordinate 928,759,216 downwards.
AACCTCCGTCCTTGAAACTGAGCAGGTCTTTTAAGGTACATAGACTCTATTTTCTCCCGTACTGTCCTCTCGATCTGTCGAACTGATTCCATGAATGTAGCAAACCGCTCTCGGTTTTCCAACGTAGACACAGGGGTCTTCAACTCAGCACTCAAACCCTTCTCGAAACGTCTGATCCGTTCCTCATCTGTTGCCGCCATGTGAGGACAGAACCTCAACAGATTCATAAACTTGGCTTCATACTCGGTGATGTTCATCATTCCTTGCTTCAGATTCTCGAACTGACTCACCTTCTCATCCAGATATGTATTTGGAAAGTATCTGGCGATGAACTCGCGTCGGAACACTTCCCAATAGATCACCTCACCAGGCCGCTTCTCTTCCTCGATGGTCCACCAGTGACCAGCACTACCCTTCAGAAGGTAGACATCATGCTTTACCTTGTCTGCTTTGGGGATGTCGAGGATCCAAAAAGCCTTCTCGAGACTTGTCAGCCACAGATCTGCATCTGCTGGATCAGCCGTCCCAGCATAATCCGAAGCTCCAACTCGGCGAAGCCGCTCGAAGGTCTTCCCAATACCCGATGCTTCTCCATGGGGAACCTGTGCTCGCGGAGGAGGAACTGGTAATCGCTCAACCATGAGATTCATCGTAGCCATTAACTTCCCCATAAGCTGTTGGTAAGCAGGATGTTCAAGTATGGCTGGGTTAAATTGGGGAACCTCAGGCACCCGATCTTCATGTGCCTGTCCATATGCTCCATCAACCGATGCAACATCACTATACTTAGCAGAGTGTTTTTCATGGTTTCCAGACATCTTAGCTTTTCTTCCACTGAGGGCAGAAGATTTTGTAAGAAAACCTGGACACACATAAGAACAACTCAACCTAGTCCTAAATCCCTGTAGACTCAGCGAACCTAAGGCTCTGATACCAAAACTTGTGGTAACACATCCCATTATCACAGAGATAATGAGGTGTTACGCAAAAATGTGCGGAAAACACCATAACCACAGATTATGAGAACACGGGTTAATTAAAACCGATTGCGGAAAACTGATAAATTGTGAAACTATTACTTTTCAGTCCTCATCCTGCACAGAAACATGTCATATATATATACATACACGAGATCTGATACGTGTCTACAACTTACAGAAATAGATGCTCATCCATCACATGAGTTCACCACATGTTCGTATACATAAAGGCCCATATCCGGCCAACAGTAGGATATGCAAACGTCATCGATCGTTCTCGTGAAACATCGTCAAAACACTGCCAAGGACCTGAGAGTACAGGGATGACTCTAGACTCTACTACAAAACATTCAAAACAGCAGCATATCCAACACTTGCCTTCTACTGCTCCTCAGGCTGCTCGGCCGCTACACCACAACCATGACCACGTCTACCTCGACCACATAAAAAGGGGTTAAACCAGCGGGGTGAGACAATTGAACAATTGTCCCAGCGGGAAACATAACTCCCTACCGCAACTACAGAACCTTAGAAGATAGATTATAACAGCAGATAACTAAAGACAGATATAACAAGAGCAGTCTATATATATATGTATATAGAAAAGCTATTCTTACTGACAAGCTTACTAGCTGTACAAAAGCATATAACCAGATGTATCTCAAGGGGTATAATTAGCAAGATAAAATGTATCACTATGTAATATGATTATCAGAACAAGATATAATGTCACATAACCTGCTTCTCGAGATATGACATATTGTCACCTATCCTGCAAGATATAACAAAGATATTACACAAACAAGGCCTCAACCAATGTTACGTGTTTATCTTAAGCAGTAAATACTAAATGACTGTGTTACATATTATTATGCCCTGAGGGTTTGAACCGTACCGTTCAAATCCAACCTTCGGTTACGAAACCCAAGCCGGTGCCATACAAGGTCAATGGAAGAGCCGGACTCCACGACCTCCCACCTCGTGGTCAGTACACGAGTACAACACAAGCAGGACCGCAGTCACATGCTGAAGTGGTCTAAGCCACAGGGTCAGCTCCATAGGCTACCCTCACTCTAGCCCGCCTTGGTACAGGTCTCGGTGCTAGTAAAACTGAGCCACGGGCCTGTTCACCATGCTCTGAGCTGTGAACGCATTCATGCTCCTCACATCACATATCCTGAGCCATGGGCCTGTTCACCATGCTCTTCATATGTACCTGAGTCTGTAACCGAAGTTACACTCTTACCTCCTCATTTTCAGGCTAGGAGCAACCTACACATATTCAACAATATGCTCTTCCAGGTTAACCCGTGGGAGAACATGTTTCACCATCACCAAGTCCTGACGATGATGGATCTATGGCCAGGGCAAACTACATGATATGATTCTACTGTGATTATTTAGTATCTTTTAGATGGATTACAAGATTCAACCAAGTTGTATAACATGCAAGATATAACAGAAGTAAACAACAGTATATTATTATTGAAACCACATCAACCTGACCCATCTCGAGGATCCAACATCACATGTTACCACTTGGCCTCTTGCCTACCATCCAGATCCATCTCAAGGATCATCACATACCATGGCATCTCAATCCCTCATCATGTACTGTCACTGCCTCTTAAGGCTCACATCATCATCATGGGACCAACACATTACATATATAATCTCATAGAACAAATATCAATGTAATGTTACTCATCACATATGTCACATAGCCCTTTCATGGCTACACATCACCTGCATGGTTAGGATACACAATAACCATAGATTCAACATAAGGAATATGCTCACTATCCTGAGCTATCATTCAAGATAACCTATTCATCAATATTACAATATTTGATGATCAAGCTTGTTAAGCACATCATACCATAATCATGCCTACCCTTATCTCAGGATTATACAAACAATCAAGGTATTCACTTTATATAACAATTATGTTGAGTATACCAAGCAACTACTATGGTTACCAAAATCATTATTGTTTCCATCCAATATCATATTTCATATCTTTGTCATTAAGCAACCATCAATGCAACTACCATTTATCATTATCATTAACCATTAAGCATAAGATTCATATCAATATCATGTCATTACTACTCTTGTTACCATCATTACCATTATTAGCATCACCATCTACTATTATCCTTACTGCTATGTCATTAAATAGACTATTAATGTAACTGTCACTTAGCCACATTATTCCAGCATGATCATTATTATTACTTTCACTCACTAGCAAGGCATCACCATCATCTATACGATTAACATCTTTGTTATTATCATCATGGCTATCATTAGTACTACCATGTCATTGTTATTATTAATCGAGATATCACCATCGTTTATTGGTGCATAGCTAACCCCTTCCTCATCACCAAGGGTCGTTACTATATGTTTACAAGACTCTCACTATAACTCATCACTGCCCCCACTAAAACCTATCATGGTCTTTCGGTTGACACCCACGCAACCCTATCGGTCATCACCACCCAAGGCTGTCACCCAACATGGCTATCGGCCAATCATCGCTATCGGCCACCATAGGTGTCGGCCAACATAGCTATCGGCCAGCATCATCAAACCGTCAAGAGACTAGGTCTATCATCCACCAGGAGGAAGAGGATGTCTCTCAACACAAGAAGAACCATCTCGCCCATCATGCTCACCATATCGACCAACCCAAGAATCACCATGTTACACATGGTCTATCGTCCATCAAGAACAAGACCATCATGCCGCCCATCACCACCTTATCGGCCAGCCCTACTCTAGCTCACCCTATCACCCATCATAAGGGCAGGGATATCGCCCAACACCAAGAACAAAGGTGTTGCTCAACACAAGGACCATGTCGCCCAACATGGCCATCATGTCGGCCAACACATCACACTAGCTCATCCTATCGCCCAACATGGTGAACCATGTCGGCCAACACCAAGAACACCACTATGTCGACCATCACAAGAACAAGGGTGTCGCCCAACACACCCAAACCAAGGGAGGATATCGCCCAACACCAAGAGCAAGAGAGGATGTCACCCAACAAGGGTAATCTTCAACCTCCAACTCAAGGAAACTCAAACCCTAGAAAGCAAGGTACACAAAGGAATCTTAAACCCTAGAGAGGAATCGGCCACCAAAGGAAACTCAAGCAAGGTACAAGTCTAAGCTACTAATCTGTGAACAAGAACAGGAACAAGAGGTAAAGAAGTTAGGGCTAGAAGTTATGCAACCCGCCTTAAGCTCCAGGGAAGAAGAAGCACTCCAGCTCCAAGGGGTATCGTCCAACACAGCTTCCAAGGTCCAAAGCTATCATCCACCAGGCTTCTCCAGGAAGGTGTATCGGCCACCACTTCAACTCCAAGGGAGTGTATCAGCCAACACAAGCAAGATGGAGAGGGATATCGTGTACTCAAGGTGGAGGAGAGACCAAAAGATCAAAGGAGACCAAGGCAAGGAGAAGAGCTACCTATATAGAAGAAAGGGGAGGAGAAACCAAGGTACAACCATGCCAAGTGTCGTCCACCCAAGGGACACTTGTCCTAGGGTTCAAGCCAACACATTAGCACACCAAAAGACACTTGTTCAAGCTAGGCACCAAGTGTCACCAACCAAGGCCAAGCCACATGGGTGACACAAGCAACAACTCCTGCTGGGTGACACAAACAAGCTACTGGGTGACACACCATGGTGTTGGATGACACAAGACCACCCTAGGTCGACACAAACTTACCTTGGAGGACACAAGGCAAGACATGGCCGACACAAGGCTCAAACAAGCCCAAACAACACATCTCAAGGCCCAAACAAACTCAACTCAGGCCCAAAGAACTCAAACAACAAGCCCAAGCCTTCCTCTCAACCCTAGATGTAGCAAAGAGAGGGAAACATCTCACAAGATGGAAAACTTGCACTAAAAACCCTAAACTTTGGTTTATTTGCAAGTAGCCCCGCGAACTCTCAACAAAGCACAACCAAACCCTAATCTCCACTCAAAGGTGATTAGCAAGCATCAAACCACTAAGGTTAAGCAAAACAAATAGGGTAAACCCTAAATGTAGGTCAGGGTCCTTACAACTTCTATCTTGGCTTTATCTACTTCAATTCCTCGATTACTGACCCTATGGATGAGGACAATGCCTTCCTTCACCATAAAGTGACACTTCTCCCAATTCAGCACAAGATGTGCTTCTTCACATTGTTTGAGAACAAGGGAGAGGTGTTTTAGACATGAATCAAATGAATCTCCATACACAGAAAAATCATCCATGAAGACTTCCATAATTGTTTCAATGAGACCGGCGAATATGGCAGCCATGCAATGCTGGAAAGTTGCAGGTGCATTGCAGAGGCCGAATGACATTCTTCTAAATGTGTATGTTCCGAATGGGTAGGTGAAAGTAGTTTTCTCCTAGTCATCTGGATGTATGGGTATTTGATAGAATCCAGAGTAACCATAAAGATAACAAAAATATTCTTGATGAGCCACCTGTTCTAATACTTGATCAAGAAAAGGCATTGGGAAATGATCCTTTTGAGTTGCCTTGTTTAACTTCCTATAATCAATGCACATCCTCCACCTTATAACCATTCGAGTGGGGATGATTTCATCGTTTTCATTTCATATTACAGTAGTTCCACCTTTCTTTGGCACCACATGCACGGGGCTCACCCATGGTGAATCCGATATCGGATAGATAATACCTGTCTTGAGCAACTTTATAACTTCAAGGCAGACAACTTCTTTCATATCCGGATTAAGCTTCCTCTGGTGTTCAACATTTGGCTTGTGATCTTCCATCATGGGGATTCTGTGCATGCACATCGCCTAACTCACCCCGGTGAGATCACTCATCTTGTAACCTATAGCTTTTCTTCTTTTACTTAATTCCGTCAGGAGTTTATCCTCTTGTTCTGTCATAAGATCAGAATTTATGATGACTGGGTAGACCTTGAGGTCATCTAGAAACACATACTTCAATCCCTCAGGTAGGGGTTTCATTTTGGAAGATTGTGGTTTTTCACATGGTTCTTTAGTAACTTCCACAACTTTGAGTTCCTCAATTTTAATTTTAGGATCTTCTTCGGCAGTGTCAAGGTCGAGAACACAACTTTTGACTTGTTTGTCAACTGAACTGGCAGCATTAGGATTAGTTAGAGCCACTCCTAAGGGATGTTCTGGTTCATCATCCTCTTGTGTGAGCAGTGACATATACTCTATGCACTCAATCAAGTAGACTTCTTCTTGCATGCTTGGTCTACGCATACTTTAAAAAACATTGAATTCAAGAGTCTCTTTACCTAATCTGAGTAGCAAAGTTCCTGCTTCAACATCAATTAGGGCTCTTGCAGTGGCAAGGAACAGACGACCAAAAATGAGAGGGTATCTGGTGACTTCCTTTATATCCATGATGACAAAGTCACACGGGACATGGGAATCTTTTCCCACCTTGACCGGTACATCCTCAATGATTCCTAAAGGTAGAGTCACAGTGTTGTCTGCAAGTTGTATTGTCATGCTGATTTGGAGTAGTTCAGTGAACCCTAGCCTTTTGCAGAGGCTCAATGGAATGATGGAAATGCTAGCACCAAGATCTGTCAATCCTTTCTTACATGAAGAATCACTGATATGGCAAGAGATTCCAAAAGATCCTGGATCTTTTTGTTTCTTAGGAATCTTACTCTGGATGATGTCTGAAGTGGTTTGTTGCTAATTTTACTGTCTCATATTCCTCAGTTATATATTTCCTTGTGAGGAGAGACTTCAAATACTTTGTTCATGCTGGTATTTCAACCAGCGCATCAAGAAAGGGTATATCAACATGAAGTTTCTTCATAGCTTCTTTGAACTTGTTGAATCGAGTGTCAAGCTTTGTCTTCCTTAAACGAGCTGGGAAAGGTATACGAGGCTTGTACACTAGTACTTCTGGCTTTGGTGTTTCTAGTTCTGCATCAGTAGGTTTTTCACAACTTGGCTCGACTGTCTTATCAGTAGTTACTACGCCTTTTGGTTGAGACTCAGATGTTGTAGAGTCTTGGACAACCACAGAGTCATCTTTGTCTATAATAACTACTGGTGTCTTGATAGGGGGATCTGAATAGTCTTTTCCAGACCTGGTGGTGACAACCTTAAGTTGCTTGGGATGCTTAGGATTGTTCTCAGGTTGGCCAACAAAGGTACCAGCAGGTGGCTTCATGCTAGTTGTAAGTTGAGCTAGTTGAGATTCAATAGCCTTCTGATGGGCTTGCTGGTTAGATATTATTGTCTGCTGTGACTACAACATCTTCTCCATGGATGACAACTTGTCATCAGGAGAGATGGGGCTGGTTTGTTGCCCTTGTTGTTGGTTCTGGTAAGGGGCTTGGTTGGGATTCTAGAACTAAGAATTGTTCTGATAATTATTGTAGTTCATGTTTTGAAAGTTACCCCTAAAGTTTCCTTGATTCCCAAAATTTTGTTGTTGGTTATACTGGAATCCTGGTGGGTCTCGTTGCTAATTATTTGAACCAAATTGTCGTGAGTTTTCTGCTCCTAAAGGATTTCCATATTGAAAACTAGGGTGGTTCATGTTCTGACTCAGATTGTAATATCCTTGACTAGGGATGGTGTTGACAACATTAAGATTTTCCATTTGACCATTATCTCCTTGTCCACATGCGTTGCTTAGAACAACATCATAGAGAACATTACATGCTAAAGTAGAATGATCAATACCTTTACATGCTTCACAGAATAATGAATTTGACTTGCTCTGTTCTTGTGGTTGTGGGAGTGAATGTCTTCTTTCAAAAGCAGCAAGGGATGATTCAATATGGTCTTTCTTTGCAACTAAGAGTTTGACGGTCTCAACGATAGACTTGTATTCAAGAATAACTTCAGCCATAGCTACCTTCAACACTCCTTTTCCTACAAACCTTCCCCAATTAGCTTGATTCTCAGCTCCTAGGGTGACGACCCTCCATGCACTGTCATAACTTTTGCGCATGAAGTTTCCTCTGGATGAGGAGTCTAAGAATCTCTTGATATCGTCATCCACACCTTTATAGAAGATCTTGATGAGTTGATTCTTGGGAATGCCATGGTGTGGACACTTGCGTAGAAGCTCTGTATACCTTTCCCATGCTTCAATAAGGGTTTCTCCAGGGGCCTGAGTGAACATTGTTATATGACCCCTAATTTCATAAGTGAGAGAAGGAGGATAGAACTTTTCCAGAAAAGCATTTTGAAGCTGCACCCAAGTAGTGATTGGTTCACATTGTAGGGAGTTGTACTATAAGGACCCTGAACTCCGTTTAGGGCTTATCCTGTTTGCTTTTATTAACCCCGGTGTTTAGTTGCTTGCTAATCACCTTTAGTGGTAATTAGGGTTTGTTTGTGCATGTTGAGTGTTGGAGGTGCTACTTGCAATTTACCCAAGACTAGGGTTGATGAGCAAGTTTGTCACCTTGAGAAGTGTTCTTCTCTCTCCTTGCTTCCTCTAGTGTTGAGAGGAAGGGTTGAGCTCATTGTTGGAGTTGCTTTGGACTTGGATGAGCCTTGTTGGGCCTTGCTTGGTCTTGTTGGACCTTGTGTCGGCCGTGGGTGTGCCGACCATGGTTGTGACGGCCATATGTGTGACGCCCAGGGAGGTGTGTCGGACATGGAGTTGGGGTGTATCAGCCATGGACTCCCTTTAACCATTTGACCTCGTTTGTGTCACCACTAGTGGACACTTGGCGCTTGATGATTGCATGTGGCAATGGCCTTGGACATGTGTTTAAGGCAAGTTAGAGAGGTGGCATTGCCCATGGACAAGTGTCCCTAGGTGGGCGACACCTTGCCTTGTCTTACCTTGGTTTCTCCTCCATCCTCTCCTATATATGTGTTCCCTTTCTCTTGCTAAGGATCCCTTTAGTTCCTTAGTTTCCCCTCCCCTTTGGTTGCACGATACCTCTTCCTTTGCAAAGCTTGGTGGCCAATCCTTATCTTGGAGTCTTCTTCTTCTTCCTCTTGAAGTCTCCGAAGGTGTAGCTTGGTGCTAGGAGCTTGGAGCTTTCTTAAGGCGGGTTACATAACTCCTAACCCTAACCATATTACCTTCTTCTATATTCTTGTATGCTTCTTATGATCATAATCGGACATGTATGTCGCTAGACAAATTTCTTGCTTAGTTTCACCTAGTTGGTCGAACCATGTTTTAGGGTTTCCTTGGTGAGAAACACTCCTTTCCCTCCTTAGTCTAGAGAAGTGAGCTTGAGCTCTAGTAATATGAGCAATACCCCTCTCTCATTTAAGTTGAGAGGTGAGCTTGTGTTCTAGTTGCTTGAGCAACACCCTCCTCTCACCATGGATTCGAGAGGTGAGCTTTTTGGTAGATGTGTACATATGTTGAGGTGGATCCTTGTGGTTGCTTGAGTTGTGATAGAGGTTGTGCAAGACCCTTCTCTCTTGGATGTTGAGAGGTGAGCCGATCTTCTTGATCAATTAGGGTTTGGTGCTTTTGTGCTTGACATTGATGATGATCTTGTTGGGTTTGGGCGATACACCTCGGTCTTTGCCTTGTGTGTTGGCCGATAGGATGAGGTTAGCTTGGTTGGAAGATAGGTTTTCCTTTGCTGCCCGTTTGAGTTGTACCCTTGGCCGTGGTGCCTAGTTGAGTATGGTTGTTGGATGATACTCTTGTGTGTTGGGCGATATGCCTTATTGAGTGCCCTGCCCGATACACCTTGCAAAGGTAGTGGCTTGGTGCCCGATATACCTTGGACGTTTTAGAGCTCAAGGAGCTACCTTAGTGTTGGGGGATACCATGTTGTGTTGGGGCATTATATGATGGTTGTGAGAGCCTTGGGCGTGTGAGTGGTGTGGCTGTCTGATAGGTACCTTCACCCTAGATGGGTGATAGGCTTCAGTCAACCAGGAAAGATAGCTATGTCGTGCTTGGCCCTTGCACGATACACTCCTCCAACCTAGCTACACGTTATGCCTTGTGCACGATATGCCTTGACCTCTAGCTGCACGACACCCTTGGGTGATGGTCGTTACCTCCTGTGGTTGGCCAATATGTGTCTAGGACGATATGCTTTTGGTAAGGGATGCTACCCTACCCGTCACAAGTTGTGGTGAGGGACACGCTACCCGCCACCTCTTTTAGTGAGGGTTGTGAGAGTTTTAGTAAGGGTTTTATAACCCGGGTTGTATATAGATGTTGGTTTCATGTTAATAACGATGATACTATATGTGTTTATGATCACTTTGAATCCTGTATATATATCTAATGATGAGTAATGTTAAGCTTGGAAGCATATGAGTTGCTTCACATAATGATATGACCCATGTCTATGGTCACAGGTTTGAGGCATGAATGATAAAGTGTATAATCATCAATGTTGCCCTATATTTGACAACACAATCATTCTGTCAATCCATGATGGCTGCAGTTATCTCTATGATTGTGTATACTAACCATGCAGGTGTTTCATGCGGATGCATAGCCAGGTAAAGGGATATGAGGTATATATGTTTGAATAACACTGCATTAATGGTCACTCTTGTTGATGAGATAACATGCATCACCTGTATATTGTGTTTAGGTTTTTGGAACTAAGTTTGGCTAAAGTTCCTAGTTGAGGTGTTTTCCTCTGATGATGAGATCTGGGATTGTTATTCCCAGTGATGAGAATGCCTTATGAGACAATGGTTTCTTGTGATGAGGGATTGAGATCCCGGGATATTGTGATGGTGGTGACAATAACGTAGCTTAATGTTATATATGTGATACCACTTGTTTGACCCAACAATGTACTTAAAATACATTAACTAATTACAGATGAATCTCTTATGTAGTTTTCCCTAGCCATAGATCCATCATCGTTAGTAGCTGGTGATGGTGAAATAGGTTCTCCTGCGGGTTAACCTGGAAGCGCATATTATTGAATATGTGTGGTTTCTCCTAGCCGGAAATGAGTAGGTTAGAGTGCAACTTCAGTTGTAGACTCAAGATGTGTATAAGAGCATGGTGAATAGGCCCATGGCTCAGTGTGATAGAGCATGAATGCGTTCATGGCTCAGGGAGCAAAGTGAACTAGCCCGTGGCTCAGATATACTAGCACCGAGACCTGTACCAAGGTGGGCTAGAGAAAGGGTAGCCTACGAGAGCTGACCCTGTGGTTAAGGCCACTTAAGCATGAGACTGCGGTCCTGCTTTGGTTCTTGTGCACTGACCACGAGGTGGTGAGGTCATGGAGTCTGACTCTTCCTCTGACCTTGTATGGCACCGGCTTGGCTTTCGCAACTGAAGGTTGGATTTGAGAGGTACGTCTCACTTCCTCAGGGCATAATAACACGTAATCCAGCCGAATAGTATTTATTGCTTAAGGAAAAACACAGAACATTGATTGAGGCCTTGCTTGTGTAGTTGATCTTATTGTACCTTGTAGTTACTTATACATTCCTTATGTTATGAGATAAGACCTTATAAATCATATCTTGTCAATCATGTTCCATAAAGAAATACTTGATTATATGCCTTCCATACATCTTGGTAAGCTTGATGGTAATAACAACATTCCTCTATAGACTGCTCTTATTGTATGTCTTATCAGTTATCTACTATTGTTGCTTTAACCTTTATGAGGTTTTATGGTTTCAACGGGGAGTTATGTTTCTTGCTGGGACTGTGTGTCTCACCATGTTGGTTTACAACCTTTTTAGGTGTTCGCGCTAGACGTGGTGGTGGTCACGAGGTTGTGGCTGAGCAGTAGAAGGCAAGAGATGGATATGCTACTGTTTTGGTTGTTTTGTAGTAGAGTCTTAGAGTCATCCCTGTACTCTCAGGTCCTCGGAGGCATTTTGACGTTGTTTCATGATGTATAGCTGATGAAGCTTTGTATATCCTGCTACTGGCCGGATGTGGCCCGTTATGTATATATAAATAGGTGATGAACTCATGTGATGACAAGACAGCTGATCTGTTAAGCTGTGAACATGTATATAGACTTGTAGATGTTTATATAACTTGTCTTCTTGCAGGATGAGGATCTGAATGTAATAGTTTCTTGGTTTGTCTGCTTCTCGAAATCAGTTTTAATTACCCTATGTTTTTGGTAATAAGTTGTTTATGGTGTTTTCTGCACATTTTCGCATGGTACCTCATTGTTTGTGTGATAGTGTTATGTGTCTCCACAAGCTTGGTATCAGAGCCCTAGGTTCGCTGAGTTTACAGGGATTTAGGACTACGTTGTGTCTGTTCTTGTGAGTTTTCCAAATTTTCTTACAATCATCTTCTGCCCTCAGCGGAAGAAAAAGCCAAGATGTCTGGAAACCATGAAGAACATGCTGCCGAGAGCAGCTAGGCTACATTAGTTGATGGAGCTGAAGGGCAGGCACATGGAGATTGGGTGCCTGAGGTTCCCCAACTTGACCCAGCCATTCTCAAAAACCCTGCCTACCAATAGCTTATGGGGCAGATGATGGTTACGATGAATCTAATGGTAGAGAGATTGCCAGTGCCTCTGCCGAGAGCACAAGCTCCCCATGGTGAAACATCGGGTATTGGGAAGACTTTTGAGCGGATTTGCCGAGTCAGAGCTTCAGACTATGCTGGGACGGTTGATCCAGCAGATGCAGATCTGTGGCTGACAGGTCTTGAGAAGGCCTTCCGGATCCTCGACATCCCCAAAGCAGACAAAGTCGAGCATGATGTCTACCTTCTGAAGGGTAGTGCTGGCCACTGGTGGGCCATCGAGGAGGAGAAGTGACCCGGTGAGGTGATCAGTTTGGAGGTTTTCTGGCATGAGTTCATTAACAGATACTTTCCGAAGACGTATCTGGACGAGAAGATCAACCATTTTGAGCGCTTGCGCCAAGGCACGTTGAACATCATCTAGTATGAAGCCAAGTTCATGGACCTGCAAAGGTTTTGTCCTCACATGGCAGTGACAAATGATGAGCAGATCAGACGTTTTGAGAAAGGCCTGAGTGCTGAGCTGACAACACCTGCTTCTGCGTTGGAGAACCGAGAGTGGTTTGCCACATTTGTGGAATTTGTCTGGAGGATTGAACGGTCAGTTAGGGAAAAGAGAGAGGCCATGACCAAGAAGAGGCCTGCTCAATTCCAGAGATAGAGGTTCTGTAACATCCCTGACCTGGGTTATACTTTAACTCTAGGTGTTTTGATTAAGAAAGGTGATTAAATTCTTAATCCCATCTTGTGAAAAGTAATTAGGCCTCAAGAGGAACCTATGTTGCAATTCTAGTCCTTTTTGAACATTGTTGAAATCAATGTTTTGTTTGATTTGGACTAAAGTGCAAATTACCCAAGTTGAGGGGTTTAAGTGCAAATTGTGCATGATGATATGTTCCTCATGTGTTGAAGAATCATGAGAGTGAATATGATGTAGAGGTATGGCTTATGGAAGCCTGAGTACCAAGAAAGAGCTGATAAAGCAATGTGTGTGCATTAAAACCTAGTTTTGGTGTAATGTGCAATTTACCCAAAACCTAGGGTTCAATATGCAAATTACCAATTCAATAAGGTCCCTAATGTTTCTTAGCATCAAGTAGAGCAAATAAAATGAGAGGGGTGCCTCATTTGAATTAAGTTGGAGGAGAGAGAATCTTGATATTAAAATAATCAAGATTTAATCTTAAGTGAAACCCTAATTTAATTTAGGGCAAAAATGAATGTATTAATTAAAGGGCATTCAACCAAAATGTTATTGGTTGATTTTGAATAAGGATGGACGTTCTTTTGCCAAGATAAGGAACGAAAATATCTAAAGGAGGTGAAACTCCACTCACCTTATTATAAAGGAAAGTAATTTCCACTCACATATGGGATATTAATATTATAAGCATTAAGGTGCTTAATTTGTTTTTCTTTAAATCATGGATAATTGAGAGGAATAAGAGGCAAACAATATAGCCTCGTCCCTAAGGAAGATAAGGGGGAAAGAGGCGGCCATCTTTTTGGAATTAAATGCATTTTAATAAGGCATTTTCTCTCTCATCAATTTCCTTATAAAAGTGCCATTTCCAAGCCCAAACCAAGGCCTTTTTCGGATTTCTTTCTTCCCCTTGCTTGCAAAACCGACCAAGGAGCTAGGGAGGAGCAGGTAGCACGTCCCCAACCTGTTGGTAAGCCCTTGACCTTCGTTCTCCTTGATTTCATGGTGGAAATCGAAAATAAATTATGGATTCCTTCTTATTTTGATCTCCTCCTCAACCCTAGCCAACTTTTACAATCAAAAGCTTGAGGAAGAGCCTAGGGGGAGTTGCAAGAGCTTCATCCACCATTAATGGCATGATCGTGGAGCTTTGGAGCTCAATTGGAGGCGGGTTTTATAACTTAAAACCTTAAACATTGCTATTGCATCAATTCTCTATGCTTTGTTGATTGATTTCTTCAATTTGATACACTCTTGTTTCTTTGCTGCAATTTCCATCAAGAACGGTAGTTGTTCTTGGTTGTTCGAAGGAATGGGATGATGAAATCATCCTAGATTCTTATCCAAAGAAAAGTACCAAGCCAAATGGTTTTGATAGCTATTCCAAATCGTTTTAATTTGATTGGCAGTGCGGTTTCAGCAAACCGTTTAAAGGCAAACGGTTTGAAACCGTTTGGTAGAAAACGGTTTCAAGACCGTTTGAGATGGTTGACCAAGCGTTTACCGTTTGTGAATTTTGTTCCTAATTATGTAGGCTAATTACCCACCAAATTTTAGGGGTTAACTCCAAAGCAATCGTAGGTTGAAGGCCAACCAATTAGGCAAATCGAATTGAATTAAATGCTGATTTTCAACCTGATTAACTTGACCTGTTTGGGCAAACGGTTTCAAGACCATTTGAGTGAGTTCACCAAGCATTTACCGTTTGGGATTCCTGTTCATAATGATGTTGGTTGATGACCCTCAAAATTTGAGTGATTAACTCCCAAGGAATCATGAGTTGAAGGCTAATCAATTAGGGAAACCTAATTGGATTAAGTGCTGATTATCAATCTGATATAATTGAACGTTTTGGGAAAACGGTCTCCAGACCATTTGAGTGCGTTGACAAAGGGTTGAGCGTTTGGGATTACTGTTTCTAATGATTTGGTCTAATAACTCACCAAATTTGAGGGATTAACTCCCAAGGAATCGTGAGTTGAAGGCTATTAAATTGGGAAAACCCTAATTGAAAACAGTGCTGAAATTCCAATGAGTTAATTGGAGATTTTGGGTTGATTAGCCCAAACGGTTTCAAGACCGTTTGGGGGTCACCCCAAGACCGTTTGGAGGTCTGGGGTCAAGTATAGTTGACCAATTGAAGGTCTAAAGGTACCAAATCATATTGCAATTAAATGCTGATTTGTTGATCAACTCGATAGACCAAACCTTGATGAAATTTCACTAAAATCCAAAGGTTGGATGAGCCAAACGGTCTCAAGACCGTTTGGAGCTCATCCAAATGGTCTCAAGACCGTTTGGTGGTCACCCAAGACCGTTTGGAGGTCTAGGGTTGAGTATGGTTAGGTGTTTGAAGGTCTAAAGGTACCAAGCTGATATACAATGCAATGCTGATTTGGTGATCAATTCCATGATCCAAACCTTAATTGGATGGCTTGGATTTGAGTGATAAGATGGGCAAACGGTCTCCAGACCATTTGGAGGTCATCCAAACGACCTCAAGACCGTTTGGGGTCAGGTCATACCCAATTTGGATGACGGTTCAATAGTTTCAAAGTAACCAATCTTGCATTGATTAGTGTTGATGAATCATTGATTCCAAACCCTAATTCAATTGAACCAAACCCTAATTGATGACCAATTGAGGGTCAATTGAGGGTCAAATCAGTTGAAGGTTGACCTATTAAACTCAATTGAAGTATAAGGATAGGTCCAATTGATGATTGATTCCATGAATTCAATGATTGAAGGAATCAACATTGGAAACCCTAATTCAATTGGATACTTATGTAATGGAGGTCCAATGTGATTGAATCTCTTGAGAATTAAGATAATGAATGATCCATTGATCCAATGATGATTAGTAATGATAATCAATGAAGGTAAAAAGGTTGAAACCCTAATAGTACCTAAGTGATTAGTGTCAATTAAGGGATGAATCCCTAATTACTTATTGGACCAATGACTTGGTACACTATGCTAATCATAGTTGTATGTACTTGATTGAAGTGTTGATATGACCTAATCAATTGAGATGATGTTAGAATGAATTCATACATGAATATGATTCATGTGGTGATTAAGGGTATGATCCTTAAGTAGAGAGATCATGAAACCCTAATCATGAACATAAACCCTAATTGATAGGGCTATTGAGTTCTAACCCTAATTGAGGGAAATTCTAAATGTAACCCTAACCCAGGGTGAGGATGTAACCCTAATCCAGGGTAGTGATGTGTGAAACTCCAATTTAGGGAAATGACATGTAAAACCCTAATTGGAATGAATAGTGAATCTCTAATTATGAACAACTGAATGAAATCCTTATGGAGATGAATAGTAAACCCAAATTGTGGGTGACTATGGTGGAAACCCTAGTTGAGGGTGATTCCATGAGAAACCCTAGTTGAGGGTGATTCTATGAGAAACCCTAGTTGAGGGTGATTCCATGAGAAACCCTAGTTGAGGGTGATTCTATGAGAAACCCTAGTTGAGGGTGATTCCATGTGAAGCTCTAATTAAGGGTGATGCCATGATAAACCCTTGTGGGATGAATAGTAAACCCAAACCCTATTGAGGGAATAGATGTGTTACTATTGTATTACATGAAGTAATATGTTATGTTGCCTAGTGAGAGGTGACAAGGTGTTTTATGGGCCTTATGAATTATGGGGATGGTTATTGCCTAGTGAGAGGTAATAAAATGTTTTAAAGGCTACACAGGATTGGCTAACTCCCAATACCTGGAATGCACAGGATTGACATAGATCAATACCTGGAATAATAACACATGATTAGCTAACTCCCAATACCTGGAATGCACAGGATTGACATAGATCAATACCTGGAATAATAACACAGGATTGGCTAACTCCCAATACCTAGAATGCACAGGGTTGACATAGATCAATACCTGGAATAATAACACAGGATTGGCTAACTCCCAATACCTGGAATGCACAGGATTGACATAGATCAATACCTAGAATAATAATACAGGATTGGCTAACTCCCAATACCTGGAATGCACAGGATTGACATAGATCAATACCTGGAATAATAGCACAGGATTGGCTAACTCTCAATACCTGGAATGCACAGGGTTGACATAGATCAATACCTGGAATAATAACACAGGATTGGCTAACTCCCAATACCTGGAATGCACAGGATTGACATAGATCAATACCTGGAATAATAACACAGGATTGGCTAACTCCCAATACCTGGAATGCACAGGATTGACATAGATCAATACCTGGAATAATAACACAGGATTGGCTAACTCCCAATACCTAGAATGCACAGGATTGACATAGATCAATACCTGGAATAATAACATAGGATTGGCTAACTCCCAATACCTGGAATGCACAGGATTGACATAGATCAATACCTGGAATAATAACATAGGATTGGCTAACTCCCAATACCTGGAATGCAAAGGATTGACATAGATCAATACCTGGAATAATAACACAGGATTGGCTAACTCCCAATACCTGGAATGCACAGGATTGACATAGATCAATACCTGGAATAATAACACAGGATTGGCTAACTCCCAATACTTGGAATGCACAGGATTGACATAGATCAATACCTAGAATAATAACACAGGATTGGCTAACTCCCAATACCTGGAATGCACAGGATTGACATAGATCAATACCTGGAATAATAACATAGGATTGGCTAACTCCCAATACCTGGAATGCACAAGGTTGACATAGATCAATACCTGGAATAGTAACACAGGATTGGCTAACTCCCAATACCTGGAATGTACAAGATTGACATAGATCAATACCTGGAATAATAACACAGGATTGGCTAACTCCCAATACCTGGAATGGTTACACAAGATTGACATAGTTCAATACTTGGAATGGATACACATGAATAAGATAAGTATAATGCTTGTACTAGTTGCACATGATTGGTGTAATCCAATGCCTGGAATATTTATATAGGATTGGTATAAACCAATGCCTGATCAAGACATGATGATGTACACTCTCATGTCTAGTATAACCAAAATATGTTTTGCAGATTGGCTAAGGACAATAAGTTGAATCAAGAATGTCTCATGGGTAACATATCAAATAATGAGTGTCACAAGAGAAGTTTGACATGATGGTATAATATGGAGGATAAATGATATACATGTTCATCTTATTCCTTATTAAGAGAAAAGTTGATCTATTGTTCTATCATAGATAGTTACAATGCTTTTAGATGAGAATGCTTTAAACTGCATATTCTTTGTTCAGTTATATATATATATAATTACAATAATAATGTTTTGACGGAGAGTTATATCTCCCGCTGGGACAATTTACAATTGTCTCACCCCCGTGGGATCCAACATTTTTAGGTGGACGCGGACAAAGAAGTAGATACTCTTTTGCAGGAAAAGAAAAGAAACAACCTAGACAACAGTGAGATCTCAGGTGGAGATCATGACTGTCAAGTCACATAGTTAGAAGTCCTATGTGTCGTCTCTGTACTCTCAGGTCCTCGAAGTTTTTAGTCAGTGTTTTATGAATCGATCTGAGGTTTTGGCTTGATGCCTCGAGATTCATATGTTGTCTGTATATGATGTTGTAAGACAACTGATGTTGTAGTCTCTGAAAAGAGATGGTACATGTTATGTACGTTTGAACCAGAATGTAAATGTTATACAAAGGTTTTTGATGGAAAAGATTTCCTATGTGTGGATCTCTTTGCAAAAAGTTTTAATTTTTAGTGATGTTCAGTAATCCGCTGCAAATAATTCGCTTTCGCTTAAGTTAATCTTGTTTTCGTGAGACAGACGCTACATGTTCAATGGCTTCAAGAAGCCGAGGTTTTCAGCACCTTCTGGGTTAAGAGGTTCCAGTGCACCGTCACAGTGGTCCCCGAGTAAAGGAAGAGGATATGGTTATTCGTCGTCAAAGGCACATGGTACAACTTATATAGCAGTGACAGAGCCATCTAGGCCAGAATAGCGAGACCAGTCATGCCATCTTTGTGGTCATATAGGGCATTGGAAGTCAAATTGCCCAAGTAAAGATGTTGAAGTGACACAATAGCTGAGTCAGAATCAACAAGGGTTAGACCGATAGCAACCCATTAGTAGCAGAGGTTGAGGACATGGTCAAGTGTCGCAAGCAGGATCATCTGCTCAAGGAAGCAGAGGACGTGGATGACAACAAGCAACGACTCGATTCTATGCTATGAATCATCTGGAGGCAATAGTCAACCCACAAGTGGTGGCAGGTCATATGGAGTTATTTCATTCTGATTTATCTTCTTCTTGCTTTATATCAATTCTGGTTGACCTGGGTGCTACGCACTCTTTTATCGCACGACCTATGCTTGATAATTGTCTGTTACCTGTTAGCTGTAAGAAAGATAGCTTGTTGTTAGAAACCTCTCTTGATGGTTCCTCGATGCTTCGAGAGGAGTGCCCATCCTGTGTCTTATCTTTTTTAGGACACAATATACAAGTGGATCTTATACCACTTGATATGCATGGATCTGATGTGATCCTTGGGATGGATAAATTAGAAAAGTATAAGGTTGTGTTGGATTGTGGTTCCAAGCAGGAAGTGTTTGATGATGATGGAGAGAAGTGGATCTTCCAAGGAGATAGGAAGATTCTTCCTACGTGTCTAGTATCAGCAATGGTGACAGAAAAGTTGTTACGACAAGGATGTAAGGCGTTCTTAGCTCACGTTGTCGATACCAAGGCAAAGGGTCCTAGCCTCGAGGAGGTGATGGTCGTCCGAGAGTTTGCAGATGTGTTTCCTGATGAGTTCCCCGGTGTTCCTCCACCCCGAGAGATTGATTTTGAGATCAATCTGGTTCCAGGAACACAACTAGTTGCACAGACACCGTACAGGATGGCTCCAGTAGAGATGGCAGAGCTAAAGAAGCAATTACAGGAGTTGTTGGAGAAAGGTTTCATCCGACCGAGCATGTCACCTTGGGGTGCTCCAGTGTTGTTCGTTAATAAGAAGGACGGATCGATGCGACTATACATAGACTACCAGGAGTTGAACAAAGTCACGATCAAGAACAAATACCCGTTTCCAAGGATAGATGATCTGTTCGATTAGTTGCGTGGTGCTACCATGTTTTCAAAGATCAATCTATGGTATAGATATCATCAGTTGAGGATTAAGGCAGATGACATACCAAAGTCAGCTTTTAGGATGAGGTATGGTCACTTCGAGTTTTTGGTTATTCCGTTTGGGCTAACCAATGTGCCTGCTGCTTTCATGGATTTAATGAACATGGTGTTCCGTTCATTTCTAGATCAGTTTGTTGTAGTCTTTATAGATGACATTTTAATCTACAGTCAGGACAATCAGAAGCATGAACAATATCTTCGACAAGCATTGACTCTCCTTCGCCAACATCAGTTGTATGCCAAGTTTAGTAAGTGTGAGTTCTGGTTGAAATAAGTAACTTTCCTGGGTCATGTCATATCTGTAGAAGGAGTTAAAGTGGACCCGAAGAAGGTGGAGTCCGTTGTAGAATGGGAACAACTGAAGATGCTGACTGAAGTTCACAGTTTCCTGGGTTTAGCAGGATACTACCGGAGGTTTATAAAGGACTTCATTGTGATTGCATTGTCGATGACGAAGTTGACCTAGAAATGACTTACCTTTTGTTTGAAATGATTGTTGCCAGCAAGCTTTCCAAAGTTTGAAGGAGAAGTTGACTAGTGATCTAGTGTTAGTCCTGCCAGAGCCTAAAAAATTCTATGTTGTTTTCTGTGATGCTTCCAAGAAGGGATTAGGATGCGTGCTGATGCATGAAGACCATGTGGTTTCTTTTGCTTCACGACATCTTAAGAAACATGAGGAGAACTATCCGAATCATGATCTAGAGTTGGTAGTAGTGGTTCATGCGTTAAAGATTTGGAGAAACTATCTTTACGGGGAAGTGTGTCAGATCTTTACGGATCATAAGAATCTGAAGTACATCTTTTTGCAGAATGAGCTAAACATGCGACAGTGTCATTGGATGGAGCTAATGAATTATTACGACTGCACCATTGAGTATCACCCTGGTAAGGCGAATGTGGTAGCTGACGTGCTTAGCCAAAAGTCTTCTTCTCTCTCCATAAAGAAGGTACAGTTGAGTTCCTTAGTATGCCATAAACAAGATATGTTTGTTTCCTTATGGCAGATGAATGTGCAGATGGAAGTTTCCTTATTAGCGGGACTTTTGGCACAGATGCAAGTCAAGCCTACGCTGAGACAACAAATCAAAGACACACAACAAACAGATGATATAGTGCAGTTGATCAGGTCAGAGCTCGACAGTGAAAAGCGTGATGGGTTACATGAGTCTGAGGATGGACTAGTTTGCTATCATGATAGGATGGTGGTCCCCGATGCTGAGGATCTGAGGAAGCTAGTACTCGAGGAAGGACACACATCGATGTATGCTATGCATCTAGGAGTCACCAAGATGTATCATAATCTGAAGGACTTGTATTGGTGGTCTGGCTTGAAGAGAGATGTAGCCGAATTTGTGGCTAGGTGTGCGGTATGCCAGCAAGTCAAGGCTGAGCATCAGAAGTCGGCATGTACGTTGTAACCCCTACCGATACCACAGTGGAAATGGGATCATATAACCATGGATTTCATGGTTGGTCTGCCAAGAACAACTAAGAATCATGATTCTATTTGGGTGATAGTGGATAGATTGACGAAGTCTGCTCATTTCATACCTGTGAAGACAATGTATACAATCGAGAAGCTCGTTCAAGTATATGTAGATGAGATAGTATGCTTGCACGGCATGCCATCAATGATAGTTTCCGACAGAGGTCCTCAGTTCACGAGTCGTTTCTGGGAATAGTTGCACAAAGCATTGGGAACACAGTTGAGATTCAGCACCGCTTTCCACCCGTAGACAGATGGACAGTCTGAAAGGACTATTCAGACTTTGGAGGATCTTCTTTGGGCTTGTGTTTTGCAATTCCTAGGCAGTTGGGATGTACATCTCAGTTTGATAGAGTCTGCCTACAACTATAGTTACCAACGGAGAATTGATATGGCTCCTTATGATGCCCTATATGGTAGGAAGTGGCAATCTCCTCTATGTTGGTATGAATCTGGTGAGTATCAACGTTTGGGTCCAGAGTTAGTACTATAGACAACAGAAAAGATCAAAGTGATACAGCAACAGTTGAAAGCGGCACATGACAAATAGAAGTCTTATGCAGACAATCGCCGACGACCTTTAGAGTTCCAAGTGGGAGACAAAATGTACCTCAAGGTCTCACCTTGAAAAGGCGTGCTAAGGTTTGTCCGGAAAGGTAAGCTAGCACCCAGGTATATGGGGCCATACCTGGTAATAGCACATGTTGGCAAGGTAGCTTACAAGTTAGATCTGCCGCCAGAGTTGCACATGTTACATCTAGTATTCCACATCAGCATGCTGAAGAAGAGTCACCCAGATACAGGGATAGTGATATAGCCAGTCGAGGTTGAGCTTAATGAAGATGTGACCTACGAGGAAGGCCCTGTGATGATCCTTGACAGAAGAGTAAAGAAGCTGAATAGGAAGGATCTGGTTCTGGTAAAGGTTCTTTGGCATCATCGTGGCATTGAGGAAGCCGTGTGGGAGCTTGAGGAAGAGATGAGGAGGAAGTATCCCTCACTTTTCTCTTCGGATTTTGAGGATGAAATCCCTTTGTAGAGGGTTATAGCTTGTAAGGACCCTAACCTCCGTTTAGGGCTTATCCTGTTTGCTTTGCTTAACCCTGATGTTTATTTGCTTGCTAATCACCTTTAGTGGTGATTAGGGTTTGTTTGTGCTTGTTGAGTGTTGGAGGTGCTACTTGCAATTTACCCAAGCCTAGGGTTGATGAGCAAGTTTGTCACCTTGAGAAGTGTTCTTCTCTCTCCTTGATTCCTCTAGTGTTGAGAGGAAAGGTTGGGCTCGTTGTTGGAGTTGCTTTGGGCTTTGATGAGCCTTGTTGGGCCTTGTTGTGACTTTTTTGGTCTTGTTGGACCTTATGTCGGCCGTGGGTGTGCCGGACATGGTTGTAACGACCATAGGTGTGACACCCAGGGAGGTGTGTCGGGCATGGAGTTGGGGTGTATCGGCCATGGACTCCCTTTGACCCTTTGACCTCATTTGTGTCATCACTAGTGGACACTTGGTGCTTGATGCTTGCATGTGGCAATGGCCTTGGACATGTGTTTAAGGCAAGTTAGAGAGGTGGCATTACCCATGGACAAGTGTCCCTAGGTGGGCGACACCTTGCCTTGTCTTACCATGGTTTCTCCTTCATCCTCTCATATATATGTGTTCCCTTTCTCTTGCTAAGGATCCCTTTAGTTCCTTAGTTTCCCCTCCCCTTTGGTTGCATGACACCTCTTCCTTTGCAAAGCTTGGTGGCCGATCCTTATCTTGGAGTCTTCTTCTTCTTCCTCTTGAAGTGTTCGAAGGTGTATCTTGGTGCTAGGAGCTTGGAGCTTTCTTAAGGCGGGTTACATAACTCCTAACCCTAACCATATTACCTTCTTCTATATTCTTGTATGTTTCTTATGATCATAATCGGACATGTATGTCGCTAGACAAGTTTCTTGCTTAGTTGCACCTAGTTGGCCGAACCATGTTTTAGGGTTTCCTTGTTGAGCAACACTCCTTTCCCTCCTTGGTCTAGAGAAGTGAGCTTGAGCTCTAGTAATACGAGAAATACCCCTCTCTCGTTTAAGTTGAGAGGTGAGCTTGTGTTCTAGTTTCTTGAGCAACACCCTCCTCTCACCATGGATTTGAGAGGTGAGCTTTTTGGTAGATGTGGACCTATGTTGAGGTGGATCCTTGTGGTTGCCCAAGTTGTGATAGAGGTTGTGCAAGACCCCTCTCTCTTGGTTGTTGAGAGGTGAGCCGATCTTCTTGATCAATTAGGGTTTGGTGCTTTTGTGCTTGAGGTTGATGACTATCTTGTTGGGTTTGGGCGATACACCTCGGTCTTTGCCTTGTGTGTTGGCTGATAGGATGAGGCTAGCTTGGTTGGACGATAGGCTTTCCTTTGCTGCCCGTTTTAGTCATACCCTTGGTCGTGGTGCCTAGTTGAGTATGGTTGTTGGACGATACTCTTGTGTGTTGGGCGATATGCCTTGTTGAGTGCCCTGCCCGATACACCTAGCAAAGGTAGTGGCTTGGTGCCTGATATACCTTGGACGTTTTAGAGCTCAAGGAGCTACCTTAGTGTTGGGCGATACCATGTTGTGTTGGGGCATTATATGCTGGTTGTGAGAGTGTTGGTCGTGTGAGTGGTGTAGCTGCTCGATAGGTACCTTCACCCTAGATGGGCGATAGGGTTCATTCGAAAAGGATAGATAGCTATGTCCTACGTGGACCTTGCACGATACACTCCTCCAACCTAGCTGCACGTTATGCCTTGTGCACGATATGCCTTGACCTCTAGCTGCACGACACCCTTGGGTGATGGTCGTTACCTGTTGTGGTTGGCTGATATGTGTCTAGGCCGATATGCTTTTGGTAAGGGATGCTACCCTACCCATCACAAGTTGTGGTGAGGGACACGCTACCCGCCACCTCTTTTAGTGAGGGTTGTGAGAGTTTTAGTAAGGGTTTTGATAACCCGGGTTGTATATAGATGTTGGTTTCATGTTAATAACGATGATACTATATGTGTTTATGATCACTTTGAATCCTGTATATATATCTAATGATGAGTAATGTTAAGCTTGGAAGCATATGATTTGCTTCACATAATGATGTGACCCAAGTCTATGGTCACATGTTTGAGGCATGAAAGATAAAGCGTATAATCATCAATGTTGCCCTATATTTGACAACAAGATCATTCTGTTAATCCATGGTGGCTTCAGTTATCTCTATGATTGTGTATACTAACCATGCAGGTGTTTCATGTAGATGCATAGCCAGGTAAAGGGCTACGAGGTATATATGTTTGAATAACACTGCATTAATGGTCACTCTTGTTGATGAGATATCATGCATCACCTGTATAATGTGTTTAGGTTTGAGGACTTGAGTTTGGCTAAAGTGTCTAGTTGAGGTGTTTTCCTCTGATGATGAGATCTGGGATTGTAATTCCCAGTGATGAGAATGCCTTATGAGACAGTGGTTTCTTGTGATGAGGGATTGAGATCCCGGGATATTGTGATGGTGGTAACAATAACGTAGCTTAATGTTATATATGTGATACCACTTGTTTGCCCCAAAAATCTACTTAAAATACATTAACTAATTACATATGAATCTCTTATGTAGTTTACCCTAGCCATAGATCCATCATCGTCAGTAGCTGGTGATGGTGAAACAGGTTCTCCTGTGGGTTAACCTGGAAGTGCATATTATTGAATATGTGTGGTTTCTCCTAGCCAGAAACGAGGAGGTTAGAGTGCAACTTCGGTTGTAGACTCAAGTTGTGTATAAGAGCATGGTGAAGAGGCCCATGGCTTAGTGTGATAGAGCATGAAAGCGTTCATGGATCAGGGAACACGGTGAACTGGCCCGTGGCTCAGATATACTAGCATCGAGACATGTACCAAGGCAGGCTAGAGAAAGGGTAGCCTGCGGGAGCTGACCCTATGGCTGAGGCCACTTAAGCATGAGACTGCGGTCCATCTTTGGTTCTCATGCACTGACCACGAGGTGGTGAGGTCATGGAGTCCAGCTCTTCCTCTGACCTTGTATGGAATCGGCTAGGGTTTTACAACCAAAGGTTGGATTTGAGCGGTACGTCTCACTTCCTCAGGGCATAATAACACGTAATCCAGCCGAATAGTATTTATTGCTTAAGGCAAAACACAGAACATTGATTGAGGCCTTGCTTGTGTAGTTGATCTTGTTATACCTTGCAGTTACTTATTCGTTCCTTATGTTATGAGATAAAACCTTATAAATTTTATCTTGTCAATCATGTTCCATAAAGAAATACTTGCTTATATGCCTTCCGTACATCTTGATAAGCTTGATGGTAATAACAACTTTGCTCTATAGACTGCTCTTATTGTACGTCTTATCAGTTATCTGATGTTGTTGCTTTAACCTTTCTGAGGTTTTATGGTTTCAGTGGGGAGTTATGTTTCTCACTGGGACTATGTCTCACCCCATTAGTTTACAACCTTTTTAGGTGTTCGCGCTAGACATGGTGGTGGTCCCGAGGTTGCGTCTGAGCAGAAAGATGAGCAGTAGAAGGCAAGAGATGGATATTCTGCTATTTTGGTTGTTTTGTAGTAGAGTCTTAGAGTCATCCCTATACTCTCAGGTTCTCGGAGGCATTTTGACGTTGTTTCACGATGTATAGCTGATGAATCTTTGTATATCCTGTCGCTGGCCGGATATGGCCCGTTATGTATATATAAATAAGTGATGAACTCATGTGATGACAAGACAGCTGATCTGTTAAGCTGTGAACACATATCTAGACTTGTAGATGTTTATATAACCTGTCTTCTTGTAGGATGAGGATCTGAATGTAATAGTTTCTTGGTTTTTCCGCTTCTCAAAATTGGTTTTAATTACCCCGTGTTTTTATTAATAAGTGGTTTATGGTGTTTTCCGCACGTTTTTGCGTGGCACCTCATTATCTGTGTGATAGCGGGATGTGTCGCAACATGTACCAACTTATGGCTCTATTAGCAAGCGAATACTTGAAGATCTGGAGTCGGATGGCATCGTCTGAGACTCCATTTTGCTTTGTCTTAGCACATAGATTGACAAACCTTAGAAGATGTTCCTGACAATCTTCTACTTGTTTACCATAGAATGGGTTGTTTTGAAGCAAGGTAATCTAATGTGCCCGTATCTCAAAATTTGGAGCATGGATGGGAGGAGGTTGAACTGAGTGATGAACATCGTTAGCTTTAGGGATTGAGAACTCCCTAAGATCCTTTAGCCGTTCGGATTCTTGCGCTGCTGCTTGTGCTGCTAGGATTTCTTCTTGAAATGTGACCCTAGCTTCTTGCATGAGCCTTTCTCTCTTTGCATTGATGTCTTGAGCCACCCTTCGGGATATTTCCTCTTCTTGAGCCATTCTTGCCTTATTCTCTCTATTTTGATGATGAAAGGTTATGTCAATATCCAGATCAAAGTTGGCGGTGAGTCCGAGACTGTTCAAATGGTGCATGCACTAGTCCTTCTTGAAGTACATGAAAGAATTAGATTTGAAGTAAGATTGATGGAGTAGAGTGAAATTCAAGTAGATGATCAATAGTTTCAAAAAGAAAAAGTAAAATCCTAGATTAGCCTTAAAAGAACTAGATTTGACTAACTGATTCCGTTGTCCGCGGCAACGGCGCCAAAATTTAACGTGGCAAATATCGCACTAACAAATTCACTCGGGGTTGAAATCCCTGAGCTTTTACCAAAACCTCGTGCAATAATACCACCCGCAAGCGGACAGGTCTTATCACAGTATAGTTAAGGATCAAATCCCAAAGTACAACATTTTTAAGAATCTTTGTCAGTCGAATCTAGCTCAAGTGAGACTAATATTTAGAACAATTGATTTGGTTGAGGTTGATTAAACTAATTGCAGGAAAGTAAATGAACATAATGAAAGTTTGTTTTAGATTAAATGATATGGAATCATTGGGATGGTATTGGGTTTCACCACCACTACACATGCAAACACATCCAAACACATAACATCTAGGCAAGCATCTAACTATCCAAATGGAACTATTGTGAACCCTCCTGGAGGGATGTTTAGGCCCATGTAAGCATCTCCTTAGGCATCTGATTTATCGTCGCCATCCGGATCATGCACTTACGATTCCAAAGATACAACATCCAACTAAGGTTGTGGTCCTCCCTGAGGTATGTTTAGACCACAGAAGCATCACCGTGGGCTAGATGGCTCGTCCCCTCACAGATCATACACTTGCGACCTCAAGGAACCCCATTCTTTTTCTAGTCTGGGAGTCAACCGTGCTAATTAACAAGCATGTAGGCGATAAGTCTGCAAGCAAACATCGACGATTAATAAGAAGATACAACATCCAACTAAGATTTTGGTCCTCCTTGAGGGATGTTTAGACAACAGAAGCATCACCATAGGTTAGATGGCTCGTCCCCTCACAGGTCACACACTTACAACCTCAAGGAACCCTATCAGATTTCTCATCAAGGAATCTACCTCATTAATCGACATTCCATGCTACGAAGAGAAGAACAAAATGAAAGCAAGCAGGTAATCAACTACAAGAACATCAATTAGAAACGAAATGAAAAGTTATATACATTGCCTTGGAATGTTAAATGAAAAGACAAGAATGCATGGGCAGCGGGGCTAGTCCCCGCACCCCAGCAAAAAGGAACTACTGACTCATGATGTGAGAAACAAGAAGAATAATAAAGAGAGAGGATTCCATCATGAGCATGATGTAGAAGGTTGTCGCAGCTCGGTGAAGATGATGCGGTCTCCTACGTCGTGTCAGAGCAGATCTGGACGAATAATGAGGGACGCCAAGATAGATCGTGCAGTCTTTCTCACTCCTCCTTCCTTCTCTTCTCAGTCTCCTTGAGTTGTAGTAGGAACGGTAGGTGAAGTGACAGTGGTAGGATCAGACCAATGTTTTAGGCAGCCTGGCGGCGTCCCAGATCTGATGCCCAAATGAGGACCCTGTTGGTCCTATTTAAAGGCTTAGATCTGATTCTCACATTTTTGGTGTGAGAACTCCATTGGGTTTGATCCAAACGGTTTGGTTATAATTGACCAAATGGTCTTGGACTTACGTACATATCTCAAATGGTTTCATGCAAGAGTGGCTAAACAATCTTGGTTTACAGTAGACCAAACAGTCTTGGACTCCCTTGCTCAAACAATTTGGTTGTAGTGAATCCTCCAAACAGTTTCATATAATCACAACACTAAATGGTCTTTGCTTCTCGATCGGTTTGGGATGCAAATGTCCAAACGGTATTGATATGTAAGTGACCATTCGGTCTTGGATCAGTAGCAAATGGTCTTCATTAGCAAATGGTTTTGGGAATGCTCAACCTTCATATGATCTTGTGTTCTGTGGACGTCCAAACGATCGTCGCTTCTTGCCCAAACGATCGTCGCAATCGGTCTTGGTCTGAGATTGTGTAGTTGATAGAGGAGGAATGGGCGATGATAGTGGCTAAGGGAGAGGGCTGAGGCATCGAAGTTGATGGTGTCGCGGTTGAGTTCTAGGAGTAAGGCACCGCCGGGAGCATGGTAGTCGGACGGCGGTGCTGTTGAAGACAGAAGGCTTGGCGAAGGTGGAAACACCGTAGGGTGCAGGTGTGACCATGCCCACGAAAGATGATGAGGGTGACGCGGAGCTACGGATTAGGGTAGCGGGTCCTGTGATGTGGGAGGAAGAAGGAAGAAAGGAAGCGGCTGTGGGAGCATTGCTTCAGTTGGCGATGTTACATGTGGATGCATGTTAGGGTGAGCTGGTGCGGTGGAAGGAGGAAGAAGGAAGAAGAAGGTGGCAGACGTCAAACAGTCTCTGAGGCAGGCTTCTCTTCATAGTTTCTGGATCGTGAGAGTTCTCATAGTCTTGAGACCATGAGGGCTCTCTTGGTTTCCAAACCGTGAGGGCAACCCATTAGAGCAAGTGAGAGAGTAAACCGAGAGGGCCAAACCAAATATGGTCAAGATCATTTGGAGAGGGCAAGGGCTCAAGATTATTTAAGCAGATGACGACAGATCGTTGATGAGTGATCTGATGGTGAAGAACAACTAATGCCCAAACAGTATGGAAATCAAGTTCGATCCAAACGGTTTTGAGGTGAGGTTGTCCATACGGTCTTGAGACCGAATGGATGAAACCGATTGGCCAAGACCGTATGGTTGAAACTGAATGGCCATTACTAAGGATGAGTGAGGGTAGATCAAGGGCAGATATAGGGGGGTCCCACTCATTTGGGTTTGATGTGGATGATGGTTGATTGAGATGAAGATCGAATGATGGTGATTTTAGTGGATTAGGGTTGAATGGAGGTAGGTGACAGCTGATTGTTCAACCTCATAAAGACCTACATAAAATCAACATAAAATCAGTTAAGAAACTTGATAATTGAACCAATTTGTAAATTTTGCACATTTTGATATTTAGTAACTGAAACTGGATGTCTTGAATCAAAAAGAGCCCAAGAAGGCGACTGAAAATCATGATGAATATGCATTCATTAAGAATTCCAAAGAAAGTCAAGCTCACTGAGCAAGTGAGCTCAATTGTACAACACACCATGTCGAGAAAGGGGAAAGACCCCAGTGCTCCCATCATTTTATGTTACATTGCAGCAAATCACATAGACAAAGCGCTTCTAGACTTGGGTTCTATCATGAACTTGATGCCATATGATGTGTTTCCCGAGCTCCAAATGAGACAATTAGGTCCAACTCATTGCACTTTGTAGTTGGCTGACTGATCGGTGAAGACGCCTAAAGGGCATGTTGAAGATGTGCTTGTTAGACTTGACGACGAGACTTCTGTAGTCTTCCCCACTAATTTCATTATGCTAGATATGGAAAACGATACAAGAAGAGTGCCTATAATCTTGGGGAGACCCTTCTTGGCTACAGCCAATGTAGTGATCCACATGAGAACCAACACAATATGTGTGACTTTCATGCACATGATGATCTGATTGAACATCTTCAAGTCTTCATCTACAACCGAGGTGATAGGTGACACAGAAGAGGATTGTTCTCTTGTTGAATGCCTTAATGAGATTGTAGAGGAGTACCTACCTACATGGATTTAGACTTCCACTCAAGGGAGAGGTTTAGATCCCATTTTTGAATTTTCCGATGATGATGATGAAGAGGATGAAGTAAACGATCTAGCCCTAGTGGCTTCAAGTGAGGACCTCCCATCCATTTCTGAGCCATTGAAGAAGTCTCTTGAAGAACCTCCAATTCTTGAACTCAAGTCACTCCCTGAAGGGTTGAAGTATGCATTCCTAGGCTCCAATGACACCCTCTCGGTGATCATTTCTTCTATTCTCTCTCTAGAGAAAGAACATGCATTGATGACAGTCCTAAAGAAGAACATTCAGGCAATTGGTGGGATGATTCCTATTAGAGAATGTTGATGGTGAGATGATTCCTATTAGAGAACTGTGGTGACCGAATCGATAAATCACGATGTAAACTC
This sequence comes from Alisma plantago-aquatica, assembly GCA_963693085.1. Taxonomy (NCBI): domain Eukaryota; kingdom Viridiplantae; phylum Streptophyta; class Magnoliopsida; order Alismatales; family Alismataceae; genus Alisma; species Alisma plantago-aquatica. Next base: position 928,727,934 of record OY856411.1, on the reverse strand, counting down.
AGCGGAAGCGATTAACTAGCAGCGGAATTATGAAAATCACTAAAAATTTCAAACTTTTCAGAACAAGATCTTTAAACCATAAAACTCTTTTATAAGCAAACATGATAACTTGTTTATAACATGGTTCTCCATTTACATCTCGAGTAATTTTATACATCCATTGCCCTGTCACCTGTGCAAGGCAAGATACAAAAAGAAATCTCGAGGCTTAAATACAAAAACCTCAGACCTACTGACTCCTAGGACCTGAAAGTACAGAGACGACATAAGACATACTATCTACAGGACTTGACAGTCAGTATCTCCACCTGAGATTCACTGCTGCTCCTGGTGTTGTTGCTACTGATACTGCTCACTCTCATATTGGTTCCTTCATCCTCGACGTCCACCTAAAAATTCGAAACCTATGGGGTGAGAAAATTTTAAATAATTGTCCCAGCGAGAGTTATAACTCTCTGCCAGAAGATTTGTTATAGCAAGAAAGGGATAATATAAGCAAAATAACTTAAATCATTCAATAGCAGGCTTAGGATTGAGTAAAGCAACAATTACTTAAGAAATCATTTCAATAAGGATTATAAAGAATATGTATACTAGTTACTTGACAAGAAAATTTATAAACAAAGTAACATAAATCATTGTTTCTCATAGTTCAACCTAAGCAGTTATGCTACGTGGTTGATTATGTATTACAAACATTATTATGCCCTGCGGAGATGAGGTATGCCGCTCATACTCCAACCGATCACTACTAAGTCGCATCAGTATCATACATAGGTCATCAAAAGAGCCGGATTCTTATGACCTCATCTTCCTCAGTCAGTGTGAGGATCAACATGCAGGACATCTCGTGTCTCTGTTACAATAGCTTACTAGGGTATTCTGGCACTTCTCTATTAGAGTCACAGTGGTGTTCTGTACTCTGTTCGTCATCGAAAGATCTCTTATTTATCTCTCATCGATGCGGCATTAAAGATTCCCTCGGGAGATTAGTGATACATCATCCCGAAATAAACATATAGTGAAGGGTTGATAGATTTAAGATATATCTACATCAATTCATACACTAGGACGTAAGGATATTCGCGTCCATAATCCCCCACATACTCAAAAGTATGTGATCCAGGAGTCCCCTTAGGAAAACCTATTTCACCATCATTTGGCTTCTGACAATGATGGATCTATGATCAGGGCTCTACATGGTATGATTATACTTGATTATTTAGGTACATTTCAGCATTCTTTTAGCATCAAGCATGTTTCCAAGCATTTAACTATTAAAACACTGCTATAAAAGAAGAATAATATATGTATCAAGTTTAACTCACATCAGCTATCATATGAATATCATTTCTTAATCATTTCATCAATATGATTCAAGATTAGGGGTGTTCAAACACTTAGATCACCATAAGTCATCTAACAACATGACCTTGATTGTAACAATGTGAATATTACTCAAGGCTCTTACAACCCATCAATCTTATATATTGCCTCTTAAACCAGGCAACATAGTATGTCATTATTCATAAAGTTTATAACATGCTTTCAATGAATAAAACATCATAACCCTTACCTGGCTATGATTACCTCTTGCTAACAACTTGCATGATTAGCATAATTGAAGACATGCATATATAACAATATTAGCACAATACCAATTCTTTTCAATTTGTTCAAAGAACACCACGACCGTGCCACCTTGCACGGTCGTGCAAAGTAAAGCTACCACAACCGTGCTACCTTGCACGGTCGTGCTACCGAAGATCACTACATGATTCATATTTATATATGAATCCTAATCTTTCATCCTTTCAACTTGATTAGGTCACATCACACTACTACAGAAATGCCTTTTAGCGTCAGTTGTTTAACCCCCTTTGGCGTCGGTTTCCAAGTGACGCCTATGTGGGCGCCGCTAAAGGTCAAACACTTCGGCGTCAGTTTTTTAACTGACGCCTATTTAACGTACAGGCATCGGTTGTTTATAGAAAACCGACGCCAAAAGGGTTCGCGCCACAGAAAACGACGTCATCTAGGACACATTCTGCGTCGGTTATCTACTAAAAGATCGACGCCTATATGGAATATAGCGTCGGTGTTTAATTGGTAACCGATGCAGAAAGTGTCCTAGATGACGCTATTTTCTGTGGCGCGACACATTTGGCGTCGGTGATCAACTAAACAACCGACGCTATATGTATTATCGGCGTCGATTTTACACTAACAGCCGACGCCATTTCCAGTACGGCCGTGGCCACATTAGGCGTCAGTTTTGTTCAAAAAACCGACGCTGTAGGTATTTGCTGACGGGTTTTTGTAAATAACCAATGCCTATATCTTTTTTTTTTCATATCAGTTTGCAGGCCTGCTGTGGCTGGTCAGCAGGATGAGAACCTGCAGTTCAGTTTTCTGAACTGTAGGTTTACGACATCCATTGATATCAGCCTACAAACAGGCCACAAACCTGCAAAATTAACAAAAAAAATTCACACAAGTAGATACATTCAGACATCAATTCAATTATCACATTCACACATATACAAACATTCAAATACATGTATTAACATTCAAAAATATTCATTTACAAAGTATCATTCAGTATCGCTATCAACATCCCAATTATATCTTACAATTGCCACTGCTTGTATGGGTTTTGCCCATTCTTCTCTTATTTCATTTAATGCTTCCATCGTATATGGAGCATGTATATTTTTTAAGCATTTACCTATAGTGTGGTCAGTTTTAAAAACCTGCAAAGAGAATGATGTATATATATAAGTAATAATATAAAAATAAGATTGATATATTTCATACTAACTAATGAGACTATATATAATACCTCATGTATGGTATCGATGTCCAATGCGGCATGTTTGATAATCATCTGCATAAATCACATCACATAGCATGCGCATGCCCAACCATTGTCTTGTGTAGCGCACTATAAATTGAAACATACAAAATAATACAACTAAGCACAATTCACATCAATAATATATACATTGGAGTCGGGAACTTACTTGTACGTCCTGCCAAATTATTGGCTGGTTCTTTTTCCTTGGGACCGTTCCTCCAGCCTTTTTGAATGCATCTAAACCCCTACATGTTAATGTAACACAGTAAATTGCATAATTAAATAGTAATGTAATAACATATGTTAACAGATATAAAAATGAAATATGTCTCACCAGAATAATAGCATTCTCAATATGTGTCCAATTTTAGTGTTCAATGTACTTCCCGCAGGATCTAGATAATAAACAGTGAACGTCCCGGGGACAATAACTAGTAACTCCCAATGTCTACCGCTAGAGGTTAAAAAGTTAAAAATTAATAACTCAAAATGCACAATAAAAATGGAATTTTCTTAAGTCCAAATTATATATAAAGTAAACTTACTAGACATTGAATGGAGCGATTATTATCGTCTTCTTTTGCTGACCGAAAATTGTAAAAGCATTTATACAGTATTGTTGAACACTATCAGGGTCTTTGGCTACCATACTAATCAATGATGGAATAAAAAAACCCACATGATCAAATGCAAATTGTTTGCATTGATCTTCGACTAAGTATTTGCAAAACATGTATTCCGTATGCATTAATATATAAGAAACCAGATCACCGATTCTTACACAAGGTATATGGATGTATAAACAAGATCTCACCTTATCCATGTCTCTATCATTGATGTATTCAGCCAATCATACATAAACAAATTAATAATATCTTGTATAAATAAAGAGCTATCGTATGATTGACATGTATAATCTGCTTCTAAAGAAACAATTATAGGGCAATGTATATTATGTGCCCGTAGCCAACATGCCATTCCCCTACAAGCAGGACCTAACAGGTATTTTAGGTCAGTTGGAACCCAACTTGGTAATGCAGGAAGTGGAGGTGGAGGCCTAGGTGCCCCGGGTGTCTTCTTTTTAACCTGTATATATAATTTCAGATCAGTTGACCTCATATATACACATTAACAATATAAAGTAATGTAAATTTATCTTAAAATTTCAATAGTGTAGACGACATCTGCTTTGGGCCACAATATCTGTTACGAACCGCGTCGAGCTTATCCTGTAAGTATGCTGTTAAGCATGTGTTTAGCTGCTGTGTTAAGTCATAAGGTTGTTTTTGTTAATAATGTTTAAAATGGATATGATATGTGCTTAGTGTGTTTTCTAGCTCCTAAAGCGTGTAGGATCTTACGCTGGAAGCGTTGCCAGAGAAATCGTTCGAATCCGACCTTCGAGTCAAAAGTTGCAAGTTTTTGGGCTTGTAGGGACCTGTTTGTAGTTTTTGAAAGTTTGAACTTTACGTTTAGGCCCCTAAGTTTTCCTCCTTATCCTTTCTTTCTCCCTTATCTCGTTTCATTTCTCAGAAATGGGAGAACGCACGAAGCGTTCTTCTTCCCCTTCTTCAGCGTGAGAGAAAGAGAGAGAGAGAGAGAGGGAGCTGAGAAGGGAGAGACGTTGGAGCTTCGTTTTGCTCCGGCCAGTAGCTGCAGCTCGTCCTCTTCCCTCCGTTGATCACCTTCTCCATCAATTCGATTCGGATTCGCAGCTGAAGCTACGGTTGCAGGGAAACGGCTTGAGGATTGGGGCGCAAGGAGCAGCCCTAGCTCGTTTCTCTTCCCCCTTCAGGTCCGTTTTGGTGGTATGCATCGATTGCGAACGTTTGGCGGTGTTTGTTTGAGTTTTTCCCGTCGATTCGAGAGAAATCGACTCTTGCAGGTTGTTTTTGTTTTCTGCCTGTGCGCGGTTCGGCCGAGTTCTTATTCGGTCGGCTGAGTTTCTTATTTGGTAACCGAACAGCATTTTTGTCGGCCGAGTTTGGTCCTGATCGGCCGAGTTTCCTTGTAGGTGTATAAGCGGTGTCCTGATCGGCCGAGTTCCCCAGAGGATCGGTCGAGTTGCCAGTTGGTCAGCCGAGGTTGGTCGGCCGAGTTACAGATTCTGGGAAGTGTTCGGCCGAGTTCCATAGTGATCGGCCGAGTTTCAAGTGGTGAGTGGCAGTTCATTTAGAAATCATTATTTAACTCATTTTAAATGCTTATTTTCTTCAGTATCAGTTGATATGACTCTTAAACAGTGTAGCATGTACATTAAAGTATGTTAAGTTCATTGGAACTTGAAATGCATGATATGAATGATGAAAAAGAGGAAATTCCATGTTTTACAGTCGTAATGTGATATTTCTGTTAAACTGTATATCTGTTAACTAATTAATAGACATAGGTGCCCTAACACCGTAGAACCCCTCGTGAGGTCTGCACCTTGGGGTGAAATGACCTACCTAGCGTGTGTCTAGATGGTCGGTGACTCATGTTTAACAATAATCCGTGCGTGTGTCACGGTGGCATGAGGGCAGAAAAGCAGTGTTCAACAATAATCCGTGCGTGTGTCACGGTGGCACTGGGAAAAGAAAAGAAAACACGATTATCTAACACCATTCGTGCTTGTGTCACGAAGGTAACCCTGTGAGACTCTCCGCCTGTGTGCTCAGGTTAAAGGAGGAGTCTAGAGTACACTCTTTTGAGAGTGCAGTGAGGCCGTGTGAGCCTGGGAGTCCTGTAGCAGACCAGGACAGCAGTCAGACTTAGCAATTTCCCGGGTGTGTCGCTAAGTCTTGTACGGTGGGACCGTAGCATGGACTTGTTGCGAATCTTTATATGCAGAGTACACTTCATATATTTAGGGCATAATAATAATAATAATATGAATAAGTAATCATATAGGATCACAGTAAATTTATATATCTGTTCATTTACCTGAAATACCTGTTGATGCATAGAAATGTGCTTAGTATCTGTATATCTGCTATGTCAATAGAATTGCCCTGTTTGAACTGTATATATGTTTATTTTCAGTTTATAAACCTTACGAGTTGTTTAGTGATAGCTAAGTGAAATGTTATTCACTGAGCGAGTAGGCTCATACCTCTACTCAAACATTTTCAGGTCAGCATCAGCATTAGGAGTCGGAAGGATCGTTTCATCCTAACGCCTAGTTGATAGAAGGTTTGTAGTTAGTCGAGTTAGAGGTCTCTTAGTCCTTTCCCCTCGATCTTCGGGACAAGGTGTGAGTGAGAGAGAGAATGTGTACAAGATGTAAATTAAATGTTATGCTTTCTTTATGTTAATCAATGTATTATGCTGTAGACCTTGCTTATATCTTTAATCAGTTAAATAGAAAAGTTCATGCAGTTTGCTCAGTTTTCTGTTTACAGTTTAAACTTGGTTATCATTTAAATGCCTTGAATTTTTTTAAAAAGTGACGAATGGTTGGTTATGTGTTAACCCCACCTGTCGTGCCCTAATTTCGGGGTTTGTGGTTAATGTGAGATTGGGGCGTGACAATTTTTGGTATCAGAGCTTTGGTTTGAGTACATAGTTACTCAAGGTCAGGGGACGATAAGAGACCAATAGGATTAAGGTTTAAGTGTCTTTCTTCTATCTGTAGTTTTCTAATAGGAAATATTCTATTATATCATTGCAGATGGCAGGAAGAGGCTTTGATCGTGATGATCAGGCCGAGAGCCATGTTGGCCCTGACCCACGGTACTTGGGTCCAGGTGGTGGTGACCACGTGGATGAAGCATCCCGGATGTACAGGATGTTCCTGGAGACCAAAGAGAGGTACAAGGCTGATAGGCGCGATTCTTCTTCTACCAGCAGTAAAGATCTGATGCGATCTTATGAGCTTGTGAAGAAGCTAGGTGGCACAGAGTTTAGTGGCACCACAGATCCTGCTGAGGCTGATGAGTGGTTTAGACAGATAGAAAAGGTCTTTCGTCTGATGGAGCTTCCAAAAGATAAGAAGATTAATCGTGCAGTCTACCTTTTGACAGGCGATGCAGAGTTGTGGTGGCGTGGTGTGGAAGAAAAGAGGGGAGGTACAGAGCTTTCCTGGCAGGATTTCTCTGAGGACTTTCATCTCAAATTCTATCCACCCACTTTTCTTAATGAGAAAATCAGGCAGTTACAGAATATTAAGCAGGGGAACATGACAGTTACTGAGTATGAAGCGCTTTTCACACGGTTAGCGAATTTCTGTCCGCAGCTTGTTCCCGACAACATAGAAAGATGCAGAAGGTTTCAGGAAGGGCTAAGGCCAGAAATTCGGCATACAGTTTCTGCTACTAGCAGGAGGAACAGAGAGAACTTTGGTGAGTTTGTTGAGGCAGCAAGACAGGTTGAAGAATCTGTGAATGCTTATAGGGTGCCCGAGTCTAAGAAGAGATCTGCAGAGTTCAGTAGAGGGCAGTTCAGTAGTGGATACAGAGGTGGAGGTAGAGGCTTCTTTTCTAAGCTTGGGCGTGGCTTTGGTTGTTTCGGCAGGCAGAGATCTGAGGATGTCACTACTTCTAGAGGCAGAGGAGGATACAACCCAGGGAGATGGGGCAGTGCGTCTAGAGAGCAGCCATCTGGATCATCTACTTCTGTGACTGGTCCACAGAAACAGGAGATGCGGGTATGTAATACCTGTGGAAAATTTCACTCTGGGCAATGTTGGGGTTTCGATTATACAGGATGTTACCAATGTGGGCAGATAGGACATATAAAGAAGTTTTGTCCTCAGCTTCAACTAGCAGCATCACAAGCTTCTCAGTCTCAGTTTTATGATGTTCAGAGACAACCTCCAGCTGAAGGACCGAGTTCTTCTATGGCTTCTGGTTCCAGAGGTGGTGGAGTATCCAGTGGCAGAAGTGGTCAAAGAGGACAGCGTGGCAGAGGGAGAGCGGCAACACGTTTCTTTTCTTTGACACCTCAGAAAGGTATAATCTCATCACAAGTTGTTACAGGAGAGATGTTTTTGTTTAATAGCATACCAGTTTCAGTTTTGATAGATCCAGGAGCTACTCACTCTTTTATACGACGTTCTTTAGTTGGTGAACTTAATCTGTTAACTCAAGAGTTGGCAGATGAGTTAGTGTTGAGGGTTCCACCAGGTGGACCAATAGTTTTATCCGAGTCTTGTCCCGGATGCTTGTTATCTTTTGGAGGTTTCACCTTTGCTGCTAATCTCATACCCTTGAATGTAAATACTTTTCAAGTCATCTTGGGTATGGATTGTCTTGAAACATATCGAGTGCAACTCGATTTTTGGAAAAAGGAAGCTACCTTTCAACTAGGATAATTTTCTTGTGTCTTTACTGGAGACAGGAAAGTTCTGCCTACGTGCATAATATCAGCTGCTGTAGCTGATAAGATGTTACAGAAAGGATGTGAAGCGTTCCTTGCTCATGTGGTTGACACCAGAGCAGAAAAGAGCACTGCCAGTGTTTATGATGTGCCTGTGGTTCGTGAGTTCTCTGATGTTTTTCCAGAGGAGTTACCAGGCTTACCTCCTGTCAGAGACATTGATTTTGAAATTCAGATATATCTAGGTAGTCATCCAGTAGCACTGCCAGCCTATAGAATGGCACCTCCAGAGTTGAAGGAACTCAAGGTGCAGTTGCAGGAGTTGCTAGATAAGGGTTTCATTAGACCCAGTTCTTCACCGTGGGGTTCTCCAGTCCTGTTTGTTAAGAAAAAGGATGGTATCATGCGTCTCTGTATAGATTACAGGCAACTGAACAAGATCACTATAAAGAACAAGTATCCATTGCCAAGAATAGATGATCTGTTTGATCAGTTGCGTGGAGCGACGATCTTTTCTAAAATAGATTTGAGATCTGGATATCATCAGCTTAGGATAAAGGCTTCTGATATTCCCAAAACAGCTTTCAGAACCAGGTATGGGCATTATGAGTTTTTGGTCATGTCGTTTGGACTGACCAATGCCCCAGCAACCTTTATGGATATGATGAACCGGATTTTCAAACTGTTCCTAGATCAGTTTATTGTAGTTTTTATAGACAATATTCTGATCTACTCCAGAGACGATGCACAGCATGAGCAACACCTGAGAGTAGTGTTGCAGTTGTTGAGACAACACCAGTTGTTTGCTAAATTTAGCAAATGCGAGTTCTGGTTGGCCGAGGTAGCATTTCTTGGACATGTTATCTCGAGAGGTGGAGTTAGTGTTGACCCTAAGAAAGTTGATTCTGTACTTCAGTGGAAAAGCCTAAGACTCCTACTGAGATCAGAAGTTTCTTGGGATTAGTAGGTTATTACATAAGGTTCATACAGAACTTCAGTGTGTTAGCATCACCTTTGACACGCTTGACGAGGAAGGATGTACCGTTTGTTTGGTCTGATAACTGTGAGAGAAGTTTTCAGATTTTGAAGAAAAGGTTGACTTCACCACCAGTGTTGGTTTTGCCTGAAGCAGAAAAAGGCTATACAGTGTTCTGTGATGCTTCCAGGAGAGGTTTGGGCTGTGTACTGATGTAAGAAGGCAAAGTTGTGGCTTACGCATCTAGAGAGCTTAAGAAGAATGAAGAGAATTACCCTGTTCATGTTTTGGAATTAGCTGCTATAGTTCATGCTCTTAAGACATGGCGTCACTACCTGTATGGTGAGACATGTCAGGTGTTTACAGACCATAAGAGCCTGAAATATATCTTCACTCAGAAGGATTTGAATTTGAGACAGCGCAGATGGCTTGAGCTGATCAAAGACTATGATGTGACAATCGATTACCATCTTGGTAAGGCGAATGTTGTAGCTGATGCCTTGAGTAGAAAGTCAAGTTCAACAGCCAATGCATTTTCTATGGCATGTTTCAAGAGAGACTTGCTTGTAGATATGCGAAAGTTGAACTTAGACTTGGATGTGACTGGACAGAGTGGGTTGATTGCTCAGATGCAAGTCAGACCTACTTTTTATAATCAGATTAAGGAATTAGAGCAGAGTGATGATGAGTTGTGGCAAATCATGCAGGATATGTCAGAAGGTAAGAGAACAGAGTTCAGGTTTTCTGATGAAGGCATGTTGTACCTTCATGATAGATTGTGTGTACCTGGGAACAGTGAGTTGAAAGAGCAGATTCTTGAAGAAGCGCATACTTCTATGTATGCAATGCATCCAGGTAACACAAAGATGTACAGGAACCTCAAAGAGCTGTACTGGTGGTTAGGTATGAAAAAGTATGTGGCTGAATACGTGGCTAGGTGCGGGGTGTGTCAGCAGGTTAAGGCTGAGCATCAGAAACCTGCTGGTACTCTGCAGTCGCTTCCTATACTAGAATGGAAATGGGAACACATCACAATGGACTTTGTGGTAGGATTACCCAGGACGCCGAAGGGTTCAGACTCGATATGGGTGATTGTGGATAGACTAACTAAGTTTGCTCACTTTCTTCCTGTCAAGTCAACCTTTGACGTTTCAAAGTTGGCCAAAGTTTATGTGGATGAAGTAATCAGGTTGCATGGGATTCCAGTTTCCATTATTTCTGACAGAGATCCAAAGTTTACATCTAGATTCTGGAATCAGTTACATCGTGCGTTAGGCACAAGGCTGAAGTTCAGTACAGCGTTCCACCCACAAACAGATGGTCAATCTGAGAGGACCATTCAGACCCTTGAAGACATGCTGAGAGCATGCGTGCTACAGTTCAGAGGTAACTGGGAAGAACACTTAAGCCTAATGGAGTTTGCATATAATAACAGTTACCATTCTAGTCTTGGAATGGCTCCATATGAAGCTCTTTATGACAGGAAGTGTAGATCGCCAGTTTGTTGGTACGAAGTTGGTGAGAAAGAAATTCTTGGACCTAAGCTAGTTGATGTAACTACAGAAAAGATATCTGTGATCAGGGATCAATTGAAAGCTGCTCAGGACAGACAGAAAAGTTATGCAGAGAGACGACGTCGACCTCTTGAGTTTGAGGTTGGTGACGAGGTTTATTTAAAGATTTCACCGTGGAAGGGAGTGCTGAGGTTTGGCAAGAGGGGTAAGTTGACCCCTAGGTATATGGGTCCATATCCTATTGTTGAGAGGATTGGACCTGTAGCTTACATATTGGATTTTCCGTCTGAGTTGGTAAATCTTCATGATGTCTTCCATGTGTCTATACTGAAAAAGTGTCATCCCGGTACAGAAAAGATTCTAGATCCAGAACCGGCGCAGCTTAGAACAGATGTGTCCTATGTTGAAGGACAAGTGCAAATAGTTGATCATCGGATCAAAAAGCTTAAGAACCGGGAGATACCTTTAGTGAAGGTTTTGTGGAGAAACCATAATCTTGAGGAAGCTATGTGGGAGCTAGAGTCTGAGATGCGTGGCAAGTTTCCTTTTCTCTTCTAGGAATTTCGGGACGAAATTCTTATAAGGGAAAGAGGAATTGTTACGACCCGCGTCGAGCTTATCCTGTAAGTATGCTGTTAAGCATGTGTTTAGCTGCTGTGTTAAGTCATAAGCTTGTTTTTGTTAATAATGTTTAAAATGGATATGATATGTGCTTAGTGTGTTTTCTAGCTCCTAAAGCGTGTAGGATCTTACGCTGGAAGCGTTGCCAGAGAAATCGTTCGAATCCGACCTTCGAGTCAAAAGTTGCAAGTTTTTGGGCTTGTAGGGACCTGTTTGTAGTTTTTGAAAGTTTGAACTTTGCGTTTAGGCCCCTAAGTTTTCCTCCTTATCCTTTCTTTCTCCCTTATCTCGTTTCATTTCTCAGAAATGGGAGAACGCATGAAGCGTTCTTCTTCCCCTTCTTCCGCGTGAGAGAAAGAGAGAGAGAGAGAGAGGGAGCTGAGAAGGGAGAGACGTTGGAGCTTCGTTTTGCTCCGGCCAGTAGCTGCAGCTCGTCCTCTTCCCTCCGTTGATCACCTTCTCCGTCAATTCGATTCGGATTCGCAGCTGAAGCTACGGTTGCAGGGAAATGGCTTGAGGATTGGGGCGCAAGGAGCAGCCCTAGCTCGTTTCTCTTCCCCCTTCAGGTCCGTTTTGGTGGTATGCATCGATTGCGAACGTTTGGCGGTGTTTGTTTGAGTTTTTCCCGTCGATTCAAGAGAAATCGACTCTTGCATGTCGTTTTTGTTTTCTTCCTGTGCGCGGTTCAGCCGAGTTCTTATTCGGTCGGCCGAGTTTCTTATTTGGTAACTGAACAATGTTTTTTTCGGCCAAGTTTGGTCCTGATCGGCCGAGTTTCCTTGTAGGTGTATAAGCGGTGTCCTGATCGGCCGAGTTCCCCATAGGATTGGTCGAGTTGCCAGTTGGTCGGCCGAGGTTGGTCGGCCGAGGTTGGTCGGCCGAGTTCCATAGTGATCGGCCGAGTTTCAAGTGGTGAGTGGCAGTTCATTTAGAAATCATTATTTAACTTATTTTAAATGCTTATTTGCTTCAGTATCAGTTGATATGACTCTTAAACAGTGTAGCATGTACATTAAAGTATGTTAAGTTCATTGGAACTTGAAATGCATGATATGAATGATGAAAAAGAGGAAATTCCATGTTTTACAGTCGTAATGTGATATTTCTGTTAAACTGTATATCTGTTAACTAATTAATAGACATAGGTGCCCTAACACCGTAGAACCCCTCGTGAGGTTTGCACCTTGGGGTGAAACGACCTACCTAGCGTGTGTCTAGATGGTCGGTGACTCGTGTTTAACAATAATCCGTGCGTGTGTCACGGTGGAACGAGGGCAGAAAAGCAGTGTTCAACAATAATCCGTGCGTGTGTCACGGTGGCACTGGGAAAAGAAAAGAAAACACGGTTATCTAACACCATTTGTGCTTGTGTCACGAAGGTAACCCTGTGAGACTCTCCGCCTGTGTGCTCAGGTTAAAGGAGGAGTCTAGAGTACACTCTTTTGAGAGTGCAGTGAGGCCGTGTGAGCCTGGGAGTCCTGTAGCAGACCAGGACAGCAGTCAGACTTAGCAATTTCCCGGGTGTGTCGCTAAGTCTTGTACGGTGGGACCGTAGCATGGACTTGTTGCGGATCTTTATATGCAGAGTACACTGCAAATATTTAGGGCATAATAATAATAATAATATGAATAAGTAATCATATAGGATCACAGTAAATTTATATATTTGTTCATTTACCTGAAATACCTGTTGATGCATAGAAATGTGCTTAGTATCTGTATATCTGCTATGTCAATAGAACTGCCCTGTTTGAACTGTATATATGTTTATTTTCAGTTTATAAACCTTACGAGTTGTTTAGTGATAGCTAAGTGAAATGTTATTCACTGAGCGAGTAGGCTCATACCTCTACTCAAACATTTTCAGGTCAGGATCAGCATCAGGAGTCGGAAGGATCGTTTCATCCTAACGCCTAGTTGATAGAAGGTTTGTAGTTAGTCGAGTTAGAGATCTCTTAGTCCTTTCCCCTCGATCTTCGGGACAAGGTGTGAGTGAGAGAGAGAATATGTACAAGATGTAAATTAAATGTTATGCTTTCTTTATGTTAATCAATGTATTATGGTGTAGACCTTGCTTATATCTTTAATCAGTTAAATAGAAAAGTTCCTGCAGTTTGCTCAGTTTTCTGTTTACAGTTTAAACTTGGTTATCATTTAAATACCTTGAATTGTTTTAAAAAGTGACGAATGGTTGGTTATGTGTTAACCCCACCTGTCGTGCCCTAATTTCGGGGTTTGTGGTTAATGTGAGATTGGGGCGTGACAATATCACCCCACCATCTGCCTCACCAAGTGTATCAATATCTGGGTGGGCATATGGCAATGTAGCTTCCCTCCAATCGGGTAATACACATATCGGGCTCACACGAACGTAGCCCTGCAGCATTGGAGTCCCATGAAACGTTGCCCCAAGAAGGGATTGGTAAGCATGCGCCTCTACAACAACATAGTCTTGCATTCTTTAGCGGCATGGCTTCAATGCCTACAAATTTACGTAAAGAATGCTATACATATATACATATCATCTTGAAAAGACTAGCTACAATGTCATAAACAATACTTACAACAGACGTGTTAGGCGATGGGTCTCCAGGATTACTCACAGTCTATGCATCAGGAGAAGAGTGGGTCACCATAGGCTGATTGGAAGCCTGAGATGCATGCTCGCACTATTTCTTCCTTGACCTTCTCAACAACTATATCATTGACCTTCTTAGCAACTATATTCTCGACTCTCTTATTCTCCTATATATGGATAAAAGAAACATTAGCTTCTTATTATTGAATTCCCTTTTGCAATAACATTCTAAAAAAAGAATAGGCTACCTTTTCTTGTGAAAGTCCCACTCTGGGTTTGCGCTGGGATGGCCCAAAGAATGCTTTGATGCCCACACCAGTGGCTACACCCCTAAAACGTCCAGGATGCTCTGGGTTACCCAGAGCAACTGTCAATTCATCCCTTGTGCCCTGAGGGATGAACGTGCCTTGTTTCCTCTACTCGTGCAGCTCTCGCTAATCACCATCAACAGAAATTGGTAAGTTAACACCACAAATAATCAATATTCAAATGATTGCTCTAAGAGTTGTATTTTACCATTTTCGCATCCGCCTTAGTAGTTACGTGCTTCTTTATTTCACCCTTCTTGTTTTTCCTCCCAGCTATCCAGATATCATGGAGAGGCATGGGTGTGGCAGACTGCTGAGTAGCAGAAGACTCTTGAGTAGCCGCAGACTCCGCCTGTAGCCTTTGGCGAACGCTTGCATATCCCTTTGAACCCATAGTGTGGTCATGCACATTCAGTGCACGCCTTGCTTTTTGCGCGTCTCTGAGGGCTTAGTTAGTATGCACATTAATGATTTGGTTAGTAGCACTAAATGTTAATCTTGAATAGGTGAATACAATGTATATTAATTAAATTGGGAGTGACGCCTAATACCTTGAATTCTTTAGATTTTCTTGAAGCAACAAAATTGTCCCAATCTTCTTTGTCCAAGAAGTTCCACTGTTCAAGGGTTGACTTCTTCTTCTTATCACCATCTTTTATGTATTCTCTGTTGAAATTTGTCCTATAGTTCCTAAGCATCTTTCCAGCGCGTTGCATCATGCTTTTACGATGCAGCTTCTCATCCAATGCAAACATATTCTGTAAAATAGAATTCTTATTAACTAGTATCGAAAAATAGAATTGCAAAAAATATAATTTGTAATCTACAAAATAGAATTGCAAATAATAATAACTCACACATAAATCCTTCCATATCAAGTCCAATTTATCATACTTAACACCACAATGGCTTCGAGTGACACACCCAAGATAGTTTACAAAATTATTATGGTTCACTCCAATTGCATTTCCTCCATTATCAAACTCCACAACCAATTGGGATCCAATACAGGATATGTTTTTAGAACATACATTGGTATCCTCGCCATGCTCGTCATGGACAGCATGCTCATCATGGACTTCATGCTCATCATGGACATCATGCTCATCATGGTCAGCCATCTGAAAATGTCATTAAAAAGGCAAACATTTAGCATTTGTATTAACTAGAAAAAGGCAAACATTTAGCATTTGTATAATTAGAAAAAGGCAAACATTTAGCATTTGTATTAAATAGAAAAAGGCAAACATTTAGCATTTGTATTAACTAGAAAAAGGCAAACATTTAGCATTTGTATTAACTAGAAGATAATGTGATCTTTTATAAACATACATGCCTCTAAAATTGTGATCTTTTATCAATTAACAATCCTTCATTGTGATCTCCGCACACATATAAGTCATCATTAGCTTCAATATTTTGTGGAGTTGGCAACCCAACTGATAATGGACTGGAGTCATCATACTTATCATAGTACTCTTCTTCATCTATAGGATCTTCAATGAACTATCTTTTACCATGAAGAACAACCGACCATTTATCATTTTTAGGATCATCGATATATAATATTTGTTTCGCATGTGATGCCAATATGAATGGTTCACCCTTCTCACCAATCTTTTCAAAGTTCACCAAAGTGAAACCCAATTCATCCACTATAACTCCTTTGGTGTTATCAACCTAATTACATTTAAAGAGTAGAATTCTAAAATCTATGTAGTCAAACTCCCATATGTCTTCAATGACACTGTAATATGACATTTTAGCTTCACGTGGACTCTTATCCTTTGCACTTGCAAAATACATAGTCTATGCTTGAAGAGTGACCCCACTGTTTTGGACGACACTCTTATCATCTTGGCACTTTGTGTAATATGTGAACCCATTAATGTCAAACCCTTCATAAGACATAACATTCGATTTTGGTTTAAAGGCGAGGCATTTGATAGTTTCTGTAATATCATTTGGTGTTTGAGATAGTTGATGTAAGACTTTATCTTCAAACCACTTAGTAAAAGTCTTATTATGCTCTCTAGCAAGCCACATTGAACTTGCTCGAGGATGTTTTCCCTTGATGAAATTGGTATGTTCCTCGATATAAACACTCACTTCGTCCATGTTGTGTAAAATATACAAGTGAGCTTGTTCCAACTGCTCACGGCTGGTTACTTTCACCCGTGATCCCAAAATTCCTTTTCCCTCCTCAATATTCTTGTCATTAATAGGAGTGTTATTACCACTCAAAAAGTCATTGCAAAAATCCATAACCTCTCTCCCCACATAACCTTCAATAATACTCCCTTCAGGCCAATAACAGTTTCGAACATCACCTTTAAAAACACTCATGTATCGTTCAAAGGGATACATCCAATGCAAGAAAACTAGTCCCAACATTTCACTTCCCTAGTTAAGTAGACAACAAGATGCACCATGATATCAAAGAACGAAGGAGGGAAATACATCTCAAGCTGATATAGGGTAACAACCACTTCTCTTTGCAAATTATCGAGAGTATCAGGGTCAATAACTTTGTTGCATAGAAAGTTGAAAAAGAAACAAAGTCTGGTGATTGCAAACCTTACATGCTTCGGCAATATAGATCGAATTGCCACGGGCAATATTTTTTGCATTAGAGTGTGACAATCATGAGATTTAAGACCTATCAACTTCAGATCTTTCATTGATACCAATCTACGGATGTTGGATGAGTAACCATGTGGCACCTTAACATTTACCAAGCATTCACAAAAAGCTTTCTTCTCCTTTCTAGACAATGTGTAACAAGTGGGAGGTAAGTATGTTCTTTTATTACCCATTTCACATAATTCTGTTAATTCTGACCTTATTCCCATTTCATGTAGGTCCAGTCTAGATTTTATCCCATCTTTAGTCTTACCTGGTATATTTAACAGAGTACCAATGATGCTATCACATACATTTTTCTCAACGTGCATTACATCGATACAATGCCTGACTGTCAAAGAACTCCAATAAGGAAGATCCCAAAATATTGACTTCTTCTTGAATGAAGAATTGTCACTCTGTGTGGCCATACTACATTGTGATTTCTTACCAAATTCATTGACAATGTCTTTTACTCTTTCATAAACAACATCCCTTGGTATAGGTTTAGGTGCACTCCATTCATCCTTCCATCCATTGAATGCTTTGTGCTTCCTACGATACAGATGGAATTTTGAAAGAAAAATTCGATGACCAAGATATACAGTATTGCCGCCATGTTTTAGTCTTATTGAATCAGTGTTTTCTTCACATATAGGACACGCTTTAGCTCCTTTGACACTATATCCAGACAAATTCCCATATGCTGGAAAGTCATTAATAGTGCAAAACAACATAGCGTGCAAACGAAATGTCTCTCTTCCTGAAGCATCATATGTCATCACACCTTCAGCCCGAAGTTTCTTTAAGTCATCAATCATAGGTTCAAGATAAACATCGATATCATTTCCGGGTTGTTTAGGGCCCGATATCAACAACGACAACATAACATACTTATTTTTCATACACATCCAGGGAGGAAGATTGTATATAACAAGCATGACTGGCCAAGTGCTATGTTGGCTGCTCAATGTCCTGTATGGATTCATCCCATCTGTACAAAGCCCAAGTCTTAGATTCCTATCTTCTTCACCAAATTTGGGGTACAATAGATCAATCTTCTTCCACAGTGGGGAATCAGACGCATGTTGTAGGATCCCATCATTATTTTTCTTAACATCTGCATGCCACCTCAAATTCTTCGCATCTTTTGGATTAGCAAACAAGCGTTGAAACCGTGATATTATAGGTAGATACCACAACACCTTGGTAGGAGAACCAGTTTTGGACTCCCCCGGAAGTCATCAATTTATACCGTGACGCACCACATTTTGGACAATCTTTCAAATCTACATAGTCCTTTTGAAATAATACACAATCATTCGGGCATGCGTGTATCTTCTTGGCCTCCATTCCCATTGGGCACAACATTTTCTTTACCTGGTATGTTGAGATTGGCAGCTCGTTTCCTTCAGGAAGCATTTCTTTCAACAAAGTCAACAATGAAGTGAAGCTTTTGTCGCTCCATCTATTGTTAGCTTTCAACTTATACAATCTCAACACAGCGCTAAGCTTCGTAAACTTAGCACAGCATGTGTATAATGGTATCTCAGCATCATGCACAATGTTTCTAAAGATAGGAGGTGGATCGGTGTGCTCTACCCTACAACTATCCAACATCGCATCAACGATGTCTGCTGGAACTGGTTCGTTCACATTTACGTCATCGGAGGCAATTTCTTCTTCCACTCAAGCACTGCTATCGACATCTACTGGTTTCGATTTTGAAATCTTTCCATGCCAATGCCATTCTGTATAGCCTTGTACAATCCCGTTGCACATGACATGACTTTTGATTTCCTCACCAGTGTTGACTTTCAAGTTGTTACCGCAATGCCTACATGGACAGTAGAACCTATCTGTAGGTTTTTTCCTATGTTCCTTGGCAAATCTAATAAACTGATCAAGACCAGATATAAACTCTGGGGAGCAACGATTACGAATGGACATCCATGATCTATCCATTCTATGATCAAAGAAAAACAAGTATATATTAGGAAAGAAGTATATATTAGGAAAAGATTAGGGTTCAAGAACAATCCCAAACTCGGGACTATCCAAGATTTACTCCTAATGAGTCAATCTTGGACGGGTTTCTAGGCCAACAAACACATTTGATGTCATTCTTATATATAATAAATGTGTACCACCTATCCCATCCTTGAACACCTAATCTCACTAGTAAGTGTATAATGTGTATTGGGTTTTCAAGAAAATTTCGGCAGCATTTCCCCGCTGTTCTCTAAGTACATATGTACTTAGAGAACAAACGGGGAAATGCTACTGAAATTTTCTCGAAAACCCAATACACATTATACACTTACATCCTAAGTGAGATTAGGTGTTCAAGAACAATCCCAAACTGGGGACTATCCAAGATTTACTCCTAATGAGTCAATCTTGGACGGGTTTCTAGGCCAACAAACACATTTGATGTCATTCTTATATATAATAAATGTGTACCACCTATCCCATCCTTGAACACCTAATCTCACTAGTAAGTGTATAATGTGTATTGGGTTTTCAAGAAAATTTCGGCAGCATTTCCCCACTATTCTCTAAGTACATATGTACTTAGAGAACAAACGGGGAAATGCTACCGAAATTTTCTCGAAAACCCAATACACATTACACACTTACATCCTAAGTGAGATTAGGTGTTCAAGAACAGTCCCAAACCGGGGACTATCCAAGATTTACTCCAAATGAGTAAATCTTAGACGGGTTTCTAGGCCAACAAATACATGTATGTTGTCATTCTTTACAAATAATTTTAAATTTCAATAAAATACATAGTTACATATATGCATGTTCATACAATCATTATAATATAATTAGATTTGGGACAAAAACATATTAGAATTTATACATGATTCCAACTCTAATCAAATACATATAATGCATTTTTATCACAAGAATATAATCGATGAAGAAAAGTAGAGAAGGACCAACCTTGTCAAAGGGAAGAAGGCAGAGGCTCCGGTGGCTCTGGCTGGAGGAGTAGCTAGCAGCGACGTCGGTGGAGGAGCAGCTAGCAGCGAGGTTGGAGAAGATGGTTGCGGTGGGGCGACGGTGGTGGAGGAGAACCTAATCTCAGGCGTGGCGGCGCTGGAGCACCTAATCTCAGGCGCTGGAGCAGCAGTGGCGGCGGAGAAGGGGGCGCAGCGGAGAAGGGGGCGCAGAGAAGGGGGAAGAAGGCAGCAGCAGTGGCGGCGGAGAAGGGGGTGCGGAGGCGGCGCGGCGGCGCTGTCATGGAGGAAGAAGGAGCTTTCGTGGAGGAGAAATCGGCGGCGTGGTCGGGCGACAGCAGAGAAGAAAAGGGAAATCGGCTCGCGATGAAACAGAAGAAAGGGGAAGAGTCGGGTGATCGCGGGATATTAAGTTCCCAAATAGCGTCGGTTGTTTGAAACAACCGATGCCTAAACATCTTTAGCATTGGTTGTTTGAAACAATCGACGTCCAATTGGACAATATTTACACGAAATTGTTTGGCGGGAACCACTTTCAGTGTCGGTTATCAAAGTATAAACGACGCTGAAAGTGACCCTTTTCGCGCAAATTTTCATCACACATAGGCGTCGGTTTCTATCTACATAACCGACGCTGAAAAGTGACACATTTTTTTGCGTGAAAATTGGATTTCGTGGGCAACTTTAGGCGTCGGTTTGTTATTAACAACCGACGCTGTATTCAAAGCGGTACCCGTGTCTAGATGGTCTTCGAATATAGACGTCGGTTTGCCTAAATAACCGACATCTAATATTGTAGGCGTCGGTTTTCCTAAAGAACCGACGCCTAGAAAAGTGACACTGAATGCTGTTTCTGTAGTAGTGTCAACTCTTCAATCAAGTACATACAACCATGATTAACATAGTGCATCAAGTTATTGATCCTATAAGCAATTAGGAATTCACCCCTTAATTGGTACTAATCACTTAGGTACTATTAAGGTTTCAACCTTTGTTCCTTCATTGATTATCATTACTAATCATCATTGGATCAATAGAACATTCATCATCTTAATTCTCAAAGATTCAATCACATTGGACCTCCATTACATAAGGTATCCAATGAAATTAGGGTTTCCAATGTTGATTCCTTCAATCATTGAATTCATCGAACCAATCATCAATTGGACCTATACTCATACTTCAAATGAGTTTAGTAGGTCAACCTTCAACTGATTTGACCCTCAATTGATCATCAATTAGGGTTTAAATCAATTGAATTAGGGTTTGGAATCAATAACCCTTCAACATTTTTCAATGTGGGTCTAATTGATTTGAACCCATTGAACCATCATTCAATTTGGACATGACCTGACCCCAAACGGTCTTGGGATCATTTGGATGACCTCCAAACAGTCTTGAGACCGTTTTCCCATCATATCATCAAAATCCAAGTCAACCAATTAAGGTTTGGATCATTGGATTGATCACCAAATCAGCAATTGATTACCCTCCAACTTAGTATCATTGGATCATCAATTTCTTAACCATACTCACCCCTAAACCTCCAAACGGTCTTGGGTGACCTCCAAACGGTCTTGAGACCATTTGGATGAGCTCCAAATGGTCTTGAGACCGTTTGGCTCATCCAACCCTTGGATTCTAGTGAAAAATCATTAGGGTTTGAGCTATTGAGTTGATCATCAAATCAGCACTTAATTGCAAAGTGATTTGGTACCTTTAGACCTTCAATTGGTCAACCATGCTTAACCCTAGACCTCCAAACAGTCTTGGGTGATCCCCAAACGGTCTTGAGACCATTTGGGTCAATCAACCCAAAACATCAACTCATTTCAATGCAAAATCAGCACTTAGCCGATTAGTGTTAACACCATATCTTTTGTCCTTCAAAAACTTAACCATATCCAACCATAGACCTCCAAATGGTCTTGGGTGACCCCCAAACGGTCTTGATACTGTTTGGGTGATCCCCAAATGGTATTGAGACCGTTTGGGCTAAATAACCCAAAGAGTCAAATCCATCAAGTTGAAAATCAGCACTTAATCCAATTAGGGTTTGCCTAATTGATTAGCCTTCAAATCATGATTCCATCGGAATTAACCTATAAAATTTGGTGGGTTATCAACCAACATAATTTGGAACAGGAATATAAAACGGTAAACCCTTGGTCAACTCCCTCAAATGGTTGTGAAACCGTTTTCCCAAAAAGGTCAAGTTAATCAGGTTGGAAAACAACACTTAATCCATTTAGGTTTACCTAATTTATTAGACTTCAACTCATGATTCCTTGGGAGTTAACCTATAAAATTGGTGAGTTATTAACCAACATAATTATGAAAAGGAATCTCAAATGGTAAACCCTTGGTCAACTCCCTCAAATGGTTTTGAAACCGTTTTCCCAAAAAGGTCAAGTTAATCAGGTTGGAAAACAATACTTAATCCATGTAAGTTTACCTAATTGATTAGCCTTAAACTCATGATTCCTTGGGTGTTAACCTATAAATTTTGGTGAGTTATTAACCAACATAATTATGAACAGGAATCTCAAATGGTAAACCCTTGTTCAACTCAACCAAATGGTCTTGGAGACCGTTTTCTCCAACCTACCTTGTGAAACCGTTTGCCCTTCAAACGGTTTTGCAAACCGTTTGCCCCAAATGGTTTTGCAAACCGTTTGGCCAAGGGGGGGGCAAGACCATTTGCTAAAGTAGAATTGGTATTCACACCCCCTTCTTATACCTCCAGATCAAGGCCTGTTCGCCACGGTTTTTCTTGCAAGTGTGCAAAGAAGGATGGAGGGAAGAAGAACAAGCAACGTTTGCAAGATAGAAAGATGCATAACAAAGTTTAAGGGTTTAGAGTTATAAAACCTGCCTTAGAACCAGATCTAGAGCTCCAAGCTTCAAAAATTTAATGGTGGCTTGAGATCCACAGGTCGTCCAAGGTTTCTTCTTCAAGAATTGGTTGGAAAGGATGGCTAGAAAGAAGAACTAAGTAAGAAAAACTACCAAACCAACCTTGTATCATGATTTCCTCCATGAATCTGAGCTAGATAGTGGTTAAAGCTTACCCAAATCTACTTGGACATTCTCCTCTGCTCCTGATCTCCTTCCTTAGTCAGCCACAGCAAGAGATAAGTGAAGAGAGAAAGGGAAACGATCCCTGGGTTGTAAAAGAAAGGTGTATATATACGTTGGGCATGTTTTCAAGATAAGGACAATCTTTTCTTCTATTTCTCATATGGGTCCTTCTCTACTTCTTGGTCACGCCCCTCCTTTCTATACTTAAGCAAAACTCCTTCTTTAACTAAGGATTAGAGGAAAAGAAGCCAAACATCCTTCTAAGTTGCACACATAAAATGGTCATTTTGCTCACAACTTAGTTATTTAATTACAAGGGTTTTCCTTCTTATTTGATTAGTCAAATGAAGCGCCCTCTTCATAACTTTTACTCTAATTGATGCCAAGAGTCATAAAAGATACTCTAAAAGGTATATTTTACATGTTGCACCCCATGTTTTGGGTAAATTGCACTTTTCACCAAAACTAGGGTTTTAAAGTACAAGGATTGCTCCACAAGTTGCATCTTGGTGCCCAAACTTGGAGAACCCATAACACTTCATTATATTCATTCTTATGATGTCTCATGATCAGAGGAACATCTAAACATGTGAAATTTTCAAGTTAACTCCTCTAATTGGGTAATTTGCACATAAGTCCCTATTAACAAAACAATATTATAACATTGTTTAAAAAGGGCAAAAATAGAAATATAAGTTCCTCAGAAGCTTTAATTACATACCAAAAAGATAATCACAAGTTTCTAATTACATAATTAAACAAAACACCTAGGGTTAGTTCATAACTCAGGTCAGGGATGTTACAAATTATCCACCCCTTACAAGGATTTCGTCCCCGAAATCAACAAAACATATTAAGAGAAAAGAGTAGGGTATTTCCTTCTCATCTCTTCCTCTAGTTCCCATGTGGCTTCTTCAAAACCACGGTGATTCCAGGGGACTTTAACAAGACTTATATCTTTCCTTTTCAACTTGTTAATTCTGTTATCAAGGATTGACACTGGTCCTTCCTCGTATGACATATTTTCATTCAATTCTACTTCCATAGGTTGTAGAACTGACTCTGTATCATGGTGACATTTCCTTAGCATAGAAACGTGAAACACAGGGTGTAACTTCTGTAAATCTGGTGGCAAATCTAGTTTATAGGCTACTTTTCCAATCCGTTCAATGATTGGATAAGGCCCCATAAACCTAGGAGCTAACTTCCCTTTCCTTCCAAACCTCAGAACTCCCTTCCAAGGTGAGACCTTGAGATACACTCTATCTCCAACCTGGAACTCCAAAGGTCTACGACGCTTATCAGCATAAGATTTCTGCCTATCCTGTGCAGTCTTGATCTGTTGTTGTATTACTTTGATCTTTTCTGTGGTCTGCTACACAAGATCAGGACCTAACAGTTAATATTCACCGATTTCATACCAACATAGGGGTGATCTACAACGTCTACCATATAAAGCTTCATAAGGTGCCATGTCAATGCTATGTTGATAGCTATTGTTGTAGGCAAACTCTATCAAGCTTAGGTGCAGATCCCAACTCCCTGTAAATTGAAGAACACATGCTCTCAACAAGTCTTCCAAGGTCTGTATAGTCCTTTCAGACTGTCCATCAGTCTGAGGATGAAAGGTTGTACTAAACCTTAACTGGGTGCCTAAAGCTTTATGAAGTCGTTCCCAAAATCGACTCATAAACTGGGGACCCCTGTCTGAAACTATAGTGACTGGAACTTCGTGCAGTCGCACTATCTCCTGAATATACAACTGTGCTAGCCTCTTAGTAGAATAGGTTGTTTTGATAGGTAAGAAATGCACTGTCTTTGTCAACCTATCAACTATTACCCAGATGGAATCATGTCCTTTGCTTGTCCTGGGTAGGCCAACAACAAAGTCCATGGTTACATGATCCCACTTCCACTGTGGTATGGGTAAAGGTTGCATTGTTCCTGCAGGCTTCTGGTGTTCAACCTTAACTTGCTGACACACAAGACACTGCATAACAAATTCAGCAACGTCCTTCTTCATCCCAGGCCACCAATACATATCTTTCAAGTTTTGATACATCTTGGTGCTTCCTGGATGCATAGCATACATTGAAGAATGAGCTTCCTCCAGGACTAACTTTCTCAAGTTATCCACATCTGGTACTATCATCCTTCCATGATAACAGGCTACTTGGTCATCTAAGTCATGGAAACCATCTCGTTTCTCGTCAATATACTCCGATCTGATCTGCTAAACCGCAGCATCAACATATTGTGCCTCCTTGATTTGTTCTCATAGAGTAGGTTTTATATGCATCTCAGCTAACAACCAGGCTAACAATGACACCTTCAACTGTACACTGTCTTGCCTTAAGGAGATAAGCATATCTCTCCTAGAGCATACTAAGGAATTTAGTTGTGCTCTATCCAAAGCTGATGTTGCTGATTTCCTACTCAAAGCATCTGCAACCACATTGGCCTTCCCTGGATGGTAATCAATTGTACAATCGTAGTCCTTGATTAACTCCATCCAGCGACGTTCCCTCATGTTAAGCTCATGCTGAGAGAAGATGTACTTAAGGTTCTTGTGATCAGTGAAAATCTGGAATGTCTCTCTGTAGAGATAGTGTATCCAGATCTTCAAAGCATGAACCACAACACCTAGCTCCAGATCGTGTGTTGGATAATTCTCCTCGTGTTTCTTAAGCTGTCGAGAAGCAAAAGAAATCACTTGTTTATCTTGCATCAACACACATCTGAGTCCATTCTTGGAGGCGTCAGAGAAAACTATGTATACTTTGCCTTGCTCAGGTAATACAAGTACAGGTGCACTTGTCAACCTCTCCTTCACCAATTGGAAGGATTGCTGACACTTATCACTCCAAACAAAAGGAACATCCTTCGGGGTAAACTTAGTCAAAGGTAGGGCTATGGAACTGAAGTTCTTAATGAACCTTCAGTAATAACCAGCCAACTCTAACAAACTACAGATTTCTGTCGGTGCCTTCGGCTATTCCCATTGTAGGACAGATTCTACCTTTTTAGGGTCAACATGAATACCCGAGGCAGATATCACGTGTCCAAGGAAAGATACTTCCAGTAACCAGAACTCACACTTGCTAAACTTAGCATATATCTTGTGTTCTGTTAGAAAAGTTAGAGCCTGACGAAGATGTTGTTCATGCTGTTGAGCATCTCTACTATAGATCAGAATGTCATCTATAAAGACAACAACACACTGATCGAGGAAAGGTCGGAAGATTCTATTCATGAGTTCCATAAATGCAGCCGGTGCATTAGTTAGTCCAAATGACATAACTATGAACTCATAGTGACCATACCTCGTTCTAAAGGCAGACTTGGGTATGTCACTATCCTTAATACGAAGTTGGTGATATCTCGATCTCAAATCTATCTTTGAGAAGATGGTTGCCCACGCAACTAGTCAAAAAGATCATCAATCCTCGGCAGAGGATACTTGTTCTTTATTGTTACTTTGTTTAGTTGTCTGTAATCAATGCACAACCGCATTGATCCGTCTTTCTTCTTAACAAAGAGAGCCGGAGCACCCCAAGGCGAAGTACTCGTTCGGATGAAACCCTTCTCAAGAAACTCCTGCAGCTGTTTCTTGAGTTCTTCCATCTCAGCAGGTGCCATCCTATATGGTGTTTGTGCTATAGGTTGCGTGTCTGTGATCAAATTGATTTCAAAATCAATCTCCCAAGGCGGTGGTACACCTCAAAGTTCTTTAGGAAATACATCTTCAAATTCCCTGACTATAGGAACTTCAGCAGGGTTATGACTTTCCATGGTAGTATCTACCACATGGGCCAAGAATGCATAACATCATTGCCTCATCAGCTTCTCAGCAACCATAGCTGACACAAGATAGGTGGGTAGAATCTTTCTCTCTCCTTGAAAGAACCATGTGTCGCTTTCATTAGCAAACACAGCTTGCTTGGATTCACAATCCAAAACAACCTTATACCTTTCCAAGGTATCCATCCCAAGGATTATGTCAAATCCTTGCATCTCAAGTGGTATAAGATCCACTTGAATGTGGTGTTGAGAAAAGAAAAGGATGTAGGAAGAGCATACTTCCTGTAACACAGCAGACCCTCTCAACGGAGTCTCTAGCAACAGACTATCTGCTCTATGACTGACGGTCATATTGCAGTTACAAATCATCCTTTGAGTGATAAAGGAGTGCGTAGCACCCAGATCAATCAAAACAGATACAATGCAGGATGTAGACATATCAAAATATAACAATTCCATCTAACCTGCCACAACCCGAGGGTTGATCACTGCATCAGGTGGATTCATTGCATAGAATCTTGTTGTTGGTTGTGGTTGATTCGGTGTTGACGGTCCAGCTTGGGATGCTTGTCCACATCCTCTAGCTCCTCCTGGAAACTGTCTTCTCTGCGATCCTTGCTGACCCCACCTCTGTGGTTGGGTTACACTCGCTGGTCTAGCTCTGCAGTCTTTCATCAGATGCCCCATCTTCCCACATATATAACTACTTCTGTCTTGTTGTTGTGGTATGGGTGGTCCTGTAACCGACATAGATGCTGAACTACAAGCCCCTTGTAGTGATAGGCTTTTTCCTCTACCTCTACTCAGTGTCCACTGTGTCTGAGCACTGGGTCTAGGTGGTGGTGTAGGCGTAGAAAATCTAGGCTTCTTGAAGTCTCTGGATGAAGATCCTTGGAACTGAGGATACATCCTCTTGTTATGGGTTTGCCTCTTCTCTGCTACGGACCTCTCTATCCTTCTGACAGACTCTACGAAGGTAGGAAACCTTTCTCTGTTCTCTAGGGAAGATACAGGGGTAGTCAACTTAGTGTTTAACCCCTTCTCGAAATGCCTGATCCTTTCTTCATCTGTAGCAGCCATATGCGGACAGAACCGCAACAACTCCATGAACTTAGCCTCGTACTCACTAATGTTCATCCTACCTTGCCTTAACCTCTCAAACCGAGAGATTTTCTCAATTAGGAACGTCTTAGGGAAATATCTATTGATAAATTCCCGTCGGAAGACTTCCCATGCAACCTCCACACTAGGCCTCTTCTGCTCTTCCATGGTCCACCAATGCCCAGCACTCCCTTTGAGAAGATAGACAACATGTCTAACCTTCTCAGCTTCTGGGATGTTTAGGATTCTAAAGGCCTTCTCTAGTTCGGTTAACCACAGGTCGGCATCTGCGGGATCAGCCGTTCCAAAGTACTTAGTTGCTCCAACTCGGAGAAGTCGTTCAAAAGTCTTGCCGATTCCTTGTCCTTCTAGTTGGGTAGGTACCCTAGGTGCAGGCATAGGCATCCTATCTGTTATGTGTGTCATGGCAGTCATAAACTGCCCAAACATGGTCTGAACAACTGGGTTCCCCATGTCAACTGGATTGAACTGGGGTGGTTCAGGTACAAGTTGCTCTATCTCCGGGTTTCTTGCACCTTCTCAGGGTGCAACAATGCTACTCTCTGCCACATACTCCTCGTGTGGTCCAGACATCCTTACTTATCTTCTTCTCCTGAGGAGTATAAGACACTATTAGATATACTGGAAGACACTAAGAATAGACTCATCATCCTAAGTCCTATGTCTCTGTAGACTCAGCGAACCTAGAGCTCTGATACCACTAAATTGTGGCGACCGAGTCAATAAATCACGATGTAAACTCAGCGGAAGCGATTAACTAGCAGTGGAATTATGAAAATCACTAAAAATTTAAAACTTTTCAGAAGAAGATCTTTAAACCATAAAACTCTTTTATAAGCAAACATGATAACTTGTTTATAACATGGTTCTCCATTTACATCTCGAGTAATTTTATACATCCATTTCCCTGTCACCTGTGCAAGGCAAGATATAAAAAGAAATCTCGAGGCTTAAAGCCAAAAACCTCAGACCTACTAACTCCTAGGACCTGAGAGTACAGAGACGACATAAGACATACTATCTACAGGACTTGACAGTCAGTATCTCCGCCTGAGATTCACTACTGCTCCTGGTGTTGTTGCTGCTGATACTGCTCACTTTCAGATTGGTTCCTTCATCCTCAACATCCACCTAAAAAGTCGAAACCTATGGGGTGAGACAATTTTAAATAATTGTCCCAGCGAGAGTTATAACTCTCTGTCAGGAGCTTTGTTATAGCAAGAAAGGGATAATATAAGAAAAATAACTTAAATCATTCAACAACAGGCTTAGGATTGAGTAAAGCAACAATTACTTAAGAAATCATTTCAATAAGGATTATAAAGAATATGTATACTAGTTACTTGACAAGAACATTTATAAACAAAGTAACATCAATCATTGTTTCTCATAGTTCAACCTAAGCAGTTATGATACACGGTTGATTATGTCTTACAAACATTATTATGCCATGTAGAGATGAGGTATGCCGCTCATACTCCAACCGATCACTACTAAGTCGCATCGGTGTCATACATAGGTCATCAAAAGAGTCAGATACTTATGACCTCATCTTCCTCAGTCAGTGTGAGGATCAACATGCAAGACATCTTGTGTCTCTGCTACAATAGCTTACCAGGGTATTCTGGCACTTCTCTACTAGAGTCACAGTGGCGTTTTGTACTCTCTTCGTCATTGAAAGATCTCTTGTTTATCTCTCATCGATGCGACATTAAAGATTCCCTCGGGAGATTAGTGACACATCATCCCGGCATAAACATATAGTGAAGGGTTGATAGATTTAAGATACATCTACATCAATTCCGACACTAGGACCTAAGGATATTCGTGTCCATAATCCCCCACATACTCAAAAGTATGTGATCCAGGAGTCCCCTTAGGAAAACCTATTTCACCATCATTTGGATTCTGACAATGATGGATCTATGATCAGGGCTCTATATGGTATGATTATACTTGATTATTTAGGTACATTTCAGCATTCTTTTAGCATCAAGCATGTTTCCAAGCATTTAACTATTTAAACTCTGCTATCAAAGAAGAATACTAAATGTATCAAGTTTAACTCACATCAGTTATCATATGAATATCATTTCTTAATCATTTCATCAATATGATTCAAGAGTAGAGGTGTTCAAACACTTAGATCCCCATAAGTCATCTAACAACATGACCTTGATTGTAACAATGTGAAATTACTCAAGGCTCTTACAGCCCATCAATCTTATATATTGCCTCTTAAACCAGGCAACATAGTATGTCATTATTCATAAAGTTTATAACATGCTCTCAATGAATAAAACATCATAACCCTTACCTGGATATGATTACCTCTTTCTAACAACCTGCATGATTAGCATAATTGAAGACATGCATATATAACAATATTAGCACAATACCAATTCTTTTCAATTTATTCAAAGAACACCACGGCCGTGCCACCTTGCACGGTCGTGCAACGTAAAGCTACCACGTTCGTGCTACCTTGCACGGTCGTGCTACCGAAGATCACTACATGATTCATATTTATATATGAATCCTAATCTTTCATCATTTCAACTTGATTAGGTCACATAAACTCTTCAATCAAGTACATAGAACCATGATTAACATAGTGTATCAAGTTATTGATCCTATAAGCAATTAGGAATTCACCCCTTAATTGGTACTAATCACTTAGGTACTATTAAGGTTTCAACCTTTGTGCCTTCATTGATTATCATTACTAATCATCATTGGATCAATAGAACATTCATCATCTTAATTCTCAAAGATTCAATCACATTGGACCTCCATTACATAAGGTATCCAATGAAATTAGGGTTTCCAATGTTGATTCCTTCAATCATTGAATTCATGGAACCAATCATCAATTGGACCTATACTCATACTTCAAATGAGTTTAATAGGTCAACCTTCAACTGATTTGACCCTCAATTGATCATCAATTACGGTTTAAATCAATTGAATTAAGGTTTGGAATCAATAACCCTTCAACATTTTTCAATGTGGGTCTAATTGATTTGAACCCATTGAACCATCATTCAATTTGTACATGACCTGACGCCAAACGGTATTGGGATCGTTTGGATGACCTCCAAACGGTCTTGAGACCGTTTTCCCATCATATCATCAAAATCCAAGTCAACCAATTAAGGGTTGGATCATTGGATTGATCACCAAATCAACAATTGATTACCCTCCAACTTAGTAGCATTGGATCATCAATTTCTTAACCATACTCACCCCTAGACCTCCAAACGGTCTTGTGTGACCACCAAACGGTCTTGAGACCATTTGGATGAGCTCTAAATGGTCTTAAGACCGTTTGGCTCATCCAACCCTTGGGTTCTAGTGAAAAATCATTAGGGTTTGAGCTATTGAGTTGATCATCAAATCATCACTTAATTGCAAAGTGATTTGGTACCTTTAGACCTTCAATTGGTCAACCATGCTTAACCCTAGACCTCCAAACAGTCTTGGGTGATCCCCAAACGGTCTTGAGACCATTTGGGTCAATCAACCCAAAACATCAACTCATTTCAATGCAAAATCAGCACTTAGCCGATTAGGGTTAACACCATATCGTTTGTCCTTCAAACACTGAAAAATATCCAACCATAGACCTCCAAACGGTCTTGGGTGACCCCCAAATGGTCTTGAGACTGATTGGGTGATCCCCAAACGGTCTTGAGACCGTTTGGGCTAAATAACCCAAAAAGTCAAATCAATCAAGTTGAAAATCAACACTTAATCCAATTAGGGTTTGCCTAATTGATTAGCCGTCAACTCATGATTCCTTTGGAATTAACCTATAAAATTTGGTGGGTTATCAACCAACATAATTAGGAACATGAATCTCAAACGGTAAACTCTTGGTCAACTCCCTCAAATGGTTTTGAAACCGTTTTCCCAAAAAGGTCAAGTTAATCAGGTTGGAAAACAACACTTAATCCATTTAGGTTTACCTAATTGATTAGCCTTCAACTCATGATTCCTTGGGAGTTAACCTATCAAATTGGTGAGTTATTTACCAACATAATTATGAAAAGGAATCTCAAACGGTCAACCCTTGGTCAAGTCCCTCAAACGGTTTTGAAACCGTTTTCCCAAAAAGGTCAAGTTAATCAGGTTGGAAAACAACACTTAATCCATTTAGGTTTACCTTATTGATTAGCCTTCAAATCATGATTCTGTGGGAGTTAACCTATCAAATTTGGTGAGTTATTAACCAACATAATTATGAACAGAAATCTCAAATGGTAAACCCTTGGTCAACTAAACCAAATGGTCTTGGAGACCATTTGCTCCAACCGACCTTGTGAAACCGTTTGCCCTTCAAACGGTTTTGCAAACCGTTTGCCCCAAATGGTTTTGCAAACCGGCCGGCCAGGGGGGGCAAGACCGTTTGCTAAAGTAGCATTGGTATTCACACCCCTTTCTTCTACCTCCAGATCAAGGCCTGTTCTCCATGGTTTTGCTTGCAAGAGTGCAAAGAAGGATGGAGGGAAGAACAACAAGCAACGTTTGCAAGAAAGAAAGATGCATAACAAAGTTTAAGGGTTTAGAGTTATAAAACCCACCTTAGAACCAGCTCTAGAGCTCCAAGCTTTGAAACTTTAATGGTGGCTTGAGCTCCACAGGTCGTCCAAGGTTTCTTCTTCAAGAATTGGTTGGAAATGATGGCTAGAAAGAAGAACTAAGTAAGAAAAACTAGCAAACCAACCTTGTATCATGATTTCCTCCATGAATCCGAGCTAGATAGTGGTTAAAGCTTACCCAACTCTACTTGGCCATTATCCTCTGCTACTGAGCTCCTTCCTTAGTCGGCCACATCAAGAGATAAGTGAAGAGAGAAAGGGAAACGATCCCTTGGTTGTAAAAGAAAGGTGTATATATACTTTGGGCATGTTTTCAAGATAAGGACAATCTTTTATTCTATTTCTCATATGGGTCCTTCTCTCCTTCTTGGCCACGCCCCTCCTTTCTATAATTAAGCAAAACTCCTTCTTTAACTAAGG
The DNA here is from genome assembly GCA_963693085.1 of Alisma plantago-aquatica. Lineage (NCBI taxonomy): Eukaryota > Viridiplantae > Streptophyta > Magnoliopsida > Alismatales > Alismataceae > Alisma > Alisma plantago-aquatica. The sequence continues at coordinate 928,695,169 of OY856411.1, read as the reverse complement.
TTTAGAGGAAAAGAAGCCAAACATCCTTCTAAGTTGCACACATAAAAGGGTCATTGTGCTTACAACTTAGTTATTTAATTACAAGGGTTTTCCTTCTTATTTGATTAGTCAAATGAAGCGCCCTCTTCATCACTTTTACTCTAATTGATGCCAAGAGTCATAAAAGATACACTAAAAGCTATATTTTACATGTTGCACCCTAGGTTTTGGGTAAATTGCACTTTTAACCAAAACTAGGGTTTTAAAGTACAAGGATTGCTCCACAAGTTGCATCTTGGTGCCCAAACTTGGAGAACCCATAACACTTAATTATATTCATTCTTATGATGTCTCATCGTCATAGGAACATCTAAACATGTGAAATTTGCAAGTTAACTCCTCTAATTGGGTAATTTTCACATACATCCCTATTAACAAAACAATATTATAACATTGTTTAAAAAGGGCATAAATAGAAATATAAGTTCCTCAGAAGCTTTAATTACATACCAAAAAGATAATCACAAGTTTCTAATTACATAATTAAACAAAACACCTAGGGTTAGTTCATAACTCAGGTCATGGATGTTACAAGAATGGTCCAAATGGATAATGTGTGTAGACTATAGAAAGCTCAATCAAAAGACTAAGAAGGACCACTATCCTCTTCCTTTCCTTGATCAGATTTTAGAGAGGTTGGTAGGGTAGAGTTTATATTGCTTTCTTGATGGATACTCCAGATACTTCTAGATTGGTGTTCATCCTACAAACCAATAAAAGACGACATTCATTTGTCCTAGTGGTACTTTTGCTTATAAGAGAATGCCATTTGTGTTGTGTAATGCCCCTTCCACTTTTCAGAGATGTGTGACATCCATCTTCACTAACATGCTTGCTCCACTTAGCTGCCATTCTTGAGAGGTGCATCAAGGTTCGTATAGTGCTATCTTGGGAAAGGAGCCACTTCATTGTGCCCGAAGGCATTGTTCTGGGTCACCAGGTTTTAAAAGATAGTATTGAGGTTGATAGCACCAAGGTGGGCCTCATTTCTACTCTCACCATTCCTTCTACTGCAAGACATGTCCAGTCTTTCTTGGGACTTGCAAGTTTCTATCGTCATTTCATCAAGGATTTTAGCAGGATCTCAAGGACTCTTTGTCATTTGCTAGAGAACCATGTTGAATTCCACTTTGATGACAAGTGTGTCGAAGCCTTCAACCACTTAAAGTACAAGATCATGTCTATTCCTATAAGGCAGCCCCCAAACTTCTTTTTGCCATTTGAGATCATGACTGATGCATTGGACATGGCAGTGGGGGCTGTCTTGGGCCAAAGGATTGGCCGCATTCCACATGCCATTTACTATGCAAGAAAGACTCTTAACAAAGCACAAAGGAACCCCTAATAATGAGAAGATAGACTAAACCCAGTTAAGTCTAGAAGGACCAACCCATTTTTGTGACTATCAAGGTATACATTATTTCTCTTCATCAAAACTCCACACAAAGCACAAAACATCAAACATTCAACTATATCACAAAAATGTGTGCATATGTTCTTATTTTAGTAAAAAAATAATCATATAAAATGTCCAAATTGTTTTTAATAATAAGGAAAATATAAGAATGGTCAAAGAAGTAGAAAAGAAACTATTTTGATGTAAAAATCACATCTTGATGAAATATTTGAGCATTATGCCAGAAAAATAATTACACATTTTCATATAAGATACTCATGAAAAAATAACGTAGGTATAAATCTCATATAATCCTAACATACATGGGAAAAAATCCATAAAGATGCAAGTTTTCAAAAGAGATCATGCATGTAAATAAATGCTCAACTTAAAAACTAACATTTTCCACTTAAGATCAACATGTATGAGTAGAGAAGGTGGGAAATCTAATATATCTTCATCATACACCATAAAGGTTACACTTTTTTTTGGTCAGTCAAAAATGTGTGTTGCTAGTATTACCAAAACTTTGGGCACTAAGTACCCCATTACATCTGTCAGAGTTAATCAACCATAACTAAAAGTCAATATCCCCACGCAGGGGGATAAAGAACACGGAATATAGCTAGGAAACTAAGAAAAGCAAACAAACTGAAATGGATAGATCCTAACACTCCTACCAGAAGAAAGGCTATTACAAACCATGATTACATGCATTCAACATACCCACAAAAAATAACCACAGCTTGACATAGGCTACCTCCAACCACCCTGCTTGGGTCTAGCGTTTGAGTATCCCGCTTTCTTAGCAAGTTGGCACAAGGACCCATAAAGAGCACACCCAAAATGGATCCTCCATACCAGAAGTAATCACAGTCTAACTGTGTGGCAAGAAAGGGGCGATGTAAATTTCTAACAGGGAGTTTGCAAGAAGGAAGCTCAAAGATAGACCTCCTTGCTAGGAACAATACCAACTGACAGTAGCTGCACCCACAAAGTGTGGCATTGCGCCAAGAAGAAGGACTCCCTTTTCACTTCAACCTCACCAATTAGCCCTGCCAGGCCTACAACTTCACTTGCTTGACTAACACAGATCTAGATTCAGGTGGCCAAGCAGAGCTGAGCAACTAAATCAACAATCCATCAACCACCTTGAAGGTGTTCCTACACATAATAGCAGGTAGGCCCAAAGAGAAGAAGAAGAAGAATACTTCCACCTGCCTTGAAACCAACCCACCCGAGGCAAGCCTTCTGCTTGCACAGAGGTGCCCATCTCAATGATCAGAGAATCGGACTGGATGAGGATGGAGCTCAACCAGTCTCTTTCTAGCTGAAGAAAACCCCCTCTAGGAGAGGACCTCGACCATGACCCAAACCCCCTGTTTTCACAGAGGGAAATCACCAGCACGTTATGAGTGCTTCAAAACACATCAGCAGGGGTCACCTTACTTACTCCAGGTTAGCGCCAAATCACCTCAACCGCCCAACAGCCAAGAGCATCCAACGGTGGTGAGGAGGGAGCTACCCTCAGCAAGTCGAAGACCCCAGCACTGAAGGCTCCGCCACGAAGGCAGAGCCATCGCCAGTCATGGCGACGCAGTGCCAAACAATGTCGTGAAGCCATCGCACCGCTGGACTAGGCCAGGACCAGCTCAGGAAAGGAGGGTAGGAATCTGAAAAGGATATCGAGAGACTCCCTTGCTGTGCCTACGAAGATGGAGCAACCGTACGTGAGACCAGACCCAACAGGAGGTGGCTCCTCTCCATCTGTCCCTCATAACAGGATGGAGTCAACGGTGATGTCGATGCGGCAACGACCCTGGTTCTGGCTTCAACGCCACGCATCCCGCCTCCTCCTCGCTCCAAGCCAAGTCTGCCCCCAACGATGATGACTCCAGAGATCCTACTTGAACGCGAAGCTTCACCATAGCCAAAGAGAACGATAATAACTTCTGTAGATGAAGCCACACCGTGGCCGATGAGGACTAGGGGGAGGAAAGTGCCGAAGAGGCGCTCCGTCCCCCCAGTAGTAGCCGCCAGAGATTCTAGAGAGAGATGAGAGCTAACTTTTAAAGTCATGCAAGCATGATCCAAGATTTATTGTAGATTAAAAGTAGGGTTTACAAGTAGAGAATGGAAAAAACTCATCATATCACTCAACTCTGTGAATATCATTGCCTCCTGCAAGAAGGAAACACTAACCAAGCTTCAAAATACCATAACATTGTCCCAAACATCACACTAATTTTCCTTAAAAAGTTATTCCAAGCAAGATCTAGCATGATCTAGGACAAAAGTGGGACAAAGTAGATGGTCTTAGGTAAAAGAAGTTGTTTAATTCAATCATGGTTTTCCAAAATCCACAGTCAAAGAATCTAAGAGAAAGAAGATAAACAAAAAAATGAAAGACAGTTGTCTTACTTGGAAACAGATCAAACAATGTTGTGGAAGAAGGTCCTTGTATAGATGTCCATGATTCCAACTAAAACAAACACATATAAGCACCAATAAGACATATACCTTTGGGTAGCACTCCTCTCTCTCTCTAGAAGTACATAGGCCCTCTCAAAGGTGTCAATGATCATAAGGTACAAACCAATCCTCTAGTTATAGGTGGTGGTTCTAGTCAGGCCTAAAAGTAGAGTCCAACGACCCATGCATCAGTCTCTGCCCAAGGAAAACTAATGCAAGAAATGCAATCGATTTTAGGGAACCAGTCTCGGGCTAACCAACACCAACCCAAGACCACCCCTAATGGATCTATTCTAAGTTCACATGAACATAGCCAGTTCAACATAAACTGAAAAAAAACCTCTTTTCTTCTCTCATATCCTAATAATGATCAACCTCCCTATGAATCCAAGCTAGGTTCATGTGAACTAGGCTAGGTTCATGACACAACTAACTAAAACATCTTCTTTTAGAATAAGTAAACTTTAAACTAGGACTGGGTACACATAAGCCCGATTGGATTCAGGCCCAACAACTCATCTTGAATTTAGGTGAATCAAGTCATATTCAATGCCCACTCAAACCTTGTCATAGATTAAAGTTGATCCTAGTTTTATGAGAAACAAACCAAATATGATCACATAAATGTATCTATTTCTATAAAAATTTTGTGTCACATTAGTAGATCAAGATTATATAACTATATTTATTAGTATATAATCTTAATGGCATTATCTCATATCCATCAATTCAAATAGGTTCTGATTAAGCTCAATCAAAATAAAATAATAGGATTAGGGACAACCAAAGATAAAAGCCTAACTTTCTATCCCTCTTAATATGATTTTGGTCCAAAAATATTAATATAAAGCGAGTACTTTGTACATGTCTCATTTCTAAATCCCATGTGGCCTCCTTAATGCCACGATGGTACCACAAAACCTTCATTAGATTGATACATTTCTTCCTCAAATTTTGCACTCAATGATCAATATCATCATGAAAGATATCATCTACAAGTTGTACTTGCAATGGTTCAATCATTTATTTTTTATTGGGATGTCACTTTTTCAACATTGAAATGTGAAAAACATCATGCAACATTCTCAGCTTAGATGAAATCTAAAACATGTATGCCACTTTACCAACATCATGATTGATAGGAAATTCCCCATAAACTTAGGAGTGATCAACCATTCATTTTGAACTCAAAACACATTTCCAAGGTGAAGCATTTAGTTAAACAAGGTTTCCAACCTATAATTCTAGTGGCCTTCTATGGTTATCCTCATAAGATTTTATATTTGTAATGTGCTTCCTTCAACTGCTTCATAAACATTATGTTTGTTGATGTATGTTTCATGAACTCAAAACCTAAAAGTTCATATTCACCTATCTTGTATTAGTAAAGGGGTGATCTGCAACACCTATTGTATAGAGACTTGTAAAATTCTATGGCTTTGCTCCTCTAAGAATTATATTTTTAGAAAAACACCATCACGCTCGTGTGAGTATCTTAACTACACAAAAATTGAATTGCACAAGCTGTCAAAAGATCTTCTAACATTTACATCATCCTCTATGATTTTTCAATGACATCCTCATGGAAAGTCATTTGGACTTTAGTTGAATTCCCAAGGATCCATGCAAACAATCTGAAAACCTACTTGTAAACTAAAGTCTTTGTTCTGACACTACAACTTCTTATACACCATAAAGATGGATTATCTCATCCACATAGATCTGTGGTAAATTCCTAAAAGTAAAAGTAGCCTTGACTGGTATGAAAAGAGCTGACTTAGTTAGTCGATCAAAAACTAACCAAACAGAATCATACCCCTTGGTTGTGCAAGGAAGACCACCCATGAAGTCCATGGTTATATGATCCCATTTCCACTTGGTTATTAACAATGTATTCAACCATTCTAGAGGTTTTAATGATCTATCTTGACCTTTTGACACACATGATATGTCACTATGAACCTTGTCATGTCATGCATCACCCTGGAATCAATATAAGTCCTTAACGTAATAATACATCTTGAAACTTTAATGATGCATAGACTACATTGAGGAATGTTCTTTTTAAGAACAATTTTCCTCAAACTTCTTGTCTAAGGAACCACCATCATTTTATGGAAACAATCTATCCCATCTCAGAATCATTGAAATCGTCAGTGATTCTTATCATCAATCTTTGACGAGAGATGATCTATCACAATTCATCCCTATGTGCATCCTTGATTAATTGAATAAACATCCACTTCATCTAAATCTGAGTCAACAAACTTCCTAACAAGGAAGAAACCATCTTACTTCATCTAAATCTGGTCGTTTAAAGCTAATCCTAATAGCTCCTGGATGTGGAAACAACTAACTGGTATGAGGGATGCTATTTTACCCTAAACTGGTTTACATGTTGGTGAATGAAAACTTAATTTTAGTTAAATCAATTACAAAATGTTTTTTAGAATGCTCACTGGAAGGGACACCAAATGCCTCCGATCAGTAAGAAAATGTGCTTAGGATTGTCTTTGGAAGCATGGGTCTTCGTAGTAATCTGATCAAAGGAGGAAAGTAAGAAATTATTGATATAAAGAGCTTTAATGAATCGAAGATGTTCATTGTGAACTCCAAAATCAGCATTGGTGTTAGGGACAAAAGATGGTGATGAGTTGGTTAGTCATAAGAAAGCTTGGAACACTGAGATGGAATGGGAAAAATGGGTTTAAAGGTTCAATCACTCAAGAAACATGATTATTATTTCTTGGAAGATATTTCTAAATAGGCTTCTTACTATCGAATTTCTGAGAAGATCGGGTTTGTAGTTTATATCTAGATGTTCCCTTTGTGAGAATGATATTGATTGTATTGGTCGTATGTTTTTAATTGCATTTTCTCTTTTTATATCTAGAATACAGTAGTGAATGGGCACCTGAAAAGTAGGATGAAGGATCTGAACAAATGTTTGATGTATTTTTGGATAGAAGAGCAACTAGCATGTTTGTAGATTCTTCATTCAGTATGGTTGGAGAGAAACTACATAATCTTCAGTAAGAGGAAGTCTGAAATTCATGTATGTTGGAAGGATATTGTTAAGTTCATATACATGTATATATAGATGTTGTTTTATATACTTAGCCAACTCTATATTGTTTTTTCTTTGTTCTGGAATGTATAAGGACTGTTGAACTATTTTTCTACACATAAATAAAAAGAGGTCACATGCTTCCGATAAAAAAATCCATCTTAGCACTCATCTGGTGAAGAGAAACTACCATATCCCTTTCCAAATATTCAGATCTAAAACCATGACCATATTGAGAATCTAGTAGTTCTATCCATGCTTCTTGATCAACCTAAACACATAAGAGAACATGTTCTTGTCGTGTACCGCTAAACAACCATATCCATTCATTAAAGCATTATAGAAGATGATATAACTCTTCCATGTCTATGGATAGACCAACAATGATGTTGGCATCAACCTCCTTCCTACTAAATTTAAATGTTACACTCCTCATCCCAAATAGATGGCTCACTCTTTTTGGTATGCATGGCTAACAAAAAATATGTATAAGTGAAATTCTTGATGATCCATTTATAATGATGTTAGCATATAGGAATTGCAACAATGATAGGAGAAGGCATAAAGAAGATATTTTTAGGTAAGAATCACATTCAATACTAAAATTGTAGAATTATAATAGAAAAATTATTCCACACTTTCATATTAGATACTCATGGAATAACAATACATGTAGAAATCTTAGATTGTCCAAGCATAATGAGGAAACGACCCATAAATATTCCACTTTTAGAAATATGTATGCAAGAAAGCTAAGATTTTCCACTTTAGATCAATATGCAAGTGTAAAGAAGGTAGGAAATCTCATATATATACATCCTACAACCATAACATCTTAGAGATGTTGCATATAAGTAATGAAGAATGTTCTTAGCTTCATTATTAATTACAAGTAGGTTTTGGAAGTAAAGAATTAAATCAATCATCATATCACTTGCCTTTGTAAATATCAAGATCTCCTACAAGAAGGAAGCAAAAACCAAGCTTAAAAATACCTCCAAGCCATCCCATACATCATACAAAGAGGGGAGAAAGAATATGGTCTTATGTAAGAGAAGGTACTTCCACTATGGTTATCTAAAAGAAGGAAGATTGGCAATGGATTTTTGGAGAATGTCTGTTTGAATGATAGTAGTTGTGTTAGTCGAATTATAGAATAGGACAGGTCTGACCGACCCTATATTCTATAGAAATAGAAAAGGACTAAAAATGTTTATAATTGATTATACCAAGCTCCTCAATGACTATATAGGATACTATTACGAACCAGGAACATTCCATTTTCGTCCTATACTTTAGAGATTTAAATTCCATTAGAGAGGAAGATATTCTATGATTTGGAGATCTTGGATTTGCAATTTCAAAATTTTGCACTTTTCACTACCCAAAGGCAATGAATGTGTAATATGTCATCACTCCTTGCTTAGTTTTGTTTTCCTTTATTCACTCTTATGTCTGTAGGTTTTCAACATTCTGATTTGGATCAAAAGATCCTAATTTATCTCTTTTCTCATCCCTTTTCTTCTCTTCTTCTTTAAGGTTCTTGAGCAAATATCAGTAGGAAAAAGACTGGCCACTTGAAGCTTGGACTAAATTCAAGCTTATCAGTAGTTGGGATAAAATTTTGAGGTGCTTCACACTAAAGGTGAGTGGTGTAGGTTCTTTATAAAACTTTCATTGAAAAGTAATCAAAATATTACTCATTGAATTCCAATTGTAGAATTTGAGCAGCTCAAATGTATTTATAAAATTGTTTTGATCAATTGATCTTAAATACAATTCTGGCTTGATCCATGTAAATGAATCAAGTGTATGATAGATTTTATTGATTATGAGTAATTTGAATAATTTGATATCCTCTTACCCGTTCTTTACTATCTATACATTCCAAATGTCAAAAATTGATTATAAATGAAGTATTATAACCTAGGTTTTCTTAAAGTGAGTAAATACACTTAATACCCAACATAACCCAAAGTCATCTAGATAGGAGCCATGTATACAATGATCTCCCCACAAGTTCTATATTGGGGAAATGAAATGGAATTCCTTCCAATGGTCCATGGATTATGAAAAGGAATGTTAGAGTGTGATTCTATACCTTGAAGGCTAGATCACTAGAATTTAGGAAAGGTTTCAAGATGAGACGATAAACCTAAATTATTTGTTGTTGAGTAAATGAAATGGATTGTATGCGAACACTATAATGTGAATTATTATCTTGATGTGAAAGGGATCAATGGTGATACCTTTTATTAGTATTTCATACATGATATCCTAGATTTGACATTTATGGCATTAAACCTATCTTAGGTCTAAAAGGTAGAGAGGATTTATGTGACAAAGTGAGTTTTTGTCATATTATATCATCTCTCTTAAAATTTATTTCTCAAATTGTTGACCAAAATGTCCTCAAATACCTCCCTCACTAAATTGAATAGAAAGGAGTCACACAATTCTAATAATGCAAACCCAAGAATAATATAATGGTGAATTATATGTATTAATGTATTTAGTCAATAACCATGTTTAACCTTCGAAGTTGAACCCCAAATATATACCACATCTACTTGTTAATGTCATGAAGCCCTCCTTAAAAGTTAAATTCAATTGGATGGACCAATAAGGAGATATGGGCAATTGAATCTTATGTACAAATTCCATTTACATCGGACTCTATGACCTAAGTTTCGTATTATTTGATCAAATTGTTGATGTCATGTAGCTAGCTAATTATTGGCCCCTATCTGAGCCATTGGATGAAGCGAGTCACAAATCAATGAAGATCTAACGACTATGACATCATCTCCTACCTCCCACAAAGGGCGGGGAGATAAGAGGAGGCCCGAGCTCCAGCCAGCCGCCACCTCACTCTAATTCTCGAACTTCTCCCGACTAGATAACTTCATCTCGCCAAAATGAACCCAAGCACCCTTATCTAGACCCCCTCACTCCTAGAATAGGGAGAATGAACTCCCCATTCTCCGTACCTCTCCTGGCGGTGGCAGCAAGTATTAGGGATTCTTTGCCCTCACCCTCAAATGCCTATATTAGTCCTCCAACATATCCGCCCGACCTCCCTAAGGCTCCAACAAAACCCAATTCAAAGCACCTAACCTCCAAGCACCGCCACCAATTCTACCTCCTCTCCACATCTACACCACCTTAGCGGAACCTCCACAGACCTTGCCTCACCAAATTATCCTCACCATCAACTCACCTCGACCCAGGGGTGCTTCGCGGTCAACCCCTGACATCTCAAACACCATGCTCTCCCCTAACCCCTCTCTAATGGGCGACCTCACCCTGCCCCATGGTAGCTCTATGTTCCAGGGGGAGCCACAATGTTGGAAGGTCCCGGATAGGCTCAGATCATCACCCGGAAGGTGATAGGCCTCCTTTCTATCCCCAAGGCAGACCACTCACGCACTGAGCTATCATCGGAGTTGCTCCAGGCAACCAACTCCACCAATCCGCGAGCACAGAAGAGAGGAGGTAGCGAGGTGCCAGCGTGGACCTATTACAATTCGCAACATCAACAACGGGACCCGTAAGTCGGTGCAGATCAGCAAAGAAAGGGCCTACCTACGCAGACCAATCAAGGTCTGACACGTAAGCCTCCTACCCAATTTTATTTACAAATAACCTTTTTCTTATAAAAATCCGAGAAATGCTAGGAACATCGGATTATAATGAACCTATATACCATTTTCATCAGAAAAATGTGATATATCCAAATAAAATACAATCATGGCCTAGACTCGAGTCCTTTTTAAAAAGTATTAGCCTAAACCCCTAATGATCCTTTTATCATTATCATTTATGTAATGGTAGTCATCCATGATTAATATCTGACTTGTGGACATCTTAAACCCTATTTGAGTCCCTGATCCCCATATGGCTCGAAACCCTAATCAAATAGGGATAATTGACTCAATAATTATGGATAGCCCTAAATTCTAGTTATCTCTCTCTCTACATATGTATACTTCATGCATCTATATGTCAAACCCTAAATATTCAATGGCCCTATATGATCAGGACTAACCTTGAAACTTGGATCCAACTGTGATCTCTTAGACCATATGAATCCTAAAAGGAAACACTTGATGATCTAATAAATCATAATAGAAACCCTAATTGTGGACTTTTCCTTTTGAATGATAAGATGTATCATTAAAAGGTATGAGACCTTAGTATTAACATCTGATCTTGTGACTCCAAAAATAAGATGAAAGTCATGAATAACCCCTGATCTAATCCTGATAAAAGTACTCATATCTAAAGAATAAACCTTACTCATGGGTCATATGGACCAATAGTAACAAGTATACCCTTAATTTCCTTTCAGGGTGATCTAGTTATTGTTCTTCTAGAATCTTGGATACCAGATCTAATCAAAATAGGTATGTGGTCTTATTAAGTATAAGACTAGTTTTTCCTTGGTTGCTTATGATATGGTGTATCTTGTGTGAAACTAGTTGTTTATACCTTGTCGGTTGAACTACTATACTATATGATTTTTCAAAACTTAATAAAACATAAAAGGACATTGTGATGAGTTGTAGCTACTAGTGCACATGGCCCAATATGGATGTATGTTGCCTAACATGGATGTATGATTAATTGCCCATGTTAGATGTATGATGAAATAAATTTTTCCCATACTGGATGTATGATAAGTGCTTATAAAATTGTAGTACAACTACATCTAATGAAATGTATAAAAGTGGTGTTTACCTGATTTTCCGCCTTAAGCAATGATTTTCTTTTATTTCTTCTTCCTTCAAGTATTTTCCAAATATGCAACCATATTACTATATCTTTTACCACGTACCAACTTTTGTTGATGATTTTTGTTTCTCGTATTTTCTAGGTACAAGGAACAAATAAAGCATCTCAAAGTACCTGAAGCCTTCAAATAAATGGACATGGAGGATAGACTAGCTAGATTTCCTTTCTTATCTTATTTTAGTTAGATAGATGCTTTTCTCCTAGATTATGTATAGGATGTTCTCAATCCCATTTTTTTTCTTTTATAGAACTATTCAATTCTTCTATCCAGAATAGTATGTATGACTTTATTATTATCAATGAATGATTATTCGTGTGGCTATATAATGGTGTTGTGAACAATGATATGGCTCATTTTTATATTTTAGTTGACTAGTACAATCTCTTGTATTTTCCCTTCTAACATCTATAGATATGAGTGCACACATATCTTTGAATGTCACTAAGGAAACTATATAGAAATTGGGGTTGTCATAGTTGGTATCAGAGCCACATTCATGCTCTCAAACACATCTATCTGTGGGTCTCGATGGAAGTCTTCGATATGAAAATCGTATGTGGGTTCCTAAACAGTCAGTTGTGAGGAGGAAGATTCTCAGTGAGGCACACAAGTCAAAGTACACAGTTCATCCCGACACGACGAAGATGTATAAAGACCTACAACATCAATTCTAGTGGAGGGGCATGAAGCATGATATTGTTGAATTCATGTCCAGATGTCTGACATTCTAGAGAATCAAGGCCGAACACCAGAGACTAGGTGGTCTACTACAACCCATTGAAATTCTAGAATGAAAATGGGAACACATCACCATGGATTTCGTGGTGGGGCTACCCAGGACCAGGAAGGGATACGATGTTGCATGGGTCATAGTGGATCATCTTACAAAGTCAGCTCATTTTCTCCCTGTGAAGACTACTACAAAAGTTTCTAAGCTGGCCGACCTCTTTATACAGGAGATAGTACACCTACACCGAGTTCCATCATCCATTGTATCAGATAGGGACCCATAGTCCACTTCAAAGCTATGGAAGCAGGTTAAAAAAGAACTAGGCACCAAGTTGAACTTCAGTATTGCATACCATCTACAGACAGACAGACAGTCAGAATGTACAGTGTAAATTCTAGAGGACCTTCTATGAGCTTGTGTACTTGATTGTGAAGGCTCGTGGGACCATTACCTACCTTTAGCTGAGTTTGCATATAATAATAGCTATCATGCGAGTATTGGGATGCCTCCCTATGAAGCTTTTTATGGTCGTCCTTGTAGGTCTCTGCTACAGTGGGATGACATTGGGGAATATATATTGATGAAGTCTGAAGAGATGCAACTATATATAGACAAAGTTGCACTGATCAGGAAGAGGATGAGGCAAGCATAGGATATGCAAAATTCTTATGTAGATGCTCACTGATAGGAATGTCAATTTAAGGAAGGTGATAACATCTTTCTTAAGATCCGACCTATTCGAGATTTGGCTAAGAAAAAAGGAAAGCCCAGTCCTCGTTATGTTGGACCCTTTGAGATTCTAGAAAGGGTTGGTAAATGTGCCTATCATCTTGCCTTGCCACCTCAGTATAGTGCCATGCATAATGTCTTCCATGTATCGAATTTAAAGCCTCATGTCAAAGATCCCAGTCACATTTTGAATCATGAGCCTCTCGAGTTGAAAGATGATCTATCTTATGTTGAGTCCCCAGTCAAAATTCTCAATTTTAAGTCAAAGGAGCTTCACAATAATTGGCATATAAATATGGTGAAATTTCTCTAGAGCCACCATGATCAGACCAATGCCCCATGGGAGCTCAAGTCTGACGTCGAGTAGAAATATTCACATATCTTTCAGGCTTCTTGAATTTTAGGGACAAAATTCTTAAAAAGGAGGGGAGAATGTGATAGAGTGAGTTTTGCAAATTATTTCCTCTCTCTTAAAATTTTATTTCTCAAATTGTTGACCAAAATGTCCTTAAATACCTCCCTCACTAAATTGAATAGAAAGGAGTCACAAAATTCAAATAATGCAAACCCTAGAATTATATGATGGTGAATTATATGTATTAATGTATTTAGTCAATAACCATTTTTAACCTTCGAATTTGAACCCCAAATTTATACCAGGGTTACTTAATAATGTCATGAAGTGATCCTTAAAATTTCAATTCAATTGGATTACCAATTAGGAGATATGGGCAATTGAATTTTATGTACATATTCCATTTACATTGGACCTTATGACCTAAGTTTCACATTATTTGATCAAATTTTTGATGTCATGCAGCCAGCTAATTATCAGCCCCTATCTGACCCGTTAGATGAGGCAAGTCACAGATCAAGGAAGATCTGATGACTCTAAGTTCATCTCCTACTTCCCACAAAGGGCAGGGAGATAAGAGGAGGCTCGAGCTCCAGCCAGCCACCACCTTACTTCGATTCTCAAAACTTCTCCCAACTAGATAACTTTGTCTCGCCAAAATGAACCCAACCACCCTTATCTCAACCCCCTTGCTCTCAGAATAAGGAGAACAAACTTCCCATTCTCCTCTCCTCTCCTATAGGTGGCAACATGTAGTAGGGCTTCGTTTCCCTCACTCTCAAATGCCTATATAAGGCCTCCACCAGATCCTCCCAACCTCCCTTAGGCTCCCACAAAACCCAATTAGAAGCACTTGACCTCCGAGCACTGCCACCAATTCCACCTCCTATCTTCTATTGTGCCACCTCGGTGACACCTCCACAGACCTCGCCTCACCAAATTCTCCTCGCCATCAACTCCACCTCATCCTAGGGGTGCTTCATGGTCAAACCCCTACATCTGAAACACCCTACTCTCCCCTAACCCCTCTCTCGTCGGCGACCTTGCCCTGCCCCACGACAACTCTGAGCTCTAATGGGAGCCACATCACCGGAAGGTCTCGGTTAAGATCAAATCATCACCCTGAAGGTGATAGGCCTCTTCCTGCCCCCAAGGTAGACCAATTGTATAATGAGCTATCATCGGAGTTGCTCCAGGCAACCAGCTCCTCCATTCCACGAGCACAGAAGAGAGGAGGCAGCGAGCTGCCAGCGTGGACCTATCGCAAGTCACCACATCAGCAAGGGGACCCATGATTCAGTGCAGATCAATAAAGAATGGGCTCGCCTACGCGGACCAATCAGGGTCTGCCACATAAGCCTCCTACCCACTTTTATTTGTAAAGAACCTTTTTCTTATAAAAATCCTAGAAAATGCTAGGAACATCATATTATAATGAACCTATATACCATTTTCATTAGAAAAATGCAATCTATCCCAATAAAATACAATCATGGCCTAGATTAGAGTCCTTTTTCAAAAGTAATAGCCTAAAGCCCTAATGATCCTTTTATCATTATCATTTGTGTAATGGTAGTCATCCATGATTAATATATGACTTGTGGACATATGAAACCCTATTTGAGTCCATGATCCCCATATGGATCGAAAACCTAATCAAATAGGAATAATTGACTCAATAATTATGGAATGCCCTAAATTCTAGTTATCTCTCTCTACATATGTATACTTCATGCATCTATATGTCAAACCCTAAATATTTAATGACCCTATATGATCAAGACTGACCTTGAAGCTTGGATCCAACTTTGATCTCTTGGACCATTTGAATCCTAAAAGGAAACTATAGATGATATAATAAATCATAATAGAAACCCTAATTGTGGACTTTTCCTTTTGGTGATTTAAATTTCATCGGCATTGATTAAACTTCAGCCTCACCCATAGTCATATATTTTTTATCATTTGAGGTGGATAATCCTTTGTCTATTGTAGGTTATATGTATATGTTGTCCGTATACTAGGGAGTTATGGGAGGGTGTGTGTACATTCAATGATGTACTTTTTGTTGATCTAGGATGCTAATATAAATGTAATAGTATAACTTTATACCTTATGTTGTACTAGAGTTTTAACTTAGACATGCTTACATATAAGTAACTTTAAATTTCTTAACTAAAATTCGGAGATGGAATAGAAAAAGTTTTTTTTTCATATAATGGATTGTTGTGATTCTAGGATTAATATATATTGTGTTGATTAGTGCAGATAGTTTTCATAACCATGTGAGGTATCAAAGGTGGGGTCCCACAATTGTGGTATTAGAGCCTAGGTTTTTGTTAGTACTCATGTATAAGGACACTAGACGAGTCTATGCATCTTAAATGGATTTTTACATTATCTAATCATATATGGAATCTTGTAAATTATTTCAAATAATGGCTGGTAGAGGTGAAGAACAAGGGGAGAGTTTTATGTGGTACCACCCTTAGGTGGTGCTAAGTAGAAGTAGGGAAGAAAGACCTTCCTATTAAAGCAAGGGATTTACATCATGTCGTGACTACCTTATCTACCAGGGATCCTCTCTATGTTATGGCACATAGACTAGTGTTAGTAATGGCTCATTCAACAACAAGGGTAGTCCCTTAATCACCCATAAGTGTTCATGATCCATTTGTAATATTGCTAGGTCTTATGAGAGGTTGATAAAGATGTATGTCTATTATTTCTATGGAACTTTTGATCCTATAGAAGCAGATGCTTGGCTACATGAAACTAAAAAAGTGTTTAAAGTAGCTCATGTATCTGATCCATATAAGGTGAATCATTCTACTTATCTTCTAAAGGAAGTGCAAGTCACAAGAGGAGCATGGAAGAGACACACATGGCTGAGAGAAGTCTGATATGGCCTGAATTTAGGAAGAGGTTGGAGTCCCACTATTATCCTACCATGTACATACATTACAAGATCCATAAGTTTGTGACTCTGAGACAAAGGCAGATGACAATAAATGATTGTGAATTTTTTTGGATTTGCTTCGATTTTTTTCGTCGGCTATGTGTTACAGATGAGGATAAGAGTAGGCATTTTGAATGAGGTTTGAACTTTGATCTACAAGATAGGATAGTTTTGATAGAATTTAGGATAGATCTCATTTCTTTGTTGATGCAATCAGTCATGTGGATCATGTCATGTAGTAGAGGAGGCGTTTGAGGCCAGAAAGAGGGTAGGTATTGAGTTGAGTAGGCTAGGGCCAATATGTAGTTGAGGAGGAGTAGGTTGCCTACCTATCTTTCTAGGAGGCTAGACTCACCATCTAGTACACTACCACAGATCTCATATGGATGTGGTACTATTACTTTTGCATCTAGTGGACCAGCACCATGGAGGATATTAAGTATACAAACTATGATAGGACCACATAGGCCAAGTAGATTGTGGTAGGATCCATAGAGGTCCAGGTTGGAGGCCTAATTTCAAGGGTTGTTTTACATATGTTCAGGAAGGACATTCTGTCATGGATGTCCATAGTGAACTCAACAACAATCAATGATTGGAGGATAGAGACCGACATCACAACAAATCTCAGGAAGAGGATATGCACACATATAGGTCTTGGCACAAAGGAGATACAATACATTAGGGTAGATGATGAGGTTGAGGTAGGTAGTAGGTGATAGCCTATGCTTACACTTTGATCCGGTACGAGGGAGTAGTTTTTCCACATCTTATGGTAGGACTGATTTGTTTAGTTACATCCACTCTTATACATGTTACAATATTGATTGACCTTGGTGCTACACATTCTTTTGTGATTCAGTATGTCATGGATATAGGTCAGCTTTCTATTGAGGAGACACCTTATTATTTCTTGTTAGAGATACTTACTATACAACCTATAGCTATGATCGAGGTTTGTCCTAGACATGTTCTAAGATCTAATGGACAATGCATCCCAGTGGGCTTATTACCACTTGAAGTACATATGTTTGATTTTAATCTAGGCATGAATTGCTTGGAACAATATCAGGTGAAGCTAGATTGTTTTACTAAGGAAGCTATCTTTTCTAATGGAGATTTTTCTTAGATCTTTCAAGGGGATTGGAAAGTACTACCTATATGTTTGATATCTTCTACAACTGTTGAAAGGATAATGAGGAAGAGATGTACAAGTTATCTTGCACATGTTATGGATACGAGGATTCAAAACCCTATCCCGTCTGATGTACCCATAGTGAAAGCGTATAGTGATGTTTTTCTTGATGAATTTCTAGGAGTACCTCCAGTTAGAGAAAATGAATTTGAGATCAATTAAACTCCTAGTACTCAACCTATTGCACAAGCACCATATCATATGGCTCCAACTGAATTGAGAGACTCCATCTAAATTGGGAGAGCTAAATAAGAAATTGCAAGAATTGTTAGATAAGGGTTTTATTCGACCGAGCACATTGTCACGGGGAGCACCATATGGCTCCAACTGAATTGAGAGACTCCATCTAAATTGGGAGAGCTAAATAAGAAATTGCAAGAATTGTTGGATAAGGGTTTTATTCGACCGAGCACATTGTCACGGGGAGCACCAGTGTTATTTGTGAAGAAGAAGGATGGGACTATGCATTTGCATATTGATTATAGGAAAATCAACATATTTATTGTAAACATAAATATCCTTTGCCTCTGATTGATTATCTTTTTATCAACTGAGGTGAAACTATGTTTTCCAAAATTGATTTACGATCATGTTATCATTGGCTCATGATCAAGGTTAAAATTGTTCCTAAGACATATTTCAGGACTAAAGATGGAAACTATGAGTTCTTGGTTATGTCTTTTGGACTAACCAATGCACCAACAACTTTTATGGACTTGATGAATAGAGTATTTGTTTAGTACCTTGATCAGTTCATTGTTGTTTTTATTATTGATATCTTGATATATTCTATGAATAGAGAGAAGAATGAAGATAATTTATGACTATCTTTACACTTGCTAAGAGAAACAAATTATGTGTCAAGTTAATCATGTGTGAGTTTTGGTTATCCAATGTGGCATTTCTATGCCATTTGATTTCCTCTAGAAGGGATTTGTGTAGATCCTAAGAAAGTGGAATTTGTACTTTAGTGGGAGCAGCCCAAGACACCCACTGAAGTAAGAATTTTTCTTGGCTTAACATGATATTACATAAGGTTCATACATGTTTCCTTTCCTTTGACTAATTTGACAAGTAAAGAAGTGCAATATATATGGACAAATTAGTGTGAACTTAGCTTTAAACAATTGAAGAATATATTGACATATGCACCAATCCTTACTCCTCCTGACATAGATAAAGGTTATGTTGTATATTTTGATGCTTCTAATAAGGGTTTAGGTTGTTCTCTTATATAGGATCATAATGTACTGGCATATGCTTCTAGAAAGTTGAAGAAGCATGAAGAAAACTACCCTACACATGTCCCAGGACTTGATGCATTAGTCTTAGAGCTAAAGACTTGACAAAATTATCTATATGGAGAGCCTTATCAACTACACATTGTTCATAAGAGCCTAAAATACATTATTAGATAGAAATATCTAAATATGAGGAAGGATAGATGACTTCAATTGATTAAAGACTACAACTGCACAATTAGTTACCATCATGTAAAGGAAAAAGTGGTGTAGATGTGTTGGGTAGAAAGTCATCATCTTCTATGCCTTCTATAAAGATGAATTAGAAGACATGCATTATAAGGAGCATGCTTTTGTCTCATATAGAGATGAATGCGCACATGGATTTAGCATCTTCAGGTGGCCTTTGGCACAACTTAAAATAAGTCATGTGTTGGGTCAACAGATTAAATAGATGTAAGACATCAATCCTTAAATTTAGACATGAATCAAGGAGATGCAAGAAGGGAAGAGAGAAGGCATTCACTTCACTCATGAAGATATTATATATTTTTCAAAGTAGGTTATGAGTTATGGATTAGGTAGAGCTGGGAAATATTTTTCTTGGGGAAGCACATTCTTCTATGTACTTGATGCATCCAGGTAGGCCCAAAATGTATGAAAATCTCAAGGAATTAGATTGGTGGTCTGAAATGAAGAAAGATGTATCTGAATTTGTTTCCATACATGGTTTATGTTAGAAAGAAAAGGTAGAACATCAAATATCCACTGGGTATTTGTAGCCTTTGCCTATACTAGAGTGGAAATGGGATCATGTTATTATGGATTTTTATTCGGATTACCCCACCCTTTTAAGACAGGTGATTCCATATGAGTTGTAGTGATTGAAAAAGACAACTCATTTTCTTCCTATCAAGATGACTTTCTCTACTTAATGGCTAGATCATGTATATGTTCATGAGATAATTAGACTTCATGGAGTTCCACTTTCTATTGTATCAGATAGAGGACCACAATTTATTTCTCAATTCTGGGATTGATTGCATGAATCTATGGGAACTCAGTTGAAGTTCGATGTCATTTTTCATCCTCAAACTGATGGACAGTTAGGGATTACAATATAGACCCTTAAAACATATTTAGGGCATGTTTTATACAGTTCTCTAGAATTTGGGACTCACATGTTACCTTGATATAGTATTCATATAACAATTGTTATCAATATAGTCTTGTAATGTAACCTTATGAAGCTCTATATGGCATGATGTATAGATCAGCAGTGTGTTGGCATGAGACATGTGAGAGACATATGTTGGGACTTGAGATAATACAAAAAACTTCTAAGAAGATCTCTATGATACACCAATAGTTGAAAGTTGCACATGATAGATAGAAGAGTTATATAAACTTTAGGTGTAGACCTAATGAGTTTCAAGAAGGGGATCAAGTATATCTGAAAGTCTCTCCTTGGAAACATGTTCTCAGGTTTGGGAAGCGGGGCTAGTTACCTCCTAGATATGTAGGGTCATACCCTATTATGTAAAGAATTGACAAAATTATCTTACCAAATTGATTTACCACCCGAGTTATAGAAGATACATGATATATGCATGCATATATGCTAAGGAAGTGTCATCATGATACTGAGAAGATTTCTATCCATTCAATGTACAAATAGTAGATCAAGTGACCTATGAGAAAGGCCCAGATCAAGTTATGGATAGGAAGATCAAAAGGTTGTGTAGACGTGAGATACCTATGGTGAATGTTTTATGGATACATCCTGGAATCGAGGAAGCTCCATGGTAACTTAAAGATGAGATGTGGAGATGTCGTCCAGAAATTTTTTAGAGTTTCATGATGAAATTTTAAAAGGAGGGGAGATTGTATTGACCCATTGTTGAATTTCAAAAATTCTAGTTAACATCATTCTTAGTCATCAAAAAAATTATTATATCCCAAGGCATTAGGTTAGTTTAAACCCTAATCTTTGGTTGTTATTTATTACTTGATATTATTAAGTTTTTAGGGTAATAGGTTGGAAACCCGGGTCGCACGATCTTATGAGTAGGACATATCATAACAAATTCAATGTTAAGTGCAGTTGCGTACTAAATACTTTTTTAGATTTTATTTGTACCTCAGATTACATTGTAATTTTGATATAGTGTATCTAACTTACAAGAAGTATGATTAAAAGTTTTAGAATTTGGTGAGTTTTATGGGTTTGTTAGTTGTCTGAGTGTTAAAAAATACTTGTTCAAACTTACTATACAAATTAGAATATATAAGTCTAGTGTTTGATTTTTAGTAATTTACTGGCCATGACTAGTTGTCCGAAATTTCAAAAATAGTTTTACCCTCCATCCCAAACAACATATTAAATTTTAGAAAATTTTGGAGTATTTTTGTATGACTGACAATAAATGTCTCGGTCAAATTACAGAACATGACATGTTCGACCGACCCTATTTTTTCTGAAATAAAAAAGGACTTAAAATTGAATATAATTAAGAGTACCAAGCACCTTAATGAGTATATAGGATACTATAATCATTAAAGACCCCCCCTCATTTATGTCCTACACTTTATAGCTTCAAATTTCATGAGATATGGGGATATTCTAGGGTTTGAAGATCTTGGAGTTGTAATTCTATATTTTGGACTATTCTCTAACCAAGGTTGGTGAATTTGTGATGTTTCATCACTCCTTATTTAGTTTCCTTTGCCTTTGCCTCTTACATATGAAGTTCATCAACCTTCTGATTTGGATGAAGATATCAAAAATTCATCTCTTTTCTCATACCTTTTCTTCTTTTCTTCTTCTTCTTCTTCTTCTTCAAGGTTCTTGAGAAAATAACAACAAGAAAAGACTGGTACTCAATGCTTGAATTGAATTCAAGCTTATAAGTAGCTGAGATAAAAATGTTAGGTGCTTTGCACATGAGGTAAGTGGTGTAGGTTCTTTAGGAAACTTTCATTTAACTATAATCAAAATTTTACACATTGAATTCCAATTGTTGGAAATCGAGTAGGTCTAACAAATTTATAGAACTATTTTGATCAATTGATCATAAATACAATTCTCACCTTGATCCTTGGATATGAATCAAGTGTATGATAGATTTTATTGATAGTGATTAATTTAATAACTTGATTCACTTACCCATTCTTTACTATCTTTCCTTTAAAATGTCACAAATTGATTAAAAATGAAGTATTATCCAAAATTTGAGAATTTTGGAGTTGTAATTTCATAAGTTGTATTTGTGATTGAAATGGAAATGTTGGATAATTTTCATATAAATTAGGACAATGTGTACCTTTCAAACCCTAATATGCATGTTCTATAGTTTAAATGTGAAATTACATATATTTCATATACTTACCCTTTTTCTCAAAGTGAGTAGATACACCTGATACCCTCCATAATCCTAACTCATCTAGATAAGATCCCTAGAGGTTGTGGTTTTCCCTCAAGGTATGTGTAACATCCCTGACCTGGGTTATGCTTTAACCCTAGGTGTTTTGCTTAATATAGTTGATTATATGCTTGCTATTATCTCTTGAAAAGTAATTAAGGCTCAAGAGGAACTTATATTTCAATTTTTGTCCTTTTTGAACAATGTTAAAAACAATGTTTTGATCTGTGTGGACTAAAGTGCAATTTACCCAAGTTGAGGGGTTAATTTGCATAATATGTTCCCCATGTGTTGAATCATCATGAGAATGAAGATGATGCAGAGGTATGGCTTGTGAAAGCCTGGGTACCAAGAAAGAGCTGATTAAACAATGTTTGTACATTAAAAACCTAGTTTTGGGGTAATGTGCAATTTACCCAAAACCTAGGGTTCAATATGCAAATTTTCACTTCAATAAGGTCCCTAATAATTCTTGGCATCTTGTAGAGGCAAGAAAATGAGAGGGGCATCTCATTTGAGCTACTTTGAAGGAGAGAGAATCTTGATATTAAAATAATCAAGATTTAAGCATAATTGAAATCCTAATTCAATTTAATGTAAAAATGAATAAAATAATTTAAGGGCCTTCAACCAAAAACGAGATGGTTGAATTTTCTCAAGTGTTAACATCCTTGTGCCTTTTCTAGGCCACGAAATATCTAATTTGAATGGAGAGGCCACTCACATTAGTTAATTAAAAAGAAATATCCACTAACTTATGGATATTACTATTATATAGAAGTCAGGAGGCAATCTTATTCATCCTGCCCTCCTCTTGCAAGCAAATTTAAACTGATAATACAATCACTAATTAAGTCTGTATGAATAAACAAGGTAGCACTACTACCCTTACACAGGTCCCTAACTTGGAGATCATGGATCTCAATAGGGGGAAGAGTATATTGGGTATAACTATCATGTTGCTTGGAGTGTATTATAGAAAGTGCATTGGCTACAGTGTTGTTCTCTCTGA
This sequence comes from Alisma plantago-aquatica, assembly GCA_963693085.1. Classification (NCBI taxonomy): domain Eukaryota; kingdom Viridiplantae; phylum Streptophyta; class Magnoliopsida; order Alismatales; family Alismataceae; genus Alisma; species Alisma plantago-aquatica. The sequence goes on along the minus strand of OY856411.1, from coordinate 928,671,757 downwards.
GCGTATGCACGACACACCAGTTATGTTTCTTCAGGTGAAAAATCCTCATAGAAAGTTTGGCATATTTGGGGTTGCTATGGCCATTGGTGTTCGCTATCAGCACGGCCGTAGACGAATCAGATTAAAAAATAGCTCTTTCGATATTATTTTTGTTTGCGATCTCCATTTCTAGGATTAGTCCTCTCAATTCAGCTTCAATCACATCCTGGGTGTGAATTTGCATAGAAGTCCCGCCTCTCCATTTTCCCATGTCATCCCTTGTGATTATCGCATAGGATGCTCGGTGTGACTTAACCGCAACATCAATATTAAATTTCAGACTATTTGAGCTTGGTTTGTGCCAATACGTCTGTGTGTTTGATCCCAGATGTCTTTCTGTATCGCCCCCGGTATTGGCGGATTGGATTTGGAGGATTACCTCCCTTAGGATGAACTGAGATTGTTGTTGTGGGGTTCTTACTTCATTTTAGAGAACCTCCTTGTTCCTGTAGTTCCAAATATGCCAGCAGGTGGTTAAGAAGAGGGTCACAATCTCCTCCATTTTCTGAAGTTGCTTCTGGAACCAGGTGATGAAGTAATTGTTAGTATGGAACTGAGTGTTGTCCCTATCATAGTGGAGTATCCTCCACATGGCCCTCGCCTTAGCATAGTCCCTTATCGCATGGATTAAGGACTCCTCTCCATTGTGGCAGCGGGGACATGTGGGATTGGTGCTGATGTTCCGCCTCACCCTACTCGTGTCCGTCAGGACAACATCATGCATAAATAGCCACACGCTCAATTTGATACTATTATATGATTAAGGTTCTTAATTTCTTTTCCATTAATTCATGGATAATGGAGAGGAATTAAGAGGTGAGGAAGATATCTTTGCATGCAAGGAGTTGAGGGGGGGGAGGTGGCACCAATTTTTGAATTAAAATATTTTTATAAGGCATTTTCTCTCTCATTGATTTTTCTTATAAAAACACCTTTTACAACTCAAATCATAGGATTTTTCGAATACACTTCTTCTCTTTGCTTGAAAAACAACCAAGGGAGCTTTGGAGGATCAGGAGGACAACCACCAACCTGTTGGTAAGCTTCTTGACTTCCTTTCACCTTAATTCCATGGTGGAAATCAAAAATCAATGCATGATTTCTTCTTATCTCGATCCCATCTTCATTTCTAACCATTCCTTTTCACTCAAAGCTTGAGGACGAGCCTTGGGATAGTGAAAGGAGTTGCATCCACCATTGTTGACGTGAGATTGAACCTTTGAAGCTCAATTGGAGGCAGGTTATATAACTTAAACCCATTACATTGTTATTCAATTATCAATCTTGCAATTATATTGATTCCTTCTTCTTCTTGATCAATTGCTTGTTGTAATTGATAATGTTATGAAATCAGTAGCAATATGAACTACATGAACGAAGGTTGATGATGATGACAACATCTTGGGCACTTTTCCCAAAGAAATTCTACTCCAATCAGTTTCAAGAAATTGTTCAATCGGTTTCAACAAAATTGTTTGAAATCAAACGATTTCATCAAACCGTTAGAAACCAAATGGTTTCAAACTATTTGGAAGGGTTGACCATTTGGAGATTATATGCTAGTGTTTATGGTTGATGACCCATTAAATCTAATTGATTGATTCCAAAGGGTTCATCAGTTGAAGGTTAATCAATTATCAAACCCTAATCGGGTTAAGTGCTGAAATTTCAATTGGTTGATTTAAAATTTTGGGTTAATTAACCCAAACGGTCTCAAGTCCATTTGGAGATCACCCAAATGGTCTCAAGACCGTTTGGAGGTCTAGGGTTGAGTATGGTTGAGTAATTGAAGATCTAGAGATATCAAATTGAAATGCAATCAATAGCTAAATTGATGATCAATTCAATGATCTAAACCCTAATTGAATTTCACAAATTTTAATGATGGATGGGGCAAATGGTCTCAAGACTGTTTGGAGGTCATCCAAATGACCTCAAGACCGTTTGAGGTCAGGTCATATCATAATTTGATGATGGTTCAATTATTTCAATGGAATTAGTTCCACAATATTAACCATTGATGGTTCCTCGATTTCAAAACCCTAATTGAAGGATTCTTGATTACAAATCCTAACTCAATTGGGTTTAAAACCCAAACTGATGGTCCAATTGAAGGATGATTCAATAGTTCAATTGATGAATGAATCATTGATTCAATAGTTCAATTGATGAATGAATCAATGATTCAATTGATAGTCGGTTCATTGATTGAAACCTTGAATTGATTAAGGGTTGAAAGACCTTTTTTGTCAATTCAGGTTTGAGAGGGTTTGGACCAAATGGTCTCAAGACCGTTTGGGTCCAAACGGTATCAAACCATTTGGAGACCCAAGTCCAATCAGTTTCAACACATTTCTTTCCCAAACGATTTCAAGGGCAATTTGCCCAAACGGTTTCAAACCATTTGAATTCTGAGAGACCAAGACCATTTAGGGTTTAAGTAATCAAAACCATTTGAGGTTCAACATGGTTAATCCATTTGGATATCTAATGTAATTGAAGACTCAATTGGTTGATCCACTTGGACACCTAATATAATTAAAGATTCAATTGGTCAATTCATTTGGATATCTCATGTAATTGAAGGTTCAATTGATCAAATCTTTTGGACACCTAATGTACTTAGACGATTGGTACCCTTAGTGGGATTAATCATTGATGCATATGATGCAATAATTCAATACATCATGCTAACCCTAAATGTATGTATTTGAATAAAGACTAGGCTCAATCTAATCAAGAATTGAGTAGTGGACATCCTGAATAGGATGAGAGAGAGATTCATACATGTAAGATAATCATGTAGCAATCAAGCCTAACACATTCAAAATAAGTGTGGTATACAATTAGGGTATGATCCTTGATAAAGAGATCATAAAACCCTAATTGCATTGATTGATGAACTCAAACCCTAATTTAGGGTAACTCTGAGTGAAACCCTAATCTAGGTTAACAATGTAACCCTAATTAAGGGTGATGACATGAGAAACCCTAATTCAGGGTATCTTGATGATAAACCCTAATTGGGATGAATAGTAATCCCTAATTATGGGTAATGGAATATGAAACCCTAATTTAGGGTATTTGTATGACAAACCCTGATTTGATGTGAATAGTAAACTCTAACCCTAATTTGGATGTTGGAATATGATAATCCCTGATGTGATGTGAATAGTAAACCCTAATTCTAAAATAGGGTGAAGGTGTGTGAAACCCTAATTCTGGATTATACTATATAGCATGAAACCCTAATCTTGGGCAATATGGTGATAAACCATAACGCTGATCTAGGTAATGGGATGTGTATCCCCACTTGACCTGAAATGGGAAATCCCTAACCCTAGTAAGGGAATAGTGGTGTTACCCTTGAATAGTGATGCTATATTTGTTTTGCATGGTGCTGATATGAAATTGATGTAACTATTATCATCTATACTAACAATGTTGGTATCATGAGATGATGATCATAGCCAGGTATGAGCTATGATGTTTTATTCATTAAAATTATTAATGGGCCTTAAGTTCCATGAGAGATGCTTGTGTAACAAGTATCATGTTTACCACGGTCAGATGACCTGAAGGTGATAGTTACCTGAAAAAGTGGTAACAATGCTCAGTGATGAGTTAAGGGTTTGAATACCCATAACCATATGATTATGGCATTGAGTTTGTGAAGGGATGAGTATTCCCAGTATTGAAATGAGGGACTGAGATCCCAATGTCTTATAAAGGCTGAGAAGTAACTGATGAAAATGGTACATATTTCTTTGTAGCATTTGTCCTAATAAGTTATGTTTGAAAACTTGAGTGATGCTAAAAGAATATGATAATGTACTTAATAAATCAAGTGAAATCTTTTCATGTAATGCTCTGACCATGGATCCATCATCGTCAGTAGCTGGTGATGGTTAAACAGGTTTTCCTACGGGATCTCCTGGAGTTCACATATTTTTGAATATGAGGGGGTTGATGGGTGAAAATATCCATACGTCATAATGGGGGAATTGATGGAAGGTAAACATTAAACCTCTCAATCCTTCATTATATGTGCCAGGATGGATGTATCACGAATCTCCTGATGATGTTAATACCGAATCGATGGAGGTAAACATGAAATCTCTCAATTGCAAAGAGAGTACAGCCGCCACTGTAACTCTATAGCGAAGATGCCACTATATCCTGGCAAGCTTTGTAGTAGAGACATAAGATGTCCTGCATATGATCTCGCACTGACCGAGATGTGGGAGGTCATGGAATCCAGCTCTTCCATTGACTTTGTATGGTACCAATTTTGATTTCACAATGGTCGGTTGGAGTATGAGCGGTATACCTCATCTCCTCAGAGCTTAAGTTTTATTGTAAAATGTAATCAACCGTGTAGCATATTTGCTTAAGATTGAAACATGAGAATCACTAGTTGATGTTATCTTGCTTAGTATACTCTTGATGGATAAATATTATATATGTCACTTATTCAATACTCAAGTTGCTTTATCAAGTTATAACTGAAATGCTAGAATAGGAATGTTGTTCTAATCTGCATAGATATTGATTTATCCACTGTTGAAATATATGATTCCACTGCTCAGTTTATTTCTACTAAACTGCAATAATAATGTTTTCAGAAGAGAGTTGTATCCCTCGCTGGGGCAATTTACAAATTGTCTCACCCCCATGGGATCCAACATTTTTAGGTAGACGCAGACAAAGAGGTAGAAACCCTATAACAGGGGAAGAGCAACAACAACAACAACAGGGACATCAGTGAAATCCAAGTGGAGATATTAGGTATCATGTGTAGTATATAGAGTCCTATGTGTCGTCTCTATACTCTCAGGTTCTAGGAGTTAGTGCTTTTAATAATTCGATCTGAGATTTTGGCGTTATGCCTCAAGGATTTTGTTACTTTTGCTTTTTTGCAAACCAATGATGTATATATATTCCTCGAGAAGAGATAGTGCAATGAATGTACTTGGTGAACCAGTATGTAAATATAATATTGTGGTTCTTGTTTAAAAGAGTTTTCCTGAGAATGGATCTCATTTTAAATGGTTTTAATTTTTAGTAATTTTCAGTAATCCGCTGTTAATAATTGCTTCCGCATTAGTTAATCTGATTAATTACGAGTTGGATGCCACAGTGTGTACTGGGAAATCGAAACAGAATTCCTTCTAATGGTCCTTAGATTATAAAAAAGGAATGTTGAAGTGTGATTGTGGAGCTTGAATGCTTGATCACTAGAATAAAGGAGAGGTTTCAAGATGAGATGCTAACTTAAATTCTTTTTTTTTAGTAAATGAAAATGGATTGTATGTAAAAAACTATTATGGAAATTGTGATCTTGACGTGAAAGGGATCAGTGGGGAAAAATGTTATTAGTATCACATACATTATGCCCTAGATTTTACATTTATGTCATTAAACATATCTCATATACCTGAGATGACGTCTGTAAGGTAGAGAGGCTTTATGCTCTTACTTAGATAGTGCTTGGTAACTCTAAGGAAGACTAGAGCATTTTACTTATTTCAAGTTCCCAATTAACCCTAAGATGTGGACAATGAACTGTTGATATGAGAACCTCACATGGAAACTTTTACTTGAGCATGCACTAATCGAGTAATTTTAGGGCAAACCTAATAGTAAATCTTGATAGGTCAAGATATAAGATATAGCTATCTATCTCCTAATACATGTTAGTTACCATTTGTTATTTCATGTTCATTGTATGAAGTTTATATCTATCATTACTTGCATGCTATTTGTAATTGTTTGATCAAATCTGAAACACACTTACTTTTTATCAGCATAAAAATGATTAGTTCATGTGGTCTTGTCTTGAACCTATTCCATGCACTCAGTGTGCTAATAAGTGGTTGTTATAACATGATTTTTCACATGTATTTATACTTATATTGGAATGCAAATATTAATTTGATAAGAAAATATTAGAAGGATTCATGCTATGTTTGTAAGTTTTGGTTTGAGAATGTAAGTTCTCCTTATGGAATGGATTTCATATGTTTTAATGTTTTCAATAATTCATTAATAGATATTGTATAAAGAAAGAAAGGAAAATCCAATAATAAAGTAATTATTAAAAGTAATGGACAATTGGTATTTTGAATATGGAATTATATGGAAAACTTTTGAAAAGATTAGGAAACTAATGAATTTTATTCAATTCAATCTTGTACTTAATGAGAAAACATTTCAAAATAAGAAATCTTGCCAAGATTGGGTGAGAAAAAGAGATAATTAACGTCTTAAATAAATCCAATAATAGGTAGACTTAGAGGCAAATAAAAGTATCATTAACTTTTATATCTTGGCCCCAAATCCTACCCATACTGATACTTAAGTGTTATAAACCTTCCTTTAAATTTTGGGATCAATTGATTAAAGGAGAGAGATATGAATTATTTAGTTTCTGCTATACTAAAATGGAATTAGGAAAATATGTATTAAATGTCAACAATTATAATTGGATTTGAAAAGAAAGACTCAACCCTTTATATTTCATGAGGCATGATGATTGTTTGATCAAGATATGACGACACTTGAGTCATCGTCTAGCTCAAATAGAAAAGGAAAGTCATGGAACAACATTGATGCATTTCATTTTTTATTTCCCTCTTACTCTAGTTTATGAGATCACCTAGAAACCCTCCTAACAGATTTGAAAGAGGGTTCTACACCAACCTACCCTAGGTTTTTCCTACTTTTAAAGGACATAAAGGTTTCCGCTAATTCTCAGACCCCTCGTCAGCCAATCCCTCCATGGCCAGACCTAGATAAAGGGATAGCAATCATTTTGAGACCACAAGTCGATCCGTGAGATTCTATGCAATTGAAAGATCATTCCCCTACCTCCAATTTCTACCTATAATCCTAATCTCTCTCTTTCTCTCTCTTAACTTGTCTCTGTACACTACCAAGGAATTCTCCTTTCCATTCTCTCTACTATGTTTGCCTCTGAGAAATTTATCACCACCCTTGGGTCCGGCGAGGTATGGCAAAGTGATCGACACCTATGCTTGCCTCCCAGGAAGCATGAAGCTCAAAGTCAACCATTGAGTTCACTACCTACTCATGAAGAAGGGATCCACAAAGGTTGAAGATGACAAGTAGTGAAAGGTATGATGACCTCAACTTTTTTGTTGACTACTAAATGGTAAATTCATCCTTTCTGCCCCTTTCTCACCATTTTCTCAGCTAAGCCACACGAGTGTGGGCGCTGACATGGCATGAGTCGATTGGCTCAGTCATGGCCCCATGACACACTTGCTTTACATAGTCTGCCACCTAAGTGGCGAGGCATGATTGGCCCAAAATTAATTACTTTCTAAAATTGTAAAAAAATGTAGGATAATCCAAATATAACAAATATATATATGATTTGATAAAAAAAACAAGGAATCCAATGAAATTGGTTCCATGACCTAATTATGTCTTGAATCCTAAAAGTATCTAAATACACAATCTTTAATGTGATAAATATATAAACCCTAGTTTCATAAATTTAATGAGCATTGCTTGGTTAAATGATCATAATAATTAAAGACAAATCTTTTCAGATACAAAGAGAATATTGGATCTAATTTGAGATTAAGAATTTATGATATCAAAATTAGGGTTTCTTTAGTTTAAAATCATTAAAATATGATAAATAGGGTTTTGGAAGCCTAATTCTAATGAAACCCTAATTTCACTTCAAAACCCTAACTTGGAACACAGGTCAGTCTTAATGATGGTTTGTGAACATAATAGTAATACTTGGGTGTTATGCATTAATTTCAGGGTGATTTCTTGGTTGTTTATAACTTCTCTTGTTTACTTGGACCTTAAGTCATCTCTAAAAAAGGTATGTGGTTACTCCTGTGACTATTCACCTTATCAACTTCCGTGCTTTCCAAAGTTTCCAGATTGGATTGCAATTAAAATGTTTGATTGTCAATTTACTTCCCACAATCTATAAAGTCACTATGAATATCATCTTATATAAATGTAATATGTTCAAAACCTATATAATCTCTGGTGAGTTAAATAGCATGGCGTGAAATAATTCATTACGTGGATGACATGTGATCAAGCCTAAAAAGGAAGATCACCTCAAGCCAAGCCCAAAAAGGAAGGCCTATGTATGAAACCAAGCCCCAGTGAGTTAAGGTTATAAATGTCAAGTATAGGTACCAAACCCTAAAGAGAGGTTTCCCCATAAAGGTGCTCCCCTAAAGAGAGGGAACACCATGAAGAATGAAAAGGATAAGGGTTGAGAGGTTAAAATAAGAAAATGCATGTCCACTTTTGTAACCATAATTGTTACTATGGTTGATTATGTTGTTACACCTACATGTGAATATTTAGTTTCCCCCACATACTTAGTATATCTCAATATACTGGTCACATTTTTGTTTCACTCCATTTTAGGTTAAACTTCAATTAATGATGAAAGATGGACATCCAGAGAAGAAGACACCAAAAGAAAAGATCTAAAGCTATTCTATAGGATTTAGATAGTTAGATTTATTCCTTGTTGCTACATTTAGATTTCCATTCCATGTAACTCCCTTTAGGAGATTCTATCTTTATATTGATATCAAACTATTTTTGATTCAATGAAATTTTTAGTTATTATTGGTTTTTTGCTAAACCTTGATCCTACATATATGATAATGGCCCTTGCCCTGTCGGTCCACCTTTCTTGGGGATAATAGGGGGAGGGGGTTGTTACAGTGGCAATTCAAAATTTTGTAGGTACTAATTTATCTTTAGTTCACCTAGATGGTACTCACCCACAATGATCTTTTCTTCACCATTCTAAGGTGGGGAATTCTCTTTCTATTGTAGGTTTGATGTATAGGTTATACCAGTACTAGGGAGTTTTGGGAGGGTGTGTGTACAACAATGATGTACTTTATCTTGATATGGGTCACTTGTGTAAATGTTACACCCCATCTCACAATTACCACTAATCATGATATTAGGGCATAAATTGAGTATTTAATGCAATACAAAGATCACCCTTAACTTTTTCTTCTTTTTCAAACTCTTTGTTTTGTTGCATCCAATCACATAAACAAACTTTACAAGAGAATTAAACTTTTATTTGTCTAATATAATCTCAACATTAATGATACACATCCATACATTCATTATGTTTCTCACACTTCCATGTACATACGACATGACAATCATTTGCATTCTCTCCTATTAAGGAAACAAACATACAAAACATCATTTACAACTCTCTCTAAGATCTATACAAGGACCTAGAGTGACAAGGACCGACTAAACTTAACTATACTCAGACTTAACTCTTGTGGCATATCTACTCTGATGCAATGATATCTTCTTCAAGTCCATGTGATTTCCCTAAAAATTTTGAGTAGAGGGGTGAGCCTACTTGCTCAGTGAATGAGTACTTCAAAGAAACAGTCTAAAGCACTGATATAATTACAGATATACTTTTGAGCAAATGATATCAATTATAACAGCAATAAGCTTTATAGAGATTGATCATTGACAATCATAAATATGGCATGATACTCTAAATATCTATAAGAGTGAATCAATATATGAAATGCTTGATTGATCATAAGGAGAACTAATAATTCAGAAACATACAAAGAATAATTGAATAACTATACACACTTGTTTGGCCTCTCATTCATTTTATTATGCCTTGATCATATGCAGTGTACTCTACATATGAAGACTCGTAATGCACTACGATCACACCGTACAAGACTTAGCAGACACACCCGAGAAATGCTAAGCCTGACTACTCTCCTGGTATGCAATAGATAAATGGCTCTCTAGCCTAAACTGGACTCCTCCTCTAACCTGAGCACACATGCAGAGAGTCAAGCCACCTCTTGTCTTTTCTGTACTCTAGTGCCACTAGGACTTATGGTTGATGTTGGACACTGCAAACAATAATTTAAGGAGACTTCCACTAGGGCTTCATCCCCCGTTCCACCTGATAGCACGTTCCGACCCCCGTATACTAGACGTTTCCAGGGTTAGGGCGTTTCACCCCTAAGGCGTAGACCTCACATAGGGGTTCTACAGTGTTCAGGGCTCCTAAGTCTATTATTTTATTATTCCTAGATAGCTCTTTCGGCATTGTACCCTTCTCTTACTTATACTTGACTCTGGTATCTCTATGGTGTCATGTCTACTTATTTGAAGTTATAATACAACATATATATCATTCTAAACTTGGTAGAGAAGTATATTCAAAACATTGTAATATACTGAGTAATCAACATACTATACATACAGGCAGACTAAAATTCTTAAATAAACATATTTCATGTCCACTTGGCACATACACACTAGAATCGTGCATATCAACCCAAATCTTGAGTTGCACATCTCATAACTCAATTAAGAGTTAATTACTTATCATGACAAGAATTATAAATAATAACTGATAACATTGATATCACAATACTTGATTCATTGTACACCCTACCCTTAGGGTTTCATTTAATCACCATAAATGCTACAAAGAAAGGTGTAATACATCTATCACGTACTTTTCAAATCTTTAAAACGCATGATACCTGGGATCTCAATCCCTTATCACATTACTGGGAATTCTCATCCCTTCACATCATTATCATGATTACTGGATCTGGGTATTCAAACCCTTAGATCATCACATAGCATTGTTACCTCTGTAACGGGTAACCATTACCTCTAGGTCCTTAGACCAAGGTATTCATTTCACTTGTTGTACAAGTATTCTCATAGCTCACAATTCCATCACACATCTTGTCACCTCTCACTAGGAAACAACTTATTCACATGGCTCCCATAAAGATTTCATGTGACATAAACATTCATTGAATAAAGACTACTATCAACAAATCATATAAAATCAATATATGTATGAAACCTTGGAAGTGAGTTGAATTTGGGGTTCCATGCCATTCACTAGGATATTGAGCATCAATAATAACATTGAATAAATAAAGTCTATCATGTTAAGAAAATCCCTTCAAATGGATTTCATGATATCTATTTGCAAATATCCAACTTTCCTCGCACCTAGGGTTTCACCCTCTTCACTAAGATATCAAACAAACGCTACTCACTTTAAATGAAATCCAAGATATTATCTGACATATATGTACTATGAATTTAGATAAACAATCATTCATAACCAAGGGGATCTAGATAAGCAATTTTCTCTACTTACTTATACATCAAATTTCAGTCATAGACAAATTCCCTATATTTCAGTTTACTCTTATAACCTCTGTGAATACTTAGGGAATTCTCATTAGGATGTATTGTATACATTTCTAATATTATTTTATCATCTGAACTTCATCCAAATAGAGGAAGAATCCATTTCAAATCAGTTTGCAATAACTTAGAACAAATAGAGAATTCAGGGTTTGTAGTCGCATACTAGCAATTAAAGATTATAGATGAATTAACAAATTTTCGTGAAATATACTATTTAAAGGAAGTTACCACTCACCCTAAGGTGTGACAACACCTTAAAAACGTATCCCATATCTGAAAATCTCAAATCCATATCAAATCCCTAGCAATTCACCCAATTCTTCTTCCTTTCAACTCGGAAATCCTAAAAATGTGGGATTATGAAAAAGAGTGAGAAAAGGGGAAGTTTTGATACCATTTTGGATCAAATCAGAGGAGGGATAGAATTTTTACATGTAAGAGAAGATTCACCATGAAACTATATCCAAAGAAGCTAAACTTACATGATTTCATCATTCCTTGGACCGCAAAACCCTAGGTCAACATCTCCATCAATTTCTCCTCTCAAACCCTAACTCTCTCTCTCTAAGATTTCATTTCTCTGGAATGAATCACGAATTATGAGATCTCCTTGTGTGTTAGGTTGACCATATGGAGAAATTGAGCTGCTTGGGTTAATTTCACTTTGACCTCTACTATACTTTTTCTTATTTCAGCAATTTGTTTGTCATAAAACGATTTTTGTAAATTCGTGTATTTAAGAGAACAAACCTCCCCTAAAAATTATAATAATTTATCATATTGTGTATAATTGAGATGCAAAGCATCAGTGAAATTTTGAGATCATTACAAGCTTCCATTAAATAACTAAAAATCTAATAGTGCACTACTATCCATAATTCTGCAGAAATGTCAGTTACTGTAAATCATCTACTGATAAGGTCTAAACGCATCAAAAAATTATGAAACTTTTACAAGTTATTTATGATTAAGTTTAAGATCTCAATTTAAAATTTTATATCATTTGGAGTTACCAATAAATAAGTAAAAATATAACACTACACTGCTGAAAAGCACTCAGTCAACATTTTGGTCGATGTATAGTTCGACAAAGAACCAGATTCAATGAACACTCAAAAATTCTGAAATTTTTCTCCAATATGAATTATTTAGTTATACATATCATATACAAAATTCAGTTAAATTAAAACTTTTTAGAAAATATGAAAAATCATTTACCACACTGCTATCTTGATCAAATTCCATATTCATGTACTATCAAAACCCTAATTTCAGCCAACTAGGGTTTATATATGTCAAACCCTAATTTCTCATACAATAGAACACTTAACGTTCTTATTAGGTTTAAAACATAATAATTGAATTATCATCATTAATTAGATTTAAGAAATTATCAATCCAATTAAGCATATAATCATCCAGGTAAACCCTAGTTTACCAATTAAACTCGGATACGGTCATAACAATTCTCCCACCCTTTAAAAGGTTTCGTCCCCAAAACATAAACATGCAAGAAAAGTACTTTCAAGGTTTATTTTAAGCTTCTAAAATCTTACATGTCATTATATTCTTGTATTTCATACTAGAATGCAGTTTTCAACATTAAGTCCTTTATTTCTTTTCTAATCACAACATGTTAAATCATGACTGCTCAATGATAACAAATGAATTCTTTATGTCACAATAAATCATAGGATAGAGAGAGAAACAACCATTTCAATATTTTTATACTCTTGAGGTGTTACCTCAACATTGATAATTTGATCCAACTATCTCAATTCATACGACTCAATATGTACTATTGTTATGTATTACCTCTAAATCACAAAAGATAGTTCACCATGTTGTTTTGAATTTTACTATTGTGCTACTCAAATAGCAAAACAGTCTTGAGTTGGAAGACTAGATTCAACAACAATTGTGCAATATACTCACAACATCCCCATTGGATCATGGATGCATAAGGTGAAGCATTACCATCACATTCTATACTATTCTCAAGTATGAACCCACACATAATTCAAGGTGTAACCATCGGGTTATAGAATATTAGGGTTTCAACAATAGTAACAGAGTACTCCATGATTGTATTAGTCATTCAAAGACTATTCATACCCAATTACCATCACTTAGTTATATTAAAGCTAGGTATAACAAGCTATACCTCATTAGGGTTACATATCAATACAATATGGTTATCATCCCTTCTATTCATATGAGTGAATAGGTAAGACTACCTTATTCAGGGTAACCCTCCATTTGTTTTATCATCATTTGGACCATATCACCATACAATAATTGTACAATACTAAGATGGATTATGGTATGAATGAATACAACTATCAGACACCTGAAATTAACATATTGCTTGTACATGTACACTGAAATCATACGTAGAACCAATTTACATCCCTTAATATACCTTCAAAAAATTATACTTCTAAAAACAAATTCACATATTACTAAAATCCATTGTTTTCTCTTATCTCTCTTCTCATTCATTACTACTTACTTTTTGCTACTTATCCTTCTCATTTTAATCATGTAGATTAAACATCCCTAAAATTGAAACATACACGCTAAGAATAGATTATTCATCATTCTTGATATCACTACAAGAATTTGTTTTAGATTACACTTTTCTTATCTTGCACTTATTCTTTTGTTCAAAACACACTTGTTACATTTCAAATTTATTTCTTACCCCTTGCTCTGAATAATTTTCATATTATTCATCAACCTTTCAGATTAGCTAGGATTACTATCAATGCTAGTTTACTTCTCATAGTGCAAATCGCATGATCATGTTTTATAGAGATGCTAGTATTCAAGGTCAAATCACTAGTGACAACCCTTGAACTACTACAACTCTAAACATTCTAGGGTTTGGTCCTTATCAGTAACATGACATTGTTGTGTGTAACTTTTCTCCCTTAATTTGAAAGTCAAACTTTGTATCTCACAAGTTTTACTAAAGTCTTCTTTATCTTATCGATTGAATTTCCTTTCTCTTACTAGGCCATTTAGATAGATTACATTCTCAATTACGCTACTAGGGTTTCATCATCATATTGTGTGTCATTATTACATTCCTTAGATGTCTCTACCACGATGGTTATGCATCATATATGATTCATTTTCTTATCACTTCATTCCCACATTGCTCTCATTAAGGAAGATATGGAAGAGAAGATGATTTTGAGACTTATAATTCTTATCTTCAAACATTCAATAATACATTTCTCATATGTAGGTTTAATTAATTATCAACAAGGATACTTGACTAATTAGGACTTTATTGAATCTTGCAACCTCTTCCTTTTATAATTTATATTACTCCATTATGTTTCAAACCCTTCTTTACTTTCCATAATCCCCTTACCATATACTACTACTCCACATGTCATCTTTAACTTCTAGTTTTCTCTTATGATCATGTGGCTTCTTTTATGTGTATGATCAAGTATACCATGTTGCATATATTTCCTTTTATCCTTCTACTAATGTGAAGTTGAAATTCTAAATCAATAATCTCTCTACTAGTTTCAACTCATGTTTAATACATTACATATTCTTCATTTTAAATCAAACGGCTCATTCATGAGTGAAACATAGTTTCTCTTTCAATCAAGTTTTTACTTCCTGAATATAGTCTACCTTTGTATGACTTATTCATTTATTTAGTTACACTTTTGTTCTTCTTTTATAAACTAGTTTGTTGTTCTATAAAGACTTAGAATCCAAAGGCAGTAAGGATGAATGTATTAAACTTATTAATAAAGGTATACATTCCATGCTCTCAATTATATCATAACCCTCATTCCTTAATCAAGCTCATTTATCCAACATTTCTCTTTGTTTCAACTCAGTTTCTTATCCTAGTTTTATGATTTACATGCTTATCTAGTTCTCTTCACTTGAACTCTTTTGAAGACTCTTCACTTCTATGTACTTATTGCATACTTACCTCTTTTCTTCTATTTTCCCTTTACTTTAGAGTACATAAAAACATTGTACTCGGTTATTATCCATTCCTCATGATTGATTCTTACTATCTTAGCCCCTTACATACTTTTCTCATATCTTTTCCATATTTCATATTTAGAGTTCATATAATACTAATAATTAAACTTAATCTGAACCTTATGGCGTGTTGCTTTATTCCCAATTAAGGGTTTCTCATATGAAGCCCCAAAGTTGGATCTCAGATATCAGTTCCAACTGATTCTTAGTTATCCCAGTCTTTCCCTTATACTTCAAAATCTTAGAGTATATACACTCATACTAGAATTTGGATCTAATCTATCCAAAATTTACTCTTGTTATGTTACTAATAGGAGTCATTCGATCCCATTAATGCATCCTGCCAGCCAGACCAGGCCGAACCTGCAGTCCTGAAGCCAAGAGCTACTCAGGATTGCTCAACTCCTATTCATCTCAAATGTGTGGAAGAAAACTTATCCACTTAGGAAAGCTCATTCAAAGATAATTTCTAGTCTATTTGATACAAATAATGTAATCAATAAATGCTACAACTTCATAGTGTACAACAAATCTTAAAGACCCATATATATTTCAAAATACTGAATATCTGAATTCAAACATATAAGAGATTTTATATTCATATCCAATAGAACAACAATATGAAATGAAAGTCCTATCGCATTTTATATTTATGCTCTTAATTAATTTTACTTATCTTGTTTCTAAACCTATTATTTCTAGGGTTTCTCTCTAGCCCATCCTTCCACTGTATACCTGGAAAGGGTATACATGAAAGAATAGACAGAGTAGCTTGATACTGGTTGATCCAAGTACTCAGATACCAGGCCAGGATATCCAAATACTCAAATCCCCTGAGCTAACATCATAACATATCCTATTTGCCACACTTATGACTCTAACTTACTAACTTAATGGTCCCTGACGACTCAACCTAAGCTCTGATACCAAAGTTGTTACACCCCGATCTCACAATTACCACTAATCATGAGATTAGGGCATAAATTGAGGATTTAATGTAATACAAAGATCACCCTTAACTTTTTTTTATTTTTTAAACTCTTTGTTTTCTCGCATCCAATCACATAAACAAACTTTACAAGAGAATTAAACTTTTATTTCTCTAATATAATCTCAGCATTAATGATACACATCCACACATTCATTATGTTTCTCACACTTCCATGTACATATGACATGACAATCATTTGCATTCTCTCCTATTAAGGAAACAAACATACAAAACATCATTTACAACTCTCTCTCAAATCTATACAAGGACCTTGAGTGACAAGGACTGACTAAACTTAACTATACTCAGACTTAACTCTTGTGGCAGATCTACTCTGATGAAATGATATCTTCTTCAAGTCCATGTGATTTTCCTAAAAAAAATTAGTAGAGGGGTGAGCCTACTAACTCAGTGAATGAGTACTTCAGAGAAAAAGTCTAAAGGACTGATATAATTACAGATATACTTTTGAGCAACTAATATCAATTATAACAGCAATAAGCTTTAAAGAGATTTTTTCATTGACAATCATAAATATGGCAGGATACTCTAAATATCTATAAGAGTGAATCAATATATGAAATGCTTGATTGATCATAAAGAGAACTAATAATTCAGAAATATACAAAGAATAATTTAATAACTGTACACACTTGTTTGACCTCTCATTCATTTTATTATGCCCTGATCATATGCACTGTACTCTACATATGAAGACTCGTAGTGCACTACAATGACACCATACAATACTTAGTAGACACACCCAAGAAATGCAAAGTTTGACTACTCGCCTGGTCTACAATAGGAAAATGTCTCTCTGGCCTAAACTGGACTCCTCCTCTAACCTGAGCACACAGGCGCAGAGTCAAACCACCTCTTGGATTTTCTGTACTCTAGTGCCACCAGGACTTCTGGTTGATGTTGGACACTGCAAACTATAATTTAAGGAGACTTCCACTAGGGCTTCGTCCCCCGTGCCACCTGATAGCACCTTCTGACCCCCGTATACTAGACGCGACCAGGGTTAGGTCGTTTCACCCCTAAGGCGCAGACCTCACATAGGGGTTCTACGGTGTTCAGTGCTCCTAATTCTATTATTTTATTATTCCTAGCAAGCTATTTCTACATTCTACCCTTCTCTTACTTATACTTGACTCTGGTATCTCTATAGTGTCACGTCTACTTATTTGAAGTTATAATACAACATGTATATCATTCTAAACTTGGTAGACCATTATATTCAAAACATTGTAATATACTGAGTAATCAACATACTATACATGTAAGAAGACTAAAATTCTTAAATAAATAGATTTCATATCCACTTGGCACATACACACTAGAATCGTGCATATCAACCCAAATCTTGAGTTGTTCATCTCATAACTCAATTAAGAGTTAATTACTTATCATGACAAGAATTACTAATAATAATTGAGAACATTAATATGACAATACTTGATTCATTGAACACCCTACCCTTAGGGTTTTATTTTATCACCATAAATGATACAAAGAAAGGTGTAATACATCTATCACGTACTTTTCAAATATTTAGAACACATGATACCTGGGATTTCAATCCCTTATCACATTACTGGGAATTCTCATCCCTTCACATCATTATCATGATTACCGGATCTGGGTATTCAAACCCTTAGATCATCACATAGCATTGTTAACTCTATAATAGGTAACCATTACCTTTAGATCCTTAGACCAAGGTATTCATTTCACTGTTTGTACAAGTATTCTCATGGCTCGCAAGGCCATCACACATGTTGTCACCTCTCACTAGGCAACAACTTATTCACATGGCTCCCATAAAGATTTCATGCAACATAAACATTCATTGAATAAAGACTACTATCAACAAATCATATAAAATCAATATGTGTATGAAACCTTGGAACTGAGTTGAATTTGGGTTTCCATGCCATTCACTAGGATATCATGCATCAATAATAACATTGAATAAATAAAGTCTATCATGTCAAGAAAATCCCTTCAAATGGATTTCACGATATCTATTCCCAAATATCCAACTTTCCTCGCATCTAGGGTTTCACCCTCTTCACTGAGATACCAAACAAACACTACTCACTTTAAACAAAATCCAAGATAGTATCTAACATATATATACTATGAATTTAGATAAACAATAATTCAAAACTAAGGGGATCTAGATAAGCAAATTTCTCTATTTACTTATACATCAAATTTCAGTCATAGATAAATTCCCTATATTTCAGTTTACTCTTATAAACTCCACAAATACTTAGGGAATTCTCATTAGAATGCATTGTATACATTTATAATATGATTTTATCATCTGAAGTTCATTCAAACAAAGGAAGAATCCAATTCATATCATTTTGCAACAACTTAGAATAAATAGACAATTCAGGGTTTGTAGTCGCATACTAAGCAATTAAAGATTATGATTGATTTAACCAATTTTCTTGTAATATACTGTTTAAAGGAAGTTCCCACTCACCCTAAGGTGTGACAACACCTTAAAAACGTATCCCATATCTGAAAATCTCAAATCTGTATCAAATCCCTAGCAATTCACCCAATTCTTCTTCCTTTCAAATCGGAAACCCTAAAAATGAGGGATTATGAAGAAGAGTGAGAAAAGGGGAAGTTTTGATACCATTTTGGATCAAATCAGAGGAGGGATGGAATTTTGACATGTGAGAGAAGATTCACCATGAAACTATATCCAAAGAAGATAAACTTACATGATTTCATCATTCCTCAGACCGCAAAATCCTAGGTCAGCATCTCCATCAATTTCTCCTCTCAAACCCTAAATCTCTCTCTCTAGGATTTCATTTCTCTGGATTAAATCACGAATTATGAGAGCTCCTTGTGTGTTAGGCTGACTATATAGAGCAATTGAGCTACTTGGCTTAATTGCACTTTGACCCCTACTATACTTTTTCTTATTTCAGCAAATTTGTTCTGTCATAAAAAGGTTTATGTAAATTCGTGTATTTAAGAGATCAATACTCCTCCAAAAATTATTAGAATTTATAATATGGTTTATAATTTAGATAAAATGCTTCATTTAAAATTTGAGATGATTCCAAGCTTCCATTAAATAATTAAAAATCGAATAGTTCACTACTATCTAGAATTCTACAGAAATGTTAGTTACTATAACTCATCTACTGATTAGGTATTATTGAATAAAAAATTTATGAAAATTTTACATGTTATTTATTATTTAGTTTCAGATCTCCATTTAAAATTTCATATTATTTGGAATTACCAATAAATAACTAAAAATAAAACACTACACTTCTGAAAAGTACTCTGTCAGCATTTTGGTCGAAGTATAGTTCGACCGAGAACCACATTCAAAGAACACTCAAAAATTCTGAAAATTTTCTCCAATTTGCACGATTGAGTTATCCATATCATATCCAAAATTAAATTAAATACAAATTTTTAGAAAATAGTAATAATCATTTACCACACTGCTATCCTGATCAAATTCTATATTCATGTACTATCAAAACCCAGATTTCAGCCAACTAGGGTTTATATTTCTCAAACTCTATTTTCTCAAACAATAGAACACTTAATGTTCTAATTAGTTTTAAAAAATTCTAATTGAATTATCATAATTAATTAGATTTAATAAATGATCAATCCAATTAAGCATATAATCATCCATGTAAACCCTAGTTTACCAATTAAACTCAGATACGGTCATAACAGTAAATATAGTAGTATAACTTTATACTTCATGTTGTACTAGAGAATTTATCTTGAACAATATTTACATCAAGGTTTTTCTTATATATGATCTAATGAAAACTATTACAATTTTAAATTTCTTATATCAATTCTAGAAATGGAATAAAAAAATTATTTGTATTTTCATATTATGAAATGTTTTGATTCTAGGATTAATTTCTAATATGTGGATTAGTATGGGTAGTTTTGATAACCCCATGGGGTCTCATTTGTGGGTTCCACATTAGAGGTCCCCAATTTATATGTGAAGGTTCAAGTCGGGCCTAGAAATGATATCCAATAGCCTAGACATCATCTTTGTCCTAGGAAGCCTAATGTGGGAAGCTCGAATGGGTTTAGGAAACCAGACTTGGGTTAACAAAAACCAACCCAATATTATCCTCACTGAAACATGGCCCAATTGCACCTAAACTCAGTCAAGAAGGGCACCGACTTAACAAAACCTCTCTTCCTCTCTCCTAGCCTAGACACGCTCAACCTCCCCATGAATCTAACCCTAGTTCACTAGAACTTGTCTAGGTTCATGACCCAACATGTTGTAACTCTCTCTCTTATTGAATAGTCAAACCTTGAGCTAGGCACAGATTCACATGAACTCGACCAATTCAGGCCCAATGACCAAAAACATGCCTTGAATTCATGTGAATACGGTATACATAAAGGTCCATCAAAACCATAACAGTTAATAAGGTTAGAAACCCTAGTTCAAGGAGAAACAAACCAAAGATGATCGTATACACATACATATGACTATCAAATGTCTATGTCACACATGTAATGCAAGGTAAAGTAACCTTAATCATAAGCTAATCAATGATTTTCTTTATCTCATATGGATCTACTGGAGTAAGTTCTAGTTAATCATGGAATTAAGACAAAAGAATGAGATTAGGGAAAGAAATTATCAAGATATTATAATACTTTGCTAATATTAATATTCAATTACTAATTTGGTGTTTTGTATCAGTAATTTTAATGAACAATTTCAACTCTAAACTTAATTATAATGTGTAATGTATTAGTTGATAATGTCATCATATGTGTTACATTGATTTATTTTTATATGATAATTATGTTATAAACAATATTAAACTATATCTTATTATATCACTATTGTTAATGTTGAAGTATATATATTTGCACATACTATCCTAAATCAAAATAATTTAGGCCATTAAATAGACATTGTACTATAAAGAATATAATCCACACAAAAATTACGCTTTGTGTGACAAAACCATAAGGCATTTATGGTAAATAAACATACATAATATATTTTAATAGGGTTGTAGAGGAAAACCTCAACTCTATATAAGTATAGGGCTACCAATAACATTTCACTAGTTGGGTGTGTTTTGTTTTCATATATATTTTGTATCTAAGAAAAAAATAATAAGATTACATGTCATTTTCATTATCACAATGTTGTGCCAAATTGCCAAAGATTTATGATTATGCTTATGCGAGGCCAATATAGCTCTTGGAGCAATTCGTAAGGGCATAAAGCTTTTTAGTAGAGAAAAATGGTATGAACAAATATGAGGAAGGAAAAAGGTTGTGAGGAAAGTGATTGAAATATAATCTATTGATAGATGGTGATAAGTCATAGGTAGGAATGAGAATAAAAAGAGAAGTAGGTGGTGATGGGTATATAGAGAGAATGGATTGGGTGAGAAAAAATACAATGGTGATGTAAATGGTGATAAATAAATATTTCAATAAACAATAGGAGGAGAGGGTCAAGAGAAAGATTTGTGAGGAAGATGATTGAAGGAGGTGTAATGAGTGGTGGAAAAGTCAAGATCTTATTTCTTATAAGAGAACCATGTGAACAAATGGTTCAATTGTAAATAGGAAGATGATGGAAAGAGGTTTGATGATCTTTGGATGAGCCAAGAATCTTTTCCATAAGGGACAACATTCACATTGATGGCTTAAATATATGTTTTAATATATTTTGAAACATGTCACAATGCAAGTTTTCATACTAGGAGTCATATAGAAATAAATATATGTTCTTAATAAAATATTGATTGAGAATGATACCCTATATTTAAAGTTTTGTATGCTATAAATTATTGAGTTGAACCAAATACATTAAATGAGAAAATATCAATAATGAAATACAATGGGAAATCAAATAACATGTGTATTTACCTATTTTTAAGATGTTCTACTTCATTATGTGGTTATATATGTAGCATGTCTAGTCCAATAACATAAAAAAATATGATAATGTAATATCAATAAGAAAAAAATTACTAACTCAAACATCAACCAAACTAGACCAAACTGAAAACACAGACATGTCACATGTTATTAAGGCATCTCAAGAGATTATATTAAGGTTTAAGCATCTTATGAAGCAAAGCAAACAAAATCAAGCACAAAGCTAGGTCAGGGGTCTTACATCCATAAACCCATAACAAGGATTTTGTCCCCAAAATCCTATGTGAGAAGAGACGGGTAATTCCTACGTGAATCATCCTCAAAATCCCATGTGGCTGCCTCTACGCCAAAGTGATGCCAAAAAACCTTAACCAAAAAGATATCCTTATTTTTCATCTAATACACCCTTCTGTCAAGGATCAACAAGGGACCCTCCACATATGACATATCTTGATCTATCTCAACCTACACTAGCTACAAAACCAACTCAGTGGTAGGGTGATACTTCCTTAACATCAAAACATGAAACATTGGATGCAACCTATGAAAATTAGGTGACAACTTGAACTTATAAGCCACCTTCCCAACATGAGCAACCATAGGGTAAGGTTCTATAAACCTAGGATCTAACTTACCCTTCTTTCCAAGCCTCAAAACACCTTTCCAAGGAGAGACCTTGAGATACACTTTGTCTCCCACTTGGAAAACCAACATCCTAAGACAGTTATCAGCATAAGACTTATTCCTATCATGGGATTCCTTCAAGTGTTGTATTATCGTCTTAATCTTCTCTATTGTTTGATGTACAAGCTCAGGACCTAGAAGATGATATTCACCAGTCTCATACCAACACAATGGAAATCTACTATGTCTTCCACACAAAGCCTCATATGGTGCCATGTTAATAATCTTCTGATAGTTGTTATTGTATGAAACTTCTATCAAACTGAGATGCACATACCAACAACCCAAAAACTACAAGTCACAGGCTCTCAATGAATCTTCCAGCGTATGTATGGTCCTCTCAGACTATCCATCTGTCTGGGGGTGAAACATGGTTGTATGCAGATGCTCCCAAAAGTGACTAGTAAACTGAGGACCTTTGTCAGACACAATGGTAACTAGGATATCATGCAAACGTAATATCTCATCAATATAAACATGTGCTAACTTCTCAATTGTATAGGTTGTCTTCATAGGAAGCAAATGTGCTGATTTGGTCAACCAGTCAACGATCACCCAAATGGAATCATGGCCTTTGTCTGTCCTAGGAAGTCCAACCACAAAATTCATCATGATATGATCTCATTTCCACTGCGGTATAGGTAACAGTTTTAAAATCCATGTATGTTTCTGTTGCTTTGCCTTAACCTGTTGAAGAATCTATCATCGATAAAGGAACCCAAAATTACTAAAAATTAGGGAAAGAATGTACATGTTGTTCTTTGGTCACAAGAAAAACCTACTTTTGTAATGGGATTTATAATAAAACCCTACCACTAGTTGCAACTATTCCCCTTACCCTTTCAAGTCCATGGCAACCAAAATGGGGTCACGAGGAAGTGGCATCAAAATTTAGTACATGAGGGGTCTCCAAAATGTGTTTGGTTGAGCATGTCAAATATGGGTCAACGTGTCATCATCTACACCTACACTTTATGCAAGAAAACTTTCATGAGGAAGTAGGTGAAAATAATGGAAATGACATTCACTCATGTAATTGACTTGGGTACAAAGGACGAGCATAAAAAATGAATATTGCAATTAAAACCTAACCAAAGCTCCCTTCAATCTAAATTGAAGGGTTTTTGAGGTACCACATATGCCACAATTTTAGACTTTCAGCCAAATAAGAAAACCACCATACATCTAATTAGATTTCTTTATATGTTAGGGAATGCTAATTTTATACACATAATTCAATAAAAGATATGTATTTGGTTCTTCAATACATTGTATCTTGATCCTAATTAAATAATGATAATTACTAATATTGTCAATTTGTGTATTTTCACATAGTTATACACTAATGTAAACTATTAGGTGATCAATACAATGATTTTTGTCATTTATATATAGTAGTTTCTTTAATCAATTTCCTTAATTATGAGAGCTAGTGTAAGGTCCTCACATGTATATTTAAGCATAAAATAAGACAAAGTTACACCATCAAAAAATTTCCAAACTTGAATATCCACAACATGACAATTAAATTCCAAATTAGTTTTTTAGAGGCCATCAGACTTACCATTTTCGTGCTAAGACAATATTCAAGTAAGTATGTTCTAATCATAATAAAAATTGGAGTATCTCTAGTGTAGGTTATAGTGTATATGCATGTCATAAGACATGTATGTATACATGTAGAACTACTATTTGTAACATAAATATCTCCTCACTTAAAAGATATTGTCGTTGCAATATTTATTTGGAGTTCAACCAAGGAATCTCTATGTATCAATGTGTCATCTTTTCAACTCTCATGTGACATCATCAAGTCCATGGTGCTACTGTTGAAATTTGACCAGCTAATTCTCGTCATTTAGTTGCTTGACCTTTGTTTCGACATACTTCATAAGAATCCATTATTTTCCTTAGCAACTATACATGGAAGACATTGTTTATGTGAGTAATGAGGTAGGTAGATGAAATGAACCAAGGATGCACATTAAAAAATCATATACAATATTTGAAGGTTACTAGTTAACAATATCTTGTCTGCTTATTTAAAACAAACATGATAAGGTATGAGTTGTCAAAAAATATGTTTACATATCTACACCCCAAATACATGTGGTACCCAACCTGCCAACCTCACCAGCCTTTCTATTTTTCATGAGGAAAATTTGCATTAACCAGAGTTGTTGCTCAGGTCGTCACCCTTTACTTGTCTATTATTGTTGATTATTATCCTTTCATAGTGGTAGTACCTACTTCATAGATATCTAGAAGAAAATGAAGGGAAAAATATGAAGAGAAGACTGAAGAACCCCAAGTGAAATGGTATTAGGGCATACATAGAACTATTACTTTCCCATACTTCCATCACTCCCATGAAAAAAGTTGTCTTTTCTCTACACGTTAGTATTCACATGAAGATATTTGTGCCTTCTTTATTGTCTTTGTCCCTGCTCATCATCCTAAAAGCAATGGGAAATACAATATAAAGTTGTTTTGTAAATGATATTTTATGACCTTATGTTAAATACCTCCCCACACTAACTAAATTTAAACATGAGTTACCCGATATTGGATATTATATCTATATATCTTCCTGCTCCTTGCTTAAGTTATATATGGCTTTGTGATACCTAAATATAAGGTGAAATACCCACTACTCTCTACTTAACCTAAATGTGTCATAACCTACCATTCACCCTTTCACTCCCAAGTCATCCAGTCTATAGCTATTTTTTGAGGGATTTTTTGTGTGATGTGCGTTTATGAGTGCAATTGTGTAATTTGATTTGCACATTATGTATGGATTATTCTTCTACTTGAGTGCCTTTGCACAATACTTCCACAAATATTCCTCGGAATAGGTTTAAAATCTCAATTGGCATTGTGCATCCAAAGGGTTGTTATTGGGGTAATGCACAATTCTAAAAGTAATAAATAGTCAACCAAGACCTGATACAACATGCTTGAGTTTCTAAATTTTGTCCTATCCAGCCATCTAGAAATTATTTGTGTAGTACCCACGCTCTAATTCTATTCTCTCATTCTCCATCCACCTAAAACTTGTAGTAGGAAGCCAGCAGCGGGGAGGGTTCGTTCTTCCTCTAACAAGACTTGAACAAGGGTCTTTTGTCTCCTCTGGACAATCATAATACAGCCAGTGGGTCAGAATCATCTGGCTTCCATGATTTCCAGTCACGAAAACATGGAGAGGGTTGTCTTCCACAAGAAACTGTAACCGCATGGGGAATAGAAAGAACCTAGCACCGTCTAATCACCTTAATAGGTAGGATCCACAATCCTCAGGGCTGATCCATGGTTTCTGAAAGGGTCCCCCAGACCATATACATTATCAAGAGGGCAATGTGACATCTCTTTAATTTGACCCTATGTTATGGATCATATTCTTTGGTCTTGGTTGATCGAATCCTCTAATATACACACTATTTTGTTATTTCAATCTTCAAAATATTTCTCTAGGAACCTCATATTTCATGAAATTTTAGGACTATTTTTATTATCATCCAAACTACATACCATCCAATTTTTGCATCATAATACCAACATTTGACCAATCAATTAGATACATCAAAGAGGCATATACTTATGGATCCTAATCAGGATATCAACATCAATTAGCTTCCTTGCTTAGCCAAAACATTTAGAACTCTCAAAATTACCCAAACACGTGTGACTTCACTTAATTCATTGAACATTTAGGCATTCTAAAAGTTTATTCCATCAAATCCTACATACCTTAAAAGAAATTTCTTCCTCAAAATTAAGACACAAATCAAGTCCATCATATCATATACATCTTACAAGAAATTTCATCCTCAAAATTAAGTTGTTAAGGATAGTGGTGATCTATGGGGCCAGTCGTCATTCCTAAAACCCTACTAGATCCTAGGGTAGTGGGCCCGATGTTACAGATCTCATTTAACTTACATATCTGGTTGAAAACATAATTAGTGTCTTGATCATTTGATTCACCATCTTATAATGTCATTGTTATTCATGTGTATGCTTAACCATCATACATAAGACATATTAACATATAAATAGGTTTCTATCATGTGATGTCATATATCACATCTTGATATTAGATCATGTTCTTACATATATTACATCATGGTTGCGCTAAAGAAACTTATGTGAGTGGCTCATCAAACATATATTAAAACTTTATCTAGTCTAATTGAGGTTCACCTAACCTTTATCATGAGGGTAGTTACATGCTCAGTCTCTCTAAACTTACTCAACTCTACGAGTGTCATATATGCAAAAATTTTATCTTCCCTCTCAGGTCTAGGGTTCTCAAGGCTACCTCATTGGCACTAGTGATAAGATCTAGCCGCTCAAGAGCGAACCAAGTAAGACATGATACACCATTCTCTTTATAGGTTCTCTACCCACGATACATGCATACCCAAAACTCTCTTCTATATGCAACCACTAGATTCCTACAAGGTACCATCTACTCGAGCTTGAGGCTTTACACAAACTTTCATAGTTTCCTCCTCTAGGGTCTTGGAACTCTCTCCCTCACCCAGATTGTAGGTTCTTGTATTCATATACAGGTGCACATATATAACCAACCTCTCTCTATCTCTAGTGTTTGGTCCTCTGAAGGACATCTAGGGTTCAAGAAATATATATGAATCATTTATTAAGTAAGTCAACTCATTCACTAAGGAGTAGTCTAGTTTAGGACATATCATAACACATATTTCTCATAATTTAAATATCTTGGAGTTTAGGTTCTCTGACCTTATCCCTCTAGGTCTCACTCTCTATAGAGTTAACCCTATAACTGGTCCCAACACTAGAGGTCCTCATTTGTCAAAGAGATTGAGTCTCATGTTGACTCAAATCTTATCTTAACTTATCTTATCTTATCTCATCTTACAAAAACATAAATACTTTCATCATAAAAGCCTACCACAAATCCTCAAAATTGAATCTTAATCCTTAAAGATAATATTTTTCATCATAAACCATCTTATATCATCTATATAAGAGTTACATCATATCACCAAAACTTATTTCATCTATTCTATCTATCATATATTCTAATAGAGCTTTAGACATCTAATCTAGAACTACTCTCTCTTCTAGACTGATGTCATTCACTTCCACTTAGCTTGCATGACCACCTCCTACTCGTACATGTGTGGGGACACATTTTTGTATACTTACATATATAATAAAATATTATACAGTTTTTCTTTGATAAAACCTGCATCATAGAAAACTAACAAGGTTTGATCCGATTGGAATCAAAAACCAAATCTAGAAAATGAGTGTCCCACACATAGTAAGAGAGCACAATGTCATGAAAACTAGTGAAAAGGGTGAGAACATGGTGCATACTAGTGTAGATACTCTAGACAACAAGCGCCATACATCTAGGGTTTCTCTTCCCTTGATGCACATTATCTCCAATAATGCAATGTCCCATACCTCCACATTATCTTAGGACTTTCTATATGACAAGCACTAGTCTAAACTTAGTTTCTCGGACATCGAAGTTCTAACCTAAAGGCTAGGTCATATGTAGTCTCTAAAAGACAACTAATCTAACCATAACAATTTTTTTAAGTTCGAGGTTCTTTAGTTTCAAGTTACATAATTAGTAAATGTTAGGCTTTGGTATTGTTCATTCTCTGATACAACATGTGATGTCCCCATATTTTACAAATATTAATCTAATGTTTGACATCCAAATTGAAACCTCACCTCAGCGAGAATCCAAATTTAACATACTAGTCTAAGAAGAAGAAAATTAGAGGTAGTCAATAAGAAATAGTAGTAGCACATGCACATGAACAAGAACAAAATCGTACAATACATGTTCATTATTCAACATATAATTACATATTGAATTGTTACAACATTTGATATTACATATTGAACAACAAACTTATACATATGCATGTACTACTACTAAACAGGATCTTAAGACAATAGGTCCACCTATACATCATCTTGTCACACAACTCTGAACAATCAAGCTCTTCAAGATCAGATGTTCACATACCTAATAAAAGATTACATGTGGTACACATCATCATAATATTCAAGAATATTGTACTGAGTATGCCTACATGTCTCTTATATACCTCTCATTACTATGACTTGGCAATAAGATTAAACTAATACTTGGAAGTAACAACTGAAATATATAACAAAAGCATAATTGAACAAAGATATGTTTATTAACAAAAGGGAACACATATTTTAGGCACATTTTCCATTATATCATCCATGCATTTGCCACCTGAGGGAATAGCGCATCATCTCAGCTACCAAAGAGTATGAGATGTAAGACCTTATCATCTACTATTAAATAGTTAGAGCATTGTACAATGTGATCTGCTGCCAAAAAAGAATGAGCACTTTCCAACACTATGTTACCAAAGAAAATTAGTGCTTTCATATAATGAAACAGATATATTATGTTTCATGTGTTCATAGACATAAGTATGGAAAATCAAGTAACATATTATTCAAGAACAATAATATTAAACAATACCATATGCCAAGTATTTGTACACATATAATACATCCATACTAAGTAGTAGTCCAAGTAAGAGGTAAGGGCATACCTTGATCAAGGATAAACCTAATCATCACATATTCCTTATGTCACTATATCCTCTTGGTCAAACCCTGACAAATACAAGACCATGTACTATCATCATATTCTCATCATCATTAACCCTAGTTATGTCCATTACAGTTTCTCTTAGCTTATTAAGATATGTGCATTATTACTCATCTTATCTTCTTGTAATCAGGTTACTGGTCTTAGATTCCATATTAAGATATATTATCTAATTATTCGGTTACATGAGCACAAATTAACCCAAGGCTACATGCATTACTCCAATTAGGGTTTCAAAACCATATATTATGAATCATCACCATATTACCATGATGTGTATCATCAGGATCTCATAATTTAATATAAGGTTCCATATACTGCTACTAACATATTCTACAAATTCCATAATTTATTAACCATATATCTATTTATTACAATTCTTTTAGAGTTATTAGCCCTAAAAATCTATATGGGGAAAATTACATGATTTCATGCATACTAATTATAACATCTGACATCGTATGGATTATATATCATATTTTAGAGTTACTGATGCATTATCATAATTTTAGGTCACTATTTGATATTTATTATTTATCAAATAAGTGTAACATATCTTACATGATATTACAATTATTAAAGCATCAAAACACTGTAAAGATGATTCCTTGTTGTTCTACATATTTTTTTGAGAATTTTGGTATCTTATTTGTATTTTTTGGTTAAGTGAGCTAATTATTGTGAATTATCTAAGAACTAGATATTTCTAAAATATTCTTACCTTCCAACCAATCGAGATGTGAACGTGGCTCTAGGATGGTGCATAGTTCTCCTGCTTGCTGGTTGAACTGGTAGTTTAGGGGTTTTTAAACCGGTTCCATTTGATTCGGCTGTTTCAGGGTTTTCTCCCCTCGCCCTTCTCCTTCACAATAACTTCGCAATTGTGTGTCCCTGTTCTTCCGCAAACAAGTGTCACTGTCGTTGTCTCCCCTTGGGTGAGCAATCACATAAGGTCATTCCTCCTTGGAACTTCACAACTGTGAACTCGATAGTCACGACCGTCACTGCTATAGGGTCATCCATGTGGCATGTATCTTCTTTGAGCCACCGATGTTGAGCCTTGCCGCTCAAGGCTCTCCTTGTTCTTCACGGCACCGCCGAGGCTGGGCTTGTCGGCTAGGATCCCAGAAACTCCGAGACCCGTTATTACTTCTTCTTTAGAGTTTGTCCACCTCAACATCTTGATGATATCTCCAAGGTCTTCGTAGATGTCTCGTCTCCAAGATGATGGGCTCATCGCCTCCCAACACTGCTACGATCGATTCGGGGATCGACTCCTCCAGACCTCTTCTTTTATGACATGCCCAAGGTCATCAACCTGCCAGACTACCCTCACATGACACAATCTTCCAACACTCATCTCCTAAGACCTTGCACCATCCTTCTCCCTGCTACATATTCCTACAAACACCCCATGCTCTACTTATATTCTCTCGTTCTCCATCCACCTACAACTTGTAGTGGGAAGCCAATAGTGGGGAGGGCTCACTCTTCCTCTAGAAAGACACAAATAAGTGGTCCTTTGCCTCCTCTGGATGATCATAATACAACCAATGGGTCAAAATGATCTGGCTTCCATGATTTCCAGTCACGAAAACGTGGGGTGGGTTCTTTTCCGCAAGAAACTATAACTGCATGGGGAATAGAAAGAACCTAGCACCGTATGATCACCTCAAGGGTTAGGATCCACAATCCTTAGGGCTGATCTGTGGTTTCCGAAAGGGGCGCCTAGACCATATACATTATCAAGAGGGCAATGTGACATCCCTTTCATTTGACCCTATGTTATGGGTCATATTCCTTAGTCTTGGTTGATCGACTCCTCTAATATATACACTATTTTGTTATTTTGAACTTTAAAATCTTTCTCTAGGAACCTTATATATCATGAAATTCTAGGACTAGTTTTATTTTCATCCAAACTACATATCATCCAATTTTGGTATCATAATACCAACATTTGACCAATCAATTAGATACATAAAAGAGGCATAATCTTATGGATCCTAATCAGGATATCAACATCAAATATCTTCCTTGCTTAGCCAAAACATTTAGAACTCTCAAAATTACTCAAACACACATGACTTCACTAATTCATTGGACAATTAGGGGTTCAAAAAGTTCAATCCATCACATCCTACACAACTTAAAAGAAATTTCATCCTCAAAATTAAGACAAAAATCAAGTCTATAACATCCCATCCACAGTTACCATCGTAAGGAAGGCTTCATCTTGTCTCAATGGATAGCCCTTTCAAACTTGCCTAGACCGCATGGCTTAAGACTGACATGCCACATGCTCATAGGGGCCTCACCTACTTGAGGGGAATTGGCTTTGATACTATTTGTAATGCTTGGGCCCACTATCCAAGACTCTAGTAGAGTTTTAAGAATGATGATAGGCCCCACAGACCACCACTAGCCTTAACTGCATGCTTTGTCCTCACTCACGTACAAGATAGGATCAGCTTCCCGGTTGATCAGCCATCCTAGTACTACTCAAAGTTGAGCACGCTTAACTTTAGAGTTCTTCAGTGATGGGCTCCCTGGAAAGGAGGTGCAACTTGGTGATATGGGTAGTCCAATCATTCCTTTTAAGATCATTTATCTTAGGCATCAAATCATGGGATGTTACACCCACATGGCCCGCTAGCATTGTACTTATACCCAAAGAAGGATAAATAAGTAAAAAATGTGTTTGGATTATAACGATTTCAATACACCATCCCCTAAAGATGGTTTTCCTCTCCTACAAATCGAGGTTCTTTTGAATACCATAGCCAGACATGCACTCCTTAGTTCATAAATAGATTCACCAATTACCACCAGATTAAGATAGCTAAGGAAGATAAAGAGAAGACATCCTTCACCAATAAGTGGGGGTATTATTCTATCGGGATATGCCATTTGGCCTCAAAAAGGATGGAGCTGCATATCAAAGATCTATGGTTTCTATATTTCATGACATGATGAATAAGAAGGTTGTGGTCTATGTAGAAAACATGGTAGCTAAATCTAAAAGTCTAGAAGATCACATCACCAATCTTGAAAAGTTATTCCAATGACTATGATGATTCTCATTATGCTTAAATTCAACAAAGTGAACCTTTGGGGCTACATCTAGTAACTTACATGGGTAAATTGTTAGTCATAGAGGAATAGAGGTTGACCCCAAGAAGGCTTGATCTATCTAGGATATCCCTCGGGAGGCATGCTTGAAAGCTTCCAATACATCAGCCACTTCATCACCAAGCTCATGCTTATATGTGAGCCCATGTTCAATATACTCAAGAAGATTTGATTTTAGATCGAATGAGTAGTATGAGAAGGAACTCCAAAAGCTTGAAGATTACCTTGATAATCCACATTTCGTAAAACAAATAGTGCCCGGACATCCTCTCACCATATGATTATTAGTCTACAAAACATCAATTGGACAAGTCTCAACCAAGAATCGACAATAAGATGTTGAGAATATTCCCTTCCATTTCATCAGAAGGGATAATAACACATTTATCAATGCTCTGGATATCCTCACTTCCTAGATCAACATCCAAGGGGACCAAAACTTCTCTTTTGAAGCACAGACAATTTCTCTACCTTCCTATTATACGGTCTTCAAAAATGTCATCAACAGTAAAGAGAAGGATTCGTTTCATGACATAAAAGTATATCTGGAAAGTCAAGTCATCAATGAAGGACTCATGAAGAGAAAAATAGATTCTTAAATGACATGACATACAATATGTCAAAGGGAGGACAATTATATTGCATATCTTATACTCAGACTCTCTTTTAGTGTGTTGAAAATAGAGAAGTTAAAGTCCTCATTAAGGAAGTTGACAGAGGATTCTACGCCGTGCACATGAGTGAGTCGTGCTAGCAAAGACGATACAACTTTTGGGGTACTAATGGAACATAATGGAAACATATTGTTACATTTATGTCCATAAATGTCAAATCTTCTTGATCCATTGTGACTACATCCACACACTTGTTAATAAGCTATACAACATTGCCATGCCTTGGCCAATTTCTACTTGGGGGATCGATATGATCTAGAAAAATAAATCTTAAATCTTAGAAGAGAAATTGTTTCATCCTAGTCATAATAGACTACATTACAAAATTTGGTAGAAGTTGTATCAATCACCAATGCTTCATCTCAACAAGTAATAAAATTCCTCAATAAAAACATCATAAGTTGATATAGGATACTACATGAGAATGTCTTTAACAACATGACTAATTTTATAGATAAAATTGTCAAACCATATATGAGCTCTTTGGGGATCAAATACCACCGACCATCACCATATGGATCTCAAATAAGAAGATCAATAGAAGTTTCTAAAAAAAGTTTGATAAAGATTACCATGAAGACTATTAGTTCCCTTCCCAACTGGCATGAACATCTTCCAATGTCTCTTTGGGCATACCAAACTTCTTTCGTAACTTTCACAGAGGCTATGCCATATTTTCTTTTGTATGGAATGGAGACAGTCTTACCAGTCCAAATATAGATCATATCTCTCCACATACTACAAGAAGAAATGCTCCCTAAATCAGAATGGGCAAGAGCTTTACAATGTGTACAATGTTATCAAGCTAGAACAACTCAAGCATTCAATTAGAAGTTTTGCCTCTACAATTTTCAAAAGGACGATATGGTACTTTGTGTCATCTAAAACATTGATTCCAAGGGTTAACTTATGTCATATAAAACATTGATTCCAAGGGTTAACCCTAATTGGGAAGGCCTTACATCATCCACGACATCTAGGATTTGTGTGCATGTGACTGAATGATGTGCATGAACATATCCATCTTCATAAAAAAAGCCCAGTCAAGCGCTACTAATGTTGACAAGTAAGATTCAACAATTTTGAGCCTCTAGAAAAGAGCCATGTAAGGGATCAAAAACTCCCACCCCTTTAAAATACACCTAAATCTACATAAGTACCTAGACTATTCCTCAAGCTCCTGAAGAGGAATGGTCAATGTAGAACCATAGGCCTAGGGTAGAAGGAGAAGGATTATTATCCTGAGGCCCCAATGGATTTCCAACCTAAATTAACTCCTTAAAATAAGCCAATCTTAATTAATTATCAACAAGTGTTCATAATTGTGTAAAAAGATAAGGCGAAGCCCCATGATCACTATCATAAAAATAATTGGATGTTTACTGGAACTATCAATACCCATAGGCAAGTTAGATCTGATCCTCATGGTCTATGATTCCTAAGACATATATACAGGTTGAACTCACATAACTCCATAGAAGATCTCTGCTCAGCTCTAATGGAAAGGAAAGATAGGAGTGGAGCAAAAATAGAAACACCTTGCATCTACCCATTCATCATCTGTCAGAAAGGGGTGACACTAATTTTTGCATGGACTAACCCAAGAGCAATGAGCTAGGAAACCTTCACTAGACAAACCCCATTCATTCCTCATGGACCCTAAGGTCTCATGTTAAGGCCCTAAACACCAATGACAGTTGTAAGTAAAGGATCCACAATATGTGGACATCTCTTAAAAATCACAAAGTAACTATTTAATTAATCATACATATGTTTGGGATCAATCTCTACACTGAAGTATGTTGGGAGTAAAGCCCATTGGGGTGTCTCTAACTCCTGGTTCCTTAGCCCAACTGGGTAGGGAGTTCCTACGTATACACATGTTACATGGCATGACTTTTTTTAAGGGAAGTCAGGTGGTGATTTTATTCATCTTGCCCACCTCGTGCAAGCCCACTCAAACTTGTACTACAAATTTTGGTAAGTTGCAAAGAATTAAATATGGTAGAACTACTACCATTACAAACTTCTCCTAACATATTACCTGATTCTATATCCGGAAACTTGTGGTAACCACAGTTACCAATTTTATTCTTAAGGTGATACTTAGCTAGAGAATCTGCAAGGGTATTGCTTTCTCACATACCAAATTGTATTCGAATGGATTGACATATAACCGGTTGCATAGCCCAGATTTGTCTAGCATACTTAGGATTTCTCCTGTGATCTTCTTTAATCATACTTATAGCCTGTTTGCAGTCAGTTTCAATGGTTGCATTCTTGATATTGCAGACAATACACATTTTGTAAGCAAGCTCCACAGCTTGCAACTCCACTTCCAGAGGTGTACCAGCCTTTATTACCTGACCTATACCTCCCATCCACTCCCCATGATAGTTGAAAACCACAACAGAAATAGCACTTCTTTTTCCTTTGAAGGCAGCGTCGGTATTAATTTTCAGATGATTTTGAGAAGGTCTCCTCCAGGCCACCTTGTTTCTTCCAGTAACTTGTTCATTCTTGTCCTCCCATGCTTGGTCATTCAAGCGCATTTCAGTGAGAATCGATAGAACTTGGTGTTGTATATTAGCTTCTTTATTCTCAAAAACCCACAAGTTCCTTTGTTTCCAGACGTACCAACAAGTGATCATGAATTTTTCTTTATGCTCTTTTGTAAATTTCATATTGCGGCTCAACCACCTGCCCAAATCAACCTCTTCCCAGAAGTCTGGAGGGGTATTAGAATTGAATAAACCCATCCATATAGGGTGAACCTTTCTGCAATCCCTTAGGGCATGCAGAGTGTCCTCCTCACATGAGTTACATCTGCTGCACGTAGCATCTGTGGTCATGTGTCATCTCTGTCTATTTCTATTAGTGAGAATTGCATTATTTCCAACTAACCAGAGAAACATTTTAATCTGGGCTGCCACTTTGGTCTCCCACAGAATTCGCCAATGGCCGTCCCTTTTGATCTCCTTGTTACCTCGTAGAACTTTGTAAGTCGTAGCAACAGAAAACCTGCCTCTCAGGTCTGGTCTCCAGACTCGTATATCCTCGCCTCCCTATTCAGTAGGCGTAGGTATGGATTGAATCTCCATTACAATTTCCTTGGGAAGCCAGGTATCCAGGAACTTCAGGTCCCACTTGTTCTCCATGTCGATTAATATCGGCCGGTATGTTTTGTTTTACATGGTCCTTTAAACATTTCCCACTAGGCAGCCAGATATCACTCCATGCATTGATAGGAGACATATAAGAGTTAGATTCAATGAATTCCTTATTGAGGACAACAGATCGAGAAAGCCCAGAACAAGAAGCATTGGTAGTGTTGGGGTTCCTCTCTAGTCTTGCTGCCATAGTTGTACTCCATGTAGTTCGTCCTTTACTCATGACATCCCAAGTATGTTTCATGATTAAAGCACTATTCCAATCCCTCATGGTTTTAATGCCAAGACCTCCATTGGATGTACTACTCACCACCCTTTCCCAAGCGATGAGATGCACCCCCTCTTGCTTCTGCCTCCACTCCATATAAACTTCCTTATAGCTCTATCGATTCTGTCACATAACTAAAGAGGAAGCTTGACGGTCTGCATGACGTAAGATGGGATCGCGGTGAGTGTGCTCTTAGCTAAGCACACCCTTCCAGCCATGGAAAGGCTCCGGGCTGCCCAATAATTCATTCTTCCATTCACCTTCTCTAAAACTTCACTATAGGTATTTCTGTTCACTCTACTATGCAGCAGTGGAACCCCGAGATATTTCCCTAAATCCTGGGTCCTTATCAAACCGCTTCTCTCACAAATGCCCTCTGCTTCCGCTGTAGTCACTTTTCTAGAAAAAAAAGATTCTCATTTTTTTCATGGAGATATCTTGTCCTGACACCTTCTCAAACTTTCTGAAGCACTTCATGATAGTTTTGATATTATTCACATTGGCCTTGGCGAAAAGTAGAATGTCATCAGCAAAGCACAAATGTGCTATACGTGGCCCCTTCTGACTCAGTTTTACAGGGTTCCACATTTTCTCAAGGACTGCATCTTCGACAATCTGGCTCAGCCTTTCAATGCACAAAACAAATATATAAGGACTCAGCGGATCTCCTTGTCTCAAACCCTTAGTATCTTTAAACACGTCTGATGTTTCCCCATTCCAAGCGATGGTAGTTTGGCCCCCTGTGATCGAATTCATCATGTACATTCTGATATTCTGAGGGATTTCAGTTTTCTTTAGCATGTCTTCTATGAATCTCCAGTCCATCATATCATAAGCTTTTGTCAAGTCGATCTTTATGGCCACAACTTTGGTAGACGTCTTCTTCCTCATCGAATGTATGAGTTCTTGGGCAACAACAATATTATCAGAAATTTTATGACCTGGAACAAACGCGCTTTGCACAAGATTTATCCACTTTGGAAGCCAATCCTTTAATCGCTCCACCACAACCTTGGAACAAATCTTCAGTATGGTGTTATTCAAGGATATAAGTCAGAACTGACAGCTAGACACAGGCTTGGAGACTTTTGGTATAAGAATAATAGTGGAATTACACATTCCTTCTTCCAGGCGATCACAATGGAAAACTTCATTAACAACCCTAATAACAGACTTTCTCAACACATTCCAGTTGGATTTGATAAAGTGAGTAGTGGATCCGTCGGGTCCTGCAGCTTTGTAAGGGTCCATTTTTTTTAGAACCTCTTCTACTTCTGTTTGATCGACTTCTTTTTCTATATTTGCATAAGCCTCCTGATGTATAGGTGTAAATCTTGCAGGGGTACTGTCGAATAGGTTCTGATGAATTCTGCTGGGCATAGTAAACAGATCAATGAAGTACTTTGACACTATGGTAAAGATTTCTTTTGCATCTGTAGTCCAACTGCGTGAGGGGCATTTAATGGCAGTGGTACGATTAGACTGATTTCTTTGATTGACATAAGCCTGGTAGTGTTGGGTTTTAGGGGAGACAGAGAAGGCAGCAGAAACAAAAAAAATTCTCCCCCAAACCCATACCGAGGAAACGCGTCAACGTATATATATTAGGAAAGGATGTTTTGTGGAATCATACCTTGTCCCGAGGCTTGCTCGGCGACAATACCTCGCGTAATGCGCGGTCTTCAACTCCGGTCTTGGACGGCGTCTGTGCAGCTCCTGGTCACACCGGGACTGACGACTCCTCCTCCTACCGGACTGTCGGATGACAGTTGTCCTCCTGAGTGGCAGTGTCCTCCCACCTCTGTAGTAGTCCACACGGACCACCTAAAACTCCACACTCCTTGTCTCACAAGGAAGTGGCAGGAGTCGCACCCTCCCGTTGACGTACTAGTCGCCAACACACTCTCCTTCCTCTAGTTGCAATTGCAGTTGTCCTTCCCTTGCTGCACCTCCCTTTGCGGGAAGCACTTGCTCAGGCTCTCTCTCAGTTACCAAAACCAGAGAGAATGACAACTTTGCAGAGCAACTGGTTGCACTGAGTTGTTCTCTGAGAACCCCCACTACCCCTATATATATAGGAGGGTCATGGGACATGGTTCTCCATCCCGGGAAATACGGGACTAAATGCAGGAGTAAAAGGGTTCAATACTTTCCACCAAAAACAACCAACTCGCAACCTGAACTGATCAGTTCACAAGTGAACCGATCGGTTGGGGACCTGAACCGGTCAGTTGGAGCACCAACCGATCGGTTGGGACCCATGAGCTGATCGGTTCACTTCTGAACCGGTCGGTTGGTGGTCCTGATCAGTTCCCGATTGACTTTCCTTATTTTGTTTCTAATTGGTATCGAATACCAATCCTTGTTCCAATCAAATTGGGCAAGTGAAACACAAGGAAAATTCTCACCGACCTGACTTTCCCAACTTGCTCGGTTGCACCAGTTGAACCGATCAGTTCAACACTTGAACCACTCATTTCACTCTGATCATGGGCCGATCGACTCAACACTTGAGCCGACCGGTTCAGAAACCTCAGCCGACCGGTTCAACACTTGAACCGATCGGT
The DNA here is from genome assembly GCA_963693085.1 of Alisma plantago-aquatica. NCBI lineage: Eukaryota > Viridiplantae > Streptophyta > Magnoliopsida > Alismatales > Alismataceae > Alisma > Alisma plantago-aquatica. The sequence goes on along the minus strand of OY856411.1, from coordinate 928,632,349 downwards.
TGGGAGTACATGTTGTGCAGAATCAGTCAAATGTGATTTCAATCAATCTGATACTCCAATCAATGCGTCCAACACCTTGAACCATATGATATTGAGCCATCGACTGATTGAGTGTTTAATTGAACTACTAAACTCTTTTAGTAATCAATCTAAACATTGTTTTGTGGACAAAACTCCTCTTCCAGGTTCAATCCTATGTGTGTGACCCTGCAGGTCCATTTCACGTTGCCAGTGAAAGTCCATAACACTTATGACTTCACAAGCAAAGAGCGGTGCCTAGTCACACATCAGTGCTACCAAAGTGAAAGTAGAAAGTTGGAGAACAACTTTCATCCTACAATCTGTGAATGGTGTTACAACGAATGTATAATTCCTTTATCACTGATATCCCGAATGAACTCGAGGCATGGAGCAGTCATCCTGTCAACGTTCATTCACTTTCTTGATCTCAGAGTAGATTGAAGGAGATATGTATGACATCAATATCACATACTGATTCACACATGCGTGCACACGCCTATCTCAATCCTACTCATCAAGTGGCCTTGGATATCAAACTCCCTTAGGAGGGACAAATCCCATATCTATCACTCACCCCTCAAAAGCCCCATGTGTCAAAGCCACCCAATCATCACCTTTATAACAACCCATGTTTCAGGACTGCGTTTGATGATGTCAAAGTGTGCCCAACGACATGTGTTGAGTGTAGTGATTTCAGGTCAAAGAATCACACTCACCACCATCACTGTGAGTACTGACTGTGAATACCATGTCATGCTTCCATGTGTCAAACTCACAGTGGGTCTGTCCGGTACACTTGTTCTCTAACAAGTACCTCTGTGGTTGGTTTGATATCTCTATATCATGACTAATGAGATTCTGTCATCAACCCACACCACAATCTAGTCTTGTGTGTCATTGCTGTCTATTTACCTTCCACAATGACATCCGACTAGGGACATAACAAGAATGTACAAACTCTTAGCATCTGTATGATCTCATCGTTCAGGTCCTTAACCTGAAGGCATACGTCATTGAGTACTGTCATTCTCTAGACATTCAATTTGTTCTATCACTATCTCATATGACTGAACCAGAAAGAATTGGAAGCTTGCCTTTGATGTTTATCAAATCAATCTTAATGTATCCCACCAATCATCCCATGATTGGCTCTCAGGGCATACATACCAATAGGTAGAACCGGGTGTTGCTATTTCCTCCTTTGAGCCAGTTCACATGGCTCCGCTCGTTCCATATTTCCTCCTCCTCGACAAGGTATTGAGATAATTCTGCATGCATATCGATAATTAACTTGTCAGTAATTCCATCATACCTGGTGGCCAAGTTCCTCTGTATAAGGTCTATGTTACGGTACAGCCTCTCTTTGTGAGCCCTCTTATGTTTAGCTCATTTAGCTTCCCAATTTTTTATACGCTTTTGAGCCATGTTAATAGCACTTATAAAACTGATATTATTGTTCCAGCAGTCCTTCAGCATAGGCAAGAAGGTTTTATCCAGATTCCATGCTGCTTTGGTGGAGAATCGTTTAGGCCGTTTGTTCTTTTTCACTGATCTAACCAACAATGGGCAATGATCAGATTCAATCTTAGGTAAATGAGTGATAGTCACATCTGAATATTCCCGGAGGAAGGCTTCATTGGCCAGAACGCGGTCCAACATGCTTTGCTTCAAACCATGATGGTAGGTAAATTTATGTCCAGAGTATCCCATATCAGAGAGCCCAGCCTCTAGCATAGTTTCAGAGAACGTGACAGCTTCTAGGTTGTTGAAAGATTGGTAACCCATAGTTTCCGCCGGGGAGATAACAACATTGAAATCTCCAGCTGCTATCCATGGTTCCTTGAACCGGTTGCCCATGGCAATTATGTGTTTCCAAATCAAATTTCTAATATGGATGTGAGGGTTAGCATAAATGAATGTAGCAAAGATAGCGTCGTTGATTTTACAAGTAATGAATTGTCTATGAGTATTGACAATCTCTACCTTGATGCTATTTTCATTCCAGCAGACCCAGATTCCACCCGAGAAACCCCTCGCTCCAGATCTGTGAGAATTCATAAAGCTAAGTCTTTTTATAGTGTCTCTTGCCTTATCAGCACTTATGCGCAGTTCCAAAATAATGGTGATAGAAGGTTTATACATAGTGATGTAGTCTCTCAACACTCTACAAGTGTCTTTGTTTCCTATGCCCCGGATATTCCAACACAGAAAGTTTAGCATGGGAAGAAGAAGATTCAGCTGAATCTGTAGAGTTCGACTTCTAATTAACAAGTTGCTGGACTTTGGTTCTCCTTGTTGGCTACTTCATTCAATGCTTCTATAATGGCTTCCTTGGTGTGCACTCCTCTAAGTCGGGAGCTCTTTCTCCTCCCTTCTGCAGATTGAATGCGTCTAGAGGTTCCCTGCCTTTTCATTTTTGTTCCACTACCTTTTATGTTCTTTCCTGTGGTTGCTGCCCTTGGATTTGTTACAGTTGCACAAGAAGTCTCCTTGTTCAGATCTGCACTATTGTCCTCTGTTCTAGGGCTCTCTATGTTGTTGTCTGCTTTCTCGTCTGTATCCACTATCAGTTCAACGACTTCATCTACATCTGGGTTCACTACAGTATGTCCATCTATGTTAGCGCTGGAATCTTTCGTAACCCCCTGGTCTATTTGGTTCTGCCTTACATTGGTGATGTCCCGCATTACTGCCTCATTTTGGTAATTCTTCTCAGTACTACTGTTCACCTTCTTCTTCCTCCAAACCTTCGATGTTGTGAAGTTCTGTGCTTTCCCCTGCACATCTTGTGCATTTAGATCTCCTTCCTTGCTCGCCGACTCCTCTGTATGCTCCTCCCCCAACTCATCGAATTGGTTTCTTGTGGGTGTCAAGTATTCAGATTGCTTCTCCTGATTGTTTCCTCTTCTTTGATATGTATGTCTTTGATTGGATTTCCTTCTTCTTTGTGACTGCCATACTTCTTTATCTCTCACCTCTTCGATACCTTGTCCTGTGGTCTCTTTGTTTCCTTCCGTCTCCTCGGGGCGGTCCATATTTCTCCTACAGTTTGTTGACGTGTGGCCCTCCGCACCGCAGTTCGCACAAGCAAATGGAAATCCTTCGTATTTGATTTCATAGTCTATTCCATTGATTAGGATTGAGGGAACTAGCTCTTTATGTGTATCTATATCTATTGTGAGCCTCACAAACTTGCTTCTCATTCTCTTAATTGTGTGTTCATCTACCTTCACCAGTCTGCCAACTGTTGTGCCTACACTGTTGAACATCGTTTGGACATAAAGATGTAGAGGAAGGTTGAGGACACGCACCCAACATACTATATGCCTTGGTAGATCGTTAGAGGGAATGAAAGTAGAGTACCAATCCCACACCACCAGATGACATCTGAATATTTTCCACGGTCCGCCTACCATGGTTGTATCATAATCCCTTTTACAGGATAACTGTACAACAAAATGATTGAGATCCAGTTCGTATATGTTGTATCTTCCCACCAGGCTCCACATGGCTCTTAATCTGTCTCTGAGAGTCATGTATTCGATCTCCGTACCCAAGGCTTTTACAATAACTGTGTACTTCCATGGCTTTATAAGAATTTCCTCCTCTATAGGGTCGATGATAATAGATGGTTTTCCTTCAAAAACTCCCATTCTTACAGCTTCTGGCTCTAAGTGTTCTTCGAAAAATTTGCTCAGGAACATATCAGGTTTTGTTCTTTTCTTCGTGGTTTGCTCAGATCTGATCTTTCCAGAATCCCAGTAGTTCTGGTTTCCTTCCACTTCCTTCCCCTGTGTCATCGCGACTACTGTATTCAGCGGCGGATAGTTCATATCCACATCAGCGATCGCATCTGCAGACAAAAGCTCTATATCCGTAACCCCTTCATTCGACTTCTGAGGCTCTTTCTGGGTTCCTCTCATACCGGCGTAGTGCAGGTTCAGTCCCAGTTGTGATATTATCATGTTTCCTATTTCTTCCTGCCTTCCTTGTGTGTCTCCTTCCCTGGCCGTGCCCTTGGTATTGCGATGGGTATCTGGGCTCCGAGATCTCCATCTACTGCAGTCCTCTCTTCCAGTGTCATGGTCTTGTGCTTATCCTCCACCCCTCTCATCCCTTCCCCTCTCTAACTCCTCATCTCCCCCCGGATCTCCAGCCGCCCCTCTCCGCTCCTCCGCGTCCATAACCCTAAAACCTACCCTTCAATTCTGCTCTCTATTAAGGATATAATTATTTCTTTCCACCAAATTGTAGTCACAACACCTGATACTACTACAATCACTTGCTCGGTCAACTCTCTGAAGAATAATTCATCCAACATGATTAAAGTATATGCTCACAAATGAGGTATATTTGGAGATCTAACATACTACATGATTCACTCTTGAACGTGTCACATAGGGGATCCACTAGAATAAGTATTTGTATTTGGTCAAAAATGGAGAAGTTCGGAACCTCTTCACGCTAATAGATATACCAACATTGTGGTCCATCTTGACTTCCTTGGAACTATCAGCCAATGTTCATGGAAGGGAATATAAGTAACTTTGGATATATCTTCAAGTGTAGGATTCAAGGCAACATCACCAAAGAAGAAAGAATGACAAAGGGGGTCCCCCAAAAGGGATCACGGTCGTAATAGGGACATAAACAACATGACACATGTGATGGGTAGTGCCAAAGCTTGCTAGTGCGACTTCCTCTATTTTAGAGAGATATGTAATCCAACACCATATAAGGGACAAATTTAGGGGAGGACACATCAGAAGCATAGTCTCACTTATCGTTCAATCCCCCATGATTCAAAATCTCAAAATCCTTGATGTGTGGAGTATATGATGGTATACTACTCTATTTTTAGGCTTCTGGGCAGATAGGGACAAACTCAGTTCCTGAGGGTTCATGTAGTCCTTTACCTTTTCCCTCATGGAATGGTGCAACCTCTATGACTTCACAAACATAGATTAACACATACATCCTTCCCAAGAATAAAGGACTCCTTGTCCTTCTTCCTCACATATTAAAATAATCAGGCACCCAATCAGACATGCAGATCAAGTCAATCAACTAGAAAGACTCAGATCTTCCAGATCTTCATGAATCCAATCACAAATCAAAGATTTCTAAAACTCACAATATAATTTAACACAAATTTAGATTTTTGTTCAAATTCAAAATGGCATATAGTTACTAAAATATTTTTATTATAATAAGGAAAAATAAACATGCAAAGACAAAATCATAAATGAATAACTCATTCATCTTCTTATTTAGTCATCCTGACAAACGTGTGGCCAAAGTTGAATGGTTAAAAGAAGAATGCCCTAAAGATTGGTGATCTATGCTTGCATCAAGACGAATAGCATTACCGCACCATTAATGACTAGAATAATAGTTTTCAGATTGTACCTTCACAACTAAAGTAGCTCCCAATTATAAGAGGAACATGCTCCCATGATGGTTGACCATCGATCCATATTTTAGATTTGATCCTCCATGGGGTACCATGCATATGGTTCCCTCAAAATGCTACCATGTCTATATCTTGACGAGATGCTCGAACCAAAAAGTACCCCTCTATGCTTGTACTTAAATCAGTATCATAGAAGGAGGAAATCCAGCTAAAGTTTCTAGTAAAGTGACACGAACCTCTAACACCAAAATCATTGTGTGATTGCAACTCAGGGAAGTCATCCAAATTTCAGGGAACCGTCAGTGGAGAAGGCAGAGCTGCCAGAGGAGAATCTACATCAGGAGGAGGTAGACAACAAAGCATGTATCCAAAATCATCATGCTCTTCAACAGAGTCATAATAAAGCACATGTGGAAAGAATGTGTCAGAATGTTGCAATCATATACAATAAATCAAAATCTAAACTCTTTCTAGAGGATCATGTTGCAACCAATCAAACACATCCTAGGAAAATGACGATGACTGACCATGCTCATAGTACCACCCGAGATACTTGACATGTGATTTCTGACCTCCCATCAGCTACGTGCAGACTGATTTATCCCAATACCATAGGGAATCTATCCAGAAAGAGGGTGATGGGAATGTGCCATCCACCAGCCCACTACTGAGTAGCACACTCACCCATGTACAGAATACTCCCGGAGCGTGACTCAATATAGATTGTACAAGTGACCAATTATGGTGTAGTGAAGTAGGCAACACACAATGTACCAGCCTCACATATTTGAATCTCGGAGATGATCCTAAATTAGACAGGAGAGATGACAGATAAACTTGAAATCAACTAAAGTACATTCATATAAAATCATACAGTATTATAGTACTATACATACCTCTCAAGCTTGTCTCTTCACTGACCCCAGGGAACCCTACTATTGTGCATGAACTAGTGGTGACAAGTAGGGTGGGAAGAATGGATATATCATGTTGACCACTCAAAGTAATAGGTCTATTGATTCATTCATGCTCATAGCCCCAAAGTTCCATAGCAAACATCAATAAGATAAGTTACTACAAATATTTTAAGCCAAGTGATGCACTATTTATTTGTCATTTTCACATGATATTTTGTACTACTTTTTTGTGCACTTTTTGGTCAAATCTCATATTAATTGTGCATCATTTACTTTATTAGCATGTGACACTTATTTGCATCAAATATCCATAATTTTAATGTTTTCAACTGATTTAGTAATTTTCCAGGGCTTATGTTCAAATTTTATGCATTTTAGGAGGATACGAGAATCTACACATCTTGGTAATACTGACATTGTAGTCAGTGGTACCGATACTTGCTCAGTATTGAAGAGGAAATGAATCAAGAAGACTCGGTAGTACTGACGAGGTTACATCATTTCTGTCAAAGAAATTCCAAGCAACTTGGTACTATCGACACACGGTTAGTAGTACCAACAAATTGACTAGTGGCCACAGATTTATAGGAGTCAGTAGTACTGATAGATCAAGATCAGGTAGGTCACAAAGCTTTGTTTAATCCAACAGTTGATGTTTTATCTCACCCTAAGTCATGCCTATGACTAAGGGGAGTTATGACCAGACGTAATTATCTCATATTTTTTTCATTGTACAATAAGAGAGGGTAAGGAGAGGAGATAGCAGAGAAGAAGAAGGAAAGTCAAATGATCCAGGAACTTCTAGCGGATGGAATTACAGTCAGAAGGTAGAAAATCGGCACGTGTGCGAGAAGGGAGAGTTTGAACCATCTACTTCAGAGGTTCTTCATGTTCTCCACATTTTTCCTTTCTCCTTTGATGTTTTTGACTTTGGAAACCATGAGGGGCTAATCCCCACATTCCTTAGGACCCAGGAGTAGCTCTGTTATGAATTGTATGCGACTCTTATGCATCAATTCATCAATTTCTCTTAATTTTTGGATTTATTTCTATGTGAATGAATGAACTATTTGTTCTTGATCACCATAGATAGTATTTGGATTGTTAATTGCTTTGAAAAAGGGAAATTTATAGTCAGAGCTTCGTAGAAATACACGTTTCATAAAACTCTTTGGGAAAGGTGGTTTAACCATGTGAGGAGAAACCCAGAGAATTCGATAAGACACCTATCTAATAACATAACTGATATGAGAGTGGGGTTGGTATTAGGTTAGGTAGTGAATTACACCATGAGAGTGGGTAATTCTTACTACATGCTTCTAATCCAGGGTTAGGAGAGATTTCTAATAATATATTAAGATTAAAATGCAATGTTAACTACGGTGGAACCATTTTCTTAAGGAATTCACTAAGACTGAGAACAACAACTATAATTTAGATTTCTTTTCTGTTAAGATAACCAAACCAATCATTCAAGTTTTCATAGGCTAAACCTGATCGTACTATAGTTAGTACTAGTTTGACATTTGGGCCTCATAGGCATGTGTTACTACGATAGCATATACTTGTGTTTTGAGCGTATAGAAAATACCTATCATGTTTTTGGCAATTTTGTCAGGGAAACGGTAACTTCAACACTACGAGTGTTGTAGTCGGTCATTCTAGGCCAACTCTTTTATTTTATTTTTTTTATTTCATTCAAAGCTGAATTTCAATATCTTTATTGTTTAACCATTAGTACCGTGTTCTCACAACCATTTTTATCATTTTTAGGTACTAATGCATGGTGCATACCTAAGCCCACGACTATGGAGAGTCGTTCACACTGAGCTTAGGTCAAGAAGAACTCCTTCGTAGAGAATGGGAGTACAAAAGATCAGTGGGTACACTGCCACCGAAAAGATAGGATTTGGGTTGTTTAAAAATATCTTGTTTTATTGGGACGAAGAAGTTTGGAGAGGCCTTATGCAACTCAGGGGTTAGCATCAACCTTATTCCTATGACCACTTTCCAAAAGTTAGGTCTACAGGAGTCCAACAAGAGCAACATGACTATTCAACTGGAGGACAATTATGTGGTGAGGTCATATGTATTTGCGAGGATGTTCTTGTCAAGGTGGGCAAGTTTGTGTTTCCAGTAGAATTTGTTGTTATTGAGATGCAAGATGGACAAGGCAACGAGTATTGTTGGGGAGACCATTCCAAGCTACGACTGACATGATTCTAGAAATGAGTAGAGGAAGACTAACTTTGGGCAATAGAGTGGAGTGATTTGAAATCTTAATGCCCGAGCCTACACAGGATACAAAAGCTAAAGCCCAGTTTCATATGTTGTAGTAGGTCCAAGAAAATGTGTCACTATTTTTTAGGAAGCCATTTATTGAGATGGCTCAAGTGATGATACAAGTCCATAAGGGCACACTAGAGATGGAAATCTTGGAAAACAAAAAGGAAATATCTTTGAAAAAGGCGGTGCAACATCCCTAATATGAAGAAGAGGAATTTTACCTAGTAACAATTGAAGAGGCGACCTCAACGACTCTTGTCCAGACATACCCATAGCTACCTTTAGAGGCAAGTCTCATGAATCTGGTAGACGATTATACCATACATTGTTCTTTGAAAGAGTGTCTCTTGCTTCTCAAGATCTTACCATACTACTATACAAGGCTCTTTAAGGATTTGGGACCACCCCCACCATCATTGGTTTCATCTTTGCTTAGTCCTCTAGAATTGGAGCTGAAGCAGTTGCCACCTCATTTGAAATATATATTTTTGGCAGCAGAGGAGAAACTGCTAGTCATAATTTTGGCTTCACTAAGCTTGTAGGGAGAGGAGAAACTACTTGGGGTGCTAAAGAACCATCTTGTTGCATTAGTCTAGTCAGTAGCAGATATAAAGGGGATCTCCCCTAATTTCTATCAACACAAGATTGGATTGGAGGAAGGAGCGAAAGTTGTAGTGCAACCTCAACAACCATCATGACTGAGGTAGTGAAAAAAGAGGCAGTAAACCTTTTATTTGTAGGTATTATATATGCTATCTCTTATTCAAACTGGGTTAGTCCAACCCAAGTGGTTCCTAAAAAGGGAGGAATAATGGTCACCACTAATTCTAATGATGAGTTGATCTCTACTAGACTAGTGATTGGTTGGTGTGTTTGCATTAACTACAGACATTTGAATGCCACAACACTCAAAGACCATTTTTTATCCCTATTATCTACCAGATTTTAGAGTGGCTCGTTGACTGATGGAGCTTCCACTTGCATGGAATTGTGTGCACCACTAAAAATCCCAAAGAAAATAAATCTTTAGGTTTAGCCTTGCTTATACTAGATTAAAAACTCCACCGATGTATGCTAGGATACATGGAAGTCTTATCGTAGTATAGATAAGGGTCGAATCCACAGGACAACGGTCTTGTTGAGATCAGCAAGATAGAAAACGTTAGAATTTCACCTAACTCCTTAACAGTTGGTATTTAGATCAAAGAGTTGGTTTGGTTGTATAAACTAATAGTAAGTAAAGTAACAGCAAGAAAGTAAACAGGGAGGTAAATTTAAGGTTGTAAACAATGTTAAGAAACCACTAGGATGTGCTCGGATTTCACCACCACTACTCATGAATCAAAACATGCAACATAGTAACATAACCTGCAATAAGAGTCTAAACAGTTAGTATCTTTGTAGATTTAGTTTCCTTTCAGAGAACTAACTATGAGAAGTGTGGGAATGTTGCAACGCCAACCATCCCCAAATGAATGGTCACTTACTTTACATCATTCCCTTCACAAAGTGTGTTCCCCGACTTATCAAGGTTGTACTTTCATACGTCAACTGATTCCATTTCATAGTATGAAAGTACAACGATGGAAGTGAGTTTACTCCACTTCTTGAAAAACACTCCTAGATACCAAAGCAGATGCATGGTGGCTACATGCATCAGGAACCAACATTCAATCGAGATTCGAATCTAATAGTACAAACATAGACAATTCATACTAAAAGATAATAAGTAACAAGTTGGTGATCAAGCAACAAGCATTCATTAAACGATTGATGTTGAACTGAAAAGAAGGTTTATCTCTATTGCAAACTTATGAATTACATTACATGAAATGAAAACATGGGTAGCGGGGCTACTCCCCACACCCTAGTGTATAAGACTACTCACTCATGGCAAGAACAAAGAAGGGGGCGATAAGAGAGAGAGAGAGCATCATCTCCACGAAGGAGGGAGGAAGGTCAACCCCTTGGAGAGAGAGAGCAACGATCTTCACACTTCGTAGCTTGCTTGATGATGAATCCTTCTCTTCCCACCTTCTTTGTCGATGAGAGAGAAAGTAGCTTGGAGATGGAGTATGGATCTCAGACCAACAGCCTTGGGGTAGCGGACGAAGGATGGAATGGCTCTAGAGCAATAGAGGCAGCCTTTGGACATCTGAAACTTCATTTCTTGTGACGACCCCTCGGGTATTATTTATAGGCTTTGAGTGAATTCCAAATGGTTTGGGCGGTTTTGGGCCCAAACGGTCGTGAAAACCGTTTGGGTTCTGAGACCGTTTGGACTCTCTCGGTTTCGAAACCGTTTGGACTCTCCCAGTTTGGAAACTGTTTGAGTCCTTGTGGTCTTGAAACTGTTTGCCTTTATTTAGTCTTGGGACCACATGGCTTCGTACGGGTCTTGGGATTGTTTGTCTTTATACGGTCTTGGGACCGTTTGGCTTCATTCGGTCTTGGGACAGTTTGGTGTCCATTCGGTCTTGGGCCCATTTGGTGTCCATTCGGTCTTGGGACCGTTTGGAGCTTTTTGTAATTTTATTTTATTTTTCTGTAGAAAATGAAAGGGGAAAAGTTAGGTTAATGATACATTTACAAAAGAGTGGAAAATTAAATATTGTCTCTAATTTATTTAAGAATGAGTATGGAAAACTGAGAAAAAATAGTAAGATAACATTGCAAAATGGGAGGTTATCACCCCCCCTAACTTAGAGTCTAGCTTGTCCTCAAGCTAGATAGAGATAAGGCACATAGTGGCGAGGCGATTTTATTTAGTTAAGATTTCCATACTCTTGATTCAATTCTAAACTAGAGATCTCCTAAGGTCGAATCGGAGCTTTTGCTTGCCCTAACTCTTTCAGGTGTTGAGAGTTTCTTGGATCTTAGGTTTCTTCCATATCACGTAGCTCACATTGGGACCACCTTTTGTTTTATTATGTGCATGTCGTCAACTCTAATCAGTTTTATACTTCTCTGAAGATCATGTCGGAAGCTAGAGTGGGTATGAAGGTTGGCTAAAGGCTTGTTGTGTAACTCCCCCTTGCATACCTTAGGGTCTCACTACTGAGCACGACACATCTTCCTTTGTGAGGGCAGTTGAATGTACCAGTCGGGTGAGACCTTTATTGGCTCTTCATATAGATCCTTATGTGTGGCACAACTCTCATATTTTTATTCAACACTCTGGCTTTTATTCATAAACTCACAGGCTTAGGATTTGGGATTTTAGGGGTTTTGACTGGGTGTCCAAGCCTCTTTTATTGAAGAGAAGAAAGTTGTTCTTATAGTTTCTCGACATGCACTTATTTGGTTTCTACTTGGTGGTCCTACTTGCAAGGTTTCTTGATTTGGATGTCACCTGATTGTTGGGTTTTAGGGGAGATAGAGAAGGCAGCAGAAACAAAAATTTCTCCCCCAAACCCAGCACGAGGAAACGCGTCAACGTCTACATAATAGGAAAGGATGGTTTGTGGAATCATACCTTGTCCCGAGGCTTGCTCGGCGACAATACACCGCGCCTTGCGCGGTCTTCAACTCCGGTCTTGGACGGTGTCTGTGCAGCTCCTGGTCGCACCGGGACTGACGACTCCTCCTCTCACCGGGACTGTCGGGATTGACAGTCGTCCTCCTGAGCGGCAGAAACCTCCCGCCTCTGAAGTAGTCCACACGGACCACCTGGAACTCCACACTCCTTGTCCCACAAGGAAGTGGAAGGAGTCGCACCCTCCTGTTGACGTACTAGTCGCCAACACACTCTCCTGCTGCCAGTTGCAACTGCAGTTGTCATTCCCTTGCTGCACCTCCCTTTTGCGAGAAGCACTTGCTCAGGCTCTCTCTCAGTTACCAAAACCAGAGAGAACGACAACTTTACAGAGCAACTGGTTGCACTGAGTTGTTCTTTGAGAAGCCCCCAATACCCCTATATATATAAGAGGGTCATGGGATAGGGTTCTCCATCCCGGACAATGCGGGACTAAAAGCAGGAGTAGAAGGGTTTGAGATTTTCCACAAAAGCAACCAGCTCGCAACCTAAACCGATCGGTTCACAAGTGAACCGGTCAGTTGGGACCTATGAGCCGATCAGTTCACTTATGAACCGGTCAGTTCGTGGCCCTGATCAGTTCTCGATTGACTTTCCTTCTTTTGTTTCTAATTGGTATCGAATATCAATCCTTGTTCCAATCAAATTGGGCAAGTGAAACGCAAGGAAAATTCTCACCGACCTGACTTTCCCAACTTGCTCAGTTGCACCAGTTGAACCGATCGTTTCAACACTTGAACCAATCGTTTCACTCTGACCATGAGCCGATCGACTCAACACTTGAGCTGACCGGTTCAGCAACCTCAGCCGACCGGTTCAACACTTGAACCGATCGGTTGGGAGTACATGTTGTGCAGAATCAGTCAAATGTGATTTCAATCAATCTGATACTCCAATCAATATGTCCAACACCTCGAACAATATGATATTGAGCTATCAATTGATTGAGTGTTTAATTGAACTACTAAACTCCTTTAGTAATCAATCTAAACATTGTTTGTGGAAAAAACTCCTCTTCCAGGTTAAATCCTATGTGTGTGACCTTGCAAGTCCATTTCACGTTGGCAGTGAAAGTCCATAACACTTATGACTTCACAAGTAAAGAGCGGTGCCTAGTCACACATCAGTGCTACCCAAGTGAAAGTAGAAAGTTGGAGAACAATTTTCAATCCTACAATCCGTGAATGGTGTTATAGTGAATGTATAATTCCTTTGTCACTGATATCCCGAATGAACTCGAGGCATGGAACAGTCATCCTGTCAACGTTCATTCACTTTCTTGATCTCAGAGTAGATTGAACGAGACATGTATGACATCAATATCACATACTGATTCACACATGCGTGTGCATGTCTATCTCAATCCTACTCATCAAGTGGCCTTGGATATCAAACTCCCTCAGGAGGGACAAATCCCATATCTATCACTCACCCCTCAAAAGCCCCATGTGTCAAAGCCACCCAATCATCACCTTTATAACAACCCATGTTTCAGGACTGCGTTTGATGATGTCAAAGTGTGCCCAATGACATGTGTTGAGTGTAGTGATTTCAGGTCAAAGAATCACACTCACCACCATCACTGTGAGTACTGACTGTGACTACCATGTCGTGGTTCCATGTGTCAAACTCACGGTGGGTCTGTTTGGTACCTTGTTCTCTAACAAATACCTATGTGTTTGGTTTGATATCTCTATATCATGACTAATGAGATTCTATCATCAACCAACACCACAATCTAGTCTTGTGTGTCATTGCTGTCTATATACCTTCCACAATGACATCTAACTAGGGACATAATAAGAATGTACAAACTCTTATCATCTGTATGATCTCATCGTTCAGGTCATGAACCTGAAGGCATACGTCATTGAGTACTGTCATTCTCTAGACATTCAATATGTTCTAACACTAACTCATATGACTGAACCAGAAAGAATTGGAAGCTTGCCTTTGATGTTTATCAAATCAATCTTAATGTATCCCACCAATCATCCCATGATTGGCTCTCAGGGCATACATACCAACACTGATATCCCTCTCGTCTTTGAGAGTGTTTGGCTTGTTTCGGCCCTGATGTTGACCTATAGAGAGTTAGATGTAGAATTGAAGCAAAGGCATGAAAATATAGTGTGAAGGTAATTTATTAATTCACCATTACATGCCTATATGCTATTCTTATTATTTCTTTTGAGGACTAAATGGATTATAACTTTAGCTGGGGATGACCTTTTCCAAGAGGGATGTTATTCTTATGTCCATGATTTATTTTATCAGAGGAATTACTTAAAATAAAAATCTAAATGTGCAAAGAAAGCTAAAGATTTTGTATAGAATTGAAAGAGAAGGTAGAGAGGGAAGGGTTTTAAAAATGATACCTCACCCTTATCCAGTGTACTCCCCACCTAACTTATCACTCACTCTATCCTCAAATTGTCAAAGTGATAGGTTGAGAAGTAAAAGGACAAGGGCATTAGGCTTCTGTTAGTCCTTTGTTAGCTCCATGTGTTCGAAGAAGATTAGCTGCAAACTTTCCACGTAGAGCATGGTAATCCACGGCTATCATGTCCTTTACTGGTCTTCCAAGGGCTATGATGGTGTACATCCAGTAGAGGATGTGGAAGCCGCAGTCGTTTGACTCTCGGAGCTGTTGGGGCCATATGTGGCTGAAGGCTGGGCGATAGGCCCAAAGGGCATCGGGAAGATTGGTGGACCAATCGGTACGATGTCTATTGACTATTTTCTCCAAAATTGCTTTTAGTTGTCTGTTCAAAACTTCGACTTGGCCACTTGTTTGTGGATGGTAAGGTGTGGCGACCTTATGGTTGACTCCATATTTCTTTAGGAGGGCTTTGAAGCTTCGTTCCAGAAAATGGGTCCCTCCGTCAGATATGACAGTTCGGGGGACTCCGAATCTGGGGATAATTATATCTTTAAACAACTTGATGACTGGCTTTGAATCGCTGGAAACGGTGGGTATAGCTTCTACCCATTTTGAGACATAATCCACAGTGACCAAAATGTACGAAAATCCATAGGATGAGGGGAAGGGACCCATGTAGTCTATTCCCCAAACATCTAAAAGTTCGAGTTCTTGCCACATAGTGAGAGGCATTTCATTCCTTTTAGTTATATCGCCAGAAAGTTGACATTTATTGCATGATCTTACAAAATCATGGGAATCTCTTTCTATTTCCTCATTGTAGCACTTTCAGAGCGGTCTTTTTGAACTCATGTGTCCCCCATTTGGGCCAGAATGACAATGTTCTAAGATAGGAGTAATTTCCTCTACTGGTATGCAGCACCGGAAAAGTCCGTCTGCACATAGATGAAAGAGATAAGGTTCATCCCAATAGTATTTCTTAACATCATGGAGGAATTTCTTTTTTTCATGGTGACAGGAGGAGGGGTGAATGATTCAAGTGGCCGGATAGTTCATTATGTCGGCATGCCAGAGGAATCCGGTGGTAATTTTCATAAGCTGGTCGTCAGGGAGGGAGTCTCGGATAGGTACTTTATCATCATCCTCGACTTCAATGCGGCTGAGATGATCAGCAACGACGTTTTCCACTCCGCTTTTCTCTTTTATTTCCAAATCAAATTCCTGAATCATCAACACCCAGCGGAAAAGTCTGGGTTTCACGTCTTGCTTCTGAATTAGATATTGTATGGCGGAGTGGTCAGTGTAGACTATGACCTTTGATCCAATCAGGTAGGAGCAGAATTTCTCGAACGCATAGATGACAGCTAAGAACTCTTTTTCTGTAGTGGCGTAGTTCTTTTGCGCTTCATCAAGTGTCTTAGACGCATAGTATATTACAAAAGGCTTTTTGTCAATTCTTTGCCCTAACACCGCTCCTATAGCATAGTCGCTAGCGTCACACATTATTTCGAATGGTTCTGACCAGTCAAGTGCTCTTAGAATGGGCGCAGAGACTAGAGCATTCTTTAAGGTTGTGAAGCTTCGTAAGCATTCTTGGTCAAAATTGAAATCAGTGTCCTTGGTCAATAAGTGGGTCATGGGTTTTGCTACTTTCGAGAAATCTTTAATGAATCTTCGATAAAACCCAGCACGACCCAAGAATGCTCGTACTCCTTTTACGTCCTTTGGCGGTGACAGTTTTGAGATGACATTATTTTTTTCCTTATCTACCTCAATTCCTCTTTCACTCACTCTATGTCCGAGGACGACACCTTCAGTTACCATAAAGTGGCATTTTTCTCAATTTAGGATAAGGTTCATTTCCTCGCATCTTTGTAAGACTTGTCCAAGGTTGCATAGATAGTTGTCAAAAGAATCTCTGTAGACTGAAAAGTCATCCATGAATACTTCCATTATGGACTCGATTAACCCTGCAAAAATAGCAGACATGCATCTTTCGAAGGTAGCGGGTGTGTTGCACAACCCGAAGGGCATTCTTCTGAAAGCGTAGGTTCCAAAGGGACAAGTAAAAGTTGTTTTTTCTTGGTCTTCTAGGTGTATAGGGATTTGATAGAACCTGAAATAACCATCGAGGTAATAGAAGAACTTTTGATGGGCTAGGCATTCGAGGACTTCGTCAAGAAAAGGTAGAGGGTAGTGATCTTTTCTGGTTGCTTTGTTTAGTTTCCTGTAGTCGATACACATTCTCCACCCCGTGATAGTCCTTGTAGGCACTAGCTCATTTTTATCATTTAGCACGATAGTGGTTCCTCCCTTTTTGGGGACCACTTGGATAGGGCTAACCCATTGGGAATCTGAAATTGGGTAGATAATACCGGCTTTTAGAAGTTTGAGGACCTCTAGGCAAACCACCTCTTTAAGATTGGGGTTCAGCTTTCTCTAGTGCTCTCTTGAAGGTTTGAATTCTTCTACCATGGGCAGTCTATGCATGCATAGGGCTGGGTTTATACCTGTCAGGTCAGTTATTTTGTACCCAATGGCTTTCTTATGTTTCTTTAACTCAACGAGAAGCCTTTCTTCCTGGTCTTTCATCAGAGTGGAACTGATGATTACTGGACATAGTTCTTCTTCATCCAGGAAGACGTGCTTAAGCCCCTTTGGTAGGGTTTTCATCTTGGGAGCCTTAAGTGCTTCTGTTGTTTCTAAAATAGTGACAGATTTGAGCTCCTCAAAAGTGGTTGTTGGTGCTTCTTCAGCTTTCTCTAAGTGTTGCAGGCATTGTTGACCTAATTCGTTGGTTGAGAATTCAACTTCTGGAATTATTAAGACATTCTCTAAATCATCAGATGGTTCAGATATTTCCAATTGGGACATTTGATGTATTGCATCTAAGAGAAAAACTTCCTCTTAAATGTTGGGGCCTTTCATGCTGTTGAGGACCCAAAACTGAATTTCTTCTTTTCCCAGTCTCAGAATGATCGTTCCAGCTTTGACATCAATGAGCGCCTTGGATGTGGCAAGGAAGGGTCTGCCGAATATTATTGGGTATCTTAGATCCTCTATGATATCCATAATGACAAAATCACATGGGACATAAGAATCTTTGCATATCCTGACTGGAATGTCTTCAATAATTCCTAGGGGTGCAGTGATAGTGGAATCAACTAACTGAATTGTCATCATTGTGGGTAGCAAGTAAGTAAAACCCAATCTTTTACACATGGAGTAGGGCATAATAGATATGCTAGCCCCTAAGTCAGCTAATCCCTTTTTGCTCGAAGCATTTCCAATACAACATTGAATACTAAAGGAACCCGAGTCCTTCTTTTTCTTTGGCATTTTATTAAGAATGATGTCGGAGGTGGTATGAGCCAGTTTGACCATCTCTTGCTCTTCAGTAATATATTTCCTTGATAGCAAGGTTTTCAGATATTTAGCCCAAGATGGTACTTCAGAGAGGGCATCGAGGAGCGGGATATCGATATAGAGTTTCTTCATTGCCTCCTTGAATTTTTAGAATCTAGTGTCCATTTTAGTCTCTCTCAATCTTCCTAGATATGGTATCCTAGGTTTATATTGCGGAACTTCTGGCTCTTTGGGAGCTTATTCCTTTTCTTTACCTTTTGCAGACTCCGCAGATTTCTCAATTCCTAGATTCGGGCTTGCGTTTGGGGTAAAAATAGGTGTATCATCATCATCATGAGCGATTCTTGTATCTTCATGGAAGACATGACCAAATCTTATAGTGACGACATTCAATTGCTCTGGTCTATTTTGATCGTGTCTTGGGTTTGACTCTGGTTGACCAGCAAAAGTACCTGCTGGTGGTTTCAACTGGGCAGCAATTTGTGCTAGTTGAGCCTCCACAGCCTTCTGTTGAGCTTGCTGATTGGCAAGCATGGTTTGTTGCGACTGTAACATCTGCCTAATCATAGTCATCTTGTATGTTGGATGTGAAGGAGCATTTTTCTATTGAAACTTAGTGAGTTGTTGATGCCCTTGAGGTGGTTGTTGTGGAGGTGGTGTTAACTGAGGTTGCTGCGATTGTTGTAGCTGAGGATGTAATTGCGGGTGCAGAGGAGAATGGGTATATTGATAGTAGGCGGAGGGATTTCTCGGGTAGTTGGATCTTGGGAAATTATTTCTATGATTCCCTTGATTTTGGTTATAGGTACTTTGAAATTTAGGTGGCAATCTATTGGAAGATCCACCTTATGTTTGATGTTGCGGGTTAGCAGTCCCCGTAGGATTTCCATATTGAAACCCGGGGTGGTTTCTTGGTTGATTTGGATTATAGTAAGCTTGTCCTGGTATGGAAAGAATGGAATTGACTTGTTCGGGCATCTGATCTTCAGGGTGTTCGATGATCGGTTCATACTGTTGTTGTGGTGGTTGCATATCCATCATCACATTATAAAGTAAGCCACATGACAGTGTACGGTGATCAGATGCGTGACAGGCTTTACAAGTCCCTGTGGCAGCTTTAACTTGTTGGACTTGGGGGTTTTTCTTCTTATCGTATTCTCCAAATGAAGTTTCAAGTGTTGTTTGTGAGCTATAGTCTTTAAAGCTTCAGGAATAGCTTTCATTTCCATTGATTCCTCAACCTTATAAACCTTGAGGACTCCCTTAGTGGATGATCCTCCCCAATTGGATTGGTTCTCAGCTCCAAGTGTAATGATATTCCAGGCATCCTCGTAGTTCTTCCTCATAAAATTTCCTCCATATGAGGAATCCAGAAATTGCTTGATATCATCACTCACCCCCCTATAGAACGTCTCTATTAATTGATTTTGAGAGATACTGTGATGAGGGCACTTCCTTAGAAGCTCCTTGAATCTTTCCCATGCTTCTGCGAGTGTTTCTCCAGGAAGTTGGGAAAAGTGGTTGATCTACCCCCTAATTTCGTAGGTTAATGAAGGAGGGAAAACTTTTCTAGGAACTTTTCTTCCAAGGGAGCCCAGGTGGTGATGATTGGCTCCCTATCAAGTGAGTTGTACCAACTCAAAGCCCTTCTGGATAGAGTTAAGTGAAAAAGATGTAGCATTATTGCGTCAAAGGAAACTCCGACTTGTGGGACAAGTCGGCAAAGTGCCTTGAATCTCTTCATATTATCCATGCAATCATCTCCAGAACCACCGGAGAATGAGATACCCTGCATGATTTGAATCCATTGTGTTCGGATTCCAAAATTAGGTATGTTGATGATTGGTGGCCGGACTGGATGATTGTCTTCATAGTTCTTGGGGATGGCATAGTCCCGCAGTTGCTTGTTTCTTAGCTCTAACTGGGCAGCTTCATTAGCTGCTTCATTTCAAGCTCAGATGTGGGCCTATTCTTCATCTCAGATTTCTGCTTGGACCTAAGCACAAGTGTCAGTAATGAGTTGTGCTCTCTGAGCGGCTATGGCGGTGTTGACCCTATCCATTACTAGTGCATCTTGGCATTGATCTTCAGCCATTTGTCTGGCTCTTTGGCGGTTAAGTCTGATGCAGTGGTGGAAACTTCTCTCTACCTCAGAGTCATACTATGGATCAGGGGAGAAGCTTAGATTATGCGATGGTTGCATACACATCTTCTACCTGAGTAGAGGAAGAAACACACTTTTCAAAAGATGCGGGAGATGTGAAGAAATCAAGAAAATATGGAGTAATGTTTAAAGAAAAAGTGTAAAACCCTAACCAACTAGCAAGATGATAAATGAAATTAAAATGTTATGTTGTCCCCGGCAACGGTGCCATTTTTTGATGGAGCTTCAACTTGCGTGCAATTGCATGCACCACTAAAAATCCCAAAGATAATAAATCTTTAGGTTTATCCTTGCTTATACTAGATTTAAAACTCCACCCATGTATGCTAGGATACATGGAAGTCTTATCATAGTATAGTTAAGGGTTGAATCCACAGGACAACGGTCTTGTTGAGATCAGCAAGTAGAAAACGTTAGAATTTCACCTAACTCCTTAACAGTTTGTATTTAGATCAAAGAGTTGGTTTGGTTGTTTAAACTAATAGTAAGTAAAGTAAAATCAAGAAAGTAAACAAGGAGGTAAATTTAAGATTGTAAACAATGTTAAGAAACCACTAGGATGTGCTCGGCTTTCACCACCACTACTCATGAATCAAAACATGTAACATAGTAACATAACCTTCAATAAGAGTCTAAACAGTTAGTATCTTTATAGATTTAGTTTCCTTTCGGAGAACTAACTACGAGAAGTGTGGGAATGTTGCAACGCCGGCCATCCCCAAATGAATGGTCACTTACTTTACATCATTCCCTTCACAAAGTGTGTTCCTCGACTAATCAAGGTTGTACTTTCATACGTCAACTGATTCCATTTCATAGTATGAAAGTACAATGATGGAAGTGAGTTTACTCCACTTCTTGAAAAAGACTCCTAGATACCGAAACAGATGCATGGTGTCTACATGCATCAGGAACCAACATTCAATCGAGATTCGAATCTAATAGTACAAACATAGACAATTCATACTAAAAGATAATAAGTAACATAAGTTGGTGATCAAGCAACATGCATTGATTAAACGATTGATGTTGAACTGAAAAGAAGGTATATCTCTATTGCAAACTTATGAATTACATTGCATCAAATGAAAACATGGGTAGTGGGGCTATTCCCCGCACCCTAGTGTATAAGACTACTCACTCATGGCAAGAACAAAGAAGGAGGTGAGAAGAGAGAGAGAGAGAGCATCATCTCTACGAAGGAGGGAGGAAGGTCGACCCCTTCGAGAGAGAGAGAGAAACGATCTTCACACTTTGTAGCTTGCTTGATGATGAATCCTCCTCTTCACACCTTCTTTGTCGATGAGAGAAAAAGTAGCTTGAAGATGGAGTATGGATCTCAAACCGAAAGCCTCAGGGCAGTGGACAAAGGATGGAATGGCTCTGGAGAAATAGAGGCAGCCTTTGGACGTCTAAAACTTCATTTCTTGTGAGGACCCCTCAGGTCTTATTTATAGGCTTTGAGTGAAGTCCAAACAGTTTGGGCGGTTTTGTGGCCAAACGGTCGTGAAAATTGTTTGGGTTCTGAGACCGTTTGGACTCTCTCGGTATCGAAACCATTTGGACTCTCCCGGTTTGGAAACCATTTGAGTCCTTGCGGTCTTGAAACTGTTTGCCTTTATTCGGTCTTGGGACTGTGTGGCTTCATACGGTCTTGGGACCGTTTGTTTTTATACGGTCTTGGGACTGTTTGGCTTCATTCGGTCTTGGGACCGTTTGGTATCCATTCGGTCTTGGGACCATTTTGTGACCATTCGGTCTTGGGACCGTTTGGTGTCCATTCGGTCTTGGGACCGTTTGGTGTGCATTCGGTCTTGGGACCGTTTGGAGCTTTTTATAATTTTTTTGTATTTTTCTATAGGAAATGAAAGGGGAAAAGTTAGGCTAATGATATATTTACAAAAGAGTGGAAAATTAAAGATTGTGTCTAATTTATTTAAGAATGAGTATGGAAAACTGAGAAAAAATAGTAAGATAACATCGCAAAATGGGAGGTTATCACTGACCGCTCTCATTTTTGTTTTCTTGACGGTTATTTGGAATATAATCAAATTTCCATTGAGCCACAAGATCAAGAGAAGTCGACCTTCACTTATCCTTATGGCACATTTGTGTAGTGTTGTATGTTGTTCGGTCTTTGCAATGCCCCAGCCACTTTTCAGCGATGCATGATTGCCATTTCTTTTGATATGGTAGGGCGATGTCTGCAAGTGTTTATGGATGATTTTTTGGTGTATGGGGAGTCCTTTGTTGATTGCCTAGACCATTTAGATAAAGTTTTGGAAAGAAGCGAGGACACTCACCTTGTGTTGAATTGGGATATGTGTGACATGATGGTGATTTAAGGAATTGTCTTGGGGGACAAGGTGTCCAATAGAGACTTGGAGGTACACCCAGTCAAAATAGAGGTGATCTCCAAACTACCTCCAATGTCATTGATGAAGGGAGTAAGGAGCTTTCTAGGACACGATGGATTTAACTCCGCTTTATCAAGGATTTTCCAAAGATTGCTAAATCACTCTCTAAATTATTATAAAAGGATGTTGTCTTTAAATCTAATGAGCGGTGTTTGAAATCTTTTGAGGTGTTGAAGGAGAAGTCAGTCTTCACACCCATTGTTCAAGCTCCATATGGGAGCCAACATTTTAAGCTAATGTGTGACATATCAGAATACACAGTAGGGGTTGGTTCTAGGCCAACACCGAGACAAAGTCCATGTTGTTATCTACTATGCATCTAAAACTTTAAATGATGCCTAATTGAATTATACAACAATTGAAAAGTAATTGTTGGTGGTTGTTTTTTATTTTGAAAAATTCCATCAACATATGATTAGGATTAAGGTTGTGGTATGGATAGATCACACAACTGCCAAATACTTACTATAGAAAAAATATGCCAAGCCTAGGTTGATCATGTGGATCTTATTATTTCAGGAATTTGATATAGAGATCAAAGATAAATCCAACACCGAGAATATGGTGGCGGATCATCTCTCTAGGCTTGAAAGGGTGGATGAGAAGGATATCAGAATACCCATTGTAAAAGAGTTCCCTGATGAGTAGCTCTTTGCTATGAAAAGCAAAGACCCATGGTTCGCAAACATAGTGAACTACTTGGCATATGGAGAGCTGCTAGGAGATTGGGGATACCAGGAGAAGAAAATGTTCTTCCTCTTCTTGAGGTACTATATATGGGATGACCCCATTTTGATTAGGTAGTGTAGGATGGTATTATGAGGAAGTGTGTGCCGGATTGTGAATCTCAAAGTATTTTGTCACACTGTCTTAGAATGTGATTTTTATTGGTCGGTGATTTTTAAATATGCATACAATTTTGTTTGTCAGCGTGATGCATGTCAACGTGCAGGTAATATCTCGAAAAGACACGAAATGCCTCTGAATGTTTTTCGGGAAATAGAAGTGTTTGATTTAGGGGGCATAGACTTCATGGGCCCTTTCATGTCTTCAAATTCTAATCTCTATATATTAATTGTTGTATATTATGTATCTAAGTGGGTGGAAGCAATTCCAACCCACACCAATGACACACAAGTGGTATGTAGATTTGTAAAAGACCACATCTTTTGTAGGTTTGGGGTGCCCAGGATGATAATTAGTGACGGTGGTTCTCACTTCACTAGTAGGAAGTTTGGGGCAATGTTGAGAAAGTATGGGGTATAACATAGAGTATGTACTCCATATCACCACCAAACTCAAGGCCATGTTGAAGTCTCTAATAGGGAGATCAAGAAGATTTTAGAAAAGACAGTTTCAACCAACAGGACCAGCTAGAGCATGTTGCTCAATGATGCTCTATGGGCGTATAGGACCGCTTATAAAACACTTGTAGGTACTACTCCTTTTAGGTTGGTTTATGGGAGGGCTTTCCATCTACCAGTAGAGTTAGAGAACAAGGCTAAGTGGGTTCTAAGGAAACTTAATTACAATTTGGACAGTGCAGGAAAAAATTGATTATTAGAATTGAATGAATTGGATGAGCTTAGGTTTGATTCTTATGAGAGCTCAAGAATTTACAAGGAAAGAGATAATCAATTTCATGATCGGTAAATTTTGCATAGGATGTCCACTCTAGGATATAAGGTCCTTTTGTTTAATTCTAGGTTGAAGCTACATCCTGGTAAGTTTAGGTCTAGATGGAGTGGACCCTTTGAGGTGATTAAGGCATTTCCCCATGGAGTTGTGCAAGTTAGCAATGGGGTTGAGACATTCCTTTTCAATGGTCAGTGTCTCAAACACTACTTTGGGGGAGATGTGATGAGGATGGAGGATGAGTTGAATCTCGTTTAGCTTTGCTAATCCATTATGTTTTGATTCATCGAGCCTATGACGTAAAACAAGTGTGCTTGTTGGGAGGAAACCCAATCATATTTTATGTTCTTTACATTTCAAATTTGTAGTTTTGTAGTTGTATTTATCATTTATACTTAATTGATATAAAAAAGGTACCTTGATGCATTTTGTGGAGCGTGCAGGCTGAAAAAGTCGGTACTATCGAGCCCAAGATCGGTACTAATGACAATGTTATAGGGACAAAGATGCAATCGACTGCACAAATTGGTACTACCAATCCCAAGCTCAGTACTATCGATTACGTTACAGGGAATTTGAAAAAATGGAGCACCACATCTCAGTACTACCGACACATGTCGGTAGCACCAACTTTCTACAGAGAAGAGGGTCAGATACCTGATAAGGACTCGGTACTACAGATGCCTCATCGGTAGTACTGACAACATTTTGGGCTCCAAGTTTGATACACAGACCTCCCACTCAGAAGCACCGACAAATTTGAATGAGTTGGTACTATCGACATCCTGTTGGTACTATCGATGCCTGACGTCAGTAATATGTGGAAGCATCAATGAGTGATCATGATCAGCCACATCTGATGCTTAGTAGCACTGATCCACGGGACATGTCGGTACTACCAACCCAAAGTGATCCACATAACTACAATCAGAGCATCACGATTATCATTAGTACCAAGCACGCTGACTCTCATTCAATCCTTGGTAGTACTAACGCCACGTCGGTACTACCAACGCGGTCATAGGTCAGAAATCACAGTTATAAAAGGGAGGGGATGTGAATATAATCTCTTCACACCTTCTCTTCTCCTCTCTCAAGCAAGTAATAGCAAGCATATCTGAGCATCCAGACTCTACACCGATCTCTAATCTCTCTAATATCTTTCATCCAAGAAAGATGTCTACTGGATGGGATGCTTCTTCATCGATGGGGGTTCCTAACTTGGTTCCTAAACCAAATTGGATAGCCCATCCCAATGCTGACATCAAAAAGATGTACAAAGAGTTGAACAAGTGGGAGATCATTTCTACATGGTATGGATATTTTTCCTTCACTTCCTCTGTTGGCTTCACCACCAATATGCAAAAGGTATGCAAGCATCAGGGGTTAGTGTGCGACAACTCCTTCAGTAACTGGCCTACATATCCTGACCTCGTCTGCGAGTTCATGGCATCCTTAGAGATTCACATCATCCCCAAGCATGGGTATGGTTGGGGGATGGGAAAGATATGTTTCTAGCTCTACAATGCCAAATTTATAATGACGCTCCAGCGTTCAACACCTTCTACGGATGGCCACATGAAGACAATCACTCCTACCCTGAAAACTACAACTTTGAGATGGCATGGGAGTTGTTTACTAGCTTGCCAGAAGGCCGACACATCAGTCAACACAATATCTCATTGACGGACGTCGGGCATACTTTTACTCATGTGCTTCACCGCCTCATCACCAACACTCTTCCAGCAAAATCAGCTCAAGGATAAGGGAAGCATCAGAGGGTTGATATGTATTCCCTGTACAAGATGATGGAGATGAGAATCTAAAGTATGAACTTTGAAGCCTTCTTCCTTCAACATGAGATGGCAGTAAGGCGACTGGTGCAGAGGAAACCTCCAATTTACTTTGGAGGGTTGATCACGACCATTTCTCTCCATCTACACCTTGACCTATCTGTCACCAAGCCACTAAAGTCAATAACAAATCTAGATCTCAAGCATTTCAAGAGATATGGTCTCGTCAATACATGCTTGAAGGATGTATATATGTGTTGTACAGTGGGGACCCACTACAAATAAAGGAACTTTCTAGACACCATCTTCGACCTATAGGGGGTAAACCTCCTATGGTGGCTTGTAGATATCTCATCCGAGGAAGAGGAAGAAGATGACAATGACGAGGAGGAGGAGCAAGTTGTAGAGGAAGAGGAAGAGGAAGAGGAGCCTACCATCCCTGTAACAAGGAGGCAAGTTTTGTGCAAGCATCCATGACACTTCATAGCTTCCAGTTCTTCCGCTCCACCACTCTCTCAGGAGGATGACCTGTATTTGATGGTGGGCATGTACAAGATGATATAGGAGATCCAACAGGACAACAATAGCAATCAGCTACATTGGAGGGCATCCATGGTGTCCAGGGACAGTTGTATGAAAACTAGCAGGAAATTTTCCAGAATGAGAAGATTCTCTTGGCCAACCAAGAGAACATGCATATGCACCTGTAGTAGATGGAGGGGTACCAGCAACCATTCTTTGATCATTACTGTAGCCAGGGTATTTTGGTGGCTATGTACAACCACCATCCATGCCACCACAATAGCTAGGTTTTCAGTGGATGATTCCACCATATGATCCCACCATGCCTCATCCACCACCACCGCACATGTGATTCGGTACCACTGTTCCACCTCTATAGTTAGAATTTTGACTATGTGGTCATAGTCAAATTCAAGCTTAGGGGGTAAATGGAATAATTGTTATCTTTAGCTTTATTTTCTTTAGTTTTTTAGTTTTATCTTTTTCAAGTTGTAGGATCCACATCTATATAGTATAATTGTGGATATTAATTCAGTCATGTCATATGATCTCAGGTGTGCAACGAAAAAATTAATTAAATGAAAAGTGTGGCTTAGTTGCAAATTTTCTTGAGTTGCACCACTTAGAGGAAGTGTTTGGGTTAGCCGGAAAAAGGACATTTAATATGAATGGACATATTAATTATTCATGAAAAGTGGATGAATATGAGGTTTGAGCTTAAGTTGATCAAATAGTTAACGAGACCTTAAATTGAAATCTAATAAAGAAATCCTAATGTTAACATGTCACAAGTCATCAGAGAGGTAGATATCATAATTTCAAGAAAGGCTTTGTCTCTTAATTATGTGATTCCACCCATCCTTCATTCATTATTGAATCACCACCTTAAGATGAACAAGTACTCCAGTTTATTTTCTCTTATTGTATTGCATGACATAATAGGTTACACGATAGCTAGCTTACTTTTATTACATTCGAAAAGAAAAAAGAAAAAAAAAAGAGAAAAGCACACATGTATGCATCAACAATGCTTGTGCATACCATTTTAGTTGCATAGATTACATGCATTTTGTAGCATTCATTTTTGTTTATCATGTGGATATTAGTCTCATTTTATAAAGTTGAGTGTAGGGATATACATCCACATCTTAAAAAAAGAAGGAAAAAAAGAGAGAGAATGATGTTTAGTAAAATCCCAAGCATAACGTCAATCATGCTAAAACCATGGTATAATGAAAAAAAAGTTTGTAGATGTTTCAAAGTTATGAGGGAGAAAGTATGCCCTTAACTCTTCTTGAAGAGATGAAGAAGTCCACATGATGCATTCTTTTGCCTTCTTCTTTAATTCTCATTTGGTTGATGAGATTGCTTGATTCATGCATGATGTGAGGATTTTGAGTCGCTTTTATAGACTGGTTTTACATGCGTTTTATGTGTTTATTAGTCACATTTGTGGTTAATATCGCATGATTCACTCGTTTTAGTCTATAATCTCTTTTTGCATCAAATCTATTGTATTTTATCTTTTTGGTTATAAATGATCATATTGATGTGTTTTAGAAGGCTGATTTGGATTTATCTTGAAATTTCAGGAAAAAATGAATATATGCAGCTGTCGATACCATCGACTCGGTCACAGTGAGACAGCCACAAGGAACCAAGATGTGTCGATACCATCAACATCGAAGTCGATGGTAGCGATATACCTACAGTGAGCCAGCAGTCAACTGGTCGATACTATCGATGCAAAGTCGGTACTATCGACCTTGCCCAGCTTCAGCGTCGGATCGGTGATAAAAGAGATGCCTAAAGGTGTCGATACCATCGATACTACAGTTGATGGTATCGAGTCTGCATCAGGTGGAACATCAGAAAAAGAAGACTTGTCGATATTCTGATGGGTCGATACCATCGACCCGCGTCGATGGTATCGACGCCGTCAGATCAGGTTTTGTCTCAGATCGATTCCAGTCGGATGGTGGTGATCTTTTGGCGATCTAAAGTGGTGCATATACCTAATTTAGATGTCCCTAAGCAAGGCATCACGTCATTAGTCATTGCACAAGTCTCAAGAAGAGGAGGAGAGAAGAACGGAGCCCAGAACCACGCCCCGATCGTTCCGAGAGCCGCAGAGGATGTTTTCCACCGCTGGAAGGTTGTAGATCGTGCATTCTACGTCAAGAAATGCCCGAATCTCCTCCATTCAGGGGTTTACATCACTTTCATTCACGTTTTCTCCATGTTTTCCCTTTCTCTCACCATGTCTTTCATTGAGATGAACATGTGGGGCTAATCCCCTTTATCTTTAGGACCGGGAGTACCCCGGGTGATGGTTGTATGACATTTTTACCATAGTATTTCATAATTTGTCTCTTAAATCTGTGGTATGATTTCATTTTCTCCATTATATCATTATGATTGATCACCCTAATGATAATCTAATGCCTTTAATTACATTGAAATAAGAATTAATGGTTGAAAAGAGACAAAATTCACATTAACTAATAAATCCTTTGAACAAGGCGATGTACAGTTAATGGTGGAAACCTAGAGTATGGTCCTCATGCACCTAGTTTAGGGTATAGGTTACTACTACCGTGGAACTGGCCTAGATTTAGGTAGTGAATTGTAACACGAAAGTGAGCAATTCTGAATACATGCCACTACCCGAAATGAGAGACAAATTAGGTTAACTATGTAGAGATTAATACAATGAGAACCTGTAGTGAAACTGTAATCCTAAAGATTCCCATTTGAATTGATTAAACCAAACATTTAATCGATTGCTCTATTTTCATTCATTTTTCTTTTATCTTTCAATCAACTCTCAAATCAATTTAATCGGTCTAGCTGATTGCAAGTAGTTAGTAGTA
Source organism: Alisma plantago-aquatica (assembly GCA_963693085.1). NCBI lineage: Eukaryota > Viridiplantae > Streptophyta > Magnoliopsida > Alismatales > Alismataceae > Alisma > Alisma plantago-aquatica. The sequence goes on along the minus strand of OY856411.1, from coordinate 928,603,024 downwards.
GTCTACCAATAATTATGTTTCTCTGAGTTCGACTCGGGCCTCACAAAGGCCTATATTACTCTGACGCATGCACTTGTGTTCTACGCACGGTAAATTCGTGTCAAGTTTTTGGCACTGTTGCTGGGGAAATGGCAATTGTTGGCACTACGAGTGCTATAAGCGGACACTCTAGGCTACCTTTTTCTTTTAACTACACTTTTAATTCTTGCAATTGATTGTCTAATTTTTAGAAATTTATATTCATCTAGCACTGTACTTAACGAAATATATCAGTTTGTACGTACCAGAGCATGGTGAGCACACGTAGCACAGACTACGCGCAGTCATTACCAGAGGTCCCATCTTCGGGATCAGACGACGAGGGGCATAACATTCAGAATCAATCCGAGAGAGTAAATTCAGATTCTGAACAAGAAGAGATGGCTAAAGAAAAGACGATATGGGATAAGATCAACGTGTCTTCTTCCTCTGCATCGAAAGGGCCGATCAAGAGGCAGACTATCAAAATCCCGACTTATAAAATTGATCTGGCACTAATAAATCTAGTCAAATCCTAAGCATTCCATGGACTAAAGAACAAAGATCCGGTGGCCCACATAAGCACCTTCATGGAGAATTGTGACGTGATAAAGATCGATCAGTTCCCGCAGGAGGCACTGTATTTGAAACTATTCCCTAGTTCTCTTGTAGGAAATGCAAGGGAGTGGTTTCATAATCTTGATGATGAGATCGTTGAGATGTGGGACCAGATGATCGAGGTCTTCTTTGAGTGTTTCTTTCCACCTGAGAAGACCAATGATCTAATCAGGAAAATCCACAATTTCACTCAAAATGTAGGGGAAACTTATTCGGAGACTTGGGAAAGATTCCAGATAATGCTGAGAAGATGCCCTCTTCATGGGTTAGATAAGGAAAAATAGATGAAGATTTTCTACTTTGCACTTAATGAGCATGACAGAAGTAATTTGGATTCAGCAGGGTTATAATTTTTTCTTAACAACACTGATACAAGGTATTGGGAGATCCTTAAGAATATGGCAAAGAAGTAGTCTTGGGGTACTAGAGATGCACCTGAACAAGTTAGATCTGTAGGGGATGCCATAGCCATCAGAGAATTGAATGACAAATTAGATCTCATAGCCAAGAAGCTTGTGGAGAAAGAGGACAAATCTGATGAGAAGGCCCAAGCCAGATTCATGCAACAACAGGGCTATAGGAACAATGATTATGCCTGGAGGAAGGACAAAAAATTCTCATGGAAGGATCCAAACAACTTCCTTTAAGATCCAAACTCAAAACCACAATCAAAAGAAGAGGATAACAGCACTGAGTTGCTTAGTCAAGTGGTGCAACAAAATCAAGAGATGATGAGTACGTTCACCAAGCAGTTACAGTCACAGGGCGAGATTTTAAATAAATTTGGGCAGACATTGCAAAGTCATGGAGCACAGATGAGGACACTAGAGATGACGGTGACTCAAATCACCAATGAAGTTGTGTCCATGAAGCATACAAATCAACAAAAACCAGCTGGTAATGCAGAGTCTGCTCAAACACATCATCAAGTGAAGTATATATTTGTGATTAAGGAACCAGAGCCCCTAGTGGTGGAGGTACATGACAAGAAAAAAAATGCATTTTGACACGGAGGCTAAAACCAGTGTACCATATCCCCACAGCTTATATGGACTACTAGGCGGATATTTCCCATTCAGGAAATCCTACCAAAAACCCATCACAGTCGTGCCCACATCTAGGCAAGAGGAGCAGGTGAAAGTGATATTACGCAGTGAAGCTACTACCGCCGGGAAGGATGAGCAGCCACGAGTCACACCAACCATGAATGATGTGTTGAAGCCTATGTTAGAGGGTGATAGCAAAGCAAGCTTAGGAGAGGAGACCCCAAATAGCCCATATGTGACACCACAAAAGCGCATAAAAGAGCCAAGCGTGCCATTTCAGGATATTCAGAAGTTAAAGAAGGAGCATAGACACTACAAGAAGTTCTTGGAGATGTTTAGGAAGCTCCATATTAATATTCTATTAGTGGAAATGATAGAACAGATTCCTGCATATGGAAAATTTATCAAGGACATCATCACTAAGAAAAGGCAGATAAAAGACACTGACGTTTGCTTTGTGAATGAGACAGTGAGCTAGATAATCACTGTAAGTGTACCACAGAAGAAGAAAGATGTTGGGAGTTTCTACATACCGTGCTCAATTGGCGGCCATCACTTTCCATATGCACAGTGCGATTCGGGCACTAGCATAAATCTTATGCCGTTATCCACGTTCCAAAAGCTTGGATTGAAGATACTAAAGAAATCTGCCATGACTATTGAGTTGGCGGATGGGTCTATTATTAAGCCATATGGGCTCTGTGAGGATGTACTTGTCAAGGTCGACAGATTCATCTTTCTCGTGGATTTCATTGTCATGGACATGTCGTAGCTAAAGGGTTGTGAGATTCTACTGGGTAGGTCGTTTCAAGTGACAGCTGATGTTATCACTTCTATCGGGAGAGGTATCTTGACATTAGGAATTGGCAAGGAAAGAGTTGATTTCACACTTCCGAGTGATCCCCTAGGAAACTCCCCGATGCCCCAATCTGATGAGTTTTATTTTGTCTGGCCTAAGACGTTAAAGTAGGGCGCTTGTTGGGAGACAACCCAACCATCAGTAGTTTTAATTTGTATTCCTTCATTTTCTTTCGCATTTACAAGTTAGTTTTGTTTAATTTCGTTTTTATGTGTAAAAATGATACCTTAATCGTTTGTTCAGTGTGCAGTACTGAGTCAGAGTCGATACCATCGACCACAGTGTCGATGGTAGAGACGTGGGTATAGGGAAGCGGCTGTAGAAAATTTTATGAGTCGATACCATCGACGGCCTTGTCGATGGTATTGACCTACCATCAGTGACATCGAAGAAAAAGATAGATTTGGGTCGATAGTATCAACTACAAAGTCAATGCTCACGAGATCCCTGAAGATTTACAGAATAATTTGTCTCACTGAAGTCGATATCATCGACGGCCTTGTCGATGGTATCGACACAGCAACAACAAGGAAGTGATGCCCGAGCCTCACGAGGGTAATCGAACCATGAAGAGTCGATACCGTCGACACCCAATCGATAGTATCGATGCGACACATCACTGATCTGAGAGAAGAAATCAACAGAGCCCGCCAATTTCATAAGTCGGTCCGTGGGATGGGTCGATACCATCGACACGTCATCGATCTGGGGCCCCACATCCAGCAATCGACCGTCATCAATGGTCATGAAGAGCGGATTGTGCTCCAAGTGTCGATACTATCGACACTCCATCGATGGTATCGATGGAGCAACAGTAGCGACGGGTTCAGTTATAAAAAGAGGGGTTGTTTCTCAATTCTATTCACACCTTCAGAGTGAATCCCCTCAACTTATGCATTGAGCATTGCTGAGCGACCAGAGAACTTCATCGAGTGTCAAGGGATCGAGATATCTTCTTCGAGCTCTTCACCGAGTGGAGATCTTCTTCACCGACCTTCATCGAGCTCTATTTCTTCTTCTCCATTCCTTTTTGTTCACGATGGTGAGGATGGCAGGAGCGTCATCATCTTTGCAGGCAGCCCCAATGGAGATTGAGATGTTTGTTCCTCTATTAACCGGCTCCATTCCTCGTCTGAGGATCATTCATCCCTCGGAGAATGTAAAGAAGATCTATGAGGAGCTGATAAACCAAAAATTTGAACCGACCTGATATGTTGATCGGACCATGATCTGTGACCTCGGGTTTGAGGCCAACCTCGCTTATGTTCTTCAGGGGCAAGCGAGGCATACAACCAGGATGTTTCAAGGTGTCCAGTACCACGCTGAAGGCCATCCTTTTTTTGGTGAGTGCCCGACATATAAAGAACTACTGGCAGAGTTTATGGCATCGCTTGACATATGCGTCGTACCCAATGACATTGTCGCCACCGATCGGGAATGGATGAAGGGTCGTGTTTCCTTCCGACTTTTCAACAACAACTATACCATCACCCTCGACCAGTTTAATTTAATATACAACTGGTATCATTCTCCGAATCAGCACAGGAGGCCGGAAAACCAGACCGATTATGATGAAATCTTTGCCCAACTGGTGACCGCAGCTCCAGGCAAGTCTGTCAGCTATCCTAACGCATCCATCACTGACTTTGAGCATCCATTTGTGCAGATTCTACATCACATGTTGTGCACTACTTTATTTGCTCGAGGCGACCTTTTGCTAAGTAAGTTTCAGGAGACGGACTTGTTCTTTCTTTATAAACTGTTGAAAAGAGAAGAGCTCAACTGGGGCACATTTTTCTTAACGCGTGTGATGGATGTGTAGAGGAGTACTAGACGATCCCCTATCCACTTTGGGGGGCTTATCACACCACTCGCTCTCTATCTTGGGCTGGATTTTTCTCAACTCACTCTGTTGGTCAACAAGAATAAAGTCAATCTGCATCACCTACATCGCTCCAATCTTCTTACGCTTCGTGATGGCGTGGTCTATGCACATTGCCATGTCAACAAAGAGTACCATGAGTGCATGCTTCCAGATCCCGTCTTCCACATCCAGGGAGCTCAGTACTTTCGGTGGCCCATAATTTCCATTGATGACTCCGATAGTGGAGAAGACGAGGACGACAATGACAATGATGAAGGCGACGAGCATGAGGATGAAGAGGAGGCTTTCACTCCTCTTCGGGCATGAGTGGCATCGCGGAAGCGTTCACGCTTCTACCCGGGTGCATCATCATCTTTGCAGCCTCTACCACCACAACCCTCTCAACAAGGAGAGGATGTCTATTCTATGCAGGGCATGTACAACATGCTATAGAGTATTCAGGAGATGCAACAGCAACACACTGCATCATTTGCTGATATCCAGGAGACTACAAATCGACTGTATGTTAATCAACAAGCTATCTTTGAAAACAAACGTCAGTTGTTCGCCAATCAGCAACAGGTCTATGATCGGTTGGGGAGGATCAAACAACAGCAATAGCCATTTTATGATCACTACTAGAGCCAAAACTACTTCGGGGGATATCCTCAACCTCCACTGATGCCCCCATATGATCCAAACTTTCAAGGGCAATATCCATCATGGGATCCCACAGCCCTGCAGTACCCCCCACCTGAGCAATAAATGGTATCACTGTTCCACCTGCTAAGATTGTTTTTGACTATGAGGCCATAGTCGGATTCAAGCCTAGGGGGGAGATGGAACAGTTTCTATCTTTTTCTATCTTTTATTTTTCTTAGTTTTTATTATTTATTGCCTTTTCTTTTATGTTAGCAATTTTCTTAGCTTTAGCTTTTAGGATCCACATGCTATCTAGTGTATTTGTGGATATCCAGTGTAATTTGTCATCTCTATGTTTGGCATATGGGAGTATGGGTACATTTGAAAATTTTTCATGTGATTGCAAGCTTGCTTTGTTTGAACTTAACCGCTTAACCTGTGAAAATAATTGGTTTTGTCAACTTTAAAACATAAGATCACAACTCTACATGCCTATGATTCAAGGAAAGTGGATGGAATAGGATGTGGAGCCTAAACTAACCAAATGGTAATGGGACTTTAATCTGAAATAAGAGAGAAAAGCCCCTTGATTTTACACATGTCAGTAAGGAGGGACATATAATATCTTCTAAGGGTTCTGTCAATTAATCTTGTGATCTATCCACCTCATCTCATTTACACTCCACCATAAGAATTAGTAGCACTTTACAGTTTGTCATCTCTTGATTTCATATCATGTAGATAGGATTGCATTGTAGTTAGTTTTTACATCTGTTGCATTTATGAAAGAAAAAAAATGTTGCATTATGGTCATGCATGCACAAATTTTAGAATGCATGTCAATGTCATTTTAGCTGCATTTTGCATGATCTTAATCATTTTGTACATGATGTGCCTTGCTTCTTCTGAAAATAAGGAACTTGTTTCGTACTTTCTAAAAAAATAGTAGTTATGAGAATAAGCCCAAGACGAAGATGTGCAAATTTCATCTTAGTCATTAAGAAAAATAAGGGCTGAAAAAAAAGAGAAAAAATAATAAGTGAAGGTCAGAAAGATGGAGGAACTTGTTCACATGCATAATAATAAGAACAAGCACATGTGTAGTTTTGTAGATATTCTGTCTCTCGTTGGGATGGAATAGTAATGCATGCATCATTCCACCTAAAATGTAAGCATTAGGTCATTTTCATGTGGATGAGCATCATGTAGGTCATTGTTGCACTATTGCATGTCAAACTGTATTGTGCTACTCTTTCTTACATAAACTGTCTATTCCATCCACCCGTTGCTCAAAATGGTAGGCCACCAGTGATTATCTTCTCACTTTTGTATTTCAGGAGATCTGCTTCCATTTAGATGGTAGTTAGGTTATGAGCAACGTAGATAGGAGATCACAAGATGCACCAAGCCTGAACTGGAAGATTTTATTATATTAACTACCTTATTTGATAGTGTTCACCAATCTTGGAGTGGATATCTATTATGGATGATCATCATTACCTGTAGGGTAGTTACCATTATGTGGTTAGTGAGGGCTGGTATGTGAATGTCTGGTGGGAATCATACAGTAATGTCTGTTGTGATAGTATTATGTTCTTTAGTTGACCCTCGTAATTTTATTCTATAGTTTTGTTGGTCGAGGATGAGCAATGTTTAAGCTTAGGGGAGTTTGATGCGAGGATTTTGAGTCATTTTTATAGACTGGTTTTACATGCGTTTTATGTGTTTATTAGTCACATTTGTGGTTAATGTCGCATGATTCACTCGTTTTAGTCTATAATCTCTTTTTGCATCAAATTTATCTGTTTGGTTATAAATGATCATATTGATGTGTTTTAGAAGGCTGATTTGGATTTATCTTGAAATTTCAGGAAAAAATGAATATATGCAGTTGTCGATACCATCGACAGATGTCAATAGTATTGACTCGGTCACAGTGAGACAACCGCAAGGAACCAAGATGCATCGATACCATCGACACCGAAGTCGATGGTAGCGAGATACCTACAATGAGCCAGTAGTCAACTGGTCGATACTAACGACGCAAAGTCGATACTATCGACCTTGCCCAGCTTCAGCGTCGGATCGGTGATAAAAGCGACGCCTAAAGGTGTCGATACCATCTACACTACAGTCGATGGTATCGAGTCTGCATCAGGCGGAACATCAGAAAAAGAAGACTTGTCGATATTTTTATGGGTCGATACCATCGACCTACGTCGATGGTATTGACGTCGTCATATCCGGTTTTGTTTCAGATTGATTTCAATCAGACGATGGTGATCTTTTGGCAATCTAAAGTGGTGCATATACCTAATTTCGGCGGCCCTAAGCAAGGCATCACATCATTAGTCATTGCACAAGTCTCAAGGAGAGGAGGAGATAAGAACGGAGCCCAGAACCATGCCCCGATCATTCTGAGAGCCGCGGAGGACGTTTTCCACTGTCGGAAGGCTGTAGATCATGCATTCTACATCAAGGAATGCCCAGATCTCCTCCATTCAAGGGTATACATCACTTTCATTGAGATGAACATGCGGGTCTAATCCCCTTTATCTTTAGGACTGGGAGTAGCTCGGGTGATGGTTGTATGACATTTTTACCGTAGTATTTCATAATTTGTCTCTTAAATCTATGGTATGATTTCATTTTCTCCATTATATCATTATGATTGATCACCCTAATGATAATCTAATGCCTTTAATTACTTTGAAAGAAGAATTAATGGTTGAAAAGAGATGAAATTCACATTAACTAATAAATCCTTTGAACAAGGCGATGTACGGTTAATGGTGGAAACCCAGAGTATGGTCCTCATGCACCTAGTTTAGGGTATAGGTTACTACTACCGTGGAACTGACCTAGATTTAGGTAGTGAATTGTATCACGAAAGTGAGCAATTATGAATGCAGGCCACTACCCAGAATGAGAGACAGATTAGGTTAACTATGTAGAGATTAATACAACGAGTAAAAGACTATTAAAATGGATAGTTGAGCAATTAAGGTTCATATAAATGGAAAAGAGTATTTTAGGGTTTGTTAACCTAAAAGGGATAAAATTTGAGAAATTGATCTAAGAAACCCTAATGAATATTAATGAGACCTTAATGCGGATTAGAAACCCTAGAAAGAGAATCCAAGTCAATAAAGTAGATTCTTGATAAAGTGTGTAATAAATAGAGTACATATTCTTTTCAGGAATTATGTGATGATTGAATTACTTGCTTGGATCTGTTGATTGGCTTGATTGTATATACATGAAGTATATGTTGAATAATCTGCATGACTCATCAAATCAGGTATATGGTTACGCTTATGAATAATCACTCTAGTTTCACATCGATTCCCGAAGTTTTAATCGATTTCTTGAAAATAACTATTGGATGTTTATTTATTTCATGAAACTATAAAGTGACTATGATTATCACTATAAATGTGCATTTATAACTGACTAGATCCGGGTCCACCTCTATTGCTTTGAAAAGGATAAAAAAGGGGTAATCCTAGAGCAAGGTCTAGGTTACCGAGAGTTAGAAACTGGGCTACCTACGTGTAGTGCCATGAGACTCATTAGCCTTCCATGAGTTAAGGAGTGGGCTACTTATGAGTAGTTCCATGTGACTCAACCCTAGAAATTGGTTCACCTATAGGTGGATCATGAGGGGTTTAATTGGGACAACATAGATGATAGGGTACTCTTGGATCACAGAGTTATATCTAAAATGTAATCTTGGTTGTTAAATGATTAATTGAATGATTACATTTTTAATGTATTTACATAATTATTGTTTCCCCCACATACCAGCTTCGGCTGACCGAAGTTTTGTTTGCCGGCATTTTAGGTACAAGCCAAAAGGAAAAACAATAAATCGTCATATTGTAAAATACATGAAGTAAAATACAAGGAGGATTAGTTAAAGTAAAATCCATAAGTGGATAGAAGTTTAGAGATTCAAGTTTGCAATAAGGTATGCGAAATTTTATTTTCTTACAGTTTTCCCAGTTACACTGTTAAAATTTGATAATGATTCTTGGTTAATTGCCGAACCTAACGTCAATGGAAGTTATGGATGCAGCTTCGACCTCACGGTCTCCCTTAATTGGGGGTTATCGGGAGGTGGGGTCATAACATTTGGTATCAAAGAATGTGTTACAACCCCAATTTTTCATATATTTTCATAATTGAAATGTAATGATTTTATGAATTTGACTTAATTAAAAAGGTTATATGCTTTTGCTTCAAACAATGGATTACTTTGCAAATATCCCTTTTGAAAGGAATTTCATGATTCCTCTTATTAGATTAATCCATTAATGGATATAAAAGAGAAGAATGGAGGAAAAATCTAAAACAAAAAAATAGAAAAGGATACAAGATAATTAAGCAAAATAATTATGAGAAATACATGGAAATCTCTAGAAAGTGACATTAATGGCCACAATGGAATAAATGTCATTCATATGTGATTTCTAATAAAAGAAATAGGAAAAGAGGAAAGGAAATGAAAAATAATGAGAAATCCTTGTAAAAGAATATTTTAATAAAGAAATAAGAAAGGTAATGAGAAATAATGGATGTAGATGCATCTAGAAGGGTAATAAATATCCTTAAAAAGGGATTTTGATATAATATAAATTCTTGGGATCCATGGAGTCCCAATAAATAAGATAAAGGAAAATAAAATACATGATGATCTGAATAATTAAAGGATTAGTCATCTCGTCAAAAGAGGCATCTTTTAATGGTTATGGAAAGGTGATAATGTGTACCTTGCCTTTTGATACCTTTCTTGTACACCAAGGGAGAAATGATAAAGGAAACAATAAGGAAGGATGTGTGTAATTTAAATCCACATTCTCTCAAAAAGGAAAAGGGAAATAAAGACTTTCCCTTATAAACCGTGAGGTTCCTTCCTCTCCCTTCCTTTCATTCTACATAAGAGCCATTAGGGCTTTCCTGAGGTATGTATATATAGAGGCAACAACAGCCCTTTCCTCCAGGGATGACTGCCCTTCTTGGGAGATACACCCTCATCTCCTTCCTCGGCGTATTTTCCTCTATAACCCTAACTTAACGTCTGCCAAACCATCTTCTTATAGCCTAAAGCCTTCTTTGCAAGCAGCAACGCTGCCTTATGACAAAGGGACCAAGGTTGGCAGATCCCTTCCTGATCCAAAACAATGCACAGACAGGGGAGAATTGCTCTGTCATCTTCATAGGACATGGGAAGAACCCATCTGCAGGCCCTGATGCATGGAAGGAGGCGACGAGTAGGTTGGTATGCCTTCATCTTGCACCGCCCTAGGGAAGAATCCTCCAAGATGGTCCCCAGGGTGGTTGGCCCCTCACCATGAACTCGCTGTCAAGCAGCTAGCGTGGGCAACAGAGAAGATGGAGCTGCCATCCGCACACAAAGCTCCAAGTTGCAGGAGAGGCGGCTGATCAATGAAGGATGAGAGTGATGGGGAGGCGATCTATAGGCATGTTGTAATGGTGGTTGACGGTGGAATCAGGCCGCGAGAAGCGCTACAAGCCTCACTTCAGCAGGCGTCAAGATCGTCGAAGGGTACCTCCGATGCAGGAAGTCGGCACTAAGATAACATCAGCGACCTACTGGTGTCCATGCGGAGGGAGAGAGAGGAGCGACCAGTTGTGATGATCTGTAAGTCGGGAAGGAAGAAACCTTGGGGATGGCCCCCTCGGCTGTGAGGCCTAGCGCCGAAGAGCACCCAGCGTCGGAAGCGCAGCGTTCCGTGTTCACGCAAAGAAGACGATCCAGGAGAAAGACGGGGACGCGATCCAAGTGCCTGGACCGGGTGGATGGGTCGGCCGATTCAGAGGTATATTGAACGAGATCTTTGCCCACTCAATCAGCTAGATGCGGGTCCCAAGTGGCATGGTCCAATAGGAGGCCTCCACATCACCCTTGACTAAGGTAAAAAGGTTTAATCTTTAACAAATTATAGAAAATGCTAGGAGTGTCCGAAAATAGCAAATCTATATATCAAAATGATCGGGAAAATAAGGGGAATACAAATAAAATATGTTTGAAGTCTTATTATGCTCCCTATTCTAAAAATAGGATAATATATATGTTAAGTGAAGATTTATAAATGGAAACCCTAGATTGGATATTAAACATGTTAATTACATTAAAAGCCCTTGTTTTATGCCCTTATCTGATATTGTTTAAACAAGATGAGAAATGAAGGTGATCATGTTAATGATATTGAAAAGATAGGGTTTCCAATGTGTATAATCATGTTTATGAGAATTAGGTTTTGGAACTAAGATATGGTAGTGAACATAAATTGGATGTAAGTGATCACAACAAATATATATGTGGATATATTAATTAGGGTTACACATGATGTCCAATTTGGAGTAATAACCTTAACAAAGAATTGTGCCTTTAATCGAAATTAGGGTTATATGTTGTTAAAAGATAACCTTAATATCTTTCATGAAGAATAGATGAGATAAATAGGGTTTGTAAGCAATCGTATACAATTAGGGTTTAAAATAGTAAAAAAAATGAAGTGGAACCCTAAATGCAAAATGAAACCCTAAAATGGATACAAAAACCCTAGAAAGTGAATCCAAGTCAATAAAGTAGATTCTTGATAAAGTGTGTAATAAATAGAGTATATATTCTTTTCAGGAATTATGTGATGATTGAATTACTTGCTTGGATCTGTTGATTGGCTTGATTGTATATACATGAAGTATATGTTGAATAATCTACATGACTTGTCAAATCAGGTATGTGGTTACGCTTATGAATAATCACTCTAGTTTCACGGCGATTCCTGAAGTTTTAATTGGTTGCTTGAAAATAACTGTTGGATGTTTATTTATTTCATGCAACTATAAAGTGACTATGATTATCACTATAAATGTGCGTTTATAATTTACTAGATCTGGGTCCACCTCTATTTCTTTGAAAAGGCTAAAAAAAAGGGGTAATCCTAGAGCAAGGTCTAGGTTACCGAGAGTTAGAAATTGGGCTACCTACGTGTAGTGTCATGAGACTCATTAGCCTGCCATGAGTTAAGGAGTGGGCTACTTATGAGTAGTGCCATGTGACTCAACCCTAGAAATTGGTTCACCTATAGGTGGATCATGAGGGGTTTAATGGGGACAACATAGAGGATAGGGTACTCTTGGATCGCGGAGTTATATATAAAATGTAATCTTTGTTGTTAAATGATTAATTGAATGATTACATTATTAATGTATTTACATAGTTTTTGTTTCCCCCACATACCAGCTTCGGCTGACTGACGTTTTGTTTGTCGACGTTTTAGGTACAAGCCAAAAGGACAAACAGTAAATCGTCATATTGTGAAATACATGAAGTAAAATACAAGGAGGATTAGTTAGAGTAAAATCCATAAGTGGATAGAAGTTTAGAGATCCCAGTTTTCAAAAAGGTATGCAAAAGTTTATTTTCTTACAGTTTTCCCGTTTTGTCTGTAAAAATTTGACAATTATTCTTGATTAATTGACAAACCTTTGATCTGAAAGTTATGGGTGCGGCTTCAACCTCTCGGTCTCCCTTAATTGGGGGTTATCGGGAGGTGGGTTCGTAACAATTTCGTTTTCTCCATTATATCATTATGATTGATCACCCTAATGATAATCTAATGCCTTTAATTACTTTGAAAGAAGAATTAATGGTTGAAAAGAGACAAAATTCACATTAACTAGTAAATCCTTTGAACAAGGCGATGTACGGTTAATGGTGGAAACCCAGAGTATGGTCCTCATGCACCTAGTTTAGGGTATAGGTTACTACTACCGTGGAACCGACCTAGATTTAGGTAGTGAATTGTATCATGAAAGTGAGTAATTCTGAATACAGGCCACTACCTAGACTGAGAGACAGATTAGGTTAACTATGTAGAGATTAATACAACGAGAACATGTGGTGAAACCGTAATCCTAAAGATTCCCATTTGAATTGATTAAACCAAACATTTAATCGATTGCTCTATTTTCTTTCATTTTTCTTTTATCTTTCAATAAACTCTCAAATCAATTTAATCAGTCTAGTTGATTGCAAGTGGTTAGTAGTAGTCCACCAATAATTACATTTCCCTGAGTTCGACTCGGGCCTCACAAAGGCCTATATTACTCTAACGCACGCACTTGCGTTCAACGCACGGTAAATTCGTGTCAATGCATCATTGGAAAAGAAAAAAAATAGGCATTAGGATTCATGCATGCTCTTATTTTCACTCATTTAGATTTATCATATTTTTGCATAAATAAGTTGGATATACTTGTGATTCTTCAATTGCCAACCATTTCATACCATCCATTGCTCTTATTAGTAGGAAAATTATATGATTTTTCTCCTCATTAATGTTCATATCAAGAACTGCTTCCAAGCAGCTTGGTAGTTAGGAAGAACAATTTAGAATAGAGAATCACATAATGCACCAAGAAAATGCCTGATTGAGTATGATGTTTACTCTTTTGATATTCTTCAATTGATCTATGGGTGGATACTTTTTATGGATGTTTTTGGTCACTAAAGAGTAGTTAATTGTTCAGTGATTAATGAGAGACGATTTAGGATTGCCAAGTGGGGATAGTTGAGAACTGGAACACATATTATTTTGTCCTTTTGTTGACTTGTCTCAAACATATCTGAGAGTGTGTTGCTTGAGGATGAGCAACATTTAAGCTTAGGGGTGTTTTGATGTACTGTTTATTTGTCGTTTTCACAGGCTATTTTGTACTGATTTTTTGTACACTTTTTGGTCAAATCTCATATTAATTGTGCATCATTTACTTTATTATCCTGTGACACTTATTTACATCAAATATGCATAATTTTAATATTCTCAACTGATTTTGTAATTTTTAGAGCTTATGTTCAAATTTTATGCATTTTAGGAGGATACAAGAATCTGCACAGCTCATTTCTACCAACTTTATAGTGGATGGTATTGACACTTGCTCAGTTTTGAAAAGTAAATGAACCGAGAAGACTTGGTAGTACCAACGAGACAGTCAGTAGTACCGACGAGGTTACATTGTTTTTTTCAAAGAAATTCAAAGCAACTCGGTACTATCGACAAATAGTCAATAGTACTGACAACTTGACAGGTGGCCATGAATTTAGAGGAGTCGGTAGTACCGACACTCTATTGGTAGTACTGACGGATCGGGATCGGGCAGACCTGAAAGCTTCGTTTAATCCAATGGTTGAGGTTCTAACTCGCCCTAAGTCTTGCCTATGACTAAGGGGAGTGATGGCTAGACCTAATTATCTTATCTTTTTCCATTGCATGATAAGAGAGGACAAGGAGAGGAGATAGTGGAAAAGAAGAAGGAAAACTAAATGATCTGGATACTTCTAGCAGACAAAATTATAGTCGGAAGGTAGCAAATTGGCACGTGTGTGAGAAGGGAGTGTTTGAACTGTCTACTTCAGGGGTTCTTCATGTTCTCCATGTTTTTCCTTTCTCCTTTGATGTTTTTGACTTGGAAACCATGAGGGGCTAATCCTCACATTCCTTAGGCCCCAGGAGTAGCCCGGTTATGCATTGTATGTAACTCTTATGCATTAGTTCATCAATTTCTCATAATTTATGGATTTATTTTTATGTAAATGAATGAAGTATGTGTGCTTGATCACCATAGATAGTATTTGGACTGTGAATTGCTTTGAAAAAGGGAAATTCATAGTCAAAACTTCATAGAAATACATGTTTCATAAAACCCTTTGGGAAAGGTGGTTTAACAATGTGAGGAGATATCCAAAGAATTCAATAAGGCACCTATGTAATAACACAATCGATGTGAGAGTGGGATTGGTATTAGGTTAGGTAGTGAATTACATCGTGAGAGCGGGTAATTGTTGCTACATGCTTCTAATCTAGGGTTATGAGAGATTTATGTTAATGTATTGAGATAAAAATACAATGTTAACTGTGGTGAAACCATTATCCTAATAAATTCATTAAGACTGTGAACAACAACCATAATTTAGATTTCTTTTATGTTAAGATAACCAAAACTATCATTCAAGTTTCCATAGGCCAAAGATGATCATATTATATTTAGTACTAGTTTCTGAAGTAACATTTCCCTGTGTTCGACATCTGGGCCTCATAGACATGTAATACTACGATAGTGTATACTTGCATTTTGAGTGTATAGAAAATACCTCTCAGCAAGGAGAAAAAAAAAGCATACTACCTCAATCAAGACCATGAATCCACCACAACTCTGTCACCCTAATCATTGCCTTTGTAGAGAAGTCACTAATAAGACACCTCCTCAGGTAAGTCAATAGGTGGTCATACACACATCCACCCTAATAAAAAAAGGGACTTCCTCTAGCTTAAGAATGTAGGAGATCTAGCTGGTCTCTCTCTTCTATTTCTAACATTATTATCAAAAATGCATCCCATGATAAGCACAAAAAGAAACACCTCGACTCTCAGGGTAGTAAAATAGGATAGTTGGCACCTCTTTTCTCCATCACACAGAAGAAGTTCATACACATCCATGTGTACTTGACTACACATCTTGAAGCCATCTCAATTTCCCTAGGGTTTACTTCTAATACCCCAACAAGGTGAAATCATCCCCACAACTATCTATCAAGAAAACTAACAATGGATGTCACACCAAGACTAAACCCAGTGATCCATGCAAACTCACTAGGGGTGAATTGTAACTTGCCAAAAAAATGTGAAAAGTATTAGCCTCTAGACGGAAGTGCTCGATAAAATGGATTACATAACCCCTATATATTGTCCCACAATGACAAATATTCCCAAAACATATATCTTCAAGAAACGACTAATCTAGAGTACAATATCCCTATCTCATTCCAATAGGTCCTCTGATTCAGAAATCCAAGACCCTAAAAGCCAAAATAAAAGATAAGATAAGAGACCATTATTGTGGACAACAACCCGACCTGGTCAGAAAACAATGTGAAACGGCAAGGAGTAAAGTTTCTAAGTTATAAATCATCGCATGTGTGTCATGCTCAATTATGCACATTCATCCATAACATACTTGGATGAGCCATCAACTTCTTAGCCGGTAGAAGCTCCCTCATGACCTGGCTCACACTGCCACGATGACTGGCCATGACAAACAATATTAGAAATTTCATATATGAATATGGACTAATAAAAGTAGCAAAATGTATTATTAGTACACCTTAGTTCTAGCATCATCAATGGCATCATGATCATCCATAGTTAGATCCTCTTAAGGACCGTCTGCCTCTACATACTAATTTTGAGATGCCTTCTATAAATTTCAAAGCCACAATAATACAGCTTTGTGCAACAACTGGAACCAATGTGATTGGACACCAGTTTCTCACATGCAAAAATAGTAGAAATAGAAGACACACCAATAAAAATGCACTTTCAGTCATCTTCAACTTCCAGACCACGAAGAACATCAAGAAAGCCAAAATCCTAATTTCAAAACTAAAGTCATAGATGGAAAAACTAAAGCTAAAGTGTGAAGGTTTTACCTCCCTAGACATGAATGGATATCAAAACTACAAGAAATAACTACCAATATCAATGATCTAAAGCTATGCCACCATTGAAAAACATTTCTTGTTACGCTTCCAGGAAGCATCCATGGAACTTTGTGATCTGGTGAGGCAATCTCTAGTGGATTACAGTGGTGTGTTGCTATGCTTTCTCTTTCTTCACACTTTTGTTGCTTAATCGTACCCCTCTTAGTCTTCGTCACTACTTGAAGGTGGAATAAATGATAAGGATGGTCGATCTCCTCTCGTTCTCCTCCTTTAAAAAGCAAGTTTGTACAAAAAATGACAATTAGGTATCTACATTTTCTGTAGAATTTCCAGAACATTTAAAAAATCCTAAAATCACAAAAAATGCAATTAAAATATTAAAAAAATTAAATTTATGATTACTCCAAGTATTACATTAAAAGTAAAAAATCCTATTTTCAAAAGAAAAATGATTCTTTAACTATATGGAGAATCTGATAATAATATTACATGGTGCTAGATCATGAACTAAAATTGAACAATCTAGTTCCTAAATTTCCGCATCTAGACCAATCTCATTTCCCAATCTTTTTTATTCTTGGGCTAAGATGTTAGAATAGTTCATCTGAACATACACCCCTCTCTTTTTGTTATAACCTTAATTTTCCAAATCTTTTGGATGGACTTGTATTTGACTCAAATTTTGAAATCAAAATTTCCATATATTTTTACCCCTACATCTGATAGAAAATTTTGGTAATCATATGTGCTCAAATCAAATGAGAACTAGAATGTATAAGATAAACACTCTTCGATAATCTAGGTGATCAAATGATGAACTATTGGAGGAACACGTCCCAGAGACCACCTTATCACTATATGATCACCTAATACCCGATCTCAATTTGTTGTGCCACTATTCCTATAAAATTTGTCCTAGATATTATACATGCTCTAGGGAGATAACAATTAACCAGCACAATCACTAGCTGTGAAGGCCACCTTACAACTACAAACTTTTTTGACGCCTCAATATTCAATATTAAGTGACCAAATCCCTATCCCAAATAGGTAAACTTACCATATTTAACATTTTTTAGTCCTAACCCAAATTTAGTCCACTTTACTCAATCACTTTCAAGATCACTTGGATCTATAATATCAAAACAATAAATAAATAATAATAAATAGAAAATGAAAAAGTAGGTAAAAGAATATATATGGTGACTTTTCAAGATTTTTTCACCGTCATGTGTTCCACGATTAAAACTCTCAGTTTTAATGACCTTTGACAAACCAACATCATATCTTCTTTTGCCATCCACCTATTCTCACTAAGGCATGGGTTAGTGAGAAAGTTAGATGTACAAGCGTAAGAATTGGAATGATAATAGGAGTACATCTCACCACTGATAAAGTAGATCGGTTCACAACACCCCAAACGAATGAATGATTTGTTAGATATACCTAAATTCTTTGGATAGAAGTCTACCCTCATTTTGGAGATATCATCTGTGCCCAATCATATTTTTATTATGAGTGATTATTTTATTGGTTCATCCTTAGAACGGTTCGACATCACCTATATTTTCCACCTTCCACAAGGTTTATCATAATATCAAATGGATGTCAGGCTTGGCTGAAGCCTATGATTTTCACTCTTTTCTCTAACCTTGTCTTGAGAGGGGCAAATTGTAGACACTCCATTTCTACTCACTCTATGGAGATTCACGATAATGTCCATTCTTTGGCTAATGATATATTATATTCCATATTTTCTCATCATTCCAATATTTTATTACAAAATTTCCACATTTTTTATACTTATCCTTTTTCATTTTTTTCTTATTTTCTACTTATTTAATTTGTTTATTTACACCCACTTTTACCCAGTTCACGACTTCCTATATAGAAAATATTCTAGTCTAGACTCAAGTAAAATTTGTCCACCAATTCTACACTTTATAAGTTTTTTTTCATAAATTTTCCAATTAAACTATACTTAATAAAATATTTCCTTTTTCCCACGGGTATCCAATTGTGTTTTTCCTTTAATAGTGATGAAGGATAAACCTGAATTGATGTTTTTCCTTCTTTCATTATTTTTTGACATTTATTCAGAATCCACAATTCTTACTTATTCTAATCAATTTTCTCCGGAATATTCCTGAAATATCCACAAAATCTGGGGACATGCTTTACCCTGCCTTGGTCACCCAACTGGTGAGATCCATCCATTGTATGATATGTGAAGACTACCTTGATCTATGCGCCACGCCTTCGTGGCACATTGGCACATTCTACGGCCTCTTCCAAAATCTACTATCCACATACCCCAAATCCTAAATTTATCCTATAAATACCCCTACGTCCAATATAATCTAAGACCATTTTGACCCTCCTAAAGGCAAAAAATCAACTATCCCTCCTTTATTTTCTAGATTGTTTGTGTTCAAATGATTCTTCCTCTAACGACGTACTTTCTGAGTGCCAGTAGGCTACTCAATGATAAGAAAATATTGTTGTTTATTATATTCACAACTATTATTAGTTGCTTAATTGAATTATTCATCTTTGCACATCATTTTCAAAGATCAGATCTTGTTCTATTAGATATGTCATGCTCTCTCTCTCTCTTTCTACACACTGGTCCCAACTACAAGGGATGGATCTCCTTTTGTGGGAGGTCCTGAGGCAATTGAGACCCCAAAATATAAAAAATAGGACCTTCAAGACAACTATGGGAAAAACATAGCCATCTCTAGCCACAAAGGTTTGCCAACAAAAGCTCTCTTTTTTATTTCTCCACCTTCTCCTTTAATAATAACATCGATTGTCATTATTTTAATATTAGATGTCTAAGAAAGATACAATATCAATACTGGGCGAGATGGGGATGCTAATACCTTCCTCACTCATAATAGGATTTTTGAGTCTGATCTCTGATGTTAGGCATACTTTTCTTATCCACCTTTGGGATAGAATTAATGTCGGATATTTTGTGTGTTGTCGCTGATTTAAACACCCACTTCCGTTTCCCACGTTTTAAAAATGAAATCGGGAGGTGACTCTAAAGATTTATCATTCATCATTTTCTTTTATTTCTCTATTTTTTCACGCAACCGTAGGGTCACCCTCACCAAGGGGATTTTTCAGGCCATGTACAACACCAACTATGGTAAGACAAATTTGTATCTATCTTTGCTAACATCATAAGTGAAAGTCGTTGAACTTATCAAGCATTTGTAACATGCCAACCTTATAGTGCATGGATCTATGATCAAACATGTTGTCAACAACAGATATTTCTCAAAGATAGTTGTAAACTAGTAATACAAGAAATAAGCAACGTAATTAATTTGAATCTAAATGTCAACACCAGACCTTGTTAGTCGAATTATAAGTTCAGTTGAGTAGGTGATTGGTCAAGCTTACGTCTCGACCATTCAAGAACTTACACTATTTCATGAACACTGTACATCCATGACCTCAGTTAGCTATTTCTTGTACAATTGTAATAAGAACTAATATTTATTTCGATAAGATTACTAGCTCCCAAAGGAATCACAAGACCAAACAGAATACAAGAAAAAAAAGAATGAAGTCTGAACTTCTACGTACGTTGTCGCAAAGGGCATCACTCATAAAAATCATCACTTTAGAATTAATAATAAGATTATGTTATTCTCCTGGTATATCAAATCTCGTAAATCACCAACAAAACGAAAAAAATTATCGTACTGTGAGCAAGACGTCAAGCAACAGGATCAATGCGCGCTCAGCAAACATTAGGTACCACGTTGCGACATATGATCAATGAAACTAAGAGGCGTGTGGATAAATTATCATTCGAATAGGAGAAAAGTCATCCACAACCAACAACTATGGTAGAGAACGGTGAAGAGCAAAAGGATGGCAACGACTAGGATTAATAATGAGTGAAAGAATAGTCCTTAACTTGAGTACCTAAAGGACCTTACATATTATGTATTCATTAGGATCCCTCGTCTAACAATAACGTGTCTCAAGTAATCACAATCGCACGAATATTGTTGTATACCAAACACAATACGAAGATTGACTTTACTACTAGGATAACATTATAAGGATGATAAAGGGAATTCCACAAGCCACAAGTTGACTCGATAAGGCATGGTGTGGCACGTGTATGCACCCATTCGTCTTTGGTTCCACGAAAGTTGTTGTGAAAAAATATTTACATACACTATCACATATAAGGGAGTGTACCACCTTAGTGGTGCGTAATTTGGGACTATGAAAAGACAAAAACTACTTCTCACTTACTCATAAGTATTAGTTTTTAGGACTGGTAAAATAAGACCCAATCCGAGTGACCCGACCCGAGCCTGAAATTGTAAGTGGGTTTAGGGTCTAAGATTTTTTCAACCCAACTTGAAATTGACCCGAACCCAAAGAACCTGAAATTAATTTAGGGTCGGGTCTGGGTTTGGACTTAAGACCCGAATTGACCCGAAATTCATAATTATATTTTCAAATAAAATTATAAATACTATATTTTAAGACACCCAATGGCTTATTAAATTACTAATACATTAATCATGAAGTTTATTTTGACAATTCCACATGATTTTGTATTCGTTTGTATGATTTAATATACTAATTATATTATGAAGTTGTGTTTAAAACTTTCGAGCAAACTACAATAGGCTTTATATGTGTTTCTCAATCACATTGTAAGTTTATCACAATAAAATTTATTAACTACACTTGAAAATTATCAATGATTAGACAAATTATAACATTTTTCTAAAATTATTTTATTGATATTAGATTTACGGATCAGACCCGATAGATATGAAATTATTTGCGGATCAAGTTAGGGTCAAGAGTTTCAACCTGAAAATCTATTTTTTACAAATTTAGGATGTAGTCAAAAAGTGTTGACCCGTAATGAGTCGAAATAAAACCAAGTTCAACCCAAACCCGATTGCTACTCCTACTAGTTTTACCTGCTTTGAGCTTAACCAATGGCAGCTTGTTGAAAACACGAAAGCTAAAACAATCTTTCCTCGTGAAGGAAAAAAATTGAATCAAACCTTGAGGACATTGTATATGATTTACCTCTTTCAATACCGCTTAATTTATTCTTCTGGTTATAAGGTCTATTTAAGTCTGTATTTAGATATTATTTGCATTGACCTGGTTAGGATTCTATTTAATATGCATGTTCGGTCTACTTGCTCCAACTCACCAGCCTACTTGGAACTCTACCCTTGGCCCACTATTGGGCGTGCACCTCACGCACCTCAAAATCATATGACCACGTAGTTATATCTCTTGTGCTCTTAACATTTTCCTACTTGAGTTGTCGTCCTCGTAATTTTAACCATTAACATCCGTAGTAAATTTCTAAGAGAGCTAAGATGTTTCCGAGCCAAACTCATCTTGATTCGGGATGGTAGAACTAGCTGACCATCACCGTGGTTGACTGACTGCAATGCATGCATGCCCATGTGCTGGAACGGTCGAAGTTTCGTTTTCAACAATGTGATAGGGGTTTCATTTGTCAAACTTAGCATGATCGCTAGGGCAAGCAACCACAAACACCAACGGAAATCTCCACCATGAAGAGACAATGATAAAAATATAGACATAAGGCATTAATAGTCAAAAGTTGTACGAGATACCAAACCGATTCGGTAAGTGAAGTAAACAAAAAACCTAAAACCCAGTCACGCAGTCAAACAAAGAAACAGTGATTCCATTCCGCGTCCGCACGCAGCTGCACGCCTCTGTGAGAGTCGGGCCTCCTCGTCAAGCAGAGCGCCTGCTCGGGCAACTGTAGTCGTGGAATTAAAAACAATCCCTGATTGTTGGCCCCTTTCTGGTGCGAGGAGAAGACGCCGCAGTTACAGGGGAGAGGGCAGACAGAGAGGTGGGGGAGAGGAAGATAAAACAAATGGTGCTTGAGTGGAGAGGTGTGAGAGTGGAACAGGAAAAAGAAAGACTTGAAGATAGAAGAGGAAGACACGGACTGCAACTCCCCTGCTTCTAGTGGGGACTTACTCTGCCTTCCTCTGCCTCTACCTCTCCCTCTCCCTCTCCTGCGCGTATAGCGGGATGGCCACCACCGGCCATGTTGTAGCAGCAGCTGCTCGTAAACTTACACCAGCATACCAGTGGCAGCAGGTGCAGTGTGCTGTTCCTTTCTATGCTGCTCCCCACTTTGACCGGAACCCCACCCTTATTTTTTCCTTCTTCTCTGTCCACCCCTTCCCCACCACCACCACGGGATTAAATGCTTAATTTGACCCAAACAGCTGCTGCCTCTGCTCCTCTTTTCCCCCATTGGTTGTCGGTGAAAATCCACTCCATTCACATACGGAGAGAGGGAGAGGTGGAAGATGGCTTGCTGTTTAAGACAATCAACTCAGCCATGCTAGTACGGAACCACGAATGACTCATTATTATAATGCAGAAGGAATCTTTTTGCCTTGCATGTTTCTTATCAGTGTCATCTCAACCAAAGGACGTCTCCGGTTTTGACATAAGCGAGGCGAAGTCAACTTAAATACCAGAGCGCAAGTCGTTACTTTGTTGATAAGCCTCGGCATGAGAGTGGATATCGTCGATCTATGTTTTGTGGACGCTTTCTCAGCGGTGCCCGGTGTTGTTCTGCTACTTCACTCACTGGTCGGACAATGGGGATGGGGACTTATGATATTGTAAGCAAGGGAGGAGACAGGATTCTAGTCGAGTGGGATGGAGTGCTAACTTTGTTCAGTTACTAGGATGAAGACTTTTTTACATTTATATTTTTCAATAGTGCTTCTCTCAAAATATTATCATAATAGATTTCTTTTTTATAAAGTAGGGTTAGTTGACAATTTGTCCTTGTACTTGTACATTGTCTAAAGGTACATGCATGTTGATATTGTGGTAAGAGGGTGGGGGCAAAAAGAGAACTAGTATGAACTAAATCTTGAGATGAGGAGGTAGCATGCTTGCTCATTCATAGAAATATACACTTAAAGATGGTAGGCTCAGATGATATGCCAACTAGCACAATCAAGTCGACATCACCGGGAAAATTGTATCTAGATTAAAAATCTAGTTAGGGTATTTATATCATCAACCTCACATATATGAATATTTGATCATCAAAGACACATGCACGGGTGTTCTCTCTCTCTCTCTCTCTCTCTCTCTCTCTCTCTCTCTCTCTCTCTCTCTCTCTCACACACACACACACACACAAACAATGAAAATCGATAATATGTTGATATTCATAAGTGTGGTAGGCGGTGAGAACCCCCTACATGCATATGCAAACGCCAGTCAAAAGCCTAACACATAAGTGTGAACAACCATATACAAGTTGGATTACTCTACAAAACTCTAGTGTGACATCCCAGGATTTTCTAAAACTTAATCTAATATGAAATTTACAGAGTAAGCTCATATCAGTATATGGAACACCAGTTTTAATTATGAGATCAGATGATGCATAGAATCCCTGTTATATTAAGATGAACCTTGAAACATGTGATGAAACCCTAATTTGAGTAATACATGTAACTCAGGGTTAATATGTATAAATAATGATATGGAACCTCATATTCAGATTATGTATCCTAATCTGGAACATGACATCAGTAAGCTGATTCTAAGACAAGAATATAAGTAATGATGCACACATCCTAAAGATCTAAGTGAACCCTAAAATGAACATGACTAGGGTTGAGATGATGAGAACCTGATGATAGTATATGATCTTGTCTTGATCAGGTTTAACAAAGTTATAGATGATATGAGGAATATGTGATTAGAATGATCTATCTCTTTGGAAGGTGTGCAATTACCTCTTGCTTGGCTTCTTATACATTATGCTTGTGTTATATGGTAGTAAGGACTTGGCATATGATATTGATTGAAATGATTGTCTTGTATGATATGTTGCTGGAATTTCCATATTTATGGCTATGAACACCTGCAAATATAATATAGATGTTCCATCATAATATAGCTCATAAACCACTTGGTGGTAGAGCGCATGCATAATGATCACAAACCACTTGGTGGTAGATCATATGATGTTTGTACAATGATCTAACTCTTTAGTAGTAGATCATAAGGCCTTACATCTCATTCTCTTTGGTAGCAGAGATGATGCATTATTCCCTCAGGTGGAAAATGCATGGATATATAATGGAAAATGTGCTTAAAATATGTGTTCTCTTTTGCTAATGCATATCTTTGTGCAAGTATACGCTTTTCTTATATTCTTCTGTTACTTCCAAGTATTAGTTTTATCTTATTGTCAAGATATGATGAGAGGTATATAAAAAGACATGTAGGCGTACTCAGTACAATATTCTTGAAATATTGTGTTGACGTGTACCGCATGTAATCTTTTGTTTAGGTTGTGGTTATGCTCTTGAAGATCTAGGATAGTTGAGAGTTGTGTGGCGAGCTGATGTACAGGTGGACCTATTGTCTTAAGATCATGTAGTTTCATAGTAGTACATGTACATGTAGAAGTTTACTTTTCAATATGTAATATCAAATGTTGTAACAATTCATGTTGTAATTATATGTTGAATGGTGAATATGTGTGTATGGTTTTATTATTGTTCATGTACATGTGCTACTGATTGTTTCCTTCTGACTCCCTTGATTTTCTTCTTCTTAGCCTAGTGTGGGGTGTTTAAATTGGGACTCTCACTCAGGTGAGGTTTCAATTTGGACGTCACACATTAGATTAAGTTTTAGAAAATCCTGTGACGTCACATCTAGTTTCTCCTTGCTATAGGGGTCATGTTAGTCACTATATGATCTTACGGTCCAATCACCAAAATAATATCCTCTTACATATTTATAAGATGGAAAAAACCCCAAGGTATCAGTGTATCTCTTTCCATGTAACATGTTATTTTCAACCAGAGCGCAAGTCGTTGTTTTGTTGATAAGCAAACAATATGATTGTATGGTATGACGGTGCCTCTGCATGAGAGTGGATATCTTCTATCTATGTTTAGTGGACACATTCTTAGTGGTGCCCGGTGTTGCGTTGCTTCACTCACTGGTCGGACAATGGGGATGGGGGCTTGTGATAGTTGTAAGCAAGGGAGGAGACATGAACTTAGTCGAGTGGGATGGAGTACTAACTTTGTTCAATTAGATGGATGAAGACTTTTTTTTACTTCTATAGTTATTCAATAGTGCTTCTCTCAAAACATTATCATAATAGATTTCTTCTTTATAAAGTAGGGTTAGTTGACAATCTGTACTTGTACTTGTATATTGTCTAAAGGTACATGCATGTTGATATTGATGTAAGAGGGTGGGGGCAAAAAAAGATGTAGAATGAGTAAATCTTGAGAGGAGGAGGGAGCATTCTTTCTCATTCATATAAAGATACACTTAGAGATGGTAGGCTAAGGATGATATGCCAACTAGAACAATCAAGTTGATATCACCAGGAAAATTATCTTAGATTGGAAATGTTAGTTAGGCTATTGATATTCATCTACCTCATATACATATATATATATATATATATATATATATATTTGTGTGTGTATATATATATATATGTATATATATATGTATATATATAGGCTAAAAGAATTGTGTACCCGAGTACATGTAGCTTACACGTACCCAACTTAATTTATGGTGATTGTAAAATTTAACTAAATAATCCAACCTTATGGATGTAATGTATACCCCTCAGATAAGATGTGTACAAAAAATCACCACAATCTGACATTCATAGATCATTTAACAAAAGAAAATGTGTATTTTCTAATCAGCGGTAAGTTGCAGAAATTTTAGAAACCATTGAATGATGTATTATTATATCTCATGATCTATATGAGATATGGTTATGATTTTTTAAACGCATGTAATCTATATATTATTGAATCAATCCATATGGTTGGATTTTATAAACATACTCCACGTGTGCTATTTTAATGGCAGGTACACGTAAGTTACATGTATCGGCTGGTACACACTTCCTAACCTCATATATATATATATATATATATATATATATATATATATGTGTGTGTGTGTGTGTGTGTGTATATATATATATATATATATATATATATATATATATATATATATATTGCAATTCAAAAGTGTGGTAGGGGATGAGAACCCCCTACAGGCGAATGTAAATGCCAGTCAAAATCCTAACACATAGTGTGAACAACCCCATACAAGTGGGATTACTCTACAAAATTCTAGTTTCTCCTTGTTATAGGGGTCATGTTAGTCACTATATGATCTTTAGTTCTAGTCACAACTATAATATCCTCTTATATCTTTAGAAGAAGAGCAAATCCCAAGGTATCCATGTGTAACATTTTATTTTTAACCTACTAGATGTCATAGCATACTGAGGTGAGGCAAAGACCCCTCCCCCCAACATCACCATGTTGGTATCTCTAATCAAATTGATTCCCTCATTGAGTGAGGGGGAAGGAGTGTGACCCCACCCATTCTTGATGCATACCCTACTCCAAATTTAATAGTATATTTTACAAAAAGATGTAATTGTGGGACTCATCCCTTTCCTTGCATAGAGGAAAAATGCTCTCAGTCATGAGGTCCCACAATGGCATAATGTCCTTTTGGGTGAGATTGCCAAAAATGGCTCTATATGTCATTGTGCTCCATTTAGATGTGTGCCCATTGGCCTAATATTAGAGAAGTAAAGTCACGTGACACAGTTTGTCCCTCCTATGGGTCAGAATGTGAAATAGAAAGGATATGGACCCCATCACTATCCTTTACATACAAATTATTGATTGTAGCCCAATCTACATTCATGTCTTTCCTAAGATGAAAGTCATGCATCTTAATGGTAGTATATCCCCCACCAATTCACTCCCATATAATTCCTTCATCCATTTGTCCCACATGCCAAGCGGAGGTGCAAAAAGTGATCAACTCTTTTGAGGTTACAAACTCTCGAGATCTCTTCCACACTATAATACCCAAAACCACATGTCTAGCAAATTTGGATACAATCTTCCACATCACACCATGATTCTTACCACTACACAAGAAGTTCTCTTTCAAACTTCTAATATATTCCCATGTGTGTCTTGAGATGGAAAATATTCTTTCCATACTCTACAACTGATCTAATAAAGATCAATCTACCTACCATAAAGATCCCTAGCCTGACCAACCCTGCAATTTTTGATAAATGTTAACAAGGTGCATCGTGAAGTCTTTTGAGACCCTTTGGCATTGGAAAGAGGTATCCCTAGCTATCTTGTGGGGGAAATACCCTCATTAAGGCCCATTGTCATCATAGTTTCCCTCTTGTAGAATCGCATGATTTTGACAAAAAGATCCTAGACTTGAGTTCCCTTATGTAGAGATTTTTTAGCTTCCCAAAGTTTGTCAAAATTTTCATGAACTCTTTCAACCTAGATGCATTTCACACTAATAAATGAAGAACATCATTCACAAAGATAAGGTGTGGTTTAACCTTTGTTCCTCTAACCTTGAAGGGTTTGATTTTTTTATGGTCTTTAGATTCTTTGATCAAATTCATCAAGCATACCATCATGAGGGTGAGGAGAGGGGATGTCCCCATCAGATTCCATTCATAGCTTGGAACATCCTGATACATGTCTCATTTATAAGGATAGAGTAGGAAGTAGTTTGTAAACATTATTGGTTAAAACCAATCCATCTCTCATGGAACCCCATAGCTCTCGTTAAGTTCCACATGGTATTCCATCTCAGATAGTTATACATCATAGAGATAGCAAGATTAACTCAAGCTTAGGAAGTCATGTTATTTTATCATAAAATCAATTAGAAATTATGCAGCAAGGAACGCACAATCAAAGATATTCTTGCCTCTAATGAAATCCACATGGTTCCCAGAAACCATGACAGTAAGGAACTCATTCTATTAGCCAGGATCTTTGAATATATATATATATATATATATATATATATATATATATATATATATATATATATATATATATATATATATATATATATGGTTCATTCGTTTCATGCATGGGTACCTAGGATTTCAGTACCCCTACATCCAAAAAGTAGATATTTGATTAGAAAAGTAACTACCTGATAAAAAATACTATTCAACTAAAAAGGCAAAAATAAGTAGAATACACTGTAAAAATTCTGGAATAAATATGTAATTATCATCTGATAGAATTGTAACTACTATGCATGTAATGCAACTATTTATAATGTGATGTAACATTGTATACATGTAAAGTAAAAAATTACATAAAAGGTAATTATTTTTAGATTGGGTACCTACCCACGTGTGTACTAAAGAATATATATATATATATATATATATATATATATATAGAGAGAGAGAGAGAGAGAGAGAGAGTCAGGCTAGTGTACACTCGAGTGTACCGGAGGCACCGTACACCTCAGTCATTTTTGAAGATGCAATAAATTTTTGAAAAATATATATCGTTGATCTTCTTAATTATCATAAGAACATACTATATAATAAATTTTAGCTCATTTGGACACTTATAGGTCATGCATCTAAAGGAGGAAAAAAGCATGTATTTCAAATTAGTTTTGTGTGTCGATTTTGTTGTCCTTGGATGAGTGACTTACACTCATCCAAATGAGTTCAAATTTTGTATGTGACCTATTATTATTGTAAACATGAAGATCAATGGATTAGATTTTGTAAAAATATGGTCTAGATAGGCAAACACCATTGGGGTGTACGGTGTGATCTATACACTCGAGTGTATTCTAGCCTGACTATATATATATATATATATATATATATATATATATATATATATATATATAGAGAGAGAGAGAGAGAGAGAGAGAGAGAGAGAGTTAGGCTACAATACACTCAAGTGTACAGATTGCATGAATACACTGGAGTGTGTTTGCATATCAAGACTAATTTTTGCAAAATGTAAACCATTGATCTTCACCGTCATACTATAACTAGGATACATACAAATTTTGAGCCCATTTGGATGAGTGTAAGTCACTCATCCAAGGGCAACAAAATCGGCGCGTGAAATTAATTTGAAATGCATAATTTTTGCGGTCTTTATAACATGGTCTATAAATGTCCAAATGTGCTTAAATTTTGTGTATGATTTATTCACAACATATTTAAGAAGATCAACAGATTAGATTTTTGAAAAAAATATTGCATCATGAAAAACTACTTGAGTGTATTCTTCTCCGAATACACTAGAGTGTATTCTAGCCTGACTCTCTCTCTCTCTCTGTATATATATATATATATATATATATATATATATATATATATATATATATATATATATATATATATATATATATATATATATATATATATATATATATATATATATATATATATATATATATATATATATATATATATATGTGTGTGTGTGTGTGTGTGTGTGTGTGTGTGTGTGTGTGGAGTCAGGCTAGTGTACACTCGAGTGTACTTGAGACACCGTACACCTCATTCATTTTCAAAGATGTATAATTTTTTGAAAAATCTAAACTGTTTATCTTCTTAAATATTTTAAGAACATACTATATAATAAATTTCATATCATTTGGGAACTTATAGATCGTGCATCTAAAGGAGACAAAAAGCATGCATTTCAAATTAATTTTGTGCGTCGATTTTTTTGTCCTTGGATGAGTGACTTACACTCATCCAAATGAGCTCAATTTTTTTATGTGCCTATTATTATTGTAACGATGAAGATCAATGGATTAGATTTTAGAAAAATTTATTCTAGATAGGCAAATACCATTGGGGTGTATAGTGTAATCTGTACACTTGAGTGTATTCTAGCCTGACTCTCTCTCTCTCTCTCTCTCTCTCTCTATATATATATATATATATATATATATATATATATATATATATATATATATGAGCTCATCTTTAATACCCATGCGGGTAGCCTGATTTTTCGCTACCCGCCCATCCAAAAGAGTAACTATAAGGTACACAAGAGTAACTCTAAGATCAAAAGAGTAACTATGTGGTACACAAAAGTAACTCTAAGACCAAAAAAGTAATTGTGCATAAAATATATAGTCAGTAAATATATGGACGGGTTTTTTATTTTGGGGGGGGGGGGCAAATGATATATTTTTAGATGAAATTTTTTGGGGAGCTAGATAAAATGCTCCTCTACAATTGTGAGAAAAAAAATTAAAAAAATATCAGGAAGGGTGTGTAGGTAGCTACCCGTGCAGGTATCAAATAAATCCCCTATATGGGTATATCTTCGCTACTCGAGAGGGTAACTAAGATTCGCTACCTGTGCATCGGTTTTGTAGTAGGAAGGCATGCATTTGTGATGCATGGGTTTGGAGTCACTTTTATAGGCTTATTTTGTATCTGTTTTATGCATGTATTTGTCATTTTCTTAATTATATTTGCATAATTCACTATAGTTAGCCCTTAAACTCTTTTTTCATCAAATTATACTTCTTTTATAATATTTATATGATTTTATATAATCCCCGGACTTATACACATGTTTCGGCACTTTTTCAGGCACTTTTGCATTGTCCGAAGTCGATACTATCGACCCCCAGGTCGATAGTATCGACATTTCATAAAAAAGCAACCCCAAAACGCGATCTTGGAAGGAATAACCTGTGCCATGGTCGATACCATCGACCTTGGGGTCGATACTATCGACAGCGTCGGGATCTGGCGATTTTCAGCACTAAAACAGAGCGTTTTAATCCGACGGTTGAGCTTTTTCGGAGCCGTAAAGTGGTCCTATGACCTAAGAAGACCACGGACGGCCCGAGGGGGAGAGGAATTTGTGTTGCACAACATCCAAGAAGGAGAGAGAGAGAGATAGGAGACGAGACACGAAGGCCGTCAACCGAGCGATCCGGGCACCTCCGACGGGCGATTTTGCTGCCGGAAGACTGCAAAACGCACGTTTCTCGAGGAGGATCTCCAGGAACACCTTTGTATCAGGGGTTACACGAATTTGCTCCATGTTTCCCATGTTTTTCTTCTCTACTCCTCTGTCTTTCATTGAGATGACAATGTGGGGCAAATCCCCTTTGTATTTAGGACCGGGAGTAGCCCGGGAATTCATAGTATGACAGTTTTATAATAGTAATTCATATTTTCTCTCTTAAATCCGTGGTATAGTTTCGTTTTCTCCAAATATTGTTATGCTTGATCACCATAATAATAACCTAATTCCCTGAATCACTTTGAAAGAAGGATTAACGGTTGAAAAAAGACAGAATCTACATTAATCGACAAATCTCTTGACCAAGGTGGTGTAAAATTAATGGTGGATACTGAGAGATCGTTCATAATGCATCTAGTTTAGGGTATAGGGTACTACGATAGTGGAACCGACCTAAACCTAGATAGTGAATTGTACCACGACAGTGGGCAATTCTGTTTTCAGGCTATTACCTGGATAGAGAGAGAAGAGTGAGGCATTATATAAAACCTAATGCAATGAGAACCCGCGGTGAAACCGCAATCCTAAAGATACCCTTTTGAATTGATTAAATTAACATTTAATCGATCGTTTGTTTTATTTTATTTTTATTTCCTTTTAATTTTAATAACAACCCTTAATTTGTTATTCGGCTTAGCTGATCGCAAATAGTTAGTAGGAGTCTCCAACAATTCTGAGTATCCCTGTGTTCGACTCGGGCCTCACAAAGGCCTGTACTACTCGACGCGTATACTTGCGTTTTTAGCGCGTAGTAAAATACACGTCAAGTTTTTGGCACCGTTGCCGGGGATACGGCGAATTGTTGGCACTTTGAGTGCTACGAGCGGCCACTCTAGGCCAAATTTTTTTTATTTAGATTGAAACAACTTCAAATATTTTTAAATTGTTCGATAATTTTGATACTCATCATAGCACTGTATTGAACTCGAATTTTCTCATTTTAGGTACTGTGCATGGTGCAGACACGTAGTACTGACTACGTAGGTCGTGCACCCGAGGTTCCGTTGCCGGGACCTGAGGACGAGGATTATCACGAGCAAGAGCAACCAGAAGAGGTAGATTACGAACTTGAACAGGAAGAGATGGCCGAGCCACAGACTATATGGGACAAGATCAAGGCTTCTTCCTCATCAGCTTCAAAAGGGCCTATAAAGAAGCAGGCAATCAACATACGTACTTATAAGATTGATCCGACGTTGATAAATCTGGTGAAATCAAATGCTTTCCATGTGCTCAAGAATGAGGACCCCGTCGCGCACATCAGCCAGTTTGTTGAGAACCGTGACATGGTAAAAATCGATAGGTTTCCACAGGAGGTACTGTATCTCAAGCTTTTCCCGAGTTCATTGGCGGGAGCCGCGCGAGAATGGTTACATAATTTGGATGATGAGTTTGTGGAGTCCTGGAACCATATGGTGGAGGTTTTCTTTGAGAGGTTCTACCCTCCTGAGAAGACTAACGACATGATCCGGAAGATTCATAACTTTACCCAACAGGCTGGTGAGACATATTCTGAGACCTGGGAGAGATTTCAGGTTATGCTGAGGAGGTGCCCGCATCATGGGCTGGATAAGGAGACACAGGTAAAGATCTTATATTTTGCTCTCTCTGAGAACGATAGGAGCAACCTTGATTCAGCTGGGTCAGGATTCTTTCTGAATAATACGGACACCAGGTTGGGAGATATTAAAGAACATGGCTAGGAAACAGTCATGGGGTGAAAGAGGCACTGTGGAGCAGGTCAGAGTTGCAGGTGAATCCAAAGTAATTAAGGAGTTGAACGACAAGTTAGATCTGCTAGCCAAGAAGCTGCTAGCTAAGGAAGATTCATCTGAGGATGAGGAAGCCCAAGTAAAGTACATGCAACAACAGGGCTACAGAAACAATGACTATGCGTGGAGGAAGGAAAAAAAGTTCTCCTGGAAGGATCCTAACAATTTTCTGCAGGATCCGGAGGCAAAGCCACATCCTAGAGCTGAAGATAAGAACACTGAATTACTGAGTCAAATGGTGCAACAGAATCAGGAGATGATGGCTATGTTTGGTAAACAATTGCAATCTCAAGGTGATATTCTAACCAAATTTGGGCAGACACTACAAAGCCATGGAGCACAGATGCGGGCATTAGAAACCACCGTGGCTCAGATTTCATGTGAAGTGGCGGCCATCAAGCACGCCAACCAGCAGAAACCGTCCGAGAGTGCAAATGTGGCCCAACCACACCATCAAGTGAAGTACATGTCTGTGGTAAGCAATGAGGAGGAATCTCAGGTGTCAAAAGCAGAAGATCAAAGCAAAATGAAGTTTGATACGGAAGCAACACCGGCGATACCGTATCCTCGTACTTATTATGGACTACCAGGCGGAAACACTCTCTTCAGAAAATCCCGCCACGAGCACATGATAGTTGCGCCTACGCTTAGGTGAGAAGAGCAAAGTAAGACTGTCCGTCAAGGTGCTGATGCATCTATTGCAGGGGAGGAGTCACAACACATGATTAATGTTGATGATGTTCTGATAAAGCCCACGCCAGAGGGAGTAATTGAAGCAAGCTTAGGGGAGATGGCCCCGAAAAGCTCATATGTGCCTCCTCACAAGCCTGTCAATGAGGCAGATGTGTCAAGTCGGGACAATCCGAAGCCGAAGAAGGAGCACCGGCACTATAGGAAATTCTTGGAAATATTCCGCAAGATGCATATCAACATTCCGCTGGTGGAAATGATTGAGAAGGCTCCCACCTATGGGAGGTTCATTAAAGATATAATCAACAAAAAGAGGCGGATCAAAGATACTGATGTATGCAGGATGAATGAAATGGTGAGCTCAATCATTCTTGGGAGCTTACCAGAGAAGAAGAAAGACCCGGGGAGTTTTTATATCCCATGTTCAATAGGTGACCAACATTTTCCACAAGCACAGTGTGATTCGGGCGCCAGCATTAATCTTATGCCTCTGTCCACATTTCAAAAGCTTGGGTTGAAGGAGATAAAGAAATCGGCGGCAACGATTGAGTTGGCGGATGGGTCCATTGTAAGGCCATATGGAGTGTGCGAGGATGTACTCGTCAAGGTACACAAGTTCATCTTCTCGGTAGATTTTGTTGTCATGGACATGCCACAGCTCCAAAGTTGCGAGATGCTATTGGGAAGGCCGTTCCAAGCTACGGATGATGTCATCGCTGCCATTGGGAGAGGTACTTTGACCTTGGGGATTGGACATGATCGAGTTCAATTCAAATTGCCACATGACTCATTGGGGACATATCTTGACAACCTAGGTTAAATATATCTTTATGTCAAGCCTAGGACATTAAACAAGGGTGCTTGTTGGGAGGCAACCCAACTTTAGGTTCAATTTTATGTTTGGTTATGTTCTTTTATGTTTATGTACTTAGTTTTTGCTTAGGTTTTGATAATTTTTGTAAAAATGATACCCTAACTCGTGTTTTGAAGTGTGCAGAATGTTAAGGTCGATACTATCGACACCCATGTCGATAGTATCGAGTTTGGAGAAGTAAACGCTGAAGAAAAGTCGATACCAACGGCCCTAGGGTCGATAGTATCGATATTCCTGAAGATTTACAGAAAAATTGGTGCCAGTAAAGTCGATACCATCGACCCTAGGGTCGATAGTATCGACACTTTTGAGTTCCCAGACTTTTAGATGCGTCGATTCAACAAAATCGCTGAGTCTGGGTCGATACCATCGACCTTGGTCGATAGTATCGACACCTGCAGGACAGCTAGCCATAAAAGGTATCGAAACGAGATTTTTTCGAACCATTTTTTGCAGAGGAAAGATGGATGAAGCAAGTCACGTCTTAGAACCACTAAGACACAAAAATGGGCCACAAAAAGCAGGGAGATAGCAAGCATCACTTGGTCTACTTGAGCATCTAACCATCCTTCTTCGCCACACTTTAAAGCGAACGGTACCGTTGTTCCACCTCTTAAGTGAGAATGTTGACTATGAGGCCATAGTCATATTCAAGCTTAGGGGGGGTGTTGGAACAACCCTCTATCTTAGTTTTTACTTACTTATTCATGTTGATTTTACTTTTGAGATATTAGTTGTTTTTATTTCTAGGTTTACCGCTTTTGTAGGATCCACATCTATCTAGTGTAATCTGTGGAGCAATAAATGCATGGTTTCAATTGGGAGTTTTACTCTTGGGTTGTGGGCACATGAAAATATGAGCATATTGAAAACTTTTTGAGCTTATTCTTGTGAGTAATTGAGTGGCATAACTGAGGAAGTGCTTGGGTGAGTCAGCTTCAGGACACGGGGACATGAATGACCATCTTTATTGTCCAAGGAAAAGTGATTGACAAGGATTTTTGAGCCCAAACCGACCAAATGCTAACGTGACCTTAGACTAAAGTTTAAGAGAGAAATCCTTCAGTTACCATGTACACAGGTCTTTAGAGAGGGACATATGATATTTTCGGAAGGTTTTGTCAATTAGTCTTATGATCTGATCCACCGCAATTTCATTCACACTCCACCATAAGAAATGGGAGCACATTACTGTCTTTCACTCTTTGATTGCATACCATGTAGATAGGTCTTGCATTACAACTATTTTCACATTTTTTGCATGAGAATGAAAAAAAAAAGATAGAGTAGTTATACATGCACATTATCCTTAGGTGCATGTCATAGTAGTTGCATAACTGTTATTATGTAGTTGCATTTACATCTTTTGAGCATATTGTACACCATGTATCTTATGTTACTCTGAAAACATTAAAGGTGATGAACTTGTTCCATACCCTCCAAATAGAATTCTTCATATGCACAAGTATGTAACAAGAAGTGAGCCCGACATATAATTCATTGTCATCTATGAAAATAAGGGCTTGAAAAAAAATTGAAAAAAAAATTGAAAAAAAAAAGAGAAGAAAAAAAAGAAAAAAAAAATTGAGAAGTAAGTAGGAATGAGAGGGAGAAAGGAACATGTTCTCACTTACATACTAAGAAAAATAAGAACATGGTGTAGTTTTCTTAGATATTCCATCTCACCTTGAGACGGAATGATAGTGCATGCATCATTCCACCAAAAATGTAACATTAGGACATTTTCACTTGCATTTTGTATCATGATAGGTCATTAATTTTTGTATTGCGTGATTGACTATTATGTGCTTCCATCTCTTCCACAACCACCTATCCCATCCACCCATTGCTCTAATCGGTAGGCCACCCATGATATTCTCCTCATTCATTAATATCAGGAGATCTGCTTCCATTTAGATGGTAGTTAGGAAATGAGCAACGTAGATAGGAGATCACAAGATGCATCAAGTATGGACCAAATAAGTTTATCATATTAAATGCTTTAATTGATAGTGTTTCATTGATTGGGGGACGGACATCTTTTACATAGGTCTTTGGTCGCCTGGATGGCAGTTAGTGTTCAGTGGTCAATGAGGGCTGGTTTGTGGAAAGAAAGTGGGGATGATGTAGATTCATTTCATGTATTTATGTCCTATTGCTGACTTATCTCAACCAAATCCAAAGTTTTGTTGCTCGAGGATGAGCAAGGTTTAAGATTAGGGGAGTTTAATGCATGGGTTTTGAGTCACTTTTATAGGCTTATTTTATATCTGTTTTATGCATGTATTTGTCATTTTCTTGATTATATTTGCATAATTCACTATAGTTGGCCCTTAAACTCTTTTTGCATCAAATTATACTTCTTTTCTAATATTTATATGATTTTATATAATCCCTGGACTTATACACATGTTTCGGCACTTTTTCAGGACTTTTGCATTGTCCGGAGTCGATACTATCGACCCCTAGGTCGATAGTATCAACATTTCATCAAAAAGCAACCCCAAAACGCAATCTTGGAAGGAATAACATGTGCCATGGTCGATACCATCGACCTTGGGGTCGATACTATCGACAGCGTCGGGATCTGGCGATTTTCAGTACTAAAACAGAGCATTTTAATCTGACGGTTGAGCTTTTTCGGAGCCGTAAAGTGGTCCTATGACCTAAGAAGAGCACGGACGGCCCGAGGGGGAGAGGAATTTGTGTTGCACAACATCCAAGAAGGAGAGAGAGATAGGAGACGAGAGACGAAGGCCATCAACCGAGCGATCCGGGCACCTCCGACGGGCGATTTTGCTGCCGGAAGACTCCAAAACGCACGTTTCTCGAGGAGGATCTCCAGGAACACCTTTGTATCAGGGGTTACACGAGTTTTCTCCATGTTTCCCATGTTTTTCTTCTCTACCCCTCTGTCTTTCATTGAGATGACCATGCGGGGCTAATCCCCTTTGTCTTTAGGACCGGGAGTAGCCCGGGAATTCATTGTATGACAGTTTTATAATAGTAATTCATATTTTCTCTCTTAAATCTGTGGTATAGTTTCGTTTTCTCCAAATATTGTTATGCTTGATCACCATAATAATAACCTAATGCCCTTAATCACTTTGAAAGAAGGATTAACGGTTGAAAAGAGACGGAAACTACATTAATCGACAAATCCCTTGACCAAGGTGGTGTAAAATTAATGGTGGATACTGAGAGATCATTCATAATGCATCTAGTTTCACTACTACAGAACCTACCTTTAGTGTCGGTTATTTATGGCCTTTAGTGTCGGTTTCCGAGCGACGCCTATGTGGGCGATACTAAAAGGTCACCCATTACGCGTCGGTTCCAGAACCGACACCCAAACTCTTCGCGCGCGACCGAAAACGTGCCATCAGGGGACTATAGGCGTCGGTTAGTAGATAAGAAACCGACGCCCAAACCCTTCGCGCCACAGAAAGGGCGCCATCTTGGGCGCTATCATTGTCGGTTATAAGCCAACAACCGACGAAATATGTCTTCGCGCCAAAAGAATATGTGTCGATTACGTTTAAATAACCGACACTGTAAAGTTATGTGTCGATTGTTTACAATTACCGACTCCTGTTATTGGCACCATCTTGGGCACTATCAGTGTCGGTTTGTATTAAGAAACCGACACCATATATGTTCGCGCCACAGGAAATAGGCGCCGGTTATATCTAAATAACCGACGCCTATTGGTTTTTTTTTTACAGACCTGCTGTGGCTGGTCGCAGGATGAGAAACCTGTAGTTCAGTTAACTGAACTGCAGGTTTTACGACATCCATTGATATCAGCCAACAACAGGCCACAAACCTGCAAATTTAACAACAAAAATATTCACACATGCATTTAGCAATACAACCTGCAGTTGCATTTTATTTTCACACATTTTGAAACATTCATGTAGCTAGCAATCTGTAGTTCCATTCATTCACATTCACACATGTAGAAACATTCATATAGTAACCAACACTTTCATTCATTTTCACTCAGACACATGTAGAAACTTCTAGACATGTAGAAACATTCACACATATTATAATTCAGAAATTCATTTACAAAATCCCCACTATTTGTATGGTTGTTGCCCATTCTTCTCTTACTTCATTTAATTCTCCCATCGTATAGGGAGCATGTACATCTGGTAAGTCCGTTCCTATAGTGGGGTCAGCTTTAAACACCTGTAAAGAGAATGATGTATATATATAATTAATGAGCTATAAATAAGATTGATATATTTCATATTATCTAATGAGACTATATAATACCTGAGCAATACAATCGATGTCCATACAACATGACAGACTAACACATATATAGTACATAACAAGAGCAGCGTCGAATTTACATACAACACTAGCTTAGTACATATATAGTGGGACTTATAAGGTGACGATCCCACCTGGTAAAACAGGTTACCGAAAACTACATGTTACGACTGGGAGGTCGTGATTCAGCAACAGTATGCATTAGCAGGAGGACAAATAGATCACCATATGTTTGTCCTCATATGGTGATCTCTTATCCTCCTGCTGATGCATACGTTGCTGAATCACGACCTCTCAGTCGTAACATGTAGTCGGTAACCTGCTTTAGCAGGTGGTATCGTCACCTTAGTCCACTATATATGTACTAAGTTAGTGTTGTATGTAAATTCGGAGCTGCTGTTGTTATGCACTATATATGTGTTAGCCTGTCATGTTGTTATATGAATATGAATCTGAACCACTTGTGTGTGCTGCACTTTATGTATTGTATATGTATCCTGCTTCTCTTCATTGGGGCTTCTTCCTGCATATCCTGCATAGCTATGTCATGTCCGTCCTGCATAGCCTTCTTCCTATATTTATTTTTCAAAGAGAATACAAACAAAAATTATTAGTGTAGAGTTAGTGAAATACTGATCAATGTCTAGAATTGGAATAGATCAAGAACCTACTCTCAGCATCGCGTATGTAATCTCGGGTGAGATTGGTCGTATAGTTCTTTAGCACCCTCCCACAATGTTTAGCATTTGTATTAACTAGAAGATAATGAAACATCAAATTAGAAAATGATATTGATATTAAAAAAGTAAACATTTAGCTTCAATAAAAAAATATAAACATGCATGCCTCTAAAATTGTGATCTTTTATCAATTAACTCTCCTTCATTGTGATCTCCGCACACATATAAGTCATCATTAGCTTCAATATTTTCTGGAGTTGGCAACCCAACTGAGAATGGACTGGAGTCATCATATTTATCATAGTACTCTAGGATCTTCAATGAACTGTCTTTTACCATGAAGAACAACCGACCATTTATCATTTACAGGATCATCGATATAAAATACTTGTTTCGCCTGTGATGCCAATATGAATGGTTCAGCCTTCTCGCCAATCTTTTCAAAGTTCACTAAAGTGAAACCCAATTCATCCACTATAACTCCTTTGGTGTTATCAACCCAATTACATTTGAAGAGCGGAATTCTGAAATCTATGTAGTCAAATTCCCATATCTCTTCAATGACACCGTAATATGACATTTTAGCTTCACGTGGACTCTTATCCTTTGCACTTGCAAAAAACATAGTCGATGCTTGAAGGGTGACCCCACTGTTTTAGACGACACTCTTATCATCTTGGCGCTTTGTGTAATATGTGAATCCATTAATGTCATACCCTTCATAAGACATAATAGTCAACTTTGGTTTAAAGGCGAGGCATTTGATAGTTTTAGTAATATCATCTGGTGTTTGAGATAGTTGATGTAAGACTTTATCTTCAAACCACTTAATAAAAGTCTTGTTATGCTCTCTAGCAAGCCACATTGTATTGGCTCGAGGATATTGTCTTTTGATGAAATTGGTATGTTCCTTGATATAAACGTTCACTTCGTCCATGTTGTGTAAAATATACAAATGACCTTGTTCCAACTGCTCACGGCTGATTACTTTCACACGTGATCCCAAAATTCCTTTGCCAAATAGCTCGTCAATATTCTTGTCATTATCAGGAGTGTCATTACCACTGAGAAAGTCATTGCAAAAATCCATAACCTCTCTCGCCACATAACCTTCAATAATACTCCCTTCAGTCCGATAACGGTTTCGAACATCACCTTTAAAAACTCTCATGTATCGTTCAAAGGGATACATCCAATGCAAGAAAACCGGGCCCAAGATTTTCACTTCGCTAGTCAAGTGGACAACAAGATGTACCATGATATCAAAGAACGAAGGAGGGAAATACATCTCAAGATGACATAGGGTAACAACCACTTCTCTTTGCAAATTATCGAGAGTCTCAGGGTCAATAACTTTGCTGCAGAGACTGTTGAAAAAGAAACAAAGTCTGGTGATTGCAAACCTTACATGCTTCGGCAATATAGATCGAATTGCCACGGGCAATATTTGTTGCATTAGAGTGTGACAATCATGAGATTTAAGTCCTATCAACTTGAGATCTTTCATTGATACCAATCTACGGATGTTGGATGAGTAACCATTTGGCACCTTAACATTTATCAAGCATTCACAAAAAGCTTTCTTCTCTTTTCTAGACAACGTGTAACATGTGGGAGGTAAGTATGTTCTTTTAATACCCATTTCACGTATTTTTGTTAATTCTGACCTTATTCCCATTTCACGTAGGTCCAGTCTGGATTTTATCCCATCTTTAGTCTTACCTGGTATATTTAACAGAGTACCAATGATGCTATCGCAGACATTTTTCTCAACGTGCATTACATCGATACAATGTCTGACTGTCAAAGAACTCCAATAAGGAAGATCCCAAAATATTGACTTCTTCTTGAATGAAGAATTGTCACTCCGTGTAGTACCTTGTGATCTCTTACCAAATTCATTGACAAAGTCTTTTATTCTTTCATAAACAACCTCCCCTGGTATAGGTTTAGGTGCACTCCGTTCCTCATTCAATCCATTGAATGCTTTGTGCTTCCTACGATACAGATGGAATTTTGGAAGAAACCTTCGATGACCGAGATATACATTCTTACCGCCATGTTTTAGTCTTGTTGAATCAGTGTTCTCTTCACATATAGGACACGCTTTAGCTCCTTTGACACTATATCCAGACAAATTCCCTTATGCTGGAAAGTCATTAATAGTGCAAAACAACATAGCATGCAAACGAAATGTCTCTCTTCATGAAGCATCATAGGTCATCACACCTTCACCTCAGAGTTTCTTTAAGTCATCAATCATAGGTTCAAGATAAACATCGATGTCATTTCCAGGTTGTTTAGGGCCCGATATCAACAACGACAGCATTACGTACTTATTTTTCATACACAGCCAGGGAGGAAGATTGTATATAACAAGCATGACTGGCCAAGTGCTATGTTGGCTGCTCAATGTCCCGTATGGATTCATCCCATCTGTACAAAGCCCAAGTCTTAGATTCCTGACTTCTTCACCAAATTCAGGGTACAATACATCAATCTTCTTCCACTGTGGGGAATCAGACGCATGTCGTAGGATCCCATCATTAATTTTCTTAACATCTGCATGCCACCTCAAATTCTTCACATCTATCGGATTGGCAAACAAGCGTTGAAACTGTGATATTATAGGTAGATACCACATCACCTTGGCAGGAGAACAAGTTTTGGACTCCCCCAAAGTCGTCAATTTATACCGTGATGCACCACATTTTGGACAATCTTTCAAATCTGCATAGTCCTTTTGAAATAATACACAATCATTAGGGAATGGGTGTATCTTCTTGGCATCCATTCCCATTGGGCACAACAATTTCTTTACCTGGTATGTTGAGATTGGCAGCTCGTTTCCTTCAGGAAGCATTTCTTTCAACAAAGACAGCAATGACGTGAAGCTTTTGTCGCTCCATCTATTGTTAGCTTTCAACTTATACAATCTCAACACAGCGTTAAGCTTTGTAAACTTAGTACAACCCGTGTATAATGACATCTCAGCATCATGCACAATGTTTCTAAAAATGGGAGGTGGATCGGTGTGCTCTACCCCACAACTATCTAGCATCGCATCAACGATGTCTACTGGAACTGGTTCATTCACATCTACGTCATCGTAGGCAATTTCTTCTTCCATACAAGAACTGCTATTGACATCCACTGGTTTCGGGTTTGAAATCTCTCCATGCCAGTGCCATTATGTATAGCCTTGTATAATCCCGTTGCACATGACATGAGTCATGATTTCGTCACCAGTGTTGACTTTCAAGTTGTTACCGCAATGTCTACATGGACAGTAGAACCTATCTCCAGGTTGTTTCCTATGTTCCTCGGCAAATTTAATGAACTGGTGAAGACCAGAAATAAACTCTGGGGTGCAGCGATTGCGAATGGACATCCATGATCTATCCATTCTATGATCAAAGAGAAAACAAGTATATATTAGGACAAGATTAGGGTCTAGGGTTAACAAATACATGTGATGTCATTATTATATATAATAAATGTGTACCACCTATCCATTCTTGAACACCTAATCTCACTAGTAAGTGTATAATGTGTATTGGGTTTTCAAGAAAATTTCGGCAGCATTTCCCCGCTGTTTTCCAAGTACATATGTACTTAGAGAACAAACGGGGAAATGCTGCCAAAATTTTCTTGAAAACCCAATACACATTATACACTTACATCCTAAGCGAGATTAGGTGTTCAAGAACAGTCCCAAACCAGGGACTATCCAAGATTTACTCCTAATGAGTAAATCTTGGACGGGTTTCTAGGCCAACAAATAATGTATTGTCATTCTTATACCTAAAATCCTAGTTCTTCAATTTAGGGTGATTATTGATGTCTTTAAAAGCATGATTGGCAATTTAGGGAAAATTTCATCATTTACATTCCAAGCATGTCACATGTGTGCATTACAGTTCATCATTAAGCAAGATATAAGCAAGTATGTCATATTAAAATAGACTAAACAATATGAGAAAATAGTAGTGTAATCATGCAAATGGGAACATTCATGGGAACACACACTTCAGTTATAAGCATTCATGTAGCAACTTTCAGTTCCATTCATGGGAACACACACTTCAGTTATAACAATAACTAAACAAAGGGGTTGGTGTACCCCTAAACATGCGCATAATTAAAAAAACTATTACTACAGACAAGTCTAGATAGATAGACAACTAAATACTACACCAACATGGTCCCGCATGCATCAGTAACTTCTTTTTGATGATGAAGTTGTGTCACGAAGATCCTCACTGTATTTAGACGAATCTGAACTGACAGGGGCCTCAGATTCAGATTTGTCCGAGCTGATATGCGACGCCGTGCGCTCATACCGCAGAAGATGATCGGGGGTCTCGCAGTTGCTGTTGGTTATCCAAACTTTGATGGAATTATCGCCAACTGGACGGAGAAA
Source organism: Alisma plantago-aquatica (assembly GCA_963693085.1). Taxonomy (NCBI): domain Eukaryota; kingdom Viridiplantae; phylum Streptophyta; class Magnoliopsida; order Alismatales; family Alismataceae; genus Alisma; species Alisma plantago-aquatica. Next base: position 928,558,758 of record OY856411.1, on the reverse strand, counting down.
AAGCCTGTTCCAACGGACCACATGCAGCTCTCCAATCCAATCACGCCAACCAGATTTTGATACAAGATTTCCCGCCAAATCATACTCAACCTCGATAACATGTGAATAATTACCAAAAGTTAGGGTCACTTTACCAGGCATGTAGTGTCTTCCTTTTAGAAAACGCCAATGTTTGGGTATGACCAATTGGTTTAAGGAACGATCATCTAGGATGATGTCCAATTGTTCTTCAATAGGGAACGTTAACATTGACATAGAGGACCAGTTCATAGTGACTGTTATGGGTGGACAAAGACTGCACAATATTAGTATTAACAAAGTGTAAGTACATATAACGATGTTATATATTTTCAGAAAAAGTTGTATAACATCAGTTAACCTTTTATTTCTTGTCATAACCAACTTTATTGTGGTAGACATGATAGCTTGAAAAGAAGTCTACAAATGTACTTAGAGAACAAACGAGGAAATGCTCCTAATGAGTAAATCTTGGACGGGTTTCTAGGTGCTTACTAAAATAGAACCATTATATGGAACTAATCCTACATTATACACATACTTTTCCTGAGTAAGATAATGTGCACTTCATGGAATTATTAAGATATGAATATATATAAGTTGTTTCTACCTACTTTGATGGGATTTTATAACATTCGAGTCTTCCATTTATAACATTAAGATATGAATATATATAAGAATCCCATTTGATACACACGATTGAGAATCTTTCACGATACTAGGAAAATACACTAACTAGATATTCATTTAGGTGTTAGACATCAATATGTGTATGAGCCCTAATTAAAACTGATTCTCATAAGAAGTAAATAAATTTTTAAAAAAAATGCCCAGCAGTAGGGCGGAACCTTGAGGGAAGACGAGCAGAGGAAGAAGAAGAAGGCAGGGCGGGCACCTTGAGGGAAGAAGAGCAGCGGCCGAGGCAAAGTCCTAGCAGCTTCCGGCGGTGAAGAGAGGAGCGGCGGAGAGGGCGGCGAGGCTAGTAGACCTAGCTGCTACCGGCGACGGCGGAGAAGAGGCCGGCGGGCGGAGGAGAGGCCGGCTGGCGGAGAGGGAGGCCGGCGGGCGGGCGGAGAGGGAGGCCGACTGCTTCTCGCTCGACGGCGACGAGCGGCGAGCATGGAGGAAGGAGCGGCGGCGGCGGCAGGAAGCAAGGGAAATCGCCGGAGCTAGGGAAATCGGGAACGAAATAGGGAAATGGGAAGAATCGTTCGGGCAGGGTGAGCTATTAAGTTGAAAATACATGTCGGTTCTTTAAAAAACCGACAACTAAACCAACAGTGTCAGTTCTTTGCCACAAACCGACAACTATACTAGATTGTACTCGTCGGTTTTTGATTAAACAACAACCGACAACTATTCCTATCTCACGAATACCCTTTAGTCGTCGGTTATTTAGTTACGAACCGACGCAATATGTAAAATATTGGAGCCAATTTTTTCGCTGGAAATTTGGGTTTGGCGGTTGATTTTAGGTGTCAATTTTTTATTAATTAACCGACACTTAATAAAAGCGGTACCCGTGTCTGGTCGACCTTCACGGATTGGATGTCAGTTTCTGTTCCAAACCGACACAGTAAGGTTTATGTGTTAGTTTTTGTATACAACCGACACCTTGAAAAGTGACTTTATAAGCCATTTCTGTAGTAGTGTTTAGGGTATAGGGTACTAAGACAGTGGAACCGACCTAAACCTAGATAGTGAATTGTACCACGACAGTGGGCAATTCTTTTTTAGGCCATTACCCAGATAGAGAGAGAAGAGTGAGGCATTATATAAAACCTAATGCAATGAGAACCCGCGGTGAAACCGCAATCCTAAAGATACCCTTTTGAATTGATTAAATTAACATTTAATCGATCGTTTGTTTTATTTTATTTTTATTTCCTTTTAATTTTAATAACAACCCTCAATTTGTTATTCGGCTTAGCTGATCGCAAATAGTTAGTAGGAGTCTCCAACAATTCCGAGTATCCCTGTGTTCGACTCGGGCCTCACAAAGGCCTGTACTACTCGACGCGTATACTTGTGTTTTTAGCGCGTAGTAAAATACACGTCAATTTGTATTGAGACTGTCCAAATTGTAATAGACATACTCATTTTGTAAATACAACGCGATGTTTATATTCTCCATCTGGAAACAATAAAATATATATTTATAACTGTAACCGCATTGTAATACAAAATGAGTCTTTATATTTCAAAATGAGTCTGGCTATTACATTTTTGGACTGTCTCATTATAAATGCATGCCTTCCTATTACAAAACTGATGCATGGGTAGCGAATCTTAGTTACCCCCATGGGTAGCGAAGATATACCCATATACCCACGCGTGTAGCTACCCACGTACCCTTCTTCATATTTTTTTTAAAAAAAAATTTGCAATTGTAGAGGAGTATTTTATCTATCTCCCCAAAAAATTTCATCCAAAAATAATATTATTCCCCCCCCCAAATCAAAAAACCCGTCCATATATTTACTAACTGTATATTTTTTGCGCAGTTACTTTTTTGGTCTTAGAGTTACTTTTATGTACCACATAGTTACTCTTTTGATCTCAGAGTTACTCGTGTGTACCATATAGTTACTCTTTTGGATGGGCGGGTAGCAAAAAATCAGGCTACCCGTGCGGGTATATATATATATAGAGAGAGAGAGAGAATCAGGCTGGAATACACTCGAGTGTACAGATCACACGCTACACTCAAGTGGTGTTTGCATTTCAAGGCTTTTTTTTCACATTGTAAACCATTGATCTTCATTGCTATATTATAATTAGGCTACATGCAAATTTTGAGCTCATTTGGATGAGTATAAGTCACTCATCTTAGGGATTGGGGGGGGGGGAATTGACGCACGAAACTAATTTGAAATGCATAATTTTTGTGGTCTTCATAACATGACTTATAAATGTCCAAATGGACTCAAATTTTATATATGAGCTATTCACATGATTTTTAAGAAGATCAATAGATTAGATTTTTAAAAAACATATTTCATCATGGAAAACTACATGAGTGTATTCCAAACTGACTCTCTCTCTCTCTCTCTCTATATATATATATATATATATATATATATATATATATATGTGTGTGTGTGTGTGTGTGTGTGTGTATGTATGTATATATATATATATATATATATATATATATATAATGTATATGTGTGTATATATATGTATATGTATATATATATGTATATTTATATATATGTATATATATGTATCTATACACACACATATATATAGTATATGTATGTATGTATGTATGTAATACACACACACAGATATATATACATATATATATATATATATATATATATATATATATATAGAGAGAGAGAGAGAGAGTGTGTGTGTGTGTGTGTGTCAGGCTAGAATACACTCGAGTGTACAGATCGCACACTACACTCAAATTGTGTTTGCATTTTAAGACTATTTTTTTACAAAATGTAAACCATTGATCTTCATTGTCATACTATAATTCGGCTACATGCGAATTTTGAGCTCATTTGGATGAGTGTAAGTCAATCAACTAAGGGTAACAAAATCGACACACGAAACTAATTTGAAATGCATAATTATTGTGGTCTTCATAACATGACCTATAAATGTCCAAATGGGCTCAAATTTTGTATAGGATCTATTCACAAGAGGTATAAGAAGATCAATGGATTAGATTTTTGAAAAAGATACTGCACCATGGAAAACTACTTGAGTGTATTCTTCCCTGAATACACTCGAGTGTATTCTAGCCTGACTCTCTCTCTCTCTCTCTCTCTCTCTATATATATATATATATATATATATATATATATATGTATGTATGTATGTATGTATGTATAGAGAGAGAGAAGAATAAACTATTTCACTTGTAGGTACATCTATGACAATTGTAAATATTATCCATGTAATATCACTATTTGGAAGAAAAGATAATTCTCAACATATATTGCAGCAAACAACAAGAATTTTTTTCTGGGGCATGTAGTTTACCCACAAGGGCAATTATATATATATATATATATATATATATATATATATATATATATACACAGATATATATATATATATGCACACACACATATAATAGATATATAAACAAACATTTATTAAGGAAGGACTGCTATTAACTTTCATATACAGTGAACATGTCTTGGTAAACACATACGTGTCATGCATGCAAAACTAGTCTTAGTCTATTTTCTTAATCACTATCAATTTATTTGTCTTTTAAAATTTAAATACAATTGAATAAAATTTGAAAAATAATATAATAAATTTGGGAAAAAAAATAAAATTAGGTTATATATATTTTAAAAAAAAGTACAAAGTAGTTATTGAACTATAATAATAAAATATAAAATATTATTTTTTAAAGATGATATATTAAAATTGCATAATAGTTTAAATGATGTAGCTTGAAATTTGAAAATATTTGTTTTAATAGATAAACAAAACAATTGATGTTATGGTAGTTTTTGACTTGAGTCTACATGACAAAATCCAATATTTTGGTAATGACTAAACTATTTCTCTTATTTGTGTCTGATGATCATACTTGAGTACTCTAAAAATGATGAACTTAGTCCAAATGCCTTAAATTGCATATGCCAAACTTAGAGTTAAGATTAAGACACGCACTGCGAGAACTGTAACCTTGCTTTTTGGTTGAACATGCTTTCTTACCTTAATCGGATGCATAAAACCTTAATATAATCCAACTATGTGCTTTGATGTCACGCGACATAGCTAAGTTTCCAATTTGGTCTTGTTTGGACATTGTTTGGGTAAGTTTTTCTATTTATATGCTCATTTTGGACTTTTATGCAATTTACCCACAATTAGGGTTTTTCTTGCAATTTGTCACATGATTGTTGTTCCTCACATGTTTTCTTATCATGATTTATGTAGTTGTAACTTGGGGCTCCTTGTTACACCTTGGTTTTGTAGTGAGATATACCTAGGGTTGATCTTAGAGTTTCCCCGCATAGATGGCCTACCTTGTGTGATAGAACTCAAAGGCTCTCCTTGTATGGCGGGATCTGATGGATTTCCTTGTGTGTTGAGATTTTATGGTGGTCCCTTGGTGTGTGAAGGTTGATGTTTTCCATCTGGAATCTCCCTAGATCGATGGTTCACTAAGAGAGGGGCTCAAACCGATGATGGTGCTAGGGTTTCCACCCTTGTGACCAAGGGATTAAGATCTGATGGTCACCCTAGTATTGGAGATCAATGGTTGACCTAGGAGTCAAGATTGGATGATCCTCCTGACTCCCACAATTTTTGGACCTACTGGTTTGCATGGACGTGATGCTTTAGACCTTGGACACATGGCAAGCTTGGCTAGATACCTTAACCTTCTCTTCTCTCTCCCCCATAGCTTTTTATACCTCCTTCCTTACATGCAAATTAGCTCTTTACACACCTAACCCATTTTCTGCATCTTCCTTGTTGCTTGAAGCTCATTCCTTTTTCTTGGTGGAGAGGAAGGAGCCAAGGTAGAAGAAGCTTGGTGAATCTTGCTTGCATGTGCACCTAGGGTCAGGATCTACCCTCTCTTCAAGCTTGTGGAGCTTCCTTAGTTTGTTCTTGACCTAATCAAGTAAGGTCTTCCTCTTTTCCTTCATTTTCCTTGCTTTCCTACCTTCCTCTCACTTCTTATTGGTTATATCCATGGTCAAGCTTGAGCTAGAGGTTGAAGATACCCTCTTTCTTGCTTCCTTGACCTAGGGTTTGCTTGTTCTTGGAGAAAGGAGCTATATTTGGACGTGTGGAGTGCTCAAGATAGGGTTTCTTCCTTCTTTACTCAAGCTACCTTGTTGTTTGGAGCTTCCTCTTCAACCTTGTAGCAATTTATATAACTCTCTCCAAGTTTATTTCTTACTCATACCTTGTTATAAATAAATCTTACTCTAAAACGTAGTACCAAGTAGGGTTTGTGCTTATATGGTAGTTCTTGAGTATATGATCTCCCTAGATGCACTATTTATCCTTGTACATGTTTATTCCTTGGATGTGGGATCTCTAGACCTTGCGTGCATGAGGAAGTTGATGGTTTTATTCCTTCATTCTAGGGTTTCCTTGGGTTGATAAACGATGACTTTCCCTTAGTAGTTTAAACCAATTTCTACCTTGTTCATGATCTGATGGTGTGTCTCATTGAAAAAACTGATGGCTTGGACTTGGTTGTTGTTTTGAAACTCTTCTTGTGTTTGAAATGGATAGTCTTGGTTCTCCATGAAGCGATGGTTCTTACTTAGGATTTTTGAGCTGATTTTCTTCTCTTAATATGAGACTCGAGGGTTTGGTGTTAGTGATGTTTTGTTTGACCTCCTTGTGCCAATTGATGGTTGGTGTTAAGTTGCTATTTGATACTTTATTTTCTGTGCAGAACTGATGGTTATGTTCCCCTTAAATACAAATGGCTTGGTTTCTCCACAAATAATGATTTTAATACTTCAAGTAGTGGGTTCACTCAATGGTTTTTTCTCTCTACCAAACAATAGTTTTTATGTGGTCTTCGAATCATTTTACCACCTGTTCACCCCAACCAATGGTCTCATTGGGTCCACACTTGATGGTCCCTCTAAGTGCATAGCCAATGGACCTCCCGGTTCATGACTCGATGGTCCACATATGATGGTCTCACTGAGTCAACATATGATGACTCTTTTGTGATCACAAACGATGGTTTCCCTTGCTCCACATTCGTTGGTTGTGCTTTACCTTGTGCATCCATGATCGGATGGGGATGCTACGTGTGAAGGATGTGCTTGACCTAAGTAAGTGTAGGAACATATGGTTTAGTTTGAGGTGTTGATTTGTAAACATCACTTCCACCTATCTTGTTGAACTTAACTTAATGCAATTAAGTAATGATGGATAATCATACTTAGATTCCTTGTATGGTATTATGAAGGGATATTCTGTTTAATGATTGTTGTAACCCTAATGTTTTAAGTGGTGGTTATCATAACCTTATGATTGATGCTTTCTTGTTCTTGATAACACCCACTTTATGGCTACTAGAACTTATATTTTATTGTCAAAATAGCCTCCAAACTTAACTTCCTCTTCGTTTTATTCTATTTATTATGAAGAATCATGCCCACTACGCCCCTAATAATATTTCCCATCTTTTGCAGGACTTTTCCTATTTTTTCACAAGAAAAGAAGCACCAATGGGCCCAACAACAAAGTCTGTGTTCCATCCCAGTAGCTCACCAACATCTGAGGCTGACAGACCCCTCTTACCCATCACAGTCGCTACCAGCTACGATAGCAACCCGACGCGGGCGTGTCGTGCACGAGTCTCATCCCGCTACGGCCCTTACCCGATATGGTGCCTAACTCATCACGATTCACAAACCAATGAGGTTGTTACCCGACATGGACATCCTCGGCACCGTAGCCTGACAATGCCCCAACCCACTGTAGTTGTACACGATACACTCACTGCCCGACACTCTCCCAGCCTGACACATTCAACAGGCAGTAGTCGTATCGGCCCTTCTGAAGCCTCAAGAATGAAGCCACGGATGAAAGACATGTGGACCAATAAAAGCTACAACTCCCATCAACTCACTGCCTATAAATAGAAGCTACGAGCCTACGATGGGATGGGCCAGACCCTACAAGAGCTCATCCCTAGAGCAAAGGAGCTAGTGTGTCGAATCCCTAGAAGTCAGTTGGGCGAAAGCTAGGTGAGCTCTCGGGATGGGAGGAGTTCACTTAGAGACCATTTCGGTATCAGCAAACAACACAATATGATCCTCAAGGACACTTCAAGCATGTCGGGTTCCTATCTGGGCCTCAACCCGAGACGGCTTGCCCTCTTATACCTGACACGAAGAACCTGATAGCCTTAAGATAATGTTAACCCGATATGTATCGTAACCCAATATGGAACCCAACCCGATACGATCTCTACCCATCATGGTTGTAGCCCGACATGGACAACAACCTGACGTGACTGTATCGTGTGGAGGTCATGTCCCGATACGACCCTTACCCATCACGGTCCAAGACCCGACATGGTCGTATCTCGATATGGCCTCCACATAGTACTGGGTTAGCATCATCTTAGGTGTCAGTTGATGTGTACTTCAGTTTCCTAAATCAAGGAGACTGATACTTATATTTCCTTTACATCATTTACTTTCATTCAATTACAACATTGTAACTAAACCGTTATGCTTCTTTATGATTATTGGAACATGTGGAGTTTATCACATATCATTCTATGTATGGATTTATTTCATTGGATGATTTCTTTCTGGCATCTGAGTTCTAGTTTCTTCTTTCTGATTCAAGCTTTTGACTAGCTATCGAATCATGTTTCTTATTTTGACTCCTTCGAGAGAAGGATGTCGTAAAATTCTAGAGCTTGGTATGATTCAGGTGTATGAGAATACCCAAAACAAGAGATGTGCCCAGTTTATCTTTCCGCGCAAGCCCACGCCCGGTACCTTTGAGAAGAGGAACCCAGTGCATGGTTTGATGGCATTTTCTTTGAGACTAGAAGACAATGGATGTAGGTTGTGGTTTCTTGTTACAATTAAGTGTTCTTTCTTCATGCTATACTACGATGATAGTTATGTCTCCTCGGTCTCCTATATGCTAAAACTACCATAAAAACTGCTAGAACCCAAAACACCCAAAACCTTAATCTTTCTCGTAACTCCCCTTGGAGATAGGTTTTAGTTTGATTATTTGTGATTGTTTTTCACTACAACAAACCTTAATCCCTCGACTCTCTGACGTGCTTAGACAAGTAAAACTCGGGTTCCAAAGCACTGTTCTCCTAGTCCTTGTGTTCGACCCCGAACTACTCCGACCATGTGCTAGTTGTAGGAGTCTTAAACATCCAGGTATTATAAATTAGTAAAGTTCGATGACCTAGACATGTCTCCATTTTTGGACCCACATTTAAGGCTTGATCAACTTTTTGGCATCGTTTCTGAGGACTTGACAATGAATACCATTTTAGGAACTCAAGTTTTACTTGTACTTGGCCAAAACCTTATACATGTGCATATAATATTACAAATACTTATTACACATAGTTTCTACAACACACTCACACTTTTACATCTCTTCTTATTAGGTACTTTATCATCTCTTCAAAACCTCCTATTTTTTGACAAGCAATGGCTGAGGAAGCACCCAAAGCTCTGTCTCTTCATTCTTTTGTCCAAGTTAGGGTGAATGAGGAAAGGAACCCAAAGGTGGAACAACCGCTCAATGTGGCTAACTTTGAGCTGAAGCCAGTTTTTCTCCAGTTGCTGCAACACAACCATTTTAGAGGAAACACCAGTGAAGAGAATCCTTACAATCATCTCACAATGTTCAAAAGGATATGTAAGACTTTCAAGACTAACAAGGTCCTGATATCTTATATCTACACCCAGTGCTTTCCTTTCTCCTTAAAGGACAAAGCTCTGGAGTGGTACTTAAGTCTCCAAGATGGGAGCCTCCTTGACTGGGAACATCTGGCCAACACTTTTATTGCTAAATTCTTCCCCATACAAAGAAATATAAAATCTCAAAACAAGATAACTGGATTCTCATAGAAGGTTTCAAAGAACTTGCATGAAACATGGGAAATATTTCAAGGCTATCAGCGAGAGTTCTTGCACCATGGTTTTTCCAAGCCCAAGTTGATCACCACCTTCTACAATGGGCTATGCATTGGAGAAAGGAAATCCTTGAATGTTGCAGTATTCAACGATTTCTTAGGGCTTAGCACCCAAAGAGACAGGGAGATTATAGATAATATGGCTACAAATCAGCAGGACAGTGAGTATGATAGAGAGTCAACAAGTCACTCTACCCCTAGAGAATCAAAGGTGATGGAAGCACTGACGACCAAGTTAGACAAAATAGTGACTAATGTTCAAACCTTGAAGGAGCAGAGCTACAAAAGTAAGGTCTGACAAGAAGTGGTCAGAAATTGTGTCACGTGCGGAGAGTCGGACCATCTTTCTAATTTTTACCCACACACAGTTGTGCATAACAAGCTTGATGATGAAAGTATGGAGAATGTAAGTTATGTCCAGTATCGACGTCCTGACCATCCCAGATTCTCATACGGAAACACCAGTGCGGCAGAGAACTCTCACCAGCTGGTAGGCGGAACTTCTTTGGGGGGACATCAAAATCAGCAATGCCAGATAGGTTTCCAGCAACAAAGAAGCTACATGAACGCCCAACAAAGACAACAATAGCGGACATCAATGATGACCGAGTTAATGTCCTTCTCCAAGAAACAAAATGATCTGAATGAGAAACTACACAAGAATTCCATGGACACCACAACGTTTCTCAATTTAATGTAAGCAGATAGGAGGTTTCTTGTCTCAGATCGGGGATCTCCAATAGCACAACAAACAAATAGATCAGCAGTTGGCAAGCCTAGCTCAGAGAATCATCCATGAGGTAGAGCGATTTCTATCTAGCACCGAGGCAAACCCATGAGGAAATGAAACTGTGAAAATGGCCGTCCTGAGGTTAGGAACGGTGATACTCAACTCACAAAAAGAGAGTCGTAGTACCAATCAAAGATGCAACCCTTGAAGGGCCAGCAGAAGTACCTACAAACTAAAAGAAAGTGACAGAGAAAGGAGGTAATGACGTGACTTCCGAAGAGCATCCGGATAGGTACACATGCCACATACCTTTCCCATACAAGCTAGTGAGATCTCATTTAAAGAAAAGATATGAGAATTGCATGGCTGATGTGAAGAAGTTGCACCTCAACATCCCTTTTTTGGATGTCATCGAGGAAATGCCTACCTATGTGAAGTTTCTCAAGGACCTGATTTCAAGAAAGAAGAGAGGAGAAGATGTTGAGACTATAAAGTTAGCACATATGTCCAGATCTTTCATTAAGGCAAGCATGCCTTCCAAGAAGAGAGATCTCGGTGCCTTTATTGTTCCCTTCTAGGTCGGAGACAATGTGACCCAAAAAAGTCTAGTGGATCTAGGAGCGAGCATTATTCTAATGTCGTTGTCACTTAAAAAAATATTGGGGCTTATTGACATAGTAAGTATGAATATGAGGATCCAGCTAGAAGACCACACCTTTACAAGACTTGTTGGAGTAGTATAAGATGTGCCCATCAGGGTTGGGAAATTCTTTATACCATGTGACATTGTTCTAATTGACACCTTGGAGGATCCTAGTTGTCCAATGATTTTTGGGCGACCCTTCCTAGCGACTGGTAGAGTGCTCATCAACATGTAGGCAAGGATGATAATGATCAGAGTTGGACGAGAGCATATCGAATTCAACATCTGTGACTGCATGAAAAACCCCTCGTTCTTTAAGTCTTCTTTGTCGAAAGCTACCAACAATTTAGTGATGAAGTAAGGGAGGAGAAAGCTATGGTGGACCCACTGATGCGCACCTTAGTTGGAAACGCACAGGTGGTCGATGACCCAGAGGTGAAAGAACTCGTGGAATTTCTAGATGTCGAAGAACTACCTAAAGTAGACGGCCCGGTTGAAATAGTAATGTATGATGCACTGCAAAGCAATCCCACCGGAGAACTAGAAAAGACGACCGCACCCAAATTGAAAGTTTTGCTAAAAGGTTTAGAGTACAAATTCTTGGATGAAGAAGGATTGAATCCAATTATTATCAATTCAGAGTTAACTGATGATTAGAAGGAATAGATGTTAGTCAAGTTGAAACTATGAAGGAAGGCCTTAGGTTACTCAATTGGAGACCTAAGGGGCATCAACCCTTCTGTGTGTATGCACAGAATCCATCTCAAAGAGAATTCCAAACCCTACGCCCAACCGCAACAGAAACCAAATGAGAAGTTGTGAGAGGTGGTTAGCAAAGAAGTCATAAAGCTCTATGATACATGAATCATCTACTCTATCAATGACAGTACGTGGGTGAGTCCTATTCAAGTAGTCCATAAGAAGGGATGCATCATGCTAGTTAAGGGAAACAATGGGGTTGAGGTTGCAACAAAGACTGTTACTGGTTGGCGGATGTGTATAGACTACACAAAATTAAACACCACCACCCGTAAAGATCACTTTCCTCTATCATTCATCGATCAAATGCTTGAGCGCCTGGCCCATCATTCATACTTTTATTGGTTGGATGCATACTTGGGGTTTTATCAAATCCCCATTCATCTAGACGATCAGGAAAAGACATCCTTCACCTACATTTATGGAACATATGCCTTCAGAAGAATGCCCTTTGGGCTCTGTAACACACCTGCAACTTTCAGCGGTGCATGAACGTTATCTTCGCTGATTTCTTAGAAGATAAGATGGAAGTCTTCATGGACGACTTCAGTGTCTATGCCGGCTCCTTTAAAGATTACTTAAACAATCTGTCATTGGTGATGCAAAGATGCGAACAACAAAGTCTGACCCTCAATTGGGAAAAGTGTCATTTTATGGTACAAGAAGGTATCGTTCTCGGACATAATGTGTCCAACAAAGGCATCGAGGTTGCTCCGTCTAAGGTGGAAGCAATTGTAAAACTCCCTCTACCCACGTTTGTGATAGGAATTAGAAGTTTCCTAGGACATGTCGGCTATTATAGAAAGTTTATCAAGGATTTTTCGAAGATTGCAAAGACCTTGTCGAATCTGTTGATGAAGGATGCTAAGTTCGATTTCACAGAAGAATGCCTCACGACATTCTCCACCTTAAAGGATGATCTAGTCTCTGCACCCATTATCTAGTCACCCGACTAAAACCTCCCATTCGATTTGATGTGTGATGCCAATGATTATGCTATAGGCGCAGTCCTTGGGAAAAAGAAGGACAAAAAGCATCACGTAATCTTTTACGCCAACAAAACGTTAGATGAGGCCCAGATAAATTATACCACCACAGAAAAGGAAATTCTAGCCATCATATATGCATTTGATAAATTTTGTTCTTATCTTGTGGGCTCCAGGGTGGTTGTTCACACAGACCATGGGGCCATTAAATATCTGATGCAAAAGAAAGACCCCAAGCCTAGGCTACTTCACTGGGCATTGCTCTTATAAGGGTTTGATCATGAGATCTTCGACAAGAATGGTACCAAGAACGTGGTCGTCAACCACCTATCCAGGATCAGAGTGGAGGATGACCATCTGTTGCCCCTCAATGAGAACTACATTGATGAAGCAATCTATGTTGCCCAAATAGCTAATCCAGAAGGGCCCTGGTATACTGATATCTACAACTATCTTGCTTGTAGACAACTACCCCCAGAAATGTCTTATAATCAGAAGAAGAAATTCTTCTCTTATTTAAAGTACTATTATTGGGATGACCCTCTACTATTTAGGTGATGTACCGATAACCTCTACAGAAGATGTATACCTGAATATGAAGCCTCAAAGATTTTGTATGAGTGTCACTCCTCTCCCTATGGAGGACACTTGGGAGCTGAAAGAACTGCATCCAAGATTCTCTAGTCTGGTTTCTTTTGGCCCACTTTGTTCAAAGATGTCCATGCCTATGTTAAAGCCTGTAGTGAGTGCTAGAGAACTGGCAATATTTCCCGCAGGAATGAGATGCCTATGTTTGAGTGGATTGAAGTTGAAATCTTTGACGTATGGGGAATCGACTACATGGGACCTTTTCCTTCATCATACAGTTTCTAGTATATTCTATTTGCAGTGGACTATGTCTCCAAATGGGTAGAAGCCATACCCACTACCACTAGTGATGCCAAATATGTTATAAAGCTCTTCACAAAGATAATCTTCCTAAGATATGGAGTCCCCCGAATGGTGACCAGTGGAAGTGGATCACACTTTGCTAAAAAGCAATTTGAATCACTTCTACGAAGGGATGGGGTTCAACATAAGGTTGCTACACCATATCATCCCCAGACATCTGTCCAGGTTGAAGTCTTGAATAGACAAATCAAACAAATTTTAGAAAATACAGTTGGAAAATCCCAGAAGGATTGGTCCACCAAGCTGGATGATGCTCTCTGGGCGTACAGAACAGCATACATGACGCCAATTGGAACCACGCCTTACCATTTGATCTATGGTAAAGCATGTCATCTGCCTTTCGAGCTAGAGCATAAAGCATTCTGGGCCATCAAACGTCTAAATATGGATCCATCCCTAGCCGGCAAGAATAGGTTCCTCCAAATTCAAGAGCTTGAAGAACTTAGGCTTGATGCCTATGAGAATGCGAGGATCTATAAGCAAAGGCCTAAAGTTTGGCATAACTCCCACTTGACGAAGAAAGATGTCAAAGAAGGTGACAAGGTTTTTCTTTTTAAATCTTCTATTTGAATTTTTCCAGGGAAACTGCAGACTCGCTGGTCATGATCGTTCATGGTAGCAAAGATATACCCATAGGAAATGATAGAGTTGTAAGACAAGGATGATCATGCAAAGGTCTTCCCAGTCAATGGACATTGGGTGAAAAGATTCTATGAAGATGAAGCTTTCACAAGGTGATCCAAGTTAACCTTGAATGATGCCGAAGCTGCACCCACCAAAGAATCCTAAGAAAGACTAAAGATGTCGAGCTAATGACAAAAACCATAGTGCACTTTGGGAGGCTACCCAAGTTTTTTACTTTCTTAGAATAGGACTGTTATTTCCTATTCCTACAAAGAACATTCTGAACACTTTTATTGTAATAAGGCATGAGTCCATGCACGCACCACGCGCACTAACTTTCATGTTTTCTGGGCCACCGACTTAATTTTATCACCTTAATATGTAATACTAGATGAGGCTGAGGTCCACACTTAGGCCAGTGATGTTTTACAAATCAAGCACCTTTTACTTGAGTTTTTGTTTTACAAATAAGTTTTTATATTTTCTTGAATGCAAAGTGTGTCACGCATTCATATTGGCCATCCATATCATGCATGTGTGGCACGTCGTGTAACCCTATCGGCCAGGACGTATCGGGAAATCCCTATCACCCATACATATCGCACAAACCTACCGGTTCAGGACTACGGCAACCGTATCACGTATCGTGTGCCGAGTTGCACTCGCACCACATCGTACTGATGTACCGCACAAACTCGTGTCGTGGAAAATGCATGCCGATTCATGCATGTCGAATAATGCACCACCTCTTTCTAAGACTCACGATATGACATGATTTGACGGGTTTTAACTTACTTTGGAAGGTGATTCTCATGCATTCATGACATGTGTCCCTGTTTACCACTTTACCACCCTCCACGGATGGCTATATAAGCAACAACAGTTTAACTATGTCAGGTTTCCAAAGTTACCAAGCTTTCGCTCCCGTATCGCGCAAGGTCTCATATCGCTCAAAGCCATTCTTAACTCCCGTGTTGCATTCACGCACTCCCTTCCAGATAAGGTAATAACCCGTGTCGCACAACCTCTATCGTGTGGGTCTATCGCCCATACATATCGCTCACCCTTAACGATAAATTGTATCGAGATACTACATATCACGTTTTCGCCTATATTGGGTAAAGCTTCAAATCTGTATCAGTTTTCCTAAGTACCACTCTGAGTGTGTCGGGTTTCCATCCGTGTCGCACATCCATATGGCATTGAATAAGTTTGGGGGAGCCTACCGACTCACACCAATTTTGTGTGATGTCTGTGTCGCATAGTTGTACCGCGTTCTTGGGCTATCGATTTTTACAAGTGTATTGCTTTCTTATATACTCGATACCAGTTTTCACGAGTACCGCACAACAATGTGTCGGGTTCCCTTGGTATCATGTACTTTTGCATCGTGTAGAAGGAATATCAAGTTTTGCTCTAACCCGACGTTGTGCTTTCTTATGTACCCCAAAACTGGTTTTCGTAGTATCACCCAAGCCCTATCAGGTTGATCCCTTCTTACGATTTAAACGTGTTATTCTTCCACATATCAGGAAGAGGAAATTTTTCCAGTATAACCCTTTTTGCGATTTAAATGTGTTATTCTTCATTTTTTTAAAAATGGCACACACAAAGGAAATCATCGTCCAAATTGACGAGAAAGGCTGAAGGATCAACCCCGAAGCCACAGTAGTGGCAGCTGTAGGGCAGAAATGCCCTAACCCAGCAATAGTTGGGCCCTCTGCAGCCGAAAAGCAGCCCCACACTAAGGCAGGCACAACCCCAGCTGCAACGGCAGAGCCTAAAGTTCTTGCCCACTCCCCAGGATGCTTCATGCCGAGAGACACAAAGCATCAATGATGCTACATCGAGTTGGCGATAAAATTCTACCGCCTGACCAGATTCCGCCCCAAACTTTCTTTCCAGCAAATCGACATCTTTGAGAGAATGTACAACATCCTCGAGGTCGTTGAACTTTAGAAGCTATGCTTCATCTTTTCCAACTCATACACCAAATTAACAAAGGAGTTCATCTCCTCCCTCGGCCAGGTATTAAACACCCCAGAGGAAAGCAAGAAGTATGAAGGATGGGACCAGCTACAAGGGTGCCTCTACAACCAGGAGCACAAAATCACAGAGAGGATGCTCAATGAAATATTCTACACCAGTGCAGCTGAGCAAGATTTTCTCAACAATGGAGCTCGCATCAGCGATAGTGATGGCTTCGACCCAGTCAAGCTGTGGAAAGAACTAATAGGTAAATCTTCTTTCAAGCCAGGGAGCAAAGTGGTTGTGGTCCACTCTTGCTTCTGGCAGATTATTCATAAGATTGTTGCCAGCCTCCTCTTCAGCAAGTACGAAACAAGTAATATGTACATGGAAGAGCTGCATCTGATTTGGTATATCATGGCTGGCAAACCAATCAACTTGGGGTGTTTCCTACTCAACCGCCTTCACCCAATCAAGGATGCCACCAAGGAATATAATATGGGAGGAATCATCAACCTGATCGCGATCGGGCTTGGGTATCCAAAAGAGTTGTTGAGCATGTCGTGGACCAAGGGTGACGAAAAAATCAACATCGAATTCCTCACCAGGGCCAACATCATAAAGAAGGAGGGTCGCCAGCTCTTCTACAGGTTCGCAAGAATTGACATCCTACAACCGCTCTCGAGCTGCGTCAAATATGATGTAAAAAAGCTAGAATTCATGACAGCAGAGGTCAAAGCTCTGGGAGTCGATGCAGCCTATGCCACCCAGTCATCCATCTAAGAGAAGATGGCCACGAGGAAGGGGCTCACATCTGAGGCGGTTCGGTAGGATGAGTCACTGATGGTCATTCTTGATGACTCTCCAGTCACCACCACCGTCAAGCCAGTAGTCGCTACCCTAGTAGCTGCTACCACAACAACAACTACCGCAACTAAAGAACTAGTACCAACTGCCATCCCCACAGGTGAGGCCATCGGCACAACCAAGGAATCCACAACTATCGCTGCAATGGAGGTTGTTGTCATGGCACCGCCAGCTTCAACACTGCCAGTAATGGCAGCAGCTGCAACTACACCTTTTGTGCAAGTAGACTCCTCTCGCAATAGTGAGGAGGCCTTTATTGAGCTCCTAGACATCGAGCACAGTTCTGTTCAGCAGACCCCTACACCACCAACCATGGCAAAGGTGGTCATCCTGGAGGATGAGACTGAGAGTCATGTGGCCGACCAGCACCCACCTACCCCGTTGCCCTCTCCACATCCCCACACTGAGGCGGAAGCTACAACAACAAAGGTGCCTACGCCACGCACAGATGCCACACCCACGCACACTGTCTTGATGGACTCAAACCCTATACATGATGCACATTCTATGGGCCATGCCGCTAAGACGAGGAGCCACACTAATAGACGTATTTGATCAATGGTCCCCCCTCTCTTGGACACACTTCTGGCTACGAGTTCGATAGCTTACGGGAGGTAATGTGTAATTACAGTGCTACTTTCTTCTCCCTAACCTTTAAGTTTCGAGCTTTATAGCAATGGCTAGGAGAATAAGAGTGCTAGTTGCTGAGTCTAGTTGGTCTCCCTGACCAACTAGAAATAATGAATCAAGCAATGTAGGTCGTGCTCCAGTGTTTGGACGTCATTGAGTAAAGGCTCGATAAGAGGGATGCTTGTCGCCGCTCACGGTGATCTCGAAGGTCACCATCGCTACTGTCATCCTCATCTTCATTGTCCTCATCATCACCTTCTTCCTCATCTTTGTCATCGTCCTCCAACGCTAACGGCCCCTCCAAACCTTCAACAATGCCCGAGGAGGAGGTGACCAAGAAACCCAACGACGGGGCTCCTACAGAGAAGTGGAGCACCAGTGGCGTCGACACGGCTGCCCATCTACACCCACTAGAGATAAATGAAGCAACAAAAGATTTGTCTGACAGCCTAGAAGATGACTCATCAAAAGGAGAAGGGGGAGACTTATATATCTCTCTAACAGAGCATCCCCCTAGAGTGAAGAACTCAGTGACTGATCAATTCTCTGCACTGTCTGAGATACCAGTCTTCAAGATGGACAATTTTGACATACGCACCATCGATTATCTGACGGTCCATGACCAACAACTTATGAATATGGTCCTGAGACCGTAGATAGAAGAAGAAGCCATCCTCTGGAGCAACGGATACTTCTCCATACAATGCAGTGCTCAAGAGGATATTATGCTCAGAAGCCATGTAGACAAGATCCTCTTCAGAATCCTAAAAAATACAATGATCGAGAATATTGCACTCAAGACAGGCCGACAACCAATCTACAACACCACTTCTGCCTTGGTCATATGTCTGCTAACAGGAGTAGATGAATTACATCTGATGGTTGAGATGATGAAACATGTAGAAGTGCACAACCCCGACCTGGTACTGGCCCCGCACAAGCATAGGAAGCACTAGTTTCTTTGTGTGGCCGACCTTCACTCCCACGACATCACATTATTCAACTATTGTGTTGCAGATGTCCCCCACCTAGATCAGGCCTTTGTTTGTCCTAAAGATAGAGACCTGAAGCTTCTACCTCTCTGCCTTCACCGGGTCATTAAACAAGGCATCGAACACCACAACGAAATTTGGAATTTCTATGCGATAAGGGACTTCCAAGTCCAATGAGAACCGGGAAGCAGCAATAGCACTTTCATCATATTACGCGACGTGCAGCTTCTGAATATTTTTAGATATATGTTGCAGCTCCAGGACACAAACTTCTATCACTTCAGGAGCATCTATGCTCTACTTCTGATAAAGGATAAGCGATATTTCCTAAATCCAGAACTCCCTAAAGATCTACTGGAGACTGATTCTGATTCTCACTCCTCTCTACCTAGTAGTCCTCCAAGAAAAGAGGCCTTGAACTCTCCTGACGTCTACAACAGTAGGCCAGGCAAGAAGCTAGAGAACCTGCAAGCCTTGCTCACCAATGAAGGCGCTTCTTTTTCTCCTGTAGTCTCAGACTTTGTCATCAGCAACTTTGATCATTTAGACTGCAACTCTCTATCTTAGGAACAGGTCAATCAAATACTCATGCACCTTGTTGATTCAAACACTACAGACGTTATCTACAAGAAGGATATTGTCCCCACTATTGACCTACGGGACCTAGTCAAGGCTGGCGGATGTCTAGATATGACGGTGGTATTAGTTTACATCCCTATCTTACAAGAGAGGATTGGACAGCTCTACATCGCCCATCTGATGTTGTTTAACGATCTATGCCTAGTCGATGAAATAGGGGCACACCAGTTGTTTCAGCAACAAATCCAGGAGCGTCTGACGTGCATAATGTTCCTTCCTATGCTACATGACAATCACTGGACACTTATCATGCTATACACCAATGCTCACATTGGTATCTTCTATAATAGCTCGGACGCCAACTGTGATTGGCTGACAGAGTATGCTATCGTGCCAAAAATGGCACGATTTCCATTTTTGCCACCACAGTCCACAGCAAGCCCCTCTATCAAATGATTGCGGGGTATACATGCTCCACTGGATATCCTACACATCAACACTGAGGAAGGGACCAGAGAAGCTCCATGACCTCGACTACCACAGCCAATGATGATAATATGTCATGGAGCTCCTATCTACTGAAGGTGCACGCATCCGTTGAACCCTCACTGATCTATGACTACTATTTCCTATTCATCTCACTACTTTGGGACAGAGTGTGGGATAAGTTTGTGGCGGGGGGGGCTTCATAGCATCAGTGAGGGAGTTATTCTAAATTTTTTCCTGTTTTTCCTTTCCTTTCCTTCCTTCATCATACTCCATGTATACACTGTATGTAAATGTTTGATAATAAGCAATATATACTCATTGTATGTTTTTCAAACTTGTAAAAATTACTCTATCTTAAATACTTGGTACAACTTCCAGTTTGTTCTCTCTTCACCTAAAGCTATGTACATTTCTGATATTCTCTCTTAAAAATGTAGTCTTAAGTGACAAAGACTATAACATTCCCATGCCAACTTTGAAAAATAATTTCCATCCAGCTAAGAGATGTACATGAGAAGGAAAGAGCTACCCAAACAGCAAAGCTCCACTTTCCCTACCCAATTAAACCCCAAAATTGAGAAAAGCCTTATGAGAGTGAATAAAATCATGAGATTTGTGCCAAAAAAAAGACACACGCACTTGCCTTCTCAAAGGTACCCATCTTTAGGCATGGTATATCCAGGGCAACTGTACGTAGGATGTGAAATCACTGCTCTAAAGCCAACTAGCTTGGACTACAGGGACCTCTTTCTTATTAACGGACCCATACTTGGATGGACCAATGAGAAGCAAGAAAAACCCAAACGCCTTAAGCCTTCCTGAAAACCCCACATCCTACCTCCATGATTGAAAAGTTTGGTGTGAAAGCAAACTTCAGATGACATGCACCAAAAATCTCACAAAAGCTGGGAGAAATTTTCCATTCAATAAAGGTAAGGGAAAAGTCAATTTGCTCGTGGTCAGACATAATTTTCCTCAGGACATTCCAAAAATCTACTTAACCTTTGTCTGAAAACTATGCTTGGCAGTTGAAAGTACCGCAAACAAAGGTTTTAAAATTAGTACAGATTGATTGAGGACAATCAAATTGATAAGTTTGGGGGGGGGGGTTGATAACACCCAATTTATGTCTGCTAGAACTTATATTTTATTGTCAAAATAGCCTCCAAACTTAACTTCCTCTTTGTTTTATTCTATTTATTATGAAGAATCATGCCCACTATGCCCCTGACAATATTTCCCATCTGTTGTAGGACTTTTCCATTTTTTTAGCAAGAAAAGAAGCACCAATGGGCCCAACAACGAAGTCCATGTTCCAACCTAGTAGCTCGCCAATATCCGAGGCCGACACGCCCCTCTTACCCGTCACGGTCACTACCCACTATGATAGTAACCTGATGTGGGTGTGTTGTGCAGGAGTCTCAGCCCGTTGTTGCCCTTTACCCGATACAGTGCCTAACTCATCACAGTTCACAAACCAATGAGGTTGTTACCTGACATGGCCACCCTCAACGCCACAGCCCGACAAGGCCCCAACCTGCCATAGTTGTACACAATACGCTCACTTCCCAACACTCTCCCAGCCTGACACGTTTAACAGGAGATAGCCATATCGGTCCTTCTGAAGCCTCAAGAATGAATCCACAGATGAAAGACACGTGGAACAATAAAAGCTACAACTACCATCAACTCGCTGCCTATAAATAGTAGCTATGAGCCTACGATGGGACGAGACCGACCCTATAAGAGCTAGTCCCTAGAGCAAAGGAGCTAGTTTGTCGAATCCCCAGAAGTCCATCGGGAGATAACTAGGTGAGCACACTCCCATCCCTCTCGGGATGGGAGGAGTTCACTTAGAGACCGTTTTGGTAGCAGCAAACTGCACAATATGATCCTCAAGGCCACTTCAAGCATGTTGGATTCCTATCTGGGCTTCAACCCGAGACGGATTGCCCTCTGATACCCTACATGAAGAACTCGAGAGCCTTAAGATAATGGTAACCCGATATGTATCTTAGGGCGATACGACACCCAACCCAATATGGTCTCTACCCGTCATGGTTGTAACCCGACATGGCCAGCAACCCGACGTGACTGTATCGTGTAGAGGTCATGTCCTGATACAACCCTTACCCATCATGGTCCATGACCTAACACGATCAGTGAGCGGACATGGTCATATCCCGATATGGCCTCTACCTGGTACCAAGTTAGCATCATCTTAGGTGTCAGTTGTTGTGTACTTCTGTAACATCCTAGGATTTGAGGCCTCAGATATAATGATCTTAAAAGGAATGATTGGACTACCCATATAACCAAGGTGCACCTCCTTTTTAGGGAGCCCATCACTAAAGAACTCCATAGTTAAGTGTGCTCAGTTTGGAGTAGTACTAGGATGGGTGACCAGTCGGGAAGTTGATCCTGTCTTGTGCGTCAGTGAGGAAAAAAGTGCGCAGTTAAGGCTAGTGGTGGTTTGTGGGGCCATTCGTCATTCCTAAAACTCCACTAGAGCCTTGGGCAGTAGGCCCAGTTGTAACAAATGGTATCAGAGCCATAACCCCTCCAGTAAGTGGGTCCCACATGGGCATGTGGCATGCCAGTCTTGAGCCGTGCAGTCCAGGCATGTTGGAAAGGGTTGTCCATGGTTGACGTAGCCACCCTTGCGTTGGTATTCTGTGATCGGGAGTTGGGTGTCCATGGGCCATTTTGGGTCTATACTGAAATGGGGTGATATTATGAGGCCATATAGTTGAGCCTTGATGAGGTTGTTAAGAGTCTAAGTGGGGGAGATTGTAATATCCTAGGATTTGAGGCCTCAGGTATAATAATCTTAAAATGAATGATTGGACTACCCATATCACCAAGGTGCACCTCCTTTTCAGGGAGCCCATTACTAAAGAACTTCATATTTAAGCATTCTCAGCTTGGAGTAGTACTAGGATGGGTGACCAGTTGGGAAGTTGATCTTGGCTTACGTGTCAATGAGGACAAAAGTGTGCATTTAAGGCTAGTGGTGGTATGTGGGGTCAGTCGTCATTCCTGAACCTCTACTAGAGCCTAGGGCAGTGGGCCCGGTCATTACAACTTCGGTTTCCTAAATCAAGGAGATTGATACTTATCTTTCCTTTACAACATTTACTTACATTCAATTACAACATTGTAACTAATATGCTTCTTTATAATTATTGGAACATGTGGAGTTTATCACATATCATTCTATGTATGGATTTATTTTGTTGGATGATTTATTTCTGGCATCTGAGTTCTAGTTTCTTTTTTCTGATTCATGCTTTTGACTAACTATCGAATCATGTTTCTTGTTTTGACTCCTTCAAGAGAAGGATGTTGTAAACTTGTAGAGCTTGGTCTGATTCTGGTGTATGAGAGTACCCAGAACCAGAGATGTGCCCGGTTTATCTTTCCGCACAAGCCCACGTCCGGTACCTTTGAGAAGAGGAACCCAGTGCATGGTTTGATGGCATTTTCTTTGAGAGAATAAGACGCTAGATGTAGGCCATTGCTGCTTGTTACGGTTAAGTTTTCTTTCTTCGTGCTATATAGTTTTGTCTCCATGGTCTCCTATATGCTAAAACTACCATAAAACTGCTAAAACCTGAAATACCCAAAACCTTAATCTTTCTAGTAACTCCCCTTAGAGATAGGCTTTAGTTTAATTCTTTGTTATTGTTTTTCACTACAACAAATCTGAATCCCTCGACTCTCTGATGTGCTTATACAAGTAAAACTCGGGCTCTGAAGCGCTATTCTCCTAGTCCCTATGTTCGACCCCAAACTACTCCGACCCTTTGCTAGTTGGAGGAGTATTAAACATTTGGGTATTATAAATTATTAAAGTTTGATGACCTAGACATGTATGCATTTTAGGACCAACATTTATGGCTTGAATAGTGTTACATCTATGTATCTTAAGAATGATGTGTTGGGAAATATGGCTAAAGATCAAGCAGCGGAAATAGAAAATGTATGTACCATATTCCTCATAATCAGTAGATCGTGTCAATAACTATAATGCTAGAAGGCAGGTTTTGATGATATACCTGATCTTAGAGCAAGTCCAGTGACATCTCCTCATCATCGTTGATGCGCAACTGTCTTGGACGGTGTCAGTACATCTCCTTGTTGCATTGGGATTCGTCTGACTATTGCACCCTTTGATCTGCACCTCAGGAAATAAGACTGCCGCAACTCCTCCTAGTCGCACCAGAGACTACAGCCATGAAAGTCATCTTCTTTCGAAGCTCCTCTTATCAAGGACTACTGGCTAACATTGTCCTCCTAGTGACAGACAACGACCTCCCGCCTCTATGGTAGTCCACACAGATCACCTAGAACTCCTATCATCATGCTAGAATGATCAGGAAGGATCTGTCCCTCCCGTTGGTGTACTAGTCACCAACTTGATCTCCCATGACAATGATCTCAATTTCTCTCTCCATTGGGTATCCCTCCCTAGTTGGGTAGGACTTGCCTGGGCTCTCGTTATTATCACAACCAGAGAGGACAATATTTGTTAGAGCAAATGTTTCTCAACTGTCTGTGTTGTGTTGTGGGAAATCCCAGTGCCCCCTCTATTTATAGGTGGGGTTTGGGTCCAGGTTCCCAATCGATGCAGGAGTGGAAGGGACCATAAGAACTCAAATTTTCACAACAATTCTGGAAATTTTGCAATCTGTGATAGCCCAAATGGTTTTATAGCAACCCATGTGGTCGTTTGGCATAGCCCAAACGGCCGTTTGGTTGTTTCCCAGTTGTAGACGAAATTAGCAAATCAATTCCCATCAATGTTAGACACTGATTTCCTTGTGCAACAAGTATTGCTCAAGTGAAATGAATAGGGAAATGTCTATAAACTTCCCTCAACCGAACTAGACCATCTTGCCCATGTGAGACGGCTGTCTCAGTCACCTAGACAGTCGTCTGGTTACCTGAGTTGAGCCAATTTGGTTGGGTTGATTCATGCCTTTGCTAATTTCAACTCAAAACTAGGCCTGACACCCAAATGTCTGTCTCAACACTTGAGATGACTATTTGGCACTCCATACGGCCGTCTCAACACTTGAGATGGGTGTTTGGTAGTTTTGTAAGTCTATTTGTTGTGTGAATCAAATACCTAAACACTTTAGTACTTAATTCAATTGCCATTCAAGATCTAAACTCCTCTTCTAGGTCGAGACCAATGTGTGTGACCCTATAGGTCCCATATCACATTGGCAGTGAATGTCCATAACAACTTATGACATCACAAGAAATTTGATTCGTAGGTGATTGGATCTAAGTGCAAGTGGTCAGTTGCTTTTGTTGTGAAAGTGCTTTTGTTAAGGGATCAACAACATTGTTGTCAATTTGTACTTTACACATTTTTACATCTTCTTGTTGTACGATCTCTTATATGAGATGATACTGCCTTTGTATACTCTTAGAGCACTAATGCGGTCTGGATTCATTAGCCTATACAATAGCTCCATTGTTGTGACAATATAGCTTGATTTCCTATTTGATGCTTGGAACGACCCCAAGTTCTGTGATGAACTTTTTGATCCATACAGCTTCCTCTGTTGCACTTAATGCAGCAATATACTCACCTCTGTTGTAGAATTGGCAACGGTTTCTTTCTTGGAACTCTTCCAACTCACAACGTTGTTGTTGAGGCAAAAAATGAATCCCAATTTCAACTTGTAATCATCTTAATCAGTCTGGAAGCTTGCATTAGTGTAACCTTTTACCACCAACTCTTCCTCTAGGCCGTAGACCAAGAATTGATCCTTAGTCCTTCTTAAGTACTTGAGGATGTTCTTCACGACTATCCAGTGTGCATCACCTAGATCTGAATGATATTTTCTCATCATGCTCAAGGCATACGAGACGTCTAGATGGGTACATAACATTGCATACATGATCGATCCAATTACTGAGGCATATGGAATCACGCTCATGCGTTCCCTTTCTTCACAATAACTGGGACGTTGAGCTCTAGAGATGGGAACACCATGGCGTGTAGGCAGGTTTCCTCTCTTTGAGTTCTCAATGATAAACAACATCAACACTTTGGCAATGTATGTGCTCTAACTTAGTCTTAGAAGCCTTCTGTATCTATCTCTA
Source organism: Alisma plantago-aquatica (assembly GCA_963693085.1). NCBI lineage: Eukaryota > Viridiplantae > Streptophyta > Magnoliopsida > Alismatales > Alismataceae > Alisma > Alisma plantago-aquatica. The sequence continues at coordinate 928,532,759 of OY856411.1, read as the reverse complement.
TAGATTTTTATCCCAAGATTTAGGATGCTTATCCTAAGTCTTTCATATAGAATGTATTTCCAATCCCTCTCTTTACCTTTTGTAAAGTAGGAACGTCATTCCCCATCAATAATATGTCATCCACATATAATATGAGGAATGTCACAATGCTTCCACTAACCTTCTTGTACACACAAGGTTGATCTTCATTTTTAATAAAGCCAAACCCTTTGATTGTCTCATAAAAATGAAATTTCCAGTTCCAAGATGCTTGCTTCAATCCATGATTGACCTTTGTATCTTATAGACTTTATTTGCAAACTTTGGATCTATAAAACCCTCAGGCTATGTAATATATGCATCCCCAAAAGATTCCCATTAAGGAATGTGGTTTTAACATCCATTTTCCAAATCTCATAGTCATGATAAGCTACAATAGAAAGCATGATCCTGATTGACTTAACTATGGCCACTGGAGAAAACGTTTCATCATAGTCAACACCTTGAACTTGTCTGAAACCCTTTGCAACCAATATGCCCTTATATATTTGAACTTTTATATCCATGTCGGCCTTCTTCTTGTAGACCCACTTGCACTCTATGGATTTTACCCCTTCAGGTGGATCCACCAAAGTCCATACTTTGTTGGTATCCATGGATTCCATCTCAGATCACATGGCCTCAAGCCATTTCTCAATTTTGGTCCCTGAATAGCATCTATGTAGGATATTGGCTCATCATCTATGACCAATTCACTACCTTCCTAAGTTACAAGATATCCAAACCTTTTAGGTTCAAGGCGTGTCCTATTAGATCTATGAGGTTCCTGTATCACCTGAGGAATTTGAGTCTCCACAACACTTTGTGATTCTTTGAGTTCCTCTTGTTCATCTATCAGTTTTAAGTTCTCTTGTTGGTCTTGAACTTCTTCAAGTTCCACATTCCTCCAACTGATTCCTTTGGAAATGAATTCCTTTTCAAGAAATACATCATTTTTGGCAGCAAAAATATTGTTGTCAGTTGGGTGGAATAAGTAGTATCCTCTTGTCTCTTTGGGATATCCAACAAAATAACATTTATCATACTTAGGGACAAGCTTTTTAGGAAAAAAAATCCTAACATAAGCTTCACGTCCCCAAATCTTCATAAAAGACACATCGGGACGTTTCCCATACCATATCTCATATGATGTCTTTACAACTGATTTAGATGGTGCACGGTTAAGTGTAAATGCGGCGGTTTGTAGAGAAAAACCCCAGAAGGTAGTTGGAAGATTAGCAAAACTCATCATAGATTGCACCATGTCAAGTAATGTGTGATTCCTTCTTTTTGATACACCATTATGTTGAAGTGTTCTAGGTGGATTCCATTGGGATATAATCCCATGGGATCTCAGAAGGTCTCCAAACTCTTGGCTTAAGTATTCTCCACCTCAATGAGAATAAATTTCCTTAATACTTTTGCCAACCTGGTTGTGTACTTCATTCATAAACTCTCTAAACTTTTCAAGAGTTTTGGAATAATGTCTCATTAGGTAGACATAGTCATACCTACTAAAGTCATCAGTGAAGGTATTGAAGTACTTGTACCCACCTCTAGCATCTATTCTAAATGGACCCACATACATCAGTATGTATGAGTCCTAATAGATCACTAGCCCTATCACTACTTCCAGTAAAGGGAGTCTTGGTCATCTTATCCAACAAACAAGATTGACATGTCTCTATTGATTCAAGATCAAAAGAATCCAGATAACCATCCTTGTGGAGTCTGGATATTCATTTTTCATCTATGTTCCCTAGACGACAATGCCAAAGGTATGTTTGGTTTGAGTCATTGAGTTTTTGTCTTTTAGTATTTATGTTATATACACTTTTCTCTATATCTATCAAGTATAGACCATAAGACATAAGGGCACTTCCATAAAAGATCCCATCTTTACTAATAGAACATCTTTATATTCTTTATAAAAAATTTGAATCCGTTCTTGTCCAAACAAGATACAAATATGATGTTCCTATTAATGGTAGGTACATAATAGTAGTTATCCAGATCTATCACAAGCCCACTTGGAAGAGATAACTCATAGGTTCCAACTACGCTGGTCATAACTCTTTCTCCATTTGCAATAAGCAGTTCAACCTCACCTTTCTCTAAAGGTCTACTTCTTTCAAATTCTTCACATTTGAGCAAATGTGTGATCCACATCCAATATCTAGTACCCATGATGAGGAATTAGTGAAGTTAACCTCAATAATGTATACACCAGAAGTAGAGATCTCAATCCCTTTCTTCTGGATTCCCTTATCCTTCTCCTAATTTTGAGTTATGAAGACTTGGATCTTAGCTTAGCCACAGAACGCTTCTTGTCCTTGCCCTTGTCGTTGGACTCAACTCCACTGATCATCATCATGGATTTTTCCTTCTTCATTTGTGCTTAGACACTTATCAAGATGTCAATCAACTCTGACAACGGTCTAGCCATGTTACTCAAGTGATAACACTTGTATAACATCCTAGGATTTGAGGTCTCAGATAAAATGATCTTATAAGGAATGATTGGACTACTCATATCACTAAGGTGCACCTCCTTTTCTAGGAGCCCATCTCTAAAGAACTCCATAGTTAAGTGTGCTCAAATTGGAGTAGTACTAGGATGGGTGACCAGTCGGAAAGTTGATCCTGGCTTGTGCATGAGTGTACAAACCGCACAGTTAAGGCTAGTGGTAGTTTGTGGGGCCAGTCGTCATTCCTAAAACTCTGTTAAAGCCTTAGGCAGTAGGCATGGGTGTTACAAATGGTATCAGAGCCAAATCCCCTCTAGTAGGTGGGGCCCACAAGGGCATGTGGCATGCCAGTCTTGAGTCGTGTGGTCTAGGCATGTTTGAAAGGGATATTCATGGTTGACGTAGCCACCCTTGTGTTGGTATTCTGTGATTGGGAGCTGGGTGTCCATGGACCATTCTGGGTCTACACTGAAATGGGGAAATATTATGAGGCCATATAGTTGAGTCTTGACGAGGATGTCAAGAGTCTAAGTGGCGGATATTGTAACGTCCCAGGATTTGAGGCCTCATATATAAAGATCTTATAAGGAATGATTAGACTACTCATATCACCAAGGTACACCTCCTTTTTCGGGAGCCCATCTCTAAAGAACTACATAGTTAAGTGTGCTCAGCTTGGAGTAGTACTAGGATGGGTGACCAGTCGGGAAGTTGATCCTGGATTTTGCGAGAGTGGACAAATCGCACAGTTAAGGCTAGTGGTGGTCTGTGGGGCAAGTCGTCATTCCTAAAACTCTGCTAAAGCCTTGGGCAGTGGGCCCAGATGTTACAACTTGATAAACTGGCTATATGATTTAGGCAATGATTGCAAAATCATATCAGTGGCCAACTCTTGACCTAAAGGAAATCCCAATTTCTCAAGATGCTTCATATACCCAATCATGTTGATTACATGAGGATCTATTAGTTTTCCCTCTGTCAGTTTTCACTCATATAAAGCCTTAGAGACATTGTACATTTCATGCTTATCATGTTTTTTATGCAACTCATAGTTCATACAACCCATCATAAGCTTCTTGATGTTCACAACATCATTGTTGTGCTTCAAAGAGGCACCCATGTTAGCCTTAGGCAAATATGGAGTGGATATTGGTAATTGTGTTTTAGGATCATGCATAACACTTCTCAAGGTCCCAAACTAGTTATGGAAATAAATTTCATTTAATTCATCCAATTGCAATGTGGATGTGTTTGTCATTTGATTCTATAAGAGAATGTTTGCATTTGTCAAAAACCCTTTTTTATTTTATTTGATTTGAATAATCAATATTAATTAGGTCTTTAATTAATTACAACTCCCACTATTTTATTCAAATTGATAGCCCTCAATATCAATTTTGAATATTGCAACGTACAATATTCTAATCAGACAAGATCTTGATGTCGTCCACATCATGAGCCAGCTAGGACTGTCACCCATAACTAGATTTAATCAGGTAGGCAACATTGACCAATTGCATCATATGAAACTCTTGATAGATGATATGCACAACTCTTTGTCATTGATCATTTGTATTCCTATAGGTTCTTAATTGAATTAATATCACCTAGTTAATCCTGACCCATAAGCCAACACAATAGACTATGCACCCTGCTAGGGTAGACCCACATATCTACCATCACACTTCCATGAGATAGATGGGGCACCATTCTAGGGCGTTCCCACGCTTAGTCAATCAAGATTTTCATGTGTTGTTCTTATGGAAGGCATCTAAGACTTAATATTTAATTGAGGGAGTTTGTATTTATACATATATACATATACTTTATCCAATCACCACATATATAGTACGTATCATATACATGCTATTTTACACATTGAAAATATGCAATAAACAAAAGCAATGGTTATGGAAAGCCTAATTTAATCCCTTGGAGCTACAAGGAATTACGTCTTCTAGGTCTACATCACATAGAGAAACATGTTGTTGATGAAAATCTATGCTTGCCAATCTAGGTTGATCTGTTTAACCCGTGAACTGGTCTGCTCGCCTCCTAGCTGATTGTTAGGTCATCTCAATGGTTGTCTGGTCCATCTGTCCACCATCATCTAGCACCTTTAGTGGATTGGTCGAGTCCACCAGGCGATCAGTCTGGCTCATCCTCCAAGGTCCTTCAGTGGTCGGCTCATCTTCAGGACATCTTCATCTTCATCATAAAGGACAGTAAACTATCCTACTTTTGCATAATTATAGAGAAACCTCAAGTTACATTTGAGAGGAGCAAGGGTAGGAAAGAATTAACTTTACATTGGGAAGATAAGATAGAGGCTCAGTACGCAGACTGAGATAAATAGATAAACCAACCACACAACCATGCACAGAGTACATGGGTTATTGGCCATAACCATGCTACACATCCACCACCAAAACTACTTTTAGGGAAACATGTGTAAATTTCATATATATATATATATATATATATATATATATATATATATATCTGTGTGTGTGTGTGTATGTGTGTGTGTGTGTGTGTATATATATATATATATATATATATATATATATATTAGTTTGGGATTATCATGGTTCAATTATCCCGTAATATAGTAAATTGGCATTGGCTATGATACCATGATACCATTGTTGGAAAATATGTCTACAGAGTAGGTGGTGGAAACAAAAAATTTATGTACCATATTCCCCATAATCGGAAGATCACGTCAATAACTATAATGCGAGAAGGATAGTTTCGAGGATATACCTGGTCCTAGAGCAAGTCCAGCGACATCTCCTCATCGTCGTTGATGTGCAACTGTCTTGGATGGTGTATGTGTAACTCCTTATTGCACTGGGATTCTTCTTACTACTATGCCCTTGATCTACATCTTAGATAGTAGGATGGTTGTAACTCCTCCTGGTTGCACCAGAGACTACAACCACAAACGATGTATTCTTCAACAACTCCTCTTATCACAGAATGCTAGCTGATGTTGCCCTCCTAGAGGCAGACAATGACCTCCCGCCTCTATGGTAGTCTAGACGGACTGCCTAGAACTCTTGTTGTCCTTCTAGAATGATCAGGAAGGATTCATCCCTCTCATTGATGTACTAGTCACCAACCTGCTCTCTCACGATAATGATCTCAATTGCTCTCTCCCTTGGCTATCCCTCCGTAGTTGGGTAGGATTTTCCTGGGCTCTCATGGTTACCACAACTAGAGAGGACAACATTTGTCAGAGTAACTATTTATCAATTGTCTATGTTGTGTTCTTGGAAGCCCCACTACCCCTCTATTTATAGGCGAGGTTTGGGTCTAGGTTCCCAGTCGCTGCAGAAGTGGAAGGGACCATAAGAAATCAAATGTTTGCAACAATTCTAGAAATTTCACAACATGTAACAGCTCAAATGGTCATCTAGCAACTTAGACGGCCGTCTGGCATGCCAGACAGTCATTTGGAATAACCCATATGACCGTTTGGTTGTTTCCCAGTTGTACACAAAACTAGCAACTAAATTCCCATCAATGTTAGACATTGATTTCCTCGTGCAACAAGTATTGCTCAAGCGATACAAATAATGAAATGTCTAGAACCTTCCCTCAACCGAACTAGACCATCTCACCCATGTGAGATGGCCGTCTCGGTCATTGTATGGTGACCTGAGTTGAGCCAGTTTGGTTGGGTCAGTTCATGCCTTTGCCAATTTCAACTCAAGACTAGGCCTGACACCCAGACGCTCGTCTCAACACTTGAGACGACCATTTGGCACTCTAGACGACCATCTCAACACTTGAGATGGGTGTTTGGCAACGATTCCAATCTATTTGTTGTTTGAATCAAATACCTAACCACTTTAGTAATTAACTCAATTTCCATTCAACATCTGAAATCCTCTTCTAGGTCGAAACCTATGTGTGTGACCCTATAGGTCCCATATCATGTTGGAAGTGAATGCCCATAACAACTTAGGACATCATAAGCAATGAGTGGTGCCTAGTCGCACGTCAGTTCTACCCAAGTGAAAGGAAAGTAGGAGAACAACTTCAACCTACAATTTGTGTATGGTGATATAGTGTTTGTATAGTTCCTTTGTCACTGATATCCATATTTGACTAGAGGCATGGAGCATTCACCCTCATTATTATTCAATCTTGTTTCTTGAACCAGTGCAGACTCTGAGATATATGTAAGCTCAACACATTGACTCACATGTACATGTACATGGCCATGTATTTCTCAGTATTGCTAATCAAGAGGCCTAGGATATCATACTCCTGTAGAAGGGACAAATCTCATATCTATCACTCACAACCAATCCCCATGTGTCAAAGTCACCCGATCATCACTGTTATAGCAATCCATGTTTCAAGAATGCATTTGATGATGTCAAAGTGTACCCAACAGCATGTGATGAATGTAGTGATTTTAGATCTAAGAACCACAACCACCACCATCACTGTGAAATCTGACTATGACTTCCATGATGATGGCTTCCATGTGTCAATCTCACGGTTGGTCAATATGATACACTATTCTCTAAAATGTATATGTGTCCTTGGTTTGATATAGCAATGTCATAATCAATGAGACTCAGTCATCAACCAACTCACACCCTGATCTTATGTGTTATTGTTGTCCATCAACCTTCCACAATAACAACCGATCCGGGACATAATGAGAATATGTATATGTACTCTTTACATCTGTATGATCTCATTTCTCAAGTCTAATACTTGAAGACATATGTTGTTGAGTAATATTATTCTCTAGACATTTATAATTTTACATCATTATCTCATAAGTGAATTAAACATAATAAATTTGAAGGTTGTCTTTATTAATAATCAAATTATTTACAATTATTCCATTACAATCATCACATGATTGGCTCTCTGGGCATACATACCAACATGATGGTGTAATTTGAATCTTCTTCAAGGTGTTGAAAGATAATGATGATCATGCATGAAACAATGTGATGGTCTTAATGAGATTTGGGAACGTCTTGGGCCCTATTAAAGGTGTAATCCTCTCTATGTTAACAAGGGTTAGCACCCTGAGATAATGTGATAAGGATTTGTATCTTGTGATGGTATGATGGAGAGCATAGTCTCATGAATGGCAATGAAATAGTACCTTGTGATGTTGAAATGAGGAATATGTCTCATATGCTTTATATCTTCTGGAGTTGTTATATATCAATGTTGGCTAGATATGAATTAGGGTTTGTATGTCCACTTGTTTGATGCAGCATGAGCTCACCCAATTGGCATAACTAATCAAGTGAAACTCTAATCATGTAGTTTCCTATGTTGGAGATCCATTCTAATGTTAGGACTTGCTCGATGGTGAAATGGGTATTCTAGAAGGAAAGTCTAGAGTCACATATTGTTGAGTATGTGCGGGGTGCAAGAGATTGTGTGTCCTTGACATCTTAATCCCAAGGTTTTGATGATGGCTCAGTCATACCTAGGATGGAGAACAACTACGGTCATATCTTGGATATATGTATATAACTTGTGATTGAGGACAACTGTGGTTGTACTCAGATGTCTGGGTTTTGTATACTCTACTTACTAGTTTCATGACATATATATCAAGTGGACGAGGCTATTTTGCAGCTTGACCTTATGTGACACTGTGACAGACTTGTATTGATTGAGGTAAGATGAGATCTTAGGATCCTGACTCTCCTATATCTTGTACAAAACTAATCTAATCTTAGCAATGGTCAGTTGGAGTCTGAGTGGTACAACTCAAACTCTCTAGGGCTTAATAAAAGACATAATCTAGTTGTGTAGTATATATGTTAGGGTTATACACAACACTTCACATTGGATGATAACCCTTGTTTCCTATTTTTACACATGGATGAAGTATAATGCAAATAAGGGAAGATATCCATGCTTATGTTGTAAATATGCTTACATTGTAGTCATGCTTATAATGTTAGTCATGCTTCTACTTCTTGTAAGGCCCCTAACCTAGCTTAATGCTAACTTGTGCTTACCTTTCTTAATTATATGCTTAGAACCTTATATAATGCTTTGGGATGTTTTATTATCATGAGACAAGCTTATGATTCAAGTTTGGTACTGTTTGAATGTTGGTTGAGCTATGTTTGCTAGTTTTGGACCAAAATGCAATTTACCCAAATGTGAGGGTTTGCGTGTAATTTTTCACCTCTAGAGTGTTCTTTCTCCTTATTTACATCATATATAGTAGAGAGAAATAGGTGGGCACCTTGTTTGATCCTTGGTTGAGTGATGGAACCCTTTGTGGTGATTAGGGTTTTCTAGGGTTTGGTGTGTGATGACCTTTGTGCACCTTGTAGGTTGTCTCGACTTAGGACATGAGGCATATTTTTTGGGTGTCATGGTTGAGACACCTTCCTTAGGTGTGGTGGACACTACCAACATGGTATTGGGTTGAGACATTTGCTTTAGTGAAGAGTGTCTCGACCTAGGGTATGTGTGGTGACCCTTTGTCTCGACCAAGTGATGTTTTGGTGTTGATATCACGACCATGGATGATGTTCCTTGGTGGGTCAGGACATTGACCATTTTGGGTGACCCAAGAGGTCAAGACTCAACATAGATTATATCACCACCTCATGCATGTGTATTATAAATGGATGCATGTTGGTTTCTTTGATGGACAAGTGTTCCTTTAATGTTGTCATATGTTGACACCACATGTATATCTTACTTTCCTCCTCCTTTGGGTATATAACTCATTCCTTCATTTGTGAGCAAATTTTTTGACCCTACTATATTCCTTATATCTAGTGTCCAACCTTGAAGCTTGGGGGCAAAGGAGATCATATCCTAAAGCTATGGTGGCCGATCAACCTTGCTTGAAGAAGGATTTCTGCTAGATCAACTCATTCGGTGGTGGTTTTTGGTTAATCTTGTCTTGGTAAGTGGTTCTACCTTCTTGATCACATTCTCCCCATGAAACCCCCATCATCTACTTATTCTTTCTCAGACATGGACTGTAGATCACCCATGGTGGTCATTTGAGAAGAACCCCTCATCATAAGGGATCATAGACTATGCTTTGACATGGCGAACCCGGGAGAAAAGAGGATTCCTTCTCTTTCTCAATTTTTATTTTGGTTTGGCCTAGGGTTTCCTGCCCTCTTTCTTGAATTACTTCTTAATCATGGTGTTCCTCTTTTTTGAGGTGATTTTGTGGTCAAAGTGCTAATCAAAGTTGGGGCATCTTTCCTTCTCTTGGAGCTCGGATCACCACAAAAGGCAGGTTATATAACTTTCCCCTCTTCTATTTTGGCACCATAATCATGCTCGTTTGTTGCTGTTTATATCTCTGAAATATGATCTTAACATTCTAAAATATGTTATTATGAATTAGGGTTTGATCCATGGTGATAGTCCTATGAAATTTGATTTTATCTTCCAAATTTTCCTTATACCCAATTTTGAGATAAATACAAATTGGATATTTTTCTAGCCTTGGTTATTAATTTGTATATTTATGAATGGTGATTTAGGTACCTTAGTGTAACATGAGTTATAGTACTATTTTATAGGTGTTAAACATGAATAATCACCTCTCTTAATGAGGCTCTATTGTATATAATTCTATCATGCTCAAAAGATGTTGACGAAAACCTTTGTATGGCGTTACTCCCTTTGTTTGGAATGAGAATTCCTTGGTGATAACCTACTGATTTAGTTATGGTTTATCCCTGATTTGAGGATGGTTATAGGTTCTTGTGTCTGATTGACCTTGGTGATCACAACACATATTTTAATCTCATATGTTTGGCTTGTGGTACATAACCATGATTTATTTAGAGAGGATGTAAGTGATGACCCTACAAGTGTTACAATACTTGGTGTTATTAACTTTATGGTTAATATGGTAATGAGGTCCTTATTATTTTAAGGTTATGAAGTTGTAGCATTCTCATCTAGGTTGCTCTCTTTCTAAACCCTAAATACATATACTCGATTCCTAAAGTGTTCTTGAGAGGAATGACCTTATATGCATCATAAGCTTTGGTTTAATTATTATAAACTAAATTTTGATCATCATGTTGCCCTTAGAATTCTGAATGATTTCTTATACTTATTAAAGATCAACCTTCTCTCTCCTATGTGGTTTGACTTGATGACCTTCATGGTGACTTTTTCTAGGGTTGGAATGGTCTTGATTCCTAAAGTTTGCGTACAGTGACTCTTGGTATTCTTGTTGTTTAGATTTACATTTTGAGTCGAGACATATGTGTCTCTTGATGAGTTGAGGTCAAGACACCCATGCATGGATGTGGGTCGAGACACTTTGACATGATGAGGTCAAGACATGTTAAGATGTTGGAAGTGACGCCCTATTGTGATGGTCGAATGCAACACTTTGTTGAGATGGTGGGTGCAATGCCATGTTTCAAGTCATGACATTGCCTTGTTTCTGATCGCCATGCAGTGTTGATCCTTGTACGACATTTCTTTGAGTTGGGTGGTGATGTTGTGTTGAGTTGTGTCATGACATTGCATTGCTTTGGTCGAGGCACCATGTTTTGATTTGAGATCGAGACACATGTGTAGTTGTAGTTGAGACATATTGATGAAGGTAGGTTGTGTCACCATGGTTGGTCACGGTCGAGACACCAGGGGTGTGGGTGGTCGCGACATACACATGAGTGGTGGTCACGACATGTATGTGGTGGGTGGTCACGACCCATGTGTGATGGGTGCTCACGACATGGATGATGAAGGGTTGAGACATATAGTTCAACACATAAGTAACTTATGTATATGTAATGTCCCACGATTTGAGGCCTTAGATAAGATGATCTTAAAAGGAATGATTGGAATATCCATATCACCAAGGTGCACCTCATTTTCCGAGATCCCATCACTAAAGAACTCCATAGTTAGGTGTGCTCAGCTTGGAGTAGTACTAGGATGGGTGACCAATTGGGAAGTTGACCCCAACTTGCGCGTGAGTGAGGACAAAGTGTACAGTTAAGGCTAGTGGTGGTCTGTGGGGCCAATTGTCATTCTTGAAACTCTACTAGAGTGTTAGGTAGTGGACCCAGGCATTACAGATGGTATCAGAGTCAATTCTATTCTAGTAGGGGGGACATGGGCCTATGGTATGCCATTCTTCGAGCCGTGCGGTCCACAGATGTTGGAAAGGGCTATCTGAGTTGATGGAGCCGCCCATACACTGGTAGTGTCCAGGCATGTTGGAAAGGGCTATCCAAGTTGATGGAGTCACCCTTGCATTGGTAGTCATGATTGGGAGTTGGGTGTACATGGGACATTTGGGTCTACACTGAAATGGGGAAATATTATGAGGCCATATAGTTGAGCCTTAACAAGGACGTGAAGAGTCTAAGTGGGGGTTAAGGCTAGCAGTGGTTTGGGGGTAGTCGTCATTCCTAAAACTCTACTAGATCCTTGGGTAGTGGGCCCATGCATTACAGTATAAAAGTAATGATTCATGTATAGTATGTTTGAATGATTATTTGGATTGACCCTAATCATGTTCCTTAATCCTAATATGCTCCAAGAAAGTGGAAAATGGTGTACCTAGGGTTTGGTGATTGAATAAAGTTATAAAACCCTAATTGGACAAATAAGGAACCCTAACCCTAATGTTGGGTCTTGTTATGTGTTACTTCTATCTCTTGACGTGGCTATCATATTATGATGGTTTCCCTCTCCTAATGGTATAGTTCTAACCTTGTAGAATAATTGAGTATCATAGCTTGTGTATGCTATGAAGGTAACTAAATGATACTAGATGATGGCCGAAAGCCTTGACGAGGTGCACTAAAATTGTAAATATGTGAATGTGCATACATAGCTATAATATTAGTGCTTAACCTTAATACACTCCAACTTGTGATGAAGCTAGATATTGGTAAATAAATAATGGCATAAACCATTATGTGGTTAAGCATGAAACTCTAACCCTAATTGAGGGGACATATGATGCATTATTTACATTTCTTAAAGTGTTTAATATGATAAGATAATCATGAGTATTCTCTCTCTATTTTTATAGTGTTGATTTTGTAGGAAAGATGATAATCATAGCTAATGATTGCTATGGTGTATATGTGATGTGATACAAATGATATTTATATGCCTGAAGAGGCATAATGAGATGGTTATCATATCTAATGATTTCTATAATACAAGTGATGCTTATATGCCTGATAAGGCAACATGAGACAATAGTGAGTTACATGTATAATGTGATTGGTCTTATGACCTAGTGAAGGCTTAATGCTTAGTGTGAGGTTATATCCTCCAGTGATGTGATAAGGGATTAATATCCCCAATGACGTGACAATAGTGATCATCCTGATATGGCAGTGTTAACAAGTGATGATGATGATGGTCTTATTTAAGGAAGTGATACAGTATTGTCCTGAGATTATGTGACAAGCTCACATTTTATACGTTTTATATCTTCTGAACTTGTTTCACAGTTATGCTTGTTTCATAGTATTTAGCTAGATGGTGAAATGAGTAACTCCTACGGGAAAATCAGAGTGCATATTATTACATATGTGGGGTATCAGTGTAGGTATCTCCCTATATCCTTAAACTGTTGAAGTAGTGATGTGATGTTTATTATAGAATGGTCATGTGTGATCCTATTCTCTAGAGATGTGCCATTTACCAAGGTAGGCTACTTGTTTTATAGGACCATAGCTTTGACTATGAGTTGATGTCCTTACACAACTATAACTGTGGGTATAAGTTGTTGTCTTTGTAGTTTGACTATATGTTGTTGTGTTGCAGACTCGTGCTAACTGAGTAGTGTTGGTGATGATCATGGAGTCTGACTCTTCCATTGATCTTGTTTGGTATTGATTTTGACTTCACAGTGATCAGTTGGATTTGAGTGGTATGCCTCAAATCCTCAGGGCATAATAATTAAAGATGTAACACCGTTGTGTAGTATTATTGCTTAGGGCCACATAAGAATGACATTGGATGACTCCCTTGTTGTGTTTTTTATACTGTTTAGTTTATAATAGTTATACATTTTCTTCAAATTCCTTTTTAAAAACATAAGATTATCTATTGTTTAGTGTGGATGCCCTAATTTCTTAAACTATGATAAGTGCCATGCTTATATCATTGAGTTGAATCTGCTTATCAGTTAATAGTATAATTTCCTATTTTAGTTATATGTGCTTATAATAGATGGTGGCAGAGAGTTAGATCTCTTGATGGGACGTTTGGTCTCACCCCATGGGTTGCACATCTTTTTAGGTGGATGTGCATGATGAGATAGAGTTCATGTGGCTGAGATGATAACAAGGGGAGCTATAACTATTGAATCATGGATATGTTGCTAGTGTCTATAATATATTCCTACGTGTGTCCATGTACACTCATGTCCTTGGGGGTGTTTTTGTGAATGTTGTACATTAATTTGAGATTTTGGCTTCATTCCATGGTAGTATGGACGGGATTTGTATACTTGAGCAGATGTTTATATGTAACACATTGTGGCTAGTTTGACAATGAATGATGGTGTGTAATACCTTTTGATATGAAAAAAGTACAAGTGGCATCCGTTTATGGTTTCAATTGTGAGTTGTTCTACTTGGGATCCTATTATGAGATTGATTTTAATTTACCCTATTTTGTGGCAATGTTGTTACTGGTGATAATTTTGCACTTTGTTTTGAGTAATCTAGCTTTGTGTGACAAAGGGTGTCACATTTGGTGGTATCAGAGCTATAGGTTCACTGAGTCTACTAGGACACTAGGATTAGGGTTAGGATGATGTCTAAGTTGAAACATGATATGATATATGATGCATACTACCTAACCTCAATACTCGAGTGCCCTGCCAGGTATTCAAATATTGAAGGAAAGGTAAGTATAGAACTCTTAGACTGATTTCTTCATGATTACTTTGATGAAGTATTCAAAGAGCATGACAACATGAATCATGGTGTTAATACCTCTATCTCATCCTAAAGAAGATGTGGACTGCATCTTAACCTACTTAAACATTAAGTGTTTGACGATTAAAAGAGAAAGATATAACTCCATGAAACTTAAATATAAGCATAAATAAGCAATGAGAAGTTCTTGAAATTGTAATTTCAAGGAGTTTATAAAGAAAAAGATAGATAAATTTGTGTCAATGAAGTAAATCAAGGTGTAAAATCCATGTATTATGGAGAGAACTCCTGAAATAAGCATGAAAGAAGGAGATAAATAAGAATAGATAAAGAATAAGTAAAGTGGAACCTGAGGTAACCTCAGACCAACCTGTGTATAAGGTTCAATCCTTATGATGTGTGAAAGAAAAATAAGGGAGAATCCTTTTTCAATATAGAACATGTGAAAAATAATGATCTATCTCTTAATGACAAGTTCTGAAACATGGTAACACCTTAGAATATACATGAAAATGATGAACAAATAATAAAGAAAGAGTAATGATATGTATTCATCTATAAAATTCCTATGCTATTGGCATGGAAACAAAGATGAAACTAGTCAAAATTATATATGAGTAGTGGTAGACCTATGTAATAAGAAAATAAAGTTGGTAATCTCCTTCTCTTTATTAGCAATCCCTGGGTGGTGTTGTGGTGATAAGGGAAGTATGTTCCCTTTGTATACTTTCCTTCCAGGGATGTGACATTCAAGTGAGTCTTATATCACCTGATGTGAATGGCTTTGAGGTGGCCTTGCTATGGATACTTTGAAAAGTATTAGTTGAACTTGGACTTTCGTTCCAAGATGGTGTCTGTGAATGATGATGTTTTGTGGATCTTCCAAAATTATAGGAAGATTCTTATGACATGTTTGGTATTGATAGTGACAACTAAAAATCTAAATGGATAGGAATGTGATGTGTTTTGGCATATGTGATGGATACCAAGGTGAGGAATCCTAGTATCCAAGAGGTGCCAAATGTATGTAAGATCAAGGAAATGTTTCTTGATGAGACAATAATTGTTTTTCTTCCTAGACGGATTAACTTTAAGATCAATTTGGTTACATGTGCCCAACCTATAGTACAAACATCATATGTTAGGTGTTTATGTATAATATTGAATTATATAAGAAAACAGGCAATAGTTAAATAGATAGTTGCCAGATTTGCTTGGCAAAAAAGTTATATAATATCTTGTGAAACATCAAGAAATGGTTTAGGTTACAGATACTTTGAGTAGAAAATCATTCTTATAATCATTAGTTAGGAATGCATAATTGTGTTCTTTAGTGATCCCTAAAGATAACATGAACCAATGATGGTAGAATTGACTCCACCATCCAATGATAACATTATGCTTCACCAACGGTAGTGGTTCAGGTTACCACATGGTAGTGTAACAAAGTACCACGAGTTGCTTTAATTGATCCTTAAACTTATGGTTCCTTTAGTTATATGATCCAAGGGTTAAACCTACATCTCAATCGATAGTTTTGAAACATTAAACCTAATTCAATAGTTGTAAAGGAATGATATAACATCCAATGGTTTATAGTGAATTCGATAGTATAAAGCTTTGGTTAAATAAAAATTTGATCGTCAATACCTTTAAACTTGTAGTCTTACCTTTGCCCTTGGATAAATTTTTTAAACTCCAAAATGTGTGGATCTTACCATGTGATATTGCAAGGTTGAGAAGGTGACTTACTATTTAAAGTTGCCATCTGAGTTGTATAAGGTGTGTACAATGTTTCTATGTTGATAAAGTATTGCTTGACATAGAGTTGACTCTACAAGTAGTAGTGGTAGAGTTAATTGAGGGTGTATCCTATGTGACAAATCTTGTGTTAATCTTGTAAAAAGGACATCATGTTGGTTAAAGTTTAATTACATCACTGTGACATAGATGGTGTCATGTTTGAGTTTAGGTATGTGATGCTTGGTAAGTATTCGTCTCTTCTTGCGTAGGATTTTAAGGTGAAATCCTTGTTAGGGTTTTATAGTTGTAAGGTCCCTGACCTGGCTTAATGCTAACCTGTTCTTACCTTGCTTAATGAGATGCTTAGAACCTTTCTCTAATACTTTGGATGTTTTGTAATCATGAGACTAGCTTATGTTTCAAGTTTAGTCATGTTTGAATGTCGTTTGAGCTATGTTTCCTAGTTTTGGACCAGAATGCAATTTACACAAATATGAGGGTTTTATTGTAATTTGTCACCTCTAGAGTGTTATTTCTACTTATTTAAATCATCTAGAGGAGATATAAATAGGTGGGCGCCTTGTTTGAGCCTTGGTTGAGTGATGGCACCCTTAGTGGTGAGTAGGGTTTTCTAGGGTTTGGTGTGTGATGACCTATGTGCACCTTGTGGGTTGTGTTGTGGTCAAGAAGACCTTCCCTAGGTGTAGTGTTCATGACCAACATGGTCTTGGGTCGAGACAGTTGCTTTGGTGAAGAGTGTGTCGACCTTGGGTGTGTGTGGTGAACCTTTATCTTGACCAAGTGATGGTTTGGTGTTGATGTCGTGATCGTGGATGGTGTTCCTTGGTGGGTCGCAACCACGACCATGTTGAGTGATCCAAGAGGTTGAGAATAAACATAGGTTATATCACCACCTCATGCATGTGTATTTTAATTGGTTGCATGTTGGTTTCTTTTATGGACAAGTGTTCCTTTAGTGTTCTAATATGTTGACACCTCATGCATGCCTTACTTCCCTCTTCCTTTGGGTATATAACCCTTTCCTTCATTTGTGAGCAATGTTTTTGACCTTACTCTCTTCCTTATCTCTTGTGGCTTTCCTTGAAGCTTGGGGGAGATCCTAAAGATATGGTGGCCTATCAACCTTGCTTGAAGAAGGATTTGTGCTAGATCAACTCATTTGGTGGTGGTTTTTGGTGAATCTTCTCTCGGTAAATGGTTATACCTTCTTGATCATGTTCTCCCCTTGAAACCCCCATCATGTTATTATTCTTTCTCAGTCATGGGTTGTAGATCACCCATGGTGGCCATTTGAGAAGAACTCCTCATGATAAGGGATCATAGACTATGCTTTGCCATGGTGAATCTGAGTGAAAAGAGAATTCCTTCTCTTTCTCTCTTTTTCTTTTGGTTCAGCCTACAGTTTCTTGCCCTCTTTCTTGAGGTACTTCTTAATCATGGTGTTCCTCTTTTGTGAGGTGATTTAGTTGTCGAAGTGCTAATCAAATTTGGGGTTTATTTCCTTCTCTTAGAGCTTTTGATCATTGGAGCTCGGATCACCACAAAAGATGGGTTATATAACTTTCCCCTCTTATATTTTGGTAGTGTAATCATGCATGTTTTCTTCTATTTCTATCTCTGAAATATGATCTTAACATGCTAAATATGTTATTATGAATTAGGGTTTTTGATTTGTGGTGATAGTCCTATGAATTTGCTTCTCTCTTCCAAACCCTAATTTCCCTTGTACCCAATTTTGAGATCAATAAAAAATGGATATTTTTCTAGCCTTGGTTATTGATTTCTATCTTTATTAATGGGAAATCAGGTACCTTAGTGTAACATGAGTTTTAGTACTATTTGATAGGTGTTAGACGTGAGTAATCACCTTTCTTAATGAGGATCTATTGTATAGAATTCTATCATGCTAAAAATATTTGGATGATCACCTTTGTATGGTGATACCCCCTTAGTTTGGAATGAGCATTCCTTCATGATAACCTACTGATTTGGTTATGTTTTATCCTTGATTTGAGGATGGTTATAGGTTCTTGTGGCCGATTAACCTTGGTGGTCATTGCACATATATTTTAGTCTCATATGTTTGGCTTGTGGTCGATAACCATGATTTATTTAGAGAGGATGAAGGTGATGGCACTACAAGTGTTACAATACTTGGTGTTATTAAATTTATTGTTAAGATGGTAATGAGGTCCTTATTATTTTAGGGTTATGAATTTGAAGCATTCTCATGTAGGTTGCTCTCTTTCTAAACCCTAAATCCATATACTTGATTCCTAAAGTGTTCTTGAGAAGAATGACCTTATATGCATCATAAGCTTTGGTTTAATTACCATGAACTAAATTTCAGTCATCATGTTGCCCTTATAATTATGGATGATTTCTTATACATATTAAAATATCAACTTCTCTCTCCTAAGTGTTTTGACTTGATGACCTTCATGGTGACTTGTTCTAGGGTTGGAATGGTCTTGATTCCTAAAGTTTGAGTATTGTGACTCTTGGTATTCTTGTTGATAATATTTCCATTTTGAGTCGAGACATATGTGTCTCTTGATGAGTTGAGGTTGAGACACTCATGTATGATGTGGGTCGAGACACTTTGACATGATGAGGTCGAGACATGTTGAGATGTTGGTTGTGACACCTTATTGTGATGGTCAAACACAACACTTTGTTGAGATGGTGGGTGCAACACCGTGTTTCAAGTCATGACGGTGCCTTGTTGCTGGTCGTGACATAGTGTTGATCTCGGTCGTGACATTTCCTTGAGTTGGGTCACGATGTTGTGTTGAGTTGGGTCGCGACACTGTGTTGCTTTGGTTGAGGTACCATGTTCTGATTTGATATCTAGACACATGTGTAGTTGTGGTTGAGACATTTTGTTGAAGGTAGGTCGCGACACCATGGTACCTACGGAAAACTCGGAGCGCATATTGTTGAATATGTGGAGTATCAGTTGAGGTATCTCCCGATATCCTTAAATTATTGAAATAGTTTTGTGATGTTTATTATAGAACGTCCATGCGTGAGCCTATTCTATAGTAGTGTGTCATGTACTAAGGTGGGCTAGTTGTTTTAAAAGACCATAGCTTTGACTATGAGTTGTTGTCTCTACAGAACAATAGTTGTGTCAATAAGTTGATGTATTTGTAGTTTGACTATATGTCATTGCATTGCATACTCATGCTAACCGATTAGTGTTGGTCATGATCATGGAGTCTGGCTCTTCCATCGATCTTGTATGGTACTGATTTTGACTTCACAATGGTCAGTTGGATCTGAGTGGTACGCCTCAAATCCTCATGGCATAATAATTAAAGATGTAACAGAGCCGTGTAGAATTATTGCTTAGGGTCACATATGAATAACATTGGATGGCCCCATTTCTTATACTATTTAGCTTATAATTGTTATACATTTTATTCATATTCCTTTTAAAAAACATAAGATGATCCACTATTTAGTGTAGATGCCCTAATTTCTTAAACTGTGATAATTGTCATGCTTATATCATTGATTTGAATCTACTTATCAGTTACTAGTATAATTTCCTATTTTAGTTATATGTGCTTATAATAGATGTTGGCGGAGAGTTATATCTCTCGTTGGGATGTTTGGTCTCACCCTATGGGTTGCACATCTTTTTAGGTGGATGTGCATGATGAGATAGAGTATGTGTGGCTAAGATGATAACAAGGGGAGTTGTAACTAATGAATAATATATATGATATTAGTGTTTAGTAATAGAGTCCTATGTGTCATCCTTGTACACTCAAGTCCTTGGGGGTGTTTTTGTGAATATTGTTCATCAATTTTAGATTTTGGCTTCATGACATGGTAGTAAGGACATGATTTGCATACTTGAGTTGATGTTTATATGTAACAAGATGTGGCTAGTTATCTAGTGAATAATGGTGTGTAATACCTATTGATATGAATGAAATACAAGTGGCATCAATTTATTGTTTCAATTGTGAGTTGTTCAGCTTGGGATCCTATTATAAGATTGATTTTAATTTTCCCTATTTTTTGGTAATGTTGTTATTAGTGATAATTCCACACTTTGTTTTGAGTAATCTTGCTTTATGTGACAAAGGGTGTCATGTTTGGTCGTATCAAAGCTATAGGTTCAATGAGTCTACATGGATACTAGGACTATGATTAGGATGATGTCTAAGTTGAAGACATGATATGATATATGATGCATACTACCTAACCTCAATACTCAAGTGCCATGGCCAAGTATTCAAATATTGAAGGAATGGTAAGTATGGAACTCTTAGATTGATTTCTCCCTGATTACTCTGATCAAGTAGTGATTTAGAAACAATCTAAAGAGCATGACAAAACATGAATCATAATGTTAATACCTATATATCACCCTAAAGAAGATGAGAACTACATCATAACCTACTTTAACATTAAGTGTTTGGTGATTAAAAGAGAAAGATATAACTCCTTGAAA
This sequence comes from Alisma plantago-aquatica, assembly GCA_963693085.1. Classification (NCBI taxonomy): domain Eukaryota; kingdom Viridiplantae; phylum Streptophyta; class Magnoliopsida; order Alismatales; family Alismataceae; genus Alisma; species Alisma plantago-aquatica. Next base: position 928,512,132 of record OY856411.1, on the reverse strand, counting down.
CCTAAATTTGAGCATAAATAAGTTATGAGAAGTTCTTGAAATTATAATTTCAAGGAGTTTATAAAGCAAATGATACATAAATCTATTGCAATGAAGTAAATCAAGGTGTAAAATCCATGTATAATGGAGAGAACTACTAAAATAAATATGAAGGAAGGAGATAAATAAGAACAAATAAAGAATAAGTAAAGTGGATCCTGAGTTAACCTCATACCAACCTATATATAAGAAAGTGTAAGATACAATCCTTATGATATGTGAAAGAAAAATAAGGGAGATAATCCTTTTTCAATATAGAACATGTGAAAAATAACGATCTCTATCTTAATGATTAGTTGTGAAACATTGTAACACCTTGGAATATACATGAAAATGATGAACAAATAAAAAAGAAAGAGTAATGATATGTATTCATATTTAAAATTCATATGTTGTTGGCAAGGAAACAAAGATGAAACAACTCAATGTGATATATGAGTAGTGGTAGACATGTGCAATACCAACAGAAAGTTGATAATCTCCTTCTCCTTATTAGCAATCCCTAGGTGGTGTTGTGGTGATAAGGGAATTATGATCCCTTTGTATACTTTCCTTCCAGGGATGTGACGTTCAAGTGAGTGTTATATCACCTGAGGTGCATAGCTTTGAGATGACCTTGATATGGATAATTTTAAAAGTATCAATTGAACATGGACTTTAGTTCCAAGGTGGTGACATATGTGAATGATGAAGTTTTGTGGATCTTCCAAAATGATAGGAAGATTCTTCAGACGTGTTTGGTATCCATACCGACAGATAAAAATATGAATGGACAGAAATGTGATGTGTTTTGGCATATGTGATGGATACCAAGGTGAGGAATCCTAGTATCCAAGAGGTTCCAGATGTATGTAAGATCAAGGAAATATTTCCTGATGAGACAATAAGTGTATTGCTTCTAAGACAGATTGAATTTGAGATCAATCTGGTTACATGTACCCAACCTCTAGTACATACATCATATGTTAGGGGTTTATGCATCATATAGAATGATGTAACAAAAGAGGCAATAGTAAAATAGACAGTTGCAAGATTTTCTTGGGAAAAGAGTTATATAATATCCTGTGAAATATCAAGGAATGGTTTAGGTTATAGATACTTTGAGTAGAAAATCTTTCTCGTCATCATTAGTTAGGCAAGAATAATTGTGTTCTTTAGTGTGCCCTAAAGATGAAATGAACCAATGATGGTATAATTGACTTCATCAGACAATGATAACATGATGCTTCACAAATGATAGTGGTTCAACTTACCACATGGTAGTGTAACAAAGTACCACAAGTTTCTGTAATTGATCCTTAAAGTGATGGTTCATTTGGTTATATGATCCAAGGGTTAAACCTAAATATCAATCCATAGTTTTGAAATGTTAAACCTAATTCACTAGTTGTGAATTAATTGTAAATCATCCAATGGTTTATAGTGAAGCCGATAGTATAAAGCTTTGGTTAAATGAAAAATTCGATGGTCAATACCTTTAAACTTGTAGTCTTACCTTTGCCCTCGGATAAATATTTTAAACTCCAAAATTTTTGGATATTACCATGTGATATTACAAGGTTGAGAAGGTGACTTACTATTTAAAGTTGTCATCTGAGTTGTACAAGGTATGTATAGTGTTTTGATGTTGAGAAAGTATTACTTGACATAGAGTTGACTCTAAAGCCAATAGTGGTAGAGTTAATTGAGGGTGTATCTTATTTGTAAAATCATGTGTTAATTTTGGACAAAGGACATCATGTTGGTTAAATTTTAATGACATCACTATGACATAGAGTATGTCATGTGTGAGTGTAGGGTTGTGATGCTTGGTAAGTATCCATCTCTTCTTGCATAGGAATTTGGGGGCAAAATCCTTGTTAGGGGTTTATAGTTGTAAGGCCCCCGACCTAGCTTAATGCTAACTTGTGCTTACCTTGCTTAATGAGATTCTTATAACCTTTCTCTAATCCTTTGGGATGTTTTATTATAGTGAGACAAGCTTATGTTTCAAGTTTGGTCATGTTTGAATGTTGTTTGAGCTATGTTTGCTAGTTTTGGGCCAAAATGCAATTTACACAAATATGAAGGTTTTCTTGCAATTGGTCACCTCTAGAGTGTTTTTTTATCCTTATTTACATCATATATAGGAGAGAGAAAGAGGTGGTCACCTTTTGATCCTTGGTTGGGTGATGGCACCCTTAGTGGTGATTAGGGTTTTCTAGGGTTTGGTGTGTGATGACCTATGTGCACCTTGTGGGTTGTCTCGACCTAGGTCGTGATCTAGGGAATATTTTATGGGTTTCATGGTCGATACACCTTCCCTAGGTGTGGTGGTGGTCGAGACATTTTCTTTGGTGAAGAGTGTCTTGACCTATGGTATGTGTGGTGACCCTTTGTCTCGACCAAGTGATGTTTTGGTGTTGATGTTGCGACCATGGATGGTGTTCCTTGGTGGGACATGACCACGACAATATTGGGTGACCCAAGAGGTGAAGACTCAACATATGTTATATCACCACATCATGCATGTGTGTCTTAAGCATTTGCATGTTGGCTTGTTTGATGGGAAAGTGTTCCTTTAGTGTTCTAATATGTTGACACCTAATGCATGCCTTACTTCCCTCCTCCTTTAGGTATATAACCCTTTACTTCATTTGTGAGCAACTTGTTAGGCCCTGCGCTCTTACTTATCTCTTGTGTCTGACCTTGAATATTTGGGGGCAAAGGAGATCAGATCCTAAAGTATGGTGGCTAATCAACCTTGATTGAAGAAGGATTTGTGCTAGATCAACTAATTTGGTGGCAGTTTTTTGTGAATCTTCTCTTAGTAAGTGGTTCTACCTTCTTTATCATGTTCTCACCATTAAACCCCCATCATCTTATTATTCTTCCTTAGTCATGGACTGTAGATCACCCATGGTGTACGTTTGATAAGAATTCCACATCATAAGGGATCATAGTCTATGCTTTAACATGGTGAACCCGAGTGAAAAGAGGATTCCTTCTCTTTCTCTCTTTTTCTTTTGGTTTAGCCTAGGGTTTCATGCCCTCTTTCTTGAGATACTTATTAGTATGGTGTTCCTATTTTTGTGGTTATTTGGTGAAAAAAGTGCTAATCAAAGTTGGGGCTTCTTTCCTTCTCTTGGAGCTTTTGATCATTGGAGCTTGGATCACCACAAAAGGTGGGTTATATAACTTTCCCCTCTTCTATTTTGGCACCATAATCATACTTGCTTTATTCTATTTCTATCTCTGAAATATGATCTTAACATGCTAAAATACATTATTATTAATTAGGGTTTGATCCGTGATGATAGTCCTATAAAATTTCCTTCTATCTTCTAAACCCTAATTTCCCTTGTACCCGATTTTGAGATAAATACAAAATGGATATTTTCTAACCTTGGTTATTGATTTCTATATTTATGAATGGGGATTAGGGTACCTTAATGTAACATGAGTTTTCATACTATTTGATAGGTGTTAGACATGAGTAATCAACTCTCTTAGTGAGGTTCTACTATATAGAATTATATCGTGCTCAAAAGATGTTGATGCTCACCTTTGTGTGGCGATACTCCCTTTGTTAGGAATGTGCATTCCTTGGTGATAACCTACTGATTTGGTTATGGTTTATCCCTAATTTTAATATGTTTATATATTCTTGTGGCCAATTTACCTTGGTGGTCATTACATAATATTTTAGTCTCATATGTTCATATTGTGATTGATAACCATGATTTATTTAGAGAGTATGAAGGTGATGACCCTACAAATGTTACAATACTTGGTGTTATTAAATTTATGGTTAACATGGTAAATGTGTCCTTATTATTTTAGGGTTATGACTTTGTAGAATTCTCATGTAGGTTTCTCTCTTTCTAAACCCTAAATCGATATACTCAATTCCTAAAGTGTTCTTGAGAAGAATGACCTTATATGCATCATAAGCTTTGGTTTAATTACCATTAACTAAATTTTGGTCATCATGTTTCCCTTAAAATTATGGATGATTTCCTATACATATTAAAGATCAACCTTCTCTCTCCTAAGTTATTTGACATGATGACCTTCATGGTGACTTGTTCTAGGGTCTGAATGGTCTTAATTCGTAAAGATTGAGTATAGCGACTCTTGGTATTCTTGTTGTTTAGATTTTCATTTTGAGTCGAGACATGTGTTTCTTGATGAGTTGAGGTTGATACACCCATGTATGGATGTGGGTTGAGACACTTTGACATGATGAGGTCGAGACATGTTGAGATGCTGGTTGTGACGCCCTATTGTAATGGTTGAACACAATGCTTTGATGAGATGGTGGGCACAACACCATGTTTCAAGTCACGATGTTGCCTTGTTTTAGGTCATGACGTAGTGTGGATCTCATTTGTGACATTTCATTGAGTTGGGTCATGACGTTGTGTTCAGTTGGGTCATGACATTTCATTGCTTTTGTCGAGGCACCATGTTCTGATTTGAGATCGAGACACATGTGTAGTTGTGGTCGAGACATCTTGTTGAAGGTAGGTCCCAACACCATGGTTGGTCACAGTCGAGACACCAGGGTTGTGGGTTGTTGTGAACCACATGAATGGTGGTTGCGCCATACACATGAATGGTGGTCGCGACATGTGTATGGTGGGTGGTCGCGACACATGGATGATGAAGGGTTGATACATATAGTTGAACATATAAGTAACTTATGTATAAGAGTAATGATTCATGTATAGCGTTGTATGAATGATTGTTAGGAGGAACCCTAAACATGTTCCTTAATCCTAATATGCTCCAAGAAAGTGGGAAATGTTGTACATAGGGTTTGGTGATTGAATAATGTTATAAGACCCTAATCACACAAATAAGGAACACAAACTATAATGTTGGGCCATGTGATGTGTTACTTCTATCTCTTAAAGTGGCTATCATATTATGATGTGTTCCCTCTCCTACTGGTATAGTTCTAACCTTGTAGAATAATTGAGTATCATAGCTTGTGTATGTTATGAATGTGACTAAATTATACTATATGATGGCCATAAGCCTTGATGAGGTACACTACAATTTTAAATATGTGAATGTGCATATGTAGCTATAATGTATTGTGCTTAACCTTAATACACTCCAACTTGTGATGAAGCTAGAGATTGGTAAATAAATAATTGCATAAAACATTATGTGGCTAAGCATGAATACCTAACCCTAATTGAGGGGACATATGATGCATTATTTACATTGCTTAAAGTGTTTAATATGATAAGATAATCATCAATATTTTCTCCCTAATTGTATAATGTTAATTTTGCGGGAAAGATAATAATTGTAGCTAATGATTGCTATGGTGTATATGTGATGTGACACAGGTGATGTTTATATGCCTGAAGAGGCATGTTGTGATGGTTATCATAGCTAATGATTGTTATAATATAGGTGATGCTTATATGCCTAATAGGGAATGATGATACATTAGTGAGTTACATGAATAATGCAATTGGTCTTATGACCTAGTGAAGGCTTAATGCTTAGTGTGGGGTTATATCCTCCACTGATGTGATAAGGGATTAATATCCATATTGAAGTGATAATAGTGATCAGCCTAACATGGCAGTGTTAACAAGTGATGATGTTGATGGACTTATTTAAGGTAGTGATATAGTATTGTCCTGAGATGATGTGACAAGTTCATAGTTTGTATGTTTTATATCTTCTGAAGTTGTTTAATAATTATGTTTGCTAGATTGAATTAGGGTTTTATATGTACACTTGTATGATGGAGCTTTTATTCACCCAATTAGTATAACTAATAAAGTGAAACCTTAATCGTGTAGTTTCCATGTACCATAGATCCATCTTTAGTTCCATGATTTAGCTAGATGATGAAACAAGTAACTCCTATGGGAAACTCAGAGTACATATTGTTGAATATGCAGGGTATCACTGGAGGTATCTCCCTATATCCTTAAATTGTTGAATTAGTGATGTGATGTTTATTATATAATGACAATGTGTGAGGTTATTATCTAGAGTTGTGCTTTGTAACAAGGAAGGCTAGTTGTTTACATGACCATAGCTTTGACTATGAGTTGTTGTCTTTATAGAACTATATATGCGTCTATAAGTGCATTTTGACTATATGTCATTGTGTTGCAAGCTCGTGCTGACCTAGTAGTGTTGGTGATGATCATGGAGTCCGACTCTTCCATTGATCTTGTATGGTACTGATTTTGACTTTGCAGTTATTAGTGGGATTTGAGTGGTATGCCTCAAATCCTAAGGGCATAATATTTAAAGATGTAACATAGTCATGTAGTATTATTGCCTAGGGTCACATACGAATAACATTGGATGACCCCCTTGTTGTGTTTCTTATAATGTGTAGTTTATAATAGTTATACATTTTCTTCATATTCCTTTTTAAAAATATAAGATGATCTAATGTTTAGTGTAGATGCCCTAATTTCTTAAACTGTGATAATTTCCATGCTTATATCATTGAGTTGAATTAGTTTATCAGTTAATAGTATAATTTCATGTTTTAGTCATATGTGCTTATAATAGATGGTGGTAGAGAGTTATATCTCTTGTTGGGACATTTGGTCTCACCCCATGGGTTCCACATACTTTTAGGTGGACGTCATGTTGAGATAGAGTTTGTGTGGCTAAGATGATAACAAGGGGAGCTGTAACTGTTGAATCATGGATATGATACTAGTGTCTAGTAATAGTCATATGTATCGTCCCTATACACTCAGGTACTTGGGGGTGTTTTTTGTGAATGTTGTACACCAATTTGAGATTTTGGCTTCATACCATGGTAGTATAGATATGATTTGTATACTTGAGCAGATGTTTATATGTAACAAGTTGTGTCTAGTTATCCAGTGAATAATGGTATGAATACCTTTTGATATGAGTGAAATACAAGTGGCATCAGTTTATGGTTTGAATTGTGAGTTTTTCAGCTTGGGATCCTATTATGAGATCAGTTTTAATTTACCCTAATTTGTGGTAATGTTGCTATTAGTGATAATTATGCACTTTGTTTTGAGTAATTTTGCTCTGTGTGACACATGGTGTCACACTGCTAGTCATACTTATGTTTCTTGTCATGCTTATGTTGTTAAGTCATACCTATGATACTAGTTATGCTTGTGTTGTTAGATATGATTTTATGTTAGGCATACTTATACGGTTAGCCTTGTTGATGATGTTAGTTATGTCGACGATGTTAGTCGGGCTTATGATGATACTTATGCCCACTATGTTATCTACACCTAATTTTCTAAGAATAATGCTAACCTTGTAATGCTACAAGTAAGACTCTGATTAGAAATATTCTCAAGGAATATTATATCTAGTATTTCTAATCTGCCCTATTGTTGTTATAGCTTTTGCTTAATCTGCTTAGTTTTCTTAATCTATATAATAAAATAAAATTTCGTAATCAATAAGCATAGTGGAGAGTTATATCTCTCACTGGGACATGGGTCTCACCTCATGGGTCACCACATCTTTTTAGGTGATTGGTAGCAGCAGAAGAAGACCCATAGTAGTGAGGAGGAGCTATGGTGATGAACCTTAGAAGAGTTTGTATATATGTCTAGTTGTCCTAGAGTCATCATTGCACTTTCAGGTCCAGGCGGGAAAGTTTGTATACGATGTTTCAATTGATTCAAGCTTTTGGTGGCATTATGATGATTGTACATGTGTTATACGTGGATAACATTCTTTTGTATGTATGTATCTTGGATGAGGCCACATAGAAGTCATAAGAGATACTTGGCATTATATATTAATATATGCAAGATCTTGGGCTTTTATGTAAAAGAACTTGGATATGTGGTAGAAATAAATCAGTTTTAATTTACCCTCTTTTCTGGATATGTGGTTAATAAGTGATTGATCGTGTGTTTTGTTTTGAGTAATCTCATTTAACATGACAGATTCTCATATGCACAAGGATCACTTTGTTTGAAAACTAAATATATGTCTCTTTACATATTTTACTTAACTACTTTTAGTGAATGTATTTCTTTAAATTAAGCTTATAACAGTTAGTGTAACAATTGCAAAATATTATGATGTAGTTTACGATGTTTGGAATTACCCCCACAAGGTCCCAAATAGACCCCTTTTGTCAACCTATATTTCCTTGAGGAAACTTGGCCAATAGGAAAAAAGCAAATGCCAAAAGTGTCTTTGTATAAGTTCCCCAGTCGTTTGCCAAGTTGCCTTAGTCAGTGAGCAAGTTTCCTCAGTAGAAAGCCAAGTTTCTGTAGCTGACAGTTGAGTTTGTTGTGGAGAAATACAACTGATGGTACATTTGATGTATCTAGTTGTAGTCTGAATATAGACTTTAGAGGGGGGCCAAAAACTAGAAATATGCCACTACAATACCACCTACTTGCCCTAATATGGATAAAATTTGTTTCTATCATTACTATAGGATAATAGACACCCTCAATTACAAAAAGGACATGTATGGAATCTTTTAAGTGTCTCAAGAGGCCCCTTGTGTATAGTTGAGAGATTATTCCTCAAATAGACTATATCCATTCCCTTGATCTTGTTCACTTGCTTGAACCTATTAGAGTGAATATGATACTTATCATAGAGTTACCCTACCATTTTCATCTGGTGAGGAGATCACTTATGTATCACTCAATCTCTCAAACACTCCTAAAGAATCATTATCCCTATTAGATAAGAGAGGAAGAAGGGTAGGTGGACCCTAGAAAAAAGAAGGCACCATTGACAAAGTAACAAGTTCTTACTGAATAGGAGTTGGGAGGTTCAGCGGCCCATAACAAGGGAATGCGTGTTTTGGAGGTCCAGTTATACATAGGACCTATGCTAGAGTCTTTAAACTATCCTAAAAGGCTCGTAGTGTGAAGTTGAGATATGTTGCCTCAAAGATCCTATATCCACTCTCTTGATCTCATTCACTTTCTTGCATATATTTTAGAAAATATAATATTTGTAAGATATCTAACCTATGTTGTTTATCTTGTGAGGCACTCACTTCTTTGTCACTCAATCTCTCTCACACACTTGAAGTTTGATTCTCTCTTGGATAAGATAGGAAGAAGGGCATGTGACCCTAGGAAAAGGAAGGCACCATTAGTGAAGAAACAATCTCTTGATGAAGAGGAGTTATAGGGATGGAGGCCCACAACAACAAAAGGTATCTGTTGGTGGTTGAAGTTGTTCCTTAGATAAGTTTTATGCAAATGGCAGATGACCCTTTAAGGGTACACAAGTCTCTTGGTAGATTTTTGGCTCCTTGTCTTGATATATGGAATTTAGTTAACCCTCCATATGAAAAGGGAGGTCTATTGGTGTGACTCTTGTGATGAGATACAAGGAATAACTAAAGGTTTTTAAATAAAAGATGTTAACCTTTATAGGTATGGAGCTACACCCTTTGAGACAAAACCACTCTAAATACTTCCCTTTACTTTGTGGTTGTTTTCATCTCTATCTCCCTTATTTGTTTTATTTTATTACACTTAAGAGATAATTTGAAGGTCTAACAAGTTCAATTTGATTTTTTAGTAGCTCAATTCTCTCCTCCCATCTTAAGCCCATACATCCAACAAAACGCATGCATGTTACACGAGCGACTAACAAATAAATAATACATGCAATATACAATGACAATGACCTATTCATAATTGCATGTTTCAACTTTATGATGGTAGTGGGTGTTGTGGAATTTAATGAACGAAGAAGTCATTTTGAAACAAATCACTTGATGGGGATACAAATGTGTTTTGTGAATTTTTTTTATGAGTTATTTTAATGGTGAGTTGTATCCAAGGGAACTTAGAAAGTGAGATTAGTGGATTTATTTAAAAAATTAGCAATCTAGGATGGGGTGGTTTCTTATCTTATGTGACATGGTGTTTTACAAAATGGCATCAAACATATTTTACCATTTTAGTTTAAAAAGGAAAATTTTATTTCTGGATGATATTGTAGTTGGGAATGTGCAATGTAGTGACACAAAATGTGTCACAAGTTGTGTGAGATAATGAATAAGAGGTGGTTGGAGATATTAAAAATAAAGAGAGGAAAACTTTTGTGGAAAATATGAGAAGAAATAGAAGTGAGAAGAATGTGTGATTTTTTTCACCATTTCCAAAAATGATGGAATGCTAGTGGTATTTCAACAAACTATTGGTCTTATAATAGAATAGATATTAATGATTTGATGAATATAACACCAATAGTTTCAAAGAGACTTAAATATGAATGGATAGAGGAAACTATGTTTAACATAAAAGTCACTTTTACTATATATTTAGTTGGAATAGTTAACTATAACTATGAGAGAGGGTTAGAGAATAAATCGGCAGGATGTGGATGGTCTATTGCAAATACAGATGTTGTCTTAGTTAGGAATAGAAAAAGGAGTAGAGAGAGGAAATTATGTTTGACAATAAGTGTAACATTTTCAAAATAAAGAAATGTAGGTTGTACAATAGTAAAGCACAATGTAGGGAGACAATGGATATGAGAAAATTCACAAAAGATAAGAAAATGGCCATAAATGTGAGAATTAAGAGTTATTAAGAGAGATTCATTTCAGTAATCACCTATCATGATTGGTTAGAATTTTAAAATTATTACTACTTTGGAAAATCATAATAAGTAGCAAATGCACTCTTCTTATAGCAGTATATATTACTTGAATTTTGGGGCAATCACATGGAATGTATGCAAAATGTAATGAACATATACTACATATACACAAATTCATACATAATTTGTGAAGCTAAAATGTCTGATGGTGAAGTCCTGAAAAAATGGCACCTATTGTGCATTATGTAGTTCAGTATAATAAGAGTGAACTAATACATAGTTAATATCATTATTAACAAATCATAAGCATTCAATGTTCTTTTATGAATACCAAAAATGTGCAAGGATGGATAAAACGACACATATGTGTAATTAGATCAAACTACATCCTAGTATCCTTAAAAGTGGTGATATGTTTCGCACATCTAATATGTAAGACCCATGACCCAGCTAAACCCTAATGATGCTTAATTTACCTAATAGATGCTTAATTAAACTCTTACATATGCTTTCATATCAGTTAATTAAGCTATGTTTCAAATTTGGTCTAGTTTGAACATTATTTGAGCAAGTTATGCAATTTTGTGCATGTTTTGGACTTTTATGCAATTTGCCCACATATATGATTTTTCTTGCAACTTGTCACATTCTTTTTTTTTCTCACATGTTTTCATATCATGTTGAAGTTACTTGTACCATAAGGATCCTAGATGCACCTTTTTTTTATGTGTGACATCTACCTAAGGTTGAATTTAGGATTTCCTCTCATAGATAAGATACCTTGTGTGATATTTCGATGGATTGTCTTGTGAGTGGGGTCGAGGGCTTACCTGAGAATCAAGTTTTTCTTAGCCTCTGGACTTCCCACTAATGTTGAGATACTGGTTTGCATGGAAAATATGCTCTTGACCTTGGGCAGTTGGCAAGATTGGCTAGACACCTTACCTCTTCCTTCTCTCTCCCTTTTAGCTTCTTATACTTCCCTCCTTGCATGCCAATGAATTATTAAAATCCTAGATCACCCTCTCTTCTTCCCTTCTTCCTAGATCTCATTCCCCCTGCTTTGTGGAGAAGTAGGAGCTCATGGTAGATGAAGCTTGGTCGATCTACTTGTATGTGAACATAGAGCTCAAATCTACCATCTCTTCAAGGTTGTAGAGCTTCCTTATCTTGTTCTTGACCTAAGAAAGTAATAACTTCTCTCTTTTATTCATTTACCCTACCGTCCTACTTTCCCCTCTCTTCTTCTTGGTCGGATCCATAGTTTTCATGGTGGAGTTTGTGCTAGAACTCTTGAAGAACACCTTTCTTCTTGCTTCCTTGACCTAGGGTTGCTTGTTCTTAGAGAAAAGCTATCTTGGACGAGTAGGGAGCTCAAAGCTAGGATTTTCTTCCTCTCTTTCTTGAGCTACCTTACTGTTTGGAGCATCATATTCATCCTTGAGGTGATTTATATAACTTCTTCATGTTTATTGCTTACTTTTAACTTATCATGGACAAATCTTGCTCTAAAACATAATAATGAGTAGAAAAATCAAATCCTTAGTTAAGTTGTACATATATATGAGGATTATTGATTAGATAATATTCTTTTCACTATCCTTATTCTTATGCACGTTCTCTATTTTGGAAGATGAACGTTATACCTAGATTGACCATGAATCGGTGGTGTTTTTATGGTGATAATCGATGGTTGTCCTTGATATGTTTTGAGCTGATTTCTACTTTGCCTCATGATCTAATGGCTAGTATTTTGTGTAGAATGATGGTGGTGTTTTGCTACTATTTGGATGGATTTTTATATGCCTAAGAACCCATAGTCATAATATTCTTATCTCTAGTTGGTCGATGGTTTCCATAATCATAGTAATTAATGGTGTTTGAATGGTTGAATTGTAGTTGACTTGATGCCTTGAAACATTTTCTCACTTGTTGAGTGACCCGATGGGTTGGTCTTTAGGAAGGAATGATTATCATACTTTAGTTTCTACTTTTATGACTTTAGTGAGATGAATAAATGGTGGTTATATTTTCTTCATCACTAAATGATCAATGGTTATCTTAAGCCTCATGAACGATGGTTTTTCCTAGGGTTTTGAGAAAAAATTTCCCTCCTTGTGTATCAATCTGATAGTTAGTTTTGGAGATGTTTGGTTTGACCATTTTGTGCCAACCAATGACTTGGAATTATCTTATATTTTGTACTTTATTATGCTTGAGAAATTATGGTCATGCTGCTCTCCCAAGTGGGTCAAGTTGATGTTCTTATTTCTCTCTCAAACGATGGTCTCTCTCTAATGCTTTGAGTTGATTTTCTCTTGTTTCCATAACTTGATGGTTGGGCTTCTTGTTCTAATCGACGATTCAAATCTTGTTTATATTTAATGGTCTAATATTCTCAAGAAATTATGCTCATGTTTCTCCTATATTTTGTTCAAATGATTGTTCCTTAAACTCTAACCAAACGATGGTTTTTCCCCTCAAATGAATCAATGGCTTTACTCAATGTTGAAGTTTTCTTTCCATCTAGTGATGAAATTTGATGGCCTCTCTAGGTTCACAATAAATGGTCATCTTAATTTGTGATTTTCTGATTTTTCTTAGTGTTAGATTGATGGTACTCTTTAGTGGCACAACTGATGGTCATCCTAAAAGGTAATGGATTGTTTTCTCTAAGTATTAGGAAGACGATTCACTTAGTTTCTCAATCAATGATTTTTCTTAGATGACTCCCCAAGGTTTTACATGTTTTGCATCCAATTCTTTTACCTATCTAACATTCGAAGGTCTTAGATGAGGATTTATGCTTGGAATTTTTAGGTTTGATGTGTTAATCTGATGGTTATTTTAATGAAATTGTGATTCAATGGTGGCGATTCATATACACGATGAAATGGTTTTAATTTCCTTGAACCTAATGGTTTGATGTGTGGTCTATGAATTGATTAGTGTTCTTAGTGCACTTGATCTGGTGGTGGTGATTAATACACATAATTCAAAGGTCATGTTTGCCTTGAAATCAATAGTTATATGTATGATTTGATAGCTCATGCTTGCTGCACCTAACCTGATGGTTTTGTAATGACCCCACCCCTCACTAACCCCCAATCAAGTAAGACCAAGAAGCTAGAGTCATTATCCCAAAATAGGATCGTATGGTTTTGCAAATAATCAAAAATAATTAATAAAGTCTACCACAACTAAGCTTAAAATAGGAAAAAAATCACATACCTTGAAAAATATAGGATTTGAGGAACTTTACCCAGATAGGAAACTACCTATCTACAATCCTCCAATCTTTATTTAGCTTTATTCATCCAATGTCACCTTAAAGGATTTTCCACTTTATGATAAACCTAAAACGCTGACAAAGAAAATGGCGGTCAGTATAATGAATTATACTGGTATGTGGGGGAACCAAAAGCTTGCATCTATTTGTAACAACCTATTTCAACCAAATTATTGCTTAACATATCAAACTTTATGTCTTAAACATAACTACTCAATCTTAACATATCCTTGCCTCTGTGTTGTCCCTATAGTGGACATGGATCCTACCTTTCTCATATGGTAGATCCCAAACAGCCCCTTTTGATCCTACCCTAAAGGTAGACCAAGACATAGAGTTGTATAGTCGTATGATCCTACCCAAAGATAGACCAAACATCAAATCAAGATAACTTGGTGATCCTACCCCAAGGGTAGAACAATAACTAGGTTATCCATTTCTCACAATTACTCAAAGCTATAGAGGAGGACTAGGATATGAGCTAGTTATGCACATATACTTATGATGATAGCCATAGTCACTTTAAAGTTGCATGAAATAAAAGTCATCCAAGCAGTTAATTTCAAGCAATCGGTAAAACTTTGGAAATCATCGTGAAACAAGAGAAATTAGTCATAAGCGTAACCACATACCTGATTTGAAGTCTCAAATATAAGCAAGATATCCAATCAAGAAATGCAAGCAACCAATCAAGCAATCGTGTTCCTAAAAACATGTATAATGTCTAACTATTACCATCATATCTCAAACAACTCCTTATTGACTTAGGACACCTTTCTAAGGTTGTTAAGTCTCATTAGGATTCATTAGGGTTTCTTAGATCAATTTCTCAATCCTTATCCTTTTTAGGTCAACAAACCCTAAAATAGGTTGTCTACTTATAAGAACCCTAATTACGTAAATTATCCACAGTAAGGGTCCTTTATACTCAAATTGGCTTTGGAACCACATATCTCTATCTTATACATGGATTTTCAAAATAAAACCATTAAAAGTCATAATCACCTAAATTAGGGTTTCTAATCTCATTAATGCACATCATATACATGAAACCCTAAATTGAGTCAATTAAGCATAAAGATTATCTTAGATCTAAATCTTCCTTTTTATTAACAACATGTTAATATCAGCTTAGATTATCCAAAGAACGTTACTAAATCCCATTAAAATAAAAAATTAGGGTTTTTCTTTCATAAACTCTTTAAAGGTAATAGCTTTAGCTACTTTTCATATTGCAAGTATAACCAGGCTTCAATTATATTTTTATTGTGATCTATGTATTTTTCTAATCAACTTTCATATATAATTTGTCTTGATCCGAGTTACCCATAATTAGTTAGGATTTTCACAAAATAAATTACCTTTGGCCAATAAGAGAGCACCACGTTAGCTAACGGGCTCCTTTTCTTTTTCTACTACTTTTCCATGCAAGCAATACGCTGCCAATGGTGCGTGGCCATATCAACAACCCATCCCAGTGAGATGAGGGTCGTAAACAGGGCTTAAACGTCACTTTCACCCTTTCCTCTTCAACATACACATGAGGGCTAGTGGGTAATTTCCCTCCCAAGCTTCGTCTTCTTCTCGACAACCTACTCCCGCTCACGTCCAGGTCAACTGAGGGTTGACTCTTGGAGATGATGCTCTGTTATGATGAGCAAGGGTACCACTTCCTTCATCTCAAACCGCCGGACTCGATGGTGGGTTTGGATTGGCATGTGATGGCCCTTAACTGGCGGACAACGAGGGAATAGCTCCCAACAGAACTTAGGAAGAAAACGGAGTCAAGGAAAGGTCTCGACACCCAATTGGGAGAAGGGAAGAGGACTAGGAGTCTATAAGGTGACTTGTGAATGCCTGGGTTCTCTCAGAGGAGTCAGTTACCTCCCTTAAATACTCGTTGGCCCTGACAGGATCTGATGGGAGTCCTGTCAATTTGGGAATCCTACAATACCCTTCCAAAGGGGGTAAAAGTTAGGCTTGTCCGATCCGATTTGGTCTCGCGAACCTAATGGGAAACTTCCCATGGTTGTCCGATCCTTGTGGGAAGAGCAATCAACCACGGTAAAAGTCGGGTATTGTTTTTGACTTGCCTAACCAGGCATGAGGAAGGAGATGAGTTCTCTATCATTAGATCATAGATCAACGATCCTCATCACGTTCATCAAATTAACAGATAATCCTATTTGAATTAGAAATTGTGACATTAAATATTATCCTCTTCACTTTAGGAAAATTTACAAAATTCATATCTCCTAATCCGCTTATCTTTTTGATCCCAAATTTTGAAGGAAAGTCCATAATGACTTAAACTACTTGTGTGCCAAGTTTGGGACTCAAATTCGAAAGTATGAGAGACTCTTATTCGTATGCAAGTCATAACTTAAAAAGGCACTTACTCTTTTATATCCTTTATTTGGATCCCTTTTTCAATTAGAAACCATGTGGATTCAAAATATCATCCATAATGATCAATAATACAACTTTCTAGAGAATTCTACATAATTCTCATCATTATCTTAATTTCTTTTCCTTTTTTTGCATTATTCAATTTCATTCAAATTTTCTTTCCTTTTTATCATATTGGACTCACTAACTCATTGAGATCCATGAAATCATACCGTTAAAGGAAATATTATCAAAGAAAATCACTCATTACACATAAGTCATACAATTTCCATAGTCATACATTTATTGGAGAAATTGCATTTCAAACCATATAGTCCCAAAAATTGGGGTTGTAATAGGTTTGAATTTGATGATTTAGGATCAATGGTTTTAAGCCCATGAGTTTGTAGTCTTACCTTTTTCCATAGAATGAATATGAACCTAAGGTTGTTGTAAAGTTCTGATTTGAAATGTTAAGTTCAACTTGCATTGTTAAAACCTAACCCTAGTACATTCAAATATAATGGTAGTTAATCATACCTAGTTTCTTAGCAAGATTGATACCATAAAGAAAGCCCTTAATGCTAATATAACCTTATATGTTATCCTGTGAACATCTTTTAGTTCTTTATTGCAAAGTTATGTTGAACATATGCATCACAAATGTGATGATCTTTTATTGAGTCTTTTGGAAGGCATGGGAAGATAATGATGTTCTTACAGGAGATAATGTGATGGTCTTGATGACCTTTGGGCATGGTTTAACCCTAGTGGAGGTGTGATTCTCTTCATTATGTGATTAGAGTTGGTACCTTGGGATAATGTGATAAGGATTTATATCATGTGTTGGTGTGACGACAAGTAGAGTCTCATGAATGGCAATGAAATAGTACCATGTGATGTTGAAATAAGGATTAAGTGTCATACATTTTATATCTTTTGAAGTTACTATATATTAATACATGCTAGAAATAAATTAAGTTTTATTTGTCCACTTATTTGATAAAGCCTTAACTCCCCTAATTGGCATTAACTAATCAAGTGAAACCTTAATCATGTAATTCCATGTGTCGTAGATCCATTCTAGTGTCAGGACTTGCTGGATGGTGAAACGAGTATTCCTCTAATCGAAGCTCAAAGTCATATATTATTGATTATATGCATGTTCACAAGGATGGATGCCATCATAACCTAATAGGAGAATGGTTGAGGTTGTATCTCAGATGATATGATTTAGTATATGTGATATGTTTTGAGGATGGATGCGGTTATATCTTGGCAGGAGAATGACTACGGTTGTATCTTAGTTTCACTAGTGTTGTGACATGTACCAAGGGTAAACTAGGATATTTTTTAGTTTGACCTTATCTGTCATTGTGGTGGACCTGTACTGACTGGGGGTAGAGGAGATCTTAGGATTCCAGTCATCCTAGATCTTGTACAAAAATGATTTCAACATAGTAGTTATCAATTGGAGTTTGGGTGGTAAGAATCAAACTCCCCATGGCTTAATAAAAGACGTAATCTAGCCATGTAGTATATTTGTTAGGGCTACACACAACGCTTCACATTGGATGATATCCCTTGTTTGCTCTTTTCACATACAGATGATGCATAGTGCAATGAGTGAAGTATTCATGTTTATTTAGTTAGGCATATTGTTACTGGTTGTTTTGTTTATGATGTTAGTTATCCCATGTTGTTAGATACGCTTATACTATTTATCATGATTATGTTGGTAGTTGTGATTACGTTGTTAGCTCTACTTATGACATAGACATGCTTATCCTATTAGACATGATATGTTGCTAGACATGGACACGTTGTTAGCTTTGCTTATTCTGTTGGATATGCCTATATTGTTGGATATGGTATACTATTAGATATGCTTATGTTATTAGTTTTTTAATGATTGTAGACATGCTATATTGTTAGACATGCTCCTACCATCAAATATGCTCATACTATTATTTATAATTATGATGCTAGTTAGTCTCATGATGATGGTTATGCTCATAGTAATATCTACATCTGGTAGTTGAAAATAATGCTAGCTTCTAAGCCTCTGATTAGGATTTCTCTTCATAAATCCCTTATAATTGATAAATCTATTTTGTCACATTATCTATCTATCTTCTTAAGATACTTAATCTACTTAACTTGTTTATTTACATAACATGTTGTAATCAATAAGTGTATATCTCTCGATGGGGCATGGGTCTCATTTGTGGATTACCATAATCATTTTAGGTGATCTTCAGTAGTCGTAGCAGGCTTGTGGCAGTGAGGAGGAGTTGATGTGATGGAACATAGAAGGATTTGATTAGATTTCTAGCATGTCCTAGAGTCATCCCTATACTCTCTACTTTGGGCGGGACAGTTTTGTATATAGTGTTTTATTGACTCGAGCTTTCTTACTATTCTAAAGTTGTACATGTGGATGATATCTCTTATGTATATGTTGTGGATGAGGCCATAGAGCCTTTGTAAGAGATGTTTGGTATGATTTATGAAATAATCTGAGATGTTGGGCTTTTATGCAAATATTACTAAATAAAATTGTGAAAAATTAATCAATTTTAATAAACTCTATTTTAGTGATATGTTTAGCTGTTGATCGGGTTTTAGGTTTTGAGTAATCTCGCTTTGTGTGATGGGTTATCACATTTGGTGGTATCGGATCTCTAGGTTTGTTGAGTCTACATAGACATTAGGACTTAGGTCTAGGAGGATAACTAAGTAATGAAATTGACATGAACATAATGCATACTTCTTGAATTTTGTACTTGAATGCCCTGGCCATGTATTCATTTACTGAAGGAAAGGCAAGTATGGAACTCTTTGATTGTTATCTTTCTGATTATCCTGATCAAGTAGTCAGTTGTAAATAATCCAAAGAGCATAACAATTCAAAAATCATGGTGAACATATCTTAATTATACCCAAGGAGAGGTGAAAATCATATTGTAACACATCAAAACTTGAAATTTTATTATTAAAGAAAGAGATATGACACCACATAGATTAAATTTGAATGAAAATAAGCTAAGGAGTTCCTAAAACTATGATTATGAAAAATAAAAGAGTAGAAGGAAGATAAATATGTGTTAGTGTAATAACCTAAGGTGTAAACTTCATACGAGAATAAGAGAATCCCAATGTAATGATGATATGAAATAATAAAAGTGGATAAAAATGGATGAACAAAAGTAACTTAAGTTAATCTCAGACCGACCCCTATGTGCAAAAAGATGTTGATATGAAATTATCATGATATATAAAATAAATTAAAAGGGAATGATCCTTTTTGAATGGATAAGAACAAAGAATATGATGAACTAACCCCTAAAAGAATGAATATAAAACATGATAAATGAGAAGATACATATAAGTATGATAGATGACCAACATGAAAGAGTAATGAAGTACGATAATCATGTTAATTCCTATGCAGCTGGCAAGGAATTCAAGTGAAATAGCAAATAATACATAAAAGGTTGTAACTTGTTTGCTAACGGTAGGACCGATAACCCTCTTTGTTAGAAACCCTTGTGATGGTATCATTGTGTTGTAAGATGTATACCCTTTCCCTTGTGTTTTTCCTTTCCCATCATGTTGCATTCAAGTGGGTCTTATGCCACTTCATATGCAAGAATTTGATGTAATCTTAGGGATGGATATCTTGGTGTAATATGTGGTTGTTTTGTACTATAGTTTTAGGATCGTGATGTTCGTGAATAGGGACACCTTTTAAGCTTTCTAGGAAGTTAGGAAGATCCTTCCAACATGTTGGGTGTCGACTGTAATGGTAGGGAAGCTGATAAGATAGGGATATGATGTCTTCTTGACACATGTAGTGAATACTAAGGTTATGAGTCCTAGTATCTAGGGTGTATCAGTGGTATGTGAGTTGGAGACATTTAGATAAGTTATTGATGTTCCTTTCCCTAGAGACAGTTAGATATTGAGGTGCTCTAATGACTCTCTGAGAATAAGTAGGATGGTTCTGTGATGATATTGTTGGGTTTTATTGAGGAAACATGTGTGGTGGAAGCAACAAAATAAAATATATTTCCACACAACCCGCAACAGGATCTCATTGACAACAACATATTCAGAAAGAGTGTTTGCAGGATATACCTTGTCACGGAGCAAGTCTGGCAATGTCTCGCTACACAGTGGTGTGCAACGCTCCTGGCTTACACATACGGTACTTCTCTCCCATCCTATGAATGCATCGCGGGGAGATCTGATGGCGCTCCTTTTGTGTGGTGATGTATGTCGCTCGTAGTGTGTATGGACAGTCGTTGGCATTCTCCGAACACAGGCATCTCAACGTCTATGTCTCTACTTCATCCACATGGATGGACTAGAACTCCACGTCATGCTTCCTAATTCGACAGGAAGGAGTAGCCTCTGTGTGATGACGTGCTAGCATCGCGGTGCTCTCCTTTCTCTCCCGAGGACGATGACGGCTATGGTTTGCGTATGTGAGCATAAACTGAAAAGCCTCTCTCAATATATTATATAGACATCGGTCGTCAAGCCCCTTTAAATAGGAAATGAAAGGAAGCAGGGTTTCCCAAACCCTTCGGTAAATAGAAACATTACGTTAATTAAAATGCTCATGGGTTAATTAGAATATTCTGGAATTAAAAAAGGAACCAATTAATTGTATGAATTGATTAATTAATATTTGACTCCATGCAATTGCTCGGGATGGCTCTATGGGCATACATATCAACAGATATAACTATCAATAACATGACAAGGTGTACAGATAAGTGACATCATAGAACATATCAAAGTGGCGCATCAGAAGCATGATGGCTTCCATGAGTCATGTGAGTGATGGGATAGTATGTTATTACAACCATACTAAAGTATTATATAGTAGGAGATGCGGGACACTCTTTGTTTTGCATGAGTAGGCAAGTATTAAGTTGAAGGTACATTGTTTTAACAGTACATGGAAGAAGTTCAAGATAGGTAGAATCACATGTTGGTAACCATGGTGGCCACTAGAGTTCTAGGTTGGAGTCATTTCCATATTTTAATAGGGTATACGGTAGTTCCATGTCCCATGAAGGAAGTGTCATCCCTAAATTGAATAAGTGATACAGATAATGGAGATGAAGTTAAAAGAGGATGTTCATTTGATGGATTATGTGTTGGTCCTAGATAGTGCACGCATGTTGAGGAGGAGGGTCATCATTTTAGTAGAGATGTTGTGACATAGAACCTTGTGGGAGATAAGAGGATAAGATGCATAGGAGGTAACCATCCTTGTTTTGCATGGGATTTCGGGGACGAAATCCCTAGGGGTTTATGGTTGTAAGACCCCTGACCTAGCCTAAACCCTAGTGATGCTTAATTTACCTAATTAAATTCATATAAGCTTAATTAAAATCTTTCTTATGTTTTGGTATCAGTTGATTAAGCTATGTTTCAAGTTTGGTCCAGTTTGGGCACTGTTTGATCAAGTTATGCATTTTTTCACGTTTTGGACTTTTATGCAATTTTCCCACATCTATGGTTTTTCTTGAAATTTGACACATGTTTTTTTCTCACATTTTTTTATCATGCTGGAGTTAGTTATACCATGGGGTGCCTAGATGTGCCTTTGCTTTATGTGTGACATCTACCTAAGGTTGAACTTGGGATTTCCTCTCCTAGATGGACTACCTTGTGTGATATTTCAATGGGTTTTCCTGTGGGAAGGATCAAGGGTTGACCTGGAAATCAAGTTTTGGTGGGCATCCTTACTTTCTACCAACATTGGGTTGCTGGTTTGCATGGAAAATATGCTCTTGACCTTGGTCACTTGGCGAGATTGGCTACACACCTTACCTCTTCCTTCTCTCTCCCTTTTAGCTTCTTATACTTCCCTCCTTGCATGCCCATGAATTCTTACACTCCTAGCTCACCCTCTATTCTTCTCTACTTCCTGGAGTTCGCCCCCCTACTTGGTGGAGAAGAATGATCCCATGGTAGATGAAGCTTGGTCGATCTACTTGCATGTGCACATAGAGCTCAGATCTACCATCTCTTCAAGCTTATAGAGCTTCCTTAGCTTGTTCTTAGCCTAAGAAAGTAAGAAATTCTCTCTTTTCTTCACTTTCCCTGCTTTCCTAATTTCTCCTCTCTTCTTCTTGGTCGGATCCATGGTTTCCATGGTGGAATTTGTGCTAGAACTCTTGAAGAACAACTTTCTTCTTATTTCCTTGACCTAGGGTTGCTTGTTCTTGGAGAAAATCTATTTTGGACGAGTAGGGAACTCAAATCTAGGATTTTATTCCTCTCTTTCTCAAGCTACCTTTCTTCTTGGAGCCTTCTCTTCATCCTTGAGTGAGTTATATAACTCTCTTTATGTTTATTGCTTACTTTTAACTTGCCATGAACAAATCTTGCTCTAAAACATAGTAATGAGTAGAAAATTCAGATCCTTAGTTAAGTTGTGCATATATATGAGTATTATTGAGTAGATAATGTTCTTTTTACTCTCTTTAATCTTATGCACGTTCTCTCTTTTGGAAGATAAACTATAGATCATGCTTGACCATGAATCGGTGGTGGTGTTGTGGTGAGAATTGATGGTTGTCCTTGACATGTTTTGAGTTGATTTCTACCTTGCCTCATGATCCGATGGATAGTCTTTTGTTTAGAATGATGGTGGTGTTTTGCTACTATTTTGATGCATTTTTATATTCCTAAGAGTGCATGGTAATAATATTCTTATCTCTGTTTGGTCTATGGTTTCCATAATCATAGTAATTAATGGTCTATGAATGGTTGTAACTATGGTTTACTTAATGCCAACATTTTATCACTTGTTGAGTGATGTGATAGGTTGACCTTTTGGAAGGAATTATTATGGTACTTTATCTAATGTTTTTATGACTTTATTGAGCTCAAGAAATGGTGGTTATATTATCTTCATCATTGAATGATCGATGGTTATATTAAGCCTCATGAACGATGGTTTTTCCTAGGGTTTTGAGCAGATTTTTCCCTCCTTGTATATCAATCTGATGGTTAGTTTTGGTGTTGTTTGGTTTGACCATTTTATGCCAGCCAATGTCTTGGAATTAGCTTCTATTTTGAACTTTACTATTCTTGAGCAACGATGGTCATGATGCTCTCCCAAGTGGGTCAAGCTGATGGTCTTATTTCTCTCTCAAACGTGGTTTCTCTCTAATACTTTGGGTTGTTTTCTCTTGTTTCTATAACTCGATGGTTGGGATTCTTGTGCCAACTGATGATTCATACCTTGTTGCTATTTCGATGTCTTGATGCGCTCAAGAACCGATGGTTATTTTTCTCCTATCTTTTGTTCAAACAATGGTTTTTAAACTCTAGCCAAATGATAGTTTTTCCCCTAACATGATCTATGGTTTTACTCAATTTTGAAGTCTGTTTTTCATCTAGTGATGAAATTCGATGGTATCACTAGGTTCACAATTGATGGATATCTTAATTTCTGATTAAACGGATTTCTCTACGTTTTAGATCGATGGTACTCTCTAGTGGCATAAGTGATGGTCATCCTTCAAGGTTATGGAATGTTTTCTCTAAGTATTAGAACGATGGTTCAATAAGTTGCTCAATCGATGGCTTTCTTAGATGAACGCCCCAAGGTTTTACATATTTTGCATCTGATACTTTTACCTATCTAACATTCTAAGGTCTTGGGTGAGGATTTACACTTGAAGTTTTGGGTTGATGCCCTAATCCAATATTTATGTTTTATGCAACCATGATTCAATGGTGGTGATTCATATACACGATGTAACCGTTTTAATTACCTTGACCCCAATGGCCTGATGTGTGGTCATTGATTTGATGGGTGTTCTTAGTGCACTTGATCTGATGGTGGTGATTAATACACATAGTTCAAAAGGTCATGGTTGCCTTCAAATCAATAGTATTACGTAATATTTGATTGCTTATGCTTGTTTCATCTAACCCAATAGTTTGGATTTGATGATTTAGGATCAATGGTTTTAATCCCATGAGTTTGTAGTCTTACCATTGCCCTCGAATGAATATAAACCTAAGGTTGTTATAAAGTATGGATTTGAAATGTTAAGTTCAACTTGCTTTGTTAAAACCTAACCCTAATACAATCAAATATAATGGTGGTTAATCATACCTAGTTTCTTTGCATTATTGGTACCATAAAGGAAGGCCCTTAATGCTAATATAACCTTACTATGTTATCCTATGAACATCTTTTAGTTCTTCATTGCAAATTCATGTTGAACATATGCATCACAAATGTGATGATGGTTTTTTGAGTCTTTTGGAAGGCATATGAAGATAATGATGTTCTTGTAGGAGATAATGTGATAGTCTTGATGACCTTTGGGCATGGTTGAACCCTAATAGAGGTGTGATTATCTTCATGATGTGATAATAGTTGGTACCATGGGATAATGTGATAAGGATTTATATCTTGTGTTTGTGTGATGATAAGTAGAGTCTCCTTTATGGCAATGAAATAGTACCATGTGATGTTGAAATAAGGATTAAGCCTCATGCGTTTTGTATTTTCTAAAGTTGTTATATATTAATGCTAGCTAGAAATAAATTAGGTTTTGTTTGTTCACTTTTTTGATAAAGCCTTAATTTACCCAATTGGCTAACTAATCAAGTGAAACCTTAATCATCTAGTGCCCTGTGTTGTAGATCCATTCCAGTGTCAATACTTGTTGGATGGTGAAACGAGTATTCCTCTAATGGAAGCTCAAAGTTGTATAAGTTTGAGTATATGCATGTTCACAGGGATGTTTACGGTCATACCCTAGTAGGAGAATGGTTTATTATGTATCTCAGATGATATGATTCAGTATATGTGACATGTTTTGAGTATGGTTGTGGCCATACCTCGATAGGAGATTGGTTGCATCGTATCTCGGCTTCACTAGTGTCATGACATGTACCAAGGGCATACTAGGTTGTTTTGTAGCTTGACCTTATGTTTCGATGTAGCGGGCCCCTATTGACTGACGACAGAGAAGATCTTAGGATTTTGGTCATCCTAGATCTTGTATGGAACTTAAATTCAACTTAGCAATGGTAAATTTGAGTTTGGGTAGTACGAATCAAACTCCCCAGGGCTTAATAAAAGACATAATTCATCTGTGTAGTATATATGTTAGGTTTACACACAACATTTCACATTGTATGATAACCCTTGTTTGCTCTTTTCACATATAGATGATGTATAGTGCAATTAGAGAAGTAGCCATGTTTATGTATTTAGGCATATTGTTACTCTTCGTTATGTTTACGATGTTAGTTATTTCATGTTGTGATATGCCTATATTGTTGATCATGCTTATGTTGGTAGTTGTGCTTATGATGTTATCTCTACTTATGTTGTAGACATGTTTATCCTATTAGACATGATATGTTGTTAGACATGCTCATGTTGTTAGCATTGATCATCCTATTGGATATGCATATGTTGTTAGATATGGTATATTGTTAGATATGCTTATGCTTTTAGTTTTGTTTATGACTATAGCATGCTATATTGTTAGACATGCACCTACTATTCAAATATGCTCATTCTATTACCGAAAATTGTGATTTTGGTTAGGCCATGATGATGGTTATACTCATAGTAATATCTACATTTGGTAGTTGAAAATAATGCTAGTTTCTAAGACTCTGATTAGAATTGCTCTTAAGAAATCCCTTATAATTGATAACTCCTTGTTGTCACATTATACATCTATCTGCTTAAGCTCCTTAATCTACTTAACGAATTTATTTACATAAACTATTGTAATCAATAAGAGGTGTTGATAGTTATGTCTCTCGCCGAGACATGGGTCTCATTTGGGGGTCACCACAATCGTTTTAGGTGATCGTCAGTAGTAGTAGCGGACCCGTGGCAATGAGAAGGGGCTGATGTAATGGAACACAGAAGAAGTAGATTAGATGTCTAGCATGTCCTAGAGTCATTCTTGTACTCTTAGGTTTGGGCGAGAAAGTTTTGTATATAGTGTTTTATTGACTTGAGCTTTCTTAGTATTCTAATTTTGTACATGTGAATGATATCACTTGTGTATATGTTGTGGCTGAGGCCATAGAGCCTTTGTAAGAGATTTTTGGTATGATTTATGAAATAATCTGAGATGTTGGGATTTTATGCAAATGTTGTTAAATAAAATTGTGAAAATTTCATCACTTTTAATTAACCCTTTTTAGTGATGTGTTTTACTAGCAGTTGATCGTGTTTTAGGTTTTGAGTAATCTCACTTTGTGTGATGGGTTGCCACAAATCATGTGTGGGTACATTTTAAGTATTATGTTATTTTCCGTTTGTACTTTTTTCCCATATAGGTTTTTGGATATCATTTGTTTCTTATTTGTGTGTTGATATTTACATTCTATTTGTTTGCATGTGTCACTTAATGTGGGTATATGGGTTCTCCCTCACATTGAGTACAAAGCTACAAGATGGTATTACATAATAGCACCAACTTTCCATAGTATTAACAAGATAGAGGGTTATTTTTATGATACTCCTAGTTGAGTGATGTGCATGGAAAACATTGATTCATCTTTTCTAAACCTAATAAAAGTATATACTATAGCAAAAGTTCCCATAAAAGATGCCTAGAAATCAACAAACTAATCTACAATGTAGACTTTGCATTCCGGTTCCAATTACCATAATTGAGATAGTAAAACCTCAAACCCAATTACATATCAAATGGAAGAAATTTACATGAGACATTAGGCATTAAATTTCAAATTTTTAAGGATAAATTAATAATTAAGATTATAAGTTTTAGCTTGCAAATTCTTATTTGGAACGTGTGAAATATACACCACCTTTTCATTTCCAAATTACATTCAATAATGATAAGCCACTAACGCTACTTCATCTTAGGCATATTTCTCATGTGTTTGGTTGTACATATAATCAACCATAATTTCAATGTTCATTTGTGTTATCATGATATAGTAAGTCCCTTACATTGAGTTTGTACATGTGGCACTACGTACTACCCATTGAAGTAGCAAGCCAACGCCTTGCAATATGAATATTTTGTCACTAATTACAATTTTAATTCAAATTTAGATTATCTTATCAACAAATAAACTCATATGACAAGGAATTGAGTCACAACAGCAAAAACTCTAACGAGGTACCCTTTAACCTGCCCAATTGAGTTTTTTAAACCATCTTTACATCACATTGGCTAAGCTCATCAAAAAATATATCATGCTTATATACAATGTTTTATAAACTTTGAAAGGTTCCACGTCAAATCAATTTTTCACAAGTGTGGTCAACTTCACTTGAGAATGGATCAATATCATTGATACGAAACAAGTTAGACGATCTCACTTCATTTGATACTCTTACAACAATACTACCTCAAAATTTAGGGACCTCATCACAATATTGTTCAAGCTAAATCACCTCATGGGAATTTATCAACCCAAGTTGTTAGAAACTTCACCTTCAAGTCATACAAGTTGAAATTGTCCTCGATGCCTTAAACCACCTAACCTGTTATCATTATTATACTGATTGAGATTTGATAATAAAAAAGCATAGACCAAGTTGCCCGAGTTCTATCTCATTCATGTTTCTATGTCACATTCAATAACATCAATACATGGATGAGTTTGAGGTAGGATTTATCCCAATGAACTCACAAAATCAAATTAGTTAAAGAAAACAAATTTAATTATAATATCGGCTAAAATTTGGCTAGTTTTACTAAAAAAGTGATGTCTAAGTAAACATACAATGTTCAAAAAAAGCCTTGAGAAATGATTTCCTAGTAGGTGATTTGGTCATGTGGTAATTTAGGGTAGGCCCCATGATAAATATTCTCTTGACTTTTTTTCAATTAATTACTCAATCTGAGATCAGGGTTGTAACATCCCTGACCTAGGTTATGCTTTAACCCTAGATGTTATGTTTAATAAAGATAATTATATGCTTTCTCTTATCTTTTGAAAAGTAATTAAGGCTCAAGAGGAACTTATGTTTCAATTTTAGTCCTTTTTGAATAATGTTGAAAACAATGTTTTGTCATTTTGGACTAAAGTACAAATTACCCAAGTAGAGGGGTTAACTTGCAAATGTTACATGATAAAATGTTCCTCAAGTGTTGAAGCATCATAATAATGAAAAGGATGCAGAGGTATGGCTTGTGGAAGCCTGAGCATCAAGAAAGAGCTTATTAAGCAATGTTTGTGCATTAAAACCTAGTTTTGGTGTAATGTGCAATTTACCAAAAACTGAGGGATCAATATGCAAAATACCACTTCTAGAGAGTCCCTAATGTTTCTTGGTATCAATTAAAGACAAGAAAATCATAGGGGCATCTCATTTGAATCTCTTTGGGGGAGAGAGAATCTTGATATTAAAATAATCAAGATTTAAGCATAATTGAAACCCTAATTCAATTTAATGCAAAATAAATATATTAATGGAAGTGCCCTTCAACCAAAAATTTGATGGTTGAATTTATATAAGTATGGAAGTCCTTGTGCCTTGCAATGTCACCGAAATATCTAAAGTGAGTGGAGAGCCCACTCACATTAGTTAAAGAAAAAGTAATATCCACTAATTTTTTGATATTATTATTTAATTGATTAAGGTGCTTAATTGTTTTCTTTTAATTCATGAATAAAGAAGAGGATTTTGAAGTGGAGGATGATGGCTTCGTATGCAAGGAAGTGATGGGGATAAGTGGCACCAATTTAGGGAATTGAAGGATTTTTATAACACTTTCTCTCTCTTGAATTTCCCATATATACACTCCATTCTTTCACCCACATGAAAGGCTTTTTTCGAATCTTCTTTCTTTCCTTGATTTGTCTAAACACAAGGGAGCTTAGTAGAAATAGGAGGACGTACCCCAACCTGTAGGTGATCTCCTTAATCATCTTCAACCTTGATTTCATGGTGGAAATCAAAATTCAATGCTTATTTTCTTCTTTTCTCCATTCAATCTTCAACTTTAGCCATTCTTTTCACTTAAAGACTTGAGGACGGACCTTGGGAAGTTGAGAAAGCTTCATTCACCATTAAAGGCGTGAAGCTTGAATCTTGGATTCAACTTTGAAGGTGGGTTATATAACTTGAACCCTTAAATATCATTATTGATTTCATTTCTTCATCATATGTTGATTCCTTTTTCTTTCCCAAATTTCCTTTTGATTAATTGTTGAAATCACCACAAAGATCACAGAAAATTTCGAAGGTTTGAAGCTTGAAGATGATGATGTCATCTTAGCACACACCTCAAGAAATATCAGGTCCAAACGGTTTCAACTTGAGACCAATCGGTCTCAAGACCGATTGAAACCAAACGGTCTCAAGACTGTTTGGAGTATTTGCTGATGTAGTTGGATGTTGATCCAATGGTTCTAATTGATTGACTCATAATAGGTTCAGTGATGGATAATCCACTAATTACAAACTCTAATCGGGTTGAAGTGTTGAAACCCTAATTGAATTGAATCAATTTCATGGTTGATGGTCCAAACGGTCTCAAGACCGTTTGGAGGTCAAGGGCTGTGATGGATGGTTGGAGATCCAAGGGTTATAATTTGATGTACTCTCAATGGTCCAATTGATGAATGATTCAATGAAGAAAAACCTAATTGATTGGTTGAAGTAAATCCTAGATGATCATTTCGGTTTCTAGGTAGTTTGGACTCAAACGGTCCAAACGGTCTTGAAACCATTTGGAATCAAACTATCTTCAAACCATTTGAGATCAAACAGTCTCAAACCGTTTGGAGGTCCAATCGGTTTCAAGGTTGATTTATCCAATCGGTTTCAAATGTTGATGGGTCCAATCGGTTTCAATGTACACGTGATCAAACGGTTTCAAGAGTTGAGTGCCCAAACAGTTTTAAAACCGTTTGAAGGGAAAACGATCTCAACTCTAGATGCCCAAATGGTTTTAAAACCGTTTGGAGGGAAAACGGTCTCAACCCTTGATGCCCAAATGGTTTCAAAACCGTTTGGAGGGCAAATGGTTTAAAAACCATTTGGAGTTTGAGGGGTCAAAACCGTTTGGAGGTTCAATGCAACCAAAATTGTTTGAAGACCTAATGTGATGAAAGATCAATTAACCCCATGATTGTTAATGATGTATATCAAAGATAATTACAATAGTAGTACTTTTAAGGTACTAGGGTGATTAGTACCCTTAGAGGGGTTAACCTTTGATGCTTATGGAATCAATATCTCAATACACTATGCTAACCCTAAATGTATGTACTTCAATGAAGGGTTGACCTAATCTAATCAAGCTTGAAGTAATCAACATACTAGAGAAGATGAGAAAGTGAGGAATTCATACATGTATAATAATCATGTAGTGGTTAAGCCTCAACACTTTTAACATGAATAAAATATGTAATTAGGGTATGATCCTTGATAAAGAGATCATGAAACCCTAATCGAGAAGGTTGATGAGCCCTAACCCTAATTTAGGGCAATTCTAGGTGAAACCCTAATCTAGGGTAATGGTGTAACCCTAATCTAGGGTGATGATATGAGAAATCTCAATTCAGGGTAATATAATGAAAAACCCTAAGTTAAGAGGATGCTTCATGAAACCCTAATTTTGGGTAAAGTTACATGAAACCCTAATTTGAGGAAAAGTTATAAGGAATCTTAATTCAAGATAATGATGTGTGAAACCCTAATCTAGGGTGATGCCATGTGAAACCCTAATGCAGTGATGTGATGCGAAACTCTAATCTAGGGTGATGCTATGTAATGCAATATGAAACCCTAACCCTAATATAGGGTGAAGGTATGTGAAACCCTAATTTTCGGTTATAGTGCATGAAACCCTAATCTTGGGCAATCTGATGATAAACCATAACCCTAATTTTGGGTAATGGGATGAGTATCCCTAATTGACATGAATTGGGAAACCCTAACCCTAATGAAGGGTGATGATATGTAAGAGAAACCCTAATCAATAAGAAAGGGAAACCCTAACCCTAATGAAGGGTGATGATATGTAAGAGAGACCCTAATCGATAATAAAGGGAAACCCTAACCCTAATGAAGGGTGATGATATGTAAGAGAAACCCTAATCGATAAGAAAGGGAAACCCTAACCCTAATGAAGGGTGATGATATGTAAGAGACACCCTAATCGATACGAAAGGGAAACCCTAACCCTAATGAAGGGTGATGATATGTAAGAGAAACCCTAATCGATAAGAAAGGGAAACCCTAACACTAATGAAGGGTGATGATATGTAAGAGAAACCCTAATTGATAAGAAAGGGAAACCCTAATCCTAATGATGGGAAGGTTGTAATTCTTTTGTTGCATAAACCTTTTAAGGCATGTTATATACTCGAATAAAAGTATAAAGATGTAATGGCCTTGTGAGCTATGTATATAAGTTGTTACCTAGTGAGAGGTGATAAGATGTGCAATGGCCTTGAGAGCCATGTGAATAAGTTGTTACCTAGTGAGAGGTGACAAGATGTAATGGCCTTGTGAGCCATGTGATAATTTGTTGCCTAGTGAGAGGTGACAAGATACTTAATGGGCCTTGTGAGCCATGTGAGATGTTTGTGTAACAAGTATCCTGAATACCTTGGTCAGAAGACATAGAGATAATAGTTACCTAATAAGTGGTAACCATGTTTAGTGATGAACTAAGGGTTTGAATACCCAGATCCAGTAAACATGATGATGATGTTGTTGAGGGATGTGAATTCCTAGCAATAAGATAAGGGATTGAGATCCCAATGTTATATAAAGTTTTGAAAGGTACTTGATAGATGTATTATACTTTTCATTGTAGAATTTTTCATAATAATTCATGTTTGAAAACTTGACTGATACTAAAAGAATACAGTAATGTACTTAATTAATCAAGTGGAATCTTATCATGTAGTGCTCTGGTCATAGATGCATCAGCATTCGGATTTGCTGGATGGTGAAACAGGTTGCTCCGTGGCATAACTCGGAAGGCATATTTTTGAATATGCGGGGGTGATGGGCAAAAATATATGTACACCCTAATGGAGGAATTGGTGTGAGATAAACATTAAATCTCTCAATCCTTCATTATATGTGTCGGGATGGATGTATCACGAATCCACCAATGTCAGGATGGATGTATCATGAATATCATGATGATGGTTAATGTCGGATCTATGTGAGATAAACACGAGACCTATCGATTGTGAAGAGAGTGCATCCGCCGCTGTAGCTCTATAGTGAAGTTGCCAGTATACCCTAGAAAGCTATTTAGTAGAGACACAAGATGTCCTGCATGGGATCTCGTACTGACTGAGATAAGGGAGGTCATGGTAGCTGGCTCTTCCATTGACCTTGTATGGCACCGGCTTTGGGTTTCGCAATCGAAGGTTGGAGTATGAGAGGTATACCTCATCTCCTCAGGGCATAAGTGTGATTGTAAAAATGTAATCAACCGTATAGCATGTTTGCTTAAGGATTGAATACGGAAATCATCGGATGATGCTATATTTCTTTTATACATCCTTAGTGGATAGATGTTATTTATGTTTCTTTACATTTCTTGCAAAGCAGATAGATGATTTATAAACTCTACCATGAGTAGATACAATGTTCTCCTTAAGGAAGGAGATTATCTTATTCTATTCATATAATGATTAATACTGCCTGTTAATATAAAAGAACCTCTGCTCAGTTTATTACTATTAAACTACAATAATAATGTTTTTGGTGGAGAGTTATATCTCTTGCTGGGACTGGGTCTCACTCCGTTGGTCACCAACACTTTTTAGGTAGACGCGAAAGAAGAGGCAGAAACCCTATAGAAGGGGAAGAGCAGCAGTAGCAGCAACAGGGACAGCAGTGATATTCCAGGTGGAGGCACTGGCTGACATATTTTGTATAGAGAGTCATGTGTGTCGTCTCTGTACTCTCAGGTCCTCGGAGTTAGTAGTTAGTACTTTTAATGAATCGATCTGAGATTTTTGCTTGATGCCTCGATGTTCTTATGCTCCCTGTGTATAGTTTTAATAGAGCAGTTGATGCTTGTAATCCTCGAGAAGGGATGGTACATGATATGTAGTTATGATTCATGATGTAAATAAAATACATTGGTTCTTGATAAAAGAGTTTTCCTGTATTTGGATCTCTTTGTAAATGGTTTTAATTTTTAAGTGATTTTTAGTAATCTGTTGTTAATGATCGCTTCTACTTAGTTAATGACGTTTTTGTTCGAACGGTGTATCACAAATTAGTGGTATCAGAGCTTAAGGTTCGCTGAGTCTATAGAGACATAGGACTAAGGTGTTGAGTTTGTTCTAGTATCCTCTAGTATATCTTATAGTGACTTCTGCTCATGCAGAAGATAGAGTAAAGCTTAAAGGTGTCTGGACTACTGAAGGAGTACATTGCTAAAAGCAATGTTGCTGCACCAACATAAGGTGCAAGGGACTAGGCGAGAGAAGAACGACTGCCTGAGAACCCCCAAGATGATCCAACTATGATAAGGAATCCTTCTTTTGATATCACTGTTGGGCAAGTTAGGACAACAATGATGCGTATAGTGGACCATATATTAGCAATACAACCTAGATTACCAGTCCCCAATGATGAAGTTTTGGACTCCGATAGGATTCTTGATCAACATTTGCATGTCGAAGCAATAGAAAATGTTAAAAGAAATAGTTTACAACCCAAAATCAGGGTTTGCTATGGGTGTAGACAGCCTGGACATATCAAAAGAGATTGTACAAAAAAGGATAATGAGGAAAGAATTAAGAAAATACATATCCAAACTCAGGAAAGGAGGACTAGTAGTTTCAAAAAGGGGAAATTTTTGGTACCCCCGATACAACCAGTGTCTAGTGCACCAGGGAAATGGCTACCCAGAAAGGGTAAAGGACCTTTTAGATTATATCAAGAGAATAGAATATGTCACCAGTGCAGACAGGTAGGACATCTAGCAAGGGATTGTCCAGTTGGAAACACAATGATGACCCAACCGCTGAGGCAGAGTCAGCAAAAATCTCAAAGGCAGTGGTCTAGTAGTGGCATTTGAGGACATAGACAGATGTTATGAGTAGGTCCATATGCACTGAGCAATAGATCATGACATTGGAATCAGGCAATGACAAGATTCTATGAAATGAATCAGCCTGAGGCAATAAACAAACTGCAAGATGAGGTAGGTCAGATGAAATAGTTTCATTCTAATATATTATTTCATGATTCCATGTGTTAAATATAAGAAAGTAGTTATTTTTTAGCTTCCTTTGACTAGTCATATGAGGACATAAGGAAGATGAGGACTTATATTTTACTCAGCATTCCTTTAAATGCTTTATAATTTCTCTTATTTGTGTGAAAAAGGATGAGATATAGAAGTGATGCCTGAAGAAATCCAGGAATGTTAAATCATGTGTTTATAATGATATGAAAAGTAAGGAACATGATAGTAAATAAAGTGCATACGACCTAATCTCAGTACTTGTATACCCTGGCCAGGTATATAATTATTGGAGATAGGACAAGTATGGAACTCTTAGATTGTTATCTTTTTTATTACCCTGATCAAGTAATCACTTTGAGACAATCTAGTGAGCAAAAAGAAACTAGAAATATGGCATGGATATTTTTATCACATCCTAAGTACAATAAAATGGAATCTAAAATGATCTTAGATTAATCTGTGTGTATGAGGAAGTAAAAAGTATAATCCTCATTATAAAGAGAATGAGAACAAGGGAGATGATCCTTATCTAATAAAGCATGTGTGAAAATTAAAGATCTTTTCCCATGATGTGGAAATGGGAAATGTGATAAAATCACAAAATGTTCATAAACATGTTAGAAAATAACAAAGAAATGAGTAATGACATGTAATCATCCTTATAATTCCTATGATGATAGCAAGGAACCTAGGATGAAACAAGGGTAAATGACTCATGAACAGTTGAAAGTTCATGCTATAATTAGAGGATATGACAATCCCTTCTCTTTGATTAACAACCTTGGGTGATGATGGGGTGATAAGAAGAATATGTTTCTTTGTGTTCTTTCCTTCAGGGACATGGCAATCAAGTGGGTCTTATGACACTTGATGTGCATGATTTAAAAATGTTCAATTGATGGATACCTAGAAAAGTATCAGTTCGTCTTGGACTTTGGTTCCAAGACAAAGATATGTGTAATAATAATGTCCCAAATATGAAAGAAAGATCCTTTTATATGTATGGCTTTGGTAAAAACAATAGAGAGATGGGAATGATGAGAATGTAATGTGTTTTCGACACATGTGATGGATACCAAGGTAAGAGATTCTGGTATCTAAGAAGTATCAAATGATGTGGCAAAGTAAAAACATAACTCCTAATTAAGATGATTAATGGTGGTTACCTGGAATGGCTAAACTATGAAATTAATCTAATTACATAAAATAGTATGGACATCACATGTTAGGGGTTTATGCTCTGCATAAACATAATATCGATAAGAATGTACTAATTGAATGAACAATTGTACAATCATTGTGGGATAAGATTATCAAGCTAAAAATAATTATTTAGAACACCCCTTTCTAGATCTGTTGAGGTAACGTATACATAACATCTAGAGATACCTCTAAGATAAATTTTTAATTGATAAGTAACCTCCCCTTATGAAAAGAGTATGTACAACTAATGAGATAGTTGGTACAAGTAGTAAGAAAATTTAGTGTTGTGTCAGTAGATTAGATGGCACAACAGATGTATGATAAGACTTGTAGTCCCGAGTGGGTGACAAAACAAAACTATGGTCTTTCCTTGAAAGTGAAATGCTAAACTAAATAAGGAGTATGGGAGACTCCCCATAATCAGGACTCTTGTCACAATAAAATTGAAAGTTGAGAAAGGTGACAGATCAATGAGGTTTGATACCTTGAGTTAAATAGGTTATGTATAATGTTTCTCTAACTAAGAAAAGTTTTATTTGACACAGAGTTGACTCTACAGTCAATAATGAAAAAGATAGTGGAGTATGTGTCTTGTATGACAGATTCTATGATAACCCTGTATGGAATAACTTTGTGTTGATCAAAGTTCTATGGTATCTCCATGACATTGAGATGGTATGTGGAGACTTGATGGTATGATGAATGAATAATATTTGTCTCCTTTTTACCTGGGATTTCGGGGACAAAATCCCTGTTAGGGGTGGATAATGTGTAACATCCCTGACCTAGGTTATGCTTAAACCCTAGATGTTTTGTTTAAGAAAGATAATTATATGCTTGCTATTATCTTTTGAAAAGTAATTAAGGCTCAAGAGGAACTTATGTTTCAATTTTAGTCCTTTTTGAATAATGTTGAAAACAATGTTTTGCCATTTTGGACTAAAGTGCAAATTACCCAAGTTGAGGGGTTAACTTCCAAATGTTACATGATAAAATGTTCCTCAAGTGTTGAAGCATCATAAGAATGAAAATGATGTATAGGTATGGTTTTTGGAAGCCTGAGAACCAAGAAAGAGCTTATTAAGGAATGTTTGTGCATTAAAACCTAGTTTTGGTGTAATGTGCAATTTACCCAAAACCAAGGGTTCAATATGAAAAATACCACTTCTAGAGAGTCCCTAATGTTTCTTGGTATCAATTAGAGACAAGAAAATCAGAGGGGCATCTCATTTGAATGTCTTTGGGGGAGAGAGAATCTTGATATTAAAATAATCAAGATTTAAGCATAATTGAAACCCTAATTCAATTTAATGCAAAAATAAATATATTAATGGAAGTTCCCTTCAACCAAAAATGTGATGGTTGAATTTATATAAGTATGGAAGTCCTTGTGCCTTGCAATGGCACCGAAATATCTAAAGTGAGTGGAGAGCCCACTCACATTAGTTAAAGAAAAAGCAATATCCACTAATTTTTGGATATTATTATTAAATTGATTAAGGTGCTTAATTGTTTTCTTTTAATTCATGAATAAAGAAAAGGATTTCGAAGGGGATGATTATGGCTTTGTATGCAAGGAAGTGAGGGGATAAGTGTCACTAATTTAGGGAATTGAAGGATTTTTATAACACTTTCTCGCTCTTGAATTTCCCATATATACACTCCATTCTTTCACCCACATGAAAGGCTTTTTTCGACTCTTCTTTCTTTCCTTGCTTTGGCCAAACACAAGGGATATTATGAGCAATAGAAGGACGTACCCCAACCTGTATGTGAGCTCCTTAATCATACTCAACCTTTATTGCATGGTGGAAATCAAAATTCAATGCTTATTTTCTTCTTTTCTCCATTCAATCTTCAACTTTAGCCATTCTTTTCACTTAAAGACTTGAGGACGGACCTTGGGAAGTTGAGAAAGCTTCATTCACCATTAAATACGTGAATCGGTAAGCTTGGATTCACTTTGAAGGTGGGTTATATAACTTGAACCCTTAAATATCATTATTGATTTCATTTCTTCATCATATGTTGATTCCTTTTTCTTTCCCGAATTTCCTTTTGATTAATTGTTGAAATCATCACAAAGATCACAGAAAATTTCGAAGGTTTGAAGCTTGAAGATGATTATGTCATCTTAGCACACACCTCAAGAAATATCAGGTTCAAACAGTTTCAACTTGAGACCAATCAGTCTCAAGACCGATTGAAACCAAACGATCTCAAGACCATTTGGGTGCAAACGGTCTCAAGACCGTTTGGAGATATTTGGATGTTGATCCAATGATTCTAATTGATTGAATCATAATAGGTTCAGTGATGGATAATCCACAAATTACAAACTCTAATCGGGTTGAAGTGTTGAAACCCTAATTGAATTGA
The DNA here is from genome assembly GCA_963693085.1 of Alisma plantago-aquatica. Classification (NCBI taxonomy): domain Eukaryota; kingdom Viridiplantae; phylum Streptophyta; class Magnoliopsida; order Alismatales; family Alismataceae; genus Alisma; species Alisma plantago-aquatica. Next base: position 928,474,041 of record OY856411.1, on the reverse strand, counting down.
ATCAATTTCATGGTTGATGGTCCAAACGGTCTCAAGATCGTTTGGAGGTCAAGGGTTGTGATGGATGGTTGGAGATCCAAGGGTTATAATTTGATGTACTCTCAATGGTCCAATTCATGAAGGATTCAATGGAGCATAACCTAATTGATTGGTTTAAGAAAACCCTAGATGATCCTTTCGGTTTCAAGGTAGTTTGGACCAAACGGTCTTGAGACCATTTGAGTCCAAAAGGTCTTGAAACCATTTGGAATCAAACAGTCTTCAAACCATTTGAGATCAAACGATCTCAAACTGTTTGTAGGTCCAATCGATTTCAAGGTTGATTTATCCAATCGGTTTCAAATGTTGATGGGTCCAATCAGTTTCAATGTACATGTGATCAAATGGTTTCAAGGGTTGAGTGCCCAAATGGTTTCAAAACCGTTTGGAGGGCAAACAATCTCAACCTTAGATGCCCAAACAGTTTCAAAACCGTTTGGAGGGCAAACAGTTTCAAAACCGTTGGGAGGTTGAGGGGTTAAAATCGTTTGTAGGTTCAATGCAACCAAAATTGTTTGAAGATCTAATGTGATGAAAGATCAATTAACCCCATGATTATTAATGATGTATATCAAAGATAATTACAATGGTTGTACCTTTAAGGTGCTAGGGTGATTAGTACCCTTAGAGGGGTTAACCTTTGATGATGTCTCAATACACTATGCTAACCCTAAATGTATGTACTTGAATGAAGGGTTGACCTAATCTAATCAAGCTTGAAGTCATCAACATCCTAGAGAGGATGAGAGAGAGTAATTCATACATGTATAATAATCATGTAGTGGTTAAGCCTCAACACTTTTAACATGAATAAAATATGTAATTAGGGTATGATCCTTGATAAAGAGATCATGAAACCCTAATCAAGAAGGTTGATGAGCCCTAACCCTAATTTAGGGCAATGCTAGGTGAAACCCTAATCTAGGGTAATGGTGTAACCCTAATCTAGGGTGATGATATGAGAAATCCCAATTTAGGGTAATATAATGAAAAACCTTAATTTAAGAGGATGCTTCGTGAAACCCTAATTTCAGGTAAAGTTACATGAAACCCTAATTTGGGGAAAAGTTATAAGGAACCTTAATTCAAGATAATTATGTGTGAAACCCTAATCTAGGGTGATGCCATGTGAAACCCTAATGCAGTGATGTGATGTGAAACTCTAATCCAGGGTAATGCTATATGAAACCCTAACCAAAATATAGAGTGAAGGTATGTGAAACCCTATTTTTCGGTTATGGTGCATGAAACCCTAATCTTGGGAAATATAATGATAAACCATAACCCTAATTTTGGGTAATGGGATGAGTATCCCTAATTGACATGAATTGGGAAACCCTAACCCTAATGAAGGGTGATGATATGTAAGAGAAACCCTAATCGATAAGAAAGGGAAACCCTAACCCTAATGAAGGGTGATGATATGTAAGAGAGACCCTAATTGATAAGAAAGGGAAACCCTAACCCTAATGAAGGATGATGATATGTAAGAGAAACCCTAATCGATAAGAAAGGGAAACCCTAACCCTAATGAAGGGTGATGATATGTAAGAGACACCCTAATCGATAAGAAAGGGAAACCCTAACCCTAATGAAGGGTGATGATATGTAAGAGAAACCCTAATCGATAAGAAAGGGAAACCCTAACCCTAATGAAGGGTGATGATATGTAAGAGAAACCCTAATTGATAAGAAAGGGAAACCCTAACCCTAATGATGGGAAGGTTGTAATTCTTTTGTTGCATAAACTTTGTAAGTCATATTATATACTTGAATAAAAGTATAAAGATGTAATGGCCTTGTGAGCAATGTGAATAAGTTTTTACCTAGTGATAGGTGACAAGATGTGTAATGGCCTTGAGAGCCATGTGAATAAGATGTTACCTAGTGAGAGGTGACAAGATGTAATGGCCTTGTGAGCCATGTGATAATTTGTTTCCTAGTGAGAGGTGACAAGATACTTAATGGGCCTTGTGAGCCATGTGAGATGTTTATGTAACAAGTATCCTGAATACCTTGGTCAAAAGACCCAGAGGTAATAGTTACCTAATAAGTGGTAACCATGTTCGGTGATGAACTACGGGTTTGAATACCCAGATCCAGTAAACATGATGATGATGTTGTCGAGGGATGTGAATTCCTAGAAATGAGATAAGGGATTGAGATCCCAATGTTATATAAAGTTCTGAAAGGTACTTGATATATGTATTATACTTTTTGTTGTAGCATTTGTCATAATAATTCATGTTTGAAAACTTGACTGATGCTAAAAGAATACAGTAATGTACTTAATTAATGAAGTGGAATCTTATCATGTAGTGCATTGGACATAGATCCATCAGCGTTAGGATTTTTTGGATGGTGAAACGGGTTGCTCCGCGGCATAACCCGGAAGGCATATTTTTGAATATGTGGGGGTGATGGGCGAAAATATCTGCACGCCCTAATGGAGGAATTGGTGTGAGATAAACATTAAATCTCTCAATCCTTCATTTTATGTGTTGGGATGGATGTATCACGAATCCCCCGATGTCAGGATGGATGTATCACAAATCTCCCGATGATGTTTAATGCCAGATCAATGTGAGATAAACACGAGATCTCTTGATTGCAAAGAGAGTGCAGCCGCCGCTGTAGCTCTATAGTGAAGTTGCCAGTATACCCTGGAAAGCTATTTAGCAGAGACATAAGATGTCCTGCATGGGATCTCGTACTGACCGAGATAAGGGAGGTCATGGTAGTCGGCTCTTCCATTGACCTTGTATGGCACCGGCTTTGGGTTTCGCAACCGAAGGTTGGAGTATAAGTGGTATACCTCATCTCCTCAGGGCATAAGTGTGATTGTAAAAATGTAATCAGCTGTATAGCATGTTTGCTTAAGGATTGAATACGGAAATCATCGACTGATGCTATATTTCTTTTATACATCCTTAGTGGATAGATGTTATTTATGTTTCTTTACATTTCTTGCAAAGCAGATAGATGATTTATAAACTCTACCATGGGTAGATACAATGTTCTCCTTAAGGAAGGAGATTATCTTATTATGTTCATATAATGATTAATATTGCCTATTAATATAAAAGAACCTCTGCTCAGTTTATTACTATTAAACTACAATAATAATGTTTTTGGCAGAGAATTATATCTCTCGTTGGGACTGGGTCTCACTCCGTTGGTCACCAACACTTGTTAGGTAGACATGGAAGAAGAGGCAGAAACCCTATAGTAGGGGAAGAGCAGCAGCAGCAACAACAGGGACATCTGTGATATTCCAGGTGGAGGCACTGGCTGTCATATTTTGTATAGAGAGTCCTATGTGTCATATCTGTACTCTGAGGTCCTCAGAGTTAGTAGTTAGTACTTTTAATGAATCGATCTGATATTTTGGCTTGATGCCTCGAGGTTCTTATGATGCCTATGTATAGTTTTAACAGAGCAGTTGATGCTTGTAATCCTCAAGAAGGGATGGTACAGAATATGTACTTATGAACCAAGATGTAAATAAAATACATTGGTTCTTGATAAAAGAGTTTTCCTGTGTTTCGATCTCTTTGTAAATGGTTTTAATTTCACTAGTAAAAATTGGGCCATTATTCATGAGTGAGTCCTGTCACAAACCCCTCTCTACAGGCCCTCACAAATAGGGACAGTTGTGAGTCTGGCCCTCACAAATGGTCCGTGAAGAGAACTCATGTGACAAATACCAGTGGCCCTCACGAATACAATTGTCATGGACCAACTGACCCTCAAGAATGTTATATTGAGGGACTATTTAGCCTTCATAAATACATTTTTGAGGGACTATTTAGCCTTCATAAAAACATTATTGAGGGCATGTTTAGTTCTCATAAATACATTTTTGAGGGACTTGATGGTCCTGTAGAATATATTTTTGAAGGGCTAATGCCTTCATTAAAATTAGTTTTGAGGGGCTATGTGGTCATCATCAATGCAATTTTGATGGTCAATCTGGATCTCAACACTACATTTTTGAGGGACTAAAGACCTTCATCAATATATTTATGAGGGACTATAGTAAATGATTTGGTTATTGATTATTGATTGATTTATTGAATGTTAATTAATTGTTACTATAGTGGATATCAAATTTTAAATGTAAACTTTGTGTATATAACCTCAAGCAATATTTTATAATATTCACATGACATCATAAGAAGATTCAACACCGAAATGACACATAAAAATGTTAAATCACCTCAAAACCAATTTCTATTATTGAAGAAAAATATTATCCATACATTGTGTGCTCAAAGTTGATATAAATAAAGAATACACATGGTTCTAAAATTTGAGATTGATGACAATCAACATATCATGCTAGAAACTCTTAAGATCTATAATGTCTCCATATTCCTTCAAATGGTGTGGTAATCTTCATCAATGTCAGGCCTCATACGGTTAGGTACTTGAGTATTCTTCTCCTAAAAATGACAAATCATTATATTAATAGAATTTAAAGTTTATAAATAAATCATAGTACAACAAACAACTTACCCTTATATTTTGATTTTGTTCTACTCCAAGGTGCATTGTCGGTCGAAATCCATCATTAAAAGTAATTCTACCCTATCAATATAAATACAAAAAAGAATCAGAGTGAGTGCGAAGTAGAGATAAATGTAAGTGAACCAACATAGCAGCAACATGCACCCGTAAATTAAAATTATGGTTGAACTCAGTAAATAGTACATAATTATAAAAAACTCAGTGGATTATATGCACCTTTTTTACGGATTCAAAAAGGTATTGAACAAAAGTGGTTACAAATATTGTTACATAATCAAAATTACATCTCTTGACATAACTTATCAACCCTATTTTACTTAATCTCAAGATATACCCTCTCTAGGGTTTTGTCCCTTAGGTGGACTCATACCACCTTCCTAATCATGGGCTTGGTTCCATGTTGGCCTTCCCAATCATGAGCATGACCCTGTAGGCCTTCCAAATCATGGACTTGATCATAGTCATCTCAAAGACTTTCTTTCTCATTCCATACCTCTAGAGTTAGTATGAGGGGTTCAAGAAAAACACTTCTTTATACAATGTGATACTCATATGGGATTTTATAGATTGCAAAAAATAAATAAACATCCAATAGTTTAATTTTATAGATTAATCTTTATCCATCAAAGTCATTTACACACTTATGATCATTAAAACTAAGAAATTTCAGTTTCAATTCTTTTAACACATAGGTAGAAACTATAGGAACTTTTGGAATTTGGGGTACATTTAGTTCTTGAATCTAGTTTTATTGAATTTCTTGCATTCTGTTTTTGGTCAGTCTAACTTGTGTGGTTGTTTTTGTATTTTTCCTTTGTGTCTGTACAATTGTTTCTATCTTCAGAAAAAGATAGATCAAAAAGATGAAATAAACTATACAGAAGATAGGTACAATCGAATAAAGAATGGGCAAGGCTTCTCAGCTTAACAGAAAAACATAAGCCATTCTGCAAAATGATCTTTAGGAGGGTGTATGCAGATAGAGACTTCTCATGAAACGAACAAGAGGCTCAAAGCAACCAGAGTGTACCATCACCTCAAAAGCAAGGAAATAATAAAAAGAAACTCAGACCAGGACAGCCCAGAAAAAAAATGAACATCCTTCACCTTCTCATAAAACTCATGCCATCAAAAGTCAATAGGGAAACCACTCCTTCATATCATGGGCCGAAAAAGGACTCTCAGGTCAACCTATACTAGGCTGGATAAGAATCCTATATATATCATGATGTCGCATCAGATCATTGTAGACGGTCTTTTATATATTCTTCTTTCAGAATTATGTTTTAGATAAATATTTCACATGATAAAAATTGTATGAAATGAAAAGCAGATATTACTTTGTCATTTTTCTAATTATCTAATAAAAATGGAAGCTGCCTTGGGAGGATCTTTTTGTGTAATCGCCCTGAAAAAAGAGAGGCCCTCTTTTTTTGTTAGATTCATTTGAAATTTACTAAAACATGGATGAAGTAAATGGCTTATAGGGTTTATCTGTGACAATGGAGGAGCTGACATGGAAATGTAGGAGAAGTCCATCAGATTGAGAGTAGTTTACAGTTTGAATGATTTATTGTATTTTTAGGAAAGCTAAAATATTTCAGTAAACAAGTTATATATTTTTCATTCTTCTAGCTCATACATTAAAGTATCGTTCAACTTCTTGTAGGATCCGGTCCTATGCAGTATCACTGTTGGTGCTTCCCATTTTGAAAGATGTGCTCTTTGGGTTCAAGTTCTTTATTATCCCTATTATGGGATAGGCATGGGAGATTATGATGCAAATTATGATGATGACTTGGCTAGGCAAAGGCGTAACAAAAAGCCCGAGCTTGGAGTATCGGTGATTTTAAGGTGTCAACCTTACAAGATTCCTTTAACCGAGTTCCTATTACCCCATAAATGTTCTCCTGTGGACAAGTCTCCTATTGTGTATAACATCATACCAGAAACAACAAGGAACCCCTCACGAAGAAGGAACACTCTTTGCAACAACACCAATCCCAAAAGCCACAAACTCATAAGGACAACAACCAACCCAAAAACAGAACAACCCAAGAGGGATATGGAAATCTTGTTGAACAACCCAAAAACAGAACAACTTAATTCATTAGGTACTATAATGGTTTTCTTTTTAATGATGGCCATATCCTTGACATGGTTTTTAGAAGAAGAAAAAAATGTTGTCTTGGTGGTCCGTGTCTTATGCTCAATCCTCTAGATTATAAGCCATTTTGCTTGATGGATTTGTTTATTTCCAATAAAAGTATAACGGCTCAAGAAATAGCAACAAGAAAACATGGATTTAACAGCTACTTGTTTTTGTAGGTGAATATAGGACTCAAGGTCAACCATTTGAATTTGAGTAAAATGACTGGTCATTTGGTAAGTAAATTTCCAGAGCATCCATAGAAAAAAACAAACTATGAACACTTCATATCCCTCCATAATTTTACCAAAATATTCTGTATATTTCTGCGTCCAATATATGTACTCCAGTTTCAGAAATCAGAAATGTTTATGCTAGTATCTGCTGTTATATTGTCCAGAATGGTGCTTTCATCGATATACTCTATCAAGAGCTTGTCATCAGGATAATTCAATTATTAATTAACTGAACGATATTTGCTATTGTTATATGAAATCTAAACAATCATATTAGTGATATTTTTACACGACGATATCTGAAACTAAATTTCCAGAAGGGATAAAGAAATATTGGTGCCAGTTTCACTTACCTTCTACAATCTATTTAACAATATTTGATAAGAAAAGGCAGTGAAAACCGCAGCACATGGTTACCGGAGGGAGTTTTGTTTCTAAACAAAATTTACTAATAAAATTGTCATAAATATTGACATTTATTTGGAGAGGGAAACAATGAATTTTTTCTTTCTGAGCAGAGTTAAACAAAGACATAGAAGGCTCACTTCTTAAGAAAAATTAAAATTTGCCAAAAAAGTCAAAAGGAGACTTATTTCGAATTATCACTATATGCTTCCACATGTAAACATATCTTGCAAATGGCATAGTCTTCAGAAGGTATGCCAATCGAAGAACTAAGGTATCGAAACATTAATATGACAACACATCACCTGCAAGACTGGCTGCATATTCATCATGTGGCTGCTCCTCAGCAAATATGAATTCCATATTCCCAATATCTTGAAGTTCTTTAAATATCCACTCTTGTGGTGTGGCTAGACGCAATAGCTTGATGTATTGGTAAACCATGCCGATGATATCATAAATCTTCCAGATGATGAACCAAAAAAACATAGAAAAAGATATATAACAATCAATATATAAAAGAAAAGGTTGCTAGGACCCAAATGCCCCTGCCATCTTCAAAGAGTTTAAAGTAAATACGATTAGAAAGTTATACAACAATTAAACTACATATAAGTTCGTCAGATATATTACCTTTTCTAACCCAGAGTCTGTTAAAAGAATTGACATAACAAATATATATGCAACAGAAGAACGATGAGTTCCATCCTCACCAACTCCTACAGATAATGTAGAAGTCCATCCCTTCTCTTTAAGTAAAGAAAGCAAGCTTCCCTTACCCTCTGAAACACCAAGAGATCTATATTAATCTCAAAAGCCTATGTCCTAAACAATTAACACATCAGACGTAGAAGCAAACATCTAGGCGCAATTGCATAGTCATACAAAGGTCAATTCATTATTAAAGAAATGGTTGTGCAAGGACTTCATGAATCATTCACTTTATAAAAATGGTAAAAGAAAAGAGGGGAAAGGACCATCTAGATGATTTAGAATATAACGAGAGACATTATACAAAAATTGTGATGATTGTTAGAGTAAATATCTACCATATGGAAAGAGATTTGTCATCCATTTTAAATTTTGGAAATTATGAAAATGAAATAGAATGGCCCAAACTGGACATTTTTACAAACCAAAGCTTGCCATTACATCTAGGAATTCTAAATTATAATTTGAGTTGCAAAAAGAACGTAAATGTGTCACATCTAAATCTTACAAGTTACAAACAAGTGAAAAGAAAGAACAAGCAGGTAATGTTTCGGTATAACATGATCGCAAGTCAAAACAAAGAACAACCAGTACACCATAGCAAGTATCAACACAAAAGAATAACAAAATTTAAAATAAAAAAAGTAGATAGGCTGACCATGCCCCAGGAGGTGTGCTAAGTAGTCTTCTGGTTTCTTCAAGTACTCGTCATGGAGACAGGGCAAAGTCCAAGTTAAGTCTAAAACATGTACATCTCTTACAGCCTCTATTCTATATAGTTTACCAGGTTTCCAGATTGGCATATCTGCTAGACCTTGTATTTGTAATTGGTGGTCATTAGCTTCTTGTTTTCCATCCCTAACATTACTGAAAAAACCAATGACCCAATCTTCAAGTACATCAAGTGGCTCTGCAAAAGGCACACTACGTTAGTGGGAAAGAAAGGGACACTGTCAAAAAGAGGATGCACTCGATAAAAGATCAAAGATTGTTTTGAGCAGATGCTTCCCCTTGAAGGTAAAAAGAAATAGTTCCAAGTTCCAACCTCCCCCGATAACCACTAGCTTCATCATGCCACCATAATAATTTTTCCTATACAATTTGAAGATTTCATCCCGCATATTAACCCCGCTCTCCATGGCATCAGTCAAGCTTTTTTTATTTCCTTTCAAAAAAAGAGGGAGGCACTTAGTTAAATGGAACACAAAAGTAAAAATTGAGATATGGTAGATGAGAAGACAGAAGTTCCACGGGGATATAGGTGAGCAATGGTAATAAATAATTATAAACCACAAAAAACAACAGAATAAATCGTGATGGCAAAAGTTGACTGACTATTCTTGTTTTGAAAACACATTGGAAGTTAGTATCTTAAGAAGATATATGAAGCAGTAGTAGCAGGTTCCAAGAAGTCTAAACTGATTTGCTTTACAAGTCAAAAGCATACCCCAAAAGAACCCATTGAAAGGATGATTTGGAGGAGCTGTATGGCATTGAAGTTGTGCAAGACATAAACTATCACTCTGCAACACCTGATTGAATTCTTCAATAGCAAACAAGAAACCAAAGCTCAATAGGTAGAACAGTCCAAAAAATATAACTTTCCAATTAAAGTTATAAACTAACCTTACACAATTATACCTAAATCAACTGCTAGTACCTCTCTGTCCATAGCTTCAGCTTTCACAAGCGGTGAAATAAAGAACTGAGAAAACCTATGAAGAGACAAAACAATCACCAAGAAAGCCAATGGCTTTTAAAAGGAGAAAAAGAGTCAAATTCCATTATAAATAGTATACAAAAAAGGTTACATCTTGAAATTTAATACTTCAGACAAATACCCTCAGCCTCTTTTTTTTCCCTATACAAGATTTCTGAGTGAAGGTGTTAGAACCATCCATCCTAATTATAGATCCCAAATGGAAGAAGAGAAAGAGCCCAAACACCTTCATAGGAGATGACCACTACCATAAGGTCTCAGGGCTTCTATCTAAAGATAATATGTATTCGACTATTCGTCTAAATCACAACCCATAAGAGGTATCAGGGATAAAGTTCACAATAGTCGGCCCCACACAAGTAGACAATATGGTCTCTTTGCAATAATTCCACAGAAGAGAAACTGCATATCACCTTTAATAAAACAAAGTATTGCCTAGAAGATAGCCAAACATGTTTTATATAGCATCGAATGCAAGATGCAGGCATGTCGGAAGGACTTTGACACTTCTTCCAAGGGGTCTTGAAAGAGATATGTTATTTATGTGTTATTTATGTGGTTTACTTGGGTTTTATCCCATTCTGCTCACTTCTAAAAGTTGGGCTATTTTCTTGTCCTATAAAAGAGAACCCATGGTAAACCTTTTGGATCATCTAATACAATTCTTCTCCTTATTCTATATGGTATCAAGAGTTGTTCTGGTCCTTTGCAAGTTCCCAACCTAACCCTGCCCTCTATGACCTACCCCCCCCCCACCAAAACCCTCTTCCCCTCCCACCCGTCGCTGTTGCCCCCCCCTCGCGTTCCGCCGGCTCTGCCCCCTTCTCATCCTAGCTGCCGCCACTGCCCCCTCCCCCGCTCGTCAGCTCCCCCTCTCTCTTCAAGCCGCCATCGACAGCCCCCTGTTGCCGCCCTCTCTTTCCCTAAAACCCCCACCGCCACCCACACTCTCCTCCCGCCCCTCCCTCCCTTCATTGTGGCTACGTGACAATCCCACCCACCGTCTGCTTCCTTTCACCTCCTTCCCACTCCATCTTCCACCATCCATCCCATCTAACCCCCTCCACCTACTAAATCTCCTCTTCTACATTGTCTTCATTTTCTGGATATCCTTCATCATAGCACGTTGAGAGTCTCCGGAATATTTGGCTTCTTCTGCCTACACCTCATAATGTGGTATTAAGTCTCTTCATGACGGCGTAGGTTATTCTATCATCCTTTCTGTTCATAGCGGGTTCCCTATGATCTAATGTGTCAGATCTACAACTGCCCTCTGCTGCTCCATAATGGGTTTCTTCGAATCTACTGATCCCTATTTGTGGTTTCTTCTGCTGCTACACCTACGTTCTTCTGGTACTGCTCCAGTCCTGTTCTCCATGGCATTCGTTGATCCCCCTCATTCCTTGTGTGTTACCACAGTAAAACTTGATGGCTCCAATTATCATCTCTAGTCGGCGTCTTTCATCCTGTATATCAAAGCACAAGGTCGCTATTCTCATATCACCACCGACCCCCTAATTGCTACGGCGGATGAGAAATCTGAGCAAGCTTATGCACAATGGACTAAAAATGACTCAGGTGTTATGTCTTGGATACACAAATAGCACCAAGCCAAGGATCAGCAAGTTTTTCCTAAACACACTTTGCACTCAACTACACCCTACCAAGCATAGCCTAAGAGAGGAAGAACATAGTTTTTTGAATCAGACTATTTGTTAGCTTTTAAAGATATGGGGCAGTTTTCCCACACACAAACCACCAAATATGTGGCTCCAGAATCTGCCTATCTATGACTCATTCAATTTCCTCGAAATCTTCGATAAGAGAAGAAAACTTAGCAAACTCAATGATCATTATGTGACGCTCCTTTATGATAGGAAAGCAGCGTTTGATAGATTTAATCTGTTCAACTAAGATTTCCATATCCCTATGTGAAGCAACCTTAAGTAAATCAACATTCGACAAGTTAGCATTATAGTACCCAAAAATAGAACAACCCAAAAACAGAACCCCTCACTCGTCTTTTGTTATTTGTGCCTGACTCAACAACATTTCTTTGAATAGGTGTGTTTGCATGTGTTACATATGGCCATACCATCTCACATGGGCCCCACACCACCTCAATACTCTTCGCCCCCACTTTGTTCATGATATAGTCATTTCTCAAGTGATCTTTCCTTATCTTCCCACACATCTGCCTTATATGCAATTCACAAACCATATAGCTATTTTTTTTTCTTGTAGCTTGCTACTTGTAAGATTTTTAGATGCCAAACTGGAAGCACACCAACTCTAGATTAGCAAGTCATGAGTACTCAATGTCACAATGTCAGATTAAATATATCTCTTTAAGTCTTCATTTTCTCATAATAGAGTGTGCGCTTTTACACAAAGCAACATATTGCATAATTTCAACTTCTACATCCGCATTATAAATCTTATTTTTAGAACATTACAAGAAAGTCATTCACATTTTTGGTTAATATTGAAGTTTCTCCTTATTATCTCTCCTCGAGTTAATTTAGGTTTATACCTCCCATTTATTGTCTAAATCGTTAACATCCAATTATTCACCATGAAGTATAATAATTAAAATGTACATGAAGGTAAGAAATGTGCTCGGCAGAGTTTTCATATATGAATAACGGATAAAATCATAAATGGGAAACATAAATAAACACATTTAGATATACTTATTCCAGAATAATTTTACCTTCAATTCTACAGGAGTCATGTTGAGGATAACAGAAGCCTTTAGTTCTTTCTTTAAAAACCGCCTCGCCAATCTTGCATTGTGTTGTGAATACAATTTAGGTCGATACAATTTATTAACTGCGTCAGATATTAATTCACAATTTCACATATTCAAAGTGTAGATTTTATTTGATGAAAATACAAAGAGAACAAGGGAGCATCATTACTAAATAATACAAGTGAAAGGCATGAGAGGAAAATTGCAATTTGTTTTGACAGATCATAGACTAAAAATTCACAATGCTTCACTGTTAATTGAATACGCTATTGAATTGCAACCTACCTCTACTTCAACTCCATATGTTGTTTGCACACACACTTATGGGCCACCCACTTCATACTCTAAGAGCTTCCCTGAAGCTACTCCAGATGCAATGATGTGTGGAGAGATAGTCGGCGTCGAGCTTGCGAGGGCGTCGGAGTGCCGTCTGAGGGCTTGCGCGTAGAGCAACGGCTGCCCACCCTTGTAAGGGTACACGCCTCAGTCAGCCTGGGCAGACTTTTCAGGCAATTGAAGTGAAGGAGTAGTATGTCTGTTTAGTTGAATCAAGGCATGTTGTTGTATGATCAACAATTTTAGCGAGTGAGAAACATTTGATGACCCTATTGCAAACTGCAACCCAGAAAAGTCTCATCGAGAAATGCCTCCTGAAATTCACCTTCACGGCGGCAGGGGACATGTTGGGGTGAGTAGGATAGTAAGCAGTCACCTTTTGGGGGACGATTTCTAATGCACAAAAGGTTTTAGAGAGGGGAGGAGGCATTGATCAGGAAGAGCATCAATCGTCGGGGCGGGGCGGCTAGAATTAATGATAAAGAGAGAGCAGTCCTTATGCCGAAGACGAAGAAGGTGGAGTTGGCGTTCCCTGGAATCCTCTGGCAGTCCGTCTTCATGAGGTAGTGGTCCTCGCCTTTCTTCTTCTGCACGGCACACCCGTACCTGACGCGCGACCTCTCGGCCCTCTCGGCTTTCACCTCCTTCCGGAGCAACACCTCCAGGGACACCGGATCCCGGCGGTCCCTCCGCCGTACTTCGACAACCATCAATATATGATCAAAATCTCCCTTTCCCCCCTTGCCGCTGCTAATCGCCGCTGCTTGAAACCCTCTCCTCTCCTCTCCCCTTCTTGAAGTCGGAGGAGTCTGTGTCCCGCCGACCGAAATCATGTCTCCACAGTCCCAGTTGTGCAATCCCCCTCATGCCTGGTCTTCACTGAAAAAGGGGGAGAGAGGGAGGGGCAACCTACTAAAAACGCGCAGTCCCCACTATGGAGTGACGAGCTTGCGAGGGCGTCGGAGTGACGTCTGAGGGCTTGCGCGTAGAGCAACAGAGGGCGGAGAGGGGAGGATTTTCGTGGAGAGGGGAGGACCGGCCGGACGTGCACGGCGTGAGAGGGGGAAGCACGGAGCGACGAATTGGTTCTCACATGGAGGAACGAGGGGGTAGGGTTTTTTATTTTTTTATTTTGATTTACAAATATTGTGTTTTAGAATGGAGGGAAGGGTTATGAGATGGAGGGAAACATTTGACATGGCATTTTTCACGGAGTGATTAGTGAGTAATGTATTTTTGAGGGATTAGTGTTCACATAAAAGGTCTAAGGATGTTAAAAACACGGTTGAGGGATTTGGTCCCATATTTGAAGGATGAGCCCTCACAAATAGACATCATTATTCACGATTTTTGGTTCCTCACAAATGTTCTTCAACAAAGGCCAAATTTTTTGTAGTGTTTTTAAGTGATTTTCAGTAATCCACTGTTAATGATCACTTCCACTTAGTTAATGACATTTTATTCGAACGGTGTATCACAAGGGTGGTGATATCAACAAACAAATTTGAAAAATAAGATGGAGGATAGTTATATAATTTATTAGACAAAATCCCACTCCTATATATGAGAGGGGAACACTTACATGATAAGCTAATAATTCTAGTAGTAAAAAATAATGAGTTGATTGAAAATAAAGAGGAAAAGAAAATACCAAGACTAATCCACATGAAAATAATGGTGGAAGACATTCATAGCTATTGGACATTCCTAAAAAAGTTAATTATTAGATATTGGGGATTTCATGATTCATTTCAACATAAGAAAAAGTTAATATGTTAGCTAGGTGTAATGAATGGGATTCGAGAGGGGATCCACTCTTTATTTATAGAGAAATGAAGACCATATAAATACAAATATAATAAAATGTATAAATGAAGGGAGTATTTCATTTCATCAATGTATCATACATAAAGCATGATAATCACTATGCAATGTAAAATTTAACCATTACATCTTATCACAAAATTTACATAATCCTTCAACAATAGGGTGGAATATGTAGAAGATAAATATACAATAATCTATATAAATGACACATTGTAGAGGGAAACATGGACATCCAAAGCTATCCTTAAATATCATATTCATGTACAATCTCCTCCTGAATCATCATCCTATAAGTTACCTATATTTGGGTGGTTTGGGTACAACACCTAGAAGAGGGGAGACAAAAGAAATGACATGCGTCAGTGAAAAATGATGGGCATTACAAGAACATTTAAACATCATAAGGATTTTAAGTACAAAATGGGTGTTCCAATAAAATAGGGGACGTATGAATTGACGTAAGATCAATATAAAGTTCATCAAAAGAATAAGGCATTACTTTTCATCAGAGCAAATTTTGACATTAAGGGTCTTGCCATTAACATTATTCATAACATATATCTTTGCATGTAGTTATATGGTAGACTAGAGATACTGTGCAGTAGGACCAAGAACTATAAGATCATTGGCTAAAATTTGGGTGGAAAGGTGAACTGTGGTGAAAAAGATGCGTCTGCATATTTATAAAGAGGTGGAAAGGAACATCCTGATAGAAAAATCACAATTAAAATATATGGTTATCCATGAGCATCTAATATAGATAAATCAATAAAAATATAGACATAGTTGACAGAGTGGAAGGATGAATTGTCCACACATTAAAAATATTTTTTGAATTCAAATGACATGGTAGGTGGGATGGTAGACCAAAGACAAAATCACATTTATGAAGCAAAATGAAATTATAATATCTCAAGTATAAAATTCAAAAGATTCCAACGGTGATAAGAAATGGATCTTAAAGAAGGAATATACATCACTGTAGGAGATAAGGTCTTTAATTAATCATAGTAATTCCCAAATAAAATGATAATATCACATACATGATCAATTTAGCTAAATGTTAACTCTAGTGATACATTTTGGTCCACAAGGTGAAGTGTTAAACATACAAATACATTAGTTATGTTAACCAAATAAAAGAGAACATGTGTATACAATCCTAATATAGATATACATATTGTCCGCATTCTGCTTCTCATCAGCTAAAAACATATTAGTGTTTTTAGTATTATTAAGCAAGCATATGATCCATTATATATTTATTTGATTTACAAGATCCATATCTAGTCATATAATTTGAGATATATCTATGCCACATATATGTGCAAGTAATAATATGCATTTTGTCAGTTTAGATTTTGTAATTTTAATTTCTCTGTAAATATTATATACCTAAAATTTGGTTCACTAAGGTCAGCTATAGTCTCTGGATGAGGTATATTTAAAGGATACTCTTCTATCAAGCATATAGGGTTTAAGTCCCACATATACTCATATGTGAATAAGCTAATACATGTTATACTACTAATTATATTCCAATGGTCAATATGAGTCCAAATATATTTCTAATACAATTTTAGATGAATGATAAACTTTATTCTAAATCAAAATAGCATTTAAGGTAACTATTTTGTAATATATAGTTACCCTAAAATTTATAATAAGAACTTTATCACACTAGTTCTTTTTTTTACAGTAGACAACTTGCAATTATATAGAAATCCATACGGCATCTATAGGTAGAACATAGTCGAAACCAGGTTGGAAACAAGAATACATTGTATACACAAAGGTAAGATTGGAAAAAGATAAGACTCTTCTGTCTTGATTCTTTTTTGACACGCAACAAGCAGCTTTTAGATGAAATCACTCCACAATATCTAGATGCAATGTATTAAACTCCAAGGTCATCAACGCCATAGCAACTACCAAAGAAACCATCAATGACCATCTATTATCACTGAAATGCAATGGCAAATGCCCCCCCCACGTAGCACAAAAAAAGTATGAGGAACCCCGATCGGAGCCATAAACTTGAGGGAAATCCAAGTAACGACAAGCCTCCATGTAGGAAGATGAACCAGCCTCAAATGAAGGAGGCACTATTAAAAATGTCGATAAATGATGACTAGAACAACAACCAAACCTACCTAAACCTAGAACTAGACAGAAAGAAATGCAAATGGAAGAAAAAGAAAAGGGGGTGGGGAACCCGCCATAAAGGGGGACGTATACCAGAGGTGTTCGAGTGTGGTCCCTCAACTCCATAGAACAGAAACAACAGAAGCCAAAGACATTATCTGAGCCATTTTCTGGTCAACCAAATTGCATTCTAACAAGAAACTCAATCGATAGAATGTCTCAGAAACCTCCATGAACATTGTCTCAGTTGAGTTACCCGAGGGGCAAACTCAGCCAAATGCACTTGCTATTTTAAGTGTTCCAAAAACTCCTAGGTGGAATACAATTCATCCTAATTAGTTATATTAAACATATTAGCTTAATACCATCATATAATCATTACAAATGACTTATATCAAAGATCTAAGGAGAAAATTGTGCCACCTCGTGCCACACAAAGAAAGATTACTCAAAATATAACCACATAAGAAATATTAGCGAATATACTACTGGGAAAACACTAAAAATTAAAACCTATTTCATAAAACATCCATATAGGAAGAAAATTTACACATGAGTCATTTCATGGCTCAAAGCATTCACAAGGCATGTTGTCAACCTATAACTAAAGCATTGTTCCAGAACATATATACATGGTTCCATCATATCTAATATACAAAAGGACACATAAAGACAACACATTCGCAAAACATCAATAAAAAGTTCCCACAGACCCGAGTGTACAGGAACAACTCTAGGACTTTATCATTAAAAGACATCCAATAGCACCTCCAACCTTATCAAATATTGCTCCTCTTGCTGCTGCTCAACCTCCTCCACACAATCTCTACTTCCTCATGCTCGTCCACCTAAAAAGGGTGTGGGAAACCCACAAGGTGAGATTCCAAATCTCAGCGGGACATATAACTCACCACCAACTCCATTATTATCACAGATATGATAAACAGAGCAACAATATAAATACAACTAAGAAGAAGCAGACAATGATTATTAACAGGAAGGGCAATTATTGTTGAATTATGAAACATCTTAATAATTTATAAGGAATATGAAGAACATGTATATTTTCTATCAAGAAAATTGTATAAAGATCAAGCAAGGCCTCAACCATTGTTTTCATATTTGATCCTATACAATTATACTACACAACTGGTTATGCATTTCATTATGCCCTGAGGATTTGAGTCATACCACCCAAATCCATCCGACCACTTGATAAGTCAAAATTGGTGCCACACACGGTCTAATGGAAGAGCCAGAATCCACTACCTCACCACACCTCTTGGTCATCACAGGAGAAAACACTGTAGAGACATATCAATCAACTACAACAATGACATATAGTCAAGATCAGGGATTGGCTCATGCATGGCCTTCCACATATATAATCATAACTAGCCCACCATGGTATGGGTACAATGCTAGAAGAATAGGATCACGCATGGCCATTCTAATAAAAGGAATGGCTCACGCATGGCCATCCATATCACAATAAGATCAGCTCACGTATGGTCATCTCACACATCATGTATCTAAGGATACAAGGAATTACTCGACTTGTACCCCACATATTCAAAAATATGTGCTCTGAGTTAAACTCATTTAACCATCCAACAATAAAGATGACACTGGAATTGATCTATGGCACAGGGAAACTATACTATTGGATTTCACTTGATTAATTAGATCAATTTGGACATCTTTAAGCATCAATCAAGTTACAACATATATCCTCTAAATATGATCTACATAAATAGGGCATGACCCATTACCGAAACATATTGAATCACAGTAAGTGTGATATCATCACATCATGTCTCTTTATGTTTATTATTCACCATATGTCCATCACAAGGACCACATGTCCATCACAAGGACCAATGTCCATCACAAGGACCAATGTCCATCACATCATAACCACCTGATCAGCTTCTAACGATGTAGGTAATACTAATTTATGAGCTATGGTGGTTATTTCTAATCATTCATTATGTTTCTCACAACTCCGTGTACATATGACATGATAATCACATACATTCTCTCTTATTAAGGAAACAAGGATAAACATCATCATTTACAACTCTCTCACTTCTATACAAGGACCTAGAGTGACAAGGAATAACTGAACTTAACTAATCTCATACATAAATCTTGTGGCAAATCTATGTTGATGCAATGACATCTTCAGTCCTTGAGTTATCCCTAAACATTGTGAGTAGAGGGGTGAGCTCAGTGAATGAGTACTTTAAAGAAACAGTCTAAAGCACTGATATAATTTATAGATATATTTTTAAGCAATTAATATGAATTATAACAGCAGTAAGCTTTACAAAGACTAACCATTCATAAACATAAATATGTCAAGATACTCTAGATATTTACAATAGTGAATC
Source organism: Alisma plantago-aquatica (assembly GCA_963693085.1). Classification (NCBI taxonomy): domain Eukaryota; kingdom Viridiplantae; phylum Streptophyta; class Magnoliopsida; order Alismatales; family Alismataceae; genus Alisma; species Alisma plantago-aquatica. The sequence continues at coordinate 928,454,798 of OY856411.1, read as the reverse complement.
AATATGTGAACATGCTTGATTAATCACAAAGAAACTAATAATTCGAAATCATACAAAGAATAATTTAATAACTACACACTTGTTTAACCTCTCATTCATCTTATTATTCCCTCAACCCACATGAGGTGTACCATAACATGTGAAAGAATCACAGCAAGAAACGATATCACTATACAAGGCTTAGAAGCATGCTCGGGTTCCTAAGCCTATCTATCGAGTAAGACCCCATCTGCAATGGGCCTCGGCACATCTGTCTCTCGTCGGCTAATGGGAGCATTCAGATATCTCATACTCCACCTCTCAACCTGGGTACTCAGGCGGTGAGTCAAAGCCCTCGGGCTTATTGTGCGTCAGTGGACCTACTGATCACTAATCACTACAACATGTAACACATGTACCACCAACATCCCCATTTGGTGTTGGGTACCACACAACTATAAGGAGTCTTGCCTACTGGTTAAGACCCCTGCACCCTATTGGTGCGCTTCGGCTTACCTCGATCTGGACTACCTCCAGTCGGGAAATCATTTCCTCCCCACAATGCAGGACTCATCCTGTAAGGATTGTATAGTGTTCATGGCATCTAAATGTGTAATTCACTCTTTAAATTCACAATTCAATCATCACATCAACATATCCCAGTTTATCTTTGTAGACCATTCATTTCATAGATCATCTAAAAACATCTACCACAACTGAACTATTAAGCATCACCACATCTCATACTAAGAACATTGATATCACAATACTTGATTCATTGAACACCCTATCCTTAGGGTTTCATTTACCTCATTCACTTATCACATGACTCACATAAGGATTTAATGTGTCATAAGCATTCACTGAATAAAGATTGCTTTCAATAAGTCATATACAATCAACATATGTATGAAATCTTCAAATTGAGCTAAATTAGGGTTTTCATGCCATTCATTGAGATATCATGAATCAATAATAACATTGAATAAATAAATTCTATGATGTCAAGAAAAGTACTTCAAATGGATTTCACAATATCTATTCACAAATTTCTAACTTTCCACTCATCTAGGGTTTCAACCTCTTTACTGAGATATCAAGAAAACACTATTCACATCACATGAAATCCAAGACAGTGTCTGACATATATATACTATGAATTTAGATAAATAATCATTCATAATCAATTAGATTCAGATAGATAAATTTCTCTATCTAATTATACAACAATTTTAGTCATAACCGAAAACCCTAAATTTCAGTGTATTCTTATAACCTCTGCAAATACTTAGGGAATTCTCATTAAGATGGATTGTATCCATTTATAATATGATTTTATCATATAAATTCATCAAAATAGAGGAATAATCCATTTCATATTATCTTGTAAAAGCTAGATCAAACAGGCAACTTTGGGTTTGTAATCACATACTAAGCAATTGAAGATTATTGATGATTTAACTCATTTTCATGAAATCTACTATTTAAAGGAAGTACCCACTCACCCTAAGGTGTGAAAGCACCTTAAAAACGTAGCTCATCTTTGAAAAGCTTAAATCCATATCAAAACCCTAGCTAATCACCAGTTTCTTCTTCCTTTCAGCCTGGAAACCCTAGAAATGAGGGATTATGAAGAAAGAGTGAGAAAAGGGGAAGATTTGATGCCATTTAAATTCAAATCAGAGCAATGATGGAATATTGGCATGTGAGAGAAAATTCACCATGAAAGGATATGCAAAGAAGCTAAACTTACTTGATTTCATCATATCTCGGATAGAGAAACCCTAGGTCAGCATCTCCACCACTTTCTCCTCTCAAAACCATAGCTCTCCTCACTCTCTCTAGAATTTCATTGCTCTAGAATGGATCACAAAATATGAGAGCTACCTGCATGCTAGATTTCTCATATAGAGAAATTGAGGTGCTTGGGTAATTAACACTTTAACCCCTCACTATACTTTTTGTTATTTCATCAGATTTTTATCTATTATAAAAAAAGTTACTGTAACTCATTTATTTTAGACAAGAAAATCCTCCAAAAATTATGAAAATTTAACATGATGTCTGAAATGTAATTTCAGAGTTTCAATATAAATTTCAGATCATCTGGAATAACCAATAAATAATTAAAAATCAAACACTACAATGTTGAACAACACTCTGTCATCATTTTGGTCGAAATATAGTTTGACCAAGAACCACATTCAAAGGACATCCAAATATTCTAAAATTTTTCTCCAACATGAATGATTGAGTTTTCCATGTTATATACAAAATTCAATAAAATAAAAAATACGTAGAAAATATGAATAATCATTTACCACATTGCTATCCTGAGCAAATTCCATATTCATGTACTATCAAAACCCTAATTTTTGCCGATTAGAATTTACATTTCTCAAACCCTAATTCTTCAAACTAAATTCATAATTAGAGTTTATTATTAGGTTTCAAAACATCACAATTGAGCTACTATCATTAATCAAGTCTAAAAGATGTTCAATCTAATCAAGCATGTAATCATTCAGGTAAACCCTAGTTTATCAACTAAGCACAAATGCAGTCATAACAATTCTCACCCCCTTGAAAAGTTTCATCCCCGAAACATAAATATGCAAACAAAGTATATTTAGAGTTTTTTTTACCTTCTAAAATCTTATGTGTCACTATACTCTTGTATTTCATATTAGAATATTATTTTCAACATTGAGTCATTTGTTTCTCTTCTAATCACAACAGATTTTAAGCAAGCCTTCTCAATAATAGAAGAAGATTTTTTTGTCACAATCATTAATAGGAAAGAGATATACAAACAACTATTTTTTTAATCATGCCATACACTGTTGAGATGTTACCTCAGTACTGGTAATCTGATCCCACTATCTCAATTCATACACTTCAATTTGTACTTATTTTTGTGCATTAGGTCAGAGTTATTAAAAACAATTCACCTTTCTATTTTGAATATCACTATTTTGCCACTCTAATAGAAAAGCACTCATAAATTGCAAGACTAGAAGTAACAATAATTGTATAAAAATGAGTTAGACTACTGATATGAGTGATTGAAACCATAAACTCATTCCAATTTAGTACATTGCTTTCATATGTAAAACAATTTTTCATCCCTTGAAATGCCTTCAACAAACTATATTTCTTTAAAGCAAATTCACATATTGTTGAAAGCCATTTGTTTTCTATAATTTCTCTTCTTATGCATTACAACTTCTTCTTACTTATCCTTCTCATTCTGATCATCTAGAATAAACATCTGTAACATCAAAACATTCAAGGTAAGAATAGATTATTCATCATTCTTGCGATCACTACAAGAATTTATTATATATTACACTTTGCTCATGTTGCAATTCTCCTTTTGTTCAAATCACACTTCTTATATTTCAAATCTATTTCTTATCCTTCATTCATACTCATTTCCATATTGTTTATCTATCTTTCACATTTGCAACCTTTAAATCCTTGGATACTATAACTGCTATTTTCTTCTCATACTGATGATCTCATGATTTTATTTTATATAGATGTTCATGCTCAAAGTCAAATCAGTATTGACATCCCTTGAACTATTACATCCCTAAACTATCTAGGGTTTGATCCTTATCAATAACATGATGTTATTGTGACATGATTTTACTCCCTTATTTCGATATGCAAACCTTATCTCTCTTAAGGTTTACTAAAGTCTTCCTTGTCTTTACCACTTGAATTTTCTTTCTCTTACTTGACCATTTTGATAAATTACTTTCTTGATCTACCCTACTAGGGTTTTATCATCATATTATGTGTCATTAGTATATCCAGTAGATGTGTCTCTCATGATGGTTTTGTATAGTTTATGATTTATTTCCTTATCACTTTATCCCATGTTACACTCACTAAGCAAGATACAAAAGACAAGCTAATTTTGAGACATAGAATTATAATCTTCAAGTATTCACTTAACACAATTCTCGTGTTAGTCATCATCAAGGAGACTAGACTATTTCACATATCCTCACATCTCACAATCTCTCTCTTTTATCATATATATAACTCCCTCATGTTTTAGCCCATTCTTTATTTTCTATCATCATCTACCTATTTTCTACTCTTCCCTATGTCATTATTTACTTTTACTTATCTCTTATGATCATGTTTTTCACTCTTGTGTATGATTCCATATTCCATGCCATATAAAATTTCTTATCATCCTTTTACTTTTATTTAGTTGAAATTATAAATCAATATTCTCCCTACTAGCTTCATCTTATACATAATACATTACATGTCCTTCATTTCGAATCAAACAACTCATGCAGGGGTTAACCATAGTTTCCTTTTCAATCAAGCCTTTATATTTTGAATACAGTTTACCTTTATATGAGTTGTTCATTTATTTATCCGCGCCTTTGTTCTTCTTTTAAGAACTAGTTCCATTTCATCACTAGGAACCTATTTAACACACTTGATGTCAACTAGGTTGCTACTAAATAGAGACTTTGAATCAAAAGCTAGTAAGGATGAATACTTTAAACTTTATGATAAAAGTACACATTTTGTGCTCCTTGTTATATCATGTAACCCTTCTTACTAAATCAAACTCATAATTTCCATCACTTCCTTTTTTTGTTTCATCTTAGTTTTTTTATCCTAATCTTATAATTTACATGTTTATCTAGTTCTCTTCACTTTCATTCTTCTGAACTTCACTTCTATGTACTTATTGCATACTTAACTCTTTTCTCCCATTTTCAATTTGTTTTAGAGTACCCAAGTACATTTTACTCGATTATATGATCCATTCATCCTAATTGATTCTTTCTATATTGGCTTTCTATGTAGTTTTCTCTTATCTTTCCTTGATTTGAGATTGGATAAAGTGCCAAAATTAGTTATATAGTTCAATTCTCTTTATCCACCCTTTCTTCTTCATTTTGTATGTTACATACTAATGTATATCTTGTATCTATATCCCTCTTCCTACATTCCCAATTTGGGGTTTCTTGTATGAGGCCCCAAAATTGAATCTCAGATATCATTTCCAATTGATTCTTAGCTATTTTAATCTTTCCCTTATATTTGAACATCTTAGTGTATTTATAATATCACTAGGATGTGGGTCTAATTTATCAAGAGTCTACTCTTATTACATTATTAATAGGAGTCATTAGATCCCATTAACACACCCTTCTAGTCAGACCAGGCCGCACCTGCACTCCTGAAGCCAAGAGCTGCTCAAGATTAACCAAGTCCTATTCATCTCAAACATATGGAAAGAATATCCACTTAGGGAAAACTCATTTAAACATAACTTATGGTCTACTTGATACAAAGAATAACTGAATCACCTTCATGATATACAACAATCTAAAAGAACCATATATATTCTACAAACTGATCATCTGAATTCATATACATAAGATCATTTCTATTGATCTCCAGTCAAAGAAGTAATATAAAGCAAGAGTTGTATCAAATTATATCTTTAAGCTCTTACTCCTTCATTTCTATTTACTCTCTAGCTCATCCTTCCTCTGTATACCTGGCCAGGGCATCTAGAGAAGAATAGACAGAGTAGCTTGATACTGGTCAACCAAAGTATTCAGATATCAGGACAGTGTATCTAAATACTCAGACCTCCCAGAGCTAAAGACACATCACCTCCTAGATACCATACTTATAACTCTGACTTTCTATCCTAATGGTCCATGACAACTCATCCTAAGCTCTGATACCAAGTTGTTACACCCACATCCCATGATTACCACTAATCATGAGATTAGGGCATATGTTTGAGGATTATACTTAATACAAAGTTCATTCACAAATTTTTTCCTTTATTTCAAACTCTTTGTTTTCTCACATTCAATCACATAAATAAACTTTAAAAAGGAATTAAACCTTGATTACTCTAATATGATCTTGACATTAAAGATATAGATCTAAACATTCATTCTATTTCTCACAATTCTATGTACATATGACAAGATAATCATATACATTCTCTCTTATTAAGGAAACAAGGATAAACATCATCATTTACAACTCTCTCACTTCTATACAAGGACCTAGAGTGATAGGGACTGACTGAACTTAACTAATATCATACATAAATCCTGTGGCAGATCTATGCTGATGCAATGACATCTTCAGTCCTTGAGTTGTCCCTAAAAATTGTGAGTAGAGAGGTGAGCCTACTCGCTCAGTGAATGAGTACTTCAAAGAAATAGTCTAAAGTGCTAATATAATTTATAGATATATTGTTAAGCAACTGATATGAATTATAACAGCAATAAGCTTTACAAAGACTAATCATTCATAAACATAAATATGTCAAGATACTCTAGATATCTACAATAGTGAATCAATATATGAACATGCTTGATTAATCACAAAGAAACTAATAATTCAGAAACATATATAAAGAATAATTGAATAACTACACACACTTGTTTAACCTCTCATTCATCTTATTATTCCATGAACCCACATGAGGTGTACCACAACATGTGAAAGAATCATGGCAAGCTACGATTTTACTATACAAGGCTTAGAAGCATGCACGAGTTCCTAAGCCTATCTCTTGAGTAAGACCCCATCTACAGCGGGCCTCGACACATCTTCATCTCAGTGGCTAATGGGAGTTGTTGGATATCTCAGACTCCACCTCTCAACTTGGGTACTTAGGGACTGAGTCAAAGCCCTCAGGCTTATTGTGCATCAGTGGACCTACTGACCACTGATCACTACAACATGTAACATAGGTACCACCATCATCCCCAGTTGGTGTTGGGTACCGCACAACTGTAAGGAGTCTGCCTATTGGTCAAGACCCTCACACCCTACTGGTGCACTCTGACTTACCTCAATTTGGACTACCTCTAGTCAGGAAACTGTTTCCTCCCCACAACATAGGGCATACCTCAATTTGGATTCTACAGTGTTCGGGGCATATAAATGTCTAATTCACTCTTTAAATTCACAATTCAATCATCACATCAACATATCCTAGTTTATCTTTGTAAATCATTCATTTAATAGATCATCTGATAACATCTACCACAATTGAACTATTAAGCATCACCACATCTCATATTGAGAACATTGATATTAGAATACCTGATTCATTGAGAACCCTATCCTTAGGGTTTCATTTACCTCATTCACTTATCACATGACTCACATAAGGATTTAATGTGTCATAAACATTCACTGAATAAAGATTGCTTTCAACAAGTCATATACAATCAACATATGTATGAAATCTTCAAATTGAGCTAAATTAGGGTTTTCATGCCATTCATTGAGACATCATTAATCAAGTATAAAATTGAATAAATAAATTCTATGATGTCGAGAAAAGTACTTCAAATGGATTTCACAATATCTATTCACAAATTTTTAACTTTCCACTCATCTAGGTTTTCAACCTCTTTACTAAGATATCAAGCAAACACTATTCACATCACATGAAATCCAAGAAAGTGTCTGACATATATGTACTACGCATCCTGATAAATGATCATTCATAACCAATGAGATTCAGATAGATAAATTTCTCTATCAAATTATACAATAATTTTGGTCATAGCTGAAAACCTTGAATTTTAGTTTATTCTTATAACCTCTGGAAATACTTAGGGAATTATCATTAAGATGGATTGTATACATTTATAATATGATTTTATCATATGAAACTCATCAAAATAGAGGAGTAATTCATTTCATATCATCTTTTAAAAGCTAGATCAAACATGCAACTTAGGGTTTGTGATCGCATACTAAGCAATTGAAGATTATTGATGATTAACTCATTTTCATTCAATTTACTATTTAAAGAAAGTACCCACTCACCCTAAGGTGTGAAAACACCTTAAAAACTCAGTTAATCATTGAAAATCTCAAATCCATATCAAAACCCTAGCAAATCACTAGTTTCTTCTTCCTTTTAGCCTGGAAACCCTAGAAATGAGGGATTATGAAGAAAGAGTGAGAAAAGGGGAAGATTTGATACCATTTCAAATCAAATCAAATAAAATCAAATCAAATCAGAGGAGTGATGGAATATTGTCATGTGAGATAAAATTCACCATGAAAGGCTATGCAAAGAAGCTAAACTTACTTGATTTCATTATATCTCTGATAGAGAAAACCCTAGGTCAGCATCTCCATCACTTTCTCCTCTCAAAACCATAGCTCTCCTCTCTCTTTGGAATGGATCATGAAACATGAGAGCTACTTGGGTGCTATATTTCTCATATAGATCAATTGATTTGCTTGGTTTATTTATACATTAACCCCTCACTATACTTTTTCTTATTTTAGCAAATTTTTTTGTTATAAAAAAAGTTACAATAATTCATGTATTTCAGAGATCAAACATCCTCCAAAAATTATTAAAATTTAACACGATGTCTGAAATGTAATTTTATAGCTCTAATATAAATTTCAGATCATTTGGAATTACCAAAAAATAATTAAAAATAAAGCACTGCACTATTGAACAATACTCTACAACATTTCAGTCGAAATATAGTTCGACCGAGAACCACATTCAAAGAACATCCAAATATTCTAAAAAATTTCTCCAAAATGCATGATTGAGTTATACATATCATATCCAAAATTAAATTAAATAAATAATATGTATAAAATATGAAAAGTCATTTACCACACTGCTATCCTGAGCAAATACCATATTCATGTACTATCAAAACCCTAATTTTTTCCGATTAGAATTTACATTTCTCAAACCCTAATTCTTCAAAATAAAATCACAATTAGAGTTTATTATTAGGTTTGAAACATCACAATTGAGCAACTATAATTAATAAAGTCTAAACAATGTTCAATCTAATCAAGCATGTAATCATTCAGGTAAACTCTAGTTTACCAATTAAGCACTAATGTGGTCATAACAAAGGAGAGAAAGAAAGTTAGAAAACCATGGCTTACCAAGGAAGAAGATGAAAGAGAGTACCAAAAGATTTTGGCTCACCCACCAAGCTCCAAGGGAGAGTTCAATTCAAGCTCAAGGTCGGCTACCAAGGAGAGAAAGCAAGAATCACAAAAATGGTTCTCTTGCATGGGAAGAGAGGGTTATATATACATGGTCGATGAGAGAGAGGGCAAGGGGAAGGTGTCACCACCTTAGAACCTTAGAAGACACATGTCCAAGGAGAAAGGACACATGACCATGCAACAAGGTGATGGGATCTATGTCTCACGCACTTGGTCACTAAGGAAGATTAAGGTCGATACACACATCCATCCCCTTCACAAATCGACAGGGATGAAACCCTAGGTCACAAACTGACATGCACATCTTTAGAGTCACCACAAAGCGATATGGTGATCCTCAAGGTACTACCAAACCTATAGTATGTCCCTCAAGACACCCTCAACTTATATCAAGCCTCCTCAAGGCATCCACAAACCGATACAGGGTCTCACTAAGGCTCTCAAGCCCGAGACAACACTCTTATGAGCAAAGCACACCTCAATCATGTGCCCAAAACATCACCAAGGATGTCACCACTCAACCAAGGACAAAACAAGGCACACAACAATTTCTATCTCTTCTAGATGATGCCAAGAGAGAGATAAGAAACACTCTAGAGGTGGCTAACTTGCACATAAACCCCTATTCTGGGTGAATTGCAAGTTTTCACCAAACCTCTCCATAAAACACTAGCATCAACCAACAAGCTCAAATAGGGAACACAAACCTCCAACATACCCTAATTACATCTTAGATGGTTAGAGAAATGAGATAAGAAACACACTTAAGTAAAATAAACAAGGTTAGCCCAAAACATGGGTCAGGGTCATTACAAAAACTATCTATTCTTCAATCTTGATCTTTGTACTTGTATAACTTGATTTCTTCAAACTAGGATGTGCAAGTTTACACATTTGGAGTGTGTTTATTTAATGTGAAATTACACAAATAGAATCATAAGACAAAGATAAGTGGAATGGTTTAGTCTTCATTAAAATAAGGGATTAGATTTTTTAGACCTTGAGTCAACATTGTGATAAAGAGTAAGGTAACCCCTTCTAGACTGGTGATTGTGATCAATCAACCACTTTATCCTCTAGGGTGTCCTCGTATAACGGGTTTCCCAAACCAAAACCCTTGAAAGTATCCATGATACGCTACTTTCATCTTGGTTTGATGAGTTTTCATGGGGACTCCTGTCCCTTAGAAATGGCGAGCAGACAAAAGGGAGGGAGACTTGACTTGGCATCTCCAAATTGATCATAAAATTGGGTATGAGTTATGGTCTAGTTTAATGTCCTAATCAAAGATCGTAGATATAGCCATGAAAGGTTGATGGCCTAATTTAAGGTCATAGTCTAGGTACATAGATGCGAGCATGAAAGAGACGGGTGGTCTAGTTTTAGGATGTAGTTTATGGCCCTGGTGATGGGCATACCCGACATTGACAAGTGACATCTCAGCTAAGTATGAAGAACCATCTAGCTCAACGAGATTTCAAAGAAAGATACTTGAAAAAATTCCATTTACTATTTCATAGTATTCTAAAAAGGGATTTGAAAAGAATGTTCATCTTTTAGTTGTCTGGTTGAAAGATTGTTTGATTTTTTGGAAAAAATGTTAATATTTAAGAAATTGCTCATATTTTGGAAGATTGTTAATTTTTAAGATTGTTAGACTTCAAAAATAGATTGGTAATCTTTAAAAGACTGTTATTTTTTTTAAAGTATTCCTTATTACTGGAATATTGTTTAGTTTTGAAAAGCTTGTTAGTCTTTAAAAATATTGTTTGATTTTTCTGAAAAGATTATTAATGTTTGAAAGATTGTTTGATTTTTGAAAATATTTTTAATCTTTAAATGTATATTCAATAATGTGAAATATTGTTAATCTTTAGAAGATTATTTGGTTTTGAAAAGATTATTAATCTTAAAAATAGTGTTTGTTTTTATAATGGATTGTTAACATGCATACAAAGGGGGTTAAAAACAATGATAATTTTTTTTGACAACAAACACAAGATTCATGCATAAGAAGAAAATAATCATCACTCAAATGTAACCTGCATAGTAGGGTTGGTTTTTAACTTCTCTATGGAAATATGATGCACATCGAGGGGGTCAAATTTTTTATTCAACGAATATGCGTAATATTCACAATACATGCCGCTACTACGAAAACCGTAATTAGTTGTGAGTGTTAGGAGAGTGGAGTGTTCTCAAGGCCTTTGAATGTCCAACTTAACGATGTACAATAGCTTTATTAACACCCCCACATCACATTCAAAGATCAAATATAAAGTTGACACCATTTCCATGACACATAAGTTTGTAGGAGTGTCAAGTGCCACCAAAAACTTTTAATATTTTCTGAAATAAGTCCACAAAGCACGAAAAACAAGTCACATGTAAATAAACAAGTATCATATTATTATTCAACAAAGAAAAGACTTCCAATCCATATATTCTATTCATCATTTTCTAATTTTAATTATTTTTTACTTTTTGTATTTTTTATTCTAAAATGACTCAAGAGAATCAGATTTTAAATCCTCAAAAAGGATTCCCACTCAGAACCCTAAAACAACAGAAGGGATTTTTTTTTGAAATGGCATAAAAATGAGGAACCTGGAAGAACTAATCTAAGACATTATTTTATTGGAGAACCAACGAATCACCTTGATCTGTGTGCCAGGGCCCCACAAATCACAGTGATGTGTAGCCTAGGATTTGGTTCAAATAAAAATAAAGAGACATAAACATAAAAGAGAAAATTTAACAAAACATGCCTGAAAATGCTTAATCGTTTCACACAAAAACAGGGATTCGACCCATATAGTCTTGACAGTCCCCATCAGACTCGTATGTCTATCACATTCTGTATAAAATTATATATTGTTTGTTCAACATATATCCTTGGTAGTGAAATTGAGTTTGATGGTCACATAGAAAACTAGAAACATATGTTAGGAGTCACCACCATGTTTTAAATGAAAATGAGGAAAAATATAATGAAATGTTGTGAATCCACAATGGAAAGCTAATTTGGCATCTAATTCAGATAAATAAATAATAAAAAACAAAACAAATTAGAAATTTAGATTTGATGAATTTGTTATGAGTGAGGAAGGATGAGCACCCCATCTCTCCCAGTAAACGGGTATTATAATTAGTTTTAAGTGATGTTGAGAAAAAAACATTTTCAAATAGTTAAAAAGGAAAAACATGTCAAAGAGACAAAAAGAGAAAAAAAAACATTTTGTATGTGTAGACGTGCCTTTAATGCTAAATATATTCATGTTCTTCCCATCATTTCCCTAAATGTCCTATATTATAAGTAGATTAGGATCCTAATTGCCTACGACTTCTGTTTGTCCTGTGATGCTTTCAACGGTTGTTGTATCACTTTGATCTTCTCTGTCGTCTGCTGCACAGGCTCAGGTCCTAGAAGCTGATACTCCCCTATCTCATACCAACACAATAGAGACCTACAATGTCTCCTGTACAACACCTCATATGGTTCCATGTCAATACTTATCTAATAGTTGTTATTGTAGGCAAACTCTATCAGGCTAAGGTGTACATCCCAACTTCCTGAGAACTGAAGAACACAAGCCCTCAATAGATCATCCAAGATCTGAATGGTCCTTTTAGATTAACCATCTATCTATAGGTGTAGGGGTGTAAATGGTGCAGGTACGGTGCGGGTCTGGCCATACCCATACCCATACCCATCTAATTTATCGGGTCCGGTTCTGGTTCTAGACCTGCATAATACAAAACCTGGACCCGCACCATACCCATACCCACAATAATAGCAGGTATGTGATGTGGGTATGCGGGTAAACGGTTCTATAAAACATCATATTGTTTATGTAAGAGAAATTACTATGTTCTATATATTTTAATACAATAAGATATTGTGATTGTATGGTATATTAATATGCAATTGTTATATTAGATAATGCTATATTTTATACATTAACACTAATTGAGTTAGTTGTTTACATATTTTTAGTCACCATCATAACATTAACTTATGTAGAAAGTAATGTAAATTAGTAGACATTTGGATTTTAAGTTTGCATATGATGATCATTATTGTAACTAGAATAGTTCATTCTTAATTATATGACTAGTCTCGACCTTATTGTGGTTGGAGTAGGATATAATCTCAATAATTATATTAGTTATACTAGTAAAGTATGATATATATAACATATTATTTAAGTAGTTATTTATGTATAGCGGGTACACGTGTCTAGCGGGTCTAGGTCCAAGCATACCCATTATTGGACCCGCTTGTATGCGGGTCCAAGGGTATACGAGTCCAAGGGTATGCGGGTATAAAAAATTAGACCCGTGACAGTTTTTTTAAGGGTTTAAATTTGCAGGTCCGCGGGTCTACCCGTACCCATTTACAACCCTATGCAGGTGGAAAGTAGTGCTGAATTTCAACTGTGTACCCAAAGCTGTATGCAGTCACTCCCAAAAGTGAATTGTAAGCTGAGGACCGCTATCAGATACGATAGTAGTTGGGACACCGTGTAAACTCACTATCTCGTCAACATAAACTTGATCAAGCTTCTCTGTCATGAAAATTGTCTTCACGGGGAGGAAATGCACTGACTTGGTCAACCTGTCAATGATTACCCAAATGGAATCATAACCTTTGGCTATCCTAAGCAGACCAACCACAAAGTCCATAGTCATATGATACCATTTCCACTGAGGTATAGGCAACAGTTGCAACATTCCTACAGGCTTCTAATGCTCAACTTTGACTTGTTGACATACTACACACCTTGAGATGAACTCAGCTACATCTTTCTTCAAGATTGGCCACCAATACATATCCTTCATATTGTGGTACATCTTGGTACTACCTAGGTGCATATCATACATAGATGCATGAGCCTCTTCTAACACCATCTTCCTCAGGTTATCTGCATCAGGGACTACTATCCTATGATGATAACATACTATCACGTCTTCCATCTTGTGAAAACCATCACGCTTCTCACTGCTAAACTCTGATCTAATCTACTGTGTCACAGTATCTATCTATTGATCTTCTTTGATTTGTTGTCTCAGCATAGGCTTCACCTGTAATTGTGCCAACAAACCCGCAAACAAAGAGACTTCCAACTTGACATTCATCTGACGTAAGGAGACTAACATGTCTCACTTGTGGCACATTAGAGAACTCAACTGACCTCTATCCATAGATGAAGACTTCATGCTCAAAGCGTCTACCACGACATTCACCTTTCCTGGGTGATAATCAATCATGCAATCGTAGTCTTTGATCAACTCCATCCAACGTCGATGTCTCATGTTCAACTCTTATTGTGAAAAGATGTACCTTAGGTTCTTGTGATATGTGAAGATATGACACTTCTCCCTATACAGGTAGTGCCTCTAAATCTTCAAAGCATGTACTACTGTAGCTAACACCAAGTCGTGGGTTGGATAATTCTCCTTGTGTTTCTTTAGCTGTCGAGAAGAAAAAGAAACTACTTGCTTGTCCTACATCAACACGCATCCCAAACTATTCTTGGATGCATCACAGAAGACAAGGTATCCTTTTCCTTGCTCGGGCAAAACCAAAATTGGTGTACTTGTCAGCTTCTCCTTCAACATCCCAAAAGCACATTGACATTTGTCATCCTAAACAAACAACACATCCTTCCTCATCAACTTGGTTAGGGGTAGGGCGATAGCGCTGAAGCCCTTAATGAACCTCCTGTGGTAGCCTATAAAACCTATGAAACTATGCACTTCTGTCGACGTCTTCAGCTACTCCCATTCTTTCATAGACTCTACCTTCTTAGGGTCCATGCATACTCCTTCTATAGATATAACATGTCCCAAGAAAGCTACCTCCCTCAACTAAAACTCACACTTGCTGAACTTAGCATAGAGTTGGTGTTGTCTCAATACTATCAATGCCTAACACAGATGTTGTTCATGCTACTAACTGTCCTGACTATATATTAAAATGCCATCTATGAAGACAACTATGAATTGATCAAGGAACGATCGGAACACCATGTTCATAAAATCCATGAATGTTGCTGGTGCAATGGTCATCCCAAATGGCATAACCACGAACTCATAGTGACCATACCTCATCCTGAAAGCTAACTTTGATATGTCATCTTCCTTGATCCTAAACTGATGATAGCCTGACCACAGATCTATCTTCGAGAACACTATTGCACCATGCAACGGATCAAACAAGTCTTCTATCCTTGGCAAGGGATACTTATTCTTTATCGTGACCTTATTCAATTGTCTATAATCTATGCACAACCTCATAGACCCCTCCTTCTTCTTCACAAACAACATTGAAGCACCCCACGGCGACATACTTGGCCTGATGAAACCTTTTTCAAGCAGTTATTGCAACTGTCTCATCAACTCTGCCATTTCTATCGGTGCCATCCTATATGGTGTCTGAGCTATGGGTTATGTACCAGGAACTAGATTGATCTCAAAATCAATCTCACGGGGTGGGGGAACACCTAGAAACTCTTTAGGAAACACGTCCTTGAACTCCCTAACCACCGACACTTCCTAGATACTAAGACTCCTCATCTCTATATCTACCACATGTGCCAAAAATGCCTCACAACATTGTCTCAGAGGCTTTCTTGCTACCATAGCTGATACAAGACACGTCGGAATAATCTTCCTATATCCTTGGAAGATCCACGTCTCACTACCATCCACAAATGTTGCTTGCTTGGAACTACAATCTAAGACTACTCTATACTTCTCCAAGGTATCCATTCTAAGAATCACATTGAATCCATGCATGTCAAGTGGTATGCGATCTACTTGAATGATGTGTCCCGAAAAAGAGAGAACACAGGAAGGACACACATCCTGCAACATTGCAGAACTGACCAACAATATTTCTAGCAACAAGCTATTCTTCCTATGACTAACAGGAAAAGAACAACTAGTAAGCACTTCCCGTGCGATAAAAGAGTGTGTAGCACCCGTATCAACCAAAATAGATATAAAGTAAGAAGAAGACAAATTTGAATGAATAACTCCATATGACCTGTCACCACTCGCGGGTTGACCGCTGCCTCCGGCTGACTCATCACATAGAATATAGCCATTGCATGTTGTCACCCCATCCTCAGCTTCCTTGAGCAGATGATCCAGCTCGGGACACTTTACCACATCCTCATCCTCTTGCACCAATGTTCTATTGTCTCTACAAACTTTGTTGACTCTGCCTCGGTTGTTGAGTCACTTCATCCTCTTTCACTGGACAAACTGTCTGGTATGGACAACTTGTCCACACTTGTAACACATTTTTTCTCATACCAAGGCCTAGGTAGTCTTATCAATGATGTTGATGCAACACTCTGGGCTCCTGAGGGTGGAAAACTATAGCCTATGCCCTTGCTTGGTGACCACTGAATTGAAGCGTTGAACCTAGGCGATGTTGGCGGTGTAGAAAACCTCGGCTTCTTGAAGCCACCTGATGAATGCCCTTGAAACTATGTAGGCCACTTCTTTGTACTTGCCTCTTGCTTCTCCTTCATAGATCATTCTATCCTTCGAACATACTCCACAAACATGGTAAACCTGTAAAGCCTGGGCCCAATGTCCAAGGCTCTAGTAGAGTTTCAGGAATGACGACTGACCCCACAGACCACCACTAGCCTTAACTGCACACTTTTTCCTCACTCACGCGCAAGCCGGGGTCAACTTCCCGATTGGTCACCCATCCTAGTACTACTCCAAGCTAAGCACGCTTAACTATGGAGTTGTATAGCGATGGGTTCCCAGAAAAGGAGGTGCACCTTGGTGATATGGGTAGTCTAATCATTCCTTTTAAGATCAACTTATCTGAGGCCTCAAATCCTGGGACATTACAATCTCCCCCACTTAGACTCTTGACATCCTCGTCAAGGCTCAACTATATGGCCTCATAATCATTCCTCATTTCAATGTTGACCCAAATGACCCATATACACCCAGCTCCCGATCACGGCTACCAACGCAAGGGTGGCTCCATCAACTCAGATAGCCCTTTCCAACATGCCTGGATACTACCAGTGCATGGGCGGCTCCATCAACTCAGATAGCCCTTTCCAACATGCGTGGACCGCACAGCTTAAAGACTGGCATACCACAGGCCCATGTGGGCCCCACCTACTAGAGGGGAATTGGCTCTGATACCATTTGTAAAGCCTGGGCCCACTGTCCAAGGCTCTAGTAGAGTTTCAGGAATGACAACTGGCCCCACAGACCACCACTAGCCTTAACTGCACACTTTTTCCTCACTCATGCGCAAGCCGGGGTCAACTTCCCGACTGGTCACCCATCCTAGTACTACCCCAAGCTAAGCACACTTAACTATGGAGTTGTATAGCGATGGGTTCCCGGAAAAGGAGGCGCACCTTGGTGATATGGGTAGTCTAATCATTCCTTTTAAGATCAACTTATCTGAAGCCTCAAATCCTGGGACATTACAAAGGCCTTCTCAAGATCAGTCAACCCCAGATCTGCATCCTCCGGGTCATCTATTCCAGCGTACTCAACCACCCCAACACGACATAGCGTCTCGAAAGACTTTTCAGTACCCAAAGATTCAGCATGGGGAACATGTGCCCTAAGCTGAGGTGTAGGCATCCTGTCTTCCATATGAGTCATTGTTGCCATAAATTGCCCAAAAAGCAATTGAAAGGTAGGGTTTTCTATCATGGCAAGGTCAACCTGGGGGACTTTAGGCACCCGGTCTTCATGTGTCTGGTTCTTTTCACCACCACCCAATGCAGCAACACTACTCTCGACAACATGTTCTTTATGTTCTCCAGACATCTTTTAGCTTTCTCTTCTTTTTCTGCATAAGAAGAAGTAACTGTAAGACAGTTTGGAGGACACTAGAACAAGCACAAACCCTAGTCTTAGGTCCCTATAGAATTAGCAAACCCAAAGCTCTAATACCAACCAAGCTATGATGCCCCGTGCTACACAAAGTGAGATTACTCAAAACATAACTGTGGAAGAAAGATTAGCGAATAGATTACTGGTAAACCACTAAAACTTAAAACCTTTTTCATAAAATAGCCATATAGTAAGAACCTTTACACATGAGTCCTTTCGTGCCTCAAATCTTTCACAAGACATGATGTCAACCTATAATGAAAGCACTATTCCAGAACATATATACATGGTTCCATCATATCTGATATACGATGGGCACATAAAGATAACACGCTCGTAAAACATCCATAAAATGTTCCCAAAGATCCGAGTGTACATGGACGACTCTTGGACTCTATCAACAAAAGACATCCAACAACACCTCCAACCTTATCATGTATTATTCCTCTTACTGCTACTCAACCTCCTCTGCACGATCTCTACCTCCTCATGCTCGTCCACATAAAAAGGGTGTGGGAAACCCACTGGGTGAGATTTCAAATCTCAGCGGGAGATATAACTCACCACCAAATCCATTATTATCACAAATATGATAAACAGAGAAATAGTATAAATACAACTAAGAAGAAGTAGATAATGATTATTAATAGGGAGGGCAATTATTTTTTAATTATAAAACATCTTAATAATTTAAAAGGAATATGAAGAACATGTATATTTCTATCAAGAACATTGTATAAAGATCAAGCAAGGCCTCAACCAATGTTTTCATATTTGATCCTATATAATTATACTACATGACTGGTTATGTATTTCATTATGCTCTGAGGATTTGAGTCGTACCACCCAAATCCAACTGACTACTTGATAAGTCAAAATTAGTGCCACACAAGGTCTAACGGAAGAGCTGAAATCCATGACCTCACCACACCTCTTGGTCAGCACAAGAGAAAACACTACAGAGACATATCAGTCAACTACAACAATGATATATAGTCAAGATTAGGGATTGGCTCACACATGGCCATCCACATATATAATCATAACTAGCCCACCTTGGTACAAGTACAACGCTAGAAGAACAGGCTCACACATGGCCTCTCTAATGTAAGGAGTGGCTCATGAATGGCCATTCATATCACAATGAGATCGGCCCATGCATGGTCGTCTCACACATCATGTATTTAAGGATACAAGGACTTACTTGAGTTGTACCCTGCATATTAAAAAATATGCACTTTGAGTTAAACTCATTTCACCATCCAATAATAAAGCTAGCATTGGAATGGATCTATGGCACATGGAAACTACACTATTGGATTTCACTTGATTAATTAGATCAATTTGGACATCTTTAAGCATCAATCAAGTTACAGCGTATAGACTCTAAACAAGATCTACATAAACAGGGCATGACTCATTATCAGAACATATTGAATCACATTAAGTGTGATATCATGACATCATGTCTCTTTTTGCTTATTATTCACCATATGTCCATCACAAGGACCAATGTCCCTCACAAGGACCACATGTCCATCACATCATAACCACCATAGCTCATATCTGGCTATGTACATCAATTAGTATTACCTGCATGGTTAGAAGTTGATAACAAGAAGGCAAAGAATCATTATCTCATAGAACTCATGCTATACATTTACATCACACATTTTACATCATAGAAATTAGGGATTCACTTCTCCCGATTAGGGTTTATAGGGTTGGATCAACAACCATCCTTAGGTTATCACTTTCCTCATTAGTATGAGATGTGTTATGAGACATAGAATCATGTTTCTCATTATCCTTATAAAACACGTTATGTGGTATAGGAACATAACCCTCACATCATACGTACAACTACTCCATAGGGTATCATATCATCCATATAAGATCCTAACATCAACATGGTATGTCTCAACTACCATCGCAAGATCTCGATTAGGGTTTACACCTATGGTATCAGTTAATCCTGAATGTATCGGGCAACCACACTAAGATTGGGTATCGGCCACCACACTAAGGTAGGGTATCAGCCACCATACCAAGGTAGGGTATCAGCCACCATGCTAAGATAGGGTATCGATTTATCATCACTTGGTATCGAGAACCACAAATGATATCGGTTTATCATCACTTGGTATCGGGCTACATGTGTGTCGGATTATATGTATATCTGTAAAGAGTGAAACCGGAAAGGGGATCCACTCAAATGATATAATACAAGAGCCATGTAATAATAAAGCAGTGGAAATAAAACTATTACAAAGTCACTTCATAATTCATTTATACAATTGTTCCTCACCTTAATAGGTGATTTTACAAAAACTTGAACTAAGTACAACTAAAGCCAGTAGCAGAGGGTAGCCCATCCATTCCAAGCTATCCTTAAGTTCATGTCATGTTAGTGATCTTTTTAAGCTCTTGTCTTCCAATGTACCTAAACCTGGGTGTAAGGGAACATCACCCAGAACATAGGAAACAACAAAGAGGACAGCAAAGGCTGAGTATGTACATATATAAAACACTTTGGGCATTATATAGGGTTAAAAGTGCAAAAAGAGATGTTCCCACAAGAAAAGGGGGCTATTTGCAATTAGGTATGTTCAAGAAAAAAGTAACAAAAGAAATGAGGCATATTAAATTTCAGATTACAAACATGATAATAAAAGAGTGTCTTGCCATAACAATCATCCACAGATTCATTTTAAAACAACAAATATTTGCATGCATAACAATGTAGACTAAATATACCTAAAATAGGGCCATTACACCATAGGATCATGGCCTAAAAGTAAACAAGGGTGGAAACGCACACCCCGGGCAGAATACGCACGCCCTATATAAGTATGGTTGTACATAAGTACCACTATTCTAGATAATCTAGTCAAACATGCAGAACTCTATAATAGAGTGGCAAGACTATCATTTTAGTCAATATCAACCAAAAGACAACAAGGAAGGAGGGGCCTAAAGACCTGTATGATGTGTCAAATTAATAATCACAGCAGTAAAAGAGATTTATATCAAGAATTAGAAATGTCCATGAATATTAGATTTCCAAGAGAAACAATATTACAAAAGATGCCTCATTAAATAAATTAGGTTTTAGTCAAATAATGCCCAAAATAAAGTAGAGTATGTACATACCTTATGATCATACCTAGATATTTGATAACAACTCCTAAGCACAGGGTCAAGGTTGTCTCAACCTAGTCATAATATGTGTGCATTAAATTAATATAATTTACATTGAAACCTTTACTTAGAGAATGACCCTACTGTAACTTCGAAATCAGATAGTAAAACCTATCCCATTAAATCAGTCAAATTTTTCTTATTTCAAAAATGTATATATATGCCCTATTTGGATAAGCAGATAATTTCTTATGAATTTTACAAGTTTAAAGCATTGCTAGCTATATACAGAAATTCAAATTGTGAAAAGATGATTTTGCCCTCGAATAAAAATGCGAATCAACAAAGATTGTTGTCACTTGAACTATAGAGAAATCATTCAGTAATATATCTGGGTCAACATAGTAAATGAAGGTACAAATCTCCAATTTACCCTTATGGGTGTGACATGGATGTCACAGACACTATGGGCGAGATTGGGCTTCTGCCCCAGGGATTGTCTTCCCTGACTTCGCGCCATTAGTTTCCTGCTGGAGCTCAGACCAGTGGAGGGTTCTCAAACTATGCCTCTTCACAGGCAAAGAATCTGATCCAGCTGGCGATCTCAACCAGGGTCAGAGCACTGAGGAGTCTCCTCCCTATGAGATGCCACTACCATGGCGATGCTTGTCGACCGAGCACATCAGAGAAATGGGGGTAAGAACATATCTGGGTAAGGAAGGGGGAAAGGTCAGGGGTGGCTACGAGGAACCCAACTGTCCTCGCAGCTTCGCCCTGGACCTATGAAGTTGCTGCTCTGATCCTATGAAGGCCGCAACCGAGGGAAGCTCCAAAGGGGAAAAGCAACTACAAACGGACCTGGTGAGGTCGGGGCAAAGTCAACCCAAGGCATCAACCCGCAAGGCCACGGTTTGGTAGTGGAGCACCTTGCGTCGAGGTTCACGAAGAGAACAACCAACAAGGAAGGCCGGCCGAGAACCAAAAGCTACTGAGCGGGCGGCGTCTGAAATAGGGGAGGCCGGTGGTGCTAGTTGACCCGACGAACTGGAGCATCTCACGAGAAACTGGAAGCATGGAAAGAAAGGAGGTGAGTCCTAGATGGTTACCTCATGGTAGATTTGACGGAGATGTTCCGAGTTGCTGGGACAGTGAGGAGATTGTCAGAGAGGGAAGTTCAGTCTGGCAGAGAGAAACTGTGGGGTTTAGTTCTGATTGACTGGTATGAAGGGTGAAGGAGGGTGAGGCGATGCTTTCTATGTGGTTTGAGTCTTCTTGGAGATTGATTAGGTGGGGTTTCGAGGTCACTCATAATGGCGGCAGTGAACAAAGGAGATGGGAAAATGGGCATTTTCTACATGGTGTGAGAGAGAGTGTGGGTAAGGGTTTATTAGATTCGGGAGAAGGAGACGGATCTGATGGAGAAGAAATCACGAGCAATGATTGAAGGAGGAGAGAGAGAGTGACTTGCGACACCATGCTGAGTCGAGTTGTCCCACGCGTGCGCGGAGGAAACGGAGGTGGGAGATGAAGTCTCCTGCCTGGTTGCCCGACCCAGTAAACGCATCCGTGAGGCTGAAAGTGTGACATCTAAATGAAGTGTACTTAGGTAAAATGAGTGTGACACTCAATTAAATCTGAAAAAAATATCAACAACACTTATATCTTATTTTCTAATCTTTCTTTTAGGGGTGTATTTGATATCCGTTTAAGCTCAAAATATATAGGTTAGCTAATTTGAGTGTGAGGAACACGAATTTGGTCTTTGATTAGCATTAAGAGACTATTTGTGTTTCCATTAAGCCCTGATACATTAGTCACTCAATTAGGGTTATTAGCTTAATCTAAGAGCAAAATATGGTGAACCTTCTTACATCAAATCCACATTCCTCACTCTAATATACCACTTTTATTCTAGTACATAAGTATTGGTTGAGTCTGTAGTTTAATAT
Source organism: Alisma plantago-aquatica (assembly GCA_963693085.1). Classification (NCBI taxonomy): domain Eukaryota; kingdom Viridiplantae; phylum Streptophyta; class Magnoliopsida; order Alismatales; family Alismataceae; genus Alisma; species Alisma plantago-aquatica. The sequence continues at coordinate 928,431,816 of OY856411.1, read as the reverse complement.
TAGTATCCACAAATTCCCATACTTCAAGTTTTTGAGTTATCACATATTAATATTTCATGTTCATGTGATTCTAAAGACTTAAATAGGGTTATCAGATCCTAATATGGTTTGACATATGTTAACACACACTAGTACATAACCGGCCTTTAGTGTCTGTTATTTAAGGACTTTAGTGTCAGTTTTAATGTGACACCTATGTGGGCGCCGCTAAAAGGCCAACTGTTAGGCGTCGGTTCTCAAACTGACGTCACAACCCTTCACGTGCCACCGAAAACATGCCAGTAGGGGGATATAGACGTCGGTTATTAGCTATGAAGCCGACGCTATAAACCTTCACGCCACAGAAAGGGCACCATCTGGGGCATTATCAGCATCAGTTTATTAGTGATAACTGACGCCGTCTCACCCAGTACCACGGTCGTGCTGGTCAGCACTGCCGTGTTGTCTGGCCCGCTGCCACAGTCGTACTGGACAGCACGGCCATGGTGTCTGTTCCGCTACTACGACCAAGGTGGCCAGTATGGCCGTGGTGTCTGGCCCGCTGCCACGACCATACTAGCCAGCATGTCCATGGTGTCTGGCCTCATTAGGGAAATCGACGTCAGTTACTAGTAGGGCAACCGACGCCAGAACCATTAGCGTCATTTTATTATTGATAACCGACACCACATCACATGCATTAGGCGTCGGTTATAATTATTTATCCGACACTGTAATCATTTGTCTTCGGTTTTAAACAAATAACTGACGCCTATTTCATGTTTTTTTTCTTATCAGTTTGCAGGCCTGCTGTGGCTGGTCGTAGGATGAGAAACCTGCAATTCAGTTATGAACTGTAGGTTTTACGACATCCATTGATATCAACCAACAACAGGCCACAAACCTGTAAAATTAACAACATTAATTTTCACACATTTAGCAACCTGTAGTTCCATTTGATTTTCACACATGTAGAAACATTCATGTAGCAATTTGCAGTTCCATTCATTTTCACATTCACACATGTAGAAACATTCATATAGCAGCCAGCAGTTTCATTCATTTTCACATTCACACATGTATAAACATTCAGACATATGTAGAAACATTCAGACATATAGAAACATTCACACATATTATAATTTAGAAATTCATTTACAAAATATCATTATTTAGTCATTATTCGCTATCAACATCACAATCATATGTTAAAACCCCCACTACTTGTATGGTTGTTGCCCATTCTTCTCTTACATCATTTAATTCTTCCATCGTATAGGGAGCATGTACATCTGGTAAGGCCTTTCCTGTAGTGTGGTCAGTTTTAAACACCTGCAAAGAGAATGAGGTATATATATAATTAATAATATATAAATAAGATTGATATATTTCATATTATCTAATGAGACTATATATAATACCTCAGGAATGGTATCGATGTCCACTGTGGCATATTTGATAATCATGTGCATAAATCGCATCACATAGTATGTACATGCCCATCTATTGTCTTGTGTAGCACACTACAAATTGAAACATACAAAATATTAAAAAATACAACTAATTAAGCATTGTTCACATAAATAATATATACATTGCAGTCGGGAACTTACTTCCACATTTTTCCAAATTATTGGCTGGTTCTTTTTCCTGGGGACCTTTCCTCCAGCCTTTTTGAACTCATCTAAACCTCTACATGTTAATGTAACACAATACATTGCATAATTAAATAGTAATGTAATAACATATGTTAACGGATATGAAAATGAAATATTTCTCACCGGAATAATGCCATTTTCATTTTGTGTCCATATTTTGAATTCAATTTAGTCCCCTTAGGATCTAGATAATAGATAGTGAACGTCTCGAGGACAATAACTAGTAACTCCCAATGCATACCACTAGAGGTAAAAAAGTTAAAATTAATAACTCAAAATCCACAATAAAAATGTAATTTTCTTAAGTCCAAATTATAAGCAAAGTAGTACTTACTCCACATTGAATGGAGCTATTATCATCATCTTGTTATTTTGAGCAAAATTTGTAAAAGCATCACAAAAGTATTGGTGAACTGATGGAGGGTCTTTAGCTACTAGACTAATCAAAGATGGAATAAAAAATCCTACATGTTCGAATGAAAAATTTGCACATATCTTGTCTAAGTAGTTGCAAAACATGTATTACGTATGCATTAATAAATAAGAAACTAGATCACCAGATCCTACACAAGGTATATGGATGTATAAAGAAGATCTCACCTTATCCATAGCTCTATCATAGATGTATTCAGCCAATCATATCGAAACAACTCCAAAATATCTTGTATAAATAGTTTGCTTTCGCATGATTGACCTGCATCATCCACATCTATAGAAATAGTTATAGGGAAATTTATATCATGTTCGCCTAACCATATTGTCATACCCCTACAATTAGGACCTAACGGGACAGGTAGGTCCTGTGGAACCCAACTTAGTAATGTAGGAGGTGGAGGTGGAGGCCTAGATGCTCTGGGTGTCTTCTTTTTAACCTGTATATATATATAATTTCAGATCAATTAACATCATACACACACACTAATAATTTAACGTAATGTAAATTTACCATACAGTTTCAATATAGAGGACATCTGCTTTTGGCCACAATATCACTCCACCTTCTGCCTCACCAAGCGTTTCACAATTTGGGTAGGCATATGGCAATGGAAGATCCATCCAATTGGGGAATATATGTACCGGGCTCACACGAACCCAACCATCTGGTAATGGAGACCCATGAAACATTTCCCCTAGTAGGGATGGGTAATCCGACGCCTCTGCAATGATAAATTATTTACTTTTCAGACGGCATGGCTTCAACCCCTACAAATTTTTGTGTAAAGAATGTTATATACATATATACATATCATCTTGAAAACATATCATCTTGAAAAGACTAGTTACTATGTCATAAAAATACTTACAGTGGATGTGCTAGGTGGTGGGTCTACATGATTACTCCTAACCTCTATAGTAGGAGTAGAGCGGGACGCCATAGGTACTATCTGTTGAGTGGCAGTCAGAGATATCTGCCACTTCCTCATTGCTTCTTCGAGTTTCCTATCAACTATCTTATCTACTTATACATGGATAAAAGAAATGTTAGCTTCTGATTATTGAATTATCTTTTACAGTAACATTATAAAGAAACAATAGGTTACCTCTACTTGTGAAAGTCCTGCTTTTGGGACATGTTTGCACTGGGATGGCCCAAAGAACGCTTTGATGCCCACACCAACGCCTATAGCCCTAACACGTCCAGGATGCTCTGGGTTACCCAGAGCATCTATCAATTCATCCCTTGTGCCCTCAGGGATGAAATTTCCTTGTTTCCTCAGCTCATGCATCTCCTGCTAATCGCCAAAACAAAAATTTGTAATTAAGTAAACACCACAAATAATCAATATTCGAATGATTGCTCTAAGAGTTGTATTTTACCATTTTTGCAGTCGCCTCAGCAATTGTGGGCTTCCTTATTTCTCCCTTCTTATTTTGCCTCCCAGCTATCCAGACATCATGGCAAGGCAGAGGTGTGGTACCTATAGTAGAGGACTCCTGAGTAGTAGTAGACTGAGCAGTAGACTCAGCCTATAGTCTTTGGTGAATGCCTACATACCCCTTTGGACCCATTGTGTGTTCATGCACATTCAGTGCACGCCTTGCTCTTTACGCCTCACTGAGGGCCTAGTTAGTATGCACATTAATGATTTGGTTAGTAATACTAAATGTTAATCTTGAATAGGTGAATACAATGTATATTAATTAAATTGGGAGTGACGCCTAATACCTTGAATTCATCATTTTTTCTTGAAGCAACAAACACGTCCCATTCTTCTTTGTCCAGGAAGTTCCACTGTTCAGTGGCTGTCTTCTTCCACTTGCCACCTTCTTTTATGTATTCTTAGGTGAGATTTGTCCTATAGTTCCTTAGGACTCTCCCACAGCATTGCATCATGCATTTACGATGCATCTTTTCATCCAATTCAAATATACTCTATAAAATAGAATTGCTATTAACTAGTATCCAAAAAATTAGTAATCTACAAAATAGAATTGCAAATTAATAATAACTCACGCATAAATCCTTCCATATTACGTCTTTCTTCCCCTTAGGAACTTTATGCCAAGAATCTATCTTACAACCGCAATGGCTACGAGTAACATACCCAAGATATGAAATAAATGAATTGCGATTCACTCCAATTGCATTTCCTGCATTATCAAAATCCACAACAAGTTTGGATCCATTGCCCCTTTGCGCTATTAACTTCTTCATCATAGTGATGCCCCTTCTCTTGTCAACTTTTTGGTGTTGCTCATCAAGTGCCTCAAATGCTTAAGAGGGTACATGTGCATCATCAACCTAAAATTTGACAAAATAAACACACTTACAGGATATAACTATAAATGGACATATAGATATAAATATATGATATATTTTTAAAACTTACATTGTGAGGCGACGCATTGATGTCTTCACCCTCAAGTAATCATCAACACGGTCATCAGGAGAATTCTCAGCCATCTGAAAGTTCACATTCACATTGTAAAGTTCACATTGTAAAGTAATTCACATTATAAAGCTCACATTGTAAAGTTCACATTCACATTGTAAAGTAATTCACATTGTAAAGTTCACATTGTAAAGTAATTCACATTGTAAAGTTTACATTCACATTGTAAAGTAATTCACATTGTAAAGTTCACATTCAGAAAAATAAAACATATAAAAAATATAAACATGCCTCTAATATTGAGAATTTTTATCAATTAACAATCCTTCATTGTGATCTTTGCGCACATACAAGTCATCATTAGCTTCAATATTTGCTGGTGTTGGCAACCCAACTGAAAATGGACTGGAGTCAGCATACTTATCATAGTACTCATCTTCATCTATAGGATCTTCAACGAACTGTATTTTACCATGAAGAACAACCGACCATTTATCATTTGCAGGATCATCGATATAAAATACTTGTTTCGCCTGTGATGCCAATATGAATGGTTCACCCTTCTCGTCAATCTTTTTAAAGTTCACTAAAGTGAACCCCAATTCATCCACTATAACTCCTTTGGTGTTATCAACCCAATTACATTTGAAGAGTGGAATTCTGAAATCTATGTAGTCAAACTCCCATATGTCTTCAATGACACTGTAATATAAATTTTAGCTTCATGTGGACTCTTATCCTTTGCACTTGCAAAAAACATAGTCAACGCTTGAAGGGTGACCCCACTGTTTTGTACGACACTCTTATCATCTTGGTGCTTTGTGTAATATGTGAATCCATTAATGTCATAAGACATAACATTCAATTTTGGTTTAAAAGCGAGGCATTTGATAGTTCCAGTAATATCATCTGGTGTTTGAGATAGTTGATGTAAGACTTTATCTTCAAACCACTTAATAAATGTCTTGTTATGCTCTCTAGCAAGCCACATTGTATTGGCTCGAGGATATTGTCTCTTGATGAAATTGGTATGTTCCTCGATATAAACACTCACTTCGTCCATGTTGTGTAAAATATACAAATGACCTTGTTCCAACTGCTCACGGCTGATTACTTTCACCCGTGATCCCAAAATTCCTTTCCCAATTTGCTCCTCAATATTCTTGTCATTACCAGGAGTGTCATTACCACTGAGAAAGTCATTGTAAAAACCCATAACCTCTCTCGCCACATAACCCTCAATAATACTCCCTTCAGGCCGATAATGGTTTCGAACATCACTTTTAAAAATGCTCATGTATCGTTCAAAGGGATACATCCAATGCAAGAAAACTGGACAACAAGATGTACCATGATATCAAAGAACGACGGAGGAAAATACATCTTAAGATGACATAGGGTAACAACCACTTCTCTTTGCAAATTATCAAGAGTATCAGGGTCAATAACTTTGTTGCACAGACTGTTGAAAAAGAAACAAAGTCTGGTGATTGCAAACCTTACATGCTTCAGCAATATATATCGAATTTCCACAGGCAATATTTGTTGCATTAGAGTGTGACAATCATGAGATTTAAGACCTATCAACTTCAGATCTTTCATTGATACCAATCTACAGATGTTGGATGAGTAACCCTGTGGCACCTTAACATTTACCAAACATTCACAAAAAGCTTTCTTCTCCTTTCTAGACAATGTGTAACAAGCGAGAGGTAAGTATGTTCTCCGATTTCTCATTTCACATAATTCTATTAATTCTGACCTTATTCCCATTTCACATAGGTCCAGCCTGGATTTTACATCTTTAGTCTTACCTAGTATATTCAACAAAGTACCAATGACACTATCACAGACATTTTTCGCAATGTGCATGACATCGATACAATGCATGACTGTCAAACAACTCCAATAAGGAAGATCCCAAAATATTGACTTCTTCTTGAATAAGATTTGTCACTCTATGTGGCCATAGTACATTGTGATCTCTTACCAAATTCATTGACAAAGTCTTTTACTCTTTCATAAACAACCTCCCTTGGTATAGGTTTAGGTACATTCTGTTCCTCATTCAATCCATTGAATGCTTTACACTTCCTACGATATGGATGGAATTTTGTAAGAAACCTTCAATGACCAAGATATACAGTCTTACCGCCATGTTTTAGTCTGGTTGAATCAGTGTTCTCTTCACATATAGGACATGCTTTAGCTCCTTTGACACTATATCTAGACAAATTCCCATATGTTGGAAAGTCATTAATAGTGAAAAACAACATAGCATGCAAACAAAATGTCTCTCTTCATGAAGCATCATAGGTCATCACACCTTCACCCTATAGTTTCTTTAAGTCATCAATCAGAGGTTCAAGATAAACATCGATATCATTTCCAGGTTGTTTAGGGCCCGATATCAACAACGACAGCATTACATACTTATTTTTCATACACAACCAGGGAGGAAGATTGTATATAACAAGCATGACTGGCCAAGTGCTATGTTGGTTGCTCAATGTCCCGTACGGATTCATCCCATCTATACAAAGCCCAAGTCTTAGATTCCTGACTTCTTCACCAAATTTAGGGTACAATAGATCAATCTTCTTCCACTGTGGGGAATCAGACGCATGTCATAGGATCCCATCATTAGTTTTCTTAACATCTGCATGCCACCTCAAATTCTTTGCATCTATCAGATTGGCAAACAAGCGTTGAAACCATGATATTATAGGTAGATACCACATCACCTTGGCAGGAGAACCAATTTTGGACTCCCCCGAAGTCATCAATTTATACAGTGACACACCACATTTTGGACAATCTTTCAAATCCACATAGTCCTTTTGAAATAATACACAATCATTCGGGCATGCGTGTATCTTCTTGGCATCCATTCCCATTGGGCACAACAATTTCTTTACCTGGTATGTTGAGATTGGCAACTCGTTTCCTTCAGGAAGAATTTCTTTCAACAAAGACAACAATGACGTGAAGCTTTTGTCGCTCCATCTATTGTTAGCTTTCAGCTTATACAATCTCAACACAGTGCTAAGCTTCATAAACTTAGTACAACATGTGTATAATGATATCTCAGCATCATGCACAATGTTCCTAAAAATGGGAGGTGGATCAATGTGCTCTACCCCACAACTATCCAGCATCGCATCAACGATGTCTACTGGAACTGGTTCATTCACATCTACGTCATCAGAGGCAATTTCTTCTTCCACACAAGTACTGCTATCGACATCCACTGGTTTCGGGTTTGAAATCTCTCCATGCCAGTGCCATTCTGTATAGCCTTGTATAATCCTGTTGCACATGACATGATTTTTGATTTCGTCACCAGTGCTGACTTTCAAGTTGTTACCGCAATGCCTACATGGACAGTACAACCTTTCTCCAGGTTGTTTCCTATGTTTCTCGGCAAATCTAATCAACTGGTCAAGACCAGAAATAAACTCTGGGGTGCAGTGATTGCGAATGGACATCCATGATCTATCCATTCTATGATCAAAGAGAAAACAAGTATATATTACAATAAGATTAGGGTCTAAGGTTAACATATTAGAGTTTTTGCATGGTTAAAACTTTATGCCAAAAAAATACATGTGTTGTCATTCTTATATATAATAAATGTGTACCACCTATCCCATTCTTGAATACCTAATCTCACTAGTAAGTGTATAATGTGTATTGGGTTTTCAAGAAAATTTTGGCAGCATTTCCCCACTGTTCTCTAAGTACATATGTACTTAGAGAACAAACGAGGAAATGTTGCTGAAATTTTCTTGAAAACCAAATACACATTATACACTTACATCCTAAGTGAGATTAGGTGTTCAAGAACAGTCCCAAACCGGGGACTATCCAAGATTTACTCCTAATGAGTAAATCTTGGACAGGTTTCTAGGCCAACAAATACATGTGATGTCATTCTTATATATAATAAATGTGTACCACCTATCCCATTCATGAACACCTAATCTCACTAGTAAGTGTATAATGTGTATTGGGTTTTCAAGAAAATTTCGGCAGCATTTCCCCGTTGTTCTCTAAGTACATATGTACTTAGAGAACAAACGGGGAAATGTTGCCGAAATTTTCTTAAAAACCCAATACACATTATACACTTACATCCTAAGTGAGATTAGGTGTTCAAGAACAGTCCCAAACTGGGGACTATCCAAAATTTACTCCTAATGAGTAAATCTTGGACAGGTTTCTAGGCCAACAAATACATGTGATGTCATTCTTATACCTGCAATCCTAGTTTCATCATTCATATCCTATGTTTTGTGTAACATCATTTAATCATGCTTTCTAGTAAATAATAAATAGTAAATAAACCATGATTCCATATATCAAAGATTTGAATCAAAATGGAGCCTAATGGAACATTGGGAGAGTGAGAATATTATACCTCACTTGAAGGCTGAAGAAGAAATATATGCAAATCAACAACAAGTCAACAACCCCTGCAACAACAAAAATGCACCAAAATGTAGATGCATGTTCATCATCAAGATAATCATTACACACAAATGTAGCTATCCGATTATAATTGAGAAATATAGCACAAAATCATCCAACACGGCCGTGCTATGCAGCACGGCCGTGCCAACCTGCGATTTCACACACCATCATCGGTTGCGGAGCAGGGTACCTGCTTGAGGGCAGAGGAAAAAGAGGAGGAAGAAGAGCAGAGTAGGTACCTTCAGCGGTGTCAGCGGGGAGAGTAGCAGTAGCGAGCGGTGGTGGTGCGGGGAGAGCAGGCCGTTGGAGCAGGAGAGAAGGCTGCCAGAGTAGGAGAGAAGGCCGCCAGAGCAGCGAGCTGGGGGCAGAGGGCAAGCGGCAGTGGAGGTGGGCAGAGGACCATCAAGCGAGTGAAGCAACGCACGACCAGAGCAAGCGGCGGTGGAGGTGGGGGTAGAGGAGAAATTGCCAGACCAAACCTTGGAGTAGCACAAGAATGAATGAAACAGAGAAAGAGGAAGAGTCTGGCTCACGCGGGTGTTGTTAAGTTAACAATAGGTGTCGGTTATTCAAAAAATCTGACACATAAAACTAAAGGTGTTGGTTCTCCAAACACACTGACACTTATTCTCAATGATAGTCATCGGTTTTTACTAGAAAAAAATTGACGTCTATCTACATATGATGAATAAAAAAATTGTTCTCAATTAATGACCATAGTCGTTAGTTTCTTTCAAAAACGGACGCACAAAGGGTGTGAAAAATTTCCCGGGAGCAACACAGAAAAACCCATAAGCGTCGGTCATTGTAGAAAAACTGACGACCAAAATGTGCCCAATTTCTGTCTCGCGAATAATCTTTCGTCGTCGGTTTAATAGTTAATAACCGACGCCATATGTTAAATTTTAGAGGTAATTTTTTTCACTGGACATTTTGGATTTGGCGGTTAATTTTAGGCGTCAGTTTATTATTAGGGAACCGACACTGAATAAAAGTGATACCCGTGTCTAGTCGCCCTTCACATATAGATGTCGGTTTTTTATTAAACTAACGCTTTAGGTTTTAGGTGTCGGTGGATTTATACAACCGACGCCTTTAAAAGTGACGTTATAAGCCATTTATGTAGTAGTGACAGTGAAATTTAGATATTGAAAGGTAGTTAACTGAAAAATGGGGAAAGAGAGATTGGATATCCGCATAATCAAATAGGGGTCTAGAAGAATGGGGAATTAGTCTATGTGTCTAGAATCGAGTATGTTACAACACTCCACCTCTTAAAGAGGATTTCATCCCCAAAATCTATCCAGTTGTGGTATGGTATACTAAGTTATACTTTTAACCAAGTTATAAATTTCTAGTGTACTTAATGTAGGGGGTCATAACATACTATTCATGTCACACCTATGGTCTACTCTCAAGGTGAAGCTATATGTCTACATGTGTCATGCATCTATAATCTTATTATGGTAGATGTTGGTCTAGAGATGTTACATCAAGACCTAGGATTGTGTCAACCGATACGCATCCATTAGGGCTACCTACAAAGTTATCATAGTTTTTCCATTCTTTAATCATGATCCACATAGTTTTCCTTGTTATCACCATCATCATGAAAATAACAACATCATCATCATCATCTACTCACCACCACCACCACCATCATCATCATCAATATCACTGACATCATCACCTACTCCTCCTCATTGTCATCAACATCATCATCATCAACAACAACATCATCATCATCACCCACTCATCATCATCATAAACGTCATCATCAAAATTATTCGTAATAGATACTTTATGTATGGCGCACATATATGTCTTGTTTTCCTTTTGTATTAGGGTTATAACTTAAATCGAAATTTATATATAGATTTTATCAAGGGGGTCAAATCATGATGTGTTATCTGACTAATACAACACTTATACTTTAGTAGGCATATTAGGGTTGAGGTGTGAGTTTAGGGTTTCATTTTCAATAGCCTTTCTCATTCATAGTCGAGCACTATAGTGTGTTGTATGCAACTTATTGGATTTCTCATTCATGAGCTAACTTTACGCATTACATTAGACATGTTTTGATTACTGTGTAGTCAATCCCCTATCACTTCTATTTATCATGGTCAAAAGGAAATGTTCAGAAATTCCATCATACTTAGTATGTTCACCCTAGCCTATACTTTATAGTCATCCTCACCACCTAATTATTAGCGATCTGGGGTATAGGATATTAATTTGAGCTTTAAGTGAAATTTTACTTTTACCCCTATCTAGTTTAAATACACCATTTAAGGATAACTCAAGATAAAATTTTAAGATCTATTTTAATCATCAAAGTAACAAGTAGGATGGTATGATTTGCAAGGCTCCTCTGGAATTCCCGGTTTGGTAGCCTCTACACATGTTTGACATTATTACTAGGAGTTATCCAAGTTTTACTTATTGTCTCTGTTATTAATCCTGATTATGGCTATTAACTAGATCGTATGGGAACTCCACCCCTTAAAAGGCTTAAACTATAACTTAGGGCATAGCCTAGAGGGGAAAAAGGGTGGATTCGCTAGGTCTTATATATATATATTTTTCAGTCTTAGACCTAGGGTGTTAGGGTTGAAAATTTCAACCAAGGATACTTCACTAAAGAGCTTATCTACTACTCAACTTACTTGTGGTGGTGACTTGGTTCTGAAAATCATCGATGAGATCATAAAAAGAAAAATAAATCTTTTGTACATATAATTTAATAATGAAAATAAGTTTTAGCGATAAAGTATTGGCGATGAAGATGCAAAGTTGGCGCCAAAATCGATCCGAGAACCAAGTCAGACACCTTCCACAACCTGACACACACATTACTATCCTATAACCACTTCCTTCTACAAAAGAGGTCTGATCCTCCTATCACTTAAAAGGGTCATGTGATAAATCTCTAATATGCAAGCAATGAGAGAGAGAAGTGTTGACTCAAGGTCAATTAGGTCAATATTGACTCACGTCTAATTTGACTAAAGCCATGTTTTGATGATCACTAACCATTCCACATATTGGTGTCTAATGTCTCTACTTGAGTGATTTCAGATTAGGTATAGACACACTCCAAATGCCCTAACTTGCACATATTTATTGGAGAAGAGACAAGTCAAAGTCAATACAAGTGGACGTTTTTGTAATATGATGTATATCCATTAGAATCATGTTGTAAATCACTTGTAATGATTGTATGACTTGTAATTAAGCTTAGAAAAATATCAGGAGCACTTAGATCGAATATTAGAGCACTTTAGATGCATCTTTGAAAATCAATTACAGGCACTTGGTCGGTCGAGTTTCCCCAGCCTGAAACTCGACCGATCCACCTTGGTCGATTTTCTGAAGATTGCATCGGTCGAGTTGTGCACTCACAGAACTCGACCGATTGGGTAGTAGGCCATTTCTAGTTGAAATGGTCGGTCGAGTTTCCTCAGGACAAACTCGACCGATCCTTTGAACATCAATTTGCCTCCTACTTGATCGGTCGAGTTACACCCATCAGAACTCGACTGATTACACTGTACAGAAAAGTGCAGAAAAGTGTTTCTAGCCATTATGGAGTTACAACAAGTGAAAATAGATCTGTTGCAAGCCACAAAACGGCTATTTTTCGTTCACAAGTGTTCCCAAAGGCTAAGAGGCATCCCCAGCTATAAATAGGACCCCTTGGGCTTCATTCCAAGGTTGAGCATTCATTGCAAACTCTTTATGAGGTTCCTATTCTATAGTTGAGTGCTTCCTACAGCCTCCTCTCTCTCTCTAAGCTTAATCACTTGCTACATCCATTAGAGTGAGTAGGAAATCTGTAAGAGAGCTAGTCCTACATGTATATCTTGTGAGGCTCTCACTTCCACCACCTCCACTTCTCTCATTTGCAATCATGAAGATGAAGGTTCTCTCTCTTGTCCAAGAGAGGTGAAGAAGAACAAGGCAAGGCGTCCCTTGGTGAAGATCAAGGCTAAAGACTTGGAGCTAGAGTGGGTAAGCCCTTGGAGAAGGCAGAAGACTCAAGCTCAAGTGGGTAAGTGATAACACCAATTTTCGTGATGTTTTTGGCCTTTATTCTGTTATCAAAACTGCCCTTTTCTGCTGTTTTCCTCACTTTTATATGCATTTTTGCAATAATTGGCCAAGCAATGCTCTCAATTCAATACTTCCACCTTTTGCAGAGTTTCCTCCCTGTTTGGCCCAATTAGTACCAATAAGGCCGTTCCGGCCCGCAAATAAGTCCAAGACTGTCTCGGCCCCCTGACGCCTGATACACACGCTAACCGGCAAGGCTGCGCGATATGACGACGCGCGACGCAAGGATGCCACGTGAGAAGGTACTGATGGACGACACACCTCTTTACCCGATGGGGAGCCAAGCGCACCGCAACTACTCCGTGTGTCGCGCGATATCGGCCACCCACCGGCAGGCGCTCCTCGCCAAGACGCCCGACAGCCGACCTCCTTGTACCGGGCGATACCCGCGTCAGCCGACCACCAAATGAACGGCGGAAGGGAGGGCACGTGGCGCTTCGAGCACCATATCTGCTCCCGACCAGCTGCCTATAAATAGCAGCTACAGGGAGCCGAAAAGACGGCTTAGAGAATTCAGACAAGCTTGGTCACTTCAGGTTTCGGATAGTCGAGTGATCTTCGGAGGAGGCTGCGAGAGCAGGCGTATCGTGCTCCAGTGTTCGTACCGGGCGACACTAGGTGAGCTCTTCCTCATCCTGAGAGGGAGGGGATTGGTTCACCTAGGACTGTACCGGGCGACACTGGGAGACGATATCAGCCAATGTAGATACGTGACACGAGTGCCCGACACCAGTGCCCAGCAGTAGGATACGCAGCTCCATGCCCGACACGATAACAGACCCGATACGCTCCGCCCGTCAGGCGTGTTGCCCGAGAGGGTGTGCCACCCGACTTGAGCGTATCGGCCAGGTCCTTGAGCGATACAGTCGCCTGTCGCGGTATGCCGCTTAAGAGAGTGTGCCGCCCGACACGGCCATATCGGGCTAGGCCCCTTTGTCCGATATCGGGCGGGATGGTTATTGTAGCTTGTCATCCTTCTACATCAAGGAGGCGACACATATCTTTAATTCTGTTATTTAATTCTTTACTCATGCATTGTAATTAAGACCTTTAATGCTTATAGAAATAGAAATGCTTACTTACTTGCTGCTCTATGCTTGGTGCAATATGTTGGATGATTGCTATGTTTGGTATCTAAACTCTAGCTTGCATGTTTTGGATCGCGTTTTGCTTAGCTATCGAATCATGTTTTCCCGTCGCAACAACTTCGAGAGTTGTGTTGTGGCTCTAGTGTTTGGTCCGATTCTGGAGTACGAGAGTGCCTGGAGCGGAGTTGCTTTAGTAACCTTTCCACTCTAATTTGAGTCCGGTGACCCCTAGAGTGGAACCGATGCCTTGTTAGAGGTGCCCTCTTCGAGAGGAGGGGTACAGGATTGGTCCTACCACCACTTGCTTTACCGTAGTTTTATCCTTCGTACCTCGCCTTAGCTCCGAGTGTATCCTTCTGTTTCTGTTGCATGAAAACCACTAAAAATTGTTAAATGTCTAAGACCTTAAATCTTTCTAGTAACTCCACTTGGAGATAGTTTTCTTGTTTTGCTCGTGACATCTTTATGCTTCCCTCCTAGGGAATTCATCGTCTCTTTATACCTGCCAGAGTGTAGCGTGTCGATTCTGGGTTCTCAACACTACCCCCCTTGTTCCTGTGTTCGACCCCGTATATCTACTTCAACCCCGTAAACAAAGTTGCGAGGGCCTAGAAGGATTCAGGTTTATAAATGTAAAAGCTCGACTACCTCAAATCCGCCTCCAATTTTAGGACGCGCGATTTAGGCCGGTCAACTTTTTGGCGTCGTTGTCGGGGACAAGGCAAAGACGGTATTGTTGACGAATCTGAATCCACTAACTACACTCCTGTGCCTCAAGCTTAGAAATAAGCTTGACAGCACACTTTTTCTTTTATCATTTCCTTTTTCATTACTATTATTCTTAGCCTAAGCTAAATAATTCAATTTTCTGATTTGATTTTTCGTGCCATTCTTTTAGGAACCCTGAAGAACAGATCACCGTTTCATCGAGCTCCGACACCATTCAACCAATCAACAGAGCACAATCATCGACATTATGCCTCCCCGTGTCAACCCGCAACACGTTGAAGGGGAACAACAGGGAAGGCCTAGGGATGAATCACCTCCGCCAAGGGACAACGATCGCTACGACGGAAATGATCTGCAGGAAGATCAGGAATCGGAGCACACCCATTGGAACCACCCCCTACCGTCTCATCTATGGAAAATACTGCCACCTATCGTTAGAATTGGAACACAAGGCCCTTTGGGCAATCAAGTTCCTAAATATGGACCTCGACAAAGCTGGAGAAAAGAGATTTTTACAGCTTCAAGAGCTCGAGGAGCTGAGATTGAATGCCTACGAAAATGCAAAAATCTACAAAGAGAGGACGAAGTTGTGGCATGATGTCCATCTCAGGAGAAAGGATGTAAGCGAAGGGGATAAGGTCTTGTTGTTCAAGTCTTCCATCCGTCTTTTCCCTGGGAAGTTACAAACGAGATGGTCAGGACCGTTTACCGTGTCAAAAATATACCCATCCAGAATGATGGAGCTTTACGACAAGGACGATCCGACCAAAGTATTTCAAGTGAATGGGCACAGGGTGAAAAGGTTCTACGAGGATGATGCCTTTGTCAGGAGAGCAGAGATCGACCTGCAGGATATGGGCACAGCCAGGGGTGGAACAAGATGATCCTACACCGGTCGAGCTGGCGACGCGAACTTCAGCGCTCCTCCGGAGGCAGCCCGAGTTTTTCTTTCTTTCATAGAGTGGGATGCATTTTTCTATTATTTGCAAGAACAAACATTATGTCATGTAATAAGGCCCGAGTCAGTGCATGCGCCACATGCGCTGACTTTGTTTTATGGGCCACCGTTGTAATAATTTTCTGAGGTAGGGGGTTTAACCCTAAACCAATGATGTTTTTCCTTCATCTAGCATCGGTTTTTCGGCCGCCTGTTTTAATCGTGACGGGCAGCCGCCCAGCCGGCGTGCAAGACCACTCGTACCGGGCTTTGGTCTCTAAGGCATCACAGCAGCCGTGACGGTTGGAGTTCCTGGGCGGCGTGCACCCTATTGTGCATAAGAATAAATGCCCTAAATGAGACTGATGTGACCATCGTCTTGAGAACTGCCTGACCCGTTGGCCGACGCGCGCCCCAGAGATGTCCGTTTCGCCCCGGCCGAGCTGTCTATAAATAAGAACGGAGATTTCACCATGTCGGGCAGTCACACTTTACTCATTTTAGCCACCTGTAACGCATGCAATAGTCCGCCCTTCTGCTCCCGTGTCGGCCAGTTGCCTTCACCGTGGTATCGGGAGATGGCTCCTATGAGCAAAGGTAATGCCCGACACGCATATCGCCCGGCACGCTTATCGCTCAGCAAGCTATCCCCCGACAGGTTTATCGCCCGACACGAGTTTTTCCTATCGCGCGCTGCCTATCGGGATCATGAGCCTTATCGAATTTTGTATCGCCCGACGCAGTTATGCACGACATAACGACCGATGGTGTTTGCCCGATACGCCATATCGGGCGGCACGTTTTTCTTTTGTGACGTTCTGTCGGGCAGTTGCTCTTTGGCGACCTTATCGCCCGATATACCCGTATCGGGAGGTATGTTGTGCCATGCAACCCCTCCTCGTATCGCCCGATCTTGTATCGACTTATGCTTTCTTTTGACGGACGATACCCGGATTTCGAAATAAGTCTAGCATTATCGAGCTTCTTTAACTTTTTCTATCTAACGATTTATAATGGTTGATGAACTTAATAACAGGCAGAATGGATGCCGCAGCTGAAGCAACAACTGTCGGTCAGAAACGTCAGCACCCCGAAGAGGGGCAATTCCTTATCATAGTCTGTCTTCTGTAGTAGCCTGGGGCCAACTACAGAGACAGCACGAGTACAGCTCTGGTGACTGCCGGGACAGCACAAGAGCTCTCTGTCTACCGAGAGCTATTGCGCGTGTTCCGGCTGAGCTGGGAAATAAAATGGAGGCTGAGCTGGGGAAGCATTTGCCGGCGACCTCCAGACGGAACATGGGCATCCCGATTCCAGCTACTTAATAAGGAGGAAGCAGCCACAAGTGCCCGCACTTGTGGAAGTTGTTTCCGAATGAAAAAGAAGGAGGCGGCAGCAAATGAGCATATTGCAGCTTCTACAAGGCACAAGCGAACCCGCTAAATAACCTTCACTGGACTAACATGAACTCACCCTTTTCTTCACTACTCTGGGATTGAGTATTGGATAAATTTGGGGGGGTACCCATGTACCAGTGAAGGAGGTATAAAAATTCTCTTGTGCCATTTTGTTCTTCTATATCGCATATATGTACCCATGCTCATGTGCTTCCACCCTTGCTCATATAAAAATTTCGAAAAACTTTGCTTATTTTGTTCCCATGCATATGTACAAAGTCGCTATATTAGTAAAAACCCTGATGCAACTGCTTGCCAAGTTTATTTTCTTTGTGCTAAAGGTGACGCAAGTCCTGTTATATCTTTTTGATAATGCTGCTTCAAATGAACAAAAGAATATGTTTTGCCATGTCAAAAATTTTCAAAAATATAATAATCTCGCAAACAGCTAAGAGACGAGTATGGAGAAGGAAAAAGCTGCCCAAACAGCAATAATCTCTTTGTTTCCCTTACCCGACAAAAAATCCTAAAAAGAGAGAGAAACCATATGAGAGTGAATAAAAACATGAGAGTTGTGTCCAACAAAAGAAAAAGAAAAAAATATACACACACTTGTTTTCCAAAAGTACCCATATTTAGGCATGGTAGATCTGGGGCAGTGGTACGTAGGATGGGAAATCACTGCTCTAAAGCCAACTGGCTTGGACTGCAGGGACCACTTGCCCGTTAACGGACCCTTACCTGGATGGACCGATGGAAAACAAGAAGAAAACCCAAAAAGACTTAGCCTACCCTATACACAACTTTTCTG
This sequence comes from Alisma plantago-aquatica, assembly GCA_963693085.1. Taxonomy (NCBI): domain Eukaryota; kingdom Viridiplantae; phylum Streptophyta; class Magnoliopsida; order Alismatales; family Alismataceae; genus Alisma; species Alisma plantago-aquatica. Next base: position 928,413,794 of record OY856411.1, on the reverse strand, counting down.
CCCCAAAAATAAAGTTGTTTGGTGTGTAAGCTAATTTCGGAATCATACAACAAAGTCTCGCCGAAGCTGTAGAGAAAAATCTTACTTCAACAATAAGGCAAGAAAAACTAAGTCTTTTGTTCGTATTGAAACAGCATTATCTTTAAGGCATTACGATCTTTGTTTCACTTTTTGAACAAGAAAAGTTTTCCCAAGCAAGAAAAAGCGTCACAAAATAAAGTTTAAATATTGATTTAGGACAATCAAAATGCTAAGTTTGGGGGAGTTGATAACACCAATTTTTGTGTTTTTTTGGCCTTTATTCTATTATCAAAATTGCCCTTTTCTGCTGTTTTCCTCACTTTTATATGCATTTTCGCAATAATTGGCCAAGAAATGCTCTCAATCCAATACTTCCACCTTTTGAAGAGTTTCCTCCCTGTTTGGCCCAATTAGTACTAATAAGGCCGTTCCGGCCCACAAATAAGTCCAAGACTGTCTCGGCCCCCTGACGCCCGATACACACGCTAACCGGCAAGGCTGCGCGATACGACGACGCGCGACGCAAGGATGCCGCACGAGAAGGTACTGATGGACGACATGCCTCTTTACCCGACGGGGAGCCAAGCGCGCCGCAACTACTCCATGTGCCGCGCGATATCAGCCACCCACCGGCAGGCGCTCCTCGCCAAGACGCCCGACAGCCGACCTCCTTGTACCGGGCGATACCCACGTCAGCCGACCACCAAATGAACGGCGGAAGGGAGGGCACGTGGCGCTTCGAGCACCATATCTGCTCCCGACCAGCTACCTATAAATAGCAGCTACAGGGAGCCGAAAAGACGGCTTAGAGAATTCAGACAAGCTTGGTCACTTCAGGTTTCGGATAGTCGAGTGATCTTCAGAGGAGGCTGCGAGAGCAGGCATATCGTGCTCTAGTGTTCGTACCGGGCGACACTAGGTGAGCTCTTCCTCATCCCGAGAGGGAGGAGATTGGTTCACCTAGGACTGTACCGGGTGACACTGGGAGCCGATATCGGCCGATGTAGATACGTGACACGAGTGCCCGACACCAGTGCCCGGCAGTAGGATACGCAGCTCCATGCCCGACACGATAACGAACCCGATACGCTCCGCCCGTCAGGCGTGTCGCCCGAGAGGGTGTGCCGCCCGACTTGAGCGTATCGGCCAGGTCCTTGAGCGATACAGTCGCCCGTCGCAGTATGCCGCTTGAGAGAGTGTGCCGCCCGACACGGCTGTATCGGGCTAGGCCCCTTTGTCCGATATCGGGCGGGATGGTTACTGTAGCTTGTCATCCTTCTACATCAAGGAGGCGACACATATCTTTAATTCTGTTATTTAATTCTTTACTCATGCATTGTAATTAAGACATTTAATGCTTATAGAAATAGAAATGCTTACTTACTTGCTGCTCTATGCTTGGTGCAATATGTTGGATGATTGCTATGTTTGGTATCTGAACTCTAGCTTGCATGTTTTGGATCGCGTTTCGCTTAGCTATCGAATCGTGTTTTCCCGTCGCAACAACTTTGAGAGTTGTGTTGTGGCTCTAGTGTTTGGTCCGATTCTGGAGTACGAGAGTGCCTAGAACGGAGTTGCTTTAGTAACCTTTCCACTCTAATTTGAGTCCAGTGACCCCTAGAGTGGAACCGATGCCTTGTTAGAGGTGCCCGCTTCGAGAGGAGGGGTACATGATTGGTCCTACCGCCGCTTGCTTTACCGCAGTTTTATCCTTCGTACCTCGCCTTAGCTCCGAGTGTATCCTTCTGTTTCTGTTGCATGAAAACCACTAAAAATTGTTAAATGTCTAAAACCTTAAATCTTTCTAGTAACTCCACTTGGAGATAGTTTTCTTGTTTTGCTCGTGACATCTTTATGCTTCCCTCCTAGGGAATTCATCATCTCTTTATACCTGCCGGAGTGTAGCGTGTCGATTCTGGGTTCTCAACACTACCCCCCTTGTCCCTGTGTTTGACCCCGTATATCTACTTCGACCCCGTAAACAAAGTTGAGGGGGCCTAGAAGGATTCAGGTTTATAAATGTAAAAGCTCGACTACCTCAAATCCGCCTCCAATTTTAGAACGCGCGATTTAGGCCGGTCAGTAAGACCTTGGTGGAAGCTTCTCCGAGTGAAGGTGAAGTCAAAGGCGGAAGATCCAAGAAGAGTGGGTAATTCCTACAAGGCCGAAGACTTGTGTAAGAGTGGGTAAGTCCTTGGAGAAGGCCGAAGACTCTTGCAAAGTGGGTAAGTCCTTGGTAAGGTTGAAGACTCTTTGTATTGGATAGGTAAGTCCTTTGTTGGTCATGTATTGTAAGTCTTATAAGTGAATATAAGAGTACAATTGTTGTAAGTCCTAGAGGTTGACCTCTCTAGGCAAGTGGACTGACACACTTCTAGTTTGAAGTGTGGAACCACTCTAAATAGCTTGTCTAATTGGTGCATGTTCAATCTATCTTATCCTTGCTATGCATGATTTAGTTGCACTCAAATTGCCTATTTAGCAACCTTATCTTGTCATATATTTTGAAGGTTTAATGAGTTTTGTTTAAGTGATTTCAGCTCTATTCACCCCCCCCCTCTAGAGCATCTAATCACTCATCTAGGATCCAACAAGAAGGAGTATATTACTCATAGCCAATAATCAGTCAAAACCTACCCAAACACAACATTCACCATTTCCCACGTCATTCTTAATCATAATCCCCACTACCTCATCCCGAGTACTAATTGAAACATGAGATTACCCAATATGATAGATAATGATTTAGGGTTTTCTCCACTGTAGTTCCTTCACATGATAAGGTAACCTATATAGTCCAGATACCCATCTCAATCACTAGGTAAACCAAGTACTTTGAGAGAGGTAACAATTTAAGTATGCCTACTAAAACATTTAGCTTCATCAATCAATTCCAATACACAAGAATAACAACCCCAATGAGGGTGGAATTTAACCCTTGAGGGGATGGCATCATGGCATAGCTATCCTAATATACTCACATTGAGGACAAGGCATGCTATAAATAAAGTTGATCTAGTTTAGGATAACACTTAACATCAAAGGAATCTTAACCCTAATCTTAATTTAGGATTTTGTATTTTCCATTCATGCATGCTCGGTAACCAAGTTGATGTATGTTAGGCATGCTTAAACAACGTCAAATGAAAGAGGTCTCATGTGATAACTAGGGTTCTCAAAAGCTAAGTCTCAACCACACTTTGGTTTGGGGGAGTGGAAACCCCCAAATTAGGTAGGGATTAAAACCCTGCTTGGAAATAGTCAAGATTAGGTACATCAACTACCTCTAATGGGACACCTAAATAACCAATAAGGAACAATATAGGATAACTTGAAATAGTCAAGTTACCGACTACTTTTGGCTCTGATACCATTTTGTAAAGAGTGAAACTTGAAAGGGGATCCAATCAAATGATATAATACAAGAGCCATGTAATAATAAAGCAGCGGAAACAAAACTATTACAAAGTCACTTCATAATTCATTTATACAATTGTTCCTAACCATAATAGGTGATTTTACAAAAACTTGAACTAAGTACAACTAAAGCCAGTAGAAGAGGGTAGCCCAGCCATTCCAAGCTATCCTTAAGTTCATGTCGTGTTAGTGATCTTTTTAAGCTCTTGTCTTCCAATGTACCTAAACCTGGGTGGAAGGGAACATCACCCAGAATGTAGGAAACAACAAAGAGGTCAGCAAAGGCTGAGTATGTACATATATAAAACACTTTGGGCATTATATAGGGTTAAAAGTGCAAAACGAGATGTTCCCACAAGAAAAGGGGGCTATTTGCAATTAGGTATGTTCAAGAAAAAAGTAACAAAAGAAATGAGGCATATTAAATTTCAGATTACAAACATGATAATAAAAGAGTGTCTTGCCATAACAATCATCCACAGATTCATTTTAAAACAACAAATATGTGCATGCATAACAATGTAGACTAAATATACCTAAAATAGGGCCACAACACCATAGGATCATGGCCTAAAAGTAAACAAGGGTGGAAACGCACACCCCGGGTGGAATACGCACGCCCTATATTAGTATGGTTGTACATAAGTACCACTATTCTAGATAATCTAGTCAAACACACATCATGCTATAATAGAGTGGCAAGACTATCATTTTAGTCAATATCAACCAAAAGACAACAAGGTAGGAGGGGCCTAAAGACCCGTATGACGTGTCAAATTAATAATCACAGTAGTAAAAGAGATTTATATCAGGAATTAGAAATGTCCATGAATATTAGATTTCTAAGAGAAACAATACTACAAGAGATGCCTCATTAAAGAAATTAGGTTTTAGTCAAATAATGCCCAAAATAAAGTAGATGATGTACATACCTTATGATCAGACCTAGATATTTGATAAAAACTCCTAAGAACAGGGTCAAGGTTGTCTCAACCTAGTCATAATATGTGTGCATTAAATTAATATAATTTACATTGAAACCTTTACTTAGAGAATGACCCTACTATAACTTCAAAATCAGGTTGTAAAACCTATCCCATTAAATCATTCGAATTTTTCTTATTTCAAAAACGTATATATTTGCCCTATTTGGATAAGCAGATAATTTCTTATGAATTTCACAAGTTTAAAGCATTGCTGGCTATATACATAAATTTGAATTGTGAAAAGACGATTTTGCCCTCGAATAAAAATGCGAATCAACAAAGATTGTTGTCACTTGAACTATAGAGAAATCATTCAGCAATATATCTGGGTCAACATAGTAAACGGAGGTACACATCTCCAATTTACCCTTATGGGTGTGACATGGATGTCACAGACACTATGGGCGAGATTGGGCTTCTGCCCCAGGGATTGTCTTCCCTGACGCTCACACCATTAGTTTCTTGCTAGAGCTCAGACTAGTGGAGGGTACTCAAACTAAGCCTCTTCACAGGCAAAGAATCCAATCCAGCTGGCGATCTCAACTAGGGTCAGAGCACTGAGGAGTCTCCTCCCTATGAGATGCCACTACCATGGCGATGCTCGTCGACCGAGCACATTAGAGAAATGGGGGTAAGAGCATATCTGGGTAAGGAAGGGGGAAAGGTCAGGGGTGGCTACAAGGAACCCATATGACCTCATAGCTTCACCCCGGACCTGCGGAGCTGCTGCTCCGATCCTACGGTGGCCGCAACCAAGGGCAGCTCCAAAGGGGAAAAGCAACTACAAACGGACCTGGTGAGGTCGGGGCAAAGTCAACCCAAGGCATTAGCCCGTGAGGCCACAGTTTAGTAGTAGAGCACCTCGCGTCGAGGTTCACGAAGAGCACAGCCAACAAGGAAGGCCGGCCGAGAACCAAAAGCTACTGAGTGGGCGGTGGCAGAAACAGGGGAGGCCGGCGATGCTAGTTGACCCGATGAACTGGAGCATCTCGCGAGAAACCAGAAGCATGGAAAGAAAGGAGGTGAGTCCTAGATGGTTACCCCACGGTGGATTTGACTGAGATGTCTTGAGTTGCTGGGATGGTGAGGAGATTGTCGGAGAGGGAAGCTCGGTCTAGCAGAGAGAAACTGTGGGGTTTAGTTCCGATTGACTAGTATGAAGGGTGAAGGAGGGTGAGGCGATGCTTTCTGTGTGGTTTGAGTCTTCTTGGCGATTGATTAGGTGGGGTTTCGGGGTCACTGGTAATGGCGGCAGTGAAGAAAGGAGATGGGAAAATGGGCATTTGCTACATGGGGTGAGAGAGAGTGTGGGTAAGGGTTTATTGGATTCAGGAGAAGGAGATGGATCTAATGGAGAAGAAATCGTGAGCAATGGTTGAGGGAGGAGAGAGAGTGACTTGCGGCACCATGCTGAGTCGAGTTGTCCCACGCGCGTGTGGAGGAAATAGAGGTGGGAGATGAAGTCTCCTGCCCAGTTGCCTGACCCAGTAAACGTATCTGTGAGGCTGAAAGTGTGACATCTAAATGAAGTGTACTTAGGTAAAATAAGTGTGACACTCAATTAAATCTGAAAAAAAATATCAACAACACTTATATCTTATTTTCTAATCTTTCTTTTAGGGGTGTATTTGATATCCGTTTAAGCTCAAAATATATAGGTTATCTAATTTGAGTGTGAGGAACACGAATTTGGTCTTTGATTAGCATTAAGATACTATTTGTGTTTCCATTAAGCCCTGATACATTAGTCACTCAATTAGGGTTATTAGCTTAATCTAAGAGCAAAATATGGTGAACCCTCTTACATCAAATCCACATTTCTCACTCTAATATACCACTTTTATTCTAGGACATAAGTATTGGTTGAGTCTGTAGTTTAATATTAGTATCCACAAATTCCCATACTTCAAGTTTTTGGGTTATCACATATTAATATTTCATGTTCATGTGATTCTAAAGACTCAAATAGGGTTATCAGATCCTAATATGGTTTGGCATATATTAACACAGTGAAATATAGATATTGAAAGGTAGTTAACTGAAAAATGGGAAAAGAGAGATTGGATATCTGCATAATCAAATAGGGGTCTAGAAGAATGGGGAATTAGTCTATGTGTCTGGAATCGAGTATGTTACAATATCAGATTAGGGTTACCCATGCTGACTTCCATACTCAACTAAAAAGCAATGAGATTCAACACTCTTCCTCACTAGTCATCACTAGCTCATAACAAACCCCATCATGATAGGTATATCATTTAAGACGAAAGCATATTGGTTTAGCATGTCGGATCGCATTGCATATCAGTTTAGCACGTCATATCGATTTAGTCATATTCTACCTCAAGATGATGATACTAATAAGGAAAAAGAAAGGTGCATCTCACGGAAGCAATTTAGAAAGATTCTACTCTCAAAAACAAAATGTAAGGATACCAAGAATAGCTATTAACAAGTAAGGAATAATGAGCTAAGCACAACTAGCAAGGTAACAAGTAGAAAAGTAATAATAACAAAGTCGGTTTAGAGTTATATAACCCGCCTCAAGAACAACCACCAAGCTCTAATCTCCAAGGTCAAGCTCCAAGATCACAAACTCAAGGTAGAGGGAGAAGATCCTCCAAGCACAACACCTCCAAGAAGGAAGATAGAACCATGGTTAAGAAAGCAAAAGAGTGGAAAGAATATACCAAGGTCCATGGTCGAGAAGAAGAAAGAAGGAGAGAAAGAAAGCTAGAAAACCATGGCTTACCAAGGAAGAAGATGAAAGAGAGCACCACAAGCTTTTGGCTCACCCACAAACCTCCAAGGGAGAGTGCTCTTCAAGCTCAAGGTCGGCCACCAAGGAGAGAAAGCAAGAATCACTAAAGGGTTCTCTTACATGGGAAGAGAGGGGTATATATACATGGTCGATGAGAGAGAGGTCAAGGGGAAGGTGTCACCACCTTAGAACCTTAGAAGACACATGTACAAGGAGAAAGGATGCATGTAACACCATGAAACAAGGTGATAGGATCTATGTCTCTCTCACTTGGTTAATAAGGAAGGTCAAGGTCGATACACTCATCCATCCCCTTCACAAATCGAAAGGGATGAAACCCTAGGTCACAAACTGACATGCACATCTCTAGAGTCACCACAAAATGATATAGTGATCCTCAAGGTACCACCAAACCAATAGGATGTCCCTCAAGACACCCTCAGCTGATATCAAGCCTCTTAAAGGCATTCACAAACTGATATAGGGTCTCACCAAGGCTCTCAAGCCCGAGACAACACTCTTATGAGCAAAGCACACCTCAAGCATGTGCCCAAAACATCACCAAGGATGTCACCACTCAACCAAGGCCAAAACAAGGCACCCAACACTTCCTATCTCCTCTATATGATTCCAAGAGAGAGAATAAACACTCTAGAGATGGCAAACTTGCACATAAACCCCTATTCTGGGTGAATTGCAAGTTTTCACCAAACCTCTCCATAAAACACTAGCATCAACCAACAAGCTCAAACAAGGAACACATACTTCCAACATGCCCTAATTACATCTTAGATGGTTAGAGCAAGGAGCTAAGCAACACACTTAAGTAAAACAAATAGGGTTAGCCCAAAATGTGGGTCAGGGTTGTTACAAAAACTATCTATTCTTCAATATTGATCTTTGTATTTGTATGACTTGATTTTTTCAAATTAGGATGATCAAGTTTACACATTTAGAGTGTGTCTATTTAATATGAAATTACACAAATAGAATCATAAGACAAAGATAAGTGGAATGGTTTAGTCATAATCAAAATAAGGGCTTAGTCAATTTAGACATTGAGTCAACATTGTGATAAAGATTAAGGTAACCCCTTCTAGGTTGGTGATTGTGATCAATCAATCACTTTCTCCTTTAGGGTGTCCTCGTCTAACGAGTTTCCCAAACCGAAACCCTTGAAAGTATCCATGATGCGCTACTTTCATCCTGGTTTGATGACTTTTCATGGGGACTCCTGCCCCTTAGAAATGGCGAGTAGTCAAAAGGGAGGGAGACTTGACTTGGCATCTCCAAATTGATAGTAAAATTGGGTATGAGTTATGGTCTAGTTTAAGGTCCTAATCAAAGATCGTAGATATAGCCATGAAAGGTTGATGGTCTAATTTAAGGTCATAGTCCAGGTACATAGATGTGAGCATGAAAGAGCTGGGTGGTCTAGTTTTAGGCTGTAGTTTATGGCCCTGGTGATGGGCATACCCGACATTGACAAGTGATGCCTCGGCTAAATTTGAAGAACCATCTAGCTCAATAAGATTTCAAAGAAAGATACTTGAAAATAATCCATTTACTATTTTAGAGGATTCTAAAAAGGGATTTGAAAAGAATGTTCATCTTTTAGTTGTTTGGTTTTGAATTTGATTTTTAATCTTTAAAAGATTGTTTGATTTTTTTTGAAAATAATGTTAATCTTTAAGAAATTGCTCATATTTTGGAAGGTTGTTAATTTTTAAGATTGTTAGACTTCAAAAATAGATTGTTATTTTTTGAAAAGTATTCTTTATTAGTGGAATATTGTTTAGTTTTGAAAAGCTTGTTTGTCTTTAAAAATATTGTTTGATTTTTCTGAAAAGATTAATAATGTTTGAAAGATTGTTTGGTTTTTGAAAATATTTTTAATCTTTAAAATTCTATTCAATAATGTGAAATATTGTTAATCTTTAGAATATTGTTTGGTTTTGAAAAGATTATTAATGTTTAAATTATTGTTTGTTTTAAAAATAGATTGTTAACATGCATACAAAGGGGGTTAAAAACAATGATAAATTTTTCGACAACAAACACAAGATTCATGCATAAGAAGAAAATAATCGTCACTCAAATGTGACCTGCACAGAAAGGGTTGGTTTTTAACTTCTCTATGGAAATATGATGCTCATCAAGGGGGTTAGATTTTTGATTCAACGAATATGCATAATATTCACAATACACCTCGCTACTACGACAACTATAATTAGTTGTGAGTGTTAGGAGAGTGGAGTGTTCTCAAGGCCTTTGAATGTCCAACATAACGATGTACAATAGCTTTACTAACACCCCACATCACATTCAGAGATCAAATATAAAGTTGACACCATTTCCATGAGACAAAAGTTTGTAGGAGTGTCAAGTGCAAGCGAAAACTTTTAATATTTTCTAAAACAAGTCCACAAAGCATGAAAAACAAGCCACATGTAAATAAACAAATATCACATTATCATTTAACAAATAAAAGACTTCCAATCCATATAGTCTATTAATCATTTTCTAAAATTTTTATTATTTTTTACTGTTTATAATTTTTTATTCTAAAATGACTCAAGAGAAGTAGATTTGAAATCCTAAAAAAGGATTCCCACTCGGAAACCTAAAACAACAGAAAGGATTTTTTTTTTGAAATGACACAAAAAAGAGGAACCTGGAAGAACTGACCTAAGACAATATGTTATGGGAGAACCAACATATCACCTTGATTCGTGTGTCAGGGACCCACAGATCACAGTGATGTGTGGCCTAGGCTTCGGTTCAAATAGAAATAAAGACATAAACATAAAAGAGAAAATTGAACAAAACATGCCTGAAAATGCTTAATCCTTTCACACAAAAATGGGGATTCGACCCATATCGTCTTGACAGTCCCCATCAGAGTCACCTGTCTATCACATTATGTATAAAAATATATATTGTCTGTTCAACATATATCCTTGGTAGTGAAATTGAGTTTGATGGTCACATAGAAAACTAGGAAACAGATGTTAGGAGTCACCGCCATATTTTAAATGAAAAATGAGGAAAAATATAATGAAACATTGTGAACCCACAATGGAAAGCACTTTTGGCATCTAATTTAGATAAATAAATAATAATAAAAAATAAATTAGAAATTTAGATTCGATGATTTTTTTATGAGTGAAGACAGATTAGCACCCCATCTCTCCCAGTAAACGAGTATTATAAATCGTTTTAAGTGATATTGAGAAAAAAACATTTTCGACTGGTAAAAAAAGGAAAAACACGTGAAAGAGACAAAAAGAAAAAAAACATTTTGTATTTGTAGACGGGCCTTCAAGGCTAAAGATGTTCGTGTTCTTCCCATCTTTTCCCTAAAAGTCCTATATTATAAGCAGATTAGGATCCTAATTGCCTCGTGAGCTCCCACGGCGTAGATCCCTCATGGATAGTTAAAATCGATGCATAGAAGGCTCTAAAAGATGATAAACAAATAGAAACAAAAACACAATCGACAATCTTTCTTTATGAGATCAGATGAACATGAATATGTAGATGGATAATTTTTAGTAGATACAAACACTTTAAAACAGTTAAAGCAACAATTCAAGCAATAGTTAGGAATACGATCAGATTGCCGTTTTTGTAGCCTAACAACCTTCACAGGTTGTATGAGAGGAAATATCACTTGATCATGAATAATTTAGAAAATAAAAGGAGCTAGTTCAATTTCTAACTTTAGGAGAATCAAAAGACCCCTGAAAATACATTAGATATGTGAGATGTTGATATGGTAGAATTAGGGTTTGGGATTCTGATTAGAACCTTTTGGAAGCGACGACACATCACCCCGATGCTCCACGCATTCTGGCACGATTGAGACGATCCACCACATGCCACTCTAGATTGGCCGGAACAACCGGGTGGGCCAAGGCGTGATGCAACCTATTTACCGATTTTCTATTCCTTTTCTAGTCATTACGGGAATGTTATGGAGAAAATTAATGTTTTAGAAAAAATCATGGAAAAATGCAGATTCTAAATAAAATAATGAGAGAGAAAGATAAATTAGGAACATCATTTAGATTTGTTAGAAAAAAATAACTGAATATCCATGCGGGAAAATATTATATTCAACATAATTCAATTGGGCAATTAATAAGAAAAGACTATAAAAATAAATTGATGAGAAAATTAAACTTTTAGTCCTAAAGGAAGACATATATATAGAAAGTCTCAAACCGAGTAAAAGTAAAGTCTCAAACAGGGTAAAAGTTGATGAAATGTGTAAATTAAATAGGCGGAAAACCATGGAAAATGTGAGAAAAATGATAAGTGTTTAAAATGTGCGCAATGTGGAATACCATTACTCAGAGAACTAATATTAGTTCTGAATTTGTGTTAAATGGGCAAAAATGAGGTGTCAACATCATGAAGTAGAGCCACTGTCTTGAATACAAAATGATAAAAAAAAAACGTAACAAAGAGAACTGTAATCGAACCCTTATAGGGATATAAAAAATTGTCAAATCCCAATAAATTGGTCGTGGAAAATCCATTTAATTTTACTCCAACTACCATCGGATCAGACTAATTCTGCGATGCACATAACAAGTTCGATACCGCAATAAAAGAAACTATACACAATTTCATTTGAGACCGTAGGTTGGTTAGTTTGTACAAAAAGCTTGCGGTTTCACTCAAGTTCATTTTCAAATACTTCGTGAAGATAACCTTGGTTGGATTAATCAAATTGGTGTGTAGATTTGTATTTTTCTCTGTTTTGCGTCTGAGTATTTGCTGGAGAATAGAAAATGTGGTGAATACGTGCAAAATTGAGTAAGCAAGGGGATGGTGGGGAATCCGCTTCGCTGTCTGACCTGCAATTTTGTTCACTCAGACGACCATCTGTCCACTACAGCTAATGCACTCACATACAGTTGTAGTGCGGCAGTGAAGGCAAAGGGCAGTGTCACTTTTCCTTCTTCATTTCCCCACTATCGCTTTCCCCGGTCTTTCTCCGTCTTCTGAAGTTTCTGTTCCTATTTTGTTTTCTAACTCCCACGAGAGTGTGTCAGTACCAAGTCGATTTCCCCTTTCTCGTCGCGTTATCCCCAGGCTTGGCCAGGGGTGTCCCGAGTCCACAGTACACAAGACAAGGGGAGAAGTGAGGTAAAAAAAAAAGGAATCTCCGGAAGATTTACAAAGTTGGCTTCTTGAGCAAGGCCCAATCCAATCGTGCAGAGGTCGGGAAAGGGGGCGGAAGTGGTAAGAACGAAGAGAGATATATAAAAACCAAAGAACAGAAGAAGGTTTGGAAGCAGCCGGGGGGCGTTCCCACTCACAAATCCAGAGGGAAATCCATGAGGAAGTGAGACGAGGAGGAAGGAAGAAGAGGATTCCGTTTTTATTTAATGTAAGTTGGTCCTGCTGCTTGCTTGGACTGGAGAGAGGAGGGGAGTGGGGGTGTGAATTTTTTTAAAAGGGGAAATGGTGGGGGAAATGTCCCAGGGATCTGATCAGGAAGGAGGGGTTATAATAAAGGGCGGTGTGGGAGCGCAGGAGAAATGGAATTGGTCCGAGATGGGAAGCATCGAACTCCTCGGCTCTCCAAACTCTCGTCCCACTACAGCCCAGGTCGACAACAGTAGCGCTAGTACTTCTTCTTCCGCTGGAGAAGAAGAACATCGTCCGCAGAGGCATCGGCTAGGAGAAGAGGGAGGAAGAATGGGTGGGGAAGGAGGAGGAACTGGAGAAGAGCAGCAGATGAAAGCTGGTAAGAGAGAAGCAGAGGACTTGGTAGTAGTCATCGAGGTGGAGAGGGGAGGAGACAACAGCAGGAGGGTCGCTGCCCTGCACATGGACTCCTCAACCAATGGTACCGAGAACGAGAAGAACGCCGAGGAACCGCCGCCAGCAGCACCTCCCGCATCTGGCAGCAATGCTGCATCCGGCGGAGGGGGCGGGGGAGGAAGCGGAGGCGGCAACGGTGGTGGGGACGAGAAGCCGACGCCGGCACCACCGACGACGAGCTTCGGCGAATTGTTTCGGTTCGCCGACGGGCTGGACATTGTGCTGATGAGCATTGGCACGGTAGGGGCCGTCATCCACGGCTGCTCACTCCCCATCTTTCTGCGGTTCTTCGCCGAGCTCGTCAACTCGTTTGGGTCCAACGCGGACGATCCCGACGCCATGGTCCGTGAAGTTGTCAAGGTAAGGCCTTTCACCTTCCAATCTACTAGGAGCCCAAAGCCAGTAAATGGGTCTGTTAGATTCTCCACAAGTTATCCACTGGAAGCTATATGATTTTGGGTTTTCGCGGTTTTCTTAACTGGCTTTCTGCTCTTCTTTCTCTGTTGCAGTATGCGTTCTACTTCCTTGTGGTGGGAGCCGCCATCTGGGGGTCTTCTTGGGCAGGTGAGGAACATAATCCGGTCCATATGTAGCACTGAAAACACTCACTTATCGAATCCCTATTCGAAGATCTTGTTTTTCTACGATCCCCAATTCGGCATTTTTATATATTTCGGGATGTGTACGCTTTGTGTTACAGAAATCTCGTGCTGGATGTGGACTGGCGAGCGCCAGTCGACAAGGATGAGAGTGCGCTACCTGGAGGCGGCGCTGCGGCAGGACGTGCAGTACTTCGACACGGAGATGCGGACGTCGGACGTGGTGTACGCCATCAACGCCGACGCCGTCGCCGTGCAGGACGCCATCAGTGAGAAGCTCGGAAACTTCTTCCACTACATGGCCACGTTCGTGTCCGGGTTCGTGGTAGGATTCACCGCGGCGTGGCAGATTGCGCTCGTCACACTAGCCGTCGCACCCCTGATCGTCGTTATTGGCGCCATTCACACCATGACGCTGGCTAAACTTACCTCCCGCGGCCAGGAGGCTCTGTCCCAAGCAGGCAACATTTCGGAGCAGGTATGTAATGTTTTAGAGAATCTAGGCAGAATCTTTTTTTCGTTCATTCTGGGCTTGCCATCTATCCTAGATGTTGATGAGATCTTCCACACACAGACGTTGGCGCAAATACGCACCGTTCAGTCTTATGTTGGCGAATCCAGAGCAATACATATGTACTCGTCGGCGCTGAAGTTGGTACAGAGGATCGGCTACCGTTGCGGCCTAGCCAAAGGGGTCGGTCTAGGAGCGACCTTCTTCACCGTGTTCTGTTGCTACGCCTTGCTGCTATGGTACGGCGGCGACCTCGTCCGGCACCGCCACACCAATGGTGGTCTAGCCATTACAACCATGTTCTCCGTCATGTTAGGAGGATTGTGAGTACCCTCTGCCTACTACCATCACTACTCATTTTCATTGCTTGTTAGTATTCTGCGAACGTTTTTTCGTTCCTACCGCTGGAAGAGGCTTCAGTTTCTGAAACTACCATGTTATTGGCAGGGCATTGGCTCAGGCAGCTCCAAGTATGCAGGCTTTTGCAAAGGCGAGAGTGGCGGCTGCCAAGATATATGCGACCATCGATCACAAGCCCGAGATCGACAGGGACGACAAGACCGGACTTGAGCTAGACTCTGTTACCGGGCAAATGGAGCTCAAGAACATCGACTTCTCGTACCCTTCCAGGCCAGACGTCCGTGTGCTGAACAACTTCTCGCTGACCGTCGTGGCCGGGAAGACGCTGGCACTAGTAGGGAGCAGCGGGTCCGGGAAGAGCACCGTCGTTTCACTCATTGAGCGATTCTACGATCCAAATTCAGGTAAGATTCGTCCGTGTGATGGCATTTACTCTGTTAGATTTGATCGGTTGTCCCAAAAATGTAAACTGTAAAATCTGGTAGTGCCTCTCGCCATTAGATAGCAAGATTTTCTATATCAGAGAAAAAGTTCCCAGTTTTGTATTCTTTTCCCAAAATTCCTGATCCAGCATTGAAGACAAGTTGAAACTTTCGTAGAAAACTGTAAAGACCAATCTAATTTTGTTGTTCACATTCTCAACTCAATAAATTCTGTTCATTATTACAGGCCAAGTGATGCTGGACGGGCACGACATTAAATCTCTGAACCTGAGATGGTTGAGGCAGCAGATAGGTCTTGTGAGCCAGGAGCCCACCCTGTTTGCCACCACCATTAAGGAGAATCTTCTTCTTGGGAGACCAGATGCCACTCAGGAAGAGATTGAAGAGGCCGCCAGAGTTGCCAATGCACACTCCTTCATCGAAAAGCTGCCGGACGGATATGATTCACAGGTGTCTCTTCTTTGCTTCCCCTTTAAGCGCCTCCATCATCATGGTTAAAAAACTAGCACTGCTGCTTTTGTCTCTCTATACAATCTTTCCGACTTTTTTGACTTTATTCTCTCGTTTGAGCCCAGAAGAACCGGTAAAAAGTCGCCCTAGTATGTTCTTTGTTAATGATTACCCAATGGGAATGGGTGGAAACAGTTTCCTGGGTGAAGTAGAGAAACAGTCGATCTAGTACCACAAGTAGTGGTCCTTGAAACTCATTTATGTTTTCTTAATCTGAAAAACTGTGTTTCTAGCGATTCTTGATCCACCCGTGTTTTTCTATGATCCACCTTGTACGAATTATACTGTCACAATTGGCAGATCTACTACTAACAGTAGCTGAACTAGTTGTTATTAAACAACCCTCACAAGCTTGACGTCAGATTAGCAAATTAAAAAACAGAGTCTAATTTAAAAAAGTACTGAAGCTTTTGTCCTTTGCTCAGAGTCTCATACTATAATCCTGCCTTTTTCTGTTTGGAAAGTGGAACACACAGGTGAGATTAGTTTGTCATTTTCCAGTCTGATCACTGTTCTAGCTTTTCCGTTAGGGCGATCAGCCAGTCATTATTAAAGCATGTATGCCATGAACAATAACAGAGTAAGATTCCTGTGGCCAAATACTAATCATGCATCACGTTAGGGACACATGCTGGTCAGCTAAGCACAGCACAATTATACATCTTGTTTTTGTTTTCTACATCAAAAATACGACATGTCCAGAATTGTCAACAGTGTATTGGATCTTCCTCCACAGTGAAAAGCCATCATGCCTAGTGATATGCTTATTTACTGATTGCTTTCTTTTCTTAAATAGAATTTATCTTGATGTTTCAATCCAGGTGGGTGAAAGAGGCCTGCAACTCTCTGGCGGTCAGAAGCAGAGGATTGCAATTGCGAGAGCAATGCTCAAGAACCCAGCGATCCTTCTTCTGGATGAAGCAACGAGCGCACTCGACTCCGAGTCGGAGAAACTGGTGCAGGAGGCGCTTGACCGGTTCATGATCGGGAGGACGACACTGGTGATCGCTCACCGTCTGTCTACCATACGCAAGGCCGACATGGTCGCCGTGCTCCAGCAAGGGAGTGTCTCTGAGATGGGAACCCATGATGAGCTCATGTATAAAGGCGAGAACGGAATGTACGCCAAGCTTATCCGCATGCAGGAGGTGGCTCATGAGACTGCACTTGCCAATGCGAGGAAGAGCAGCGCAAGGTAAGATTATTGTTGGTGTAATCAGTTCTTACTTGTTTGTGTTTATATGATCAAAGAGGCATTTTGTCAAACAGTAAACATGCACGTTTTTTTTATAATGAACCATCGTCTTAATTGTTTTGATAATTTGCCATGAAACAGGCCTTCCAGTGCTCGCAATTCTGTGAGTTCACCAATAATCTGCCGCAACTCATCCTACGGCCGATCTCCCTACTCACGCCGCCTCTCGGACTTCTCAACCACGGACTTCACATTCTCCTTCGACCCGAATTTTGGCCAAGGCGAGAAGCTCCCTTTCCGGGACCAAGCCAGCTCATTCTGGCGCCTTGCCAAGATGAACGCACCCGAATGGAAGTACGCCCTCATCGCATCCATCGGCTCTATGGTCTGCGGGTCCTTCAGCGCCCTATTCGCCTACGTCCTCAGCGCCGTCATGAGCATCTACTACGCACAGGACCACGAGTACATGAAGCGCGAGATTGGGAAATACTGCTACCTCCTCATCGGAGTTTCATCGGCTGCGCTGGTGTTCAATACCGTACAGCATGTGTTCTGGGATATCGTTGGGGAGAATTTGACGAAAAGGGTTAGGGAGAAAATGTTTGGTGCGATTCTCAGGAATGAGATGGGGTGGTTTGACTTGGATGAGAATGCAAGTACTAGGATCTCGGCGAGGCTGACGATGGATGCGCATAATGTGAGGTCGGCGATTGGGGATCGGATCTCGGTGATTGTGCAGAATTGCGCGCTGTTGCTTGTGGCTTGTACTGCTGGGTTTGTGTTGCAGTGGAGGTTGGCGCTTGTGCTCGTGGCCGTTTTCCCGTTGGTCGTCGCGGCTACGGTGTTGCAGGTATACTGATATATCTCCATCAAGTTTTCAAAATGAATTGCTTGCGTATATCAACTGACTGACTGACTGACTGGTAACTTCGTGGTCAATGCAGAAAATGTTCATGACCGGTTTCTCCGGCGACTTAGAAGGCTCACACGCCAAGGCGACCCAGATAGCCGGCGAGGCCGTCTCCAACGTGCGAACAGTCGCGGCATTCAACTCGGAGGCGAAGATCACCCAGCTCTTCGCTGCCAACCTCGCGATCCCGCTCCGCCGGTGCGTATGGAAGGGTCAGATCGCCGGGAGCGGGTTTGGCATCGCCCAGTTCTTACTCTACGCATCCTACTCCCTGGGCCTATGGTACGCGGCCTGGCTGGTGAAGCACGGCATCTCGGACTTCTCCAAGACAATCCGTGTCTTCATGGTCCTCATGGTCTCCGCCAACGGCGCCGCTGAGACGCTGACACTAGCACCTGATTTCATCAAAGGTGGGCAGGCCATGAAGTCGGTGTTTGAGATCATTGATAGGAAGACGGAGATTGAACCCGATGATGAGGATGCTACACCGGTGCCGGAGAGGCTGAGAGGGGAGGTTGATTTGAAGCATATTGATTTCGCCTATCCTTCACGGCCGGATGTGCTTGTATTACAGGATTTGACGATTAGAGCGCGTGCTGGGAAGACGCTTGCGCTGGTTGGGCCGAGCGGGTGTGGGAAGAGTTCGGTCATTGCGTTGATTCAGCGGTTCTATGAACCCAGCTGTGGGAGGGTGCTTATAGACGGAAGGGATATAAGGAAATACAACCTCAAATCGCTAAGAAAGGCCATGGCGGTCGTCCCTCAAGAACCCTGCCTGTTTGCGACGACCATACAAGACAACATCGCCTACGGGCGTGAGAACGCCACGGAAGCCGAGGTCATCGAGGCGGCGACCATGGCGAATGCTCACAAGTTCATATCGGCCCTGCCGGACGGGTATCAGACCATGGTCGGTGAGAGAGGGATGCAGTTGTCGGGTGGACAGAGGCAGAGGATAGCCATTGCTAGGGCGTTCATGAAGAAAGCACCCATCATGCTCCTCGACGAAGCCACCAGTGCCTTGGATGCTGAGTCAGAGAGATGTGTTCAGGAAGCATTGGGACGTGCGTCTGCTGGGCGGACGACCATTGTGGTCGCTCACCGGCTTATTACCGTCAGGCATGCTCATGTGATTGCTGTGATTGATGATGGGAAGGTGGTGGAGCAAGGGTCGCACTCGCATCTGCTTAACCATTTCCCTAATGGGTGTTATGCACGTATGATACAGTTGCAAAGGTTCTCACATGTGCCTGTTGCTCCTGTGGCGGCCTCTTCGGCGGCTTCGACGTCCTGAACAGTTTGACGAATTGAGGAAAACTGTGGAACGGGAGAGGTTTTAGAAGAAAGGAAGGAAACCGGTATAGTGAGTTGTTTCCTGTAATCGTGTTTCTTGTTTTTTTTTTTTTGGGCCTTTTTGCTTTTTTCTTTTTGTTTAGCGAAAGGAAAGATTTGTATTGTAAAGTGCCATAGTGCAATATGAATGGGTTTCTGTTACTGTCTCCATGGATGATATTCTTTTTGTACTTTGAACTCTGATTTCTGACGTGAGCAGCATTTGTTTATATAAATCAGTTGTTTGTTAACAAAGGAGGAGAAATCTTATGATGCTTTAACATTCTCTTGCCTAAGAATGCTAAACCTTACATTTGGTCATGTTGGAATTCAGGCTGGAACCACACGATCTGTCATTTGGTTTTGTGGAAGTTAGGAAAAGTAGCCGGGACACTGTTTTTATTGCCTGTGTAAATTGTGTATTAATATGGTTACGGAAATTGAGTTCTTATCTTATTCTTTACATAACTTGTTGTTCCAGCAAGCAATGGACTATATAGAGTTTGTACCCGGGTCTCTTAGGAAGGACTTACTGTGCTCAACCATCCGCGCTACACAGACTGGGTCTAAGCAACGAACTCCATAACTATTGTCCCTGCAATCCGCTCTCTTCACCTTATCAGATTAATTTGGTCATTCTCATAGTGATCATCCATTATAACCCGGGAGTAATTATCCGGCCTTTTGGGTGCAGCATTTCGTGGAGGGATTGTAGTTAGATCTAGTATTCTAAATACCTTGGATAACTAACGAAGTAGTCACGACTGCCGGTAGTTGGGAAATGGTATGCTGACTCAGTGAAATGTCGCATTTGAAATCACGCCGGAATCGGCGGAATTGAGGAAGTCCGCACGAAAACCTTTTCCCGAGACCAGCGTCTCTCCCCCTTCGTCCGTAGACCCCGCCCCCACTCCTCCAATCTCTTCCTCGCACCAGCCTCCGCCCTCCCCCTTCGTCTCTTCTCTGTTCCTCATCTGCTCCCTCCACCATTCCGCCTCACGCAGTACCTTCTTCCGAAACCGGTCAATGGCCTATGGCTCCATCTTGATTTCTCTACTGATGTACCTGCTTATCTGCTCCCCTTCTCTCTCTTGCACATTATATCTCTCCTCCACGCCCATCTCCTGATATTTCTGGCACCTGAACAAAATGATTTGAACCACTAGGATTTGCATTTGATGCGATTAGACTCCCAAAATTGACAAATACCAATGCAGTTGCAAATGTGTCATCCGAACGGCCGGTTCAAGTTTCATCTTGACTATATAAGCAATGCACATATATCTTTATCAAGTACAAGTATGAAAACAACTAAGACAATCCTGCATAAAGAGTAGACTTCGAATAAACTCTCGGAGTCATCAATACCGAAGCACCTTCTCGTAAGTAACCCACGTTCCTGATTTAGGGAAAAGATATGTCTAAATTAACTCAAATGGTATGTCCGACCATGATTTAGTCTGAAAATCAATGCTCAACATTCATGTGTTAGACTCAAAAGTTGTTGTATTAGGATTTTCATGTCTGACTTAGAGTTTGAATTAGGGTTTGGATCCATTGATCCCTAATTCAAGGTTAGAAATCCCGAATCAATATTTTTGAACCCTAAATCTCTTCATTAACCTTCTTATGCTAAAATATCTTGTCTACTACAGGGGAAGAGATATCATCATCAAGGATTTCACCATTTTCCCACGTAGACCTATATTAAATATCAATATCAGATCCATGCTTTAGGGATATAGTACTCTTAGTAAGTTATAAAAAGTAGGGTATTAGCACACAACAACTATATCATGTAAATTACCCAAAATACATACTTTATCATATATGATGATAGTTATTAGATCAGGAGTCATAGAGCCATAATCCTCATGTTAGATCATTAATCAAGTCGAAAATTATTATAGAAAATTTAGTTTGGAAAAACATCGAGCTTTAATTTGAATTGGGTCTTTAAGGTGGTCCAGTTAGATCCATCTCATTTTCCTGATGGTAATGGACTATAATACTTATATTTTCTGGATTAGATGTAATATCTAAAACTATTTACAAATAGTGTATTTTCTAAAATTTATTATAATAGAGCAGAGAAATACCTTAGTTTGAAAACAACAGGGGTTGTTCGTGTAAGGACCCATCCCATTATCAAACTCGAAGTGATTATTAGGAAAAGTCCCTAGACATAAATTATAAAGAAACATCGAAGAAAGAAATCCACCATAGTTAAGATAAACTACCCAACCATCACTCAAGAAAGTAAGAGTGTACGCACAATCTAGACTTAATTATGTTATATCTTATTACATCTTGATCACCACATTCTTTCCACTGTGCTAGCATACTGTTATAACCCCATTTTTCCAAGATATGTAATGAGATTGTAAATCTCTATTTAAAGATAAATAAAAATCTATGAGTTGATTTGAATGAATTTCATGTATGATAGCCTTGTATGTTTTCTTAATGGGCCTTATTGGCCATTGAGCCCAATTGAAGGAAAAAGAAAAAGAAATGAAAAAGAAATTCAATTGGATAAGTAGTACATAAGAAAATAAATAAAGTAAGAACAAAAGGCTAAGGGATAATTCCAAAAATAGAATTTCAAGTTTTTAGGGTTCCTTGGGGTTCAAGGAACTCAGGATAATAAATTAATGGTAAAAGAAATAAAAAAGATATGGAAAATATGAATAATGAGATGGTAACTTGCAATCAAAGAAAAGGAATCATTTCCTTGAGATTATAATCCCAATTTTTATAGGATGGAAGATAAAAGTACAAATAGTGTTTCCTCAAAATTTGATTTAAAAAGGAAATCATATTTGAGAGTTATTACTTTTTCAAGATCTTCTCAAAATATGGTCTTAATTGGGAATTTAGGAAATTGTTTCCTTTAGTTGGTTGAACACGAAGAAGGTGGGCTGTTGGATCTTAATCCAACAGGCACCACTCATCGTCTAGGTCCCAAGTGGACCAGGACTCTGGCTATGTCAGAGGGATTTTCCCTCTTAGTTTCCTCACGATCCAATGAGTGGGCAGGCTTGCTGAGTTGTCCTTTGAACTCAGGAGATGAAAACGAACGGAAAACCCCCTGGTTCGACTAGGATTGGAGGAGGTTATGGGAAATGCCCAAACCTCATAAGCGTGGCCCGATCCTATATATATGGGAGGTATGTGGAGAGAACCAACATCGTTTCTTGTTAGCCCAACTTCTGCGGAAGGGTGCGAAGAGCGTTTCTTTGCACTCAATTGATCTTTCTACCCTGACCTTCATCATCAGCGCCTCAGTGACCCTCGTCGGAGTCCGGCGAGTAGGGGGCGACAGTGGAAAAGCACTGATAACACCAAATTTTGTGATGTTTTAGACTGTTTTTCTGCCATCAAAATTGCCCTTTTTAACTGTTTTCCTCTCTTTTATATGTACTTTCGCAATAATTGGCCAAACGACACTCTTAATCCAATATTTCCAACTTTTGCAGAGTTTTCCTACAATTTTGACCCATTTTGTCATCAATAAGGCCGTCTCGGCCCACGAATAAGCTCCACCTGCATCGGCCTTCCAGATGCCCGATACAATCGCCGCCCGGCAGGGTAGCATGACACAACGACGCGCGACATGGGGACACCGCGCAAGAAGAAGCTGACAGACGACACGTCTCTTACCCGATAGGGAGCCGCACTCGCCACGACAACTCAAGCTTGTCACGCGACACAGGCCACCCACCGGTAGGCGCCTGTCACGTGACCGAAAGCCCACACCTTGTGTCGGGCGATACCAGTATCGGTCGTCCACTGACCCGCGAATAGGGAGGACACGTGGCACTTCGAGCACCATAACTTCCCCCAACCGCTGCCTATAAATAACAGCTATAGGAAGCTGAAAAGACAGGTCGGGGGAACCCTGAGCAAATCTTTAGATGAAGCTGTGAGAGCAGAAGTATCGCGCCTGAGTGTTCATGTCGGACAACTCTAGGTGAGCTATTCCCCATCCCGAGAGGGAGGGGATGGTTCACTTAGGACCGTCCGGGGCGACATTGTAGGCCGATATCGGCCAACGTGGATGAGCGACACAAGTTCCCGACATTAGATGCGACACTACTAGCCCGACACGATATCAAACCCGATATGCTTTGCCTGTCATGGTGTGTCGCCCGAGAGGGTGCCGCCCGCCCTGAGCGTATCAGCCAGGGTCCTTGAATGATACAATCAGCCGTCACGGTGTGCCGCCTGAGAGGGTGTGTCGCCTGATACTATTGTATCGGTCTAGGCTCATGACCGGTATCGGGCTGGAGAGCCACTGTAGTCAGTCGCCCTTCTACATCAAGAAGGCGACCTCTATCTTTATTTCTGTATTTAATTCTTTACTTATGTGATGTACTTAAGACCTTTATTGTTTATGGAAATGGAAGAGTTTAATTATCTTCTGTTGTATGCTTGGAACCCTTGTCGGATGGATGCTATGTTTAATATCCGGACTCTAGCTTGCACGTTGGATCGCGTTCCGATTAGATACCGAATCGCGTTTTCCCGTCACAACTGTCTTGAGAGAGGTGTTGTGGCTCTAGTGTTTGGTCTGATCCTGGAGTATGAGAGTGCCTGGAATTAGAGTTGTAGTAGTAACCTTTCCACTCTAATTTAAGTCCAGCAACCTCGAGAGGGGTGTTGATGCTTGGTTAGAGGTACTCGTTCTGAGAGGAGGGGACAAGATGTTTCTGATGCCGCTTATTTTACCGAGGTTTTCTCCTTGGTACCTTGCTTAGCTTTAGTATTATCTCTCTGTTTCTGTTGCATGAAAAATCCCTAAAAACTGCTAAATTCTTAAAACCTAAGTCTTTCTTGTAACTCCAGTTGGAGATAGTTTTCTTCATTTTGTTTGTAACATCTTGCTGTTTCCCCTTGGGGAATTTAATATCTCTTTGTACCTACCGGAGTGTAGCGTGTCGATTCTGAGTTCTCAACACTACCACTCTTGTCCCTGTGTTTGACCCCGTATATCTACTTCGACCCCGTAAACAAAGTTGCGGGGGCCTAGAAAGATTCGGGTTATAAATGTAAAAGCTCGACTACCTCAAATCCGCCTCAAATTTTAGGACGCGCGATTTAGGCTGGTCAACTTTTTGGCGCCGTTGCCGGAGACAAGGCAAAATGACACTGTTGACGAATCTGAATCCACTAACTACACTCCCGTGCCTGAAGCTTAGAAATGAGCTTGACAACACTCTTTTCTATTATTATTATTATTATTATTATCATTATTATCATTACTCTTTACACAAAATAAATAATTCTATTTTCTAAACTTGATTTCTCGTGTCATTTCAGGAACTCCGAAGAACAGTGACCTGTTCTACCGACCGCTGACACCATGCCGCCCGCGTCGAGCCACCCCAGTCTGAAGGAGAATGCCCAGGGCGAGTTCGGCCCCATTTGCCTCCACCAGAATTCAACAATCGCTATGACGACGATGATAACCTCGAAGATCCAGAAACAGAGCATTTCGAGGAAGGCCATCGCCGCGATAGACGTCATCGCCACCGGAGACACAAAAGGAATCA
This sequence comes from Alisma plantago-aquatica, assembly GCA_963693085.1. Lineage (NCBI taxonomy): Eukaryota > Viridiplantae > Streptophyta > Magnoliopsida > Alismatales > Alismataceae > Alisma > Alisma plantago-aquatica. The sequence continues at coordinate 928,389,356 of OY856411.1, read as the reverse complement.
CAACAATCAGGAACGACGGCATGACGCCAGCGGCATCGATGACTCGTAGGAAGAAGAGAAAACGCTGAGGGAGTTAGCGTCTACGAAGGCCAACAACTCCCGATGCCCCGTCATTGTCCCCCGTTTCAACGTGGCAAATTTTGAGCTCAAACCGTCCGTTATATCAATGATCTAGAATAAAAGCTTCAGGGGAAGTTCTAAGAATGACAACCCGTACCAACATCTGGACGCTTTCAAAAATATATGCGATACCATAAAGATGAGGGGGGTACCCCAAGAGGTCATATACTGCAAGGGCTTTATTTTCTCCCTGGAGGACAAAGCTCTGTCATGGTATCTTGGGTTACCTCACCAATCACTAAACGGATGGGGAGCACTGGCTGACGCATTCGTGAACAAATTCTACCCCACTGAAAGAATTGTCAGAAACAGGAAGAAAATAACCTCTTTTATGCAAAAGCCGAATGAAAGCCTCCATGACGTCTGGGAGCGATTCCAGGAATACCAGAGGGATTTCCCACATCAAAATTATAAGAAAGGCTTCCTCGTCACCACCTTTTATAATGGCCTGACTCCTGATGAAAGGGTGTCACTAAATACGGTAGCAGGCAGTGACTTCCTTGGAAAGAAACCAAGCAAGTCCGAAAAGATAATCAAAAACATGGCCGAGCTGCTAGCCGTCACTGATTACGATAGATCTGACAGAGGATAGGTCAAGAAGGTCGGTGAAGGCCCCTCTCTCGAGTCCAAAGTGCTGGAGTTCATTACCTCACAGATACAAAGAATCGCCACTGATGTTAAGCAACTGCGAGAAGCTGGCGGGAAAGGCAAGAAGCCGGTTGAGAAGGTGATGAAATGTGTAACCTGCGGTGAAGGAGGACATGGGGTAGACAATTGCATCTACACCCGACCGGACGCGAACAATGATTCTGACTCGGAAGATGAAAGGACTGAAAATGTCTCTTTTGTGAACTACAAAAGGCCAGACCACCCCAGCTTTAACTACGGCAACAAGGATGCAGATGAAAACTCTCATCAGCTGCATAACTCATCCAAGCTGACACAAGCTTTTGAGAAGAGAGGGGGGCCTGGTCAATACGCCAAGAACAACCAGTTCCAGTCAACGAAAGGAAACTTCCAAGTGCAGGGAAAGTATCAAGGGTCGAATTGAGAATAAGACAAGGGCACGGGCCAAGCAGACGTGATTGGCCAGTTATTTGATATTGTTAAGAAGCAGGATACGATCAATAATCAACTGGAGAAAGTGCGCTATCAAATTCCGGCGTGTTGAACTCTTTACAGGTACAATTGGCAGACATGCAGATGCACCAATGCTAAATTGACCAGCAGCTAGCTCAGTTGGCCGAGATCATGAAGAACCCGTCAGGGAAGATACCATCGAATACCGAGACTGCCAAGAAGGCAGGTCTGTGACCGCAGAGACAAAGATGAAGATGCAGGAAGAAGAAGCTGAATGCGTCCAGCTGAAGACGAAAAACGCAGCGCTTCTCGGTAGGCAACCTGAGCTGTCTTTCAAATTCCTAGAATAGGATGATTTTACTTTTCTGCAAAACAAACATTACAAACATTTGGGATGTAATAAGGCCCGAGTCAGTGCATGCGCCACATGCGCTGGCTCTGTTTTATGGGCCACCGCAGTATTTTATAGACCGGGATGGGTAATACTATCTGAGGCCGGGGTCTTAGCTCTGGGCCAATGATGTTTTACTCATCGACCACTTTTGTTACCCCGCTTTGTTTTCAAGTTTTTTCTTCTTGGCTTTGCTCTGAAGGTTGTATCAGCTCAACCAGCGCTTTAAACGCACCCATATCGGGCAGTGGAATCTCGGGGATCGCAAGGGTCGTGTCGGTTAGCATGCCTGGGCGGAATGCACTCATATTGAGAAATTGGAATGAGTTACCCCAACGGCCGACGCGTGCTCCAGATTTACCTAGTTTCACCCCCAGTTGAGATTGCTATATAAAGGGCCGAGTTTTTACCGTATCGGGCTACTTGCCTTACTGTTTTTACTCTCCCGTATCGTGCTAAGATCTTGTGCATTTTCTCCCGTGTTGTGCAAGACATCCCTGCTCCCGTATCGCGCGGAAGTTGATAACACAACAAGGTATAGCCCGACAGACCTTATCGCCCGACAGACCGTGCCGCCCGACACGATAAACAAGTAACTTGTCGATCTTACAGTTCATGAGCTGAGCAGCCTTGTATCGCCCGACATGGGTGTCGCAACGTACCTTTTATTCACGATTGCCCGATATGCCATGTCGGGCGATAGCCGTGACACCCATCTTTGCGCCACCTCGCCTGTTTTGTTGTCAGGCGATACACTGCTTTCCTTTCAAGAAAACCATATCGGGTATCTTATCCTGTCACCACCGTGTCGCCCGACACACACGTACCGAACGACTAACCTGACGCGTTTTTATCGCAATATCGCCTTGTTCTTATCACATGTTTGATCTTCTAACGTGCCGAGCGATGCCCATATCTCGTATCGGGCTCGAGCTGAAAACCCCGTATCTCCCGATACGGGGTGTGGATCATTTCTATATCAGGACATACCTTATCGAACATTTAGTTTAACTTCTTCAAAACATCGACACATCAAATTGACCAATGATTTTGTTTGTTAATTAATAGAATGGCCCGCATCAAGCAAACCATTGTCCGTGTCGACGAGCAAGGCAGGAGGATCTACCCCGAGACAACAGCTGAAGCACCCACTGTCGGGCAGAAATGCCCGAATACAGAAGCAGCTGGGGCGTCGACAGCAGAGAAGAGGACTACGGTTGGAGAAGTGGCAGCTCCAACTCCAACTCCAACACCGACAGTAGCGACAGAACCTCGATACTCACCTGGGAGGTTCGTGCCAAGAGACGACGAGCACGCTCGCCGTTATGATGAGATAGCAACCAAGGTGTACAGGCCGAGCAGATTCTGCCATGAAACTTCGTTTGCTGAGCTGGGAATCCTTGAGAGGATGAAAGGCTATTTTTGTGATGTTTTAGACTATTTTTTTGCTATCAAAACTGCCCTTTTTAACTGTTTTCCTCTCTTTTATATGTACTTTCACAATAATTGGCCAAACGACACTCTTAATATAATATTTCCAACTTTTGCAGAGTTTTCCTACAATTTTGACCCATTTTGTCATCAATAAGTCCGTCCCGACCCACGAATAAGCTCCACCTGCATCGGCCTTCCAGATGCCAGATACGATCGCCGCCCGGCAGGGTAGCGCGACACAACGACGCGCGACATGGGGACGCCATGCAAGAAGAAGCTGACGGGCAACACGTCTATTACCCGACAGGGATCCACACTCGCCACGACAACTCAAACTTGTCGCGCGACACATGCCATCCACCGGCAGGCGCCGCCCGTCATGTGACCGACAGCTGACACCTTGTGCCGGGCGATACCAATATCGGTCGTCCACTGACCCGCGAATAGGGAGGACACGTGGCGCTTCGAGCACCATAACTTCCCCCAACCGCTGCCTATAAATAGCAGCTATAGGAAGCCGAAAAGACAGGTCAGGGGAACCCTGAGCAAATCTTCAGAGAAAGCTGCGAGAGCAGAAGTATCACGCCTGAGTGTTCATGTCGGGAAACTCTAGGTGAGCTCTTCCCCGTCCCGAGAGGGAGGGGATGGTTCACTTAGGACCGTCCCGGGTGACACTGTAGGCCGATATCGGCCAACGTAGATGAGCGACACAAGTGCCCGACATTAGATGTGTCACTACTAGCCCGACACGATATCGAACCCGATACACTTTGCCCATCATGGCGTGCCGCCCGAGAGGGTGCCGCCCGCACTGAGCATATCAGCCAAGGTTCTTGAACGATACAATCGGCCGTCACGGTGTGCCGCCCGAGAGGGTGTGCCGCCTGACACTATTGTATCGGGCTAGGATCCTGACCGGTATTGGGCTGGAGAGCCGCTGTAGTCAGTCGCCCTTCTAAATAAAGAATGCGACCTCTATCTTTATTTCTGTATTTAATTCTTTACTTATGCGCTGTACTTAAGACCTTTATTGTTTATGGAAATGGAAGAGTTTATATCTACTGGTGTATGCTTGGAACCCTTGTCGGATGGATGCTATGTTTAATATCCGAACTCTAGCTTGCACGTTGGATCACGTTCTGATTAGCTACCGAATCGCGTTTTCCCGTCACAACAGCCTTGAGAGAGGTGTTGTGGCTCTAGTGTTTGGTCCGATCCTGGAGTACGAGAGTGCCCAGAATTGGAGTTGTAGTAGTAACCTTTCCACTCTAATTTAAGTCCAGCAACCTCGAGAGGGGTGTTGATGCTTGGTTAGAGGTACTCGTTCTGAGAGGAGGGGGACATGATGTTTCTGCTGCCGCTTGTTTTACCGAAGTTTTCTCCTTGGTACCTTTCTTAGCTTTAGTATTATCTCTCTATTTCTGTTGCAAGAAAAATCCCTAAAAACTGCTAAATGCTTAAAACCTAAGTCTTTCTTGTAACTCCAGTTGGAGATAGTTTTCTTCGTTTTGTTTGTGACATCTTGTTGTTTACCTTTGGGGAATTTAATATCTCTTTGTACCTGCCGGAGTGTAGCGTGTCGATTATGAGTTCTCAACACTACCACCCTTCTCCCTGTGTTCGACCCCATATATCTACTTCGACCCCGTAAATTAAGTTGCGAGGGCCTAAAAGGATTCGGGTTATAAATGTAAAAGCTCGACTACCTCAAATCCGCCTCCAATTTTAGGACGCGCGATTTAGGCCGGTCAAGCACGAGCGAGGAATTAAGCCATCCACCAAATTTGTCGAGGGGAGACGAAGCTCCCTGGTCGATCAGTGTGAGCAAAGGGTGACAAGAGCTTCGAGTCAACCTCCAGGTTGACCATCGCGGAGCTACTGAGTTGGAGGAAGACGACGACCAGTCACCGTTGGATCGGGGTCCACGGTGGTCTCATGACGAATCTAACGCTCCAGGGAGGAGCAACTTTTCTTAGGCGCATGTGACCATGATCATTAGATCCAAGAAGCGGATCACCGAACCACTGATCGAGTGGCCCGTTCTTTTTGGTAATAATTCCACTCTAATCGAATAATCAAGAAAAAGGGTTCTATTTGCAAAATTCGTAGAAATTGATATAATTCTCTAATCAAAAAACCTTATACATGAAAGTTGTGTAGAAAAATACAAGGAATCTAATAAAAATATTTTGGGAACCCAGTTCTGCTCCATTTTACAAAAGTACTTTAATTTTCTAGTAAAATGTATTAAAAGTTGATGAGAAACCCTAATTGAAGATAAAGGGTGTATTTTGGTGAATTAATGGGTCAAATTGATAAAATTAACCCTGTTAATGATAAAGGTGGATTGTTTATCCGTTTTGAATGCAAGATTTCCTAATTTAGAGTTGTAATCCATAAATAAAGGATAATATATATAGAAACCCTAATTTGGGGATAAAGGAAAACCTTGAAATTTCGGATTAAGAAAGTAAATTGTCAAATAATGATCCTAATACTGTTGGGAATATTAAAATGAAAGAAATTGAGGGTTTTGATAAATTAGAGATCATAATATTAATAATGGAGGCAAAAACCCTAATTCCTAAGGAAACCCTAAAATTGGAATTGAAATCCTAAGTAATGTGATGAAATTGGATAAATATTAATAAAAGGAAATTGGTACTTTTATTTTAGGATTTCTATTCATCATTTCTTGCTTGATTGGGTTTCCCCTGTATATTTGATTCTGTCTTGAAATTTGCAATCAAAGGTATGTGGTTACGCTTATGATTATTCCGACTAGTTTTCCGAGGATTTTATCGATGTTTCCCTCGTGGCTTGAAATAACTGTTGGATGTCTATTTATTTCATGCAACCATAAAGTGACTATGATTATCACTATAAATGTGCATATATAACTGGCTAGATCCGGGTCCACCTCTGTTGCTTTGAAAAGGCTAAAAGAGGGGTAATCCTAGAGAAAGGTCTAGGTTACCGTGAGTTAGAAACTGGGCTACCTACATGTAGTGCCATGAGACTCTTTAGCATACCCTGCGTTAAGGAGTGGTCTACCTATGGGTAGTTCCATGTGACTCAACCCTAGAAACTGGTTCACTTGATAGGTGGATCATGAGGGGTTTAATCGGGACAACACAGAGGATAGGGTACTCTTGGATCGCGGAGTTATATATAAAATGTAATCTTGGTTGTTAAATGATTAATTGAATGATTACATTGTTAACATATTTACCTGATTATTGTTTCCCCCACATACCAGCTTCGGTTGACCGATGTTTTGTTTGTCGGCGTTTTAGGTACAGGCCAAAAGGACAAACAATAAATCATCATATTATGAAATACATGAAGTAAAATACAAGGAGGATTAGTTAGAGTAGAATCCATAAGTGGATAGAACTTTAGAGATCCAAGTTTTCAAAAAGGTATGCGAAAGTTTATTTTCTTACAACTTTTCAGTATAGACTATTGAAATTTAATAATTGTTTTTGATTAAGTGCAGAACCTTTGATCCGGAAGTTATGGGTGTGGCTTCGACCTCTCGGTCTCCCTTAATTGGGGGTTATCGGGATGTGGGGTCGTAACATTTGGTATCAGAGCATAGGTTCCTCACTTAACCATTAATAATTATTAAATTGTACAAACTCCATAGAACCCAAGCGAGTTATTAGAGGATTATCCGAAAGACAGAGGTGTCTAGAAAAGGATCACGACTGGGGACTGGCAATATTTTCATCTGCACCGCTAGTCGGAATACGAGGACTCCCGGATCCGTGTGACTGCCTGGCCAAAGTCTTAGGGTATGAATTAAAATAAGATATCTTTAGAACTTTCTCATCTTATTCATCCCTTCTCATCACAAATTTTGTTAAGGACCTTAAGGATTAGGGTTTTCTCTCTTTTCCTCACCCTCTTGAGGTACGGGTAAGGTTGATAGGGTTTAAGTAATCCTCCACCGAATTAATAAAAAGCATGTAAATAAAATGTCATGGACATAAGCTTAATAGATTAAGCGTAAAGGAATAGATACATGTTTGGGTCGTATGACATAAGTTGTCATGCCCTCAGGAGAGACCTGAGGATTGACCTTCTTGATAGGAGGATAAGTAAAGAGAGTAGTCACGGAGGCAGAGATCTCAATTAAAAGTAGAGACCTGACACATCCTCTAAGGATGAGGTTAACCCTAACCCTAAGTGAAGGTTAGAGAGAGTGATGACACAAAGAGTTAGATGTCTTAGTTAAGCCAGGTGTTTGGATGTACATACCTTGGATGATGTATGAGCCACGAGAGGTTGGATGACCTAGTACCTCTGGTGACCCAACCCTGGGAAGGGTCGTGCATGTTAGAGTGAAGGATAGCTCCTTCATTGATGAGGTTAGAGAAGAACCTATGGAAACCTTATGAGCTTATATGAGCATAACATAGTAGGCACCCTAAGTACGTTGGTAGTGTGAGCAATAAGTTGAAACCCTGGCTGGGAGAGTTTGATGGATAGCTTATGAGAGCTATGGATGACCTTGAGCAAATGTTACAAGCTTCACCTTGAAAGGGTATGCTTGTGAACATGATCCTTCATGAAGAGAGGACCTCTAATGGTGAGGTTGGTTGTAGTGTTAGATCTGGAGAGAGAGTAGTAAACCAAGCAAGAAGATTGGAATCCTAGACTCCGAGATATGAGGAAAAGTAGGGAGTTGAGGATGATGCGACCTAAGTGGATGATAGTGGTCGCCATATGATTGATCCCTAGAGGTTGATGATGTCTTGGTTGCCATGAGAGGAACAAAACTATAGAGGGAGGATGAGTCTGCTGGTACCTCTATACCTATGGTATAGATGAGAAGAAGAGTTTCTTAGACCTGGAGAGGTATAGTAACAGGTTATGAGGCCTTACACCTTGTTGATTGTCCTTGAGGAGGACTTAACTTTAAAGTGTTGATCGAGGAGAAGGATGACAGGAAGTGTATGTCATACCCGGTACATGTTTGGTTTGTTGTTAAGAGGTTGAGGAAACAATTGAACATCAGGAAAGTGAACCTATGGTTCCTAGGCCTAAGAGAGGAAGTGGTGTACCTAATGCTCATGATGAGAGTTGAGTTTCTATAGATACGAGCATGGTACTTCTTATGATGAGAGGAAAGGAAAATCCCTCAAGTTAATGGTAAGTTTGATGAACCCCTCACAACTAAGATGTTGACATAGGAAAGTATGATCTTGACCCAATGTTGAGGAATGAGAACAAGTATGGCATGGCATGGTTTAGTAGGTGATATACTTGTGCCTTAATAGCTTGCTAGGGTTAAGCATGCTCATGTGGATGTAAACCCTAGACATAAGGACATTTGTGACCTTTGCTATCAAGAGATAGTTTTCCTCCCATCTTGGGAGAGGGACCCCTTTGGTAGGGTATATATCAATTTTGGTAACCTAAAGAGGTCTCATAGGATCTTGAGAAGCTAAGTGAAAGGTACATGGTATGAGAATGAACCTTTAGACCCATAAGTAACGACCCTGACCTGGGTTATGAGGTAACCCTATTTGTTTTGACTAATTAAGTTGATTAGAACTTTAATATAATCCTATAAGGTGGTTTGTTATCATGTGACACACTCATGTTTCAAGTTTGGTCCCGATTGAATATTGTTTGAGCAATTTTCCTTTGTTTTGGACCAAAGTGCAATTTACCCAAATTGAGGGGCTATAATGCAAAATGTCACATGTTTAAAATGTTTCATGTGTTTTAGCATCATTATTGAGAGAATGATGAAAGGTGGTGTCTTGTGGAAAGCCTAAATTCCAAGTTTGAACTTGTTTGAAAAATGCTAGTACCTTGTGCACCAATTTTGGTACAAATTGTAATTTACCCAAAATGTGGGGTTGATATGAAAATTACCACCTATAGAGTGTTCCTATTTCCTCTATGTATCATTTATAGGAGAGATAATGAATGATACACCATGTTTGATTCCATTATGAATGATGGTAATCTTGGTGATGAAATGACCAAGAAAAAGGGTTGAATTTGGAAGCTTAACTTGAGTTGTATCAAGTTGAAAAGCTTATATATGAGTGCCTATCGGCCATGGAGCCCAAGGAGGTGTCCCATATCATTTTGTGAACCCTTGTAAAAGTCCATATCGTGCAAAGCACCTCAAGGAGGTGAGGTGTGATGGCCAACAAGTTTCCTTAGAAAAAGTGTATCGACTTGACTTAAAATAATGATTAAACCTAGATGACTTATCCAAATGGATAAGCAATGGATGAATTTGCATCTCTAGATGATCCTAAAACTTTTTGAATGTAAAGATAAATGTTGATGCATGCATGTACACGTGTCACCCATGCATGACACGTGGCACCTACTAGCTTAAAATGTTGACACCTCATTTTTGCCTTTCTTCATGAACAACAAGTATATATACCCCTAGTTTCACCCCTTGGTGCAATTTTGCGACCCTTACCACCCTCCTACCCTAAGTTATCATGCATAGAGATCCCATATCGTGAAGGTATGCTGTGGTATCGTGCATGTGCCTTCGGATATCGCCCATGGCAAGAGCATATCGCCTAAGAAGGTGATATTGGCCATATAGGGTGATATCGGCCATAGAGTGAAGTTTTGACTCCAAGTGAGTGTCATATCATGCAAGTGAGTGCCATATCGTGCAAGAGGGGTGGAATATCGTTCAAGGACACTAGTATATCGTGAAAAGGTGTTAAGGAGCAAGCATGAGCTCATACTTAACCCTAAGGTGAGGATAAGATCATCTTCAACCTTGGATTGAAGCATGAATTTAGGGTTTTGATCTTCCTTTATTTTCTTCATCACCAATTGCTTATCCATGGTGATTCTTTGCATATAGAGGAGTTTCTAAGTCCATATTAAACCTAAGGAACGTGGAGCTTTGGAGATAGGAGCTTTGAAGTCATTCTTAAGGCATGTTATATAACTTGAACTCAACCATGTTATTATTCTTCACCTAAATTGCTATAATTAGTGAAATACTTTTAATTCTGAAATTTCCTGAAATAGTTGATGAAATTGAGAGTTCTAGTAGTTGCTTGGACCTGTTGCCATGAACTGTAATAGTTAGAACAAAGGTCTAGAGCTTGAAGATGATGGTATCACCTTATAAAAGTGATATCGGGTGCAAGCACACAAGAAAGCACCTTTAACCCGATATGATGATGCACCTACTTCACTTGAACGATATGGATATGAATGAATACATTGTTGCACGATATGGGGGTGTAGTATAAACCTCTTGCACGATAGGGAGTCAAGTATAGACTCCATACACGATACAAGGTTGAATGAATAGTTATAAGTTGACATGAAACCCTAAATTGGATAACCCGATATAAGTGAAGTATAACAAGTGCTATTACACGACATGGTTGCATGACATAGTTGCACAACATGGTTGCATGACATAGTTGCATGACATGGTTGCACGATAGGGTTGCACGATACACAACCCTAGATGATATGGTAACCCTAACCCGTCATGGCTAACCCTAGATGGTGACTAGCCCGATATGGTGATTGAATGTACTTCTAGCCCGACATGGTGATGGGTTGATACCTCATAAGTATCATGGGTGACACATAAATATACCTTGTGCCCGATATGAGGTCAAGAAGATACCTCATGCCCGATATGGAGATAAGTACAAATCCTAACCCGATATGGTGAGTGTTCATACACCTCCAACCCAAGACACCTTGTAAAGGAGAGAGTAAGACACTCTTAGGAGTAATGAGTGTAACACCAAGTAATGGTATGACTGATACCTTGATAGGTGAAATACCTAAAGTGGTTGATAATGGTTAATCCTATATCAACAATGTCTCAACCTGAGAGGAGTCCATATCAATTGATGATGGTTGGATAATTCAAATGTATGACTCATGATCAATACACTACAAAATAAATGTGATGGGCTAGTGCATAAAGTATTAGGATGGGAAATACCCTAATACAAGATAAATTGATGAACTTAAGAAAGTTAAAAGTGATGAGGGAAGTGATACATCAAGACATGATAGATATCACATCCAGCACTTAAAGGTTGATGTACCTTGATGCACCTTAAATCCTATATACTTGGATGAGTAACACATGAAGTGTGTTATGTCAATTGTTACATTGAGATGTAATAAGTTTAATGCACTTTGATAAGTGTGGGATAACATACTTTGAGAAAGGGGTTAAGCCAAGTTAATAAAGTATGATGTAATCATACCCTGATAAGGATGAGAGAGGAACCCATACCTTGTGTTGATGATTCATTTAAAGATAAATGATGAGAATGAATAAGTATGATGGAATACTTATAATATCAATGTTTGCTCTTAGATGTGTGGAGCAATGAATTAGGGTTTGAGCATTGATAATACGATCTTGAAAACCTAAATGGTTAATAATGGAAAACCCTAACCCTAAAGATGGGAAGGTTGTATTTCTCTTATTTCATAAGTTGTTGTCTAGTTAGAGGTGACAAGATGTGTGATGGCCTTGTGAGCTATATGAATAAGTTGTTGCCTAGTGAGAGGTGACAAGATGTGTGATGGCCTTGTGAGCTATGTGAATAAGTTGTTGCCTAGTGAGAGGTGACAAGATGTGTGATGGCCTTGTGAGCCATGTGAATAAGTTGTTGCCTAGTGAGAGGTGACAAGATGTGTAATGGCCTTGTGAGCCATGTGATAGTTTGTTGCCTAGTGAGAGGTGACAAGATATTTAATGGGCCTTGTGAGCCACGTGAGATGCTTGTATAACAAGTATCATGTATACCTTGGTCTGAGGACCTAGAGGTAATAGTTACCTGATAAGTTGTAACAATGTTCAATGATGATCTAAGGGTTTGAATACCTAGATCCAGTATTCATGATAATGATGATGTGAAGGGATGAGAATTCCTAGTAATGTGATAAGGGACTGAGATCCCAGGTATCACATGTTTTAAAGATTTGAAAAAGTACGTGATAGATGTATTACACCTTTCTTTGTAGCATTTGTTGTGTTTGATAAAGATAACTTGTTTGATGCTAAAAGAATGATGTAATGCACGTAATATATCACTAGACACTATAAAACATTGCCCTGACCATAGATCCATCAGTGTCAGAACTTGCTGATGGTGAAACGGGTTGCTCTGCGGCATAACCCGAAGTGCATACTTTTGAGTATGTGAGGGCGTAAGTAGGGACAACTCTGTGTGAACCGATCCCCTTACAATCCCAAAATGAATGGGGATTTGGCTATATGCCCTATCCTGGCTCGAGTGCGACTTTGGTCGTAGACTCGGTGTTGAGTACAATGAACTGGCCCATGGCTCGGAGTATGGTTCTTGTGTCTCCATGACTCAGACTAGGGACAGTTGTGTATAGATGTTTCCCCTAAGAGAATGTAGTTGATGCTTTAGCTCTAAGCGTGGATGCCTACGTACCCTGGCACATATTGTTAGCAGTGACACGAGATGTCCTGCATGTAGTCTCGTACTAACCGAGACAAGGGAGGTCATGGAAACTGGCTCTACCATTGACCTTGTATGGTACCGACTTGTGAGAAGTTTGTGGTCGGTTGGAGATGGCCGAGGTATGATCCATCTCCTCAGGGAATAAGTGTGATTTGTAAAATATGTTCAGCCATGTAGTATATCTGCTTAAGGATCGAATACGAGAAACATTGATTGATGTGCAATACAGTTATACATTCTAGTTGATAGATGTTATTTATGTTTCTTTACATTCCTTGCAAAGCAGATAGATGAATTATAATCTACCATGGGTAGATGCAATGTTCTCCTTATGAAAGGAGATTACTTCATTCTATTCATATAGTGAATTATCCTTCTTGTTAATATAAAAAGAACCTCTGCTCAGTTTATAAATGCTTAATCTATGATAATAATATGGTCGACAGAGAGTTATATCTCTTGCTGGGACAATTACAATTGTCTCACCCCCGTGGGACCCAAATTTTTAGGTGGACGTGCACGAGGAGGTGAAGACCTTTTTGCAAAGGAAGAACAACAGCTGAGGCAGCAGTGATAGCTCAGGTTGAGTGTACTGTCTGTCATGTCTTGTAGATATGAGTCCTATGTGTCGTCTTTGTACTGTCAGGTCCTTGGAGTTGGTTCGTACTGGTTTTATGAATCAATAAGAGATTTTGGCTTACGTGCCTCGAGGTTTTATGTTGCTCATGTATAGTTTGGTAAAGCAACTGTTATATGTTATTCTCAAGATGAGATGTACCAGATATATACAATGTGAATAATGATGTATATAAGGTTTTGGACCTTTCAGTAAGAGTTTTCTTTGGAATGGATCTCTTTGAAAAATGGTTTTAATTTTTAGTGATTTTCGTTAATCTGTTGTTTATGTTTAATTCCACTTAATTAATGACGATTTGTTTGTCGGTTTGGTGACTATCGTCACACCATAGATATCCATCTCTAAGTGCATGTGGATGTGTTACCATGGAGGTAACCGGTAAGGGGCCTGACCAAGGTAGGCAGGTCGCCATGACCCCTATGAAAGGATGGATGTCAACCCATGTATACAAAGAGAGATGATGAAGGCTTGGGTAAGGTTCTAAGTTGGACATGTACTATAAATGGAGAATCCTAAGTCTATCCTAGGGTCAAGTAGGGATAAGACCGATGGATGTAGGAGTTGCCTGATTCCGTAGTTGCACATGACCATAGGGTCGGGAGGTAACATCTATCATTGTCTGAGGGCCATGGGTTAGGAGATTGATCACCTTTATGAACTCATGGGACCCAAAGGGCAGATGAGTAGGGCACTCTTTGGATGCATAAGGGAAGAGGGATGACCCTAAAAGTGTCGACACCCTATAGACCTAGAGGAGATGACCAAGTATTGTGTGGTGACCCAAGTAGGTTTGAAACCGATTTTCCATGGAGGAAACTTTGGTATCAAGATGATTGTAATAAAGAGGTATAAACGACATGTTTCAATTTAGATTTAAAGGTGTACTGGCAAGATGGGATGTACCATCTCTACTCTTGGAATAGGAAGAACTCGGTATTTGGATTGCAGCCAAATGCTTATTTCCTCTCGTTATGGGAGGGAGAGATAGGACAACACGCATGCCATACACCAAGGATAAAGATGATGTGAGTTGGAACGTTGCTATGAGGTATGAGGACAGAGATGATAACATACCCTGGTGAAGTGATCGATACCTGGATGGTTTACAAACACTAAGAGGAATGAGGTAGTCACCTTATGAGGATGTTTTTATCATGAGATATGAGTCATACAAGATTGAGTTTGATCACCAAGAAGATGAGATCAAAGTGTTCTCAATGAAGATAGACTTAGAGTTCGAATTTGAGATGATAAGTGAAATACATGGAAGTGTATGTTTTCAATGTTACCTAATACATAAGAAGGTGAAGTAGTAATGAGTGCCCTGATTGAGATATATCTGCCTAGTTTGGCTAGAAGAGGTTGTTAGACTAACCCTAAGTTTGGAAAAGAAGATATGTTTGGCTAACACTCTGATGTAACGAGATCAACTAATGGTTGTTTGGTTAGCCAGTCTAGTCCTTCATGCAATGAAAGGATGGTTGTAGAACCCCAAATGCACTCTTTGGATAGGAAGGTGGTGAAACCCTGATGAGAGTGGTTTAGGGTTTCTGAGGAATCGATCTTGAGGAATCATGACATACATGAAATCATGATTTTAAGATCACCATACACCATGGTACTACTGAGATAATGAGTGGTAGAAGTACTATGGATGCTGGAGATGAGGTTGCATGTGGTATGCTGCCATGCATGACAAAAGGTGAAGGATGAGAACTGGTAACCCAGTGATTTGATATAGAGGATAAAGAGTTCCCAAGAGGGAATGGGAGTTCATCACTATGGATGTTGTGATAAGTCTCCCCTAGACCAAGGAAGGTCAAGATGTAATATGGGTTAGGATAGATCTCCTTACCTAGATGACATGAGAAAGAAAGAGTACTGTCGAGGGATAGATCGGGTTGAACTACTTATAAGAGAAAGAGATGGTTCAACTACACTATGATACGAGTTCAAAAGTTCTTAAGTATAACCTAAAGGTTCCCTTCCAAAAGGTGGAAGTAGGTACATGAAGAACTCGATGTTAGTACAGTTTATCACTCCTAACTAATGGTTAGTATGATCCAGACTAAAGGGTCTGATGAGAGCATATGTGCTCATTCAAGTGATGGCTAGAGACAATTCTTGTCCTATGAAGAATGTGATGATGACCACCATAGCCAGTATCGGGATTTAAAGAGGCTCTGTAAAGGAGGCTGCGTCGGTCACCACTTCAATAAGGTGATGTTGGTGAAAGGACCACGTAATGGTTAGAAAAGGACCACACTGCATGTAGATGAAGTCGCTTTGATTGTACAATGGCTGAAAGGATCCTAGAGACGACGAAAGTTGTGAACAGATGCAAAGTAGACTGACATGTAGTTCACTGTGGGAGAATATGTGATATGAAAATACGACCCCTCTGAGCTATAGATAAGAAGGTTGAGTCTCCGATACATGGGTCCATTTGAGATGGATTGGTGGAGAAGGTTATGTTTGACTTTACCCCTTAGGATAAAGAAATGTGTGATGAGTTTCAGGTGTTCAATTTAGAGTACTATGTGAGATACCCCGACCATGTGCTGAGCAATGAGCCTAGTGAGCCAAAGGGAGGCTGAAATGGCCTGAGTCACCTGTGCAGTTTATAGACGTCAGGATGAAAGAACTCAGAAAAAGGAATATGTGATGATAAAGGTTCTTTGGAAGCACCATGAGTACGGTAAAGCCACATAGGGGCCAATGATGGACATGGAAAAGTCTTATCCGGAATTGTTTGTTTGCTTGCTTGAATTTTGAGGACAAAATTCCTATAAGAGGGGAAGGATGTTATAACCCCATTTTTCCAAGATATGTAATGATATTGTAAATCTCTATTTAAAGATAAATAAAAATCTATGAGTTGATTTGAATGAATTTCGTGTATGATAGCCTTGTATGTTTTCTTAATGGGCCTTATTGGCCATTGAGCCCAATTGAAGGAAAAAGAAAAAGAAATGAAAAAGAAATTCAATTGGATAAGGAGTACATAAGAAAATAAATAAAGTAAGAACAAAAGGCCAAGGGATAATTCCAAAAATAGAATTTCAAATTTTTAGGGTTCCTTGGGGTTTAAGGAACTCAGGATAATAAATTAATGGTAAAATAAATATAAAAGATATGGAAAATATGAATAATGAGATGGTAAATTACAATCAAAGAAAAGGGATCGTTTCCTTGAGATTATAATCCCAATTTTTGTAGGATGGAATATAAAAGTACGAATAATGTTTCCTCAAAATTTGATTTAAAAAGGAAATCAAATTTGAGAGTTATTGCTTTTTCAAGATCTTCTCAAAATATGGTTTTAATTGGGAATTTAGGAAATTGTTTCCTTTAGTTGGTTGAATGTGAAGAAGGTGGGCCGTTGGATCTTAATCCAACAGGTGCCACTCATCGTCTAGGTTCCAAGTGGACTAGGACTCTGGCTATGTCAGAGGGATTTTCCCTCTTAGTTTCCTCATGATCCAATGAGTGGACAGGCTTGCTGAGTTGTCCTTTGAACTCAGGAGATGAAAACAAATGGAAAACCCCCTGGTTTGACTAGGATTGGAGGAGGTTCTGGGAAACGCCCAAACCTCGTAAGCGTGGCCCGATCCTATATATATGGGAGGTCTGTGGAGAGAACCAACATCGTTTCTTGTTAGCCCAACCTCTACGGAAGGGTGCGAGGAGCGTTTCTTTGCACTCAATTGAGCTTTCTACCCTGACCTTCATCATCAGCACCTCAGTGACCCTCGCCGGAGTCCGGCGAGTAGGGGGCAACAGTGGAGAAGCACGAATGAGGAATTAAGACATCCACCAAATTCTTTGAGGGGAGACAAAGCTCCCTAGTCGATCGGTATGAGCAAAGGGCGACAAGAGCTCCGAGTCAACCTCCAGGTTGACCATCGCAGAGCTACTGAGTTGGAGGAAGACGACGACCAGTCACCGTTGGATCAGGGTCCACGGTGGTCTCAGGATGAATCTAACGCTCCAGGGTGGGAGATGCTTTTCTTAGGCGTGTTCGACCAGGATCGTTAGATCCAAGAACTGGATCACCGAACCACTGATCGAGCGGCCCATTCTTTTTGGTAATAATTCCTCTCTAATCGAATAATCAAGAAAAAGGGTTCTATTTGCAAAATTCGTAGAAATTGATAGAATTGTCTAATGGAAAAACCTTATACATGAAAGTTGTGTAGAAAAATACAAGGAATCTAATAAAAATACTTTGGGAACCTAGTTCTGCTCTGTTTTACAAAAGTACTTTAATTTGCTAGTAAAATGTATTTAAAGTTGATGAGAAACCCTAATTGAAGATAAAGGGTGTATTTTGGTGAATTAATGGGTCAAATTGATAAAATTAACCCTGTTAATGATAAAGGTGGAATTTTTATCCGTTTTGAATGCAAGATTTCCTAATTTAGAGTTGTAATCCATAAATAAAGGATAATATATATATATATATATATAAACCCTAATTTGGGGATAAAGGAAAGCCTTTAAATTTCGGATTAAGAAAGTAAATTGTCAAATAATGATCCTAATACTGTTGGGAATATTAAAATGAAAGGAATTGAGGGTTTTGATAAATTAGAGATCATAATATTAATAATGGAGGCAAAAACCCTAATTCTTAAGGAAACCCTAAAATTGGAATCGAAATCCTAAGTAATGTGATGAAATTGGATAAATATTAATAAAAGGAAATTGGTACTTTTATTTCAGGATTTCGATTCATCATTGCTTGCTTGATTGGGTTTCCCCTGCATATTTGATTCTGTCTTGAAATCTGCAATCAAAGGTATGTGGTTACACTTATGATTATTCCGACTAGTTTTCTGAGGATTTTATCGATGTTTCCCTCATGTCTTGAAATAACTGTTGGATATCTATTTATTTCATGCAACCATAAAGTGACCATGATTATCACTATAAATGTGCATATATAACTGGCTAGATCCGGGTCCACCTCTATTGCTTTGAAAAGGCTAAAAAAGGGGTAATCCTAGAGCAAGGTCTAGGTTATCATGAGTTAGAAACTGGGCTACCTACGTGTAGTGCCATGAGACTCTTTAGCATACCCTGAGTTAAGGAGTGGTCTACCTATGGGTAGTTCCATGTGACTCAACCCTAGAAATTGGTTCACTTGATAGGTGGATCATGAGGGGTTTAATGGGGACAACACAGAGGATAGGGTACTCTTGGATCACGGAGTTATATCTAAAATGTAATCTTTGTTGTTAAATGATTAATTGAATGATTACATTGTTAACATATTTACCTGATTATTGTTTCCCCCACATACTAGCTTTGACTGACTGATGTTTTGTTTGTCAGTGTTTTAGGTACATGCCAAAAGGACAAACAGTAAATCATCATATTGTGAAATACATGAAGTAAAATACAAGGAGGATTAGTTAGAGTAGAATCCATAAGTGGATAGAAGTTTAGAGATCCAAGTTTTCAAAAAGGTATGTGAAAGTTTATTTTCTTACAACTTTTCAGTATAGACTGTTGAAATTTATTAATTGTTCTTGATTAAGTGCCGAACCTTTGATCCAGAAGTGATGGGTACGGCTTTGAACTCCCAGTCTCCCTTAATTGGGGGTTATCCGGAGGTGGGGTCGTAACACATACCTAAACACATTACAAAATAACCACCTAAGACTCTAAAAGAGTTCCAATAAGAGGATTACTCCCAACAAGATATAAACATAAATAAATAGCTTTTAAAGATGGACTACAAATAATAGATAGAAAATTATTATTCATTTCAATTTCAAATTATCCACATCACTCCATAATTTAGTATAAGGTATAGTAATAACAATAGTATAAGACATTTCATGTTATAATAACAATATTCTCATAATATAATATTATAGAATGCAATAGAGATAACATTACTTATAGTGCTTCAGACGATTCCTTCAATTGAAAAGAATTCATAAAGCATAGAAAAAATTCAAGACAATAAGAGCACAATAAACATCCAATGTTATTCGTCAATGTAATGCTAACCAAATAGACCACACGATTGAGTTACATGTTCCATTAAGCCCCGCGTAGTTTGAGATATATCACACAAACTACTAGATGACCATTGGCAATCATCCTCATATAAGATCTTAGGATTACCATACTCTTAAAGATTTCTTCCCCTCAATCAGTACCAGTGACAAATGGTAGTGGCACAAAGGCCCAACCTGCTAAAAACCTGGCATGTACTGGGTACACACGCAAAGATACCAAAAACTAGGCTATACAATCCTCAAAATTCGAGATACGACCGCAACCACTCTCAATTATATATAATTTGAGACACAACTGTACTTGTTCTCAAAGTACCTTGAAGTTAGGATGATAGAGAAAAACCCTCCTCGTACTTGCATATACTCAACAATATACGAATCTGAGCTCTTTCTCACAATACTAGATTGCTACAAGGAAACTCGTTTCAATATCCAACAAGTTCTAACACTAACATAGCTCTATGGTCACATGACACTACATGATTAAGGCTACACTTGATTAATTAAGTCGAATACACCTGATTATTTAAGTCAATTACTCATTTTTTCCCAAATGCACCAAACAAGTTAAAGTCAAAGCATAAAGATATAATTGTACAAATTAATTAACTCTAACAACTACATTACATATAAAATGTATCCACTTATTTTAAACCAGATAAGATTGGATTTGTTTTATATCCTAGCCAAAACAAGGCCCCAATTCACCAGTTATAGGGCACAACAAGACCCAAAATACCATTAAGGACAAAATGGTATTAAGTACTAGTAAAAATCTCATATCCACCTCAAATTTCGTACATATATTCAAAAGAAAGTATCCAAATAGAATTCAAAATTTTAGATAAAAACTCCAAAGGGTGCGAAAGTTATGATTAATTCATATTAGGGTACTTATAGGACAAAAAAAGCATAGATGAGCCATGTCGACATATGAAGTCTATTTCAAACTAGCTTCCAACAACATAACTATTACATAAAGGTAGTAAAGTGCTATAAGATTAGTCTTTAATATTAAGTACATCACATAAAATTTGCCTTTTAAGAACATTATATCCAAAGGTATTCACACCACATCATAGATCTCCTCTAGGGCCTACTTAATTATTTTAGAGTAAATCTCATCCTTTTAAGGTCAAGTGTATCAAAACACAATACCACATAAACTTTCATGTTAATAAATGACCGTCTTTTCCATTATCTTATAATTCATTTATACCCAATCGTTAATTAAATGTAACCATAAGATCCTAACATCATCCTCGTGATGGTACCCACATTATTGCCTTCAAGGCAAATGTCTCAAGACATCAAAACTACTTCTATATCTCACATCCAAAATGCATCATATAATGCCACATTTATTCAATTTCTTATAATATATAAGGATAACAAATAGAAGCACACATATTAATCTGAAAAGGTGAGATATTCTATTAGGTGACATCTTTAAGGATTCCCTCAATGCATAAACTTCATATTTGATTTGTAAAACCCCCAAATCACTTTGTGTTTACTTCATAGTTATGATCTCATTATAAGAGATTAAGCATGTAAGTATTTTACTTCAAGATTTATATATAACTTATGAGTATAGGAACCTTTACAAGATATAAGTCATCCCTATTATATATGCATGTATTTTTATATGTACACACACACACACACACACACACACACAGATATATATATATATATATATATATATATATATATATATATATATATATATATATATATATATATATATATATATATATATATATATATATATATATATATATATATATATATATATATATAGACACACACACACACACACAGAGAGGCTAGAATACACTCAAGTGTACAAACCACACAAATACACTCAAGTGTGTTTGCATATCAAGACCATTTTTTGTAAAATGTAAACCATTGATCTTCACCGTCATACTATAACTATGCTACATACAAATTTTGAGCCCATTTGGATGAGTGTAAGTCACTCATCTAAGGGCAACAAAATCGACACGCGGAACTAATTTGAAATGCATAATTTTGGGGCCTTTATAATATGACCTATAAATGTCCAAATGTGCTCAAATTTTGCATATGAGCTATTCATAAGATGTTTAATAAGATCAATGGATTAGATTTTTGAAAAAAAATATTGCATCATGAAAAACTACTTGAGTGTATTCTGCTCCGAATACGTTCGAGTGTGTTCTATCCTGTCTCTCTCTCTCTTTCTATATATATATATATTCAGGCTAGTGTACACTCGAGTGTATCGGAGGCACCGTACACCTCAGTCATTTTTGAAGATGCAATAAATTTTTGAAAAATCTAAACCATTGATCTTCTTAATTATCATAATAACATACTATATAATAAATTTTATCTCATTTGGACACTTATAGGTCGTGCATCTAAAGGAGGAAAAAATCATGTATTTCAAATTAGTTTTGTGCGTTGATTTTGTTGTCCTTGGATGAGTGACTTACACTCATCCAAATGAGTTCAAATTTTGTATGTGACCTATTATTATTGTAACCATGAAGATCAATGGATTAGATTTTGGAAAAACATGGTCTAGATAGGCAAACACCATTGGGGTGTACGACGTGATCTGTACACTCGAGTGTATTCTAGCCTGACTCTCTCTCTCTCTCTCTCTCTCTATATATATATATATATATATATATATATATATATATATATATATATATAGAGAGAGAGAGAGAGAGAGAGAGAGAGAGAGTGAGGTTAGTGTACACTCGAGTATATCGGAGGCACCGTACACCTCAATCATTTTTGAAGATTCAATAAATTTTTGAAAAATATAAACCGTTGATCTTCTTAATAATCATAAGAAGATACTATATAATAAATTTTAGCTCATTTGGACACTTATAGGTCGTGCATCTAAAGGAGGCAAAAATCATGTATATCAAATTAGTTTTGTGCGTCGATTTTGTTGTTCTTGGATGAGTGACTTACACTCATCCAAATGAGTTCAAATTTTGTATGGAACCTATTATTATTGTAACCATGAAGATCAATGGATTAGATTTTGGAAAAACATGGTCTAGATAGGCAAACACCATTGGGGTGTACGGCGTGATCTGTACACTCGAGTGTATTCTAGCCTGACTCTCTCTCTCTCTCTCTCTCTCTCTCTCTCTCTATATATATATATATATATATATATATATATATATATATATATAGTCAGGCTAGTGTACACTCGAGTGTATCAGAGGCACCATACACCTCAGTCATTATTGAAGATGCAATGAATTTTTGAAAAATCTAAACTGTTGATCTTCTTAATTATCTTTTTTGTGGAAATAGGTAAATATATTGCCAAAGGAGCCTGTACAAATACAAGACCTACAAACTAAAAAAACATATACTTAGAATTATTATCTACAAAAACCCCAGTATCTTTTGGCTTGCTCGGACAGGCCTGCAGCAAAACCCTCTTTACATTTAAAGAACCTACTAAAGGTGCAAGCTATTTTCTCTATAATTTGTTCTTCACTACAGTGCATTCTTCCATGATTTTAGTGGTTCCTTTCCTCCCAGACATTATAGCAAACACCTATTAAGCATAGCCCTCCGGAGGCTATGTTCTGTTTGTCCTTGAGTTTGGGCTCCATCTTGGTTATCAGGTCTGTGATGTTAACCCCAACGAGATGACCCCAACCACTTTTAAGGCTAGCGATAGCCCAAATTCTTCAAAAGAAGCTACATGTCCCAAAAATGTGACTATGGCTCTCATCATCTCTATTACAGAGCAAGCATTTACTATCCACCTATAGCCCCCAGCGTCGGAGCCCATCCATGGTAGGAAACCTATTCAAGATAGCTTTGTAAGTGGTTGTTCTCCACTTGGGGATGTGATGGTGGTTCCACAACAGATTACACCAGCTCACATCATCACCGCCGAAGGTGTTGATCCATGGTTTCACCCTCGCGTCAACCAGAGGGGCAATACCATTAACATCAACACTATACGAATGTTGAATGTAAACCCAGTGCAAACACATGTTCCTCCAGCTACGAGATGAATAACTGTCGAACCCCTGATGTAGCCCAGCATATCTTCGAGTCATCCATTGCGTCCAAACATTATCCCTATCTCTCAGGATTCTGTCAATTCTTTTACCATAGCTTTCCTTGACTAAGTTAATCGGGGAGATTAAGTTTATCCCTCCCTTACAAAAAGGTTTATCTATGACTTCCCAAGCAACGCCATGCCCACTTCCTCTCCAGATAAAGTTAGCCATTAGCTTCCTCATGTTGTCCGCCGTAGGGTGTGGGATGTCACACACTTCAGACCAGAATCTAACCATAGCCTGGAGGACCACTCTTGTAAGAAGAAGTCGACCATCCATCGACAACCTTAGAGCAACCCACCCATCGATCTTGGCCCTCAAACTATCTAGGCACTACACAAAGTCGATGGAATACCCTCTACCGCCAGCCACATGAGCGTCTAGATACATGAACGGAAGGCGTCCAACAATGACGAGAGCTAGGCTCAGAGAGGCTGTTGGGGTCGTTGTTGGATCTTCTTAATTATCATAAGAACATAATATATAATAAATTTTAGCTCATTTGGACACAAATAGGTCGTGCATCTGAAGGAGGCAAAAATCATGTATTTCAAATTAGTTTTGTGCATCAATTTTGTTGTCCTTGGATGAGTGACTTACACTCATCCATAAGAGTTCAAATTTTGTATGTGACCTATTATTATTGTAACCATGAAGATCAATGGATTAGATTTTGGAAAAACATGGTCTAGATAGGCAAACACCATTGGGGTGTATGGCGTGATCTGTACACTCGAGTGTATTCTAGCCTGACTAATTTATATATATATATATATATATACATATATATATATATATACACACATATATATATATATATATATATATATAGACACACACATATATATAGAAGAATGATATAATGCAAGCCCTAAGATGGTGAGAGCATGAGATCCCTTTGAATAACTCCCAACAATGATCCATTTTTTCAAATCCAGCCATATGGATTGAAAATATATCATTGTATTTACCTACTCAAAAAATTTCATATACATCAGACTTACAGATTGTCCCTGGTAATAGAAAATCTTTTAACGTTCCATATTGAATTCTGGACTGACCGCTAGATGCAATATATGTAAATTGTATATATGGCTAAGAAAACAATGTTTGATCATGATAATTTTTTGTGTGAACCTGATGGCAATGTTGCTTTTCACACGGTTGGATTTGCAAAAAAAATTCTAAATTTGTAGTTATTAAAAAGGCTCCCATGCTCTCATGGTAGGAGGGCTCTCATAGGATCGACTCTCTCTCTCTCTCTCTCTCTCTCTCTCTCTCTATATATATATATATATATATATATATATATATATATATATATATATATATATATATATATATATATATATATATCAAAGTACCCATTAGCACATGATATATCACGATAAGGTTCAAATAACTATTTACGTCATATCAATCTCAAGTTCACAAAGCGATTTCACATTAGTTTTCAAGAACTAAGTTAGGAATAAGTGTATGTTACAATGAGAGTTATGTATAGAAAATTGTTAGAATCAAACAAAGTTCATAACATCCTTCGAAGTACTTGCTTATTCTCAATATGCCATTTTCAAACATAGAGAGTTCTAACGTTAATGAAGGATAAATTTTTATCATTATTAGTATATATATCTTCATACTATAGTCAAGTAACACCATGCACAGTTTCATGATCAAACTCCAAAGTAAGAAAAAATATGATTAAAGCAAGATTAATCACTTATATCTCATTTCAAAGTCTAGATGAGTTACTTCTAGGTATATGACCTATTTTCAATATATTTATAGAAATACAAAGGCTATAGAGACATGTTATATACAATCTAGATGATCACCCATACAAAAATAAATATCACATATTTTGTTTTCCATTATTATGGTATCCCAAAAGCTATAAATGATTTATTTTTACAGTAAAACCACAAATATTTCAGATTTTCAACCTTAACGACACAAAAAAACACCCCAAAAACTATATAAATCAACACTAAAACATAGAAGGAAACAATAAATTCTGATATCATCCCATTGGAATACAAACTAGCCAACAATAATCACACATTTAAGCATATAGAGAAAGAACTAGATATTTAAGGTGATATTTAGCATTTCTCCTTTTTAGGGTATGAATGCATGATTTAATCCAGGAAGGAGTATAAAACCTAACTAAAAATGTGTGGGAAGGATTATTCTCTTCCAATCCACATGGAAAATCCATCAAACATCACCATAAACCTCTCGAAGCTCCATATAGCTAGATCTAGTCTCACCTAGGTAAAAAAGAGAGAAAAGATGGGATTTTTAGCTCTATAATGCTAAAATCATCATGGGTGACGATGAAATTTGGCCAAGAGGAAGAATAAGTAAAGACCAGAAAGAAAAAGAGAGAGAAAAGTGATGCTTTTATATTTTCAAGGCTAAAGATTCGATTCTACAACCAGGCAAGCAACCAAAAAAATGTAGAGACAGACCAAAGAGCACATCCAATGGTCATGACAAATGCTTATGCCCATGGAGAGGAAGCCCCCCTATTCTCCATATGCAATCTGCTCATCTATCTGAAAGAATGGATTTCAAGAACACTTCCAATCATCTTCATCAGTCGTCATCACACCCATCTTAGGAATCTTTGGCAGCAATCTGCAGCCATCCAGGAAATAAGCGGCTCAGGCTTTTGCAAATCCGATGAGCACAGTCAGCACTCAACCAGTTTCTTTCTGCTTGACTTCTTCTTTCTCCTTGACCAGACTTGATCATAGTCCATGGAGAGAGAATCCCAGAGTTCTACTTCATCATCAGTGGTGTTGGACACCACATCATCTCCGAACATGTTCTCTTTATAATGGCGTGAGGAGCCACAACTATTCCATATTTTGTTCAGCTGAAAAGAACCAGACCCAGAATCTTCTGCAACACAGGATGGCATTCTAACAGGTTCCTTCCTTTGAATGTTGGAGGTGAGGCAATGGGCTTGTTGGATCTCTCGTTCACTATCAATAAAATTTATCTTTAACTTGTTGGAAGATCAGGTCACATAGGTTATCATTCATGTATGAATGGATCTCACAAGCACTGCTCGATGGGAGCTTCGCAGACTTGAAAGCCTTCTTGGCATTATGTCGAGTAGCTGACATGCCTAGCTTGACTTGAACGTCCTTCTCAGGTGGAGGTTTTGTTGTCTTCAGAGGGCAAGACATCCCCCTATGCCCAAAGTTCTTGCAGCTGGGGTAGATTACAGGGCGTGCAATCGGCTCCAGCTTTAAGGTCTTCAGTTACGAATCGACCTCCACCTTCGTGGCTTTAGGAAGCCTATGTTCACAGCTGACTTCAATGCAGACAAGTGCATCACCAAGACACCTTGCAGCAACAGATTTCTCATCGACATCGACTGGGATGCCAATGGTGCTAGCGACACAGGCTACATTTCGTCTGGTCCATAATAGACCTGGGTTGGAGATCCTAAATTAGATCAAAACCCGTGGGAAGGAGAGGGGATGGAGAGGCGAACCTGGTTGTCATGCATGTACAATGATCAGAGATCCTTCCATGAACCATGGCACCTCTTCGAGTACCCGATCCTTCTCACTCTCGGTCGACATCTTCACGATGAAACCATCACGCTCCTCAGCAATGATCTCGATGAGGCCGCTAGGTCTTCAGAGATGCCGCATCCAGCCACTCAGTTGGCTGCCGAAAGGCTTTCTACCCACAAACCTCACCGAGAGGTACTCATTCCAATTAGGGAATGAGCACTCTTGGCTAGAGATTGTAGCACACTTCTCCCCGTCTCAGATACAGGGCTCGAAGTAATCAAGAACTACTTCGATTTATGCCCTATCCAGCCTACTGGAAGCGAACCAGTCTGCAAGGCAAACAAAAGATGAAGCCTCCACGGATTTTCCCGAGGTTGGCTTCGAGGGACTGGCCGCGACACTTTCATCCCTAGGCGATTGTGGAGGGATTGGATTTCCCCTGCTTCCTTCTCCATCTGCCTCTGATTGGCGGTATGGAGGAGCAGATGACTGCTCCACAGTAGTGTTCTCCCTTCCCCTTCCCCCTCTCACGCTAGGAATGAACCCTTGTCCTCACCCCCTTCTACCTCCACCTCGCAGCATCGCGTCCTGCTTCCAGCCCATTTGGAAATATATTGTTTGTAAAGAAAAATATAAATAAATAAAAATTATTTCTTGGACATCAATAAAAATTTCAGGATATTGTTGATTGCTTGATTGATTGTTCTTGAATATTATTGCTTGGACATCAAGTTGCTCTGGAAGCAACATGCTTGGGATGTTCCCTGGACGGTTGATCATCAATATGCATAGACATGCATAGACATACAAGCACATGCAAGCTCCTTCCTCAAGCTAATGAGAGTCTATGGAAAATGAACTCAAGATCCACTCCATAAAACCAGAAACTCAACACCACATCTCATGAACAACCCTCCAAAGGCCCCAAAGAAGCTCCTTTATGCAAGATCTAGGGTAGATCTTGGGCTAAAGAGGAGAAAAGATGATGATTTAGTAGTTTGGAGCAAGAAACACCATGGAAATCCATAGAGCTCATCCTAAGGAAGAATAAGATAGGAAAGTCAGTAGATAAGAGATATAAGAAAGGATAAATTACATGAATGGTAGTGAAAACTAATTTCGAAGGCCAAAGATTCACCAAGGAAGTTGCATCTCCAACATGCACAAATATTCAAGCACTATTCCATGTCCATAGAGGTCCAAGGAGCTCCTATAAATTTCCAAGATGCTGCTAATCATCATAGGAGGTCCCTTGGTTCTAAATGGAAGAGGGGCCAATGTTTTTGGGTAGATATAAGTTAGGAGGGGAGAAGACTAAAAATAGCACACAATATAGATGCGCTATCTAGATCCATGGCAAGGAGGAAAAACCTTGACCTTACGTAACTAGTCTTAAATTCATTCAAAATTTTCAAATGAATCATATTTATGAAGGAAAACATGGACTTAATTAATTTGTATAAAAATTACAATTTATTTCACAATTTTGGTGAAATTTGTATTAGTCCACAAATGTACATGTAATTGCAATATCAAGGTAAACATTATCCAACTAAAGTCTATTTAACATCATCTCTTAACCAATTAAATTTAAGGCTCAAATAAGTATAATTATGAATGAAAACACATGTTTGGATATTGTTCACATATTTTCAATTAGATCCTCATACTATATTGAATTTACAGTCAATTCCACAACTTGCAAGGCAAATTGGAACTAGGAAAAACAATGTGTAAATTGAATCAAATAAGAGATCTATCTTAATAAATTGGTATCAAATATTAATCAAGCACACAATCATGATAAGTAATTTATATTAGAGGAAGATTAGGGTAAATCTAGGTTCATGGTCTCATAGTTCCATTTCGACAAGTTTAACTTGAATGGTGATCAGGTGGTTGACAATGTTTCCTTCCATTAAGTTGATCAAGACATAGATGACATGTCCCCTCATCCATGAATGTAGGATCATGTACTCAGTTAACACTGATTGAGATCATGAGGTGAAGAGCTAGTCTCTCCCATAGATATGACTCACTCGAGGGAAGATCATGGCATGGCAGAGGGTTCTCTGGTGCAAAAGAGTTAAGGAGCATGGGCCTATGAGAAGATCATAACAAGAATAGTCTAGGTCAACTTGGCCCCATAGACTCATCCATGGCCATATTCTACACTAAGGTGTTGTGGATGATTGGTTCATGGTAGCAAAGATAAAGGTCTACAAGGTATAGTTCAAGGGAATCTAGTAGTGATTCCATGCTTCATGATGGTTGGGGAGGCCAGATCAAAATGAGGAGTTTGTCACAAATATGGGTAGGAGAAGGTATTTCCCCTTATTTTACACTCCATCCAGCATATAGACATTCTCTTCACATTCATCTTAGTTTTAGTTTTGCACTTAGATCTATTAATTTATATTTTATTTTTCCTTTAGATAGTTATCATTAGTTCTATGTTAATATGTAGGATTTTGAACAAATCTATGGGTTTACAAAATAGGGTTGAGTTTAATAAATGCACACTATCCTAGGCCATGGTGAACTTTCTAACCGACTACTGGGCCCAATTTTTTGATACTTCAGGCATGATTTTTCTTAAAAATGTCCCCTCATCAGTCCGTGTCTTCATCAACAAAAGTATCCATCAATGTCAGACCTCGAATTGATAGAAATAAACCCCTAGGGTGGGCTTGTTCCTACCTTGAATGATCATTGACCTCCATAATCCAGCAGTCATCGACTGATGGGATTCAGACCTAGAAAGGTCTAACAAAGAGCCGTGAAATTTAACTGACAATCTATCTACCTCTTCTTAGGTCCACCTCCAATGTATCTTTGTTCTCACATGTCAATCCATCTCTTTGTAATCTTACCTATGATGGCCAAGTACATGAAAACCATATGTTGCCAGTCATCGACTAACAAACACACGAATACAACCCTTGAGGATAATCTACCTATACGACCCTTGACATGTATTTTGGGTTAACCCTATTTTCTTTGCTTTATTAAACCTTTCTCTTATCCTTTATGATGTTATTAGAGCTTGTGGAGAGCTTATGTCTCTAGTTTGTTCTTGTTTGGATGATGTTTGTGCTTTATGTGCTTATTTTGGGTCAAATTGCAATTTACCCATTTGAGAGGGTTATCTTGCAATTTGTCATGTCTAGTGTGTGCCTTCTCTTTCTTAGATTCATGAGAGAGAATGTGATGCTTTGGGGTGCCTTTGTTGAACCTTGGATGAGTGGTGGCATCACTAGAGGTGATTAGGGTTTCTAGGGTTTTGATTGGTTTCGACCTTGATGTGTTTTGTTGAGCGTCTCATACTTGTGATGTGTTTTGAGGGTGTCTCGACCGATACAACTTCTCTAGGTGGTTTTGTTTCGACCATGATGGTCATAGAGTGGTTGGGTTGAGATAGTTTGTCATTTTATGGTGTGTATCAACCTTAAATTTCTTTGTGACCTTTTGTCTCGACCAAGTTGTATATGTTGCTCTTATTTTGACCTCCTTGAGGTGTTGCGACTGAAACCAACATGTTGGGGACCTAAGTGGTTGAGACCCAACATTGGTCATACCACCATCTCGTGCATGCAAGGTTTTAGTGATTGCATGTGTGTGTCTTGGGTAAGAAAGTGTCCCTTTGGTACCTTTAGGTGTTGACACATCACCCCTCACCCTACTTCTCTCCTCCTTTAGTGTATAACCCCTTTTCTCTCCATGTAAATGTACCTTTCTGCCCTCTTTCTTCCTCCTCCTCTTTTTCTCGTCCTTGGGGCTTGGTAGATCAAGGAGGACTGATCTTGGAGCTCTTAGTGGCCAAGATCCCTTGCATGTGGTGACTCTTGCTCATCTTCAACCTTGGTAAGTGTATTCCTTTCTTTTGTGACATTTTCTTAGATCTTCTGCCTTGTCTCCTTCCTTTTCTCATTCTTAGACCATGGATCAACCGTGGTGGTCATTTTGGAGAGAAACTCCTCATCACAAGGGTCATAGACCATGTTCTGACAAGGTGGTCCCAAGTGAGAGGTAGTTTCTTCTCTCTTTTTCCTCCCTTCTTTTGGTTCGGCCTAGGGTTTCTTTCCCTCTTTTCTTGAGCAACCTTTGACCTTGGTACCTTTTCCTTTTTAATGTGACCTCGTGGACAAGAGTGGAGCCTTTAGTGGAGCTTCATCATCCTTGGTGATCGTGTTCTTGGAGCTTGTGATCCTTGGAGTTGATCTTCCTTAAGGGGGGTTATATAACATCCTACCCTCTCTACTATAGCACTTTTCTTTACTTGCATGTTGCTATTTCTCTCTCTAAAATGTACCAATAATATATGAGTAGATGATATCATGATCTATAGCTTTAATGATGGTGATTATTATGTTTGGTTTGCTTGGAATCCAAAACCCTAATGTAGGGTACCCGATTTTAGAGATGGTTATGTAATGATGGTTTTCTTCCTATCTTTTGACCTTGGTTTTGATCAAATGCATGATGATCATGTACCATGATGTAATACGTAGTTTGAGTTTTGTTTTAGAGATGTTAAATGTGGTTGTATCTCTCTTGCATGAGGTTCTTTCATTGTGGTTTCATGACCCATGTTTCACGATTTTTGGTGACTGATTTTGTGTGAAGTTTCTCTCCTTGAAGATGATGGTTTTCCCTTGGTGTTATCTTCTATTTTGGCCGTGGTTTACTTCTGTTTTGACCTGGGTTAATCCTTGTTTTGATGGTGGTTTTGACCTTAGTGGTCGATACCCCATGTCTTCTCTTTGGATCGAGACACTTTGGTACTTGGTGTTTTGGTCAAGATTGTTGTTGTTGTTTTGAGTACAAACATGTGTCTTAGTTTTGGTCAAGACACATGCCTTGTATTGGTCATGAACTTGCTTTAGTTTTGGTCAAGACATGCCCTTGTTTGAGGTTGAGACAATCTTTGTTTTGGGTTGATACAAGTGATTTTGAGGGTGGTTGAAACCCTATTCCATTAGGGGTTGAGACATGTTGTTGTGTTGTGGTCGAGACTCCAGGTTTGTTGCGGTCGAGACAACTTGGGTGAAGGTGGTCGAGACACATACATGATTATATAATCAACACATGTATATGAGTAAGCTGGTAATTATTTATGTATAGTGTTGTTTGAATTATTGGTTGGTTAACCCTAATCATGTTTCCTAAACCTTATATGCTCCAAGAAAGTGGGAGATGGTGTACCTAGGGTTTGGTGATTGAATGCAACTATAAAACCCTAATTGGCTATGCATATAACCGTAACCCTAATGTTGGACAATGGGATGTGTTTGTTCTCTCTCATGCAGTGGTTATCATATTATGAGGTTTTCCCTCTCATGTATATGAGCCCCTAACCTTGTAGGTGAAATGAATGCCATCACTTGTGTATGTTGTGATTGATGGTTATGTGATATAGAGTGATGTATATAAACCTTGATGAGATATGATGAGATCACATTGAGATGATGGGTCCTATGGCCTGGTGAAGTCTTGGTGCCTATTGGGAGGTGACATCCTCTAGTGATATGATCGAGGGATTGATCTCCCATAGTGATGTGACATTGGTGATGGCTTTGTGTATGGCAGTGCTACAATTATCATGTTGTGATGACGTGACTAGTTCACACCTTATACATTTTATATCTTCTGGAGTTGCACTTTTCCCTCATCTTTGTAGAGTTTGTTTTGGATTTGTATGTTGTAACTTGATTGATGCTAAAATATACCCAATTGGCTTAATTAATCAAGTTAAAATCTAATCATATAGGTGCCCTGTGCCATAGATCCATTCTAGTGTCAGTCTTTGTTACACCCTGATCTCACAATTTCCAACAATCATGAGATTAGGGCATAAATTGAGGATTTAACGTAATAAAAAGATCACCCTTAACTTTTTATTCTCTTTCAAAACTCTATTTTCTCACATTGAACCACATAAACCAACTTTACAAGGGAATCTAAACATTGATTTCTCTAATCTGATTTCAACAGTAAAAATGCATGTATGAACATTCATTATGTTCCTCATACTTTTAAGCACATAAGACTTGCTGATTCACACATATTGCTAAAAGAGGAATAATGTTATACATTATCATTTACAACTCTCTCTTATTTCTTTACAAGGACCTAGAGTGACAAGGACCGAATGAACTTAACTATACTCATACTTAACTCTTGTGGCAAATCTACTCTGATGCAATGATATCTTCTTCAAGTCCATGTGATTTCCCTAAAAATTGTGAGTAGAGGGGTGAGCCTACTTGCTCATTGAATGAGTACTTCAAAGAAATAGTCTAAAGCACTAATATAATTACAAATATACTTTTGAGCAATTGATATCAATTATAACAACAGTAAGCTTTAAAGAGTCTAATAATTGACAATCATAAATATGGTAGGATACTCTAAATATCTATAAGAGTGAATCAATATATGAAATACTTGTTTGATCATAAAGAGAACTATTAATTCAGAAACATATAAAGAATAATTGAATAACTGTACACACTTGTTTGACCTCTCATTTATTTTATTATGCCCTGATCATATGCAATGTACTCTACATATGAAGACTCGTAGTGCACTACGATCATACCATATAAGACTTAGCGGACACACTCGGGAAATGCTAAGTCTGACTATTCTCCTGGTTTGTAAAAGGGAAATGGCTCTCTGGCCTAAACTGGACTCCTCCTCTAACCTGAGCACACAAGCAGAGAGTCAAGCCACCTCTTGGCTTTTTTTTACTCTAGTGCCACCAGGACTTCTGATTGATGTTGGACACTGCAAACTATAATTTAAGGAGACTTCCACTAGGGCTTCGTCCCCCGTACCACCTGATAGCACGTTCCGACCCCTGTATACTGGATGCTGCCAGGGTTAGGTCGCTTCAACCCTAAGGCGCAAACCTCACATAGGGGTTTTACGGTGTTTAGGGCTCCTAAGTCTATTATTTTATTATTCCTAGAAAGCTATTTCTACATTATACCCTTCTCTTACTTATACTTGACTCTGGTATCTCTATGATGTCGTGTCTACTTATTTGAAGTTATAATACAACATGTATATCATTCTAAACTTGGCATAGTAGTATATTCAAAACACTGTAATATACTGAGTAATCAACATACTATACATGCAGGAAGACTAAAATTCTTAAATAAACATATTACATGTCCACTTGGCACATACACACTAGAATCATGCAATTTATCATCTTATTACACTGAAAAGAGTTAATTACTTGACATATGAGTAATCATCAATAGCACCTGCAACTTATCTGTAATTTCTCAAAGAACGTGCATATTAACCCAAATTGTGAGTTGTGCATCTCATAACTCAATTAAGATTTAATTACTTATCATGACAAGAATTATTAATAATAACTGAGAACATTGATATCACAATACTTTATTCATTGAACACCCTACCCTTAGGGTTTCATTTAATCACAACAAATGCTACAAAGAAAGGTGTAATACATCTATCACGTACCTTTCAAATCTTTACAACACATAATACCTGGGATCTCAATCCCTTATCACATTACTGGGAATTCTCATCCCTTCACATCATTATCATAATTACTGGATCTGGGTATTCAAACCCTTAGATCATCACATAGCATTGTTACCTCTGTAACAGGTAACCATTACCTCTAGGTCCTTAGACCAAGGTATTCATTTCACTGGTTGTACAAGTATTCTCGTGGCTCACAAGGCCATCACACATCTTTTCACCTCTCACTAGGCAACAACTTATTCCCATGGCTCCCATAAAGATTTCATGCGACATAAACATTCACTAAATAAAGACTACTATCAACAAATCATATAAAATCAATATATGTATGAAACCTGAGAACTGAGCTGAACTTGGGTTTCCATGCCATTCACTGGGATATAATACATCAATAATAACATTGAATAAACAAATTCTATCATGTCAAGAAAATCCCTTCAAATGGATTTCACGATATCTATTCACAAATATCCAACTTTCCTCGCATCTAGGGTTTCACGCTCTTCACTGAGATACCAAACAAACACTACTAACTTTAAATGAAATCCAAGATAGTATATGAGATATATGTACTATGAATTTTGATAAACAATCATTCAAAACCAAGGGGATCTAGATAAGCAACTTTCTCTATTTACTTATACCACAAATTTCAGTCATAGACAAATTCCCTATGTTTTAGTTTACTCTTATAACCTCTGTGAATACTTAGGGAATTCTCATTAGAATGCATTGTATAAATTTCTAATATGATTTTATCATCTTAAATTCATTCAAACAAAGGAAGAATCTATTTCATATCATTTTGCAGCAACTTAGAACAAATAGACAATTCAGGATTTGTAGTCGCATACTAAGCAATTAAAGATTATGGTAAATTTAACCAATTTTCATGCAATATACTATTTAAAGGAAGTTCCCACTCACCCTAAGGTGTGGAAACACCTTAAAAATGTATCCCATATCTTAAAATCTCAAATCCATATCAAATCCCTAGCAATTCACCCAATTCTTCTTCCTTTCAACTCAGAAACCCTAAAAATGAGGGATTATGAAGAAAGAGTGAGAAAAGGGGAATTTTTGATACCATTTTGGATCAAATCAGAGGAGGGACGGAATTTTGACATGTGAGAGAAGATTCACCATGAAACTATATCCAAAGAAGCTAAACTTACATGATTTCATCATTCCTCAGACCGTAAAACCCTAGGTCAGCATCTCCATCAATTTCTCCTCTCAAACCCTAACTCTCTCTCTCTCTCTCTAGGATTTCATTTCTCTAGATTGAATCACAAATTATGAGAGCTCCTTGTGTGTTAGGTTGACCATATAGAGCAATTGAGCTGCTTGGGTTAATTGCACATTGACCCCTCACTAAACTTTTACTTATTTCAGCAAATTTTTCTGTCATAAAAAGGTTTCTGTGAATTCGTGTATTTCAGAGATCAACCCTTCTCCAAAAATTATGAGAATTTAGTGTATAACTGAGTTACAAAGATTCAGTTACAATTTGAGATCATTCCAAGCTTTAATTAAATAATTAAAAATCGAATAGTGCACTACTATCCAGAATTCTGCAGAAATGCCAGTTATTGTAATTCATCTACTGATAAGGTCTAAACACATCCAAAAATTATGAAATTTTTACATGTTGTTTATGATTGTGTTTCAGATCTCCAGTTAAAATTTCAGATCATTTGGAGTTACTAATAAATAAAAAATAAAACACTACACTGCTAAAAAGCACTCTGTCAACATTTTGGTCAAAGTATAGTTCGACCGAGAACCACATTCAAAGAACACTCAAATATTCTGAAATTTTTCTCCAATATGCATGATTGAGTTATACATATCATATAAAAAATTCAATTAAATACAAAATTTGTAGAAAATATGAATTTTTTTACCACACTACTATCCTGATCATATTCCATACTCATGTACCATCAAAACCCTAATTTTAGCCAACTAGGGTTTGTATTTCTCAAACCCTAATTTCTCAAACAATAGAACACTTAACATTCTTATTAGGTTTAAAACATCATAATTGAATTATCATCATTAATTATATTTAAGCAATGATCAAT
This sequence comes from Alisma plantago-aquatica, assembly GCA_963693085.1. Lineage (NCBI taxonomy): Eukaryota > Viridiplantae > Streptophyta > Magnoliopsida > Alismatales > Alismataceae > Alisma > Alisma plantago-aquatica. The sequence goes on along the minus strand of OY856411.1, from coordinate 928,352,933 downwards.
CCAATTAAGCATATAATCATCTAGGTAAACCCTAGTTTACCAATTAAGCTCAGATGCGATCATAAAAATTCCCCCCCATAAAAATGTTTCGTCCTCGAAACATAAATATGCAAGTAAAGTACATTCAAGGTTTATTTTAAGCTTCTAAAATCTTACATGTCATTATATTCTTGTATTTCATACTTGAATGTAGTTTTCAACATTAAGTCCTTTATTTCTTTACTAAATCACAACATGTTTGAAATAGTTCTCAATGATAAAAAACAAATTCTCTATGCCAAAACAATCATAGGGTAGAGAGAGAAACAACCATTTCAATATTTTCAAACTCTTGAGGTGTTACCTTAACATTGATAATCTGATTCAACTATCTCAATTCATACTGCTAAATATGTACTATTGTTATGTATTACCTCTAAATCACGAAAGAGAGTTCACTATGTTCTTTTGAATTTTACTATTGTGCTACTCAAATAGCAAAATAGTCTTGAGTTAAAAGACTAGATTCAACAACAATTGCACATTACCATCACATTCCATACTATTCTCAAGTATGAACCCACACATAATTCAAGGTGTAATCATCGGGTTATAGCATACTAGGGTTTCAACAATAGTAACAGAGTACTCCATAATTGTATTAGTCATTCAAGGACTATTCATACCCAATTACTATCACTTAGTTATATTAAAGCTAGGTATAACAAGCTACACCTCATTAGGGTTACATATCAATACAATATGGTTATCATCCCTTCTATTCATATGAGTGAATATGTAAGACTACCTTATTCAGGGCAACCCTCCATTTGTTCTATCATCATTCAACCCACATCACCATACCACAATTGTACAATACTAAGATGGATTACTGGTATGAATGACTTAAACTATCAGACACCTTTAATTAACATATTGCTTGCACATGTACACTGAAATCATACGTAGAACCAATTTACATCCCTTAATATACCTTCAACAAATTATACTTCTAAAAACAAATTCACATATTACTAAAAGCCATTGTTTTCTCTTATCTCTCTCCTCATTCATTACTACTTACTTTTTGCTACTTATCCTTCTCATTTTAATCATGTAGATTAAACATCCCTAAAATTGAAACATACAAGGTATGAATATATTATTCATCATTCTTGCTATTACTACAATAATTTATTTCATATCACACTTCACTCATATTGTATTTCTCCTTTTGTTCAAAACACACCTCTTATATTTCAAATCTATTTCTTATCCTTTGCTCTAAATCATTTCCATATTATTTATCTACCTTTTAGATTAGCTAGGATTATTATCAGTGCTAGTTTACTTCTCATAGTGCAAATTTCATGATCTTGTTTTATAGAGATGCTAGTATTCAAGGTCAAATCACTAGTGACAACCCTGGACTACTACAACTCTAAACATTCTAGGGTTTGGCCTTTATCAATAGCATGACATTAATGTGGTGTGACTTTGATCCCTTAATTTGAAATTCAAACTTTGGATCTCACAAGTTTTTACTAAAGTCTTCCTTATCTTATCAATTGAATTTCTTTCATCTTAATTGGCCATTCAGATAGATTACATTCTCAATTTACCCTTCTAGGTTTTATCATCATATTGTGTGTCATTATTACGTTCATTAGATGCCTCTACCATGATGGTTATGCATCAGATATGATTCATTTTCTTATCACTTCATTCCCACATTTCTCTCATTAAGTAATATATGGAAGAGAAGACAGTTCTGAGACTTAGAATTCTTATCTTCAAACATCCCATTAATACATTTGTCATATGTAGGTTTAATTAGTTATCAACAAGGATACTTGACTAACTATCACTTGATTGAATCTCTTAACTTCTTTCTTTTATAATCTATATTACTCCACTATGTTTCAAACCCTTCATTACTTTCCATAATCCTCTTACCATATACTACTGTTCCACCTATTATCTTTAACTTCTACTTTTCTCTTATGATCATGTTGCTTATTCATGTGTATGATCATGCATAGCATGTTGCACATATTTCTTTTTATCCTTCTACTAATGTGAAGTTGAAATTCTAAATCAATAATCTCTCTACTAGTTTCAACTCATGTTTAATACATTACATATGCTTCATTTTAAATTAAACGACTCATGCATGGGTGAAACATAGTTTCTCTTATATCAAGTTTTTCCTTCCTGAGTATAGTCTACCTTTGTATAACTTATTCATTTTGTTAAGCTACACTTTTGTTCTTTTGTTTAGAAACTAGTTTGTTGTTCTATAGAGACTTGGAATCCAAAGGTAGTAAGGATGAATGTATTAAACTTATTAATAAAGGTATACATTCCATGCTCTCAATTATATCATAAGCCTCATTCCTTAATCAAGCTCATCATTTCCAACATTTATCTTTATTTTAACTTAGTTTCTTATCCTAGTCTTATGATTTACATATTTATCTAATTCTCTTTACTTTAACTCTTCTGAAGACTCTTCACTTATGTTTACTTATTGTATACTTAACTCTTTTCTTCTATTTTTCCTTTGCTTTGGAGTACATAAGTGAAGACTCTTCACTTATGTTTACTTATCGTATACTTAACTCTTTTGAAGACTCTTCACTTATCGTATACTTATCGTATACTTATGTTTACTTATCGTATACTCTTCACTTATGTTTACTACCTTGGCCCTTACATACTTTTCTCATATCTTTTCCATATTTCATATTTAGAGTTCATATAATATTAATCATTAAACTTAATATGAACCTTATGCTGTGTTCCTTTATTCCCAATTAAGGATTTCTCATATGAGGCCCCAAAGCTGGGTCTTAGATATCAGTTCCAACTGATTCTTATCTATTCTAATCTTTCCCATATGTTTCAACATCTTAGTGTATGCACATTCTCACTATGACGTGGGTCTAATTTATCTAGAGTCTACTCTTATCATATTGTTAATAGGAGTCATTAGATCCCAGTAATGCATCCTGCCAGCCAGACAAGGCCGAACCTACAGTCCTGAAGCCAAGAGCTACTTAAGATTAATCAACTCCTATTAATCTCAAACATGTGGAAAGAATATCCACTTAGGAAAGTTCATTCAAAGATCATTTCTAGTCTACTTGATACAAAGAATGTAATCAATAAATGCTACAAATGCATAGTGTACACCAAATCTTAAGGACCCATATATATTTCAAAATACTAAATATCTAAATTCAAACATATAAGAGCATTTCTATCCATCTCCAATAAAACAACAATATGAAATGAAAGTTCTATCTCATTTTATATTTATGCTCTTAATTCATGTTACTTGTCTTGTTTCTAACCCAAATATTTCTAGGGTTCCTCTCTAGCCCATCCTTCCACTATATACCTGGCCAGGGTATACATGAAAGAATAGACAGAGTAGCTTGATACTGGTTGATCCAAGTACTCAGATACCGGGCCAAGATATTCAAATTCTCAAATCCCTAGAGCTAACATCATAACATCTCCTATATGCACACTTATAACTCTAACTTACTAACTTAATGGTCCCTGACAACTCAGCCTAAGCTCTGATACCAAGTTGTTACACCCCGATCTCACAATTTCCACTAATCATGAGATTAGGGCATAAATTGAGGACTTAACGTAATACAAAGATCACCCTTAGCTTTTTCTTCTCTTTCAAAACTCTTTGTTTTCTCACATTGAACCACATAAACCAACTTTACAAGGGAATCTAAACATTGATTTCTCTAATCTGATTTCAATAGTAAAAATGCATGTATGAACATTCATTATGTTCCTCATACTTTTAAGCACATAAGACTTGCTGATTCACACATATTGCTAAAAGAGGAATAATGTTATACATCATCATTTACAACTCTCTCTTATTTCTTTACAAGGACCTAGAGTGACAAGGATCGACTGAACTTAACTATACTCAGACTTAACTCTTGTGGTAGATGTACTCTGATGCAATGATATCTTCTTCAAGTCTATGTGATTTCCCTAAAAATTGTGAGTAGAGGGGTGAGCCAACTCGCTCAGTGAATGAGTATTTCAAAGAAACTATCTAAAGCACTGATATAATTACATATATACTTTTGAGCAATTGATATCAATTATAACAACAGTAAGCTTTAAAGAGTCTAATAATTGACAATCATAAATATGGTAGGATACTCTAAATATCTATAAGAGTGAATCAATATATGAAATGCTTGATTGATCATAAAGAGAACTAATAATTCAGAAACATACAAAGAATAATTGAATAACTGTACACACTTATTTGACCTCTCATTCATTTTATTATGCCCAGATCATTTGCAGTGTAATCTACATATGAAGACTCGTAGTGCACTACGATCACACCGTACAAGACTTAGCGGACACACCCGAGAAATGCTAAGTCTGACTACTCTCATGGTCTACAACAGGAAAATGGCTCTCTAGCCTAAACTGGACTCCTCCTCTAACATGAGCACACGGGCGGAGAGTCAAGCCACCTCTTGGATTTTGTAACGACCCCGCCTCCCGGTAACCCCCGATTAAGGGAGACTGAAAGGTCAGTGCTATTATCCAATTAACAGGATCAAAGGTTCGACAAATAATCAATAACAATTATGAAATTCTACTAACTAACATGGAATTTGGTATAAAATTAAAACTTTACTTACCTTTGAAAACCTTGGAAATATATCTATCCTAGTCTTGAATTATTCTATCTAATCCTCCTTGCACTTTATTTCTTTTTCTGCAATGTGTCTCTTTACTGTTTGTTCTTTCAATTGTTGTTCCTAAAACACCGACAAACAAAACCTCAGTCAGCATATCAAAATATACTGGTATGTGGGAACAACTAAAATCTTGCAAATATGGCTAACAATTTAATAATCACAATCAAATTAATTAACAAGCCAATTTACACTTTTCAGTATGACATTCTCCACCGCTTTTGCCCTAACCCTGGCATACCCACCTTAGGGTGCCCTTTGCCAATGACTTAAGGCCACCTTCTCAATCCCAAGCTTGGTGCCTGGGGGTCACCACTCATGGTGCCCACTAGCCATGCAATATCATAGGCCACCTTCTTGGTGCCTGGGGTCACCACTCAAGGTGTTCATTTGTCTACCCATCTGGGCCTGACCTTTGGCATCATCCATCAGGGTGTCATGTAGGTGCGAGAATCCATACTTCTATTATTAATGTGATAATCATAGTGACTTTATAATTTGCAAGTATGAACATCCAAGCTGATAATTTGCATTCAATGCGATTAACCATCCAAAAAATCATTGGGAAACTAAGGCGATTATTCATAATTAACCACATACCTGATCCAGAGCAACTTGATTGTCCAAGCAATAAGGATAAAGAATCAATCAACAAGCAATCAACAATATCCTGAAATTAATGCATATGTTCCAAGTGTTATAGTTTATCTAGAACATTCTAAAGCTAGACTTGGATTCCACCTTAGCTTTTTTAGACCATATTAGGGTTTTATTAGGGTTTTTGCCTCCATAACGCTTTTATCATATTAAATGCTCTCTTAGTTCATAAACCCTAACTTCAACATCATAAGCCCAATTAAGTCGATTAGTTCTCTTTTATACCAAAACTACCTTCTTTATCCTTTTAAGTTATTTAAAGGTCATTAGACTCAATTATCACATTTAGTTTCTTTCGGATTAACAACTCATAATTCATGATGGTCTAATTCCCATATGAACTCTATTTATTATTAATTCTTTCTTGATTCAATCGAAAACCCTAATTTCTATATTAAGGTTATTTATCCACAAATTAGGGACTTAAATTTTGGAAATAGCTTAGATTCAACATATTCCAACTTTAATCATGAAATTAGTCAATTAAAGCCATTAAGAGTCAAACTTACCAACATTAGGGTTTCAAGGCCCATTAAAGTATTATTCATGCACATTAATCTCGAAATTAAACTAATTTTATGCAAAGTTCACCCTTTTTCTTCCTAATTTTCTTTTTTATTATTAACAGGCTAATATCAACTTTAATCATCTATTAAACCCTACTAATCACTTCAATCATATCAAAATAGGATTCTTTAAACATTAATACATTAAAGTTGATATCTTCCATTATTTTTCAAATTGCAAAAAGAATCAGGCTTCAATTATATTTTTACTGGATTCCCCTCATTTTTCTGAGCAACTTTCATATTTTATGCATATTCATCCGAGCTACGGTTAACGAGATATGAATTTTGCAAATTAAACTTATTTTGGGCCAATAGGGAGGCACCACGTAGCCTCTATACATGCAACACGTTTGCTTTGGAAAAACATTTCAAAAAGACGTTCTTACCCCTGGTTAAGTTGACAACTCTTTAATCCCGCGGAGGGCATATCCGTCCAGCGCCACTTTTCCTTTCTTCAACCTTGAGCAGGTCAACACCTGCTGCCCTAGCTGCCGTTTTGCAGCAACCTCATACGCGCTCCTTCCTCTCCAAGGTTCGGTGACCATCGGGGATGTTTCCCCTACCTCCGTCTGCCCTCGGCGCTCAGTTGGGTGCCTTTGTTTGCAGCGATGGCGGTTAGTTTGGCCTGGACACGCCTGCTGTGCGTGGCTGCCATAGCAGCAGTGCTGCGGCTACTGCGACCAGCCTAGGGCAGGGCCGCAATGGCGAAGCCCCTCCCTAAACTCGTGGGCATCCATCCTCCATCCCGACTACACACGATCACTTGCTGCGCATGAGTTAGAGCCTTCTTCACATGTTAGGGTTTGAATGTGGAAGAACAAGAAGAGGAAGAAGAGATACGTGTGGGATCTCTTTTGGGACTCGAACCAGAAGGCCAACCCCTTATATAGGGGAGGGTTTTCACACCCCAAGATGTGCATCCTCCAGGATGCAAGATCTTGTCCCAATAGGAAACTAATTCCTTCATGGAAAAGAAATCCTTCTCTCCTATTTACCTTCTTGATATACATTATTGCATGGATAATTAGAAATACGAAACTCCTCTCTCTTATTCTCTTTATTCATGCCTTTTTATTCATTGGCCTCGAAATAATATTTTCCTTACGTAGGAAATACTTTCTTCTTAACAAAACCACATAAGTCATTAATTATGTATTCCTATTATCTTTTTATTTTGCAATTTTGGTATTTTCTCTTTCTTTCCTCTTTATTGGAACTCCTTTGACCCCAAGGAACTCCAAGAATTCGAAATTCTTTTATTGGATACTCATTATCCTTCTAGACGCATCTAAATGCATTATTCTTCATTATCTTGTTTATTTCTTATTAAAATATCTCTTTTTGAGGTTTTCTCTTTATTTCTCTTTTATTTTCCTAATTGGTATCCCTTTTATCATTATAAATCCTTGGGATATGAAATTCCAAAAAGGATAACTGAATTGTACCTCTTTTTACTTATTTTCCACATTTTACCATTGCTTTCAATTTCTTTCTTAATAAAGAAATACTTGATTAATTATTTTCTTTTCTTATTGCTTTTCTTTGCAACTTTGGACTCCTTGGAACCCAAGGAACCTAAGAGGCACGAAATTCATTCTTGCATTACATTCCTTTGCCTTCTAGAGGTTTCTTCCTCATCTCTCTTTTCTCAACAACTCAATTATTCATTACTTAATTGAATTTCCTTGTTATTGGGCCCAATAGCCAATAAAGCCCACAAATCAAACAACAAGGCTATTTTTAAATGAAATCCATTTATTCACAACAAATTATATCATTATTTGTCCAAATATCTTTAATATGAGAAATTACATTTCTCACCAAAGGAACCCAAAATTTGGGGTTGTAACAGATTTTCTGTACTCTAGTGCCACCGGGACTTCCGGTTGATGTTGGACACTACAAACTATAATTTAAGGAGACTTCCACTAGGGCTTCATACCCCATGCCACCTGATAGCACGTTCCGACCCCCGTATACTGGATGTTGCCAGGATTAGGTCATTTCACCCCTAAGGCGCATACCTCACATAGGGGTTCTACGGTGTTCAGGGCTCCTAAGTCTATTATTTTATTATTCCTAGAAAGCTCTTTCTTCATTGTACCCTTCTCTTACTTATACTTGACTCTAGTATCTCTATGGTATCGAGTCTACTTATTTGAAGTTATAATACAACATGTATATAATTCTAAACTTGTCAGAGCAGTATATTCAGAACACTGTAATATACTGATTAATCAACATACTATACATGCAGGCAGACTAAAATTCTTAAATAAATAGATTACATGTCCACTTGGCACATACACACTAGAATCGTGCAATTTATCATCTTATTACATTGATAAGAGTTAATTACTTGACATATGAGTAATCGTCAATAACACCTGCAACTTATCTGTAATTTCTCAAAGAACGTGCATACCAACCCAAATCTTGAGTTGTGCATCTCATAACTCAATTAAGAATTAGTTACTTATCATGACAAGAATTATTAATAATAACTGAGAACATTGATATCACAATACTTTATTCATTGAACACCCTACCCTTAGGGTTTCATTTAATCACAACAAATGCTACAAAGAAAGGTGTAATACATCTATGATAACCTAGATGTTTAGATTCTCAATATTCAAATTATGTAAGATTCATATATGATATTTTGATGTAGATGTATGGATGGATACCTAATTGTTATAAATAGTTTTGATCTAAGATCATGAATATATGCTGACGATATTTATACACATTCATTATCATTTGGGTACTTATGAGGCTAAGGGATCCTATTTAATAGTCTCGATGAACTCAAGTGAAAATTTGAAAAACAACGAGGTTATGAGGATCATAAAAAGTCCGTTGGAATTTAGCTGATGAAGATCCAATGATCAATTAAATTTTAGTTGAAGTTGATACACATTTATAAGGTTAATTTAAGAATTTATTTACATGATCATATGATGGAGTTTTGGCCTCAAGATTGTGTTGATATTGAAATACCATGGGAAAATGGGCATACCTAGGAGTTTTTCTATAGTATGTTATTTAGATCTTTAGGTATGTTGGTGAGACACGTTCTAGGTTCATGGGGAACTACCCATGATCAATTTTTCTTTTGTTGGTGATTTACAAGTTATGGAATCATCAAAATAGAAGTATACCGGGAATTTATAGTTTAACCATGGTGAGGTGGCTCTCGTGATTATACTTAGTGCACACAATATCAGCTAGATTGGTTGTAGTGGTCAACATTTTCAGATCTCAGCAACCTCCTATACCAGATATCATTATGATAGGAAGCAATAAACAGAATCACACAACTTGTTATACATGCCTCTTGATTGGGTATTCCACAATAGGGAGGAGTTCCACGAGGCTACCAGGAGGATCCTGAACGCGCACGCCAAGACCCTTGGCTACCAGCTTGACCTCCTCCTCCTTCTTTTCTCCATCGCTACAAGCAACAACTGATCCTAGATATGGAGGCAATATTTAGGTGCATGCTGGTCTGTGGTTGAAGAACCCATCCCCTTGTTGTCGTTGGCCCTAGAACTCGTCCACCCAACCTGGATGACAAGATTCACCTGCTTTGGTTGCAGCGTGTGGGTCATCGAGGTCGCTATAGTGCGAGGTCACCACCACCGGCCGAAGATGCCAAACCCAATGACTGGTCAGCCGGTACCCTTACGACCACAACCATAATGGCACTAGAAGTTAGGACGAGACAAACACGCTCACGAGGAAGAAGATGCAGTAGGGCATCACCCTAAACATACCTCTACAACATTCAGATGCCTCAAGTCGAGTCTGTGGTAGTCCCCTGATGGATATCTCGTTTCTCCATGAGCGTCGAGGCTACTTGATTTCTCACCAGGATTTCTCCATGGATTTCACCCCTCACACCAGCGCTGGATCTACAGAGCTAAGATGACCTTGAGGCTATCCACCTTGCAGGAGGAAAAGGCATTTCAGCGTCTCCCAGTGTGACGACACCCGCAGAAGGGAACGTTGAGCCCTCTCCTATCACCAGAGCCCTGCGCACCCTCAACTAGGTTGGCCTTAGAAACCGGCGGCTGAAGTAGGAACAACAATCCCGATCAGTGCTTCCCCATGCATGAAGAGAGAATCAGTGCAATCCAGCCTAAATCAAGCTCTAACTCCTCGCTGGGGTTCCAAGATGCAGCGGCGCCCTTAGAAGGTCTCAGAACCGAAGTTCGCAAAGCGGAGGCACACCTAGGCGTTGGCTGGAAATTGCGATGAAGGAGAAGATGGCCCAATAGGTGGAACATCCGGTTCACTGGGCCCAAATGCCAATCCAGCCGATTCAATAAAATCCAACCAGGTAAATACCTTCAAATATATTAGATAATACACATAACTTGTATAATCCACCAAAAATATCCATGTTGGTGAAAATATTCTTGAAAAATACCCACATACTTAGAAAAGTACCCTCTTTATTTCAAAACCCCTATATCAGACTTTTGAGACACTAATATTGATGATATTTAATTTAGATGAGAATGCTTCATTTAAATGGTATAATTAGAAAATGGTTGAGGTTAAATCTGAGAAAAATAATTTTGGACCCTAATATCATTTGGAAATTAAATGTGGACTCTGATCTTAATATTATTCATAAATTGTAGGTCTTTTCTCATCATTACCTAATTACATGTTTAAACCTCATATTAATTTTAGAAAATAGATCAAGCATTAGAAAACTATGGAATCTGATCCAGACCTAAATAATGACATTCAGATCAGTATAAAAATACCGGAGACACATTTTAGATTAGTAACACCTAGATTTGACCTAAATCCTAAACTGGACTAAAATACCATTAATATGATGAACATTTATTAATGATGCTTAATTTTTATTAATCAGGTGATGACTAGATATCTAGATGATGGAGGATTATTAGGAATCTCTGAACTCAGGTACGTGGTCTTATAAGTATAAGTCTAGATTTCTTGGTTGCTTATGATATGTAATATCATGAATGCTATTATTTGGATATTCATTGCTTGGTTGAACTATTATGAGTTATACTTCGCCAAAATCTAATATAACATAAAAGGATATGGATGGGTTGTAGCTACTAGTGTACCTAGCCCAGTATGGATGTATGTTGCCTACCATGGATCTATGATGCTTTGGCCCATGTTAGATGTATGATGATATAATTTTTTCCCATACTGGATGTAAGTCAAGTGCAGATAAGTGTAGTACAACCACATCAAATAAATATAATAAAAAGGATGTTTACCTAATTTTTGCCTTAAGAAATGGTTTTTCTCTCTTTCTTCCTTCTTCAAGTATTTTCCTTTATGCAACCTTACTAGTGTATCTTTTACCACATACCAACTTTTGTTGATTCGTTTGTTTCACGTATGTTTTAGGTTCAAAGATAGCATGGGAGAAAAAGAACAGGGTGTGAGCAAGTTGTTTAGGTTTCCTATTGTCTAGGATCCTGGTTAGCATACATGTTTAGAATGTGTAATTTTCTATTTTTTCAATACGTAAATGTAATCCAAGCTGTAATAATTCAAGTTGTAAATATACATGTTATTGTTGAGAAATGTTATGGTTGTATGTTCATGTATGCGCATATTGCTCTGGCATCTCTCTCTGAAATGATTATCTAACGTTTTCAGATTTGTCCTCTCGAGCATTCTAAGTCTCGAGGCGGCAAAATCCGGGGACGTTACAACATCTATCCCATACTTTTCAAATCTTTACAACACATGATACCTGGGATCTCAATCCCTTATCACATTACTGGGAATTCTCATCCCTTCACATCATTGTCATAATTACTGGATCTGGGTATTCAAACCCTTAGATCATCACATAGCATTATTACCTCTGTAACAAGTAACCATTAGCTCTAGGTCCTTAGACCAAGGTATTCATTTCACTGATTTTATAAGTATTCTCATGTCTCACAAGGCCATCACACATCTTGTCACCTCTCACTAGGCAACAACTTATTCCCATGGCTCCCATAAAGATTTCTTACGACATAAACATTCACTGAATAAAGACTACTATCAACAAATCATATAAAATCAATATATGTATGAAACCTTGGAACTGAGCTAAATTTGGGTTTTCATTGCATTCACTGAGATATCATGCATCAATAATAACATTAAATAAATAAATTCTATCATGTCAAGAAAATCCCTTCAAATGGATTTCACGATATCTATTCGCAAATATCCAACTTTCCTCGCATCTAGGGTTTCACCGTCTTCACCGAGATACCAAAAAAACATTACTCACTTTAAACGAAATCCAAGATAGTATATGACATATATGTACTATGAATTTAGATAAATAATCATTCAAAACCAAGGGGATCTAGATAAGCAACTTTCTCTATTTACTTATACAACAAATTTCAGTCATAGACAAATTCCCTATATTTTAGTTTACTCTTATAACCTCTATGAATACTTAGGGAATTCTCATTAGAATGCATTGTATACATTTCTAAAATGATTTTATCATCTGAAGTTCATTCAAACAAAGGAAGAATCCAATTCATATCATTTTGCAACAACTTAGAACAAATAGACAATTCAAGGTTTGTAGTCGAATACTAAGCAATTAAAGATTATGGTTGATTTAACCAATTTTCATGCAATATACTATTTAAAGGAAGTTCCCATTCACCCTAGGGTGTGACAACACCGTAAAAATGTATCCCATATCTGAAAATCTAAAATCCATATCAAATCCTTATCAATTCACCCAATTCTTCTTCCTTTCAACTAAGAAACCCTAAAAATGAGGGATTTGAAGAAAGAGTGAGAAAAGGGGAAGTTTTGATACCATTTTGGATCAAATCAGAGGAGGGAAGGAATTTTGACATGTGAGAGAAGATTCACCATGAAACTATATCCAAAGAAGCTAAACTTACATGATTTTATCATTCCTCGGACCGCAAAACCCTAGGTCAGCATCTCCATCAATTTCTCCTCTCAAACCCTAACTCTCTCTCTAGGATTTCATTTCTCTAGATTGAATCATGAATTATGATAGCTCCTTGTGTGTTAGGTTGACCATATAGAGAAATTGAGCTGCTTGGGTTACTTGCACATTGACCCCTCACTAAACTTTTTCTTATTTCAACAATTTTTTCTGTCATAAAAAGGTTTATGTGAATTAGTGTATTTCAAAGATCAAACCTTCTCCAAAAATTATGAGAATTTAGTATGTTGTGTATAATTTACAAAGCTTCAGTTAAAATTTGAGATCATTTCAAGCTTCCAATAAATAAATAAAAATCAAATAGTGCACTTCTATCCAGAATTCTGTAGAAATGTCAGTTACTATAATTTGTCGACTGATATGGTCTAAACGAATCCAAAAATTATGAAATTTTTCATGTTGATTATTATTGAGTTTCAGATCTCTAGTTAAAATTTCAGATCAGTTATATTTACCAATAAAAATAAAAAATAAAACACTACATTGCTAAAAAGCACTCTGTCAGCATTTTGGTCGAAGAATAGTTCGACTGAGAACCACATTCAAAGAACACTAAAATATTCTGAAATTTTTCTCCAATATGCATGATTGAGTTATCCATATCATATCCAAAATTTAATTAAATAAAAATTTGTAGAAAATATGAAAAATCATTTATCACACTACTATCCTGATCAAATTCCATACTCATGTACCATCAAAACCCTAATTTCAGCCAACTACGGTTTATATTTCTCAAACCCTAATCTCTCAAACAATAGAACACTTAACGTTCTTATTAGGTTTAAAACATCATAATTGAATTATGATCATTAATTAGATTTAAGCAATGATCAATCCAATTAAGCATATATTCATCCAGGTAAACCCTAGTTTACCAATTAAGCTTAGATGCGGTCATAACAATTTAATTGCACATTGATCTCTCACTAAACATTTTCTTATTTCAGCCGATTTTTCTGTCATAAAAATGTTTCTATGAATTCGTGTATTTCAGGGATCAAAACTTCTCATAAAATTATGAAAATTTATCATGTTGTGTATAACTGAGTTAAAACGCTTCAGTTAAAATTTGAGATCATTATAATCTTCCATTAAATAATGAAAAATTGAATAGTGTACTGCTATCCAAAATTATGTAGAAATGTCGCCCAACTGGTCGCAGCTCGGGGCCCCTCATGAAGGGTCCCGTGTTCGACTCCCACTGGAAGCGCTACTCAGAAGTGAATTTTCCACAGCGTCAGCCGACCTCTGATGCGACTTATTGAGATACCGATGTGCGGACGCACGAGTCTCCCGGGTTTACCATCCCTGCTATCTGGGCTTCCGCCTAGGCGGTTGGGTTTCCCCCGACAAACGAAAAAAAATTATGTAGAAATGTCAGTTACTGTAATTCATCTACTGATAAGGTCTAAACACATCCAAAAATTATGAAAATTTTACATGTTGTTTATGATTGAGTTTTAGATTTCCAATTAAAATTTCAAATAATTTGGAGTTACCAATAAATAATTAAAAATAAAACACTACACTGCTAAAAAGCACTCTGTTAGCATTTTGGTCAAAGTATAGTTCGACCGAAAACCACATTCAAAGAATACTCAAATATTCTGAAATTTTTCTCAAATATGCACGATTGAGTTATCCATATCATAGACAAAATTAAATTAAATACAAATTTTTTAGAAAATGTTAAAAATTATTTACCACACTGCTATCTTGATCAAATTCCATACTCATGTACCATCAAAACCCTAATTTCATCCAATTACGGTTTATTTTTCTCAAACCCTAATTTCTCAAACAATATAACACTTAACATTCTTATTAGATTGAAAACATAATAATTAAATTATCATTATTAATTAGATTTAAGCAATGATCAATCTAATTAAGCATATAATCATCCAGGTAAACTCTAGTTTACCAATTAAGCTCAGATGCGGTCATCATAGTCTTAGTGCTGGATGGTGAAATGAGTCATTCCTATGGGAAACTCAGAGCGCATATTTTTGAATATGCATGGGTGCAAGTCAAATATCTCCTTTCATACACAATTACAGGTGGTGTGAGACATCCATGCATGATCTGCTCTCCTTGTGTTATGGATGACCATGTGTGAGCCAATCCTTATTTTTAGAATGACCATGCATGAACCTGTTCATCTAGTGTCATACCTATACTTAGGTGGGCTAGGTGTAATTATATATATATATATATGTGGATGGCCATGCATGAGCCAATCCTTCATCTTGACTATATGTCATTGTTGCAGTTGACTAATATGTCTCTGCGGTGTTTTCTCTTGTGCTGACCAAGAGGTGTGGGGAGGTAGTGGATTGTGACTCTTCCATTGACTTTGTAAGGCACTAATTTCAACTTAGCAGTGGTCGGTTGGATTTGGGTGGTACAAATCAAATCCTCAGGTCAATAATAAAAGACATAATACATCCATGTAGTGTACTTTCCTAGGACTAAATGCGAATAACATTGGTTCAACCCTTTGCCTTATCCTTGTACTTGTTTCATAAATTATAAGGCGGTAAGAGAAGGAAACTATTGTACATGTTCTTCATATTCCTTATTTGAATATTAATTGTTCTATTGCTCAGTGGTAACTACCTAGTTTTGCTTAATCCTGTTAGGTACATATCATTTAGTGGAATCTACTCAACCTTCTAGTACTTCTATCTACCTTCTTAGTTTCTGTGCTTTAATAGACGTTGAAGGAGAGTTATATCTCTCATTGGGATGTTTATTCTCACCCTGTGGGTTTCCACATATTTTAGATGGTCGTGCACGAAGAGGTAGAGATTGTGCAGCTGAGGAGGAAACAGAGAGTTATTCTCTCACAGGGACATTTGGTCTCACCCCATGGGTTTCCACATCTTTTAGGTGGTTGTGCACAAAGAAGTAGAGATCGTGCAACCAAGGAGGAGCAGCAGCAAGAGCCGTAGCTGATCAGGTTGGATGTGCTGCTAGTATTTTGGTGGTAGAGTCCTAGATGTCACCCCTATACACTCAGGTCTTTAGGGTGTTCTCTATGTGTTTTGTTGGCATGTTATTGATACAACATTTTGGTTTGTGAGCCATGTATGTAAGATATGGCATGTGTGCATATATATGTATATATATGCAACAAATATCTCATGTAACAGATTTATGATAGGAATGATGATACATAGTGATGTAAGCACCTAGTGATATGGCAAGTAAGGCATGTGACATGCTTGTGGATATATATGTGATAAATTTTGGCTTATGGTGCTTTTGCTAAATTAGTTTCAATTTCCTATGTTTTTTGGTAATGCGCTTGCTTAGTTGTAATTTCATGTTTGGTTTTGAGTAATCTCATTTGTGGCGCGTCAGGGCATCACAGTTTGGTTGGTATCATAGATTTAGGTTCTTCGAGTCCACATGGGCCTAGGACTAGGGTTTGTGTCTATTCTAGTGTCCTCTAGTATGTCTTATAGTGACTTCTTCTTATGCAGAAAAAGAAGAAGATTAGAAAATATGGCTAGAGAACATGAAGAACACGTTTCAGAGAGCAGTGTTGCTTCACCTGGAGGTGGTACAAGGGAACAAGGGAGAGAAGATTGGGCACCTGAGGTGCCCCAGTTTGACCCAGCCATGATGGAAAAGCCTACCTTTTGGTCTTTGTTTGGGCAGTTCATGGCAATGATGACGCACATGGAAGACAAAATGCCTACACCACAACCAAGGGCAGTTGTTCCCAATGCTGAATCTCTGGGCTCTGGGAAGACCTTTGAGAGACTGAGGTGTGTTGGGGTTGTGGAGTATGCTGGTACAACAGATCCAACAAATGTAGATCTTTGGTAGAGTTGGAGAAGGCCTTCAAGGTCATCAACATACCTGAGGCAAACAAAGTAAAGTATGCAGTGTACCTTTTAAAAGGGAGTGTTGGCCATTGGTGGGGCATTGGAGAGGAGAAGAGGCTTGGTGTTTCTATGAGTTGGAATGAGTTTCGATGTGAGTTTTTTAGTCGGTAATTTCCTCAAACCTATGTGGATGAGAAGATATATAAGTTTGAGAGGATCCAACAAGAATCCATGTCGATCAATGAGTATGAAGTGCATTTTATGGAGTTGCTGAGGTTTTGTCCTCACATGGCTGCTTTAGATCAGGAGAGGATCAACCATTTTGAGAAGGGTCTGAGTACGGAGATGACAACGCCAGTGCCATCTCTAGAGAATAGAGAGAAGTTTGCCACATTTATGGAGTCGGTTAGAAGGATAGAGAGGTTAGTGGTTGAGATGCGTGAGAAGAGTGCCAAGAAGAGACTGACACAATGCTAGGGACAATTGTCTGGATGCTTTAATAAGCCTAGATTCTCAGCACCATCAACATTGCAGATGTAAAGTGCACAAACATAGTGGTCACCAAGTAGAAGCAGAGGCCGTAGTTTTCCACCAGAAGGAGCCCACAATACAAATTTAGTGTCAGTGATAGGGCTGTGAAGGCCGTGGTATGAGAGCAGGACGTGCTACAAGTGTGGCCAGGTTGGGCATACAAAGCTATATTTCCTTATGAAGGATGATGAGGTGACCCAAAAACCAAGGCAGAGTAGCAGGGCTCGTAGAGGCAACAATTTATCAGTGGTGGAGGCTGAGGATGTGGAAAACCATCACAAGATGGTTCTTTTGGATAGGCCAACAGAGGACAGGGACGACAACATGCAACAACTAAATTCTATGCCATGACTCAGCCAGAAGGAGTGGTCACCCGTGAGTAGTGACATGTCAGATGTGAAAGATCTAGAGGGGGGTGAATAGAGCTTTTTGATGTTTTAATAATAATTAAACAATTAAAACCAGAAGTAGGAGGAAACAAGGAAGACATAAGGATGTAAAGTGGTTCCTATCTTTGAAATCAAAGGTGGTCTGTCCACTACCCAATTGTTTCCAATTGAGATTTTGAAAGTGATTAATTTTATTACCTCTTGAGGATGTTACAAAAAATACAATAACTTTCTATCTACTCCCTTGAAGTAGCCTTCACCTGAAGTAGCTTCAACGTCCTTGAAGCAACCTTCTGAAGTAACTCCAAGTCGAACAACCTTCACCTTCTTGAAGTAGCTTCAACCACCCTTGAAGTAGCCTTCCTTGAAGAGATATCTAGAACCTCTTGAAGCATCCTTTACCACCATGAATTATATACAAGAAACCTCATATCAACAACCTCCAAACCTAGGAGTAGTTAAGGAGAACAATATACAATAAAAATAACACGATTGGAAGAAAGGAAATACTTAACTGATTGAGTACAGTTCCTTGATCCTATATCAAGCATTAGACCTCTCAAAGATTTAAGGATGGACATTGCTATAAGGTGGCTAATAGGCTATAACTATAGGACAAAAAATTTGAGCTCAAGGAAATAAGATGGCAAGAGTAAACTTTGCTTGTTGCTTACTAGAATTGATTCTCAGGTGTAGTTGTGTGATTTAGGTGTCCTAATGCCTTTCCTATTTATAAGGATGTCTTAGAAGTGCTTAGGGACATTCTAGAGGGTTTCTATAGTGTTTTTAGTGCTTAACTAGAAGTTAGGATTCCACTAATTATGTTGCAATGGCTAGTTGTTTTGAGATGAAAATAACAATTTAGAAACTATCTCGGTCGAGAAGTTTGTCGACTGAGATTTCGATCGGTCGAGCATTTCTTTGACTGAGGGAGGGTTTGGAGTAAATGTGTATGTCCAACTTCCAACTAACACCTACTCAGTCTAACGACTATGGAACCTGCTCAAAGGTCTATCTCGATCGAGAAT
The DNA here is from genome assembly GCA_963693085.1 of Alisma plantago-aquatica. Lineage (NCBI taxonomy): Eukaryota > Viridiplantae > Streptophyta > Magnoliopsida > Alismatales > Alismataceae > Alisma > Alisma plantago-aquatica. Next base: position 928,334,178 of record OY856411.1, on the reverse strand, counting down.
ATTGTCAACCGAGGGCTTTTCTAGCGCATGAATGTGCATGTCATTGATCTGTGCTCGTGACTTAGACTGAGGTAGTTCTCAGTCGAGAATATTGTCAACCTAGGATGTCTTAGTTGAGAAGTTTGTCAACTGAGAATATCTCTATTTCAATTTGTTGAATCACATATTAAGTGTGTGTATCAATGCGTAATGGTGACTCTATCTTGGGGGAAGATCTATCTAAGGGTTGTGAGTGGATAGGAAATATCTAACACTTGATTTACATGATATCTATGTACTTGTACATTATATACTTGTACAAGTTTTTACATTGAGTATAATCATGAAAACAAAAGCAATTTAGGCATATTGATCTCCCAATTTGTGTTGATCTTCCACTATCCACTACCTTATTTATTGATCCCTGAAACACTCAAATAGCACGTTAGATCCATAAGAATGAAATGTTTGTCATCATCAAAACAAAGGGTTTAATAATATCCAATTTAGCCAACAATATCCCCATTTTTGAAGATGACAAACATTTCTAAAATATAATTTTTTTAAAAATAGGATGAGTTTCATACCTGAGATTTACCTTTTATGAAAACATTCTTTTGTTTTTCATTAAGTGTGTGCTAATTATTCCTAAAGAGATATGGAACATAGTATCCATCTCTTAAGGAATATATCATCAATTTATGTTAAGGTAAGAGAGCATGAAACTCATTTAATTTGAGTTATATTATTATTGTTTTTTATGTATATTATATCTCACCCTTTTTCATTCCAAAAAGATAACCAAATAGTTATTTATTATTACTCCCCCTAAATTGGATGCTCCCCCTCAATATGATACTCAAATTTAAAAACAAAGTTATGGAAAAATGTCCAATGCAAGCCACAATATAAGAATTTTATTGAGATTTAGCAAATGATTTTATACATGAATTGATAGTTTTTTAAGAGTTTGGAGCACATATATCAAAGAATACATCTTCTAGGGGAGTAATGATTAATTCTTTCTAATATATTGGAATTGATCAAGTGGAAGCGGTTTTGTAAAAATGTCAGCCAATTGTTCATCAGTATCAACATGATGAAGATATATTTGATTTTTAGAAATGTGATCCCTTAAGAAATGGTGTCATATTTCAATATGCTTGGAACGACTATGTAGAATAAGATTACGGGCCAAGTTTATAGCACTAGTATTATCACAGAAAATTGACGTAGATGAGAATGTAAAACCATAATCATTTAAGACTTGTTGCATATAAAGTACTTAAGCACAACAGGAACCAACCGTCACATATTCATCTTCAGTGGTAGAAAGGGTGACTGTATTTTGTTTCTTACTAAACCACAATACTAAGGCTCTTCCTAATAAGAAACAACCACCACTTATGCTTTTACGATCTTGTCGACAACCTGCATAATCAACATCTGTATAAGATTTTAAGTCTAGCGATTGACCTTTAGGTTGCCATAATCCATAGTTGGTAGCACCAACGAGATATCTAAAGATTCGTTTAACAACTTGAAAATGAGATTCCATTGGTTTAGATTGAAATCTAGCACAAAGCCTGACGGAAAACATAATGTCCAGTCTAGAAGCAGTTAAATTTAGCAAGCTACCAATCATGACCCTATATAAGGAATCATCAATGGGTTCTCCATCTTCATCCTTGTCAGTCTTGGCACAAGTGGCCATTGGTGTGGTAGCATGTTTGCAATTTTCCATTCCAAAGCATTTTAAGAGTTCATTACTGTATTTCTCTTGGCTTAGAAACATTCCAGCGGGCATTTGTTTTATTTGAAAACCAAGAAAAAAGGTTAATTCTCCCATAAGACTCATTTCAAATTCTTGTTGCATTATGTCACTAACTTGTTTGCATAAAGAATGATTTTAGGCACCAAAAATGATATCATCAACATATATTTGGACAACAAGAAAATCTAATTCATATGTTTTGAAAAATAATGTTGAGTCTGAATTTCCATATGCGAAGTTATTATCAAATAGATAATTTTTAAGTCTTTCATACCAGTTTCATGGTGCTTGTTTAAGGCCATAGAGTGCTTTCTAAGTTTGTATACATAATCACTTCTACCAAGAATTTCAAATCCAAGTGGTTGGGCAATATATACTTCTTCTTCTATGATTCCATTTAAAAAGGCACTTTTTAGATCCATTTGGAATAGTTTGATGTCTTTGTGAGAAGCTATAGCTAATAGCATTCTAGTAGCTTCAAGTCTTGCCACATGTGCATAAGTTTCATAAAAATCTATTCCTTCTTGTTTATTATACCCTTGAGCCACCAATATAGCTTTGTATCTTACTAACTCCCCATCTTCATTAAGTTTATTTTGAAAAACCCACTTAGTTCCAATGATGATTTTGTCTTGTGGTTTAGGAACTAGGTCCAATTCATTGTTTTTCATGAATTGATTTAGTTCTTCTTGCATAGCCATTATCCAATACTCATATTTTAGAGCTTCATTTACCTTTTTGGGTTCAATGATTAATACCAATACCATATTTGCAACATCTTTAAATGATGATCAAGTTTTTACTTTATCTAAAGAATTTCAAATGATTAAATTTTGAGGATGATCCTTGATTAATCTAGGAATATGTTGTTGTGTCTCATTTTGTTGACCAATTTCAGATTTTTCATCATATTTTATAGATATAGTTAGGTCTTCAATTTGATGAGTAATGTCATTTATATTTTCATTTTCATTTTCAACATTTTTTATTTCATGAAAAGTGATATGAATTGACTCTTAAACTTTTTTAGAGATAATATTATAGATTCTAAAATCCTTTATAGAAGTTGAATATCCCAGAAAGAATGCTTTATGTGACTTGGGATCAAATTATCTCTATCATCTTTTGTGTTTGGGATATAACAAGCTGTCCCAAAGGTATGAAAGTAATCAACTCTTGGTTTTTGTTGAAAATGAGTTCATAGGGAGTTTTCTTTAGATGATAGTGTATTGTTACTCTATTTAACACATAACATGTTGTATTTATCACTTTGGCCCAGAATGTTTTAGGTGTATTATGCTCAAGTAACATTGTTCCAGACATTTCTTGTAGACATCAATTTTTCCTTTCTACTATGCCATTTTGTTGTGGAGTGCGTGGAGCTGAAAATTTATTAGTTTATCCTTGAGATGTACAAATTCTTCAAAGATGTGATTTTCAAATTCCCCACCATGATCACTCCTAATTGTACATAATTTATTTTGTAGTTGATTTTCAATTTTAGAGCAAAATTGTATAAAATTTGTAATTGTATCATCTTTATTTGAAAGAAAGTGAACCCATGTGTATCTACTATAGTAATCTACAATGACAAAGCAATATCATTTTCCACCAATAGATTGAGTTCTCATAGGACCAAACAAATCCATATGAATGAGTTCTAATGATCTAGCAATGCTAAGCAAAGTTTTGGATTTGAAAGAAGTTTTATTTTGCTTGCCTTAAGTACAAGGTTCACAATTTTTAGGTTTATCAAAGGATATTTTAGGTAAACCATGTACAAGATCATATTTAATTAACTTTTTGATAACGTGTGAGCTTGCATGACCTAATTTTCTATGCCATAGTTGTAATAATTCAAAAGAGATGGATTTTGGTACCCATGTGATGGTCCTTTTTGGTTAGAAGCATTTTATAAATGTTATTGTGAAAGGATTTAGTAGATTTTGAGTAACAAACTGAATATAGCTACATGATTATCAATTAACTAATTGAATCTGAACAAAACTATTTTCGGTCGACAAATTTCTCGATCGAAGAGTGTCTCATTTGAAGGTTTTTTTGATCGAGAATGTTGCTATTTTTCTAGAAAATGCAAGCTCAAAACAATAGCTTTCTTGGTCTATTATTTGCTCGACCAGAGAGTGTCTCGATCGAAGGTTTTGTCGAATGAGAATGTTACTATTTTTATAGGAAGTGTAAGTTTGAGACAATAAATTTCTTGGTCGACTATTTTCTTGACCGAAGAATGTCTCAGTTGAAGATTTTGTCAACCAAGATTGTTTCTGTTTGTTTTCAGTAATTTTATTAGTTCCAATTAGAGCTTATATTACTTCAATTTTGCAAGGTAACAATGAGTTTAGTTGAGATAAGATATTATTAATTTCAAAGTAAAGTTTTAGATCAAATCTCAACTAATTATATTCAAGTTTCCTAAGTTTGAGGTCTTGGAACCCAAACTAGGTCAACATCCTTTTTCTTGTATGGGCAAGAGAAAGAGTAATGTCCAAGACGTAAGCAATAGTGGCAACAGATGGAATCAATTTCATTTCTCCTTTTAACATGAGTTGAGTTGTCCTTGGGTACATATATCACTTTGGTCTTGGGTGCTTGTGTTCTTATATATTTAGATTTTTGATGTGATTTTCTTTGGGAACATATCCTAAACCTCTTCTTCCAATTTGACCTAAAGAATTGTTTAGAATTTTATCAAGAATATCCTTATTCTTTAAGTTACTGATTTCTTTTTGTAATTTTGTAATTTCATCAATTTTCCTTTTGATATTTAAGTTTGATTTATTTAGATTAGAATATAGACTATATTTTTATTTGACAATGGTATCATAATCCACATGATTACATAAGACAGGTCGAGTTTGAAGATCATTTATTTTAGCAAGCAAATTGACTTTTTCTTGACAAAGAAGATTGTAATTTGTTTCTACAGCTTGTAACTTGATATTATGTTCATTTATAGATGAATTTAAAGTATTTCTTTTAGACACAAGACTTTCATTTTTAGTTGAGAGAGTGTATAGTTTAACATGCAAATCAGCATTTGTTTTTGTGAGTTTCTTCAATTTCTTCTTGCAATCAATATATTTGTCATGTACTTCTTGAAGACTAGCAACTAAATCTTCTTTTGATAGTTCAAAAAGGCTTACATTAGTTGAGTCTTCATTCTCATCTTCCTTGGCCATAAGACATTCTAGATCTTCTTCTCCACTTTCACTTTCATCACTTGACTCATCCCAAGAAACTTTGTAGGCTTTCTCTCCCTTGTCTTTCTTCTAAAATGAAGCTTTCTTCCCTTTCTTTACCTTAGGACACTCATTTTGGACATGTCCTTTCTTGCCACATTCAAAGAACCTAAGAGAAGAAGAGGAAGAAACACTAGAGTTTTGTTAGATTTGTACCTTCTATATTTTTTACCATTTACAATAAGTGCATCTTCTTCATCATCTCCTTCACTTGTTGCATCACTTTCTTGAGTGAGGACCTTTGATTGGACCTTTTTTGTAGCTTTTAGAGCCATGTCCTTTCTTCTTCCCTTTTGAAGTTCAAGCTCCACTCTTTCTTCTTCCTCTAAGGTGATCTCATGAGTCTCTAGGTTGTCGATGAGCTGCCCCATCCTTAGTTTGGTGAGATCATTAGCTTCCTCAATGGCCGTCACCTTTGGCTTGTACTTTGGAGGAAAAGACATAAAATTTTTGGAGACTTGATCTTCTTCACTTATGAATTTTCTTAATGCACTCAAACCGTTAATAATAGTAGAAAATCTTGCATACATATCACTAATAGACTCATTTGGTTGCATACGAAATTGTTCAAATTTTTGTTTAAGAATGTCAATTTTAGAGTTTTTAACTTGAATAGTTCCTTCATTTGTGATAGAAATTCTATGCCATATGTCATAAGCAGTTTCACATGAAGAGATTCTATTGAATTCACTTACAGATATAGAACAATATAATATACTTACTTCCTTAGCATTTTGTTGAGCTTGTTTTACCGTATTTGCATCCCATGTGGCATATTCAGTTTTGGGAAGCACATATGGTGTAGAAACCATCCTCCAAAGCTCCCAACTGATGCCTTGGAAGAAGAACTACATCCTTCTCTTCCAATAGTTGTAGTTGCTTCCATCGAACAATGGTGGATGAGATACATATGTTCCATCCAAGTTTAGGTTGTTGAGCACGTTGTCCCTCATCCTTCAAGACCCATTAGGGTTCCTTAAAGACCTGCTCTGATACCAATTTAAAGATCTATAGGGGGAGGTGAATAGAGATTTTTGATGTTTTAATAATAATTAAACAATTAAAACAAGAAGTAGGAGGAAACAAGGAAGACACAAGGATGTAGAGTGGTTCCTACCTTTGAAATCAAAGGTAGTCAGTCCCCTACCCGATTATTTCCAACCATGATTTTGAAAGTGATTAATTTTATTACCTCTAGAGGATGTTATACAAAATACAATAACTTTCTATATACACCCTTGAAGTAGCCTTCACCTGAAGTAGCTTCAACCTCCTTGAAGCAACCTTTTGAAGTAACTCCAAGTCGAACAACCTTCACCTTCTTGAAGTAGCTTCAACCACCCTTGAAGCAAACTTCCTTGAATATATAGCTAGCACCTCTTGAAGCAAACTTCACCACGATGAAGTATCTTCACAAAACCTCCTTTCAACATCCTCCAAACCTAGGAGTAGTTAAGGAGAACAATATACAATAAAAAGAAGAAGATTGGAAGAAAGGAAATACTTAACCAATTGAGTACAACATCTTGATCCTATATCAAGCGTTAGAACTCTCAAACCACTAAGGATGGACGTTTCTATAAGGTGGCTAAGAGGCTATAGCTATAGGACACAAAATTTGAGCTCAAGTAAACAAGATGGCAAGAGTAAACTTTACTTGTTGCTTACTAGAATTGATTCTCAGGTGTAGTTGTGTGATTTAGGTGTCCTAATGCCTTTCCTATCTATAGGGATGGCTTAGAAGTACTTAGGGACATTCTAGAGGGTTTCTAGAGTGTTCTTAGTGCTTAACTAGCCATTAGGAGTCCACTAATTATGTTGCAATGGCTAGTTGTTTATAGCTGAAAAGAACAATTCAGAAACTATCTCATTCGAGAAGTTTGTCAATCGAGATGTCCCTCGTTCGAGCATTTCTTTGACCTAGGGAGGGTTTTGAGTAAATGTGTATTTTTAACCTCCAACTAACACCTACTCAGTCTAACGGCTATGGAACCTACTCGAAGGTCTATCTCAGTCAAGAATATTGTCGACTGAGGGCTTTTCTAGGGCATGCATGTGCATGTCCTTGATCTGTGCTCATGACTTAGACTGAGGTAGTTCTCAGTCGAGAATATTGTCGACTGAGGGTGTCTCAATTGAGAAGTTTGTCGACCGAGAATATCCCTGTTTCAATTTGTTGAATCACCTATTAAGTGTGTGTATTAATCGGTAATGGTGACTTTATCTTGGGGGAATATCTATCTAAGGGTTGTGAGTAGATATGGAAGATCTAATGCTTGATTTACATGATATCTATGTACTTGTACATTATATACTTGTACAAGTTTTTACATTGAGTACAATCATGAAAATAAAAGCAATTTAGGCATATTGATCTCCCAATTGGTGTTGATCTTCAACTATCCACTACCTTATTTGTTGATCCCTGAAACACTCAAATAGCATGTTAGATCCACAAGAATGAAATGTTTTTCATCATAAAAACAAAGGGTTTAATAGTGTCCAATTTAGCCAAGAAGATGGAGTTATTTCATTTTGATTTGTCTTCTTCTTGTTTTATATCTGTTTTGGTTGATTACGGTGTGACAAACTCTTTTATCACTCACAAAGTGATTGATAGTAGTTCTTTGCCTGTTACTCATAGGAGGGATAGTCTTTATTTAGAAATCCTGTTAGTTGGTTTTGCCGACTTGTGAGAGGTGTGTCCTTCCTGTGTTCTTTCTTTTTTAGGACATAACATCCAAGTGGATCTCATACCACTTGAAATGCATGAATTCTATGTGATCCTTGTAATGGACACCTTGGAGAAGTATCAGGTGCTCTTGGATTGTAGTTCCAAGGTGACAAAACTCATAGATGGTGATGTGATGTGGATCTTCCAAAGATATAGGAAGATTCTCCCAACATGTATGGTGTCGACGATGGTGGCTGAGAGGTTGATGAGGTAAGGCTATGAGGCATTTTTGGCTCATGTGGTGGATACTAAGGAGAGGAGCCCTAGTATCTAAGAGGTACAATGGTTTGTAATCTCAGGACGTGTTCCTCGATGAGTTCCCTGATGTCTCTCTAGTTCAAGACATTGATTTTGAGATCAATCTAGTTCCCGACATGCAACCGATAGCACAAACATTGTATAGATTGGCTCCAGTTAAGATGGAAGAGTTGAAGAAACAGTTGTAAGAGCTACTTGAGAAAGGTTTCATCAGACCAAGCATGTCTCCATGGGGTGCTCCGGTGTTGTTTGTGAAGAAGAAAGATGGATCCATGAGGATATGTATAGACTACATATAGTTGAACAAGGAGACGATAAATAATAAGTATCCCTTGCCAAGGATAGATGACCTGTTGGATTAGTTGCATGGCACCACACTGTGCTCGAAGATAGACATGAGATCAGGTTATCACCGGTTGTGGATTAAGGTGGATGTCATACCTAAGTCAATTTTTAGGATGAGGTATGACCATTACAAGTTTGTGGTTATGCTATTTGGGATAATAAATACACCAGCAACGCTCATGGACTTGATGAACATGGTGTTCCAGCTATTTCTTGATCAGTTCATGGTGGTGTTCATAGATGATATCTTGATATACTCCAGAGACAATCAACAACATGAACAACATCTTCGTCAGGCATTGACCATGTTGAGACAACATCAACTGTACTCAGTAAGTGCAAGTTTTGGCTGAAGGAAGTATCTTTCCTTGGACACATGATATCTACTGAGGGTGTTTGTGTGGACTCCAAGAAGGTTGAATCTATGCTGGAGTGGGAATAACCAAAGACGTCGATAGAAGTGTATAATTTTCTAGGTTTGGCAGGATAGTATAACAGGTTCATCAAGAACTTCAATTCAGTGGTATTACCTCTAATGAAGTCGATGAGGAAAGATGTGCCTTTTGTCTGGGATGACAAGTGTCAATGTGCCTTTCAGTTGTTGAAGGAGAAGTTGACAAGCTCACACGTGTTGGTTTTACCTGAGTAGGGGAAAGTTCTTGGATCTTATACCCTACCTCCTTCCTTTTCTCAGCCTTATACCATGGATCAACTGTGGTGGTCATTTTGGAGAGAAACTCCTCATCACGAGGGTTATAGGCCATGTTTTGACAAGGTGGTACCCATGTGAGAGGAAGTTTCTTATTTCTTTCTCCTTCCTTCTTTTGGTTCGGCCTAGGGTTTCTTTCCCTCTTTTCTTGAGCAACCTTTGACCTTGGTACCTTCTCCTTTTTGAGGCGACCTTGTGGCCGAGAGTGGAGCCTTTGGTGGAGCTTCATCATCCTTGGTGATCGTGTGCTTGGAGCTTGTGATCATTTGAGTTGATCTTCCTTAAGGCAGGTTATATAACACTCTACCCTCTCTATTATAGCACTTTTATTTGCATTCATGTTGATGTTTCTCTCTCTAAAGTGTACCCCTAATATGCTAGTAGATTATATCATGATCTAGAGCTTGAATGATTGTAATTATTATGCTTGGTTTGCTTGGAATCCAAAACCCTAATGTAGGGTATCTGATTTTGGAGATGGTTATGTAATGATGGTTTTCTTCCTATCTTTTGACCTTGGTTCTTGATCACATGCATGTACCATGATGTAAAATAGAGTTTGAGCTCTATTTTAGAGATGTTAAATGTGGTTTTATCTCTCTTGCATGATATCCTTTCATGGTGGTTTCATGACCCATGTTTTAGGGTTTTGGTGACTAATTTTGTGTGAAGTTTCTATCCTTGAAGATGATGGTTTTCCCTTGGTGTTATCTTCTATTTTGGCCATGGTTTACTTTTGTTTTAACCTTGGTTCATCCCTATTTTGATGGTGTTCTTTTGCCTTGGTTGTAGCATACCCTTAGTGGTTGATACCCCATGCCTTCTGTTTGGGTCGAGAGACTTCGGTGCTTGGTGTTTTGGTCGAGATGTTGATGCTGTTTTTGGTTGAGACATGTATCTTAGTTTCGGTTAAGACACATGCCTTGTGTTGGTCATGACCCTGCTTTAGTTTTGATCAAGACATTCCCTTGGCTTGAGGTCGAGACAGTCTTTATTTGGGTCGAGACAAGTGCTTTTGAGGGTGGATGAAACCCTATACCATGAGGGGTCAAGACATGTTGTTGTGTTGCGGTCAAGACTTCAAGTTTGTTGCGCTCAAGACACATTAGGTGAAGGTGGTCGAAACACATGTATGAAGGGTGGTCGAGATACATACATGATTATATAATCAACACATGTATATGAGTAAGCTAGTAATGATTCATGTATAGTGTTGTTTGAATGATTGGTTGGTTAACCCTAATCATGTTTCCTAAACCTTATACGCTCCAAGAAAGTGGGAGATGGTGTACCTAAGGTTTGGTGATTGAATGCAACTATAAAACCCTAATCGGCTATGCATGTAATCCTAACCCTAATGTTGGGCCATGTGATGTGTTTGCTTCTATCTCATGCAGTGATTATCATATTATGGTGTTTTCTCTCTCATGTATATGAACCCCTAACCTTGCAAGTGAAATGAATGCCATGGCTTATGTATGGTGTGGTGATGGTTATGTGATACATGGTGATGGCTATAAGCCTTGATGTTGATATCTTGAGATCACATTGACGTGATGGGTCCTATGACCTGGTGAAGGCTTTATTCCTATTGAGAGGTGACATTCTCTAGTAATATTAATGAGGGATTGATATCCCACAATGATGTGACATTGATGATGGACTTGTGAATGGAAATGCTACATGCATCATGTGGTGATGATGTGACTAGTTCACACCTTATATGTTTTGTATCTTTAAGAGTTTCACTTTTCCCTCATCTTTGTAGAGTTTGTTTTGGTTTTGTACATTGTAACTTGATTGATGCTAAAAGATACCCAAATGGCTTAATTAATCAAGTGAAACTCTAATCATGTAGGTGCCTTGTGCTATAGATCCATTCCAGTGTCAGTCTTAGTGATGGATGGCAAAATGAGTCATTCCTACGGGAAACTTGGAGCACATATTTTTGAATATGAGGGGGTGAAAGTCAATATCTCCTTGCATCCACAATTACAGGTGGTGTGAGATAGCCATGCGTGAGCTGCTCTCCTTGTGATATAGATGGACATGCATGAACCAATCCTTCTTTTTAGAACGATCATGCTTCAGCCTATTCTTATAGTACTGTACATGTACCTAGGTGGGATAGGTGTGATTGTATATATATGTGGATGGCCATGCGTGAGACAATCCTTCAACTTGATTATATGTCTTTATTGTAGTTGACTGATGTCTCTATGGTGTTTTATCTTGTGCTGACCAAGAGGTGTGGGGAGGTGATGGATTCCGGCTCTTCCATTGACCTTGTATGGCACAAATCTCATCTTAGCAGTGGTCGGTTGGATTTGGGTGGTACAACTTAAATCCTTAGGAAAATAATAAAATATGTAACACAACTGTGTAGTGTAGTTGCCTAGGGCTAAATGCAAATAACATTGGTTGATCCCTTTGCCTTATCATGTCTAATATCCTAAATTATAAGGCGGTAAGAGAAGTCAACTGTTATACATGTTCTGCATATTCCTTATTAGAATATTAATTGTTCTACTGCTCAGTGCTAACTGCCTAATTTTTTTAAACTGCTTTATATGTTAGATACATATCATTTAGTGGAATCTGCTCAACCTGCTAGTACTTTTATCTACATGCTTAGTATCTGCACTTTAAGAGACATTGGCGGAGTGTTATATCTCTCGCTGGGACACTTAGTCTCACCCAATGGGTTTCCACATCTTTTAGGTGGTCGTACATGAAGAGGTAGAGATCTTGCACCTAAGGAAGAGCAGTAGCTGATTAGGTTGGATGTGCTGCTAGTCTTTTAGTGGTAGAGACCTAGATGTCATCCCCGTACACTCAGGTCTTTGGGGGTGTTCTCGATGTGTTTTGTTGGCATGTTATCAATACGAGGTTTTTGTCTTGTGAACCATGTATGTAAGATATGGCATGTATATATATATATATATATATATATATATATATATATATATATATATATATATATATATATATATATATATATATATATATATATATATATATATATATATAGGGTGTTCATTCATTGCCCGCGCGAGTAGCATGAATTTTCGCTACCCTGCAGCCAAAAAAGTAACTCTCCTAGCTAAGAAAGTAACTCTGCTGTAAAAAAAGTAACTATGGTGTCAAAAAAGTAACTCTGCTGGCCAAAAAAGTAACTCTGTACAAAATATACAACAGATATATATAAGGACGGGTTTTTTGATTTTGGAGGGGCAAATGATATTATTTTTGGCTCAAATTTTTTGGAGAGCTAGACAAAATAGTCTTCTACAATTTCGAATTTTTTTTTTGAAAAAAGGTGATCGGAAGGGTGGGCGGGTAGCTACCCGCGCGGGCAATAAAGATGGGCCCATATATATATATATATATATATAGCAAGTATCTCATGTAATAGGTTGATGATGAGAATGATGATGCACAATGATGTAAGCACCTTTTGATATGATATGTAATGCATGTGACAGGCTTGTGGACCTATATGTGATAAGCTTTGGCATATGGTGCTTTTGCTAAATTGGTTTTAATTTCCTGTGTTTTCTGGTAATCTGCTTGCTTAGTTGTAATTCTGCGTTCGGTTTTGAGTGATATCATTTGTGGTGCGTCGTGGCATGACATGTATTCTACTACGCGCTAAAAACGCAAGTGTACGCGTCGAGTAATATAGGCCTTGTGAGGCCCGAGTCGAACTCAGGGATACGTGAATTATTGGAGACTTCTACTAACTAATCGCAATCAGCTAGACCGATTAACAAAGTAGGGTTTTGTTGTTCAAATTAAAAGAAAATAAAAATCAAACAAAGAAAACAATCGATTAGAGGTTAATTTAATCAATTCAAAAGGATATCTTTAGGATTTCGGTTTCACCGCAGGTCAACATTGTATTAGATTTCATATAATTCCTCACACTTCTCTCTCTATCCGGGTAGTGGCCTGAAAACAGAATTACCCACTGTCGTGGTGTAATTCACTACTTAGGTTTAGGTTGATTCCACCGTCGTAGTAATCATTCCCCTAAACTAAGTGCATTATAAACGGTCTCTCAGTTCCCACCATTAATTTTACAACTCCTTTGTCAAGGGTTTTATTAATTAATGTAGAATTTGTCTCTTTTCAACCGTTAATCCTTCTGTCGAAGTGATTAAGGGCATTAAGTTATTATTATGGTGATCAAGCATAACAATAGAAATAGAGAAAACAAATCTATACCACGGATTTGAGAGAAAAATATAAATTATCAATATAAAATCATCATACAATGTATCCCCGGGCTACTCCCGGTCCTAAAGATTGAGGGTTTTAGCCTCTCATGTTCATCTTACACGAATACATGGTAGAAATTGGGGAATTCATAAGAAAAACGTGAAATAGATGGGAAAACCCCTGAACGGAGAAGAACCGGTGGATCCTTGGCGTAGAACACAAGCTTTCCCCGCCTGTCGGTGGTAGAAATTGTCTTCGGCAGCGTCCGAATCAACCGGGATGAGCTTCTCGGCCTCCGTTCTCCTTTCTCTCCTCCTCGGCACTCGTGCAATCCAAAAATGAGATGATGATCACGTCTGGGCGACCGTCATTAGGTATAAGTCCCTAATTAGGTCGTCAAATAACAACAGCCGTCCGATCGAAATCAAAACAAATCCAACACATATCTGCCGGCGTCGATACCATCGACGCGGGTCGATGGTATCGACCCAGCGGATTAGCGGCAGCTTTCCTTTCTTTTATTCTGAGCGCCTGTGGTGATCTCGATACCATCGACTTGGGTGTCGATGGTATCGACTCCTTTAGCGTCGGTTGTTGTCGTTTAGCGACGCTGTAGCTCTCCTTGTGTCGATGGCATCGACTTGCGTCGATGGTATCGACTTCATCCTCGCCAGCAGCCTGGAGACATCTCGATGCCATCGACTTGGGTGTCGATGGTATCGACTCTGTATTGCTCTTCTCGGCTGACAACCTGTGGCTTGGTCGATGGTATCGACATCCGTCGATGGTATCGACGGATGTAGATACTTGTTTTTCCTGAAATTGCACAACAAGACCAAATAAATCCACACGATTTATGATAAGATGATCAATAATGCTTAAAATAATGAAATAAAGGGGATTTGATATAAAATGATGGCAAAGACCAAATAAAGTGAATTATGCAATAATATCCATGAAAATGAGTAATTAAGGCACAAAACACATATGAAATCGGTCTATAAATGCGACTAAAAATCATCGCATCAAACTCCCCTAAGCTTAAACATTACTCGCCCTCGAGCAACTAATCCTTAGAATAGAATTGCGAATGTCAACTAACAATCAAAATACAAACCCACATCCCAAATGACTCCCACTGGACGTTCTCAAACCGGCCTACCCTAATCACAGAACAGTAATTACCCTATAGGCGACAATAACCATCAATAAAAGAAATTATCCTTCAAACCGATGAACACTATCACATAGGGCAGTTAACATAATAAAGTTCGCCGATTCAGCCATGGTGCATCTTGTGATCACCTAAACTACGTTGCTCGCCCTAACTACCATCTACATGGAAGCCGTCCTCCTTATACACATGAGTGAGGAGAAAATCACGGTGGACTACCAATCCGAGCAACGGGTGGATGGAATGGGTGGTTCATGGAAGAATTTGGAAGCGTTACACAGTTTCAGTATGCATATAACAAAATGCCCTAAATGATGCAAATGCACATTAAGAATGCCCTACTGCCTAAAAGTGGGTGGAATGATGCATGCACTAACCTTCTACCTCAAAATGAGATAGAAATCTACTCAAGCCACATCATGTACTCAATTCCCCTGTTATACAAGTGATATCATTCCTTTCTCCCTCTTATTCCTTTTCTTTTCAACTCTCCTTTTTTTTTTTTAAATTCTTTTCTAACATTTTTTTTCTTTTTTTTTCTTTGCCCATATATCCATAATTGCTTAGAGATACATGTATAAGGCCATTTTCTTTCCAATTGGAGATCTTGGCTTTATTTCGAGGGTATGGAACAAATTAGATCACCTATTTAGGAAAACTGAGATACATGGTGTGCTTATGCATGAAAATCATGAAATTGTGAGTGCAACTACATGACATGCACCTAAGGGTAATGTGCATGTATCACTATATATTTTTTTCATTATTTGATGCAAAAACATGAAAATAACAATGCAAAACCTATCTACATGCCATGCACGCAAAAGAAATTGAAACTGCACTTTACTTCCAATTCTTGGATGGATTAAAGGAAATGGGGTGGAATGATCACAAGATTAAGTGACTGAACCTTAGAAGAAAATTATGTGTCCCTCCTTACTGACATGTGTAGTAGTTTAAAGGGTTCTTTCTCTTACATCTGATTAAGGTCTCATTACCATTTGATTAGGTTAGGCTCAAACAACCGTTACTATCCACTTTCCATGAGTCAAAAGGGTGTGGGTATGACATATTGCTTCAAAGTTGACATAATCAATCATTTTCATAGAATAAGTTCCCCAGGGACAACCAAGTAAAGCTATCCAAATGACACAGAAAAATTTTAAAATTCCCTTAATTTCCCCTGAAAACAGCAAGATGACAATTTTTACGACATCCACAATTACACTAGATAGATGTGGATCCTAAATAAAAACTTAAAATTGCAAAAACAAATAACAAAGCAGAAACTAAAAACAACGAAAGAAAAGATAAAAGATAGAGCTGTTCCAGCCACCCCCCTAAGCTTGAATTCGACTATGGCCTCATAGTCAAAAACTAACTTAAGGGTGGAACAGTGATACCCTGATCAATCTTGCGGAGGCGGTGGTGGGTATTGTGGTGCCGTAGGATCCCAAGACGGGTACTCCCCCTGGAAGCTTGGATCATATTGGGTCCTCGGCGGAGGCTGTGGATAACCTCCAAAGTAGTCTCGACTCCAGTAGTGGTCGAAGAAGGGCTCCTGTTGCGTCTCTATCCGCTGCAACCGGTTGTGCATTTGCTCTTGGTTGGCGAGGATGAGTCGCTCGTTCTCGAACATAGCCCTTTGATTATCAAGCAACCGGCCCGTTGTCTCATGGATGCCGGTATACAAAGTCATATGCTGATGATGCGTCTGCTGGATGTCCTGCAGCATGGTATACATCCCTTGCATGGAGTAGGGATCTGCAGCTGGCTGCTCTTGCTGTGGTGATGGCGGCGGGGGCTGAGATGATGAAGATGCACCCGGGTGCATCCTAGGACGCTTCCGTGGTGCCACGCATGCTCGAAGAGGTGTGAAAGCCTCCTCGTCTTCCTCGGCCTCGCCTTCTTGGTCTTCACCTCCGCCTTCTTCTTCGGAGGACTCGGTGGCTATGATGGGCCATCGGAAATGCTGCTTGCCCTCGATGTGGAAGACGTCGTCCGGCAGGGATGCCTCCTGGTAAGCTTGGTTGACGTGGCAATGAGCGTACGCCAACCCGTCCCGGATAAGAATGAGGTTTGAACGGTGCAAGTGTTGCACGTTCACCTTACTCCGCGTAGAAATCGGAGTCATGGACTGAAAGTTCAGCCCCAAGTAAAGCGCCAACCCGGTGACAAGACCACCAAAGTGTATTGGAGCCTTCCTTGTGCTCCGCTTCACCGCCATGACGCGCTGTAACCAGAATGCTCCCCAGTTGCACTCTTGACGTTTCAGGAGTGCATAGAGAAAGAACAAGTCGCTCTCCTGAAACTTGCTCAAAGCAAGATCGCTCCGCCCGAAGAAGGTCAAGCTAAGCATCCTATGCAATACCCGTACGAACGGGTGCTCAAAATCAGCTACCGCGGCATTGTGGTAGCTAACGGTCTTCCCTGCCGGCACTGTAACTAGCTCGGCGAAGATTTTGTCGTAGTCGGTGCGGGCGTCGGGGCGTCGGTGATCGTGGCGGCTGTGGTTCCAGTTGAAGATGGCGTTGAACTGCTTCAACGTGATGTTGTAATTGTTGTTGAAGAGTCAGAAGGACACCCTTCCCTGGATCCACGTCTGGTCCGATGGTACCACGTCATTTGGTACGACGCAGATATCAAGAGACGCCATGAACTCGGCCACCAGTTCCTTGTATGTGGGCCATTCGCCGAAAAACGGCTGCCCATCCGCATGACAGTCCATCTCATAGAAGCGATTGGTGTGCCGCGCTTGCCCGGCCAACACATAGACCAAGTCGGCCTCGAATCCCAGATCCCTGATCATTCCCCGGTCCACATACCGGGTGGCCTCGAACTTCCGCTTCATTATCTCCTCGTATACCTTCCTTACATCCATGTTGGCATGAATGAGGCGTGGACGAGAGATGGAAGCGGTTGGAGGAGGAACAAACTCCTCGATCTCCCTGGGGTGCGCGCTTGATGAAGATGCTCCGCCCGTATGCACCATGATTGCGAGAAGAATAAGATTGGGAGAAAAGAGCTCGGTGAAGATATTCGCTCGATGACGCTTCTCCGCAGGTGTAGAGGGCTTAGGGGAGTGCTCGGCGCAATGGGAGATACTTGCTCTGAGGGTGTGATGTCATATGACGTTGCAAGTCCCCTTAAATAGACTTGATCGGCGCCCCTGTTGACCCGTCGATACCATCGACGCGGGTCGATGGTATCGACACATCTCGCGGGTAGCCGCATCTGTCACTGGTATCGACGGCTGACGTTTGCTGGATCGAGAAACCCAGATCGCTGACGGGTCGATACCATCGACGCGGGTCGATGGTATCGACGCAGCACCCGGATCGCTGACGTGGCTGTTGCGATCGTCGTCGATGTCTTCATGCGGATCGGTGACATGTCCGTCGATGCCATCGACGGGTGTCGATGGTATCGACTTGCTTTTATTGCGACACCTCCGTTTGTTGCATTCAACCTGTGATGATGTCGATACCATCGACGAGGCCGTCGATGGTATTGAGTTGACTGAGCAAAATTCGTCTGAATATCTCCAGAGATCTCGATGGTATCGACTGGGGTGTCGATACCATCGACACTTTTATTGCGACCTGTCTGTGACCATGTCGATGCCATCGACGGGGATGCCATCGACGGGGCCGTCGATGGTATCGACGCAGTGCGATTTCGGCTGGTGTCAACCTGAACCCATGTCGATACCATCGACTGATGTGTCGATGGTATCGACCCTGCCTGTTCCTGCACATTTAACAAACGGATCAAGGTATCATTTTTAAACTAAAAAGTAACAAAATAAAAGCAAACTACACCTAATCATTAAACTATCCTAATGTACCAATGGTTGGGTTGCCTCCCAACAAGCGCCCTTCTTTAGCGTCTTAGGCTAGACGTCGGTCCTTCTTTTCATTCATGTACAAGTGAAATGAGTTTAACCTCATTCACTTTCCTCTTATAGTTCTAACCAAAGTACAGCTTCAAGCGTTTCCCGTTCACCAAGAATGTGGCCTCTCCATCTCGCACGAGAATCGCTCCGTGCGGTCTCACTTCTTCCACCTCGAAGGGTCCACTCCATCGGGATTTCAGTTTCCTGGGATGCAATTTGAGATGAGAGTTGAACAATAGGACACTGTCTCCTTTCTTGAACGTGCGCATTTCAATGTGGCGGTCGTGGATCAGCTTTGTGCGCTCCTTATAAATGCGGGCATTCTCATATGCCGTCATGCGTAGCTCATCCAATTCATTCAATTCAAACATTCTTTTTCTCCCGACCTCGTCATAGCGCAAGTTCAGCCTTCTTAGCGCCCAATGAGCCTTGTGCTCCAATTCTACCGGAAGATGGCACGCCCGGCCATACGCCAACCTAAAAGGTGTAGTGCCTATAGGTGTTTTGTACGCCGTTCGATAAGCCCAAAGTGCATCCGGTAGCAATGCACTCCAATTCTTCCGTGTAGATGCTACGGTCCTTTCTAAAATCTTCTTGATTTCCCTGTTTGATACCTCCACCTGTCCTTGCGTTTGTGGATGATATGGGGTGCCAATGTTGTGCTTGACCCCATATTTCTTCAAAAGTGAAGCAAATTTCTGATTTTGGAAGTGTGTGCCTCCGTCACTAATGATCATTCGAGGAATCCCGAACCTGCAGAAAATATTCTCTTTGACGAACCTGCACACTACAATCGAATCATTAGTCCTTGTGGGGATTGCCTCTACCCACTTCGACACATAATCCACAGCAAGCAAAATATAAAGATTTGAATTTGAGGACACAAAGGGTCCCATGAAGTCAATGCCCCATAAATCAAATACCTCGACTTCTTGAAACACATTCAGGGGCATTTCTTGTCTCCTTGAGATATTACCTGCACGCTGGCACGGGTCACACTGCCTAACAAAATCATAGGCATCCCGGAACAAAGTGGGCCAATAAAGGCCGCTCTCCAACACCTTAGCTGCTGTCCGTGAGCTAGCGTGATGTCCTCCTGTAGGCGACGCATGACAATGATGTAGAACACTTTCGTACTCTAACTCCGGCATGCACCTGCGAAGAATACCATCCCTGCATTGCTTCAACAATATTGGGTCATCCCAAAAATAGTATCTCAATGAATGGAAGAATTTCTTCTTCTCTTGATAAGACCAATCTTCCGGGATGATCCCGCAAGCCAGATAATTCACAATTTCCGCAAACCATGGTTCTTTAGAATCAATTTTTAAAAGTTGTTCGTCGGGAAAAGTCTCGGTAATGGGTATATGCAAACCTTGTTCATCCACCCTCTCTAACCTAGACAAGTGGTCAGCCACCACATTTTCAATTCCCGACTTGTCCTTGATTTCAATATCGAATTCTTGTAGGAGCAAAATCCACCTAATTAGTCTAGGCTTCGCATCCTTTTTCTCCATCAAATATTTTATTGCGGCGTGATCCGTCCACACAACCACCTTAGAACCCACTAAGTATTGCCGAAATTTCTCAAAAGCAAAAACAACAGCAAGTAACTCTTTTTCCGTGGTTGTGTAATTTAATTGAGCATCATTAAGTGTTTTTGAGGCGTAGAAAATCACAGCAGGCTTGTTATCTACCCTTTGCCCCAAAACAGCCCCCACAGCATAGTCAGACACATCACACATTAACTCGAAAGGCTTTTTCCAATCCGGCGTTTGAACAACCGGAGCCGAAATCAGCTTTTCCTTCAAAACCTCGAATGCGTGAAGACATTTCTCATTGAAATCAAAAACTGCGTCTTTTTCCAACAATTCCGATAATGGCTTTGCGATTTTTGAAAAATCCTTGATAAAGCGCCGATAAAACCCAGCGTGTCCTAAAAAGCTTCTCACCCCTTTTACAGAATTTGGTGGGGGTAGCTTAGAAATCACTTCAATTTTTTCGGGGTCTACCTCTAGACCCTTGCTAGACACCTTGTGTCCTAGCACAATTCCTTCTGTCACCATCATGTGACATTTCTCCCAATTGAGGACCAAGTGTGTGTCCTCGCACCGCTGCAATACCTTATCTAAATTATAAAGGCATTCATCAAAAGACGCTCCATAAACTGAGAAGTCGTCCATGAAGACTTCTAGACACCGCTCCACCATGTCAGAGAAAATGGCGAGCATGCAGCGTTGAAAAGTCGCCGGCGCATTGCATAAACCAAACGGCATACGGCGGTAGGCGAAAGTCCCATAGGGACATGTAAACGTAGACTTCTCTTGATCCAAAGGATCAATAGAAATCTGGTTGTACCCCGAGTAACCATCTAGGAAACAAAAATGCGACCGACCGGCTAAGCGTTCCAAAATCTGATCAATGAATGGCAATGGAAAATGATCTTTCAGAGTTGCGGCGTTCAATCGGCGGTAATCAATGCATACACGCCACCCGATTACCAATTGGGTGGTGACAGGTTCATTTAGAAGATTTGTAGTGACAGTGATTCCCCCCTTTTTAGGGACTACCTGTGTGGGACTCACCCACGTCGAATCAGATATGGCATAAATAATCCCTGCAGCAAGCAACTTAATGACTTCCTTTTTGACAACCTCCATCATGCTTGGATTTAGACGTCTTTGAGGCTGTATGACTGACTTGGCTCCTTCCTCAAGCCGAATCTTATGTTGACAAAGTGTAGGGGAGATCCCCTTGATGTCCGCCACTGACCACCCAAAGGCTCCACGGTGGTTCTTGAGCACTATCAGTAGCTGCTCCTCCTCATCCGCACTCAAGTATGCAGAAACAATCACTGGCAACTTGTCCTCCTCAGCTAGAAAGACGTACTTCAAGTGCGGGGGCAATGGCTTTAACTCCAGATCAGGTGGGCAGATAAGGGATGATTGTAGCGGTGGGGGCAGTGTACCCAAATCTTCATAGTGCCTCGTGTAGAAACATGGAAGCATTTGAAGCATTTTGGCGCACTCCTTGAGTGAAGTACTCCGCATCCAATCATTAGTGACATTAAGCAAACACGCCTCTAGAGGCAATTCCGGATATGCATCACAGACAGAAGTAATTATCACATCATCCTCCCACGAAGGTGGAATGTCCTCATTCTCATCATTTGGAAACCCGACAGCCTTGCATAAAGAGACAACTTTCGTTTGCTCCATAAGGTCTACCGCCAAGGTCCCATTGTCTATCCTGCTCATCACATGGGCCATATCTAAAAATGGCTTCCCGAGACAAAGTGAGATATTGCTTTCCACATGCTTCACCATGTTGCACTGTGCCTTTGCTTTAGTAGATGTATTGCTGTTGGGCATGACCATCTCAAAGCGATCATCCGCAATGCCTAAGGTCAAGCGACCTCTCCCCATCTCCAAGATCATGTCAGCTGTAGCTTGAAATGGGCGACCAAGAAGTAACTCATTGCCGTGTTCGTCCTGCATCTCCATCACAACAAAATCAGCGGGAAAAACAAAGCGGTCTACCTTTACCAAAACATCCTCACAGATTCCATATGGTTTCACCACAGAATTATCGGCCAATTGGATAGTCATATTGCTTGGCCTTGACTCCTTCAATCCAAGTTTCTTGAATGTAGAAAGGGGCATCAGATTGATGCTTGCCCCGGAATCACAAAGCGCTTCGCCAAATTTGAACTTCCCGATAAAGCATGAAATATTGAAACACCCGGGATCCTGTCGCTTTGGCGGCAAAGTGCCCATAATAAAAGTACTCACTTGCTCCTTCAATACCACAACCTCAGTGTCGGGTATCTTCCTCTTCTTGGTGATTACATCCTTGAGAAACTTTCCATAAGACGGGATTTGTTCAATTGCCTCTAACAAGGGAATATTCACAGATAACTTCCTAAAGCTGTCCAGAAATTTTTTAAACTGTGCATCCACTTTTCTTGCTTTTGCACTATTGGGATAGGGAACCGGAACGGTATGTGCCCTTTGATGAGGTGGCACATAGGGAGTTAATTTCTGTGGTTCCTCCTCAATGGCTTGTCCTTCCTTACCATCTTCGGTTGTGTCATCAATTTGCTCTATGACTGGTGCAGGCTGCTCCTTAGCGGTTGCTTCTTCGACTGTGTCCTGCGGTGTGCTTTTGTCATCCGCCCTTGGATTAAGCACCTTCTTACCGCTCCTCAACAATATGGCCTTGGCCTGTTGGTTTCCCCCGGGAACATTGGTGTTCCCCGGAAAACCCGGATGTGCCGGCTTCTTCAAGCTTGCAATCTCCGCTGCCATCTGTGCCATGGAAGTCTCTATAGTCCGCATCTGAGCCCCGTGGCTCTGCAACGTCTGCCCGAACTGGTTCATTAATTCACCCTGCTGCTTTATTTGCTGCCCAAAAGTGTTCATCAACTCTTGATTTTGCTTTATGACTTGATTGAGCAACTCCGTGCTCTTGTCCTCCGTGACCGGTGCAGGTTTGGCGTCCGGATCTTGCAGGAAGTTGTTTGGATCCTTCCATGAAAATTTCTTGTCCTTCCGCCATGAGTAATCGTTGTTCCTGTACCCTTGCTGTTGCCTCATATACTTGACCTGAGCCTCATCCTCGGACTCATTGTCTTCCTTCTGCAGCAACTTCTTTGCGAGAAGATCCATCTTCTCATTCAGCTCTCTCATTGCCTTTGACTCACTGGCAACTCTTGCTTGCTCAACTGGGCCTCTTTCTCTTTCTCCCCAAGATTGCTTTCGTGCCATATTATTCAGTATTTCCCAGCATCTTGTATCAGTGTTATTTAGAAAGAATCCAGAGCCGGCCGAGTCCAAGTTGCTTCTATCATGCTCGGAGAGAGCAAAGTAGAAGATCTTCACTTGGGTTTCCTTGTCCAATCCATGATGTGGACATCTCCTCAACATGACTTGAAATCGCTCCCAAGTCTCAGAATAGGTTTCACCCGCCTGTTGGGTGAAATTGTGGATCTTTCGGATCATATCATTGGTCTTCTCAGGAGGGAAGAACCTCTCGAAGAAAACCTCCACCATGTGATCCCATGACTCAACAAACTCGTCGTCGAGGTTGTGGAGCCACTCTCTTGCTACTCCCGCCAAGGAACTGGGGAATAACTTGAGATAGAGCACATCCTGCGGAAAGCGATCTATCTTCACCATATCGCAGTTCTCCACAAACTGACTAATGTGTGCCACTGGATCTTCATTTTTCAGTCCGTGAAATGTATTGGATTTGACCAAGTTAATCAGTGCTGGGTCGATCTTGTATGTAGGTATGTTTAGCCCCTGTTTCTTTATAGGCCCCTTTGATGCAGAGGAAGAAGACACCTTGATCTTCTCCCATATTGTCTGTGCTTCAGCCATTACTTCTTCTTGTTCTGGCTCAGATTCAGAATGTATATCCCTGTGGTGTTCCTCCTCGTAGTAGTCCTCGTCCTCTGGTCCCGCAGATGGAACCTCAGGTGTGTGATTCACGTAGTCTCGACTACGTGTGTGCACCATGCAAAGTACCTGAAATATGGAAATAGGGGTTCAATACAATGCTTTGAACGAGTCAACACAATTATAGAGAAATAAAGGAATTTTTAAAATTGTTTTAAAATTAATAAAAAAAATGTGGCCTAGAATGGCCGCTCTTAGCACTCAAAGTGCTAATAATTCGCCGTATCCCCGGCAACGGCGCCAAAAACTTGACGTGTATTTTACTACGCGCTAAAAACGCAAGTGTACGCGTCGAGTAATATAGGCCTTGTGAGGCCTGAGTCGAACTCAGGGATACGTGAATTATTGGAGACTTCTACTAACTAATCGCAATCAGCTAGACCGATTAACAAAGTAGGGTTTTGTTGTTCAAATTAAAAGAAAATAAAAATCAAACAAAGAAAACAATCGATTAAAGGTTAATTTAATCAATTCAAAAGGATATCTTTAGGATTTCGGTTTCACCGCAGGTCAACATTGTATTAGATTTCATATAATTCCTCACACTTCTCTCTCTATCCGGGTAGTGGCCTGAAAACAGAATTACCCACTGTCGTGGTGTAATTCACTACTTAGGTTTAGGTTGATTCCACCGTCGTAGTAATCATTCCCCTAAACTAAGTGCATTATAAACGGTCTCTCAGTTCCCACCATTAATTTTACAACTCCTTTGTCAAGGGTTTTATTAATTAATGTAGAATTTGTCTCTTTTCAACCGTTAATCCTTCTGTCGAAGTGATTAAGGGCATTAAGTTATTATTATGGTGATCAAGCATAACAATAGAAATAGAGAAAACAAATCTATACCACGGATTTGAGAGAAAAATATAAATTATCAATATAAAATCATCATACAATGTATCCCCGGGCTACTCCCGGTCCTAAAGATTGAGGGTTTTAGCCTCTCATGTTCATCTTACACGAATACATGGTAGAAATTGGGGAATTCATAAGAAAAACGTGAAATAGATGGGAAAACCCCTGAACGGAGAAGAACCGGTGGATCCTTGGCATAGAACACAAGCTTTCCCCGCCTGTCGGTGGTGGAAATTGTCTTCGGCAGCGTCCGAATCAACCGGGATGAGCTTCTCGGCCTCCGTTCTCCTTTCTCTCCTCCTCGGCACTCGTGCAATCCAAAAATGAGATGATGATCACGTCTGGGCGGCCGTCATTAGGTATAAGTCCCTAATTAGGTCGTCAAATAACAACAGCCGTCCGATCGAAATCAAAACAAATCCAACACATATCTGCCGGCGTCGATACCATCGACGCGGGTCGATGGTATCGACCCAGCGGATTAGCGGCAGCTTTCCTTTCTTTTATTCTGAGCGCCTGTGGTGATCTCGATACCATCGACTTGGGTGTCGATGGTATCGACTCCTTTAGCGTCGGTTGTTGTCGTTTAGCGACGCTGTAGCTCTCCTTGTGTCGATGGCATCGACTTGCGTCGATGGTATCGACTTCATCCTTGCCAGCAGCCTGGAGACATCTCGATGCCATCGACTTGGGTGTCGATGGTATCGACTCTGTATTGCTCTTCTCGGCTGACAACCTGTGGCTTGGTCGATGGTATCGACATCCGTCGATGGTATCGACGGATGTAGATACTTGTTTTTCCTGAAATTGCACAACAAGACCAAATAAATCCACACGATTTATGATAAGATGATCAATAATGCTTAAAATAATGAAATAAAGGGGATTTGATATAAAATGATGGCAAAGACCAAATAAAGTGAATTATGCAATAATATCCATGAAAATGAGTAATTAAGGCACAAAACACATATGAAATTGGTCTATAAATGCGACTCAAAATCATCGCATCATGGCATCACACTATCCCCACACTCTGATGGTTTTGTTGGACCCATTGCTTGACCTGTGTCCTAATGAGATGCTAACCAATGGAACTCCTACTCCATTGGTCAGCGATACATTATCTCTGAGCCCTGACGAGTTTCCTTCTCCCGAGTCTCAACGATTAAGCAGAGACAATCCCTATGGGATTTATATTCCTATTAATAGACAAGGTGCAAACCCTAATTGGATTACTAATTTGACATTCAATGGCTCTATCACAACTATTTCCGATGGGCAGGGACACTCGAGCTCCAATGGTAGATCCATCACAATGAGCAGTCATGTAAGACTCTTGACATGGATTAATTTCTAAACATGCTTCCTTATCATAATTTGGTGCTTAAATACTTATTAAAACCTTAATATATGCTTTGATATGATGATACTAAGCTATGTTCAAAGTTTGGTCTGGTTTGGATAATGTTTGGGTAAGTTTTGCAATTATGTGCTTATAAGAGCCTTTGTGCAATTTTTCCATTTCTAGGGTTTTGTTTGTAATTTTAACACATGCATTTTGTGCTTCATACTATCCTTCATAATTTTTGATATATTTTCACCTATGGATACCTAAAGGCACGATCAGATTGTCAACTCCTTTTCTCTAGGATTGAGAATTTAGGGTTTCTCACCTAAGTGATGAATTTTCTAAGTATAGAAGGAATTCGATGGTTTCACCTTGTGAAGTAATGATTTTATGGTTTCCCCTTATGATAGAGGATTCAATTCCCTCTTCAGGTCCATAATATGATGGAAACCCTAGTTGAACTGTACAATCTGATGGAAGGTCAAAATGTGCAAAGTGGTAAAGTAAACCCTAGAATCCGATGGCTTTTCTGATAGCACATATGAAAGATCCAATGGGATCTTTGATAGTACTTCTTGATAATTTTTATAAGGCATGTAATGATGTAAAACCAAGTAAATATCTAATGGAAACTGTAACATGCACGAAACGGGCAGATTTTGGCTTTTGGACATATGTCAAGCCTATCTTCAACCTTTTAACCACCTTCCTCTCTCTCCTTGAATATATATACCCTCCACCACTCCCACAAATTAAGAATTTTCACCCTTGTTGGTTCTTGGTTCTAGAAAAACCCTAGGCCATTGTTTCTTTGTGAAGAAGAGCCTTGGAGGCCAAATCTTGGAGATCATGGATGCATGTCGCCCTAGGATTTGGATCAAGCTTCTCTAAGGATATTTGAAGCTTCCTAACCTAGTTTCTTTCCCTAAACAAGTAATATATTATTCTCTACTCTAGTTTTCTTACTATTGTCTTCCTTCTCTCCTCATCCATGGGTAGAACTCTAGAGTTCTTGATGGAAGGTTGTGCATGTGGTTGAAGGAACCCTTTTCTTCTCTCTTTTGTCTTAATATACCTTGATCTTGAAGAAAGCAACTGCCTTGGAGCCTTAGAAGTGAAAAGCTAGGGTTTTTTTGAGTCACCTTACTATTTTATGTGCACCTCCATCTTGAGGCAAGTTATATAACTTTAGTCCCGTTTCTTGCTTGCTCTTAACTTGTTTCATAAAGATCTTGCCTAAAAGTTGGTGTTGTGGAAAGAAAGGATCATTTGTGGACTACCTTACTTATATACATGATGTTTATGTGTTTCTAGACTACCCTTAGGTCATGTGAACGTCTCTTCCTATATGGACATGATATACCTTGGTTTTGGAGGTAAGAAAGGATGGTTTTCACTTAGTACGAAAAATTGGTTTCTCCCTTAGCATAGAAACTGATGGTACTACTTAGTGCTGATTTGATAGTGATACTTAGCCTATAAACTGATGGCTCTTCTTTGCCTTGAGATAATGTTTGTCTATGTCAAAGAAACGATGGTTCTACTTGACTTAGGAATAATGGATTGATTAAAAGAGTAGATAGAGTGAGAAACTTGGACCTTACTTGATAAATGAGCCCAAGATTATGTAGTCAATAACCCAATGGTTATGTTAGGTAAATGAGTTGATAACCTACTACCTAGGATCCAATGGCTTGATTTTGATTAAGTACCCTGAAGAACTAATGTATTTTCCTTTGGTTTAGTGCCTTGATGAACCAATGGCTTTTATTTTGGTGAAGTATTATAATAAATTGATGGACTTATTCCTGACCAAGTACTTTCCAATAATCTGATGGTCTTTTTGTTGACTATGTATTTAATGAACCAATGAGTTTATTTAATGAATAGAATGATGATTTATTTTACACTCAATCTGATGGATTTGCTGTCCATCAATGATCTGGAGGTCTTGATTCTAACTAAGTGTCTCAATGATCTGATGGCTTTGCATTTGACTAAGTGTCTCAATGATCAGATGGCTTTGTATTCGCTAAGTAACATTTATGATATGTTGGTTGTTCTTTGAGCTAAATGTTTCAATAAACTGATGGTTTTGGATTTTCCTAATTAAATCAATAATCCGATGGGATTTCTAAGTATAAGAAGTGATGTTTTTGACTACATATAAGAAAACAACCAATGGTATTCCTACATGAATCAAAACAATCGATGGGACTCCTAAGAGAGTTAAAGAAATGATGGTTTATCTATGTGTTTAATCAAGAAATCTAATTAAACAATGGGTTACCTATGTGCCTACCTAAGTGTGTCATAGAAACAATGGTCTGCCCTAATGCTTATTGTAGTATACAAATGAAACAATGGCTTTCCTATGTATTGCCTATATTTGTGAATGTAGGTTTATGATACAAACTCTATATACAATTTTTGAATCACTCTTGTAATGGTTAAGTAGTGATGGTTTGATATCTTCATATTCCTCTAATATTGAAATAATGACTAGACGCAATTCATATTGCTAAAGGTAACTTTTTGTGTTACCCTTACAAATGTCATGACCATTCTCATGATTGATGAACCTCGATGATGGGTCTGAGGGTAATGAGTGTGTTAATGATATGTTGAATCCTCTATAGGGCATGGAAGGATAATGATGTATATAAGGAAGTGGTACTATTTTAGCCTGAATGACTTTTTGTGCATGCTTGAGCCGTGATGAAAATGTAGCCTCTTCATGAATGGAAATTGTGGGGTGTTGTGAACCCTAATGGAAGTTGGTTTCCTTTCAAGGATGATAATGAACTTGTATAATGTGATGTTGTGATCATGAATATGTTTCATATCTTTTGGAGTTATTACGTACCCATGTTTTCTAGAAATGAATTAGGGTTTGTATGTCAAACTTGGTTGATTCATCTTTATTTCACCCAATTGGCATTAAATTATCAAAAGAAACCCTAATCATGTAGTGCCCTATGCCATAGAACCATTCCAATGTCAAAACTTTCTAATGGTTAAACGAGTAGTCTAGAAGGGAAGCTCAGAGTTGCATACTATTGAGTATGTGCGGGTGTAGGGAGAGTATATCCTTGACATCCTGACCTCAAGGTTATGAAGGATGTCTATGGTCATACTTTGAATTTAGAGAATTTGAGGTTGTGTCTTAGATATTTGTATATGTGTGATGGAGTGGACTTTTGGAATCCTAAAATGTCTAATGACACAAGTGAAGTCATGCATGTTGAGTTTTTTTTAGATTCCCAAGTGTTTTAGTGAAGTTGGAGTGTTGATTGAGGTTGATATAATGATTAAGGTCCCTAAGTTCATGCCTTTTTAGGATATTTAATTAAATGAATATATAACTGAGTTTTGTCCCCAAATTTTAGGAGAATGTAGCTTGAGAGGTAATAGAACTATGGTCAAATTTGGTGGCAATCGGATATTCCTAGAAGAAGTTATGTAGGTTTGAATGTTGTAAAATAATGTGCATATTTAATGATTTATAGACCAAAGTAGGTGATTGATATGCTGTGTCACACACCCCTTGGTTTGGGCTGGGAATGCATGGCCTAGTTTTGGCCTTGGATCTTAGATCCAATGGATGCGGCTTTTGAGAAGGGAGGCCACTGATCAATGTAAGTAAGAGATGGTCCTAGACCCTTGGATGAAAGATCATGGATAGCCAGCTTCTCTCATACCTAGTGGTTAGAGAAGGTAGTGAAGAGGCTAGAAGACCACAACCATCCCATCATCCCATGTCGAGGAGGAAGGGGTTATGTGCAAGGTTGAGCGACCAGTTGGTTTCGTAAGGTTGAAAGATATTCTTTAACCCTTCTCTGGGTCTTTTGGCCTCCCGAGCACAATGAACAGATACCCCAAACTCAATGGTCTCTCCACCCCTTTTTCATAGTAGCTAGGCATAGGTATGGGTTGGAGATATGGGAAGCTTGGATGTAATCTTAGCAGAGTAAAAGAAAGGTTGATTTGAGTGGAGTTCAAGGCCATTGTACCGGTGAGATATCGTGGTGGTTTCCATGGTCGACGAGGTGGTCTTTGCCAGAGAAGAAGCTGGAGCTCGAGGTTCTTAGGATGGGCCTTCTCATTGACGTTGGAGGGTCTCACGGAGTTGAGGAAGGTGCTACAAGCTTTTTGTACCTTCAGACTGGTGCAAAGACGAGAAGAGGCTATTTGCCTCTTTTCCTCGCCACATTCAAGGACAAGCGACGACGCCCTATTTGAGTAGGAGTTGCACAACCACATCCAATTTCTAGACCTTTCTAACAACTCATGTTGTAATTATATGTTGAATGGTGGACATGTTTTGTATGATTTTATTATTGTTCATGTGCATGTGCTACTGATTGTTTCCTTCTGACTCCCTTAGTTTTCTTCCTCTTAGCCTAGTGTGGGGTGTTTAAATTAGGATTCTCGTTAAGGTGAGGTTTCAATTTGGACGTCACACATCAGATTAAGTTTTAGAAAAATCCGGGGACGTCACAGGTGGTATCAGAGCATGAACAATAGCAAAGCCTGACATTTTCTCATTATGAAACTCAAACTAAGAAAACCTTGAACTTAATAATCTTTAGTGTTAGATTAGTCATCTTTTAGAGATTAGATCTGACCTAGACACTTGGTTAGCACCTAGATGTCTGAGAACTAGGCCTAGACTGGTGCTTGTTTTATAACATGTTCTTATATGTCATTCTTTCCTTATAGTACAATGGTAAGGGACGTTGCACTATTTGGAAATGATGTACATCAAGGGAAGAGAAACCCTAGACATATGGCACTCGTTTTCTAGAGTATCTACACTAGTCTACACTTTGTTCTCACCCTTTTCACTATTTTTCATGGCAATGTACTCTCTACTATGTGTGGGACACTCATTTTGTGGATTTGGTTTTGGATTCCAATCAAATTGAACCTTGATAGTTTTCTCTAACACATGTTTTATCAGAGAAAAACTATATAATATTTTATTATATATATGTATTATAAAAATGTGTCCCCACACATGTACGAGTAGGAGGTAGTCATGCAACCTAAGTGAAAGTGAATGACATCAGTCTAGAAGAGAGAGTAGTTCTAGATTAGATGTCTAGAGCCTTGTTAGAACATATAATAGATGGAATAGATGAAATAAGTTGTGATGATATGATGTTGGTCTTGTATAGATGATATAAGTTGTTTTATGATGATAAATGTTGTCTTTAAGTATTAAAGTTCAGTTTTGAGGTTTTGATATAAGCTTGATGATGCAAGTACATAGGGTTTATGAGATAAGATAAGCTAAGCTAAGACAAGGTTGTGAGTCAGTATGAGCCTCAATCTCTTTTACAAAGGACGACCTCTAGTGTTGGGACCAATTATAGGGTTAACTCCAGAGAGAGTGAGACCCAGAGGGAGAAGGACAGAGAACCTAAACTCCAAATTTTAAGAATTTTGAGAATATGTGATATGATATGTCCCAAAATAGACTCCTAAGTGATTGAGTTGAGTTGCTTTATGCATGCCTTATATAGATTTCCTGAACCCTAGATGTCCTTGGGAGGACCAAACCCTAGAGTTGGAGAGAGGCTGGTTATATGTGCATATGTGAATAAGGAAATAAGAGAACCTATCATCTGGTTGAGGGAGAGAGAGTCCCAAGACCCTGGAGGAGGTAAAACTATGTTGGTTTCTGTGAAGCCTCATGCTCGGGATGGTGGTTCCTTCTAGGACTCTAGTGGTAGACATGTAAGAGAGAGATGATATATAGTATGTCGGGGTTAGAGATCTATGATGAGAATATCATATCCTGTTTTGGTTTGTGCTTATGTGGCTTAAGCTTGTAAGGCTATCTCTAGTGCCAATGAGGTATACTTGAGAACCCTAGACCTAGAGGGAAGATATAGTTTGTACATATGAGATACTCATAGAGTTGAGTTAGCTCAGTGAGACTGAGCATGGCATTACCCTCCCTTATGGGTTAGGAGCACCTCAATTGGACTATATAAAGTTTGATATATGTTTGAAAAGCCACTTGTATAAGTTTTATAGCACAAACCTGATACATAGATAAGAATGTGATCTAATCTCGAGATGTGATATATAAACATGATATGATTGAAACCTAGAGATGGGTTATAGATATCAATGCATAAATGGTTAACCATATACATGAATAATAATGATAATGTGATATTGTTGGCTAACCTTATGATGAAATCACTAATAAATGTTGCAATTTATTATGAGCAATGAAATAAGATCATATGAATGAAACATGCTATATGAGGTGTTAATCTTAGTGCTTAATAATGATGAAATATATAGTTTAACAGTTAGCACAACATAATGATTATGACACCTTGATATGATCTAGATGGATAAAGTGGGTTAACTATAGTTAACGCCCTTCGAAAAGGCATATGTTAATGTTGAACATTCTCTAATAATTAGCTCAATAAAATGTTGATGACACCTTGATATAATGGTCTAACTTTAGTAATTCCTTTAGAACATGGTAATATGATGTTGGACCCTAATGCATGGGTAAAGATAAGGATGCAACCCTAACATATGAGATATTTTATGACATAACCAGAGTTTCTAAGCCATTGTTTCATCTTTTATGAAGGGGTGGTTCACCCTAGATGCTTGAAAACCTCCTAGGAGTGGTACATGTATGTTAATGTTTATAGGGCTTTGTTTTTGGATATGTTGCACAGAGAGTGGTGCCCTACATGTGGAAGAAGACCTTTTAGTTTTTCCTTAAAGTAAGAAGATGGCTTAATTTGAGGATGAAAATTTCTTTTAAGTTGTATATGATATAAAAGACTTGTTTATGGCTTAATTTTGAGGACAAAATTTCTTTTAAGGTGTGTAGGATGTGATGGAGTGGACTTTTGGAATCCTAAAATGTCTAATGACACAAGTGAAGTCATGCATGTTGAGTTTTTTTTGAGAATTCCAAGTGTTTTAGTAAAGTTGGAGTGTTGATTGAGGTTGATATAATGATTAAGGTCCCTAAGTTCATGCCTTTTTAGGATACTTAATTAAATGAGTATATAGCTGAGTTTTGTCCCCAAATTTGAGGAGAATGTAGCTTGAGAAGTTGTAGAACTATGGTCAAAATTTGGTGGAAATTGGATATTTCTAGAAGAAGTTATGTAGGTTTCAGTGATGTAAAATAATGTGCATATTTAATGATTTATAGACCAAAGTTGGTGATCAATACGCTGTGTCACACACCCCTTGGTTTGGGCTGGGAATGCGTGGCCAAGTTTTGGCCTTGGATCCTAGATCCAGTGTCTATGACTTTTGAGAAGGGAGGCCACAGATCAGTGTAAGCAGGAGATGGTCCTAGACCCTTGGATGCAAGATCGAGGATAGCCAACTTTTCTCCTACCTTGCGGTTAGAGCAGGCAGTGAAGAAGTTAGAAGACCATGACCATCCCATCATCCCATGTCGAGGAGGAAGGGGCTACGTGCAAGGCTGAGCGACCAGTTGGTTTCATAAGGCTGAAAGATATTCTTTGACCCTTCTCGTGGGTCATTTGGTCTCCCGAGCACCACAAATGGCTATGCCAGATTCAATGGTCTCTCCACCCCTTTTTCATAGTAGCTAGGCATAGGTATGGGTTGGAGATATGGGAAACTTGGATGTAATCTTAGCAGAGTAAAAGAAAGGTTGAGTCTAGTGGAGTTCAAGGCCATTGTCCCAGTGAGATATCATGGTGGTTTCCATGGTTGACGATGTGGTCTTTGCCGGAGAAGAAGCTGGAGCTCGGGGTTCCTAGGATGGGCCTTCTCATCGAAGTTAGAGGGTCTCACAGAGTTGAGGAAGGTTCTACGAAGCTTTTTGCACCTTCAGACTGGTGCAAAGACTAGAATAGGCTATTTTCCTCTTTTCCCCACCACAGTCAAGGCCAGGCGGCAATGCCCTAGTTGAGTAGGAGCTACACAACCACATCCAAGAAACCAAGTAGCTGTGGTGGTGTGGTTTTGGTCGACAAAGTTGATGGAGGCCTTCAGATCTAACTAGGATCTCTCTGGTGTGGCTGCCTCCTCTTCAGAGCTTTCCCAGCCACGACGGTCAGTTTCGTAGAAGAACAGAGCCCCACTAGGGACTCGTGAGCAAGGAACGAACGAGAGAAGAGGGCGGACCAAGTCAGCCCTGAATTGGCCCGATCAAACCAGGAAAAACTAGCCAGCTCAGCGTGGGTAGGGGGAAGAGTGAGCCACGTTCAAAATAGGACACATGGCTGCCTTGGATTGGCCAGAAGAGGTAATTACCTCAGAAAACATTCAGATCTTGTATAATTCATAGTAAATAGCTCAATTATCAGAAAAATATGAATAAGGTATCAAAATTCTCAAAAAAATGAGTAGAACATAGTAGGGTGATAATACCAGGCTTTTGATGCTTAAAACACTATGATATCATGTAATATGATTTATACTTATTTCATGAGTAATAATATCAAATGATGATCTAAAATTATGAAAACGCATCAGTTGATATGAAGTATGATATAGAATTCAATAGATGTCAGATATGATCATGTTATGACATTTAATCTTGTATTTTGCTCCATATGGCTAATTAGGGCTTTTAATCCTAAATAAAATATAATAAATACATATGTGCTGAATAAATGATGGAATTTATGACATACCCTCATATTTGTAATTGGTAGCTAATATGTAAATATGAGATCAGTTTTATACATGAAATCCATGTTATATGAAGATGGCTCTTAATACATGGGTTGTAACCCTAATTGGATTAATGTATATTAACTAAGGTTAATATGTGCACAAAAAGGATATGGAACCTAATGTTTAGATAATGAACCATAATCTAGAAAATGACATCAGTATGATAATTCTAAGACATGAATGCAAGTAATGATACACATATCCTAATGAACTAAGTGAAACCCTAATGAATCATAACTAGGGTTGAGATGATGAGAACCTGATGATAATATGTAATCTTATCTTAATCAGGGTTGACCAAGGATATAGTTGACATCAGGAGTATATGGTTTAGGCTTATCTCTTGATCAAGGTATTCCATTACCTCTTACTTGGATTATTATACAATATGCTTGTGTTATATGTGTAGTGAAATACTTGGCATATGATATTGGATGAAATGATTGTTCTTGCATGATATGTTGCTTGATTTTTCATACTTATGGCTATGAACACATGAAACATAAAATATCTGATCCGTCATATGGTAGCACTAAACTCTTTGGTAGTACAATGCATTGAAGGGACATCAAAGCCCTTGGTGGCAGATGTAACATCAAAGCCCTTGGTGGCAGATGTATGAGTTATATGACACAGCCTAAAAACATCAAAGCCCTTGGTGGCAGATGTACGAGATATATGATGGAAATGTGCTTAAAATATATGTGTTCTCTTTTGTTAATGAACATCTTTGTGCAAGAATATGCTTTTTCTTATATTTTTTTATTACTGCCAAGTATTAGTTTTATCTTATTGCCAAGATATGATGAAATGTATATAAAAGACACGTAGGCATACTCAGTACAATATTCATTAATATTGTGCTGACGTGCACCACATGTAATCTTTTTTTTAGGTCGTGGTTATGTTCTTAAAGACCAGGATAGTTGAGAGTTGTGTGGCGAGCTGATGTACAGGTGGACCTGTTGTCTTGAGATCATGTTGTTTAGTGGTAGTACATGTATATGTTAAAGTTTGCTATTCAATATGTAATATCAAATGTTGTAACAATTCATGTTGTAATTATATCTTGAATGGTGAACATGTGTTGTATGGTTTTATTATTGTTCATGTGCATGTGCTACTAATTTTTTCCTTCTGACTCCCTTGATTTTCTTCTTCTTAGCCTAGTGTGGGGTGTTTAAATTGGGATTCTCATTGAGGTGAGGTTTCAATTTGGACGTCACACATCAGATTTAGTTTTAGAAAAATTTGGGGACGTCACAATATGTGATGTGATTGAGGACAATGACGGTTGTGCCTTGGATGATAGGGTTTTGTATACCCTAGTTTTCTAGTGTCGTGGCCTGTACATGGGGAAGATTAGGTTGTTAGCATCTTGACTATATGTTGTTGTAGGCAACTTTACTGATATGTCATTGTATTGACTCATACTGATCGAGGGAAGAGATCTTAGGATTTTGACTCTCCTAGATCTTATACAGAATAGAATAGTGCTTCACAGTGGTTAGTTGGATGTTTGGGTGGTACGAATCAAGTACCCCATGGCTTAATAAAAGATGTAATTCAGTAGTGTTTCATATCTAATTGGGGTTATACAACGACTCACATTGGATGATAACCCTTGATTGCTTCTTTCATATATAGATGATGTATAATGCAATAAGAGAAAGTATCCATGCTTATGCTATTAATCATGCTCACATTGTTAGATATGCTCATGCTGTTAGATATGCT
This sequence comes from Alisma plantago-aquatica, assembly GCA_963693085.1. Classification (NCBI taxonomy): domain Eukaryota; kingdom Viridiplantae; phylum Streptophyta; class Magnoliopsida; order Alismatales; family Alismataceae; genus Alisma; species Alisma plantago-aquatica. Next base: position 928,297,718 of record OY856411.1, on the reverse strand, counting down.
CATGTTGTTAGATATGATTATGCTGCTAGTCATATTTATTCCTTTTGCTATGCCTATGATGTTATCTATATCTAATTCCTTGTGAATAATGTTAACTTATCAATCCTATAAATAGGACTCTGATCAGAACTTCTCTTAATGAACTTTTTATATATGGAATTTACACCCTATTATATCACTTTCTATATTTGTTTAATTCTATAATCTGTTGTGAGCAACAAATGTTGTTGAGAGTTTATCTCTCGCTGGGATGTGGGTCTCACCTCGTGGGTCACCACATCTTTTTGGGTGGTCGTCAAAAGTGGCAGACCTGTGGAAGTGAGGAGGAGATGTTATTTTTTTATGGTTCATATTAGAAGATTTGTTTAGATGTCAAGGGTGTCCTGGAGTCGTCCATGTACTCTTAGGTGTGTGTGGGAAAGTTTGTATATGATGTTTCAATTGACTTGACCTTTTGGTAGATTTGTGATGTGTACATGATGTATATGTGGATAACTCTTGCTATATATATGTTATGGCTGAGGCCATGGAGAAATTTCAAAAGATTCTTGGCATAATATTTGAATTTATGCAAGATGTTGGGCCATTATATAAATGTTCATGGACATGTTTGTGAAGTTTTAATTAGTTTCAATTTCCCCCTTTTTAGGGATGTGATTAATTAGCGATTGATGGTGTTTTCATTTTGAGTAATCTCATTTGGCATGGAAGTGTGCCACGGGTCGGGTCTTCCCTTGATGGATTCTTCTACACTCAACAGTTGACCCATGCTAAGACGAGATACCAATTGACAGAGTTCCTGCTCCATTGGTCAATGGAGTCTCTACACCGATCACCGAATGAGTCCTCTTGTATTCTCTACACCACAACTTATAAATAGTGGACCCATGCCTCCATTGAAGGAATTTCTTATCCTCCATGATGCTGCAAGGATTCCATACTTAGGCCAACACGAGAAGAAGATCACCATCAACCCTCTATTGTTGACACCTCTGTGGTCCTCTGTTGCATCATACATCCACATACTGCCTCTTATTTACTGGTTTAGAGTTCAAGGAGAGGAGAATCAAGGAAAAGGGAGTACACAACATCTATCTTCAGTGTTATCTTCTTCCTCTGATTAGAAATAGCCATTCCATCATGTTGAAGGAATATTGTTTCTCACACTTATCAACATATCCATTATGATTGAAGATGATGACTAACTCTCCGTTCCCTATTTCATGTTCTGATCTCATCATGAAGAGTGAGTAGTTTTTTCCGTTGGGGTGCGGGACTAGACCTTCCACCCATACTTACATGTCTACTTTTGATTTTCTATGGCTTGTATATAACTCTTTTAATTCAATGTTAATCATTCAATTTCATGTTTAGTGGCTTGATCTCTCACTTTGCATTATCTATTATAATCACAAGTTGCAAGAAATTTCATGCTTAGGTTTTGAATATCAATTAACTTGTTTGATACTTGGATGAGAACTTTAGAAGGGATGTCTTAAAAGTAGTAGATACATCATCTGTGAGTAACGAGACATTGTACTCCAAGGTGGAATGGCATGAAAATGCAATGGATAGTGGCCAAAACCCAAGAAGTTAGGATTTTGGGGTGGAAGATTATGAAATGGCAATGGAGTGAGGTAGGTAGGTCATAGGGAGGTGAAATGAATGCCCAAGGGAGACAACCACTTTCTCCCAACCATCACTAATGTTTATATAGTGGCTCAGGAAGCATAGGGATAAGTGGGGGCATTTAGGAAAAAGACAATAGGAAAGCAATATAATTCTAATGACAACATGGCCATTTTGAGAAGAGCAGCATGGAGAGTATGGGGTGATTGTCCATGTTGAGGAGGAACAACTACTATGGAGGTGTGAAAATGACTAGAAAAAAATGGATTCTAAGAGAGTGGTGCACAACCATGTCGGACAACATAGCCATGGTGGTGGCTTGGTAGAATGGTTGTGCTGAATGTGGTATAGGGGTTAAGTTCACGCCATTCTCTTTGGTATGAGCATTTAAGTCTCCTAGAAGAATGATCATGCTGGTGTCTTCTTGGCACGGTCATGCTGGCCAACATGGTCATGCTATTGAGCTGGCTAGAGCTACTTCTGTAGGAAAATATGTCATTAGATATGACAACAGAATAAATTTTTTTACTGCAATATTCCCCTTAAACAGTAGATTGCATCAACAATTATGTAATGGGAAAGAGGGTTGGAAGGTTTATACCTCGTCCTGGAGCAAGTCCAATGACTATCTCTTACTGTAGTGAGCTCCCTTCTTCAAGTTGCCCCTTGATGACATTAGCAGTGGCCTCCAGGTTGATCACCATGGATGGAGGTTGTATGCATCCTTCTAGCATGTGGCAACAACCTCCTCACCTCTATAGTAGTTCACATGGACCACTATGAACTCTTGTTGTTCTAGATGAATGAACAATAAGGAGTTATCCCTTCTAGTCTACATGGTAGTCTCCTTTGTTGTTCCCCCCTTTGATGGGTAGAACTTACTCAGGTTCTCACATTACCACAACTATGAGAAGACAACAATTGTCAGAGATTTATTGTTGTGCCTCTAAAAAGCCTCGACTACCCCTCTATTTGTAGGAGGGTTAGGGTCAATAGTTCTAGTCTGAGAAAGAGTTGAAGGGATGAAATTTCATGAATTTTTTGGAATTGTGAATTTTGAACTGATGGGTTCACTGCTGAACCGGTCAATTCACATGTAAGCCAATCAGTTAAACTCTTGAACCAGTCATTTCATAATGTTTCCTATTCAAAATTGTATTGGAAATTAATATTTGACTAATGCACAAAATGACGTATGCATCAATACTTGATCTAATCATATTGATCAACCAAACAGTCGGTTCACAACCTAAACTGGTCGGTTCACATATCTAAGCTGATTGATTCACTTGCTGAACTAGCTATTTCTGAGTTCTAATTACCAGTGTTGGTTCAAATCGACATGACACTTGAATTGATTAGTTCAACACTTAAACTGATCAATTCATAGTCCATTCAATCAATTTCCAATCATTGTTGTTTAAATTGAATACTGAATACTTTAGTAATCAAGTTAAACATTGTTCATGAATAAACTCCTATTCCAAGTGTATCCTATGTGTGTTACCCTATAGGTTCCAAGTTACATTGGCGGTGAATGTCTATAACTAATTTATGACATCACAAGCAATGAATGGTACTCTAGCAAGACATAATTGCTTCCCATGTAATCAAAAAGTTGAAGAACAACTTCAACCTACAATATGGAATGTGTTGTAGTGATCATATAACACCTTTATCACTGATATCCACATTGAACTTAAGGCATGGAATCATGGTCCTCTTCAATGTTCAATCCATGTTCCTTAAACTAGAGCAGACTGTCTGAGATATATGTAAACTCAATATCACATATTGACTCACACGAGGATGGCCATGCATTTCTCAATCTCACTTATCAAGTGGCCATGATATCATACCCCTGTAGGAGGGACAAATCCCATCTAAAAATCACTCACAATCATCCCCATGTGTCATAATGCATCTGAGCATCACCTTTATGGAAACCGTTATTCAAAGTCAAGGTGGAGGATGTCCAAGTACATCAAATGACATGTGATAAGTTTAGTGATTTCAGGTCTAAGATCAACAATCACCACCATCACCGCCATCACCATGAGAGATGATTTTGACTGTCAATCATGGTTTCCATGCATCACTCTCAAGGTGGTTCTATCTGATACACTATTCTCTAACAAGTATCTATGTGTTTGGTTTGATATCACATATCCTGACTAATGTGATTATGACATAAACCAACACACACTCTAGTCATATGTGTTATTGTTGTCTATCAACCTTCCATAGTAATCAACTGATTAGGGACATAACAAGAATGTATATACTCTTAACATTCACATAATATGATTGTTCAGGTCCTCAACCTGAAGACATACATCATTGAGTAATATCATTTTATAGTCGTTTATTATGTTACATCATTATCTCATAACTGAATAATGTAGAATAAATTGGAAGATTGCATTTATTGGTAATCAAACTATTTTTGAGATATACCATTATAATCATCATACGATTGGATCTCTACCATACATACCAAAAGACTCCCACATGAACATTGAGCCAATCACCCATGAACTTAATCCCAAGTGATCTAGCATGACCTTTATGCTTATGATGTGAAAGTTCTTTCATTAAGGGGTTAGCCACATTGCTTTCAGTTGGTACTCTACAAATATTCACATCTCCTCATTGTATGATCTCTCATATGATATGAAACTGCCATTGTATGTGATTAAAACACTCACGCAATCTGGGTTTCTTAGCTTGTGCAATAGCTCCATTATTGTTAGAATATATCTCAATTGCACGTCGTTTCTTGGAACCACCCCAAGTTCAGAAATGAACTTCTTGATCCAAACATCCTCCTTTACTACATTGGATGCAGAAATATACTCAGACTCAGTTGTGAATCAACAACTATCTCTTGCTTGGAACTATTCCAGCTTACAACTCTATTGTTTAGGAAAAACACAAATCCAGATTGCGATCTATAGTCATCTTTGTCAGTTTGGAAGCTTGCATCAGTGTAACCCTTTACCACCAACTCTTCCTCACCACCATAGGAAAGGAATTGATCCTTAAATCTTCCCAAGTAGTTTAGGATGTTCTTAAAAGTAGTATAGTGACATTCACTAAGATTTGACTGATACCTGCTAGTCATACTCAAGGCACATGAGACTTCAGGGAGAGTACATAACATTACATACATGATAGATCCAATTGTAGATGCAATATGAAATCTTACTCTTGTGCTCCCATTCTTCACAATAACTGGGACATTGAGCTCTAGAGTACTAAACCATGATAAAATGGGTAACTTTCATCTCTTTGAGTTCTTTGTGCTGAACCTTTTCAACATTTTGTCAATGCATGTGCTCTGGCTTTAGACAAGAAGCCTTCTAGATCTATCTCTATAGATCTTGATTCTTAGCATATTGGATGCTTCGCCTAAGTCTTTCATAGAAAATGTATTTCCTAGCCAGGTGTTTATCATTTGTAAAGTAGGGATGTTGTTCCTCATCAGTAGTATTTCATCAACTGTGATGCTCGACGTGCCACAAAATGAAATTACTCAAAACAAATGCGGAATTAACACTAATCAAATACTAGAAAATGCAAGAAAATAAAACCGTTTGAACATAAGCACAAAAATTGGATCATATCACATCAGAGTCCACAAAAGCCACACACACACACACACACACACACACACACACACACACACACACACACATATATATATATATATATATATATATATATATATATATATATATATATATATATATATATATATATATATATATATATATATATATATATATATATATAACACCCACCAAAAGATTATTACATAACATCATTCACTGGCTCTCTAGACACATCCTGTTACATATGGTAACCTATCACATATACATACATGCCATATCTATACAACAAAGGCATATAGCCAAAACGTCGTCTCGATATACAACAACTAAAAACTCCCCCAAGGACCTGAGAGTATAGGGACAACACATAAGACTCTACTACAAAACACAAGTAACTTATCCAACCTTTACTCATCTACTGATCCTCTTACTGCTTAGTCTCAACAACACGATCTCTACCTCTTCGTGCTCGACCACCTAAAAGATGTGGAAACCCATGGGGTGATACCAAACGTCCCAGAAAGAGATATAACTCTCCGCCAATGTCTATTAAAAGCACATGTAGATTATACAAAGTAGATTAAACATTTTAAATAGATTTAGCTCAATGAAATTATTGGATAGATAACACAGATTAAGAAGATAAGACAATTACCAATGAGCAGTAGATCGATTATTATTCTAAGAAGGAATGTGAAGAATATGTATAATAGTTGATTTCTCTTACCGTATTATAATTCAAGAAATCAATACAAAGATAAGGCAAAGGGGGTCATCCAATGTTATTCGTATTTGACCCTAAGTAAACATACTACACAGCTGTGTTATGTATTTTATTTTCCATGAGGATTTGATTCGTACCACTCAAATCCAGCCAACGAATGTGAAGTCGAAATTGGTGCCATACAAGGTCAATGGAAGAGCCAAAATCCAAGTGTTCTCCAATAACTCTTGGTCAGTACAAGAGAAACACTGTAGAGACATATTAGTCAATTGCAAACAATGACATATAGTCAAGATAAATGATTGGCTCACGCATGGCCATCCATATAGTAACACCCAGCCTGCCTTGGTACATGCCACATCGCTAGAAGAATAGGATCACACATGGCCATTATTAAAAAGAGGCATTGAATGTAGTCAAACTGCCACCTATCACATATCACAAAGAGAACAATTCACACATGGCCATCTCACACCACCTGTAATTTTGGATGCAAGAAGATACTTGACTTGCACCCCTATATATTCAAAAATATACGCTCTGAGTTTCCCATAGGAATGACTCATTTCACCATCCAGTAATAAAACTGACACTGGAATGGATCTATGGCACAACCCCCCTACATGGTTAGGGTTTCACTAGATTAATTAAGCCAATCAGGTGTCTTTTAGCATCAATCAAGTTACAATGTACAAACCCAAAACAAACTCTACAAGGATAAGGGAAATGGTACAACTCCAGAAGATATAAAATGTGTAAGGTGTGAATTTGTCACATCATCATCACATGACACTTGTAGAACTTCCATTCTCAAGGCAATCACCAATGTCACACATCCATACAAGGCTATCACCAATGTCACATCACTGTGGGGTTCAACCCCTCAATCACATCATTAGAGGATATCACCTCACAATAGGCATTAAGCCTTCACCAGGTCATAGGACCCATCACATTAATATGATCTCATCATGTATCATCAAGGCTCATATCCATCACCCGATGTTATATTATCATCACCATATCATACACAAGCTATGATATTCATCACCTACATGGTTAGAACTACACAAGTAGGAGAGAGAAAAAGTAATCACATGTCATTCATCCAATGAACACAACAAGTATAACATACCCTAGGATTAGAGTTAGGACTCACTTGCATATGTGATTAGGGTTTTACATTCCAATATTATCAACAAACCCTAGGTATATCACCTTCCCACATCCTTGGGACATGTGGGTCATCCACTACTTGCATCACTTTCTTCACCACATCATGGAACAACATGCCCAAGCAACACCATCAACTTAAGAGGGTAAGAGATAAATGAATGTGGTGATTGATGATCATGCATCATGTTGGTCGAAGGTCATAGCTAGGACCAGTGACCAAGACCACTAAACAAAGCACAACCATGACACATCAGGGGTTGAAGGGATTTAAGGTCAAAGACACATCATCTACCAAGCGCAACACCAAAGGCAATGACCAAAACTAGTGACCCAAGCCATTAACACATCGAGCGATTGCAGAGAAACCCTAGGTCGAATAGGAATCACCAAAACTCATGAGACCAAAGGGAATGAATTCACATTGGTCGAAGGAAACCAAGCGGTCAAAGAGAACATCCATGTCAATAATTATAAGAAGACCAACCATTCTGTGCGACCAAAAAGGATCCATGGTCTATACGACCAAAACCAAAGGGGCCACTTCATTCTGCCAAACTCAAACCAAACCTTCACAACAGGATACACCACATGAAGGACATTTTTGAGAGAGAAATACACCATCAAAATAGATATTAACATCTTGAAAATAGAACTCTTGATAAAGAGAACTCATTAGGGCAAAGATCACATTCAAAACACTAAAACCAAGCATTCCTTGTAACCAACATCATAACCATGATATTGTAAACGAAATTTCAAGATCCAACTCATGAAAATAGAACCAAAACTCATATCATTCAAGGAATCCGAACAAAAACTTAAGATCAACAAAAACGAAGATTTAGATGCATGCAAAACCACCATCATTACCTTTCATTAAAGTTCATCCATATGAATTAGGGTTTAGATAAAGAAGTAAGTGCATGCAACATCAATATAGAAACTTAACCCTATTCTAGAGGACATTATCAACAACAAGATATTACATTTTAGAATGAGTTGCATGTAGGATTAAAGTGCTATAGTAGAGAGGTAAGAGAGTTATACAACCCCCCTTAGATGATGGTTTTACCACCTCCAAGAAAAGCTCCAAAAGCAAGAAGGAAATCCTAGCCTTGATATCCTCCACGACCAAGATATTAACTACCTCAAAATGGAAGAGAAAGACCTATGTTAAAGGGTAAGAAAGAGAACCAAAACCTCAAGGCCCAAAGGAACAAGAAAGGGAGAAGATCTTCATCTCACTCAGGTACTACCATGGAGAACCATGAATTCGACCTCTATGGAGAGAAGTCTCTCAAAACACCACCATGGAAAACCATAGATTCGACAAAGAGAAGAAAAGGAGAAGAAGGAGATAGGGTTTTACAAAGAAAATGAAATCAAGAGATGGAATCACATACCAAAGATCAAGGAACCACCAAAGATCACCAAGGAAGAGATTCTCCAAGCTTGGATCACCACATGCAAAAGATTCTCGACCACCAAGCACCAAAGATGAGCTTCTCCTCACCACCAAGCACACTACGACTAAGAAAAAGATGGAAGAGATAAGGAGGAAGGCTAAAAGAGATGCTTGCATGTCTAGGAGAGGTTTTATATACTTAATAGGATGAGAGAGGTGAAAGGGGGTTATGCATCAAGATATTGGGGTTACTCGTGACACTTGTCCACCAAGGAACAAACATGCACCCACTAAAACCATGCATGCAAGATTGATCATGAAAAACTAGGTAAACCAGTGACCTCACTTGGTCATGGATGACCATTGGTCGCAGAGGACCATGGCCAAAAAGGCACATGGTCGTAGAGAAACCAAGTGACCAACTTTAAGCGACCAACACATACCAAGCGACCAAACTCTAGGTCAACTGCCCCAAGAGAAGACTCCACACCTCTGTGACCACATGGACCTCTAAGAATCAACCAAAACTCATGCAACCATATTGAAAACACCAAGGGACAACAAGGATGGTCATTGAAAGATCGAAAACCCAACGGTGAACACAAGGGTCAACACAAATCTAGGGCATCAAAGCAACCCTATATCTCACACTTAGCATATGACCACTTCTCTCCTCAATAACCAAAGTAGTGCACCAAGGCACTATCCTCTCTCTCATGATGCCAAGGTATCAAAGGTACACTATACATGTGACAAATTGTAAGATAACCCCTCAACATGGGTAAATTACAACCATGTCCAAAACAAACACATATATAGCAAAACTAGCTACAACATTATTCAAATTGGACCAAATTGAAAACATAACCATGTCACTATTATTAAGGAATCTCAAAAGATTAGATTGATATTTAAGCATCTTATTAAGAAAAGGAAGCATAGTCAAGAATTGAGATAGGCCAGGGGTCTTACATCCACATATAATATGAGGAATACAATCATGCTCCCACTAACCTTCTTGTAAACACACGATTTATCTTCATTTTGACTAAACTCAAAATGTTTGAGTATTTCATCAAATTGAAGATTCCAGCTCCAAGATGCCTGCCTCACTCCATAGATTGACTTTTGTATCTTACAAACTTTATATGCATCCTTTGGATTTATAAAACCCTCAGGTTTTGTTATGTACACACCCTCAAGAAGACTCCATTAAGTAATGTAGTTATAACATCCATCTACCAAATCTCATAGTCATGATAAACTGCAATGGCAAGCATGATTATAATGGACTTAACCACGACTACCGGAGAAAATGTTTCATCATAGTCAACACCTTGAACTTGTTTGAAACCCTTTGCAAACAATCATCCTTTGTAAGTTTGTACATTACCATCCATTTTAGTCTTCTTCTTGAAGACCGACTTGCACCCTATGGGTTTTACTCCTTTAGGTGGATCCACCAAGGTCCATACATTGTTGGTGTTAATGGATTTTTTCTTAGATCTCATGGCCTCAAGCCATTTCTCATACTTTGGACCCTTAATAGCTTCTAGGTAGGTTGTTAACTCATCATCAGTGATCGAATCACCACCTTCTTGAGTCATAAGATAAATTTTTTTATCTAGCTCAAGGTGTGCCCCACTAGATCTATGAGGTTCCAGTGTTACATGATGAATTTGAGATTCCACAATGGTTTGTGGCTCCCTATGTTGCTCTTGTACCTCTATAGGTTCTATGCTTTCTTGTTGGTCTTAGACCTCTTTGAGTTCTACTTTGCTCCTGTTGATTCCTTTGAAAATGAATTCCTTTCTAGGAATACAACATCCCTGGCAATAAACACTTTGTTGTCAAATCAAGTATAAAATCAATGTCCTTTGGGTTTTTGTAGGATATTCAACAAAATAACATTTATCTGAATTAGGTCCAAGCTTTTCGGGAAACTTCTTTCTCATATAAGGTTCATATCCCCAAATCTTCGTAAAAGACACATTGGGATGCTTCCCATACCATATCTCATATGGTGTCTTCTGAACCGATTTAGATGGTACATAGTTTAGTGGAAACACAATGATTTCAAGAGCATAGCCACAGAAAGAAGTTGGAAGATCAACAAAACTCATCATTGATCGCACCATATCTAGAAATGTGGGATTCCTTCTTTCTAATACACCATTATGTTGTGGTGTTCCAGGTGGAGTCCATTATGATACAATACCATAGTCTCACAGAAGGTCCTCAAACTATTGGCTTAAGTATTATCTACCTCGATCAGAACAAAGTTCCTTAATAATTTTAGCAAGTTGGTTATGTACTTTATTCAATAAGTCCTTGGAACTTTTCAAGAGTTTCTAACTTATGTTTCATTAGGTAACATAACCATACCTACTAAAGTCATCATTAAAGGTAATGAAGTATTGATAACCACCTCTGCCATTTGTTCTAATAGGCCCACATACATTAGTATGTATGAGTCCTAATAGATCACTAGCCCTTTCACTATTTCCAGTGAAGGGTGTCTTTGTCATCTAGCCCAACAAATATGACTCACATGTTAATCTAGATAACCATCTTTATGGAGTCTAGATATTCTATTCTAATTGATGTTACCTAGATGAAAATGCCAAATATATGTTTTGTTTGAGTTATCGAGTTTTAATTTTTTGGTATTAACGTTATAAACATTTGCCTTTAGATCCAACAAATAAAGACCATAAGACATTGGGGCACTACCATAAAAGATCTCATCTTTTAAAATATAATATTTACCACTCTTTATATGAAATTCATATCCATCCTTATCCATACAAGATACATAAGTAATATTTCTATTAATGGTAGGTACAAAATAGCAATTCTTTAGCTCATTTACAAGCCCGATGAGCAGGGATAAATTATAGGTTCCAACTGTAGTAGCAACAACTCTTGCTCCATTTGCAACTTGTAGTTCGGCCTCACCCTTTCTTAAAGGCTTACTTCTTCTAAGATCTTGTATATTCAAACATTTGTGAGATCCACATCTGGTATCTAATACCCAAGATGAAGAAGCAGGCAAATTTATCTCAATAACATATATACCTGAAGTGGACATCTCTATCCCCTCATTCTCCCTCACCTCCTCCAAGTAGAGAGGCAATTCCTCTTCCAATGTCCATGTTGGTGACAGTGGTGACAATTGCCTCCTTTGTTCACCCCTCCATTTGCTTTAAGTGAAAAAGACTTAGGCTTGTGGCTATCTTTAGAAATCTTCATAGATTTTCATTTTCCCTTTGACTTCCCTTTTCTATTTATCATCATCATAGACTTGAGGTTGTCATTCTTCATCTACACTTCATATTCTCTCAACATGACAAGTAAATCTAACAACAGCTTATCAAAATCATTCAAGTTATACTTCATGAAAAGTTGACTGTATGACTCTAATCACATAAGTGGCCAACTCTTGACCGAAGGGAAATCCTAGAAACATAGTAAATTGATATGGCTCTGATACCAATATAGAGAAATATGGCATCAGATACAACAACAGAAACAAATTGTTTATTGCCAATTCCCCTTTGAAAATAGATCACGTCAACAACTATGTAATGTAAAAGAGGTTTGCAAGGTTTATACATAGTCTTGGAGTAAGTCCAGAAATTATCCCTTGCTACAGTGTGCTCCTTCCTCAAGTTGAACTTAGACAATATCATCAACGACTTCCTAATTCTCACCATGTACGATGGTTGTCTGCATCCTCCTAGCGGGTGGCAACAACCTCCTCACCTCTGTAGTAGTCCACGTGGACCACCAGGAACTCTTTTCATTATTGATGAATGAACAAAAAGGATTTGTCCCTTCTAATCAACGCGCTAGCATTGAAGTTCTCTCCCAATTGCCTCTCCCTTGTTATTCATTTCTTTGATGGGTAGAACTTGCTCGGATTCTCATGTTACCACAACTATGAGAAGACAATAATTGTCAGATCTTATTGTTGTGTCTGTATAAAACCTTGACTAGATCTCTATTTATAAGAGGGTCACAATTAGGAGTTCTAGTCTAAGCGGAGTTGAAGGAACATAATTTCATGAATTCTTTGGAACCCATAAATGTTGAACTAGTCAGTTTACTACTAAATCGGTCATTTCACATGTGTGTCGATCAATTCAACTCTTGAACCAATCATTTCACAATGTTTCCTATTCGCAATAGGATTGGTGGTTAATATTCAATTAGAATGCACAACATGATGTCAACAACCAATACTTGATCTAATCGTATTGATCAACCAAATGGTCAGTTCACATATCTGAGCTGATCAGTTCACTTGTAGAACCCATCATTTCAGAGTTCTGATTGCCAATGTTAGTTCAAATTGACTTAATACTTGAATCGATCAGTTAACACTTGAACTGGTCGATTCACAGTCCAGTCAGTCAATCTCCAACCATTGTTGTTTAAATTGAATACCTAACACTTTAGCAATCAAGTTAAACAACATTTATGAATAAACTCCTTGTCCAAGTGTATCCTGTGTCTGTGACCCTAAAGGTTCCAAGTTAAGTTGGCAGTGAATGTCCATAACTTATTTGTGACATCACAAGCAATGAGTGGTATCTAGCAAGACATCATTTCTACCGAAGTAATTAGAAAGTTGGAGAACAACTTCAACCTACAATCTGGGATTGGTGTTGTAATGATCATATAGTTCCTTTGTCACTGACATCCAGATTGAACTCAAGGCATGGAATCATCATCCTCTTCAACGTCCAATCCATGTTCCATGAACTAGAGTAGACTATATGAGATATATGTAAGCTCAATATCACAAATTTACTCATACAAGCATGGCTATGCATTTCTCAGTCTCTCTTATCAAGTGGACATGATACCAAACTCCTGTAGGAGGGACAAATCCCATCAACATCACTCACAATCATCCCCATGTGTCACAATGCACCTGAAAATTACCTTTATGGCAACCCTTTTTCAAGGTCATGGTAGATGATGTCAAAGTACATCGAATAACATGTGATGAGTGCATTGATTTTAGGTATAAGAACCACAATCACCACGATCACTATGAAGATGATTTTGACTACCAATCATGTTTTTCATTCATCACTCTCAAGGTGGGTCAGTCTGATACACTATTTTCTAACAAGTCTTTATGTGTTTGGTTTGATATCACATATCATGACTAATGAGATTCTATCATCAACCAACACACACTCTTGTCTTATGTGTTATTGTTGTCTATTAGTCTTCCAAAATAACAACTGACTAGGGAAATAACAAGAATGTATATACTCTTGACATCTGTCTGATTTCATTATTTAGGTCCTCAACTTGAAGACACATGTCATCGAGTAATATTATTCTATAGACATTTATTATGTTAGATCATTATCCCATAACTGAATAAAATAGAATAAATTTGAAGATTACCTTTATTATTAATCAAATCATTTAGAAGATATGCCATTACAATCATCATATGATTGGCTCTCTGGGTACCAACAACTTCAATACTAAACTTCTACTTTGATTTTGCATGTTGTGGCATGGCCATACTATTGTACCACATCCGTGTGAGGGTCTCATTGTCCAGTTTGATTTGGAATTTCACTATCTTTGATGTTGTTTTCCCTAGCTTGATTCTTGACTAGTTGGGGTAGGTTGGGGAAAATTTTGGCCTCATTTTGGCTCTTCCTAGGGTGAAGAAACCCCATGATCCTCATTCTTCTATCTCATCCATTCAAAATAGGGTCAAAGTACATGAAAAACATGCGAAGAACATCTAAAAGTACATTTGATTGTAGAACCATTTGTTGGGGGAATAACATACTAACATGTCTTGATATGATGAAATATAGGACAATATGAATCCCTAAATTAGGGATGCATCACCTCTGCTGACTTACATACTTGTCCTCAAATATTCTCAAACTAGCCTCATTTTCAATTCATCAAAGAGAGGCATGGAAGAATGGAATGATTATAATGTTAGTTGTATACATTGAGTTCAAATTGGGATTGGGAAATCAATAAAGCAATCCATTACTTACTATTCATTTTTGTGTTTTTGATTTTATTCATGCATAGAGCATAGGAACTTCAAATATGGGACATGACTCACACATGTATGCCATTCCACTTTGACACTGCTCTAGGGAATCCGTAGCATGCATATCATACCTCAAGGTGGTTAGGAGTTGCTATTTCACTTGCTAGGACTCAATCATAAACTTCATTCGACCTCATATGACCCACTTGGATTCTATAGGGGTAGGTGGGTAGGGTTGATTTTCCTAACCCACATAAGCATAATAAGAGAAGAAATGGCCGTGGAAAGGATCTGGGGTGATATTATAAATAGGATCCATCTTTTCTTTTTCTTTTCTTGTGATAAACTTAGAGACATCTCTTATTTATTTTAATTCCTTTTTCTTTGCCCCATGTGAAAGGAGAGCATATGATTGTTAGAAGAAGAAAGGGGTACAAATATGGACAACCCAAATTTTGGAGGGTTGCCAAGACTAATATGTGAACTTTGGCATCCTTTCATGAGACGGAGAGGTAAGAAAATGGTAGAAATATTATAAGGTAAAAGAGGCGTCATACTGTGCAAAATTCATGTATGATTTAATTCCATCAAGCTAATTCAAGAAAAATTCACCAAAATAGACAAACCTTGCATAAAATCACAATTTTGGTATATAACACTCTTTCCACATGGAATGAGTAATTCCAAGCATTCAAGCTTGCAAAAATCACAATTTCATTGGAATAATCAATTTCCTATAAGAGGGGTGGAGCACATACAAAATTCCAACATGTAACTCATTTAGCCAAAAATCATCTTTAATGGGCTGCATCTCTAGATTTTAATCATTCAAATTTCAATAAGTAGAGATTAGGTTGAAACACTCCATTTGGAAATTAGATTCAAATTTGGTATATATTGGCTTAAATGGTGATATATTACCCTAAAATCAAATCCAAACCTACACAGGGGACAGTAAATATCAAACAAGAAAATCCTAGATAAAACACACAAGAAATTAACAAATACAACATGTAATGTAATGCAATGTAATGAAAATGCGTGGAATGAAAAGAAAAGAAACATTTTGAAAAGGAACAAAAAAATGAAAGAAAGTATACTAGATGAATGCATGTATGCAAAGACATGAAATCCTAAGCTAGATAGCATGTGTTGCAAACAAACATCACAAAATCATGGTGAAACTGGTGAAACAGGAGTCATAAAGATGAGAGTGAGATAAGGATGTGTACCTCCCTACCACCCCAAACTTTTTAATCATGTTTTCCTCAACATAAAACAAAAATTTGGGTATGATAGGGTGATCACACTACAATTATGGATCCTGTAGTGTCCCTCATGTAGTAGAGGATGATGGTTGTAGTTTCCTAATAGTATGCATGTGGGGGTAGGTATGTCTCATGGTATCAAGATAGAGCTCCTAAAAATCCTCCTGCATTAGGGGTTACTCTGTGCATGTGCACACTAGTAGCAATGCATGCCATTTATCTAGCTATGCATTTATTGCTGGTCCAACCACATGTACTTCTATGTCTATTGGATTCTGTCTAAATGTGCCTATATTGTAGACATGTCGACATTTTTTGGAGGTGGATGTGCTTCATCATCAACTTGTCCTTCTCTAGTACATTATGGCTACTGTAAAGCATGCCCCTTCTCTAAGACATTTTTCTCTCCTTGTCCCTCACGTAGATTTATGGGTGGTTCCCTGAAGCCCTCTCTGGGTTGATCCTCCTCCCAATGTGCTAGAACTCATCTAAAATCTTCTATTGGCCCTAACTCAGTAATCAAAGCACTATTGTGGTAGGGAATCTCTATGGTGATCCAGGATACCCAGGGTTCATGTTGTAGCTAATCCTATCACTGCATAAAGAGACCATATAACTGTGCAAGATAGTTCAAATTAACATATTTGGTCCCTTCTGCCTTTATAAGGCCCTCTAGATTACAACCTAGGGATAGCATAATGGTAGTAACTAACCACCATTATGAAGGGATTTTTACTCTTGGAGGGGATTGTTCTCAAATGGTCAATCATCATTGATCATAGATTGACATGTTTCTCATTTGTCATCATGGTTATTACAAACAAATCTTATTGAGAAAAATAGCCCTGATTATCATACCAAAAAAAAATAGTGTTAGATAAGACTTTTCTAAATGTACCTCATGAAAAGTATGTGCAACCCAGTTGTCTTAGACTTTCCTAGTGCAAATGCTTCCTATATGTTGAAGTGTTTCCACATCATTGAATAATTGCATTAGCCATCCTTGTCAAACTTTCTTTTGTATGAAATTTCTTCATAATCTTTGGGTTTAGAGAAAAAGTCTTCCTGAGGTGGGACACATTCACAACATGTGTGGAATCATCCAGCTTGAATCTTATTGTGTCCTCACCTTGATAAGTGACCCTATCCAACAACCTAAAATTTTGCTGGGTAGTCTCTGTGTAGGTCTCTTGGACCTTAGCACTTTATACAACCCACATGTACTCATATAATAATTGAATGGATAGTCAGTTCCTAGGGCTTTCATAATAGACATACAAACATATCTTGTGGGGATCACCATCCTTGTTGTTCTCTCGTGGTAAAGAGGTCTTACAAAAACCCTTCTCTTTGGTCCTATTCAAGGTAACACCTTGGGCTGCTTCCTTGAAAAAATCAATCTATCCACCTTAATCTTAGACAACATGTCCACATGATCTTCCTCCACTTCTTTTTTCTCTATGCCTTCTCCTTTTTCTTCTTGATAGTCATGTCATCACAAACTTGTGTCCAAGTTCTGGATCACAATATCAATAGGCTCTTTGTCTTCCTCTTCTTCAATCAACAACCTCCTCTGTGTTGGTTGTTGTGTAGAATGTGGTTGCACTGAGAAAGTGGAGTGCCTAGATGGAGTATGCCATGGAGGTAGGTGTGAAGATGATGGGGTTGCTAATTTCTTGCCCCTTCTTAGTCTTACTGTAGCTCCAATGTTGATTGAGTGGATGATGTAATCCATCTCATGATTCGAAGGGACTTCCACCTCCCCATGTGGTTGCATGTCAGATCCGTGGTATGTATGCTAGAAGAGTAATAAAGGGGAAAACTAGTCACTGAGTAGAACATGAAAGAGAGATGGAGAAATAATTAGATTCAATGGAGTGGGGATGTGAGAGGGTAGGGTGATGTTGGAGTCCTTCTTAGTGTGTGATTTGGTGATGATGTTGGCTTGTATGCTACCATGTATCCCCATCTTCACCTTATTTATGATTCCCTTTAGTATAGCTAAGTTTTTGGGTGGATTTGAGGTGGATGATGAAACAAATTAGTTTTTTTGTTTTGAGTTGAGAAATAGAGATAGAAGTGGAATACAATGGAGATATATTGATGTAGGTCAACTCCCAGAAACTCAAGTGATCTTGCACATAGCTTAGAGAAGAAGAATCAATGGATTAAGAGCGATGAAGGTGTTCCTCAGATTGCCAAACTCATAGAATGACCATGGTGGGATTTTTTGATTGAAGGGGAGGGGGCTGTGGTGACTTTACCCACTATATTCATATAAGGCTCTAGGCTTGACCCAACATAGTTGTTTTGGACAACACAACTGTGCTGGTAAGATGCCGACACAACCGTTCTAGTTAGAACGACTTTGGTGGAGGACCTAAAAATTTGAAATTTTTGTAGTGATATTCAGCTTGATAGCACAACCATGTAGGCCCATTTAAGTTTAGTTTTCTTAAATTATTCACATTTCTTCTCAAATATCATGTCATTTAAATGTTGATCCATATAAGATTTTATCTAGCTTTTACAACTAATTTAATCATTGTCTCTGATATGTAACACATTTCTCCTTCAAAACATAAAAACAAACAACAATTATTAAGAACAAATGTGTGTATTGCTAAGAAATGTATAAATATTATACAAAAAGTATCAAAAAGTGAAGGTTGGGTATAAAGGTTCCCGAACCTAGATGGTGACTCCCACTAGCATGAAGTTTAATGCCTTCTTCCGAGCTTTGTGTTCTTTGCTTCAATCAAAATCTTGAGAACCTTTCCACATCATTACCATAGTAAATCTCTTTCTCATGTGAATTCTAGCACACTTCTTTTTAGATCTGGAAAAATATTACTATCTCTCCAAAAAGGTCATCTTGGGGAAGAAACAAAGCACCATATACCATACAATAGTTAATGCAAGACCCCACATCTAAAGAACCATACGTTCCACCCCTTCCACCCCTCTATGGATGCTTCAGTTCGATTTGGAAAACCAAACTAAAATATTAACAATGTCATAAAAAACATTAAGGGTGTCATTCCACCTTTTACCATAAACTCTATTGTTCCTCTCACTCCAAATGTGAAAGATGAGACCTGTGAAGATAAGCCCACCCAGAGTTTTTATCTTTGGAGTACATCTAGTGTGAATAAAATCCATTGCATGACATAATTGAGATTGCGTAGTGGTAGACCACCCTAAACAAAATTTAGGGCATTTCTTTTCCATAGGTATAAAGAAAACACATAATGAAAGAAGATATGGGGTTGAGTCTCTGGTTCTTACTTACACAGTGGGTAAACATTTTCAATAGAGAAACCCTATTTAATGAGTCTGTCTCTCATAGGGAGTCTTCTCATGATGGACAAATATAGGAAAAAACTCGAACTAGGATAATGCAGTTTGTTCCACAAAAACTAATCTAAAACACTTGGGGGTAGATCGTTATTGATCACCCAAGATTTATAGTCACTAATCACTAACCATCTATTCTTGTTGTGTTGGTAATAAGCTTTAATCTCTAACCACAGACTCACCATTTTACTACATGCTTTATACACACCCTATCTCTGTTCAAATTCCTCAAGAAGGACTTTGTACCTGCTCCACATCCATTTATTCCACAAGGCAATATTCTTCAAAAGGAAATCATTAATCATCTTATCTGCTTCCTTCCTAAATATGTCTCTAGTGTCGATAATCACAAACCCTCCCCCATGCACTGGCTGTGCCACCATTGCCTAGGTCATCAAAAGGTTGCCCCCTCTCCACATGAAGCCCACCATAACCACTTTGAACTTGTCTAGCATGAACTCAAGAATCTCAAAATAGCTACACCTGTACGTGACTTTTCTAATAAGAACAAACTTAATAAGCACAAAACTTTCTGCCATAGAAATATTAATGCCACTCCTTTTATCCACAAGCACATTAAGACTATCCACACAATCTTTGAAATTAGCACCTCTACCAAACCCTCCTATGAGTAGGATCCCCAAGAATCTCATGGGGAAGTTCCCCTCAATAAGACCAACATGTGACACCCATCGCCACACAGAGAGAGATTACTCAAAACAAAGCAAAGAACTAATACTAAACATTTAGGATCACCAAAAAATAGGGTAAATTAAAATCAATGTTAACATACTAACAAAAGAAGAAAAATGTTACATCTGAGTCCACAAACTATGCCACCTACATTAGATATCATATCACATAATGATATATATCCCTTTCAGAGGCCATCATACAACAAACATGTTACATATACCAGCTATATCTATATAAGCATGGCCTACTGCTGAAAAATTGTATCAATATACAACATACACAAAACACTCTCAAGGACCTGAGAGTATAGTGATGACACATGGGACTCTACAACAAGACACTAGCTGAGTATCCAACCGCACAATCTCTACCTCACGTGCATGACCACCTAAAAGATGTGGAAACCCACAGAGTGAAACCCACATACCTACGAGAGATATAAATCTATGCCAACATCTATTATTAACACAGATAAACTAAAGAAGTTAGATAGCATTAACATTAGGTTGAGCAGTTTCAACTAAATGATATGAATAAAGAAACTAAATTTTTTTAAGAACTTGAGGCATCTACAATTGAGTAGTAGAACATCTTATACTTAAGGAAGGAATTTAAAGAACATGTATAACAGTTGATTTCTCTTACCTCATTATAAATCAAGAAAACAATAAAAGAGATAAGGCAAAGGGTCATCCAATGTGAGTCGTGTTTAACCCTAAGAAAATATACTACATGGTTGTAATATGTCTTTTATTATTCCCTGAGGAGATGAGGTATACCGCTCATGATCCAACTGACCACTACTAAGTCAAAATCAATGCCATATAAGATCTAGGAGGAGCCAGAATCCTATGATATCCTACACCCTCAGTCAGTG
Source organism: Alisma plantago-aquatica (assembly GCA_963693085.1). NCBI lineage: Eukaryota > Viridiplantae > Streptophyta > Magnoliopsida > Alismatales > Alismataceae > Alisma > Alisma plantago-aquatica. The sequence goes on along the minus strand of OY856411.1, from coordinate 928,276,926 downwards.
TGAGTCTGGAACAGTGACATATAAAGTCCAACTGCAAAACAACCTAGTCTTCCATGGTATATAGCCACCATACTAGTGAAAATGGAGTTACAACCGCAGCTGCACTCCTGTCGAGGTATGACCGCATAGTCATCCTCAAAACATAACATATACATATACTATATCACATCACTGAGATACGACCTTGACCATTCTCGTGCCAGGTTATGGCCACAACCTATCTTGCAAAATGCATATACTCAATAGTATACGACTCTGAGCTTCCACTAAGGGAGAACCCATTTCAAGATCTAGCAAGTACTGACATTGAAGATGGATCTATGGCATAAGGAAACTACATGATTAGGATTTTTCTTGATTAGTTAGGCCAATTGAGTGTCTTTTTAGCACCAATCAAGTTACCAACGTACAAACCCTAAACAAACTCTACAAATATCAGGGTATATTACAACTCCAGAAAATATAAAATATATGAAATATAAACTTGTCACATCATCACTTGATACCACTGCCATACAAGGCCATCAACATCATCACATCACTAGGAGATAACATCCCTCATCTCATCACTAGAGGTTATCACCTCATATTAGGCATAAAGCCTCTGCCAGGTCATAAGACCCAAATCACATAGTTCCTGTACATTCTCACTCTCTCATCATGCCTCATAAAGGCTCATAATCATTGCCCTATGTCATGTCAACATGTCAAATACACCATAGAAATCACTAGCTAGGATACTCATTCCACCTAAAATGTTAGAATTACACGAGTGTGAGAGAGAAAACATAACCACATGCTACTCATTCAAACAATCTTAGCAAGTACATTATACACTTGAGAATTAGGGTTAGGATTTCTCATATAGACGATTAGGGTTTCCAATTCAACACGTCATTAACCTTAGGTACACCATCTCCCACTTTCTTAGAGCATATTAGGGTTTAGCATGTGTATCATCATTACTCAAAGATATACATAACAATATGTGCCGACTATAGAGGTAGGGTACTATAGCGACCATCTCACACACCAAGTGTTGTGACCATCAGGGTCAGTCCACTAAGGGTAGTGACCACAACACATGGGTGCCAACCACACAACTTACTGTGACCGACATACATCGTTAAGAATGTGTAGAGACCCACTAGGTTAACTCTGTTGTGACCAAACCGAGCACATAGTATAATGTCCTGTCACACAAAACTAGGGGTTGCAACCAAGCAAAATATAAAATGTAGCGACCAAAGGTGATTAGGGTTATCCATGTAGCACCCACAACACCTCACTAAGCATGAATTAACCAACTCGAACCAAGATACTTCAACCACAACAAAAACCAACATGGTACTGCCGCAAAACAGATCTCATATATATAACGATCATCTCGACCACTAAGGCTAGGTTTTGTTGCACCCGCAACAACCCACCAACAACATGTAGTTGTTGGTATGTATGCCCTCAGAGCCAATCATGGGATGATTGGTGGGATACATTAAGATTGATTTGATAAACATCAAAGGCAAGCTTCCAATTCTTTCTGTTTAGTCATATGAGATAGTGATAGAACAAATTGAATGTCTAGAGAATGACAGTTCTCAATGACGTATGCTTTCAGGTTGAGGACTTGAACGATGAGATCATACGGATGCTAAGAGTTTGTACATTCTTGTTATGTCCCTAGTCGGATGTCATTGTGGAAGGTAGATAGACAACAATGACACACAAGACTAGATTGTGGTGTTGGTTGATGACATAATCTCATTAGTCATGATATAGAGATATCAAACCAAACACATAGGTACTTGTTAGAGAACAAGTATACCGGACATACCCACCGTGAGTTTGACACATGGAACCATGACATGGTAGTCTCAGTCAGTACTCATAGTGATGGTGGTGAGTGTGATTCTTTGACCTGAAATCACTACACTCAACACATGTCGTTGGGCACACTTTGACATCATCATACGCAGTCCTGAAACATGGGTTGTTATAAAGGTGATGATTGGGTGGCTTTGACACATGGGGCTTTTGAGGGGTGAGTGATAGATATGGGATTTGTCCCTCCTGAGGGAGTTTGATATCCAATGCCACTTGATGAGTAGGATTGAGATAGGCATGCGCACGCATGTGTGAATCAATATGTGATATTGATGTCATACATATCTCATTCAATCTACTCTGAGATCAAGAAAGTGAATGAACATTGACATGATGACTGTTCCATGCCTCGAGTTCATTCGGGATATCAGTGACAAAGGAATTATACATTCACTGTAACACCATTCACGGATTGTAGGATTGAAAGTTGTTCTCCAACTTTCTACTTTCACTTGGGTAGCACTGATGTGTGACTAGGCACCACTCTTTGCTTGTGAAGTCATAAGTGTTATGGACTCTCACTACCAACGTGAAATGGACCTACATGGTCACACACATAGGATTTAACCTAGAATAGGAGTTTTGTCCACAAACAATGTTTAGATTGATTATTAAAGGAGTTTAGTAGTTCAATTAAACACTCAATTGATTGATAGCTCAAAATCATAGTGTTCAAGGTGTTGGACAGATTGATTAGAGTATCAGATTAATTGAAATCATAATTGACTGATTCTGCACAATCTACACTCCCAACCGATCGGCTCATGTGAAGAACCAATCAGTTCAGCTTGGTGAACTGGTCGGCTCAAGTGTTGAGTCGATCGGCTCAAGGACAGGGTGAACGATTGCTTCAAGTGTTGAAGCGATCGGTTCAACTGTTGCAACCGGGCATGTTGGGAAAGTAGGATTGGTGAGAATTTTCCTTTCATTTTACTTGCCCAATTTGATTGGAACAAGGATTGGTATTTGATACCAATTAGAAACAAAAGTTGGAAAGTCAATCGGGAACTGGTCAGGACCACGAACCGACCGGTTCAGAAAGTGAACCGACCGGTTCAGAAAGTGAACCGACCAGTTCCGGGTTTGGGGGAGAAAATTATTGTTTCCGCTGCATTCTCTACATCCCCTAAAACCCGACAGTGGTATCAGAGCCATGTCAACTGCTTTATACTTTAGGAATATTGATATGATCGATTTTGGTTTGTTGCCTTTATTTATTGCATACGATGCGAATAATATTGGCTTTATGCATGTCCAATCCTAAATCCACAAATCCCAATTTACATATATGATATGTATTATTAATGCACTCGATACACATTGCCCTTAAACTAGTTTTGTGGTGGATGTATAGCGTAGTTATGGCCAATAAACCCTATCTGTGTATGGTTGTATGTGGTTTCTTGCATCTCGGTCTGCGCACCGATCTTCCTTCTCCTATTCCTTATGTAACTTGAAATAATTCAAGATTTCTTTCCTACCTTTTCTGCCCTCGAATGTAACTCGAGGTTTCTCCTTTTACAATGTAAAATAGGATAGAATTTTATTTCCTATTATGTCAAAGAACGGCGGACATCCAGATGACAACTGAGACGATCGGTTCAAGGCGTGAACCGATCGGTTGACGTTCCAGACGATTAGTTCAAGGAGTGAGCCGATCGGTTGATGACCAGTTTGAGGATTGAGATGAGTGGGTGGTGGCCAGAAGGAGATGAATGACGACCAGGCGAACCGATCAGTTGGAGGAGCCAACCGATCAGCTGGTGGCACGCAGATGATCGGCAGAGAGAGCAAATCATTCATATGATGAGTTGATCAACTCAGAAGGCAAAGCACAGAGTTCATCTTGTACAGGTTGCATGTGATGTAGACCTAGATGACCGTGATTCCTCTTGGCTCGAGGAATCACATTAGGATGGCCATAATCATCGCTTTTATCATTTTGCATGTTTTCAGTGGGATATAGTATGTATATGATACATACTATGTATTGTGGTGATTGGATATGTATATGTATATAAAAACCAAATCCCTCATTAAATATTAAGTTTTATATGCCTTCCAAATGCGACACACATGAAAATCTTGATCGACCAAGTGTGGGCACGCCCTAGAGTGGTGCACCGTCTATCTCGTGGAAGCGTGAAGGATGGATATGTGGGTCTGCCCTAGCAGGGTGCATATTCATTGTGTTTGCTTTGGGTCAGACTTAACAAGGTGATCTTGATGGGATCTAGTACCTTGAGGCATAGAGATGCTCATGGCAAGGAGTTTCATATGACATCTTATCAAGAGTTGCATATGATGCAATTGTCAAGTGTTGCCTACCTGAGAGATCTAAGTTGTGGGTGACAGCCCAAGCTGGTCCATGACTTAGAGGATTTCAGGATCTTGCCCACTAGAAGGTTGTATGCTGCAATCTTCCGAATTGATGGTGAGGGCTATCAATTTGAACTAAAATAGTGGGAGCAATAATTAATTAAAGGACTAATTTTATCATCAACTTTTCCAATCAATCAAACAAGTCAAAAGAGTTTTGGACTAAAATTGCATATATTTCTTTTTGTTAAAATAAATGGTTAATCAACAAATCACTTTATTTGTGATCGGTCTTTGAGACCAACAAATTAAATGGGAATAATTCCACGTTTGGTTAGGATGATGAGAAGTGTTCTCAAAGAGCGAAAGCTCCAAGTCCTAGTTATGCCAAGACCAGATGAACTCAATCCCACCACATCAATGGCTGAAAGTATGCTTATGGAAGCATACCGAGGATGACATTGATGAGGAGTGCTTGATGTTGTGTTCTCTGAACTATGAGTTGCAGAGACAACATGAGACATATGATGTCTCCAAGACACTGTCCTAGTATATCATGACAGAAGGAGATCCAGTAAGGTATTCACACACTCAATGTAATTGGGTATGTGGAAATACCTGACTAAGAAGGTTTCTCTCTGAGCCAAGAGTTGGCTATTGGTATGATACTGCAAATGTTGTGAGAATCATACAGTTCGTCATAAACTACAACATGAACAACTTTGACAAGCGTTGACAAAGTTGTTGGACGTGTTGAGGACAGTAGAGGCAAAGATGAAGAAAGACAAACCATAATCTTTGATGTGATCAAAGAAAAGGTAATTCTTAAGGGCAAGGGCAAGGGCAAAGCAAAGAAGTGTTCTGATGCTAGCCAGCAATCCAAGCCGTCTTCAGCCTCAAGGCACATGGGGAAAGGGTGTATGAGGGAATTGCCCTCTATAACTGGAAAAACAAAAGAAGATGAAGGAGGGGATGGAGATCTCCACCTAAGGTATCATGAAATAAACCACTTCTTTATCTGAGGTATATGATACCAAGATATGGATCTATCATATATGATATGCAAGATCCGGAAAGAAGTAATGACCTTTGTGAAAGGACCAAGAAAGATGTACCCATCATTAGAGCAAGTGTTGCTGCCATAGATAGGAGTATCTTTCAGTTTATTTCAGCCCAAAAGGGCATGAAATAGAGTTGAGAACTGCTATTTCATGTATCACCAATAGATAGAAACACTTTATTATTGCATATTGTATGACAGTGATGGAAATTAATAAAGTTGATGTTTCAATCTTAAAGATATGATCTTTGTGGAAATGCCTTGTTTATCTTGTGATACATGGTATGCATAAGATAAAATGATACCTAAAGTTATTGATAACTCAAACAGTCAAATTAGCATCAATCATAAGAAATTCATTTCTAGTTTCCATGTGATGGATAAATCTAGACTCTTTTGGTTAGAGAACCAGTAAGAGACATGAATATCTTGGACATGATTAATCAATCTTCACTAATGGTAGTGGGAGAATGATTATCCAATTAGGTATAATACATGTGATGTATTTACATACCTATTGGGGTAAATGCTAATACTTCAAATGGTGTTTAGAGAAATACCAATATGAATATCTTGAAATGTTCAAGATAATCATAGATGAAGTGCAAATTTGGTAAAGTGCTAATTCTTGATGAGATCAATGAATGAAATACTTGGACCAAGTGTTTGAGATCCTTATGAGTGATTATGATAGTGTATCATAGTGAACTCATGATTAAGGCATGGTGATGTCTAAATCAAGAAGGAATCATACTCTAAGGAGTTAGAGAATGATTATCAAATAACTAAATTCTTCTTAAATAAAGAATACGCTTCACTAATAAAGGACATTAAGAATCACAAGAAGTTGTGAGTTCTTATATCCTTGACAGATACACCTCAATTATCTATGTGATGAGTTGTTCATGTGATGAGTCAACTATCTAGATGAATACGAGGAACTGAATTTTGAGTTATGGTTTATGACCATTACATCCTAAATGACATCCATGTGAACCATAAGGTATGACCTTGATGGTAGCACTCATTGGATCAAATCCATAAGTGCAAATGAGTCTTAAGTGTTAAGACACATGGATAACATTTTGAGAAGGATGATGCTTGTTGATTGCAGCTTAATGACTAAGACATTTGGCATATGGATACTAAAACCACATTCCTATGAGGAATAAAACAAGGATGTGTACGTGACACAAACTATAAGGTTTATGAATCCACTAATGCAAATGAAGTCTATAAGTTACAATGGACTAATCAATGTGATTGATTGAGTACAAACAACTCAAAATTGGATCTTTACTTTGATGATATAGTCAAAGGGTTTGACTGATATGTCAAAGATAAAGAAGGTTTATGTGATTTAGTGGGAGCAGATTCACATTCCACATGTTGATGTGAAATGGATATGTTCTAGAATGGAAATCCAAAAGGTGGAAATTATCTTAAAGGAAGATAGAGATGTTTCCTATGTGATAGGAATAGCGATCTATAGAGATAGTTCTCGAAAACCTCTTGACCTGAAAAGAGAAACCATACATTGGCAATATGTACTGAAGAGTTCAATATGCACAGATTCAGTGGGAGAAAACTTGTCCATGTTACATGGAGTTAGTATCCCAAGGCCAAGTGTTCAATTCTTATGAAGAATGGAAGCACTAAGAATAGATATGGATCTATCATGTATGTAATCATCCCATTATCTTGCATGTATCGACATGGCAAGAACAAAATGCATTCATCATCTTGTATGTAGGACATGGCAATATGATGTGCTCATCCTGATAACTCGTGTGTGGGACATGACGAGTGGATGTCTATCTACTTCCAGTAAGGGTTACTAGCATACCATGAGAACTTGATAAGTACTTGGGAAGTACTAGTTCTATGGATATAAGGAAGAGTTCAATGTAAAGAGTTACATTGATGCGAACTTCCGAAAGGATAGAAAATTAATCACAATATATATATATATATATATATGATATATAAAAGTGAAAGTTTTTTGATGATTGTAAGTGTTCCAATAAAACCATTTAAAAGGAAATGTCGAGTATCTATGCGTTAGAGAACAGCAGTGCATACTATATGGATCTGGAAGTTCATGAGATGAACATATAGATATTCTGCTCATTGATGACAAGTATGGAATCCTTGATCATGCAATGTGGCTAAAGGTTAGCAAAGGAATACTAGATCGCATATTACGGCAACTCCATCTCATACGTGTGACGTACAACGAAGAGATGTGAGACATGCAATTTATTCTGACTTTGGCAAGGTGTTTCCATAACTCACTATGTTTGCACAAGAGCACAGTAACATGTGGGACATGTTTGAAGATCACTATGAATATGATTCAAGGGTGATTGGCTCGCAGTGCAAGTGGGAGTCTGTTGGTATGTATGCCCTGAGAGGCAATCATGGGATGATTGGTGGGATACATTAAGATTGATTTGATAAACATCAAAGGAAAGCTTCCAATTCTTTCTGTTTAGTCATATGAGATAGTGATAGAACATATTGAATGTCTAGAGAATGACAGTACTCAATAACGTATGCTTTCAGGTTGAGAACCTGAACCATGAGATCATACAGATGCTAAGAGTTTTTACATTCTTGTTATGTCCCTAGTCGGATGTCATTGTGGAAGGTAGATAGACAAAAATGACACACAAGACTAGATTGTGCTGTTGGTTGATGACAAAATCTCATTAGTCATGATATAGAGATATCAAACCAAACACATAGGTACTTGTTAGAGAACAAGTGTACCAGACAGACCCACCATGAGTTTGACACATGGAACCATGACATGGTAGTAACAGTCAATACTCACAGTGATGGTGGTGAGTGTGATTCTTTGACCTGAAATCACTACACTCAACACATGTCGTTGGGCACACTTCGACATCATCAAACGCAGTCCTGAAACATGGGTTGTTATAAAGGTGATGATTGGGTGGCTTTGACACATGGGGCTTTTGAGGGGTGAGTGATAGATATGGGATTTGTCCCTCCTGAGGGAGTTTGATTTCCAATTCCACTTGATGAGTAGGATTGAGATAGGTGTGCGCACGCATGTGTGAATCAATATGTGATATTGATGTCATACATATCTCGTTCAATCTACTCTGAGATCAAGAAAGTTAATGAACGTTGACAGGATGACTGTTCCATGCCTCGAGTTCATTCGGGATATCAGTGACAAAGGAATTATACATTCACTGTAACACCATTCACAGATTGTAGGATTGAAAATTGTTCTCCAACTTTCTACTTTCACTTGGGTAGCACTGATGTGTGACTAGGCACCACTCTTTGCTTGTGAAGTCATAAGTGTTATGGACTCTCACTGCCAACGTGAAATGGACCTACAGGGTCACACACATAGGATTTAACCTGGAAGAGGAGTTTTGTCCACAAACAATGTTTAGATTGATTACTAAAGGAGTTTAGTAGTTCAATTAAACACTCAATTGATTGATAGCTCAAAATCATAGTGTTCAAGGTGTTGGACAGATTGATTAGAGTATCGGATTAATTGAAATCGCAATTGACTGATTCTGCACAATCTGCACTCCCAACCGATCGGCTCATGTGATGAACCGATCGGTTCAGCTTGGTGAACCGGTCGGCTCAAGTGTTGAGTCGATCAGCTCAATGATAGGGTGAACGATTGCTTCAAGTGTTGAAACGATCAGTTCAACTGTTGCAACCGGGCAAGTTGGGAAAGTAGGATTGGTGAGAATTTTCCTTTCGTTTCACTTGCCCAATTTGATTGGAACAAGGATTGGTATTTGATACCAATTAGAAACAAAAGTTGCAAAGTCAATCAGGAACTGGTCAGGACCACGAACCGATCGGTTCAGAAAGTGAACCGACCGACTGATGGGTCCCAACTGATCGGTTGAGTGTCAACCGACCGGCTTAGATCCCCAACTGACCGTTTTAGTTGTGAAACGATCGGTTCAGGTTGCGAGTTGGTTGTTTTGTGGAAAATCTCGAACCCTTCTACTCCTGCTTTTAGTCCCGCATTGCCCAGGATGGAGAACCATGTCCCATGACCCTCCTATATATATAGGGGTACTGGGGGCTTCTCAAAGTACAACTCAGTGCAACCAGTTGCTCTGCAAAGTTGTCATTCTCTCTAGTTTTGGTAATCGAGAGACAGCCCGAGCAAGTGCTACCCGCAAAGGGAGGCGCATCAAGGGAAAGACAACTACAGTTGCAACTGGCAGCAGGAGAGTTTGTTGGCAACTAGTACGTCAATAGGAGGGTGCGACTCCTTCCAACTCCTTGTGGGACAAGGAGTGTGGAGTTCCTGGTGGTCCGTATGGACTACTTCAGAGGCGGGAGGTTTTTGCCGCTCAGGAGGACAACTGTCAACCCCGACAGGCCCGGTGAGAGGAGGAGTCGTCAGTCCCAGTGCGACCAGGAGATGCACAGACACCGTCCAAGACCAGAGGTGAAGACCACGCAAGGCACGAGGTATTGTCACCGAGCAAGCCTCGGGACAAGGTATGATTCCACAAACCATCCCTTTCCTATTATATAGACGTTGACGCGTTTCCTTGTTCCGGGTTTGGGGGAGAAAATTTTTGTTTCCACTGCCTTCTCTGCCTGCCCTAAAACCCGACAGTAGTGACCAACTTAAAAACAAAGCACCAAGGCAAGTGTAGCAACCTCAAGGTCAAGATACTCCAAACAACACATGACCAACTCCAAAAAAGAACTAATCCATGTTTTAAATAGATGATAAACATCAAGAAAACTTAAGCATCATCAAGGAGAAAAAACTTCATGCAAATATGATCATCAAACCCTAAAATCAATGCCAAAACAAACATGGGAAACCATGATAATGGGAGGAAAATCATGCGTCCAACTCATGTAAAACAAAGATGAAAACCTCCAACATCATATGATGGTCAAAACATAACATGGTGACAAACCAAGGGTCATGTTGCATGTAAGGATCATCAACGAACCATCAGTTAAGAATTGCATGCATTAAGTTAGGGTTTAGGAGAAAGAGTAATCTACACAGGAATTCCTCAAAATCTAAAAGCCTAGATCAATATAATATTATCTAGCATCTTAGTTTCATGTTTTAGAGATGAAATCAGAAACATGAAAGCAAGAATGTGGTACAATACTAGAAGAGGGGAAAGCTATATAACCCACCTTATGAAGAGAATTAATCTCTAAAGCCTCAAGCCCTAAAAGAGAAGAGGAACTCCAACTTGGATCAACTCCATGACCACAAGGTCACCTTAATAAAAAGAAAAATACACCAAGATAAAAGAAAATCTCAAGAAGGGAAACTCAACCCTAGGTCAAACAAGAGAAGAAAGAATAGATCTTCTTCTTACATAGGTACCACCATGGTTAAACCATTGTCTCCAACCATTGTGAAGGGAAGATATTCAAGATAGCCACTATGGTCGAACCATAATCTCATAGCCAAGATAGAAAGAAGGAAGGTAGGGTACAAAAGAAAAGAGTTCATGGTGATAAAGCCACTTACCAAGAAGTGAATCACCAAGGATCACCACAATGAAGATGATCAAGCTTAAGATAACCACATGCAAGGATGATCAGCCACCAAAGCACCAATATTAGACCTATCTAGCTCCACCAAAATCCAAGGCCAGCTCAAGCAAGAAAGAGGAAGATGAGAGAGCTAAAAGGATTCCTTGCATGTGATAGCGAGAGCTTATATACACATGTGGTAGGAGGGAGGTAAAGATATGAGGTGTCAAGAAGTTAGAGCACCACTAGGACACTTGTCCCAGAAAGGATCGACCATGAAACCATACATGCAAACAGATCATGAAAACCAAAGTGGTGTATCGACCATTTGGTCCCCAACTCAACTAGGTCAAAATAAAACACTTGTATCAACCGCAACACAAATCAAAACACATGTATTGGCCGCAAGACACCTCCACAAGAGCTACCCTAGCAACCCAAAACAAAATTAAGGAATCAAGGTTGAAGCAAACAAAACAAAAAATGTTGTATCAGTCAAAGCATTGTCAAAGAACAAACAAGGACGCTGGACTATTTGCTACTCTCAAGAAACACATATGGTCGACACCACCATCTATGCAACTCAAGCAAACCCTAAATCGATACATGATTCCACCTCATCATCCATGGAGCAACAAGGCACCACATAGCAACATATTCTCACTCATGATGCTAAGGCACTAGAAGCACAACCTACATGTGACAAATTGTAAGATTAACCCTCAACATGGGTAGATTGCAACTTTTCCCAAAACAAGCATAACTAGCTCAATCATTAACCAAACATGACCAAACTGAAAACATAAACTTGTCGCATGTTGTTAAGGCTTCTGAAGAGATTACATTAAGTTTCAAGCATCTTATTAAGAAAAGCAAGCATAATCATGCACTAAGCCAAATTAGGGGCCTTACAACCATAAACCCCTAACAAGGATTTTGCCCCCGAAATCCTACGTGAAAAGAAATAGGTACTTGCTATACATCTCTTCCTCAAGATCCCATGTGGCTTCCTCCATGCGAAGTTGATGCTACACAACCTTAACCAAGACAATATCCTTCTTCATAAACTTCTTGATCCTCCTATACAGGCTCAACACATGACCCTCCAGATATGACACGTCCTCATCCAGCTCAACCTCTACGAGCTGCAAAACTAACTTAGTGTTGGGGTGAAACTTCCTCAACATTAAAACATGGAACACTAGATGCAAATTGTGTAAATAAGGTGGCAACTCCAACTTATAAGCCACCTTCCCAACACATGACACCATAGGGTAAGGTCTCATATACTTGGGACCCAACTTACCATTTTTTCCAAACCTCAACACGCCTTTCCAAGTAGAGACCTTGAGATACACCATGTCTCCCATTTAGAAATCCAAAGGCCTATGACGGTTATCAGCATAAGACTTCTACCTATCCTGGGCTACCTTCAATTGTTGCTGAATCATCTTAATATTCTCTTGGTCTGCTGCACAAGATCAAGACCTAGAAGTTGATATTCACTGGTCTCATACCAACGCAATGGAGATATGCAACATCTCATGTATAAAGCCTCGTATGGTGCCATGTTGATACTCCTTTGATAATTGTTATTGTAAGAAAACTCTATCAAGCTGAGATGTACATCCCAACTACCCAAAAACTACAAAACACATGCTATCAATAGGTTCTCCAAGGTCTGTATAGTCCACTCAAACTGTCCATCTATCTGTGGGTGAAATGTTGTATTGAACCTTAACTGCGTACCCATGGTTGTGCGCAGACGCTCCCAAAAGCAACTGGTAAACTAAGGATCCCTATCAGACACGATGGTAGTTGGGATACCATGCAAACAAATGACCTCATCAACATAAACATGTGCCATCTTCTATGCCATGCACATTGTCTTCATAGGAAGGAAATGCACTGACTTGTCAACCTATCAATAATCACCTAAATGGAATCATGACCATTGGATGTCCTAGGAAGTCCAACCACAAAGTCCATAGTGATATGATCCTATTTCCACTGTGGTATAGGCAATGGTTGCAAAGTTCATGTAGGTTTTTGGTGTTCTTCCTTAACCTATTGACACAATATGCACTTAGCCACAATCTCAGCTACATCACATTTCAAGCTAGGCCACCAATATAGGTCCTTCAAGTTCTAGTACATTTTGGTGCTACCTGGATGCATAACGTACATAGAAGAGTGAGATTCTTCAAGAACCAACTTCATTAGATCATCCACATTAGGTACCACTGCTCCCCCATGGTAGCATACTATCCCATCCTTTGACTTATGGAATCCATCACTCTTTTTTTTGCCAAATTCTACTCAGATCTGTTGAATCACGATATCATGGTGATGTGCATCTCTAACCTACTGCCTTAACTTAGGCTTTACATGTAGCTATGCCAACAATCCTGCTAACAAGGACACGTCCAACTTCACATTCATTTGACACAAAGAGACCAACATGTCTCTCTTATGGCACACCAAAGAACACAATTATGCCTTATCCACAAATGATGGCGAAGAAGACTTCCTACTCAAAGCATCTGCAACCACATTCACCTTCCTTGGGTGGTACTCTATTGTGCAATCATAGTCTTTGATCAACTCCATTCAGTGTCTCTGCCGCATGTTCAACTCCTACTGCAAAAAGATGTACTTGAGGTTACTGTGTTCAGTGAAGATCTGATACTTCTCACCATGAAGGTGGTGCCACTATATCTTTAAGGCATGGACCACCACTGCAAGATCCAGATCATGCTTGGGTAGCTCTCCTCATGTTTTTTAAGCTACCACAAAGTGAAAGAAATCACTTTCTTATCTTATCAAACACACCCCAAATCATTCTTCAACCCTTCACGAAAGACTATATCCTTTCCCTTACTTTGGCAGATCCAACACTGGTGCACTGGTCAACTTCTCCTTTGAAAGCTAAAAAGAATGATGACACTTGTCATCCTAGACAAATGAAACTTCTTTCCTTGTCAACTTTGTTAGGGGTAACAAACTGTCTTGAAGTTCTTGATGAACCTCATGTAATAACCTGCCAAACCAAGGAAACTGTGAATTCTTTGTCAGTGTCTTCGACTGCTCTGACTCTAACATAGATTGAGCCTTTTAGATATTCACACGTAAACCTTTAGTAGATATGATGTGCCCAAGGAAAGACACCTCCTTCAGCCAAAAATCACACTTGTTGAACATAACGTATAACTTGTTCTGTCTCAACAAGGTCAATGCCTGTCATAGATGCTTCTCATGCTGGTGGATATCACCAAAGTAGATCAGGATGTCATCAATGAACACTACCATGAACTGGTCAAGAAAAGGTCTGAAAACTATGTTCATCAGGTCCATGAATGTTGTCCAAGTATCGGATAGCCCAAACAACATAATCCCAAATGCATAGTGACCATACCGAGTCCTAAAAGCTGACTTGGGTATGCCATCTGCCTTGATATGTAACTGATGATATCCTGACCTCAGATCTATCTTTAATAACACTGTAGAACCTTGCAACTGATCTAACAAATCATCTATCTGCAACAAAGGATACTTCTTTTTTATGTTTACCATATTCAACTGTCGGTAGTCGATGCACAAACTCATAGAACCATCCTTCTTCTTCACAAACAACACTGGAGCACACCAAGGGGACGTGCTCGGTATGATAAAGCCTTTCTTAATCAACTCTTGCAACTGCTTCTTCAACTCTTGCATCTCATATGGTGCCATCTCATACGATGTATGTGCTATCGGTTGTGTACTGGGAGCCATGTTGATCTCAAAATCAATCCTGTAAGAGGGGAACACTTCGGAACTCATTGAGAAACATGTACTCAAACTCATAAACAACATGCACTTCCTACATACTAGGACTCCTCACCTTAGTGTCCACTACATGTACCAAAAACACTTCACAGCCTTTCCTCATTAGCCTTTCTGCTATCATTGCTAACACCAGACACATTAGAAGAATCTTCCTATCACCTTGCAGGATCCACAAAACATCATCATCACAAAATGTCACCACCGTGGAACTACTATCTAAGACCACTAGATACTTCTCCAAGGTATCCATTCCAAGGATCACATCGAATATGTGCATGTTGGGTGGTATGAGATCCACTTGAATGATGTGTCCTGAGAAAGAAAGAACATAGGATGGATGCACCTCCCACAACTAGGAGGAACCAACCATAGGAATTTTTAAGTGAAGACTATCACGTCTATGACTAATAGTAAAATAACAACTTGCAATCATTTCTCTAGTGATCAAAGAGTGTGTCACACCTGGGTCAACTAAAATAGATATAAAGTAGGAAGAAGACAAATTATAAGGAAATAAATCCATATGATCTGTCACAACCCTCGAGTTGACTACTTCTTCTACCTGACTCAGAGCATAGAATCGATATGTTGCCTATTGTCATCCCCTTCCTTTGTTGGCTTGCCTAGATGAACCAGCTTACAATGCCTAGCCGCTTCCTTGACCTCCACCACTTTTGAACTGTCATTATTGTGACCCTTGCTGACTTTGCCTCAGCCATTGTGTCACCTCTTTATCCTTCACTGAACATGCCCACCTCAGATGTCCTACTTCCCCACACTTATGGTAAGTCCTGGTCTCATACTCTGGGCTAGACATCCCCGTAACTGACATTGACGTTGTAGTGAGAGTTCCTATCGACATAAAGGTACAACCTCTGCCATTTGTTGGCAACCACTGAGACTGAACTGCTGACCTCTACTATGACTGAAATGCTGAAAACCCAAGCTTCTTGAATCCTCCAAACGACTGTCCTTAATATTGTGTAGGTCTCTTCTTAACATTCACCTCTCGCTTCTCTACAACTAACCACTCTATACTCCTAACTAACTCCATGATCGTGGCAAACCTCTCTTTGTTTTCTAAATCTAGCACCCATATTATCAACTTGGAGCTCAAACCCTTCTCAAAATGCCTGATCGTCTCCTTGTCTGTTGCCGCCATATGCAGACAAACATTAGAAGCTCCATGAATTTTGCCTCATACTCATTGATCGAAATAGATCCCTATCTGATCTTCTCAAATTGTGTGACATTCTCATCTAGGTAGGTCTCAAGAAAGTATCGACTCATAAACTTTAACCAAAACTCCTCCCAACTGATCACAACACCAAGCCTTTTCTCCTCATCAACGGCCCATCAATGGCCAACACTCCCTTTCAATAGGTACACTATGTGCTTCACCTTATCCTCTTCAGGGATCTTGAGGATATTGAAGACCTTCTCTAGCTCGATCAACCACATGTCGGCATCCTCTAGATCTACCATACCAACATACTCCAACACCCCATATGCCTCAACCTCTCAAAGGTCTTCTCAGAATCATTGGATTCTACATTAGGGACTACATCTCTAGCTTTGGGTACATGCATCCTATCTGCCACATGCATCATCATGGCCACGAATTGTCCAAACATGGATTGAAAAGTAGGATTGGCCATAGTTTCTAGGTGTAACTGAGGCTCTTCAGGCACTCCATCAACCCTTGCTTGTCTCTTGGCACCACCTCATGGTGCAGCAACATTGCTCTCAACATGTTCTTCGTGTGCTCCAGACATATCTTTTCTTCTTCTTCTCTTCTTCTTCTTCTTCTTCTTCTGCATAAGAAAATGATACCATTAAATATGTAGGAGGATACTAGAATAGACACAAACCCTAGTCCTATGTTTTTGTAGACTCAACAAACCTAGAGCTTTCATATGAACCTAACTTGTGACACCCATTGGCACACAAAGCGAGATTACTCAAAACAAAGTGTGAAACTAATACTAACATTCATGACTACCAAAAAATAGGGTAAATTAAACCAATTTTCACATAATAAAAAAAGTGGAAACATTTTACATTTGAGTCCACATTCATGACTTGCACTACATATCATATCACAAAATGATACATATCCCTGTTCAATGGCCATCATGCCACAAATATGTTACATATACAAGCCATATTTGTACAACCATGGCATGTTGCTAAAAACTTGTATCAATATACGTCTACAAAACACTCCCAAGGACCTAAGAGTACAGGGAAGACACATATGACTCTACTACAAGACACTAGTAGTGTATCCAACCTTCAACAACTACTACTCTTGTTGTTGAGCCTCAACCGCATGATCGCTACCTCATCGTGCATGACCATCTAAAAGATGTGGCAACCCATAGAGTGAGACCAATGTCCCAGTGAGAGATATAACTATCCACCAATGTCTAATATTAAAACAGATAAGATAAAATAGGTAGATAGCATTAACATCATGTTGATCAAATTAAGCTAAATGATATGAATAAATCTACTAAATTTATTTAAGCACTTGAGGCATCTACAATTGAGCAATAGAACATATTATACATTTATAAGGAATATGAAGAACATGTATAATAGTTGATTATTCTTACCTCATTATAAATCAACTAAACATTACAAGAGATAAGGAAAAGGGTCATCTAATGTCAGTCATGTTTAACCCTAAGAAAATATACTACACAGTTGTATTATGTCTTATATTATGCCCTAAGGAGATGAGGTATACCACTCATGCTCGACCACTACTTAGTTGAAATCAGTGCCATACAAGATGTAGGAGGAGCCAGACTCCTATGATCTCCCACACCCTCAGTTAGTCCCAGTCCACTACAGTGACAATTAAAGTCCAACTACAAAATAGTATAGTCTATCATCGTATATAGCACTACTACAGAAATGGCTTATAACGTCACATTTACAGGCGTCGATTGTGTATAAGAAACCGACGCCTAAACCATAAAGTGTCGGTTTAATACACAAACCGACATCTATATGTGATTAGCGGTCAGACACGGGTATCACTTTTTATTTAGCGTCGGTTCCTAAATAAGAAACTGATGCCTAAAATCGACCGCCAAATCCAAATTTTCTAATGAAAAAATTTACCTCCAAAATTTAATATACAACGTCAGTTTTTAGATAATCAACCGACGTCTAATGTTTTTCCCGCGATAGAAATTGGGCCCATTATTATCGTCATTTTTCTTGAAAGTAACTGACGTCGATGTGTTTTCGCACGTTGTCCCCGTGCAACTTTTCACCCCATTTGGCGTCGGTTGTCTATGGAAACCGACGTCGATAGTAAGAAGTGTCAGGTGTTTTTAATAATAGACACCTATGGTTAACTTAATAGCAGCCGCGCGAAGCAGACTCTTCTCGTTTCTCATTATCGAGAGCTTAGGTCTAGATCTGGCGATATGCGATTTCTGCCACCGGTTGCCGCCCACCGCCGCCGCAAATGCTCCTGCTGCCACCTGCTGCCGCACCGCCATCGCCTGCTGCCGCACTGCCGCCACCTCTTCCTGCCATCTCTGCCCGTCACCGTCTGCTGCCGCACCGCCGCCATCTGCTGCCGCCGTCTATGTTGGTATTTATGCCCATAGAGCAAGTCATATGATGATTGTAATGGGATACTTTGTAAATGATTTGAATAATAATAAAGGTAATTTCCGATCTATATGTTTAAACTGTTTCTGAGATGATGGTGTAACTTGATAGATGTCTAAAGAATGGTTTTACTCAATGACGTATGCTTTTAGGTTCAGGACCTAAACGATGAGATCATACAGATGTTAAGAGTATACATTCTTGTTTAGTCCCTAGTCAGTTGTTATTGTGGAAATAACCATAGACATCAATAACACTGAAGACTAGATTGTGTGTTGGTTGATGAAAAAATCTCATTAGTCATGATATAGTGATATCAAACCAAGCACATAGGTACTTGTTAGAGAACATGGTACCAGATAGACCCACCGTGAGAGTGACACATGGAACCATGACTTGGTAGTCACAGTCAGCTCTCACAGTGATGGTGGTGAGTGTGATTCTTAAACCTGAAATCACTACACTCAACACATGTCGTTGGGTACACTTTGACATCATCAAACGCAATCCTAAAACATGGGTTGTTATAAAGGTGATGATTGGGTGGCTTTGACACATGGGGCTTTTGAGGGGTGAGTGATAGATATGGGATTTGTCCCTCCTGAGGGAGTTTGATATCCTTGTCCACTTGATGAGTAGGATTGAGAAAGGCATGCACATGCACGTGTGAATCAATATGTGATATTGATGTCACACACATCTCACCCAGTCTGCTCTGAGATCAAGGAAATGAATGAATGTTGACAGGATGACTGTTCCATGCCTCGAGTTCATTCAGGATATCAGTGACAAAGGAATTATACATTCACTGTAACACCATTCACTGATTGTAGGATTGAAAGTTGTTCTCCAACTTTCTATTTCACTTGGGTAGCACTAATGTGTGACTAGGCACCGCTCTTTGCTTGTGAGGTCATAAGTGTTATTGACTTTCACTGCCAACGTAAAATGGACCTACAGGGTCACACACATAGGATTTAACCTGGAAGAGGAGTTTTGTCCACAAATAATGTTTAGATTGATTACTAAAGGAGTTTAGTAGTTCAATTAAACACTCAATTAATTGATAGCTCAGTATCATAGTGTTCAAGGTGTTGGACTGATTGATTAGAGTATCGGATTGATTGAAACCACAATTGACTGATTCTGCACAGTCTGCACTTCCAACCAATCGGCTCATGTGATGAACCAATCGGCTCAGGTGGTGAGTCGATCGACTCATGGACAGGGTGAACGATTGCTTTAAGTGTTGAAATGATCGGTTCAATTGTTGCAAGCGGGCAAGTTGGGAAAGTAAGTTTGGTGAGAAATTTCCTTTTGTTTCACTTGACCAATTTGATTGGAACAAGGATTGGTATTCGATACCAATTAGAAACAAAAGAAGGAAAGTCAATCGGGAACTGATCAAGACCACGAACCGACCAGTTCCGATGTGAACCAACCGGTTCATGGGTCCCAACCGATCGGTTGAGGTGTCAACCAACCGGTTCAGGTCCCCAACCAACCAATTCATTTGTGAAATGATCGGTTCTAGTTGCGAGTTGGTTGTTTTTGTGGAAAATCTCGAACCCTTCTACTCCTGCTTTAGTCTCGCATTTCCCGGGATAGAGAACCCTGTCCCATGACCCTCCTATATATATAGGGGTATTGGGGGCTTCTCAAAGTACAACTCAGTGTAAACCAGTTGCTCTGCAAAGTTGTCGTTCTCTCTGGTTTTGGTAACCGAGAGAGCCTGAGCAAGTGCTACCCGAAAAGCGAGGCACAACAAGGGAAAGACAACTGCAAAAAGCGACTGACGGCATGAGAGTGTGTTGGCGACTAGTACGCCGACACGAGGGTGCGACTCCTTCCGATTCCTTATGGGAAAAGGAGATTGGAGTTCCAGACAGTCCGTGTGGATGACTGCAGAGGTGGGAGACCTCTGTCGCTCAGAGGACAACTGTCAATCCCGACAGTCCCGATGAGACCAGGAGTCTTCAGTCCCGGTGCGACTAGGAGCTTCACAAACACTGTCCAAGACCGGAGTTGAAGACCGCTCAAGGCGCGAGGTACTGTCGTCAAGCAAGCCTTGGGACAAGGTATGCATCCACAAACCATCTTTCCTATTATATAGACGTTGACGCGATTCCTTTTGTTCTGGGTTTTGGGAGAAATTTTTTTTGTTTCCGCTGCATCTCTGCCTCCCCTAAAACCCAACAGTGGTATCAGAGCCACGTCAACCGCTCTATAGTTTAGGATTATCGATATGATCAATTTTGGTTTGTCGCCTTTATTTATTGCATACGATGCGAATAAAATTGGCTTTATGCATGTCCAATCCACAAATCCCAAATATACATATATGATATGTAATATTAATGCACTCGATACGCGTCACCCTTAAACGAGTTTTGTGGTGGATGTGTAGCATGGTTATAGCCTATAAACCCTATATTTGTGTGTGGTTTTATGTGGTTTCTTGCATCTCAGTCTGCACACCGATTCCCTTTTCTCCTATTCCTGATGTAACTCGAAATAATTCGAGATTTCTTTTCCTACCTTTGCTCCCCTCGAATGTAACTCGGGGTTTCACAATTCAATTGTAAATAGGATATATTTTATTTCTTGTTATGTCAAAGAACGGCAGACGGCCTGAGATGATCGGTTGGTGTTCCAGACGACCGGTTCGAGGAGCGAGACGAGAGGGTGGAAACCTGAGGAGATGCACGACGACCGGTGAACCGATCGGCTGGAGGCGCCAGTCGATCAGCTGGTGGTACCCGAACAACCAACTTGATGGCGAGCCGATCAGTCATGGAGATGAGCTGATCAAACCCAGAAAGGCAGGAACATATTTCATCTTGTACAGGTTGCATGTGATGTAGACCTAGATGATCGTGATTCCTCTTGTCTCGCGGAATCACAATAGGATGGCCATAATCATTGCTTTTATCGTTTCACATGTCTTCTGTGGGATATAGCATGTATATGATACATACTATATATTGTGGTGATTGGATATGTATATGTATATAAAAACTAAATCCCTCATTAAATATTAAGTTTTAGATGCCTTCCAAATGCGACACATGTGAAAAGATTGATCGACCAAGTGTGGGCACGCCCTAGCATGGTGCACCGTCTATCTCGTGGAAGCATGAAGGATGAATGTGTGGGTCTGCCCTAGCAGGGTGCATATTGATCGTGTTGGCTTTGGGTCGGACTTAACAAGGTGACTTAGATAGGATCTAGCACCTTGAGGCATGGGGATGATCATGGCAAGAAGTTGCATGTGACATCTTTCAAGAGTTGCATATGATGCAATTGGCAAGAGTTTCCTACCTGGGAGATCTGAGTTGTGGGTGACAGCCCTAGCTGGTCCATGGCTCAGAGGATTTTAAGATCTTGGCCCACTAGAAGATTGTGCGCTGCAATCTTCCGAATTGATGGTGACGACTGTCAATTTGAGTCAAAATAGTGGGATCGGTAATTAATTAAAGGCCTAATTAACTATCGTCAAATTTATTCAAATCAAATCAAAAGGAGTTTTGACAAAATGCAATTTTCTCTTGTAGAATGGCAAAGGAATCATCTTTTAAAATTGGAAAATTAATTAAGAATAAATTCCATAACTGGTTGAGGACTGTGAGAAGTGTTCTACACAATCCAGATATACCAGAAGCCTTTGAATCCACTCTATGTATGCTTAAAGTGTTAGTGAAGAAGAAAGAAAGTTCATTGATAGAGATCAATGGAACGATAGGTAAGGGAGAGAAGGGTTCTCTCGCCAAACCAATTTCTTCTACATGGAGAGGATGGAAGGAATGATGGAAGAAGAAGTCAGAGATAGAGATCTATACTTCTGGTGTATACGTGATAGAGATTAACTTTACTACTTCTTCGTCATGGGTACTTGATACCGGATGCGGATCTTACATTTGTTCAAATGTGAAGGATCTTAAGAGAAATAGGCCTTTAGGGAAAGGCGAGGTTGAACTACGTGTTGCTAATGGGGCAAGGGTTG
Organism: Alisma plantago-aquatica; assembly: GCA_963693085.1. Classification (NCBI taxonomy): domain Eukaryota; kingdom Viridiplantae; phylum Streptophyta; class Magnoliopsida; order Alismatales; family Alismataceae; genus Alisma; species Alisma plantago-aquatica. The sequence goes on along the minus strand of OY856411.1, from coordinate 928,254,667 downwards.
CCACCAATGCCGTAGGAACCTATGACTTAACTCTACCAAGTGGGATAATAATAGAGTTGAAGAATTGCTATTATGTACCTACCATAAATAGGAATATCATTTCCGTCTCTTGTTTGGACAAAGATGGATTTGAATTTCTTATTAAGAATGGAAAATGTTCCATTTCTAAAGATGGGATCTTTTATGGCAGTGCCCCAATGTCTTATGGTCTATACTTGATAGATTTAGAGACAAGTGTATACAACGTAAACACCAAAAGGCAAAAACTCAATGACTCAAACAAAACATATCTTTGGCATTGTCGTCTAGGGCACATAAATGAGAAGCGCATTTCTAGACTCCATAAAGATGGTTATCTAGACTCTTTTGATTATGAATCAATAGAGACATGTGAATCTTGTTTATTGGGCAAGATGACCAAGACTCCCTTTTCAGGTAAAGGTGAGAGAGCTAGTGATCTATTAGGACTCATACATACTGATGTATGTGGGCCTTTTAGAACTAATGCCAAAAATGGGTGTCAGTACTTCATTACCTTCACTGATTATTTCAGTAGGTATGGCTATGTGTACCTGATGAAGCATAAGTCAGAAACCCTTGAAAGGTTCAAGGATTTCATGAATGAAGTACAAAACCAACTTGGTAAAAGTAATAAGGCACTTCGATCCGATCGAGGTGGAGAATACTTAAGCCAGGAGTTTGAGGACCTTCTGCGAGCCCGTGGTATTGTATCACAATGGACTCTGCCTAGAACACCACAGCATAATGGTGTGTCTGAAAGAAGGAATCACACATTGTTAGATATGGTGCGATCGATGATGAGTTTTGCTGATCTTCCAATTTCCTTCTGGGGTCATGCTCTTGAAACCGCCACATTTACACTTAACCGTGTACCATCTAAATCGGTTCAAAAGACACCATATGAGATATGGTACGGGACGCATCGCGATTTGTCTTTTCTGAAGATTTGGGGTTGTGAGGCTTACGTTAGGAAAATGTTTCCAGATAAGCTTGGACCCAAATCCGATAAATGTTATTTTGTTGGATACCCTAAGGAAATGAGGGGATATTATCTATACCACCCTACTGACAACAAAGTGTTTGTTTCCAGGATAGCTGTGTTCCTAGAAAAGGAATTTATTTCCAAAGGAAATAGTGGGAGGAAAATAGAGCTTGAAGAAGTTCAAGCCCAACAAGAAAACATAGAGCCGGTAGATGTACGAGAGGAAAATGAAGATTCACAAGGTGTTGTGGAATCTCAATATCTTCAGGTAACACAAGGACCTCGTAGATCTAGTAGGACCCGCCTTGAACCTGAGAGGTTTGGATACCTTGTGACTCAGGAAGGTGGAGAGTTGATCATAGATGATGATCCAACTACCTACGTAGAGGCTATGGAGGGACCATATTCTGAGAAATGGCTTGAGGCCATGAGATCCGAGATGGAATCCATGTACTCCAACAAAGTATTGACTTTGGTGGAACCACCCGAAGGGGTAAAACCCATAGGGTGCAAGTGGGTCTTTAAGAGAAAGACCGACATGGATGGCAATGTGCAAACTTATAAAGGAAGATTGGTTGAGAAGGGATTTCGACAAGTTCAAGGTGTTGATTATGATGAAACCTTTTCTCCAGTTGCCATGATTAAGTCCATCAGGATCATGCTTTCTATTGCAGCTTATTATGACTATGAGATTTGGAAGATGGATGTTAAAACTGCATTCCTTAACGGGAATATAAATGAGGATGTGTACATGACACATCCTGAAGGTTTTGTAGATCCAAAGAATGCCAATAAAGTTTGTAAGCTGCAAAGGTCAATCTATGGATTGAAGCAAGCATCTCGGAATTGGAATATTTGATTTGATGAGGAAGTCAAAGTGTTTGGCTTTATTCAAAATGAAGATGAACCTTGTGTGTATAAGAAGGTTAGTGGGAGCTCGACCACATTCCTCATACTATATGTGGATGACATACTTTTGATGGGGAATGATGTCTTAGCCTTAGAGAAGGTAAAGACTTGGCTTGGTAATACTTTCTCAATGAAGGACTTAGGAGAAGCATCCTACATTCTAGGAATTAAGATCTATAGAGATAGATCTAGAAGGCTTCTCGGACTAAGTCAGAGCACGTACATTGACAAAGTGTTGAATCGGTTCAGCATGGAGAACTCAAAGAGAGGCAACATCCCCATTCTACATGGAGTCACTGTCTCTAGAGCTCAATGTCCCTAATCTTGTGAAGAGAGGGAGCGTATGAATGGGATCCCATATGCATCAGCCATCAGATCCATCATGTACGCTATGTTGTGCACACGCCCAAATGTCTTGTATGCTCTCAGCATGATGAGCAGGTACCAGTCAGATCCCGAGGATGCTCACTGGTCAACCGTGAAGAACATCCTCAAGTACTTGCAAAGGACTAAGGATCAATTTCTTTTTTACGGCAGCGAGGAAGAGCTGGTTGTAAAGGGTTACACCGATGCAAGCTTCCAAACCGATAATGATGATTACAGATCGCAGTCAGGATTTGTGTTTTGCCTTAATAATGGAGCTGTGAGCTGGAAGAGTTCCAAGAAAGAAACAGTTGCCGATTCTACTACAGAGGTCGAGTATATTGCTGCTTCACATGTAGCAAAGGAGGCTGTGTGGATCAGGAAGTTCATCTCTGAACTTGGTGTAGTTCCCAGTAGCTGTGATGCAATTGAGCTTCATTGTGACAATAATGGAGCTATTGCACAAGCTAAGGAACCCAGATCACATCAGCGGTCCAAGCACATACTGTGGCGCTTCCATCTCATACGAGAGATCGTATAGTGAGGAGATGTGAATATTTGCAAAGTACCAACTGAAGACAACATAGCTGATCCACTGACTAAGGCCCTTTCTCAGCAGAAGCATGATGGTCATGCTAAGTCACAAGGACTGAGGTTCCTTGGTGACTGGCTCTAAGTGCAAGTGGGAGTCTGTTAGTATGCATGCCCATAGAGCAAGTCATATGATGATTGTAATGGGATACTTTGTAAATGATTTGAATAATAATAAAGGCAATTTCTGATCTATATGTTTAAACTATTTCTGAGATGATGGTGTAACATGATAGATGTCTAAAGAATGGTTTTACTCAATGATGACAACTTTTAGGTTCAGGACCTAAACGATGAGATCATATGAATGTTAAGAGTATACATTCTTATTTAGTCCCTAGTCAGTTGTTATTGTGGAAATAACCATAGACATCAATAACACTGAAGACTAGATTGTGTGTTGGTTGATGACATAATCTCATTAGTCATGATATAGTGATATCAAACCAAGCACATAGGTACTTGTTAGAGAACAAGGTACCGGACAGACCCACCGTGAGAGTGACACATGGAACCATGACTTGGTAGTCACATTCAGCTCTCACAACGATGGTGGTGAGTGTGATTCTTAGACCTGAAATCACTACACTCAACGCATGTCGTTGGGTACACTTTGACATCATCAAACACAGTCCTGAAACATGGGTTGTTAGAAAGGTGATGATTGGGTGGCTTTGACACATGGGGCTTTTGAGGGGTGAGTGATAGATATGGGATTTGTCCTTCCTGAGGGAGTTTGATATCCTTGGCCACTTGATGAGTAGGATTGAGAAAGGCATGCACATGCACATGTGAATCAATATGTGATATTGATGTCACACACATCTCACCCAGTCTGCTCTGACATCAAGGAAATGAATGAATGTTGACAGGATGATTGTTCCATGCCTCAAGTTCATTCAGGATATCAGTGACAAAGGAATTATACATTCACTGTAACACCATTCACGGATTGTAGGATTGAAAGTTGTTCTCCAACTTTCTACTTTCACTTGGGTAGCAATGATGTGTGACTAGGCACCGCTCTTTGCTTGTGAGGTCATAAGTGTTATGGACTTTCACTGCCAACGTGAAATGGACCCGCAAGGTCACACACATAGGATTTAACCTGGAAGAGGAGTTTTGTCCACAAAAAATGTTTAGATTGATTACTAAAGGAGTTTAGTAGTTCAAATAAACACTCAATCAATTGATAGCTCAGTATCATAGTGTTCAAGGTGTTGGACTGATTGATTAGAGTATCAGATTGATTGAAACCGCAATTGACTGATTCTGCACAGTCTGCACTCCCAACCAATCGACTAATGTGATGAAATGATTGACTCAGCTTGGTGAACCGATTGGCTCAGGTGGTGAGTCGATCGGCTCATGGACAGGGTTAACAATTGCTTCAAGTGTTGAAACGATCGGTTCAACTATTACAACCGAGTAAGTTGTGAAAGTAAGATTGGTGAGAAATTTCCTTTCGTTTCACTTGCCCAATTTGATTGGAACAAGGATTGGTATTCGATACCAATTAGAAACAAAAGAAAGAAAGTCAATCCAGAACTGATTAGGACCACAAACCGACCGGTTCAGATGTGAACCGACTAGTTCATGGGTCTTAACCGATCGGTTGAGGTGTCAACCGACCGGTTTAGGTCCCCAACCGACCGTTTCATTTGTGAAACGATCGGTTCAGGTTGCGAGTTGGTTGTTTTTGTGGAAAATCTCGAACCCTTCTACTCCTGCTTTAGTCCAGCATTTCCCGGGATAGATAACCCTGTCCCATGACCCTCCTATATATAGGGGTATTGGGGGCTTCTCAAAGTACAACTCAATGCAAACCAGTTGCTCTGCAAAGTTGTCGTTCTCTCTGGTTTTGGTAACCGAGAGAGCCCGAGCAAGTGCTACCCGAAAAGGGAGGCACAACAAGGGAAAGACAACTGCAGAAAGCGACTGGTGGCAGGAGAGTGTGTTCGTGACTAGTACGCCGACATGAGGGTGCAACTCCTTCTGATTCCTTGTGGGACAAGGAGATCAGAGTTCCAGGAAGTCCGTGTGGACGACTACAGAGGCGGGAGAACTCTGTCACTCGGAGGACAACTATCAATCCCGACAGTCCCGGTGAGACCAGGAGTCTTCAATCTCGGTGCGAACAGGAGTTGCACAAACACCGTCCAAGACCGGAGGTGAAGACCGCGCAAGACACGAGGTACTGTCGCCGAGCAAGCCTCGGGACAAGGTATGCATCCACAAACCATCTTTCCTATTATATAGACGTTGATGTGATTCCTTTTGTTCTGGGTTTTGGGAGAATTTTTTTTTCCGCTGCTTCTCTGCCTCCCATAAAACCCAAAAGTCTCTGCCCGCCGCCGCCTGCTGCCACCGCTGGCTCCTACTCCTGCTGCTGTGTGCGCCAATCCTGATTTTGCTCCTGCCGGTCCTGCTCTGCCATCTCTGCCCACCGCCGCCTGCTACCTCTGCTGTACTACCGCCTGCTCCTACTCCTACTTCCGCACGCGTCGATCCTGATCTAGCTCCACCGGTACTGCTCCTGCTCCCACCTACTCCTACTCCTGCTCGTGCCGCTCCTACCACCGTCTCTGCCACTGCCGCCGGTATATCCAATCATCCAATCCTATATATTCCAGAGTCTAATTATGCCTGTAGTTCTAAAAGTGTAGTTAATACATGAATGTAGAGTGGTTAATACATATAAACCCTAGATTTGTTTAATATATTGTGTATATCATTAAATCTGTCTATTTTAATATAATATAAAGTTTCTAATAATTCGGGTTCATACCATATCAGATAATGTTACAATGGAATTAGGGTTTGGTACCCTTATTCCTATTCAAACCCGAGACCACCCTAAACCCTAGTTAGGATATAGTCTTGGATGAACCCACATACCAATATAGATGTAATCCCATGATTAGGAGGTTAGTGTATTTGGTTCTTTAGATTTTATAACAAAGGTGGGGTTATGCCCTAATATGGTTGTCTATAACTCTAATGAATATTGTTTTGGTAAAATAGTAAACCCTAGGAATGGCGATTCGAAACCCAAGCCATGGTTAACCGAAAGCTAATGGGTGATAGGTGATGGATATGTTGGGGAATGCAATGCAAGGCCGCAGAAAGAGCCAAAGAGGACGAGAAAGATATCAGTTTGTCCCCTAGTCAAATCACACCCAAACCTACACAAAGATTAGGCAAATATTTTAAACCATCTCTCATCCATCCATCCTCGTTCGTCAAAACAAGAAGAGAGGAGAGAGAAAACTAGTACTAGAGAAGTAAATCAGGTAATAAACCCTAAACCTAATTAGATGATGATGTAGTAGACCTAGATCTTAGGGTATCTCTACCCTCCTAACTATCAAATATAGATCTAGATCTTGCTTAATGATGAATTCTAATGCACTCATGTGACATGCTTGGAATGTAGATGATGATGTAGTAGATCTAGATCTTAGGGTATCTCTACCCTCCTAACTATCAAATATAGATCTAGATCTTGCTTAATGATGAATTCTAATGCACTCATGTTGTTGCAGGTGTTGTTGACTTGCTGTTGATTTGCATATATTTCTTCTTCAACCTTCAAGTGAGGTATAATATTCTCACTCTCCCAATGTGCCATTAGGCTTCATTTTGATTCAAATCTTTGACATATGGAATCATGGTTTATTTACTGTTTAGTATTTCTTTCTTTCCGATAATGATGATGATGATGATGATGATGACGATGACAACAATGATGATGATGACAACGACGATGACGCCGACGATGATGATGATGCTCCAGTCACCGCCACTATCCATCTCCTACACCTCCAGCGCCAGCCACCTTCACCTCCAGCCCGACTACCTTCACCTCCGGCCGCCGCCACCACAACTTGGTCGATCCACCAGTGTGGTGAGTACGTGGATTAATTAATCAGTACTAGATTTGTATATAGGATTAATGATGCCACCATATAGTTGATTACCATTGAATAATTATGGTTAATGACTCATTAATGAACTTAATTAATTAGATTTGTACTTAGTTTCTCTAAGATTGTATAGTTGATTAATATTGATTAATTGGGGTTAATTATGCATGAATGAATTTAATTAATTGATAGGAGGGTAGGGGTGGGGTAGGGTGGAGGTAGGGTGGGAGGGGGAGGGGGTGAGGGTGAGGATGGAGGTAGGGTGGGAACAATGTTCCGCATCAGTATCATTAGTTTGACCATGATGTGTCAATTTCATTATATCTCTGAAGATTATGCAAAGTTGTATGACGTGCTTATCATTTTCTTTTCAAGATAAACCATTAAAACTTATATTTTTCACTCTTTGTATACTACTTTTTTTGAAAATATATAACATCGTTATATATACTTACAATTGTTAGTACTTATATTTTTCAGTCTCTGTCCACCCACAACAGTCACTATGAACTGGGCCTCTATGCCAATGTTACTGTTCCCTAATGAAGAAAAATTGAACATCATCCTAGATGATCGTTCCTTAAACGAACTAACAATACCCAAAAATTGGCATTTTCTAAATGGTAGACACTATAGGCCTGGTGAAGTGACCCTAAATTTTGACAATTCTTCACATGTTATCGAGGTTGAGTATGATTTGGCGGGAAATCTTGTATCAAAATCCAGTTGGCATGATTGGATTAGAAAGATGCTATTGGGCCATAGCAAAAAGCTTTTTCTCTGTCCAGTTGGCCATAATACCATCAAAGTTTGGATAACCAACATCAACAACGAGACCCCTGATCATCTATGATGGTATGAGCGCACGATTGACGATATCAGCTCGGACGAATATGATGATGAGGCCCCTATTAATTCATAAAACCATGGTAGGTCCAATTAACAAATATAATTGTCATGTCTTGTTTTGTGTTTACACTTGTTGTCTTAAAGTAATGAATCCTCATAGCTACTTTCTTTTCTGAACTTCAGGAGAAGATCACCACAATGAAAAGGCCTCAAAGTTACTGATGCGGGACTATGTTGGTGTAGTATTTAGTTGTTTATCTATCTAGAATTGTCTGTAGTAATAGATGCATGTTGTTCATTTTTCTGAATTTGCTTCCTAGTTGCTTATAGAAGTTGCATATGATGAGTATAATACTACTTAATTCATCAACTGACATTCTATTTTGTAAGGGTTTTTAATGCTATGACCTTTCTTTATGTCCTTATCTGTCATTAAATGAATGAATTTTCTACATGTGTCTAAATGTGTGAATGTGAAGATGAGTACATGAATGTTTCTAAATGTGTGAATGTGAAAATGAATGGAACTGCAGATTGCTACATGAATGTTTCTACATGTGTGAAAATCGAATGGAACTGTAGGTTGCTAAATGTTTGAAAATTAATGTTGTTAATTTTGCAGGGTTGTGGCATGTTGTTGGCTGATATCAATGGATGTCGTAAAACCTGCAGTTCATAACTAAACTACAGGTTTTTCATCCTGCGACCAGCCACAGCAGGTCTGCAGACTGATAAAAAAACTTGCAATAGGCATCAATTATTTGTTTAAAACCGACGACAAATGGTTACAGTGTCGGATAAATAATTAAAAACGATGCCTAATGCATGTGATGTGGCATCGGTTATCAATAACCAACATCGAATTCCCTAATGAGGCCAGACACCACGGCCGTGCTGGCCAGCACGACCGTGGCAGCGGGCCAGACAACATAGCCGTGTTGGCCAGCACGACCGTGGCAATAGGTGATATGGCTTCGGTTATCACTAATAAACTAACGCCGATAGTGCCCAGATGGTGCCCTTTCTATGGCTCGAAGGTTTATGGTGTCAGTTTCAAAGCTAATAACCGATGCCTATACCCCCTGCTGGTGCGTTTTCGGTGGCGTGCGAAAGGTTGTGGTGTCGGTTTGAGAACCGACGCCTAACGGTTGGCCTTTTAGCGGCGCCCACATAGGTTTCACATTAAAAGTGACACTAAAGGCCTTAAATAACCGACACTAAAGGCCAGTTATGTACTAGTGTAGGCACAACACTAGTGAAAACTGAGTTACGACAACAACCACACTCATGTTAATGTATGACTGCATCCATCCTCAAAACATATCATATACATATAATGATACACATCAACGAGATATGACCTCGACCATTCTCCTTCTAGTGTATGATCATAGGCAATCCTATGAAAATGCATGTACTCAACAGTATATGACTCTGAGCTTCCACTAAGGGAGAACCCCTTTCACCGTCCAACAAGTACTGATGCTGACGATGGATATATGTCACAAGGCAACTACATGATTAGGGTTTCACTTGATTAGTTAAGTCATTTGAGTGTCTTTTAGCATCAATAAAGTTACAACGTACAAACCCTAAACAAACTCTACAAAGATAAGGGTATGTTACAACTACTAAAGATATAAAACGTATGAAATATAAACTTATCACATCATCACTTGATAGCACTGCCATACAAGGCCATCAACATCATCACATCACCAGGGGATAACAATCATTCATCTCATCACTAGAGGTTATCAACTTACAATAGGCATAAAGCCTCTTCCAGGTCATAAGACCCAAATCACATATTTCCTATACATTATCTCTTTCTCATCATGCCTCATAAAGGCTCATAATCATTACCCTATGTCATGTCAAATACACCATGGAAATCACTAGATAGGATACTCATTCCACGTGCAAGGTTAGGATTACACAAGTAAAAGAGAGAAAACATAACCACATGGTACACATTCAAGCAAGCTAAGCAAGTACATTATATACTTGAGAATTAGGGTTAGGATTTCTCATATAACCGATTAGGGTTTCCAATTCAACACTAGTCATCAACCCTAGGTACAATATCTCCCACTTTCTTGGAGCACATTAGGGTTTAGCATATGTATCATTATTACTCGAACATATGCATTACAATATGTGCCGACTATAGTGGTAGGGTATTGTAGCGACCATCTCACAAACCAAGTGTTGTGACCATCAAGGTCAGTCCACTAAGGGTAGTGACTACAACACATGGGTGCCAACCATAAAACTTATTGTGACTGAAGTACACCATTAAGCATGTGTAGCAACATGTTAGGTTAACTTTGTTGTGACCAAACCAAGCATAAAGTATAGCAACCCATCACACAAAACCAGGGGTTGTGAGCAAGCAAAATATAAGATGTACAGACCAAAGGTGATTAGGGTTAGCCATGTAGCACTCGTAACCCCTCACTAAGAATGCATTAACCAACTCGAATCAAGATACTTCGACCACAACAAAGACCAACAAGATAATGCCCCAAAATAGATCTCATATATATAATGATCATCTCGACCAATAGGGCTAGGGTTTGTTACACCCACAACAACCCACCACCAACATGTAACGACCAACATAAAAACATAGCACCAAGGCAAGTGTAGTGACTTCAAGGTCAACCTACTCCAAACAACACATGACCAACTCCAAAATAGAACTAATCCATGATTAAAACAAATGATAAACATCAAGAAAATTTAAGCATCATCAAGGTGAAAAACTTCATGCAAAGATGATCATCAAATCGTAAAACCCACACCAAGAAACATACATGGGAAACCAATGTAATGGGAGAAACATCATGCATCCAACTCATGTAAACTAAAGATCAAAACCTTAAACATCATTTGATGTTCAAAACATAACATGGTGACAAGCCAAGGATCATGTTGCATGTAACGATCATCAACAAACCATCACGTAGGAATCAGGTGCATGACATTAGGGCTTAGGAGAAAGAGTAATCTAAATAGGAATACCTCAAAATATAAAACCCTAGATCTTTATAACATCATCTAGCATATTAGGTTCATGTTTTAGAGATGAAATAAGCAACATGCAAGAGAGAATATGGTGCAATAATAGAACAGGGGAAAGTTATATAACCTACCTTATGAAGAGAATCGAGCTCCAAAGCCTCAAGCCCCAAAAGAGAAGGGGAACTCCAACTTGGATCAACTCCAAGGCCTCATAGTCACCTCAAGAAGAAGAAAAACACACCAAGATCAAAGAAAATCTCAAGAAGGGAAAACTTATCCCTAGGTCAAACAAGAGAAGAAAGAAGAGAGCTTCTTATCACATAGGTACCACCATGGTTAAACCATAGTCTCCGACCTTTGTGAAGAGAAGATATTCGAGACAACCACTTTGATCAAACCATAGTCCACCAACTAAGAGAGGAAGAAGGAAGGTAGGGCACAAAAGAAATGAGATCATGGTGATAGAGCCACTTTCCAAGAAGAGAGTCACCAAGGATCACCACAAAAAATATGATCAAGTTCAAGATCACCACATGCAAGGATGAACGGCCACCAAAGCACCAAGATCAACCCTTTCTATCTCCACCAAGCTCCAAGGTTGGCTCAAGAAAGAAAGATGTATGAGAGAGAGTTAAAATGATTGCTTGCATGTGAAAGAGAGAGCTTATATGCACATGGGTTTTGAGGGAGGTAACGATATGAGGTGTCAAGAAGTTAGAGAATCGTTAGGACACTTGTCCCACAAAGGATCAGCCATGCAACCATACATGCAAAAGGATTGTCAAAACCAAAGTGGTGTATCAACCACTTGGTCCCCAACTCAACTAGGTCGAAATAAATCACTTGTATCGGCCGCAACACAAATCAAAACACATGTATTTGCCATAACACAACTTCACAAGAGCAACCCCAACAACCCAAAACAAAATTAAGGCATCAAGGTCAAAGAAAACCAACCAAAACATGGTATATCAGTTGAAGCACTCTCAAGACACAACATCAAGGTCTCTACACTCAAGAAAGACACATGGTCGACAATACCATATATGCAACTCAAGCAAACCCTTAAATGATACACATGATGCCACCTCAATATCCATGGCCCAACAAGGCACCCTATAGCATCATCGTCTCTCTCATAATTCTAAGGCACTAGAAGAAAAACCTACATATGAAAAAATGCAAGATTAACACTATCAAAGAACCATTCTTACCGCAATCCCAATCCCATTGCCTAGACAATGGTAAAGGGATTGAAGTGCCCATCCCTGAGTGGCCTGAAAGGATCTACCACATTGGCATATATAATAAGAAATAATAACTCAAAAACTAGATATTTAAATGAACAAACTAACCCAATATGAAGATTTTTCCAATATATCCTTGTCATTAGAGTGTTTGAGTGCGGAAGTGATCTTATTCAGTATTCCATTTGTATTGCCTAAAATCAAGAAAATCGAGACACAATCATGCAATAGCATGGAACGCTTTCAAAATCAAGTAAAAGAATTTATAAGAAAATAAGTGTACTTGGTAGGAATTATATTTCGAAAGTATAACAAGCAATTTAGAAGAACCAACAATTATTTGACAAGTTTTTCAAACAAATCGATTTTTATTACGAGTTCCCATTATGCTGTAATTCGAGAAGCGTGCTTATATATTTTTGTGTGACTTTATCGCCCCAACGCGATGGGGAAAGTCACTGGGATCCTTATCTCCATATGAGGTAGGAGACCAATGTACAAGTCTCACCTCTCAATGAGGGGGGTCACTTGCACACAATATCAACACTATCAACATTATCAACATCATCATCACTATCAATATACATGCATTCATAATGGGCATGCAATTTATGTTTTCATCTTTTTAAAATATAGTATAGGAAAAATGGAAGACTAATTATAGGGAATAGTAGCTCATCCAAGTAAGTAACCAAGTACACAATCAAGAGATACATAAAAATTATCTTCATTACAACCAAAGAGAAGGTATAATAGCGTACCTTTCACTGAAGATTTTGAGTAAAGATCAACTAGTACTAGGTCAACCCTTCGAGTTATATCCTAAAACACAATGTTTGGATCAAGGGTCAAGATCATGATATTTGGAGATCATGCTTCAATATTTGATATTAGGGTTACACTTTTCCTTGGTCAACTTTAGGGTTGGGTCATTTACTTATAATCAACTCATATTTCAATATATCCAACATTATTTCAAGTGCCAAGTATTTTCGAATGTGAATGACTTACCGAGGTTTTCTAGGATCATATGTGTTAGCCCTAATTTTCATGATCGATATTCAAGTCATAATCAAGTTTCTAGCTCATTATCATGATACTTAGCATAATTGAAATTGAAGATCAGTTTGATTAAAGTAGAGTCATGAATCATAAACATGATCAAGGTTTTCATAAGATTTAGACCCATTATCATAATATAAAGGTTATTCCTTAGTTCAATGTGCATGATTCACATTCCAGGAGAGATAAGTTACACGATCAGATATAAACTCATATTTTGTCAAGTTTGGTCTCAAGATGATCATTAGAGTTAGAATTAGGGTTTCTCAAGGGTTAAACATCATTATTGAATCATTAGACAAATTAAATAATAAAATGAACAAGATCTAGAAATATTAGTGTGTAATATCAAGAATTAGGCTTCAAAAGTATTTTTAATGGGTTCACTGAGTTTTTATGATCAAAATTGACTATTTCCTTGAATTATTTGAAGTCAGGATGCATTTTCTATGATTTAAACAAGATTTGACCATTTTATTGATTTTCTAAGTAGAGAGGAGAAAAAATACCTTAATATGAAAAAATGAGGGCTTTCAGATGTGCAAGGAATGGCTCAGATCGAGCCACATGAGCTAGGCGGCTCACTTGAACAAATGTTTGGTTTAGGCCTTGGCATTGTCGTTTCAGATCTTGATTTGGATTGGTTCTCGGACGGTTCGGTCCTGGTTGGACCCCCTTCTGGACTGGCCTGTTCTTCGGTCCTCTCCTTCCTCATGCAGGCCTCGCGCGAGCCACACAGGCAAGTGAAGGTGCTCACCCAAACAAGGGGTAAATAGAGCAGGAGAGGGTAGGAGAGAGAACAAGCAGGCCAGTGGAGTGTGCCTCGGCCCCATGAACCTAATGGGGGGTAGAGAAAGAGGAGGGGGCAAGGAGGAAGGATTCCCAACCGGGCTAGACGGTGGTGCCGCCCAAGCAGCAGGAGCTCAGAAAGGTATTCGGGGGCATTTGAGGCCAAAAGAGAGAGCAAGAGCAAGGCTCTTAGCTTGGTGTGGATCTTGCGAGCATGAGGGACCCTTTTTATAGGGTTGGGAGGTAGGTTTAGGGCTAGTTCAAGATCTAGGTGCAGCCATAGCAACTACAGTGAGAGAGGAGAGCAAAGAGATCATTATGGCGGTGCAAGGGTGCATGAAAGCTTGTCAAAATAGGATTTGTTGGGCGTGAAATTGTGAGAGGATCATTCCCTCTCGGTTGGAAAATTGAATTGCGGTCAAGGGTGCGAGATTGCATGTCTCATCCATAAAGACACCTCCCCACTGATTGCGAGAGGTAGAAGATGACCTGCTAGTCATTAGATCATGGTAGGATCCAGGGGAGTTATATCTAAGTGCCGATATTCACCCCTCCCTTTGGCAAGTGGATTGCTGACTTGGAAAAACCAAATAAAAGGCAAATAAATCGATTTTCAATGCATTATCTTCAAGAAATCATAGTAAATAGTAGGAAGCTCCAATTGATATGAAATTTGGAACTTAGCTTCACAAAAAAGTTTGAGGACATTATGATGAAGTTTGATGGATAGATTTCCTTCTTTGGACAAGGTGATGAATTAATCAAACTTGTGATGTTATAATGTGTATAAAGTTCACATTGATCACCATATTTCAAATTTGAGTCTCAACATTGATCTACGAGTCAAGAAAAATGATTGGGGACCATGAGTGAGTATAATGAGGGAAAAATAGTAATTACTTTATTATAATGTTAAAATCCACTTTGTCACATCCTTCCCTCCTTAAAAAGGAATTTTTCCCCAAAATTCAAAAACATCCTCAAAAGTGGGACTACATAATCTACATCCTACCCTCAATTATTGGGGTTTATCCAAATCCAAATCATATCCTCAAATACTAGAATATTCTCATCTATATGATCAAAATTTTGACCTCAAAATTATCACTTCATCAATAGTCTTTCATAAATTTCATTGATCAATATGAAGGTCAAAGGTCAAAATTCACCAATTGAGTTCATTCTCAAGTCATGTCTCCATACTGAGCGAAAATCAGGATCGAGAGTCAAGATTATATATCATGAATTAAATGGGTCATGTATTATCAAGTTCATGATTCAAGAGTCAAGATTCAAATATTCATATTTGAGTTCAAAACATGCAAGTCTAGGGTTTTTATTCCTATCTAGACCACCGATGTGGTCATTCACCCATATCAACAATCTAGCAATATTATCAAGATTCCAATATCAATTTCTTTATCAAGTATATTTGAGGTGGGTTGTTAATGCGTCGCTTAGTACTTACAATTACTAAGATGGTTAATCCTAGAGTTTAAACCTTTTTTACTTCCGGTTTTAAGGGTAGTATAGAAGGGTCGATCCCACAGGACAACTTTTTAAGATTGTTTCTTTTTATCCCAATTGTTTTGAAGAACTGTTTTATTATTTTTTTGTATTTTTTAGATTTGGAACGGAAAGTAAAAGTCAAGTTTTGGGGTTGGTGATTAACACTAAGAAATGAAATGCAAGAATGAAAATGCACTTACAAGAATAAAAATGCACAAGGAAATTTTAAGATTATTGTTAGCACAAGAAAAACTATATGAATGAAAAGACTAGGAATTAAAGAAAGCCAAAGTATGCAGTGATTAAATCAAGAGATGGATATCGAGGCGTTAGGGGTTTTCACCACCTTAGTCAAGGCAAAATAAACTAATCCTTAAAAATGAAGGATTCGATGAAGGCAAGTGAATTAATAAAAATCCACTAAAGATAGACTCCACATGAGCCCATTGGTCCTGGTGCTCATGCTTCTTAGTTCATCATCCTAAAAGAAGAAGATCCACAGCCATTTCAAAACGCCTATGCGATTGGGTTGGTTGTTCTAAATCCGAACTTCCACGGTCATATCCATCCGGATTAACTTTTGATCAAATCAATTAATTACTTTGATAGATCAATTAGATATCAAACCCAAAAGCCATCTAGAATCATTTTTTACGAAAAGTCGATAAAGCCATGGCTAAGGGGTTATTCCCCTTGCCTCGATAGAAAACTACTCACTCATGGAGAGGGGGTGACGGAGGAAGAAAGTACTGAAGTCATAGTCTAGCCTAAAATCAGGAGGTTAATCCTTATGCTAGAGACAATAAAATGGCTTAGTTCTTAGTTCCTTGCTCCAGAATTAAAAAACGGAGAAAAGACGATTAAGACTAAAGAAGAATTAAGAGACAAGAATGAAGTAGGAAAGAATAATGCTTGAAATAAAATCTACTTTATTACAGAATAAGAAGATGATTACAAGAATAAAAGCTTCAGAATCTCCATACAAAAGAAATCCAAGATGCCCAAAGAGGAGGAAGTGCCCCTCCTTTTATAGGAGAAGGAGCGGGGTATACATTAGGTTTAGGGCAAAAGAAATGGCTGCCGGTGGCTGCTAACTTTCTAGATCTAATCAATAGAGGAAACAATTGATTGCTTTGCATTCCTTTTGCATTAATTTCCCGCAACAGCAATTTCGAGCGTATTTTTGGGATATTCAAAAATTCGGAAGCGGTCCGAAAATATATTTTTTCTGTAGATAATTAAATTATCTTTCCAAGGCATACTTGCAAAATAAATTCCTCCTTGGTATGTGAGAGTTATACCAATTTTGGTGAAAGGTATATACTGAAATCAGACTCTGTGGGAAAACGTAAGGCTACTTTCACTGGTTAATTGCGCAGCCAAATAAACACCAGAATTGCCGCAAAATGTGTCTTTTTTTGTAGCCAATAAAATTATCTTTTCATTCCATACTTTAGCTTGAAATTCCGCCTTTAGACGCAAAAGATATGGCTATTTTGGTGACAAGTATCTTAGACACTACGGGAATATTTGAAAAGCCTCATATCTTCATCTTTTATTTTCTCGATTTAATTACTTAGATAATTCTTGAAAATTAAAAAAACTATCATAAGAATTCAGGAAAAGTATATCAAGAAGATGAAAGTGGTATTTATTTTTGAATTAGCTAAAATTAACAAAAAATTCCTGATTAATTATTCTAAATGAAGAAAAAATGAGAGATGAATATTCATTCATGAAAATACCCCAAACTTAAACTTTGCTCGTCCCGAGCAACATTAAAATCAAGAAATACTTTCAAGACATACTCTCGACCTATCATCCTCACTCTCCTAACAATAACTGGATTCCTTCCACCAAAATATGGCCAAGCGACCCTGACTTCCTAAATTCACAAAAAGTGACTTTTATATTTCCTACTTTACAAACTTGCATTTATTCAAGACCTGCAATAAAACAGATTTTCATTTTCACCTTTGCATTTGGTACTCCAATTGTTTTTTAAGTTTTACACAAGAACAGGGCTGATTTGGATGGTTGGGGTTTTTGTAGTTTCCCTTGGGTAGAAAATTGGAGTGAAGGAGGTATGGAAGAAGGACAGTCTCTCCTCTATTCGACTCGAGACCTTTTTATTTAGTGGACATGCAGTTACATTGACCGCATTTTTTTCTTTGATTTTTGGTGATACACCCAATTGCGTGGGTATGGAAGAAGCGGAAGAGGGGGAAGGGGTGCCACCCCAAACTTAGCCTTTTGGGCATTATTGGCTTTTTTTTTCTTTTTGACGAATGGAAAGATTTGGAAGTTGTAGAAGAAGAGTAGAAGAGGTTGTTCTTGTGCAACTTTTTTTTTCCATCTTTTTTTTAAAGAGTACCATGCATTGGTTCAACTATTACCGAATCATGTGAAAAATTAAGAAAATTTATACAAGTTGTACATGATAAGAAAACATCACTCTTGAATCCTATCAGTCCTCTATGGCTTGCCATCTTTTCCAAGGAGTGTTTATTATTTGAGGTCCTAAGTGACAGGAGGATTTCTAGTCATGAAAGTTTCAAAATTTTAGTTGCAAGGCAGTTACATCATTAAGGGGAGTATTTTGACAAATGATCATATCAAGGCCAACTAGATAATGGCCTTTTTGCAACAAAAGAAATAAAAATATGGCCGACTAGATAATGGCCATGAACAAAGCAACTATATGCAAAACTAAAAAAAGTAGAAATAATACAAGAATAAAATGATAAGGGGGTGGAATAGAATCATATCACCCACCTCCACCCCAGACTTAGATTTTTTCTCGTCCCGAGCAAAACCCAAACCCGAGATGGAGGGAAGAAATTTGTTGGGTTTAACAGGAGGTCCTGGTAGCTCAAAATATGTCCATCTGAAGGGAATGTCGATGATGGCTAGAGTTTTGAATAGATGAGCTTCATGGTACAACCAATGGATGGGTAGTCACGGAAGCCTAAAAAGGTTTTCTGAATGATGTTGTGTATCACCTCGTAGTCCTTCGAGTAGGATCCACATATCTTCCTTCAGCAGTGAAAGTAGTGTTGGAGATGAATGTGGATTGGGGGGATTGGTAGGTGCCAGTTGGGTAACAAATGTAGTGTCGAATGTGGAAGATCGGACGGAGAATCTGGCTCGAGTATCTTTTTGCCGCCTGGATCTACATGTGGTGAAGAGGGTGCCTGTATAAGAAGAACCAGTTTGTTAGCCGAGTAAACAATCATATGGGGATGTATGTCTTCTTGGTGGATTATGCAACAAGGTGTGTCCGGATCCTTTACCCCATTAATGGAAGCAGTGGATTTGGTGTGGAAGACTCACAAATGGCATAATTGTCATCATAATTATAAAAAATGATCAATCTAGGTTTTTCCATCTCTATTGGGGAGTTCTCCATCTCTTCTTCATAAAAGATCTCATCAACATGTATGTTTATGGAATCAATTGGATCCTTTACTATGCTGAAGGGGAGATCTGATTCCTTTATAGGACATGTGCCCAACTCAATGGGCTCAGAAGGGATCACCTCACAATATAACAGTGTAATGTAAGGTTCTTGCAGTGGTAGAATCACCTCATTAGGTTCAACCAGATGTGGAAAAAGAGGTGGTTGAGTGAGGTCATAGTGCTCTTGATGATGAAGCCTTTCAAAAGAATCCATCAGTACATGTTGGGGAGGTGATGGTACATTGGTCACAATAGGCTCAACCAAGATGGGATGATTATTGCAAACATCCAAATATGGGCCTACAACCGAGAAGGGTGGTGGAGTCTGAGGTTGTTGGGACGTTCTTTGAGCCCATCGGTCTTTAACCCTTTTGTTAAAAGATTCTTGATTCATGAATTTATCAACATAGGCCTCCATCCACTCATTTTCTGACTTATATGGATAGTTAGGGCCCCATACAGTTGCGGCCCTAGCTAAACAAAGTTCTTCATTTACGGCATCCTGAATTTCTTTAAAACACCTATCCATCTCCTGATCAAAGTTGTGTGGAATCTCAACTATATCACATTGGACTTCTTCTAAGGGTGACTGTTCATTATAGAGAAAGGTTTCCAATGAAGTAGATTGGCCATTAGAATCAACTAGATTAACATCCACAATGGAAGTGATTGGTGAAGCTTTAGGTATTGGAGTTGGTTCTACTTGATTGAAGATGATATAATCATCGTCATCATCATCTATTAAAATCATCCTTAGCCTCTCTGGTTCCAGATTAAAAAATCGTGCCGCGGAATGGGCGTTCGGCGAGCGTCGCATGCACAAATGAAGCAGTTAATCGTGTGCAGAAAAAAAATGCACTGCTAGAATGGAAACTCGGCAGAAAGAGGAGTAGCACTTCCGGAATGTTACTCATATGGAATAAAAAAATAAAAAAAAAGTTTTTCAAAAGATTTTTGGGGGTTCGAGAAAACAATCCGTTGTCCCCGGCAACAGCGCCAAATTGTTAATGCGTCTCTTAGCACTTACAATCACTAAGATGGTTAATCCTAGAGTTTAAACATTTTTTACTTCCGGTTTTAAGGGTAGTATAGAAGGGTCGATCCCACAAGAAAACTTTTTAAGATTGTTTCTTTTTATCCCAATTGTTTTGAAGAACTGTTTTATTATTTTTTTGTATTTTTTAGATTTGGAATGGAAAGTAAAAGTCGAGTTTTGGGGTTAGTGATTAACACTAACAAATGAAATGCAAGAATGAAAATGCACTTACAAGAATAAAAATGCACAAGGAAATTTTAAGATTATTGTTAGCACAAGAAAAACTATATGAATGAAAAGACTAGGAATTAAAGAAATTCAAAGTATGCGGTGATTAAATCAAGAGATGGATATCGAGGCGTTAGGGGTTTTCACCACCTTAGTCAAGGCAAAATAAACTAATCCTTAAAAACGACGAATTCGATGAAGGCAAATGAATTAATAAAAATCCACTAAAGATAGACTCCACATGAGCCCATTGGTTCTGGTGCTCATGCTTCGTAGTTCATCATCCTAAAAGAATAAGATCCACGGTCGTTTCAAAACTCCTATGCGATTGGGTTTGTTGTTCTAAATCCGAACTTCCACGGTCATATCCATCCGGATTAACTTTTGATCAAATCAATTAATTACTTTGATAGATCAATTAGATATCAAACCCAAAAGCCATCTAGAATCGTTTTTTAGGAAAAGTCGATAAAGCCATGGCTAAGGGGTTAATCCCCTTGCCTCGATAGAAAACTACTCACTCATGGAGAGGGGGAGACGGAGGAAGAAAGTACTGAAGCCATAGTCTAGTCCAAAATCAGGAGGTTAATCTTTAGGCTAGAGATAATAAAATGACTTAGTTCTTAGTTCCTTGCTCCAGAATTAAAGAACGGAGAAAAGACGATTAAGACTAAAGCAAAATGAAGAAATAAGAACGAAGTAGGAAAGAACAATG
Organism: Alisma plantago-aquatica; assembly: GCA_963693085.1. Classification (NCBI taxonomy): domain Eukaryota; kingdom Viridiplantae; phylum Streptophyta; class Magnoliopsida; order Alismatales; family Alismataceae; genus Alisma; species Alisma plantago-aquatica. The sequence continues at coordinate 928,233,954 of OY856411.1, read as the reverse complement.
CTTGAAATAAAATCTACTTTATTGCAAAATAAGAAGATGATTACAAGAATAAAAGCTTCAGAATCCCCATACAAAAGAAATCCAAGATGTCCAAAGAGGAGGAAGTGCCCCTCCTTTTATAAGAGGAGGGGGGTATACATTAGGTTTAGGGCAAAAGAAATGGCCGCCGGCGGCTGCTAACTTTCTAAATCTAATCAATAGAGGAAACAATTGATTGCTTTGCATTCCTTTTGCATTAATTTCCCGCAACAGAAATTTCGAGCGTATTTTTGGGCTATTCAAAAATTCGGAAGCGGCCCGAAAATATATTTTTTCTGTAGATAATTAAATTATCTTTCCAACGCATGCTTGCACAATAAATTCTGCCTTGGGATGTGAGAGTTATACCAATTTTGGTGAAAGGTATATACTGAAATCAGATCTGCGGGAAAACGTAAGACTACTTTCACTGGTTAATTGTGCAGTCAAATAAACACCAAAATTGCCGCAAAATATGTCTTTTTTGTAGCCAATAAAATTCTCTTTTCATTTCATACTTTATCTTAAAATTCCGTCTTCAGACGTAAAAGATATGGCTATTTTGGTGACAAGTATCTCAGGCACTGCGAGAATATTTGAAAAGCCTCATATCTTCATCTTTTATTTTCTCGATTTAATTACTTAGATAATTCCTAAAAATTAAGAAAAATATCATAAGAATTCAGGAAAAGTATATCAAGAATATGAAAGTGCTATTTATTTTTGAATTAGCTAAAATTAACAAAAAAGTCCTAATTAATTATTCTAAATGAAGAAAAAATGAGAGATGAATATGCATTCATCATGGGTGAATGATCTAGACCTAGGCCATTTTAGGAAGTTAACCCTATACATATTTTCAATGTTACCATCCTCAAAATACAACTAGTTAAGATCTCATGATTTTGAGTCAAGTATTATAACAATGGATGGTCCGTTTGTAGGTTAACATGATCGAGTCAAAATTCAAAATTTGAGTATGGGAGAACTAGACATGAATTTCCAAATCCAAAGACAGGTTCCAAAAAGGCATCACATTTCCATTTCTCAAAATATAGTGAGTACATGGTTTTATTTCAAAAAGGAAAAGTTACAAAGAGTTACATAATTGCCATATCAAAATCTAGATCTAGTGGTAACTTCAAAGGTTGTGATTACACATGTTATCCTTTGGAATTCCTACCTCTATCTTTGTCTCTATCTCCATGACTACATGCTTGGATGTAGGGGTAAAGGCTGTCATGGTGACTTGGACTCCTCTAGGGATTATCGATGTGGTGTATCTTGCCCATTCTATCATCGTATCCATTAGTAACTTGTTTTGTACTTCCCAAGCATCATCTTTATCATCATCATCCAGCCTAGGTATTTTTTCCTTTGTCTATATCATCCTCGACTTTTTCTTCATCAATCTTCCTTTTATCAATCCTTTCTCCTTGATCATCATTGGTTCTAAGGGATCTTGCCTTTTGATTATGGGTTTGTGGGGCCATCTGCAAGGTATATTGATTTGTGAGTCCTTTAATCACATAGGTAGAGTTAAGAGTATATCACATTTATAATTTCATACTATTCAAAAATAGGGAGAGTGTCGATGATTAAATCATATTTCCTAAGGTCATGAGATCAAAATTCAAGATCATAATAGGGCAATAATGTCATAAGTTTACAAAGTCAAGGTAATAGTTGCATTCCTTTCCTTTAATGATCAAGGTAGTGATATAATTTGGAAATCGAGGATTTGAATTTGGCATTTGAGGAATTAGATCATAATAGTGCAAAATCTAGGCCCATAATCATCATATCAAAAATGAGATTGCAAAAGGCATCAATAGTCAACAGGGAGACTATTTTTTTCATCATAGTCTTATGTCATGATTTTGTGAGTCCTAAACTTTGTCACCTGATAGCGTAGTCATGATGTGCATCAAATAGGGAATTTTTTTTATTAAATATGTTTGAGGTTTAGTTAATAATAGGGAAGCATGTACATTTAATAAAATAGGGACCTCATCAACAATGAGGTATAAGATATAAGTCATCCTTATTTCACCATATCATAATTTTTATCATTTACCTCAAACATCGGGAGCAAGTGGTCTAGTTTTAGTCAAATCGGGTTTTCATGAAGGGTCAAGCATGAGTATTTGATTTCAAATTATCATTGGTCAAAATTGAGTTTTCAAATTTAGGTCAGATCATGGTATCAACTTTCAAAATTTTCTATTGATATTCATTTTTCCCATGCATAAGCTACCTAAAATTGATACATCATGTGGTAAAAAGTCATAAAGGAAAGACCACATGAGGAGATGAGAAGACTACCTAATCTTCATCTACATGGGTGGCTTATGATAGTCCTTAACGAAGAGATGAGATGTTAGAAGACTCTCTAGTGTTTCATAAGAGAACCTTTAGGTCCAGTTCTGGATCAATTGAGGCCAGGTAGAGTGGGGGACCTCAGCAACCGTGAAGACGGATAGGAGAAATTATGTTAGGACCCTGAGCCTAGACACCTCAATTTTCACCATTATGGACTTGAGGGTTTCTTGGGTGTAAGAGACTTGAAAAATTATTTACTTAAAGTATATGGGAGTGTGTAAGCTCTGATACCAATGGTCATGGAACCGCTCTTACACTAATCCCAATCCCATTGCCTAGACAATGGTAAAGGGATTGAAGCACCTGTCCCTGAGTGGCCCGAAAGGATCTAACACACTGGCATATACAATAAGAAATAATAACTCAAAAATTGGATATTTAAATGAACAAACTAACCCAATATTGAGATTTATCTAATATATCCTTGTTATCAGAGTGTATGAGTGCGGATGCGATCTTATTCAGTATTCCATTTGTATTTCCTAAAATCAAGGAAATTGAGACACAATCATGCAATTGCATGGTACACTATCAAAATCAAGTAAAATAGTTTATAATAAAATAAGTGTACTTGGAAGGACTTATATTTTGAAAGTATAACAAGCAATTTGCAAGAACCAAAAGTTATTCGACAAGTTTTTCAAATGATTCAATTTTTATTATGAGTTTCCATTATGCTGTAATTTGAGAAGCATGCTTATATATTTTTGTGTGACTTTATCACCCCAACGCAATGGGAGAAGTCACTGGGCTCCTTCTCTCCATATGAGGTAGGAGGCCAATGTACAAGTCCCACCTCTCAATGAGAGGGGTCTCCTGCACCCAATATCAACATTATCAACATCATCATTATTATCAATATATGAACAGTCATAATGGGCATGCAATTTTTGTTTTCATGTTTTTCAAAATATAGTATAGGAAAAATGGAAGACTAATCATAGGGAACAGTAGCTCATCCAAGTAAGTAGCCAAGTACACAATCAAGAGATACATAAAAAGTATCTTCATTACAACCAAAGAGAAGGTATAATAGCGTACCTTTCACTAAATATTTCGAGTACAGATCAACTAGTAATTAGTCAACCCTTTGAGTTATATCCCAAAACACAATATTTGGATCAAGGGTCAAGATCATGAAATTTGGAGATCATGTTTCAATATTTGAGATTAGGGTTACACTTTTCCTATGTCAACCTTAGGGTTGGGTCATTTACTTATAATCAACTCATATTTCAATATATCCAACATTATTTCAAGTGCCAAGTATTTTCGAGTGTGAATGACCTACCTAGGTTTTCTAAGAGCATATGTGTTAACCCTAATTTTCATGATCTATATTCAAGTCATAATCAGGTTTCTAGATCATCATCATGATACTTAGCATAATTGAAATTCAAGATCAGTTTGATTAAAGTAGAGTCATGAATCATATACATGATCAAGGTTTTCATAAGATTTATACCCATTATCACAATATAAAGGTTAATCCTTAGTTCAATGTGCATGATTCACATTCTAGGAAAGATAAGTTACACTATCAAATATAAAATCAGATTTGGTCAAGTTTGGTCTCAAGATGATCATTAGAGTTAGAATTAGGGTTTCTCAAGGGTTAAACATCATTATTGAATCATTAGACAAATTAAATAATAAAATGAACAAGATCTAGAAATATCAGTGCTAAATATCAAGAATTAGGATTCAAAAGTATTTTTAATGGGTTCACTGAGTTTTTCTGATAAAAAATACCTTAATATGGAAAAATGAGGGTTGTCAGATGTACAAGGAATGGCTCAGATCGAGCCACGTGAGCTAGGTGGCTCATTTAATAAAATGTTTGGTTCATTCTTTGGCTTCGTCAGATCAAATTTTGATTTAGACTGGTTCACGGCCGGTTCGGTCCTGGTTGGACCCCCTTCTAGACCGGCCGGTTCTTCAGTCCTCTCCTTTCTTGTGCACGCCTCGTGTGAGCCACATAGGAAAGTAGAGGTGCTCACCGCAACAAGGGGTAAATAGAGAAGGAGAGGGCAGGAGAGAGCGCAAGCAGGCCGGTGGAGTTTGCCTTGACCCCACGAACCAGATGGGGAGCAGGGAAAGAGGAGACGGGGCGAGGAGGAAGGATGCCCAACTGGGCTAGGCGGCGACACTGCCCAAGCAGCAGGAGCTCAGAAAGGTATTTGGGGGGCGTTTGAGGCCAAAAGAGAGAGCAAGATCAAGGCTCGTAGCTTGGTGTGGATCTTGCGAGCATGAGGGACCCTTTTTATAGGGTTGGGAGGTAGGTTTAGGGCTAGTTCAAGATCTAGGTGCAGCCATAGCCGTCGAGGTGAGAAAGATGAGAAAAGAGCTCGTTATGGCAGTGCAAGGGTGCACGGAAGCTTGTCAAAATAGGGTTTGCTGGGTGTAAAATCGTGAGAGGATCATTCCCTCTCGGTTGGAAAATTGAATCGTGGTCATGGGCGTGAGATTGCATGTCCCGGCCATAAAGACACCTCCCCGCTGACTGCGGGAGGTAGAAGATGACTTGTTGGTCATTAGATCGAGGCAAGATCCAGGGGAGTCAGATCTAAGGGTCAATATACCCCCCTCCCATTGACAAGCAGATTGCTGACTTGGAAAAGTCAAATAAAAGGCAAATAAATCTCTTTTAATGCATTATCTTTAAGAAATCATAGTAAATAGTACAGAGCTCCAATTGATATGAAATTTGGACCATAGCTTCGAAAAATGTGGATAATATATATAAAAAGTTTGAGGACAATATGATGAAGTTTGTTGAATCGATTTTCTTCTTTGGAAAAGGTGATGAATTAATCAAACTTGTGATGTTATAATGTGTATACAGTTCACATTGATCACCATATTTCGAATTTGAATCTCAACATTGATCAATGAGTCAATAAAAATGATTGGGGACCATGAGTGAGTATAATGAGGGTAAAATAGTAATTACTTTACTATAATGCTAAAATCCACTATGTCACAAACACTCATAACGGGTAGATTGCAACTTGCTCCAAAACAAGCATAACTAGCTCAAACACTAACCAAAGAAGACTAAAATGTAAACATAAACTTGTCACATGTTACTAAGTATCATAAGATATTATAGTAAGGTTCAAGCATCTTATTAAGCAAAGCAATCACTATCAAACACTAAGCCAGGTCAGGGGCCTTACACAACAACACTTTTCAGCCCCTACTGTACGAATCACAAGATTTAGATAGAAAATTTTGTGAATTAATATTAGTGATGTGAAGACAAGTTAGATCCTCAAACTCTCTATGTAACGACCCCGTCTCCCGGTAACCCCCAATTAAGGGAGACCCGAAGGACAAAGCCGTTATTCAATTACAGGATCAAAGGTTCGACAAATAATCTGTAATAATTAATAAACTTTACCAACTAAACTGAAAACGAGTATAAATAAAACTTTTCTTACCTTAGAAAAACTGGGATTTCTAAGCTTCTATCCATGAAGATGTTAATCTAACTAATCCTCCTGTGCATGTTATCTCTCATTTAATTCCACATATGTCGCTTTACTGTTTGTTCTTTTCATTTGTACCTTAAACGCCGACAAACAAAATGTCGGTCAGCCGAAGCTGGTATGTGGGGGAAAACAATAATTGTGCAACTAAGTTAACAATGTAATCAACCAAATATCATTTAACAACCAAGATTACGTTTTAAGCAATACTACTCAATCCTTGCTTATCCCCTTTCTCTGTAACGTCCCTGCAGTGGACATGGATACCATCTCTCTCATATGGTAGATCCTTACCCCCATGGCCCTACCACACATGTAGCCAATACCTAGGGTTATGGAGTCACATGGTCCTACCCAAAGGTAGACCAATCCCTGACTCATGATGACTTGATGGACCTACCCCATTGGTAGCCATTTACTAAGTCATGTAATGACCTGATGGACCTACCCTCAGTGGTAGCCATTTACTAGGTCAATCTATAAATCTACAGAGGGGACTAGGATCTGAGCTAGTAGGCATATTTCTTATGTGATAGTCATATTCACATTATACTTTGCATGAATTAAATACATCCAACAGTTTAATTCAAGCCACGATGGAAACATCGATAAAAATCCCGGAAAACTAATTCGGGTAGTCATAAGCATAACCACATACCTTTACATGCAGATTTGAGACAGAATAGGCCAATCAACAATAGACAAGCAAGCATTCAATAAGATCCTGAAACAAACATCCAATATTTTCTATCATGGATCATGGTATCCAAGTCTAATAGACGTATTCGAGCCCTAGGGTTACTATTTCATTTTTAGGGCTTCTTTTGCAATTAGGGTTTCCCTTCATCTTTGACTATTTTAAACCCTAATTATTAACAAAAGATATTAAGGTTATCCCTTAACAACATTTAACCTTATTTTAGAATTAAAGGCATCATTGTCCATAAATTAAACCCATTAAATTTATCTTTCATTAAGACTATCATTTTTATCCTTTTAATCCATGACAAGATCATTATGCTTATTTATCATCAATTTGTAATTCATTATGCTCTATTATTCATATGAAAGTTATTAATCATTAATTCTACCTTGATTCATGAGAAAACCCAAATTACCACACTTAGGGTATTTATCCATCAATTAAGAACTTTAATGCTAGAAATAACTTAGACTTAGCATATTCCAATTTTAATCATGAAATTAATCAATTACGACCATTAATAGCCGAATTAGTCAACATTAGGGTTTCAAGGCCCATTAAAACATATTTATGCATAAGAAACTCTAAATTAACTAATTATATGCAAAGTTCGTCCTTTTTCAATCTTAATGATCCTTTTTATCATTAACAGGCTAAGATCAACTTTAATCATCTATTAAACCCTTCTAATCACATTAATCATATCAAAATAGGGTTCTTTAACCATTAACACATTAAAGTTAATAACTTCCATTACTTTTCGAATTGCAATAAGAATCAGGCTATAATTTTATTTTTATTAGATTCTCCTCATTTTTCTAAGCAACTTTCATATTTTATATGAACCTATCCGAGCTATGGATATTTAGTTATGAATTTAACAAAATCTCTTACCTCTGGCCAATGAGGAGGCGCCACATGGCCTGCCTCATGCAACGTGCTTGGTGGCTTGCAAATATAACAGAATTACTCTTATACCCCCGTGCGACTCCTTGGCTTTGCAGCGCCCACAGGGGCAAAACCGTCCAAATGTTCTCTTCTTCTTCTACCTCGCGGCAATGACCTGCTGCCACCGCAGTAGTGCTTCAACGCGGCCCTGCCGCCTTCCCCGGACTCCGATGGCCACTGGGGAGGTTCCCCTGGCTCCGCCGCGCCCCCACGCCGGCAAAGTTGCTGCTGAGCTGTGGCCAAGGTGGCCGGTTCAAGTTCTTTAAACCTGCAACTTGCGGACGTCCCGCAACCCTCCTGTTGGCGTCGTGCACGAGCCTGGGCGCAGGGTTGATGTCTACACTCCTCCGCGACGTCTTGGGAGCATTGTGCTCTCTCCGAACCTCATCTCAGGAGTCTGTGTTGCCCTGGGGTCATACTTCCTCCGTTGCTAAGGTTTATGCAGATATAAGAAGAATCCAAGAGGAAGATGCACGAGATCTTATTAGCTCGAGGCCCTGGATCCAACCCTTTATATAGGGAAGGATGGCAACGTCTCCCTTACACTTAACTACAGGGAAAACAAGTCCCCTTAGTCTACTTTCCTTGTTTAGGTGAAACTCTCTTCTTAAATATACTCCTTTCTTGTTTACAAAGAAATTCTTCTTTTTTTTTCTAATTATCCATATCCCTTAATTATTAGGAAAATCCTTGATATTTCTTTATGCTCAAGATTTCAAAAATTGCTCCTTTTATCCTCTTAGTACTTACCCCTTATTCTAAAGCCAAGAAATTCTATTTTCATTTCATAGAAAATACTTTCTTCTTTACAATCCATTAATTATGTATGCACATTATCTTCTTATTTAATAATTTTGGCATTTTATCTTTCTTTCCTCTTCATTGGGTTTCCTTAGATTCTAAGAAACTCAAAGAATTCGAAATTCCTTTTAAAGGAATACTCATCACCCTTAAATGCATCAATATGCATTATTTCACATTATCTTGTTTATTTCTTATTAAAATAATTCCTTTTTGAAGATTTCTAATTATTTCTCTTCCATTTTCCTTATTGGTAATCCTTTTATCATTAGGAATCATTGGGATACGAAATCCCACTAAGGATATCTCAATTCCACCTCTTTTCATTTGTTTTCCACATATTACCATTATTTTCAATTCATTTCTCGATAAGGAAATATTTAATTGATCTTTTCTTTTATTATTGTATTCTCTATGCCACCTTAGACTCCTTGGAACCCAAGGAACCCAAAAGGCACGAAATCCTTCCTTGGATTTTCCTTCTAGAGGTTTCTACCTCTTTCTTTTCTCAAATATTCATTTATTCATTAATTAATTGCATTTCCTTGTCATTGGGCCCAATAGCCAATAAAGCCCACAAATCAAACAACAAGGCTATTTTAAATGAACCCATTTATTCACAACAAAAGACATCATTATTTGTTCATTTATCTATGTTATGAGAAATTACATTTCTCAGCAAATGAACCCAAAATTGGGGTTGTAACATCCTTCCCCTCTTATAAGAATTTTTCCCTCAAAATTCCATCAAGCAAGCAAACAAACAGGATAAGTCTTTCATATGTCCATCATGGCTCCCATGTGGCTTCACCCTTTCCATGGTGTCTCCCAAGAACCTTCATTATCTCATATTCTTCCATATGAGTTCTTTCTTACCTTGGTATATCGTACCCTCATAGGTGACTCAGGACATTTCAGCCTCTCAAAAGTTGAATAGGTTCAGGGCTCAACACCTGGCTTGGGTACCTCACATAGTGCTCTAGATCAGACTCATGGAACACATTACACATCATGTTATCCTGTGGGGCAAAGCTAAACACAATCATATCCACCCATCCATCTCAAATGGACCCATTTATCGGGGACTCATCTTTATTAGCTGTAGCTTAGAGGGGTCGGATTTTCACATTATATTCCTCCATAGTGAACTGCATGTCAGTCTGCTTTGCATCAGCTCGTGACTCATGTCACCACTGGCTCTCTCTCAGCCATTGCACAATCAAAACGACTTCATCTGCACACACATGTGGTTCTTTTCTGACCTTCGTGAGGCTTCCTTCACCAACATCATCATAATGAAGTGGTGACCGAAACAACCTCCTCATAGAACTTCTTGCATCCCGATAAGGCTATGGTGGTTAACGTCACATCTTTAGAACTACCTCATGATATCACCCAGAACAAGCACACTTGCTCTCATCAGACCCTCTAGTCTGGATCATACTAACCATTAGTATGGGGTGATAAACGGTACAAACACTGAGCTCTTCATGTATCTATTTCCGCCTTGTGGAAGTGAACCCTTGGGTCACATCAAAAACTTTTGAATTTGCATCATGGTGTAGTTAAACCATCTCTTTTTATATGTAGGTCAACCCGATCTGTCCCTTGACAGAACTCTTCCTTTCTCATATCATCTAGGTACGGCAATCTACCATAACCATATTGTATCTTGACCTTCTTCGTCTAGGAGAAACTCACAACCTCCATAATGATGAACTCCCATTCCCTCTCGGGAACTCTTTACACTTTATATCCATGCACTGGGTTAATGGTGTTCGTCCTTCACCTCCTGGCTTGCATGGCCACATGCTACATGCAACTTGGTCTTAAGCATCCAGAATGCTACCATCACTTACTATCTTTGTAGTACCTCTTGTATTATTATGATTCCTCAAGCTTGATACCTCGGAAACCCTAAATCACTCTCAAAAGGGTTTTATTACCTTTCTGTCCAAAGAAGTGTATCTGAGGTTCTATCACCATCCTTTCACTACACCAAGGACTAAACTGGCTAACCAAACCACCATTAACTTGTTCAACATATCTTATTATATCCGAGTGTTAGCCAAAACACATCTTCTTTCCAAACGTAGGGTTAGCCTAACAACTTCCTTCTAGCCAAACTAGGCAGCACTATCTCCACCAGAGCATCCATTACCACTTCACATCCTTCGGTATTAAGTAACGTTGAAGACATACTCTTCCATGTATTCTACTTATCATCTCATCTCAAAATCTATGGTTGTCTTCATCAAAGAACTCTGAGCTCATCCTCATGGTGATCAAACTCAACCTTGTGATTCCTTGTAACACTTGCAAAAATCCACTTAGTTCAAGATAAAACATCCTCACAAGATGATATCCTTAAAACTCTTAGTGTTTGTAAACCATCCATGTTTTATTTTCTCCGCAAAGGTATGTTATCAATTCTATCCTCATACCTTGTAACAACGTTCCAACTGACATCATCTTTATCCTTGGTGTAAGGCATGCGTACTGTCCTATCTCTCACTCCCATAACAAGAAGAAATAAGCATTTGGCGGCAGTCCAAATATAGAGTTCTTCCTATTCTAAGAGTAGGGATGGTACAGCCCACCTTGCCAGTACACCTTCAAATCTCAGTTGAAACGTGCAACTCATGTCTCTATATCACAATCATCATTATATCAAAGTTACTTCCATGGAAAATTGGCCTCGAACCTACTTGAGTTTATACACAATCCTTGGTCATATCCTCTAGGTTTATAGGGTACCGGCACTTTTGGGGTCATCCCTATTCCCATATGCACCAGAGAGTGCCCTACTCATTTGGCCTTTGGGTCACATGAGTTCATGAAGGTGATCAATCTCCTAACTCATGGTCCTCAGACAATGATAGATGTTACCTCCCGACCCTATGGTCATGTGCAACTAGGGAATTAGGAAACTCCTACTTCCATCGGTCTTATCCCTACCTGACCCTAGGATAGACTTAGGATTATATCATAGTACATGTTCAACTTAGAACCTTACCCAATCTTTCATCATCTCTCATTGCATTCATGACTGACTTTCATCCCTTCATAGGGGTCATGGTGACCTGCCTACCTTGGTCAGGCCCCATACCGGTTACCTCCATGGTAACACGTCCATATGCACTTTAGAGATGGCTATCTATGGGTCTATAGGTTCATTATCATACCATGTACTCTTCACTTAGCTTCTCAAGATCCTATGAGACCTCCTTAGGTCACCCTAGAACCCACCAAACTGGTATACACCCTACAAAAGGGTCCCTCTCCCAGGATGGGAGGAACTACAACTCTTGGCGACGAGGTCACAACCGTCCTTAGAGTTTACCTCCACATGAGCATGCTTAATCTAGCAACTACTAAGGCACAAGTGTACCTACTAAACCATGCTAGGTCACCCTCGTTCTCTTCCTCAACATTAGACCAACTTCATGGTGAGGGGTTCAACAAACATACCCTTTACGTAAGGGATTTCCTTTACCTCTACACATGAGGAGTACCATGCTCGAAACTATAGAGACTCAAATCTCACCATGAGCAATGGATACACTGCTTCCCCTCTTAGGCCTAGGAATCTTAGGTTCGCCGTTGTGTATCCAACTGCATGCTCATTCTCTTAACCAGAAATCCAGCATGTCCAAGATATGTCATGTACTCCCATGATCTTTCTACTCAAGCAACACTTCAGAGTTGATTCCTCTTCCCGGACAACTACTAGGTATAAAGCCTCACAACTGGCGCCTTAACCTCCTCATGGCCTAAAGCATTCTTTAACTCATCTTAGTAGGTTACCATAGGTACCAGAAGCATCATCCTCTCTCTAGGGTTTGGTTACACTCAAGCTAACCCAAACATCGTCAACCACCAGGGATTATGCATGAGGCAACCATTATCATCCACTTAGGTCGCATCATTCTCGGCTCCCGTTGTTTCTCAAGTTTCGGGGTTTTAGGCTTCCAACTTTCTTGGTCGAGGTCTGCTCCCTCTCTCTAGAGCTAATCCTACAACCAACCTCTCTATCAGAGGTCCTATCTTTATGAAGGATCAAGCTCTTCAGCATGTCCCTACCTGAGTGAAGCCTCTACTCGAACTTATGTTTACTCAAGGTTATCCACAACCCCTTATGCTTGTCTCATAAGCCCTCCATCATGATCCCTCGACTAGGGTTTCATTTAACTATCAACACTACTGACGCACTCTGGGTGTAAGTTATATCCTACTTGCAACTGCCCTATAGGTTCTTCTCTATCCTCATTCATGAAGGAGTTACCCCTCGCTCAAACATGCACAACCCTCTCCCGGGTTGGGTCGCCAAAGGTACTAGGTTATCCAACCTCTCATGGCTCGTATGACGATCCCAAGGCATGTCCAACCAAACACTCGGTCTAACTCATCATGTCATCTCTATCTCTAACCTTCACTTAGGGTTAGGGTTAACATCATCCTCAAAGGATGTGCCAGGTATCTACTTTTAATGGAGGTCTCTACCTCCAACACTAACTCTCTCTACTCATCCTCCTGCCAAGGAGGTCTATCCTCAAGTCTCTCTTGAGGGCAATGACAACTCGTGTCATACGACCTAAGCATGTATCTATTCCTTTACGCTTACTCTATTAAGCTTATGTCCATGACATCTTATTTACATGCTTTTTATTGATTTGATGGAGGATTCCTTAATCCTTATCAACCTTACCCATACCGCAAGAGGGTGAGGGAAAGAGAGAGGAAACCCTAATCCTTAAGGTCCTTAATAGAATTTGAGTCGAGAAGGGATGAACAAGATGAGAGAGTCCTAAAGGTATCTTATTTCGATTCATACCCTAAGACTTTGGCCAGGCAGTCACACGGATCCGGGAGTCCTCGTATTCCGACTAGCGGTGCGGAGGAAAATCTTGTCAGCCCCCATTCGTGATCCTTTTCTAGACACCTCTGTCTTTCGGATAATCCTCTAATAACTCCCTCAGGTTCTACAAAATTTGTAAAATTTAATAATGATTAAAGATTAATTGAGGAACCTATGCTCTGATACCAATTGTAACGACCCCGTCTCCCAGTAACCCCCAATTAAGGGAGACCCGAAGGACAAAGCCGTTATTCAATTATAGGATCAAAGGTTCGACAAATAATCTGTAATAATTAATAAACTTTACCAACTAAACTGAAAACGAGTATAAATAAAACTTTTCTTACCTTGGAAAAACTGAGATTTCTAAGCTTCTATCCATGAAGATGTTAATCTAACTAATCCTCCTGTGCATGTTATCTCTCATTTAATTCCACATATGTCGCTTTACTATTTGTTCTTTTCATTTGTACCTAAAACGCCGACAAACAAAATGTCGGTCAGCCGAAGCTGGTATGTGGGGGAAAACAATAATTGTGCAACTAAGTTAACAATGTAATCAACCAAATATCATTTAACAACTAAGATTACGTTTTAAGCAATACTACTCAATCCTTGCCTATACCCTTTCTCTGTAACGTCCCTGCAGTGGACATGGATACCATCTCTCTCATATGGTAGATCCTTACCCCCATGGCCCTACCACACATGTAGCCAATACCTAGGGTTATGGAGTCACATGGTCCTACCCAAAGGTAGACCAATCCCTGACTCATGATGACTTGATGGACCTACCCCATTGGTAGCCATTTACTAAGTCATGTAATGACCTGATGGACCTACCCTCAATGGTAGCCATTTACTAGGTCAATCTATAAATCTACAGAGGGGACTAGGATCTGAGCTAGTAGGCATATTTCTTATGTGATAGTCATATTCACATTATACTTTGCATGAATTAAATACATCCAACAGTTTAATTCAAGCCATGATGGAAACATCGATAAAAATCCCGGAAAACTAATTTGGGTAGTCATAAGCGTAACCACATACCTTTACATGCAGATTTGAGACAGAATAGGCCAATCAACAATAGAAAAGCAAGCATTCAATAAGATCCTGAAACAAACATCCAATATTTTCTATCATGGATCATGGTATCCAAGTCTAATAGACGTATTCGAGCCCTAGGGTTACTATTTCATTTTTAGGGCTTCTTTTGCAATTAGGGTTTCCCTTCATCTTTGACTATTTTAAACCCTAATTATTCACAAAAGATATTAAGGTTATCCCTTAACAACATTTAACCTTATTTTAGAATTAAAGGCATCATTGTCCATAAATTAAACCCATTAAACTTATCTTTCATTAAGACTGTCATTTTTATCCTTTTAATCCATGACAAGATCATTATGCTTATTTATCATCAATTTGTAATTCATTATGCTCTATTATTCATATGAAAGTTATTAATCATTAATTCTACCTTGATTCATGAGAAAACCCTAATTACCACATTTAGGGTATTTATCCATCAATTAAGAACTTTAATGCTAGAAATAACTTAGACTTAGCATATTACAATTTTAATCATGAAATTAATCAATTACGGCCATTAATAACCGAATTAGTCAACATTAGGGTTTCAAGGCCCATTAAAACATATTTATGCATAAGAAACTCTAAATTAACTAATTATATGCAAAGTTCGTCCTTTTTCAATCTTAATGATCCTTTTTATCATTAATAGGCTAAGATCAACTTTAATCATCTATTAAACCCTTCTAATCACATTAATCATATCAAAATAGGGTTCTTTAACCATTAACACATTAAAGTTAATAACTTCCATTACTTTTCGAATTGCAATAAGAATCAGGCTTTAATTTTATTTTTATTAGATTCTCCTCATTTTTCTAAGCAACTTTCATATTTTATATGAACCTATCCGAGCTACGGATATTTAGTTATGAATTTAACAAAATCTCTTACCTCTGGCCAATGAGGAGGCGCCACATGGCCTGCCTCATGCAACGTGCTTGGTGGCTTGCAAATATAACAGAATTACTCTTATACCCCCATGCGACTCCTTGGCTTTGCAGCGCCCGTAGGGGCAAAACCGTCCAAACGTTCTCTTCTTCTTCTACCTCGCGGAAATGACCTGCTGCCGCCGCAGCAGTGCTTCAACGCGGCCCTGCCGCCTTCCCCGGACTCCGATGGCCACTGGGGAGGTTCCCCTGGCTCCGCCGTGCCCCCACACCGGCCAGGTTGCTGCTGAGCCGTGGCCAAGGCTGCCGGTTCAAGTTCTTTAAACATGCAACTCGCAGACGTCCCGCAACCCTCCTGTTGGCGTCGTGCACGAGCCTGGGCGTAGGATTGATGTCTGCACTCCTCCGTGACGTCTTGGGAGCATTGTGCTCTCTCCAAACCTCATCTCAGGACTCTGTGTTTCCCTGGGGTCATACTTCCTCCGTTGCTAAGGTTTATGCAGATATAAGAAGAATCCAAGAGGAAGATGCACAAGATCTTATTAGCTCGAGGCCCTGGATCCAACCCTTTATATAGGGAAGGATGGCAACGTCTCCCTTATACTTAACTACAGGGAAAACAAGTCCCCTTAGTCTACTTTCCTTGTTTAGGTGAAACTCTCTTCTTAAATATACTCCTTTCTTGTTTACAAAGAAATTCTTCTTTTTTTTTCTAATTATCCATATCCCTTAATTATTAGGAAAATCCTTGATATTTCTTTATGCTCAAGATTTCGAAAATTGCTCCTTTTATCCTCTTAGTACTTGCCCCTTATTCTAAAGCCAAGAATTTCTATTTTCATTTCATAGAAAATACTTTCTTCTTTACAATCCATTAATTATGTATGCACATTATCTTCTTATTTAATAATTTTGGCATTTTATCTTTCTTTCCTCTTCATTGGGTTTCCTTAGATTCTAAGAAACTCAAATAATTCGAAATTCCTTTTAAAGGAATACTCATCACCCTTAAATGCATCAATATGCATTATTTCACATTATCTTGTTTATTTCTTATTAAAATAATTCCTTTTTGAAGATTTCTAATTATTTCTCTTCCATTTTCCTTATTGGTAATCCTTTTATCATTAGGAAACATTGGGATACGAAATCCCACTAAGGATATCTCAATTCCACCTCTTTTCATTTGTTTTCCACATATTACCATTATTTTCAATTCATTTCTCGATAAGGAAATATTTAATTGATCTTTTCTTTTATTATTGTATTCTCTATGCCACCTTAGACTCCTTGGAACCCAAGGAACCCAAAAGGCACGAAATCCTTCCTTGGATTTTCCTTCTAGAGGTTTCTACCTCTTTCTTTTCTCAAATATTCATTTATTCATTAATTAATTGCATTTCCTTGTCATTGGGCCCAATAGCCAATAAAGCCCACAAATCAAACAACAAGGCTATTTTAAATGAACCCATTTATTCACAACAAAAGACATCATTATTTGTTCATTTATCTATGTTATGAGAAATTACATTTCTCAGCAAATGAACCCAAAATTGGGGTTGTAACACTCTAAGAATATCTCTAAATCCCTTGAAATATTTGGCGTGTCCAACAATGAAGAACAATACATTAGTGAACTATCAAATGAGTGTTGATCTTAGTCCCTGATAACACCCAAATTCATGCAATATTACTATGTGTTTTACCATAGCTTGTGTACATTTACCATCCATGATGTGCCTTTAATTAAATCCGAACTATTTTCATTATTTGCCCTTTTCTAAATAAAAATTCTTAATAAATATAATTTTTGGCTTGCACACTCCAACACAAATTTATCTAGTCCATTAAACTATATTCTTATCAAGGTAGTCGTAATGACTAAAGGAAATAAACCAACAATTTTAGACTATTTTTAAAGCATGGAAACTCATTCATATATTTTACCACAATGGAAAATGCAACACATTTAAACAAAATATGAAAGAACCACATGGAAAAATATTAACAATATGAATTATGGAAATGCCTCAAACTTATCAATTGGGTATATAATCTAGCTGTGCTTTCAATGCCTAAAAAAAGCAATTTAACCAAAATTAAGCAAAATGCAACAATTTTATTTTATTTGGAAAACATCCAAAGTCATTAATATATTGCTGAATTCAACAATTGTCCACAATGGAAAGTTTCAACATTGATAGAGTTCTTTGACCAAGAAATACCAAAAACAAATGAGGAAGGCATTAATGCAAACAAAGCCAAGCTGTCCATGGAAATAAGGCACCAAGACAACTCTTTATGGTAACATCTAAGGTAGACACATCCAATTTTAAGTGGACCTTGAATAAATAATGCAATATAATTGATTTAATATAGTAAAGACAAGGCTAGTGGGGAGGGAATGAACTTGTGACCACAAATAGATTAATCTATCAACTAAAAGCTATCAACCAAAAGCAATGTATCGATCCTCAACAACCATTGACTGAGCAACAAACCACATTTATTTTAGGATCAAGCAACAAGCTATCAGCCTGCTAAGACTATCAATCCAATTGAGTTGTCGACATACAAGAGTATTAAGATTCTAAGGAGATCGACCTTCAACAAGATAAAGGTCAATCAAGCTCCAACCATTTCCTAACTTTCGAACTTCAAAGACATGTCAATCTCCGAAGACATGTCAAACTCCAAAGACATATTGACCTCCAACCATTACCAACCTATCGGTCTCGCCTTCTCAATTAGTCCAAATACAAGTTGGGTCCCATATACATTAATTCCACATCTTTACAACTTTCATCTTCATTTATTTCATGACTATCCAAATCTCAAGGCCAAACCTATGGCTTCCCATCTATTCCTACAAATACCAAGTAGACGCCAATAGATAAAAGGATTTGACCCCTTTTGGTCCAAGTCCCACCTCTTCTTTTTTTCTCTTGCTACCATGACTTGTTCAAGTTAATCTTATTCCTTCTTGTACCATGAGTGGCTAAACTCAATAACCTGGATTGGGAGTAGCCATCATGCCCTACCAACCATGTAATCTTTCCTCCTCCTATTTAATACATATGTTCTTACAGTTTTGTTTCTATACTCTTGTTTTAATGCATCACTTGCTTGATTAGCTACCTTCTTGTGATGTTTGATTAGGATTAATTCAAGAGAACATGTTCAGTAAGATTGAGAGCATGGATTAGTCAGGAGACACGAGATTGAGAAATTAATATGGCAAAAGCCATACATTTATCCTTTATTTGTTTCTCATCTCGAGAGTGAGATAGATTTAGAAAAAAATTCTACTTGGATCTTGAGAGAAGGAAGATGTAGGAA
This sequence comes from Alisma plantago-aquatica, assembly GCA_963693085.1. Lineage (NCBI taxonomy): Eukaryota > Viridiplantae > Streptophyta > Magnoliopsida > Alismatales > Alismataceae > Alisma > Alisma plantago-aquatica. The sequence goes on along the minus strand of OY856411.1, from coordinate 928,215,426 downwards.
TCTTTTATGACTGATTGCAAAATATATCAAGAATATAATAAATTAGAAGAGAAGGTTTTACATGGTTAAGACTGGTCAGATTAGTGAACCTAATCTAAGTTTCCTTCTATTATCTTCATTTTGTTTGATCTTCCATAATTTAGATTTAATGTTTTAATTAGATAAATTGTATCCTTCATCAAAATACCAAGTTCATTTCTTTTAACTCCAGTAACTAAGCCAATGTTTTCTTGCTTGTATTCTATTATTTTCCATTATCAATGTGTTCATCCCCTGAATCTTGAACGCTTTCACTTTCCCTTCTCTCTTAGAAACCTTCGTCATGTTGGTGACGTTACACATAAATAAAGTGAATATCAATGGGGATAAAGGATCCCCCTCTCTAAGCCCATTAGAGACTCTGAAGAAGCCTTTCAACACCCCATTAATCAGAACACATAATGAAGTCATCTGATTGAGAACCCCAAGCATGCATTGTATCCCATAGACCGATTCAATTGACATGATCACAGGCCTTATAAATGTTCAAATTTAAGAAAGCTTTACTGGACTTGTTCTTAACTTGGAAATCAAGAAGGAACTCAACAATAAGCAAGGAATTGTCTACCATGGACAAATTCAAACTGGTTAATTGACAACACATGGGGCAAGATAGTCTTGAGCCTCTGAGAAATTGCTTTAGAGATGATCTTATATATGATATAATAACATGTGATCCGTCGAAATTGTTGGAAATTGTAGCATTGCTCTATGGTATAAGTTTAATGAAATCATAGTTAGCTTGTTGTACTATCCTCCCACCAAAAAAAACCATCATACTACCCTACACACATAACTCCCTATAATTGGCCAACCGGAGCGCAAAAATTTGGCATTGAACCCATCAACAACTGGAGCTTTGGAAGCTCCAATTGAAAGCATAGCCTTCTTAATTTCATCACTTGTTGCCAATTTTTTTAGTTCCATGTTCATGACCTTGATCACCCTCTGACCAAGAAGAGTAGATGTCACATCCCAATTTTCAAAGACAATTTAAAACTTAGAAAGGAGTGTTTTTCTAAATAATAATAGTTGTGGGGTTTTTATGCAAAAATACCAATTATGGTTATCTTTACATGAGAATAGGATAAGAAAATTCAATATTAGACTCAATTTCATTTTTACTCTCAAATGTACATTATGAATATCTATCAACCCATGATGATCCTATTTTCTTCTCTCTCCTCCAAGACAATCATAAAGAATAGGAAAGAGGTCAAAGAAGTGACCATGTGACTCTTGAATGCTAAATAGAGTATATCTAGAATATTGACTCAAGAATGTAATAGAACAACCTTTTCAAATTATCTCACAATTTTAATGCATTTTAATTAAAGTTAATAACCAATATAGAAGTTATGGACCATGATGTTTATAAGAATGAAATCTAATTTCCTAGGAATGTTCTAGACATTCTAAAGTCCCTATGGTCCAAATTTGAACTCATTTGACCCATGTTTGACCCTCCATATCGAATTTCAAAGATGTGAATATAGTTTGACCCAGGTTTGAAACTAATTTCATTAATGTGGTGTATTTAAACTAATGTTCCATTATTTTTCTCCTGTCACACATTATAGTTTATATTTTTCCTTCTATATGTGGCATCTATGTTGGGTTTTAGGGGAGGCAAGGAAGGCAGCAGAAACAAAATTTTTTCTCCTCCCCAAACCCAGAACAAGGAAACGCGTCAACATCTATACAATAGGAAAGGATGGTTTGTGGAATCATACCTTTTCCCGAGGCTTGCTCGGAGACAATACCTCACGGCATGCACGATCTTCACCTCCAGTCTTGGATGGTGTCAATGCAGCTCCTGGTCGCACCGGGACTGACGACTCCTAGTCTCACCGAGATTGTCGGGATTGACAGCTGTCCTCCGAGCGGCAGAAATCTCCCACCTCTGAAGTAGTCTACACGGACCACTTGGAACTCCAATCTCCTTATCCCACAAGGAATTCATAGGAGTCACACCCTCCTGTCAGCGTACTAGTCACTGACACACTCTCCTACCACCAGTCGCTTTCTGCAGTTATCTTTCCCTTGTCGTGCCTCCCTTATCGGGTAGCACTTGCTTGGGCTCTCTCAGTTACCAAAACCAGAGAGAACGACAACTTTACAGAGCAACAGGTTGCACTGTGTTGTACTTTGAGAAGCCCCCAATACCTCTATATATATAGGAGGGTCATGGGACATGGTTCTCTATCTCGGGCAATGCGGGACTAAAGTAGGAGTAGAAGGGTTCAAGATTTTCCACAAAAACAACCAACTGCGCAACCTGAACCGATCGTTTCATTACTGAAACGGTCAGTTGGGGACCTGAGCCGGTCGGTTGAAACCTCAACCGATCGATTGGGACCCATGAAATGGTCGGTTCACTTCTGAACCGGTCGGTTCATGGTCCTGGTCAGTTCCTGAGTGACTTTTCTTCTTTTGTTTCTAATTGGTATCAAATACCAATCCTTGTTCCAATCAAATTGGGCAAGTGAAACAAAAGGAAATTTCTCACCAATCCTACTTTCCCAACTTGCTCGGTTGCAACAGTTGAACCGATCGTTTCAACACTTGAAGCAATCGTTTCATCCTGTCCATGAGCCAATCGACTCACCACTTGAGCTGATCGATTCACCATGCTCAGCCGATCGGTTCATCACATGAACCGATCGGTTGGGAGTGCAGATTATGCGGAAACAGTCAATTGTAGTTTCAATCAATCCGATACTCCAATCAATGTGTCCAACACCTTGAACAATATGATATTGAGCTATCAATTAATTGAGTGTTTAATTGAACTACTAAACTCCTTTAGTAATCAATCTAAACATTGTTTGTGGACAAAACTCCTCTTCCAGGTTAAATCCTATGTGTGTGACCCTACAGGTCCATTTCACGTTGGTAGTGAAAACACTTATGATTTCACAAGCAAAGAGCGGTGCCTAGTCACACATCAGTGCTACCCAAGTGAAATAGAAAGTTGGAGAACAACTTTCAATCCTACAATCCATGAATGGTGTTATAGTGAATGTATAATTCCTTTGTCACTAATATCCTGAATGAACTCGAGGCATGGAACAGTCATCTTGTCAACGTTCATTCACTTTCTTGATCTCAAAGTAGATTGGAGTAGATATGTATGACATCAATATCACATACTAATTCACAGATGCGTGCACGCCTTTCTCAATCCTACTCATCAAGTGGACATGGATATCAAACTCCCTCAGGAGGGACAAATCCCATATCTATCACTCACCCCTCAAAAGCCCCATGTGTCAAAGCCACCCAATCATCACCTTTATAACAACCCATGTTTCAGGACTACGTTTGATGATGTCAAAGTGTGCCCAATGACATGTGTTGAGTGTAGTGATTTCAGGTCAAAGAATCACACTCACCACCATCACTGTGAATACTGACTGTGACTACCATGTCATGGTTCCATGTGTCAAACTCACGGTGGGTCTGTCCGGTACACTTGTTCTCTAACAAGTACCTATGTGTTTGGTTTGATATCTCTATATCATGACTAATGAGATTTTGTCATCAACCAACACCACAATCTAGTCTTGTGTGTCATTGTTGTCTATCTACCTTCCACAATAACATCTGACTAGGGACATAACAAGAATGTACAAACTCTTAGCATCTGTATGATCTCATCATTCAGGTCCTCAACCTGAAAGCATACGTCATTGATGCCTGTCATTCTCTAGATATTCAATCTGTTCTATCACTATCTCATATGACTGAACCAGAAAGAATTGGAAGCTTGCCTTTGATGTTTATCAAATAAATCTTAATGTATCCCATCAATCATCCCATGATTGGCTCTCATGGCATACATACCAACAAACTCCCACTTTCATTGTAAGCCAATCACCCTTGAATCATATTCATACTGATCTTCAAACATGTCCCACATGTTACTATGCTCTAGTGCGAACATAGTGAGTTATGGCAACACCTTGCCAAAGTTAGTTTTTAACTGCATGTCTCTCATCTCTTCACTGTACGTCACACGTATGAGATGGAGTTGTCGTAATGTGCGATCTAGTATTCCTTTGCTAACCTTTAGCCACATTGCATGATCAAGGATTCCATATTTGTCATCAATGAGCAGAATATCTATAAGTTCATCTCATGAACTTCCAGATCCATATAGTATCCACTGCTGTTCTCCAACACATAGATACTCGACATTTCCTTTTATATGGTTTTATTGGAACACTTCCAATTATCAACAAACTTTCACTTTTATATATCTTATATATAATTTGCGATTAATTTTCTATCCCTTTCCCGGAAGTTCGCATCAGTGTAACTCTTTACATCGAACTCTTCCTTATCTTCATAGAACTAGTACTTCTCAAGTACTTATCTAGTTCTCATGGTGTTCCAGTAACCCTTACTGGAAGTAGACATGCATCCACTCGTCATGTCTCACATACGAGTTATCAAGATGAGCACATCATATTTCCATGTCCTACATACAAGATGATGAATGCATTCTGTTCTTGCCATGTCGATACATGCAAGATAATGGGTTAATTACATACATGATAGATCCATATCTATTCTTAGTGTTTCCATTCTTCATAAGAATTGGACACTTGTCCTTGGGAAAGTAACTCCATGTAACATGGACAAGTTTTCTCCCACTGAATATGTGCATATTGAACCCTTCAGTACAGATTGCCAATGTATGTTTTCTCTTTTCAGGTCAAGATGTTTTCGAGAACTATCTCTATAGATCTCTATTCCTATCACATAGGAAACATCTCTATCTTCCTTAAAGATAATTTCCACTTTTGGATTTCCATTCTAGAACATTTCCATTTCACATCAACATGTGGAATGTGAACACGCTCCCACTAAATCAAAGATCCCTTCTTTATCTTTGACATATCAGTCAAACCCTTTGACTATATTATCAAAGTAAAGATCCAATTCTGAGTTGCTTGTACTCAATCAATCACATTGATTAGTCCATTGTAACTTATAGACTTCATTTGCATTAGTGGATTCATAAACCTTATAGGTTGTGTCATGTACACATCCTTGTTTTATTCCTCATAGGAATGCAGTTTTAGTATCCATATGCCAAATGTCTTAGTCATTAAGTTGCAATCAACAAGCATCATCCTTCTGAAAATGTTATCCATGTGTCTTAACACTTAAGATTCATTTGCACTTATGGATTTCATCCAATGGGTGCTACCATCAAGGTCATACCATATGGTTCACATGGATGTCATTTAGGATGAAATGATCATAAACCATAACTCAAAATTCGGTTCCTCATATTCATTTAGATAGTTGACTCATCACATGAACAACTCATCACATAGATAAATGAGGTGTATCTGTCAAGGATATAAGAACTTACAACTCTTTGTGATTCTTAATGTCCTTTATTAGTGTGGGGTATTCTTTTATTAAGAAGAATTCAGTTATTTGATAATCATTCTCTAACTCCTTAGAGTATGATTCCTTCTTGATTTAGACATCACCATGCCTTAATCATGAGTTCACTATGATACACTATCATAATCAGTCATAAGGATCTCAAACATTTGGTCCAAGTATTTCATTCATTGATCTCATCAAGAATTAACACTTTACCAAATTTGCACTTCATCTATGATAATCTTGAACACTTCAAGATATTCATATTGGTATTTATCTAAACACCATTTGAAGTGTTAGCATTTGTTCCAATAGGTATGTAAATACATCACATGTATCATACCTAATAGGATAATCATTCTCCCACTACCTTTAGTGAAGATTGATTAATCATGTCCAAGATATTCATGTCTCTTACTGGTTCTCTAACCAAAAGAGTCTAGATTTATCCATCACATGGAAACTAGAAATGAATTTCTCATGATTGATGCTAATTTGATTGTTTGAGTTATCTATAACTTTTAGGTATCATTTTATCTTATGCATATCAAATACCACAAGATAAACAAGGCATTGCCACAAAAATCATATTGAAACATCTCTTTATTAATTGCCATCATTGTCATACAATATGAAAAAATAAAGTGTTTCTATCTATTGGAAAATATAAAATAGCAGTTCGTAACTGTATTACATGCCTTTTAGGCTGAAAATAAACTAAATTACTCCTATCTATGGCGGCAACACTTGCCCTATTTATTGAGTGCTTTACACTTTACATCTTGGTATCATATACCTCAAAAGTGTTACAAGTTTACTTTCATGACACCTTTAAGTAGAGACGTCTGTCGCCTCCTTCTTCTTTTGTTCTTCCAGATAGAGAGGACAATTCCTTTTCCAATGTCCTGGCTTTTGACAATGGTGGAAATTGCCTTTCTTGGTCACGCCTCCCTTGGCCTTGAGAGATGAAGACGACTTGGGCTCCTGGCTAGCATCATAACCTTTCTTAGCTTTGCCCTTGCCCTTATGCTTGGACTTGCCTTTCTTTCTTGTGATCACCATCACAGACTTAGGCTTGTCCTCAACATGCCCAACAACTCTGACAGTGGCCTATCAAAGTTGTTCATGTTGTAGTTCATCACAAACTGACTGTAGGATTCTAGCAACGATTGCAGTATCACGTCAGTAGCCAACTCTTGGCTCAGTGGAAATCCCAGTCTTGTCAGGTTCTCCACATACCCAATCATCTTGAGTACGTGAGGACCAAGTGGATCTCCTTCTATCATGACATACTTGAACAGTGCCCTTGATACATCGTATCTTGTCATGCTTGATCTTCATACATGTTCCTGAGATGCTGAATCATCTCAATGACACCCATGTTCTCATGTTGTATCTACAACTCGTGGTTCATAGAGCACAACATCAAGTACTTTGCATCAATGGCATCATCAGAATGCTTCTTGTAAGCATCCCTTTCTGTCTTTGGTGCATTAGGAGTAGGTTCCTCTAGAATTGGAGTATCCAGGACATAGAGCTTTCACTCTTGAGTGGTAACAATTCTCAATGTCCTATACTAGTCGTGGAAGTTTGTCCCATTTAGCCTATCCTTTTCAAGGACCGATCGCAAAGAAAAGTGATTGTTGTTTGTTGTCATTTGTACTACAAAAGAAAATATGCAATTTTAGTCCAAAAACTCAATTTTGACTTATTTGATTGATTTGAAAAGTTGACAATATAATTAGGCCTTTAATTAATTATCGCTCCCACTATTTTAATTTAAATTGATAGCCCTCACCATCAATTCGGAAGATTGCAGCGTACAACCTTCTAGTGGCCAAGATCCTGAAATCCTCTAAGTCATGGACCAGCTAGGGCTGTCACCCACAACTTAGATCTCTCAGGTAGGCAACTCTTGCCAATTGAATCATATGCAACTCTTGATAAGATGTCATATGCAACTCCTTGCCATGATCATCTCCATGCCTCAAGGTACTAGATCCCATCTAGATCACCTTGTTAAGTCCGACCCAAAGCAAACACGATGAATATGCACCCTGCTAGGGCAGACCCACATATCCATCCTTCACGCTTCCATGAGATAGACGGTGCACCACACTAGGGCGTGCCCACACTTGGTCGATCAAGCTTTTCATGTGTGTCGCATTTGGAAGGCATCTAAAACTTAATATTTAATGAGGGATTTGGTTTTATATACATATACATATCCAATCACCACAATACATAGTATGTATTATATACATGCTATATCCCACAGAAAACATGCAAAATGATAAAAGCGATGATTATGGCCATCCTAATGTGATTCCTCGAGCCAAGAGGAATCACAGTCATCTAGGTCTACATCACATGCAACATGTACAAGATGAACTATGTGCTTTGCCTTTCTAAGTTTGATCAACTCATCACATGACTGATCGACTCACCATCAGGCTGGTCGGCTGGGTGCCACCAGTCGATCAGTTGGCTCCTCCAACCGATCGGTTCACCTGGTCGTCGTGCATCTCATCATGGCACACCACCTGCTCGTCTTGCTCCTCAAACTGGTCATCAACCGATCGGCTCACTCCTTGAACCGATCGTTTGGAACGTCAACCGATCGGTTCACTCCTTGAACTGATCGTCTCAGCTGTCGTCAGGATGTCCTCCGTTCTTTGACATAACAGGAAATAAAATTCTATCCTATTTTACATTGTAAAAAGAGAAACCTTGAGTTACATTCGAGGGGAGAAAAGGTAGGAAAGAAATCTCGAATTATTTTGAGTTACATCAGGAATAGGAGAAGGAAGATCGGTGCACAGACCGAGATGCAAGCAACCACATACAACCATACACAGATAGGGTTTAATGGCCATAACCATGCAAAAAATCCACCACAAAACTCATTTAAGGGCGACGTGTATCGAGTGCATTCATAATACATATCATATATGTAAATTGGGATTTGTGGATTTAGGATTGGACATGCTTAAAGTCAATTTTATTCACATCATATGCAATAAAAAAAGGCGACAAACCAAAATCGATCATATCGATAATCCTAAAGTATAGAGCAGTTGACGTGGCTATGATACCACTATTGGGTTTTAGGGGAGGCAGAGAAGGCAGCGGAAACAAAAAAATTTCATGCGTAAACAAACAAAAATTTTTCACCCAAACCCAGAATAAGGAAACACGTCAACGTCTATACAATAGGAAAGGATGGTTTGTGGAATCATACCTTTTCTCGAGGCTTGCTCGGCGACAATACCTCGCGGCTTGTGCGGTCTTCACCTCCAGTCTTGGACGGTGTTTGTGCAGCTCCTGGTTACACCAGGACTGACGACTCCTGGTCTCACCGGGACTGTCGGGATTGACAACTGTCCTCTGAGCGGTAGAAATCTTCTGCCTCTGAAGTAGTCCACATGGACCACCTGGAACTCCAATCTCCTTGTCCCATAAGGAATTGGAAGGAGTCGCACCCTCCTATCAGCGTACTAGTCACTGACACACTCTCCTGCCACCAGTCGCTTTCTGCAGTTGTCTTTCCCTTGCCGTGCCTCCCTTATCGGGTAGCACTTGCTTGGGCTCTTTCGATTACCAAAACCAGAGAGAACGACAACTTTAGAGAGCAACTGGTTGCACTATGTTGTACTTTGAGAAGCCCCCAGTACCCCTATATATATAGGAGGGTCATGGGACAGGGTTCTCTATCCCGGGAAATGCGGGACTAAAGCAGGAGTAGAAGGGTTCGAGATTTTCTACAAAAACAACCAACTACGCAACCTAAACCGATCATTTCATTACTGAAACGGTCGGTTGGGGACCTGTGCCGGTCGGTTGACACCTCAACCGATCGGTTGGGACCCATGAAATGGTCGGTTCACTTCTGAACCGGTCGGGTCGTGGTCCTGGTCCATTCTTGATTGACTTTTCTTCTTTTGTTTCTAATTGGTATCAAATACCAATCCTTGTTCCAATCAAATTGGGCAAGTGAAACGAAAGGAAATTTCTCACCAATCCTACTTTCCCAACTTGCTCGGTTGCATCAGTTGAACCGATCGTTTTAACACTTGAAGCAATCGTTTCATCCTGTCCATGAGCCGATCGACTCACCACCTGAGCCGATTGGTTCACCAAGCTCATCCGATCGGTTCATCACATGAGCCAATCGGTTGGGAGTGCAGATTGTGTAGAATCAGTCAATTGCAGTTTCAATCAATCCGATACTCCAATCAATGTGTCCAACACCTTGAATAATATGACATTAATCTATCAATTAATTGAGTGTTTAATTGAACTACTAAACTCCTTTAGTAATCAATCTAAAAATTGTTTGTGGACAAAACTCCTCTTCCAGGTTAAATCCTATGTGTGTGACCCTACAGGTCCATTTCACGTTAGCAGTGAAAGTCCATAACACTTATGATTTCACAAGCAAAGAGTGGTGCCTAGTCACACATCAGTGCTACCCAAGTGAAATAGAAAGTTGGAGAACAACTTTCAATCCTACAATCCATGAATGGTGTTATAGTGAATGTATAATTCCTTTGTCACTAATATCCCAAATGAATTCGAGGCATGGAACAATCATCCTGTCAACGTTCATTCACTTTCTTGATCTCAAAGTAGATTGGAGGAGATATGTATGACATCAATATCACATACTGATTCACACATGTGTGCACACCTTTCTCAATCCTACACATCAAGTGGCCATGGATATCAAACTCCCTCAGGAGGGACAAATCCCATATCTATCACTCACCCCTCAAAAGCCCCATGTGTCAAAGCCACCCAATCATCACCTTTATAACAACCCATGTTTCAGGACTGCATTTGATGATGTCAAAGTGTGCCCAACGACATGTGTTGAGTGTAGTGATTTCAGGTCAAAGAATCACACTCACCACCATCACTGTGAGTATTGACTGTGACTACCATGTCATGGTTCCATGTGTCAAACTCACGGTGGGTCTGTCTGGTACACTTGTTCTCTAACAAGTACCTATGTGTTTGGTTTGATATCTCTATATCATGTCTAATGAGATTCTGTCATCAACCAACACCACAATCTAGTCTTGTGTGTCATTGTTGTATATCTACCTTCCACAATGACATCCGACTAGGGACATAACAAGAATGTACAAACTCTTAGCATCTGTATGATCTCATCGTTCAGGTCCTCAACCTAAAAGCATACGTCATTGAGTACTGTCATTCTCTAGACATTCAATCTATTCTATCACTATCTCATATGACTGAACCAGAAAGAATTGAAAGCTTGCCTTTGATGTTTATCAAATCAATCTTAATGTATCCCATCAATCATCCCATGATTGGCTCTCAGGGCATACATACCAACAATCTGATGATCTGGTTTTATGGCTCACAATCTAATGGCTTAGAAATCATCCTCTACCTCTGGTTATCTCACAGAAATGAAGCAATTCAATTGTGTTTTGGTTTTGTGATTGTTTCTCCCTCATAACTCCATTGTTTTGTGAGATTTCTTCTCCAAAAATCTCACCTCGCTCTCTTGGCCCTACTAAGCTCTTGCTCATCTCCCCTTGTGGGATATAGAAGAAACTCCCAAAGTGGTGCTCAATCCCCTCTTTTCCTAGAGTTCACACACACCACCACAATGCCTTCATTGGCCTTTTTAGTAATCGTAAAGCATCATCGATCTCTAGTGATGGCTCCTCCTCCAACAATTTGAGCCCTTCGTGCCCTGAACACTGTAACCTAGTCACTCTGGTCTCTTACGAACATGATCATTGTTCTCCACCTTCGAGCCCCCTCTCCCCAATCACCAAAGCTTGCACCATCTCCTGAGCACTATGAGCTAAACCCCATTCCCAGAAAGGGGTCATGATTCATCCAGGAGGCCTCCTAACAAGCTACCAGGGAGTCTGGTCTGGAGTTCTACTTCCAGGGACGTCCGACCATACTTGGCTTGTGGAAATGCAATAGTAGACCTTGAAATGGATCGTCAGAGCTCCTACAAAATATCTGACCTTGTAGTTTGAGGTAATGACCCAAATGCATCTTTACATACTCACATATTTCCAGATATGTGGTGATTGATTTGCCCTATCTAATAGTGTGAACCCTGCTATGTCTTTGCCCAATGTTGAAGTTTGTATTGGTTGACTTTGAGGGCCTAAATTCGCCTTCTTACCTCATCACCTTGTTTCCTCTCTCGTATGCTATGACCTGTTGCTTTTCTGGTGAGTTGAGCTCATTGTTCAGACAATGCTTTGACCCTGAATGAAGGACCATTGGTTTTGTGGCAACAAGACGAAGCTAATGCTCCTCTCCATGTGGCCTGATTTGGTTTGTCCTGTGATATTTCTTTTGGAGATCACCACAGCTACTACCGGCAATCCATGGCCTAGGGAAAGAACAAGCCATGTCACAAAATGACCATGGTGCCCTCCCTATTTTAATTAGATAATTTATTATGTAAGGGTGATTCCAAGTTTTTCTATTGCCACCTGGTTTTGAGACGTGATGCCAGCTCGAGGAGTTCCTATTGACAACCTTGGATCTGGTGAGTTAGATTAAATTTCCCATGTGGCTTTTCTTCAAAGTCTCATCCGTTCATCATAAATTCATAGTAATTCAATCCATGACCTGAAAATTATGAATAAATAGTAATTGGAAAGGGTTTTTCAAAGAGAATCCAATTTTAAGGTTTTCAGATCATGTTTTGCCTTTTTGTTTTGATGTTTTATTAGAAACCCTAATTTGACTAATGACACCCTAATTATGTAGCATTATGATTAAGGTGATCTAATCCAACCTTCTTTTCCTAAGTTAATGATGTTGCCTAACCCTAATACACTCAAACCATAATTCACCCTCATTCAACCTAAAATCAATACAAGGTATTGATTAATGATGTTTATGAATAGGTGCCTAGAGCCTAATCAAGTCAAGGGGAGATTTGACCTAGATTTGACTCAATGATCAAGAAGACTATCTTAGGATCAACACTGCTCCAAGGTAAACGGGTCATACTATTGAGCACAAGTAATTATGATTGTTTGCATATTAAGTTCAAAGTAGACATTATTATTGCAAGTTTAATGTTTTAATCATGATCACCCTATATTATTTCTTGATGTTTTCTATATATGTCATATGGTTATAATGTCCATTATGATTAAGGTTTATGATTAATGACTCATGAAATTCATGTTAATGATCAAGAGGGAGAAATCCCATCATGTTAAGACATCATGGCATTAAAAGGGAGAAATCACATCATATTCAAGATTAAGACTAAGGAAAGTTAATGTTAAAGTTAATACCTAAGTTAATGATGAAAATTAATGAACTGGCTAAGTTTTTATATGTTCCTCGTCTATGGACCTGAAAGGGTCTTTATGGGTTTTCCTAGCATTATGGGATTTCCTAGAAATCATGGGCTCCTATGGGGCATTAAGAGAGGTGGCATTTATTTACTTTTCCAATTCATCATGTTAAATGTTCAACAATCATGATAATGTTAATGTTAAGATAAATGGAATTGAATTAGTCTTTAAATTCTCCCAAATCATGGAGCCCAAGGGGTCATCAAGGACTTTCCTAGCATCAAGGGCTTTCCTAGCAATCATGTGCTCCTAAGGGGGCATTATAGAGGGATTCATACAATTATTATCCAATTCTTCATGTTAATAACGATTGAAGAATGCTTATAGTTGATTCATGTCATCTTTTTCTTACATGTCAAGTATACTTTATTTTTCTTATGCTATGGTGCCAGTACCATTTACTAATGTGTTGTTTTTCCCCTTTGTTTTGCTTGGGACATGATGTTCCCATGAATTAGAGCAACTAAGGACTCAAGAGGAGCAAACAAGGATTAGAAGAACTTCAAGAGCAAATAGTGGGGTGCCATCCATACTAGGCGATCCAATTACCTAGACATGTTTTAGTTTTTCCATGTTTAGTAATGTTTAAATATATGATAGCACTCATTTTTAGTTTCCTATTCAAAGAACAATGTATAAATATTAATGGTGAATTATATATTTATTTTCTATGATTTCATGAATGTGACATCCCCCTTAAAGATGAAAGCTTCTGCTAAGTTATGTTGAATATCATAAGGAGGGGTGTTACATTTATGGTATCAGAGCCAATAAATGGATGGTCACCAGAAAGCAATCTGATTCATATGTTCTAACCCTAAGATGAATTCATGATATTATGGTTTAGAGATAGATTCTCAAAGAAAAAAATATACCATGACCTAGAATTAGTAAGAGTTTTCACCTTAGAAGAGATAGAGGTCAAAGATAAATGCTTGCCTAGTTTAGACCTCTAGTGTCAACCTACCCTAGATAATGAGATGACCTCTCCATTCTCATTGGTTATGGCCAACCAATTGATACTTGAAGAGTAATGTCATGAGCATGAGACCTTTTATGCACTACTCCTTTCTCACTAGTGCATGTGGTATGGGACATGTGAATTAGTCTATTAGTGGGAGGTATCATCCCAGATCTCTAGCAATGTGCCTGATCACCACATATTTAGAAATGTAGGAAGTACCTAAAGACCTAAGGGTAGATAGTCACCTATGCCTAATGATAGAAAGTTATGCCAAGTTGAATGTAGGCGTCCTTCGTGTAAATATGGGTTTGGTCTCATAAACCCTAAAGTTGAGGAGATAAGGAATGATGTAATAGTTAAACCTCTATCCACATGAACCATTTTTATAATACAATCATTTTCATGCAAATGTTAGTATACTAGCTTTCATTATGTGAAAAAGTAACAAAAACCCTAAGGTGGGTAATACCCTAGAAAATTTTGAGGACGAAATTTGTTTTAAGGTGGGTAGAATGGTCACATCCCAATTTTCGAAGACAATTTAAAAACTTTGAATGGAGTTTTTTTTCTAAATAATAATAGTTGAGGGGTTTTAATGAAAAAATTATTATGGTTATCTTTACATAAAATATGATAAGAAAACTCAATATAAGACTCCATTTTATTTTTACATTTCATTTTTACTCTCAAATGTGCATTATGAATGTCTATTAACCCATGATGATCCTATTTTCTTTTCTCTCTCCTCAAAGATGATCATAAAGCATAGGAAATATGTTAAATAAGTGTTCATGTGACTCTTGAATGTTAAATAAAGTATATCTATAATATTGACTCAAGAATGTAATACAAAATCCTTTTCAAATTATCTCACCATGTAAATGCATTTTAATTAAAGTTAATAACCAATATAAAAGTTATGGACCATGATGTTTATAAGAATGAAATATAGTTGCCTAGGAATGTTATAGACCTTCTAAAGTGCTTATGGTCCAAATTTGAACTCATTCGACCCATGTTTGACCCTCCAAATCGAATTTCAAATATTTGAATAGTTTGACCCGGGTTTGAAACTGATTTCATTAATGTGATGTATTTAAACAAATGTTTTGTTATTTTTCTATTGCAACACGTTACAACTTTGATTTTTCCTTCTATGCATATCATCCATTGGTCATGGTTTCATGGCTCACAATCTAACAACTTAAAGATCATCCTCTACCTCTGATTATATCGTGGAAATGAAGCCAGTCAATTGTGTTTTGATTTCATGATTGTTTCTCCCTCATAACTCGACAATTTTGTTAGATTTCTTCTCCACCAATATCACCATGCTCTCCTAGTCCGATTAAGCCCTTGCTCATCTCCCCTCATGGGCTATAGAAGAAACGTCCAAAGTGGCACTCGATCCCCTCTCCTCCGGGAGTTCATATCCACCGCCACAATGCCTTCCTTGGCCTTTTTAGGAATCTAAAGCATCACCGATCTCCGGTGATGGCTCCTCCTCCAACAATTTGAACCCTCTATACCCTAAACATCGTAACCTACTCATTCTGGGGTCTGATGACCATGATCATTGTTCTCCACCTTCGAGCCACCTCTCCCTAATCACAAACGCTTGCACCATCTCCTGAATACTGTGAGCTCAACCCCGATCACAGAAAGGGGACCACGATTCATCCAGGAGGCCTCCTGACAAACTACTAGGGATCTTGGTCTAGAAATCTACTTCCAGGGACGTTTGGCCATGCCTGGCTTGTGAAAAATGAACAAAAGACCTTGGAAAGGACCACTGAAGCTCCTACAATATATCTGACCTTGTGGTCTGAGGTAATAACCCAAATGCATCTTTACATACTCACCTATTTCCAGATATGTGGTGACCGGGTTTTGCCCTATCTGATCATTAGAACTCTGCTTTGTCTTCACCTGATGTTGAAGTTTGTATTGGTTGACTTTGAGGGCCTAAATTCCCCTTCTTACCTCGTCACCTTGTTTCCTCTCTCGTATGCTATGACCTATTGCTTTTCTGGCGAGTTGATCTCATCATTCCGACCATGCTTTGACCCTGAATAGAGGACCATTGGTTTCGTGGAAACAAGAAGGAACTAATGATCCTCTCTATGTGGCCGAAGTTGGTTTGTCCCATGAGATTGCCTTTGAAGATCACCACAACTGCTGCCCGAGATCCTGGCCTGGGGCAGGAACAAGCCAAGTCACAGAATGACCATGGTGCCTTCCCTATTTTAATTGGACGGTTTATTATGTAAGGGTAATTTTGGGTTTTTGCATTTCCACTTGTTTAATTGGTTTTGAGTAATGATGCTAGCTTGCAACGTTCCTATTAGTGGCTCAGGATGCACTGAGTCAAATGAAATTTCCCATTTGGCTTTTCTTCAAATTTTCATTGGTTTGTTCTTCATAAATTCATAGTAATTCAATACATGACCAAAAAATTTATGAATAAATAGTCATTGGAAAGGGTTTTTTAGTAGAATCCAATTTTAAGGTTTTTAGGTCATGTTTTGCCTTCTTGTTTGATGTTTTATTAGAAACCCTAATTTGTCCCATGAAACCCTAATTATGTACCATATATGATTAAGGTGATCGAATCCAACCTACTTTTTCTAAGTTAATGATGTTGATTAGTGAGACTAACCCTAATACACTCAAACCCTAATTCACCCTAATTCAACCTAAAATCAATACAAGGTATTGATTAATGATGTTTATGAACAGGTGCCTAGAGCCTAATCAAGTCAAGGTGAGATTTGACCTAGATTTGACTCAAGGATCAGGAAAAATATCTTAGGATATACACTACTCCAAGGTAAATGGGTCATGTTGTTGAGAACAAGTAATTATGATTGTTTGCATGTTTAGTACAAAGTAGACATTATTATTGCAAGTTTAATGATTTAATCATGATCACCCCATATTATTGCTTGATGATTTCTACATATGTCCTATGGTTATAATGTTCATTATGATTAATGTTTATGATTGATGACTCATGAAATTCATGTTAATAATCAAGAGGGGAAAATCCCATCATGTTAAGACATCATGGTATCAAGAGGGAGCAATCCCATCATGTTCAAGATTAATACAAAGGAAAGTTATGTTTAAGTTAAGACCTAAGTTAATGATGAAAAGTAAGGGATTGGCTAAGTTTTTATATGTGCACATATGTGGACCTGAAAGGGTCGTTATAGTCTTTCCTAATGATTATGGTATCCTATTGGGCATTAAGAGAGGTGGAATATATCTACTTTTCCAATTCATCATGTTAAATGTTCAAATATCATGTTAATGATAATTTTAAGATAAATGGAATTGAATTAGTCTTTATATGATTTTGAATCATGGAACCCAAGGGGTCGTCAGGGGATTTCCTAGCATCAAGAGCTTTCCTAGCAATCATGTGCTCCTAAGGGGGTGTTATAGAGGGATGCATACAATTACTATCCAATTCTTCATGTTAATAATGATTCAAGAATTCTTATAGTCAATTCATGTCAACTTTTTCTTACATGTCAAGTATAATTTATTTTGCTTATGAGATATGTGCCAGTACCATTTACTGATGTGTTGTTTTTCCCCTCAACATGGCTAGGGATGCGATGTCCCCAAGAATTGGAGCAAACGAAGGACTCAAGAGGATCAAGCAAGGATTAGAAGACCTTCAAGAGACAATCGGTGGGGCTCCTTCCATACTAGACAATCTAATTACATAAACATGTTTTTGTTTTTCCATGTTTAGTAATGTTTAAAGATATCATAGAATTCATTTGTAGTTTCATATTCATAGAACAATTTAAGAATGTCAATGGTAAATTATGTATTTATTTGATATGATTTCATGAATGTGAAATTCCCATTAAAGATGAAAGCTTTCACTGAGTTATATCGAATATCATAAGGAGGGGTGTTACAGTAGAAGCCTAGGATAGCCTACCATTTTGATTATACAAGTCAGTAAAGTATTTCACCACCAACTTCCCAATCATGACTTCTTCATCCACTAGATCACCTTCCATGTCAACCACTTATATATATGATCTTTCACATTTTTTTCATAGCTATGTGGTAGACCTTCAAATTTTATCTCTATCCCTGATCCATTTCAATCTACTACACTACTATAAACTAAATTCTTCAACTGTCTCTAGTTGACTGACCCGTTTGCTACATCATAAGAACAACTGAAGTTGGGATTGGCCTTAGATTACTAGTTTCTTCCTAACAAGCTATTCTACCTTTCCTAATGATCTTACAAAGATCAACCATGTCTTTAGACCATCTCTTCAACACCTCCTTGGTTCTCTTGAGTTTTTCCACCACAAAATAGAGCAAGTTACCTCTAACATATTGATTCCACACCTCTTTCACCACTTCCTCAAAGCTTGTCCAAGTGAGACAATGGTTGAGAAAAAGAAAGGGGCACTTGGGAGACTATTGGACACCAACTCGACCTCCATCCATGCATGATTGCTATTGGGGCGTGCTCCAACTTCGTTGTTGCCTCTAAAAACATATCTAACCAAGCTTCATTGACTAGCCACGGTCAAGGTTGTTAGATATTCTTCTAACTGGATCCCTCTTATTGTGACAAGGAGTGAGTTCCCCCTTAATATTAAGTTTCATGAACCTTGTAGGATCTACAACATCATTAAATCTTCTTATCACAAAGTCAAACATAGACAAACCACCCCTTTTCTCCCTACATATCCTGACATGATTGAAATCACCTACCACTAGGTGCAAAATAGCTTGTTGTGTAGTGTGGACAATAACCTCCCACAAACACCTTTTATCTATTTTTATAGTTGGATCCATAAACTACATAAATTGAACAGTGAAATCCTCCTTTGTCGATTTAGTTGATAGTAACCAATTGACCACTTCCATGGATCATCTGAACATCCCACACAAGGGGGTTCCAATGCATGACAGTTCCCCCTCCCACCGTCTTTGAGTTGGAATTGAATTCCCATCCATCAAGAAACAAGCCTTTCGCTCTATGTCTCAAGTCTCTTTTAATCCTTGTTTTGAGGCTTATCACTATCCTCCCTTTAATTGCAAAAAAGCACACTTCTTCATCATATGTAACTTCCTCAACTAACATCATACTATCAAGTATCTGACTATCCTTCTTAGGCCCAACCATAAGAAATGCTTTCAACCTTTGATCATTCACTATGGATTCCTTGGTACCTTCTTTTTATTTGGATTACAATAGTTCTAGATGGATAAGAATGCTTGATTTAACAAGGACCTTCCCATCTTGACCTTCCCATCTTGAGAGTGGTACAACCATACCAATTGACTGGGCTCACATATCTTTTCTTAATCAACTTGTCATGCAAAAACTTAACTCTGTCCTTGTAGATCTTAGACAAATCATAGAATTCATGCCTCATTTCTTCAAGTTCATTGAGTTGGAGTTTTCTTCTCAAAGCTATAGTCTCCATGTCCATGTCCATTGATCTCACATACCACAGTGCCTTGTGTTGCAATTCCCTTGGCAAGTGACAACTTTTCCCATATTTGAGCTTGAAAGTAGTAGTTCCAATCAAAGATTTGAATGTAGTGCTACAGGCCCATAATGCCTCATTGAAATAGAGTGATCCATCCTTACAGTCCAGTCTCACTATTTTCTAAGGAATGAACTTTATCTCTTGATTGTCTAGATCAACTTGTCCACTCATTTGAGGATGATAGGGATTCACTGCATGATGGTTCTCAACATGTCTTTTCAGCAAAATTTCAAAGATTCTATGAATGAAGTGGCTTCAATCATCACTAATTATTTCTTTGGGCACTCAAAAGGGACTGAAGATGTTAGACTTCACAAAATCACATGCCATCTTATTGGCATTGGTCCTTGTAGCAATGGCTTCAACCCATTTAGAAACACAATTAACAACCACCAAGATGTACACAAAGCCAAAATAGGGAGGAAATGGGCCCATGAAATCAATGTCCCACACATCAAACACCATCACAAGAATAGGGGATAGAGGCATCATGTAACTTTTGAGATTGTGCCCACCTTTTGGCACTTCAATCAAACTTTACAATAGTCATGCAAATCTTTAAATTAAATTGTCCTAAATAATCCACATTGTACAACTTTCACAACCATCCTATTCCCTCCAAAACAACCTCCACTGTAATGCATGGGCCCGCTGCCCAAGGCTCTAGTAGAGTTTTAAGAATGACGGCTGGCCCCACGAATCACCACTGGCCTTAATTGTAGGCTTTGTCCTCACTCACTCACAAGCTAGGATCAACTTCCCCACTAACCATCCATCCAAGTACTACTCTGGTCTAATCACACTTAACCATAAATTTCTTAGTGAGGGCCCCTTGAAAAGGAGGTACACCTTGGAGATGTGGGTAGTCCAATTATTCCTTTTAAGATCATTTTATCCTAGGCCAAAAGATAAGGACATCACAATCTCACCCACTTAAACCGTGACATACTCATTAAGGCTCAACTACAAGGCCTCATGATGATTCTCCATCTTAGTGTAGACCCAGAATGACCCATGTGTACCCAGCTACCAATCATGGATACCAGTGAATTGGTGGCTACATCACCATTGATATCCATTTACAACATGCCTAGAACACTTGACTCAAGAGTGGCATGCCACATGCCCATGTGGGTCCCACCCACTGGAGGGGTTTTGGCTCTTATACCATCTGTAATGCATGGGACCACAGCCCAAGGCTCTAGTCTAGTTTTAGGAATAACATATGACCCCACATGCTATCACTAGCCTTAACCACATGCTTTGACCTCACTCACACACAAGTTGGGATCAACTTCCTGATTGGTCACCCATCCTTGTGCTACTCTGGGTTGTACATGCTAAACCAAAAAGATCTTAGTGTTAGGATTCCTAAAAAGGAAGCATACCTTGGTGATATGGATAGTCCAATTATTCCTTTTAAGATCATTTTATTTGAGGCCTCAACACCTGGGAATTACAATCTCCCGAACTCAAACTCTTGGCATCCTTGTCAAGGTTAAACTATATGGCCTCGTGATCATTCCCCATTTCAGTGTACCCCCAGAATAACCCATGTGCACCAAACTCCCTATCACGACTACCAGTACAAGGGTGGCTACATCAACATCAATGACCCTTTCCAACATGCCTGGAATGCATGACTCATGAATGGCATGCTACATGCCCATGTGGGACTACATACTAGAGGGGTTTTGGCTCTGATACCATTTGTAACACCTGAGCCCACTGTCTAGGGCTCTAGTAGAGTTTTAGGAATGACGATTGGACCAATAGACCACCATTGGCCTCAACAGTGTGTTTTATCCTCACTTACACACCAAATGTGATGAACTTCCCCATTAGTCAACCATCCTAGTACTACTCTGGGATGAGCATGCTTAATCATAGAGTTCTTAGTGATGGAAATCCCTACAAATGAGGTGCACCTTGGTGATATGGGTAGTCCCACATTTTCCAAAATGCTTCTTGTTATGAGTTGGTCAGAGCAATATTTTAAAGATACCATCATCCCACACTAGTTCTTCACCAAAGCAAACAATCTTATTTTTTATTCGTTAGTCCATGTTCTTGGCACTCTCCTACTAGCCAAGAAATTGCTATATGCTTGTACCGTGGCCTTTGAGTAGAATCAAGAAAAAGAAGTTTCTCATGTGGAACTGTCTCCTTGATCATTCTCAATTCATCATAGAGTTCTTTGATGTGAGAGATGTGATCAGCTACAAAATTTTCAGCCCCTTTGTTATCAACAATTTGAACATGAAACTCTTGAAGAAGAAGGATCCGCCAAATTAACCATGGACTAAATCCTTATTTGGCATCAAGTACCTAAGGGAATCGTGATCTGTATAGATATTCACTTTTTTTTTGAGAACATAAGAATGAAGCTCGTTGAGAAAAAAAATACTATAGCAAGCAATTCCTTCGATGTTGTTGTGTAGTTTCTTTGGGATTCATCTAGGCCCTTTCTTGCATAGTAAATTGCATGTGGAATCTGACCATACCTTTGGCCCAACACATCCCCCACTACTGTGTGAGAAGCTTCATTCATAATATCAAGCAACAAAGAGAATTTGTTTTTGGGGGGGATGATAGGAGAAAAATTCACCTTTGGTTCAACTTATTGAATGCTTGAACACAATTGTCATCAAACTCGAACTCCACATCCTTTTTAAGAAGGTGGCATAGAGGCTTGAAAATCTTAATAAAGTGTTTTATGAAACAACAACATACACCTGCATGCCCCAACAGAGAACAAACATGTTGTATAATAGTAGGAATAATCAAGTAGGGATGAAGCCTGCTTCGGCCCTATCAAATTCAATCATGGCTTTTGATACGTAGTATCCAAGAATAATTCCCTTGAGAACCATGAATTATACTTTCTCCCTAGAGAGAACCAAAAAAAATTTCACACATCTTTTGAGTATAGTGGTGAGGTGAGATAGAATATCATTAAGAGACTTTCCAAAGGCTATAAATTATCCATGAACACTTCTAAAGACAAATCAAGCATTTCATTGGAATTGGATGTCACACATTTTGGAAGGCAACGGGGTCCCAAATGACATTCTTCTATATGAAGATAACCCTGATGGACACATGGGTGTATTCTTCTTTTGATTGACTAGTCACACTACCACTTGGAAATATCAAAGAATTCATCAAGAAAGCGATGGAAGATTTTTCCTACCAATCTCTCTAGAACCTGATCAATGAATGGAATATGAAAATGGTCATACTTTGTCATACATTTAGCTTCTTATAATCCACACACATGCATCATTTTGATTGTTCTCTCACATGAATCAACTCTCCATCTTCATTGTGTGCAATGAAATTCCCACCCTTTTTGGCACAACTTGGATAGGAATCACACTTGAGATGTCATAAAAGGGGATAGATGATCCCAATGTAAAGGTGCTTTACAACTTCTTGAGTCACAACTTCCTCCAACTTTGGATTATACCTCCTTTGTATTTTATGACTTAGACTTGCATCATCCACAAGATAGATTCTATGAACACAAATGGAGGGGTCAAAACCTATTAAATTAGAAATGGACCATCCAATGGACTCAAAGTTCTTGTTTGGGACATAAATAAGGGATCTACTTGAACCAGATAAATAGTAGAAGAATTGATCACCGGGAGGGTGTCATATGAATCACAAAATGCATATTTTAAGTCTCCAGGATGTGACTTCATCTCATGCACAAGATGGTCTTAGATAGAAATTTTAAATTCCTTGGTAGAAACATAAGGTAAATACTCACTTGTAACAACTAACACAAGATCATTCTTTTCTCTAGTTTTCTTATCTGACAACTTGTCTCAACCTTTTGGTGGTAGTTTAAATCCATGTACTAGGAATCCTTTTATAATCTCCTCATGGAATTCAACAATATATCATTCTTCTTAACTGAAACCTATTAATTTGGCTTTGGTGGATGCTTTGAAGATGTTCAATAAGATCTTCATATATATGAAGGTCAATACATGATGTCACTCCCCATATGTATCATTGCATCAGTTGTCTCTTAAAATGATCATCCTAAGATAAAAGGCACCTTCCACGTGCCTTTTTCCATGTCAAGTATAATACAATTAGCATGAAAGAAGGCATATGTGCCATCATCAAGTCTTACTAACACATCATCAATCCACCCTTTAGGTATATTCACAAAAGAGACAGATAATTGCAAGGTGCAGTTATCTGGCTTAAACTATCCCCATCCCAACTATGAGTAAACCAATAAGGCATAAAATTCACACTATAAACCAAGTCAAGAAGAGCTTGGTCTATGTGGTGAGTCCCTATTTAACAAAGAATAATGAGGGTATCATGATCTTTCCTCTTCTTGAGAGAAATATTTGGTAGAATGGGGATCAATTGCTAAGTGAGGTTGACTTGTTATCACATTCTCCCAGTTGAATTCCTATTAAAAGTACACATATCCTTGAGGAACTTTGCATAAGAGCATATTTTCTTGATAACATCCAACAAAGGAAATTTTGATATGCAATTTCTTGAAAGTCTTGATGATATCCTAGGTGTACTTTTACTACCTTTTACAAGAGGAAGGCTCTTCATGTGCATCAGAGAATAAAGGTAGTTTCTCACCTACCATGTCAACATCAACAAGATCACCAATCGGTATCATGAGAATCACACTGTCATCATTCAATATCATTATATCTCCTTGGTTTCCCATCATGTCATCACTTCCATGTATCATAGTATCATCTCTAGCTTCATTCACAAAATCATCTACTAGTTGTTTATTTGGCTATTCAAGAGTATTTTCACTTCTCAACACTATTATGAACTCAACTTTCTCATGAGAAGAAGGGTGATCTTGTGGTGGATTCTATGGACCATAACATGACCTTTAGTGTAGTGGGTTGGGCTTTTAGAGGATGTACTGATGTGTTTGTGGTGGTTGTTGTGGATGTTGTTTGTAAGGTGGTGTTAGTGGGACAAAATAGAAATTATAGGGGAATTGTGCCTGTGGTAGAGAATTTGGATGTAGGGGATCTTGGTACCAATGTAAGGTTGGAACTTGCCCTTATGGTGGAATGTTGTTGCCTTAAGGAACAACCATTGGTCCACTAGCATAATTTGGGTTGACTGTGGTTTAGAAAGGAAGTCTCCCCCCCCACAGTGTAAAAGTGACAACAAGATTTGGTCAATTCTTTCTTCTAGACTACTAGTGTCCTTAAGAGGTCTTAGACATCTTCACTTCATCTAATCCTCTCAATCTTCCAAGAACCTCTTCCTCAAACTTGTAGTTGTATCTTTGTCCTATATGTTGCCTTTCTTGTCCCTGTCCCTTTTCTTCTTGTTGCTTCAATGAGAATCTAGGATGATTTCTTCACTCTAAAGTGTAAGATTGGGACATAGGACCTTGATTATTGCAGTTTTCATAGGTTGGAGAGCTTGAACTTCTTCAATAATAAGCTCAACAAAATGGTAAGATTGGCTAGAAGAGCCTTCCATACGTGTCTTCACTGTGCTCATCATGTTAGATGAAATCTTCATCATTTGAGGGTTGGTATCATTTTTGGCTCGGAAGGCGTAGCTCCCATGTTCATATCATAGTGGATATCTACACTTCAAGCATAATGCCTTAAATTTTCAACTGAGTGTTCAAATAACAATGATTCTTCAGGTGGATTGGGCATGAAATGAACTCCACATGATGAGTCCACAATATTTTGACCCATCTTAATAGATTGGAGTAGATATATTGGACCAATTTCCATATAGTCACCTTGTGGTGGGGGCAGTCCATCAACAACTTTTTTAATCCCTCCCATGACTTGTGGAATTTTTTAGTCTCATTCTAGCTAAAAGATGTGATGTACCTTATCATTTGAGTCTGCATTGCAATCAGATTGAATTTCTTCAAGAATTCATTCGTCATTTCTTACCAAGTGACAATATCATTCTTTTTTTATTACCATTCTTTTTCTGTATCCTTGAGTTAGAAGGGGAAAAAAGTAATCCAAATGGAATAATTAGTGGCTACAGGAGTTCTCAAGGTGGATCACGTCTCTACAAAGTCATCTAGGTTCTTGTATGGGTTATCATCTTCAAGCCCATATAATGTGGGAAGGATTCAAAGAAGGCTGGATGGAATGGAGATTTGTTGCTCTGACATTTGATCAACTCTAGTAGTAATGGGAAAATGTAGTTCCTAGGCATGTAATAATCACAAAGTTTCTTATGAACTAGTGATCGAGGTGTGGGTTCAAGTACATCCTCATGGTGTACATCTCTATTTGCATTTCTGATTCTAAGTGTTTATTGCACCAGTTCCTTTGCCTTCATCTTTGACAATTGTGTCGGTTCCTCTTAATTCATCTCCTTATCTGTAGGTTCTCAAAGAAGGAGTCAATAGAGAGGGATAAATATCTGAACATGCATTAAGTGTCATCTACACAAGTTACAACAAATAAATAGAATACAATCTATCAAACGAAGATGCAAAAATAACATAAAGAATAATTAATAGAAATGTTGAGGGAAATAGGAAAAATCAAAGCAAAACAAACACACTAGGATGAGTGCCATTCTCCTCAGAAATCATGCTAGAAAGCTTGATGCGTCCACAGAACCCCTAACCAATTGACGTGGCTAGACATGCCTTAGACACACACATGGGTATTTTAATATTTAAAAACCCAATTTGGACATACTCTTATAGAATTCTACAAGTATATGGGCTCGGGAGTAGTATATGAGCGGCAAGTCAGGGTCAAACCCAAGAGAGAGGGGATACTAGATATGAGTTTTCTTAACTAGGTTCTTATTATAGAGTTAGTGTTTTTTGGGTTTTATTATGGGGTTTTGATTACAATAAGTCAAGCAAGAATCAAATCTAGGTTAAGGATAGACTATCTAACTAAGAAAGAAGAGAATGTAGACTATATTAGGAAACTAAATACTAACAATCAATACTAGACTAAGAAAATTAATTATAATTAGCAATCAAGAGAACAATCTATCTAAACAATTCAAGAAGAGGCAACTAGTTACACTAAATTTAACAATTTACACTAAGAAGGCAAGCAATGAACTAAACTAGCAAAACCTAGCATAAAAGAATACAGACAAGAGTAAAATCCTCTAGGAAGGTTAAAATAACATGATTAAGACAATTAGATATGCAAATAAGCAAGGAACTAACTAGGTTAGCACTTGATAAGGGAGAGAGAAATTAGGGTTTTGATCAACTAATTAGGGAAGTGGGTCATTTGGAGGCAGATGTGACTATCAACATAGTTAGGGTCATATACTGAAACATACTGAATCAAACCATGTTATCAAACAAAAAAACTTAGTGGGATGATTGTAAATTATCATATACTACTAGTTGACCATTGGTGGTGTAGGGAGTACATCGAGGAACTAGTCTCTATTACCCCTATCCAACCTTACAAGGTTCAATTGTCTAGGGTATATGTATAATTCACTCACATTCGCACTAGTCTAGGCCTCTATGAGTTATTGTCAAAATTTATAGTGGCAAAGGGTGGTATGGAGTGTAGGAGAAGGGTATTTCACATACTTTTACACTCTATCCAACTTATAAACATGCTCTTTTCTAGGCACGTTAAGTGAGTCACTACTAGCTACTCATATCTCACACCTAGGGATAGAATAATATATTGGGTATGTAGGAAGAGGGGTAGCTAGCTAAGGATCCACCTGTTGGACTTATGAGATTTTCCCCAAACATCCACATATCACATTTTCTTCCTTGCTTTAGTGGTTTTAGGAATCAATAACCATAGACAAAAATGGGAAAATGAGACAAAACCATAATGATAACATTTACAAATGAAATTACTTTACAATAATAATTTCTCAACATGGTATCAAAGTCATATATATTCCCCCAAAGAACCCATCATGGAGTCTTGGATACTCATGGAAATGGAAAGTAAAATTATGGAGAAGAAAAAGTTAGAAGAAGCCATGGAGCTCAAAGTAGTGGCAAAACTCTACTTTTCCATCAACTGCAAGCTTGATCACTTCCCTCTTCAAAGTTGAAATGGCACAAAAATGGATTTGATCGTGGACAAAACCGTAAGAGTTAGGGTTTTCGGATTGAAGACAATGACATGGGAGTAGATTGAGGTAGGTAGGTGATAGGGGGTGAAATTATTTACAAAAGGGTGCCAACCTCTTGCTTTCATCCTCCCTCCTATCCCTTCCATCAAAAGAATCATCAAAGTGCCCAAAAACATGCAAAGAACATCTATAAGTTCATTTTACTATAAAACCAGCTATTGGGTGAATATCATGCATTGTAACATGTTTTGATATAATTAAAGAGAAAAATAGCACAAGATGAAGCCCTAAATTATCACAGTGTTAGTTTCTCTGGAATAGCTTGAGATGTAGCTGACGTAGTTGTGGTTATAATGGGAGCATTTCTGGCAGGACGATGGCACTTGCCATTTGACTCTTCTACGTAAGCTATCTTTTTAGGATAGCCTTCTTGTTGTCAAGTGGAGGGAAATGTAATAGGACGATCATCAAATTTTGGACCTGAAGAGTCTGATTTATTAGGTTCATTGACTCTATCCTCAACAAAGTCCTCTATAATGATAGGAAGTAGTTTTCATTGCATCTTCTTAAGAGAGCGGAACATTTAGGGTGATGTAGGGATGCCCTTATTGGATGTAGTTGTTTGCTCCCCAGGTTGTTCAAATAACTGGCATACCTTAGCTTTGATAAATAAGAGCTTATGCTGATTGTAATTGTTATGCTCGTAGTTTCTAAGCTTGACCACAGGTAGTGATAATATGATTTTTTTACATCTACATGCTAGGGTACCACTATAGACTAGATATATGACATCTATGAAGCGAACCCTTTTAATACAACGAAGCCATTAAGATCATATGGGTGCATGAATGCTTGATTAATTATATTTATAAGGCCACATATGCAGATATATTTTTGTTTCTTTGGAATGGATATCCATTTTTCTATCAACAACCTAGCAATGTTAACTGGATGTCCCTCTATAATGTACGTTAGAATGTGGAGGTCCTCATGATATATGCTTCCCATTTCTGACTTGGTGAACATGAAACTTGTAATAATATTATGGATGATATGCCATAGCCCTGATTGCACATTGGTTTCCTTATAGGCCCTATACCTATATCTTATTTTCCTAATGAGTTTTTCCCATACCTTATTGGTGTTGATGTGAGGTTTCTATTTGTCAAGAAAAAAAATCTTGTTCAGAATTTCTCCATAAGGATAAGTTCTTCATTGAGGATACAAACTCTAATCTTGTGAACTGAGCCACATTCATGCCGCTTGGATGGAACAACCATGAGCTTACAAAATGAAGATATGAAGTCTGGTTTCAGCTTAGTGTAAGATTTAAGTTAAGAAAAACAATGTGCAGCAATGGTAGCTCCATCTAGAAAGCCATACACTTGTTTCATAATACTCATCTCTTAGAGTGTATGCTCATGAGCAAAGTGCGTTGTTTTGTATTTTTAATAGCCATTTTGGCATAAGGTGCTTTGTGCCTATCATATCTTTGTTAGAAGTGCATTGTCAGAGTTCTTGAATTGGGATATCCTCCTTTGGTATATCCTTAGATGCTTGGATAGTGATGATGATTGACTGTTCAAATTTTGGTTGCTTTCTTGTTTTGATCATGGGAGTCTTAGGAAGAGCTCTTTTCAACCTCTTTTCTTCTCTAAATTAACATCAATTCCTTTATAATAATTAGTCCCCTCAAAATAGGAATTATTCACTTCACTTGTGGTAGTAGATTACATAAGTTCCATGTATCCTTCCACGTTGATCATGTGTATTGTGTTCTACATGCGTGACATTGCATGTTTTCATAAGTTAAAGAGAAATCACAGTGATACACATTATGTTTGAATCCTATCTATCTATTTTGGCTTGGAAACTTTCTCTAGGGTAACAATATCAGGGGTCATAGGGAACCATATGATTTCTAGCAAGGGTAACAAGTGATACCATTATGTTTGAAAATGTTACAAGAATATTCACTATTTCAAGGAGTTTCTTAATTAACATGAATAAATGGCCCACTAGATAAATGAAAAAACTAAAGCAAGAAAGAGAAATTTTGAAAATTTTAAAATCTAAACTATATAACATAAAAAATGCTAAAAAGAAGATAGACTGGATTAAATGGATTTGTACCACCCACCTCCACCCCAAACTTAAAATTGTGCTCATCCTGAGAAAAATTAAATTCATAATGGAGGGAAGAATTTCATGGAGATCACCAGGTGTCCCTGGTAGCTCAAAAAATGTTCAGCTGAAGGGGATATTGATGAGGGATAGAGATTCGAACAAAGGGGTTTCATGATACACCAAATTATTGGGTGGTCATCAAAGATAAAAGGGGTTGTCTAGTTGATTAAGGTGATTTTTCTTTTTGCATCACAGTCCCTCCATTAGGATCCTCAGATCTTCCTTCATTAGTAGAGGAAGTGTTGTTGATGTGTGTGGATGGTGGGACATAATAATACTCATCGGTTGTCTTTGGGGTTAACACATCCCCAAAGACCGAGGTGCATCATATTTTTAAAAGGCGAAGGTGAGATAAGATGAATCCACAATGTGTAGCATATGCAATGGTATATTAGATGGAGGATCCGACTCAGGTTTTTCTTTTTCCCCTAGATCTACATGTAGTATATATGGTGTTACGTGAGAGGAAGTGTTATATAATCCTGGTGCAACTTATTATGTGGTTGTGTGTCCTCTTCATCTAACACTTCATCAATATGAAGGTAGATGGAGATATCAGAGTCCTTCACTATGCTGAAGGGGAGATCCATATTCCTTCTAAGAAATATAAAATAGTCATGAAAGTTGATGTTATCAAGAGGGAGATCAATCTATGAAAATTTTGACCAAGGAGGTTTGCACCCCGATAAGATTACAACCTGATGAGGACTTGTCACCAATCAAGGCCCCTGTCGGATATACTTCCTATACAAATACTTCCCAATGAGCAATGTGAACCAACATAGAGTCTAAGAAATGTTGTGTTAGCATGTCTTCTCTCCAAATCCAAAGAGATTCATGGCTTCTGTTGTGGTTTCTGTATGTAGTTGGAGGAGTTCCAAACCCTAACATGAGGCCTATAAATACCAACCCTTACCTCCATGGAAGATTATCATCTTCACTATGATGCCATATGTTGAACTCCATCCACATCCACTTTCCATTGGTTGATCGATTGATCCCATTGATTTGTTTCATTGAATGGTATTCTTCTATCGCCACCTAGGCTTGACCTCCAGAGAGGACATATTGATGCATCCACCTACAACCACCACCAAGTCTTTAAGATGTAGACCTCAATTGAGGCTAACCCAACAAAGGCAAATAAGGCATGTCTGCCATCGGCCATTTCCATCAAGGACCCACATGCTCTATCCTCACATAGACAAGTGGAGGCTGCAAAGAAGAAATATGGCAACCCCTAGGGTCACTTTAAAAAACATTAATAGTGAACCTTGTTGCTTCATCTACCACCCTATTCTCCAAGCTTAGAGACAAGAAACCAAACACCACGATTGCATCCCAATTTTCTATTGTGGTTGTGGTTTTCCTCCTTTATTTCCATATTGATCTTGTTACTTCTACAATCAACAAGTAATACCCTCAATAGGGTATGGGGAATAGTATTGTTACTCATGTTTTCTCTTTCTAGTACATCTTTTCATGTATGAACCATGCTATATTATTAGTCAAATGTTTCTTACCTTTCGTATCTATTGTACACCTTATCAAAACTTAGAACCTAAGGTTTTGGATATCATTTGTTTTATGTTTAAATCTTGATGAGAACTTTGCATAGATCTAGGTAATGTGACCACAATCTTAGATTGATATCTATTCTGGTGTAATCCCCTTTCCAAAGCATTAGATCTAGCCTTCCTCAATGTTTGTATGTGCATGCTTGGTTATGATGTAGATATATAAATAAAATAGGTAGTAAACATGAAACTTATCCACACTAGTGTTTCCATCTATTTGATAACGAGATTTTATTTATTCTATCTAATTCAATCTTAGAATAATCATCTATTGTGATAAATGCTAGTTCTTTCTCTGTTACATTGATCAAACAGTTCTTGAATCCATATTCTGTTGGCTAAATGGACATCTATAAATCCCTTTATTTTGATTATGACAAACATTTCATTCTTATTGATCTAACGAGCTACTTGAGTGTGCAGGAACAAGGTGGATGACAAAGTAATAGGGAAATCCATATGCTTACATATTTATATTTTCATGAAATGTAATCTCTGTGTACAAACTTGTATAAATATATAATGTACAAGTACTTAGATTTCATGTAAATCAAGCGTTAGATCTTCCCTAGCTAAACACCACATTTAGATAAGTCATCCCCTTCAAATAGGATCACATATGCACACTCATACATATAATTAGTGCCTAAATTGAAACATGATCAATCTCGGTCGACCAACTCCTCGACCGAGACACTCTCGGTCGACAATCTTCTCGACCGAGAAAGATCCAAAGTAGCCGTTAGACACAACTGACAAGGTAGTTGGCAGTTGGAGATAAACGTTGCAAAACACTTGATTCAGAGAGCCTGTCGGTCGACAAGAGTTTGACCGAGTAGGTGTCTCGGTAGACCATTCCTCGACCGAGATGAACTCTGACAGCAACTGCAGAGTAAATTAATTAGCCGTTGCTAAAGCAACAAACTTGTACCTAACGGCTAGTTAAGCACTTAGAAACCCCTAGAAGTTGTCTAGAACGTCCTTAAGCATCCTTAGGCCATTCCTATAAATAGGACAAGCCATAGGACACTCAGACACACTTGTTACACTTGAGAAATCCTTGAGCATACTTTGAGCAATTTGTTTGTGAGAAAATTGAGCATTGTGACAATTGGCTACTTCCTTCCTTAGCTCAAAATTCGTGTCCTATAGGCTAGCATCTCCTATCCACTGTCATTACAATTCCATACACTTTGGTTAGGAGATCTATACGCTTGATCTAGGCAAATCAAGCCTTGAGCTACAAAGGATAAGTTGTAATTTCCTTTTTCTTTCTTGTTCCCTGTTATTGTTTGTACTCTCCTTGCTACTCCTAGGTTGGAGGCTGCGGATTGGAGAGGGTGGAGATAAGTTGTAATTTCCTTTTTCTTTCTTGTTCCCTGTTATTGTTTGTACTCTCCTTGCTACTCCTAGGTTGGAGGCTGCGGATTGGAGAGGGTGGAGATCTTCTTGGCGAAGAAGGTGACCTTGAGCTACTTCAAGAAGGCTGGTGCAACGGGAGGTTACTTCTAGTGAGGAAGGCTACTTCAATGGGGAGCTTGGAGTTACTTCAAGAAGGCTACCTCAAGTTGGTGCATCTACTTCAAGTGAAGGCTGTTCAAGGGGTGTAAAGGAAAGTATTATATTTTGTATAAATCCTTGTGAAGGTAATAAAATATATACTTTCAAATCCCGGTTGGGTAAGCAACCGGGTAGTGGACTGACAACTTTAGTATTTGCTAAAGTTGGAACCACTCTAAACACCTGTCTCCTTCTTCCAATTTCAATTGTGGTTGTTTGAGTTCACTAATTGTTAAAATTGTTTTAAAACTCTATTCACCCCCCCTCTAGTGTTTTTTCATATTCCTTTGAGTTCAATCATAAGCTATATTAGGATATTTTTGTCTTCTTGTGGGTGGTATTATCATACACTTGGATTAGGTAATAACTAGGGTTTTTATGACCTAGTAAATATGAGGGTACAAAAATATTCACATCAACATCCCATAGAATGTTGTAAATGTCTAAATGTAGAGGGTATAATTCACCAACAACTTGACCTAACAATGTTTATTGTACCTTGCATGTTTTTGAGGTATTGAAACTATTTTCTTATCAATATCATTATGTATATGAATAGAAAACTTCTATTTTTACAAGACACAATACCACGTCATGCATTAATAGTAAACAAAATGAAGATATCAAATTCCTTGATTTGGCTATAATATTATGCGCAATTGTATTCACAATAGTGTTTTCCATGAAACATAAAGTGACAAACAAAGTTTTCCTCCAGTTGTACATGGTTTGAGAGTAATATGATAATCACAACTAAGGTTAAGAAAGCATTTATCTAGCGGTAAATATTTTGTGTCCACCATTTAGGACTTTCAAAATTATACACATATGTATACTATCTTGTTCTATACTTTTTACTCATAAAAAAACAAATTGAATGAATAAAAGAAAAATACGCATGTTTGTAAACTAACTTTCAATAATTCGATATCATATGACACATATACATCATAGAAAATGTTAACATATTATTATCATATTGAATATGGAAGTAAAAGATAAATATTCTCAATGTCTTGAGAGGATAAGACTTCTCTCATGTGAGTTCCTAAGAAGAATAAAATTCTAATATATAAATTGAAATGGGGCTTTAAATATTTTTTCCAACTGATATTATACATTAGGTTTCCCAGTATTGATTCATCCAAACTATGAATGCACAAACACAATATATTGAAATAGAGAAAATTCAAACAAGATAGTTAATATACCTATTCCATAAGTCAATAATGATAACTATTGGCTTCCATTCTAGTATGAATCACATGATTTTGTTTTGTTTCTTGCAAGTAAAACCATATTTTCTTCTGAGTTTCTTGTCAAGTCGGTGCATTTTCTAGAATGTTAATCTTAGAAGTTAGCATACAAATGGATTTATCTGAGCTACTTGATTAATCAAGGCAAGAATCACATGGATTGTGAACAAAATATTATTAATAGGGAAAACTAATGAGAACAAGGTCATGACTCATATCACACAACTGTGGATCATTGTTACGACTTTTAACTCTTTGGTATCACAGTTTTAGTAAATCCTTTACAAGTTGTGTTTCCTCTTTCAATATGTTATGTAGGAAAATAATGAGGAAATGTGCGAGTCCCCTACTCATGTATACTACTTATTAAAATATTGAAACATATAATGTGTTGTCTTCATTCGATCTAGCAATATATAGTAAAATGGAACATATATAATGCTAGAGTCACAAGGGTGACTTCAAACACATATATGGTCTTAAGGTTTACTCTGCTAGGTTGGGTACAATGTGGCCCTTCTTTTGAAGAGGTTCCTTGACATGAAAACGTCTGGCCTTCTTGACACCAATTTATTCCATGTCTCTATTCCTTCACATAACATATAATCACATATGTATACTCCTCCATGCTAAATTTCATCTCCTTTGTTCTCTCAAAGGAAAACTACTTAATATGGTGTATGCACATTATATGGTTGATTGAGACTTTGCAATTTAGAGATTTTGTTGGTGGCAATGTTGTGATATTAATCCTATAAAACACCACAATTTGATATTAGATGTAATTATATAGATACATACCTTAATTGTGTTGTTTATTCTTATCTAGAAGTTAATTGTGTTGTTCGTTCTTAGCTAAAACTTGTGATAATTTCTCAATAGTTTCACACGCCTAGGTACCTCTAATAACACAAGGAAGTTTCTTCCATATAGTTATAAGATCCATATGATTACTAATATATTGGGGACAAAGTATTTTTTGTTCATTATTAGGGCAATTTTCTTCTTTGAACATATTTATTTTTTCTGATTCAAGTTATTATTACTTATTTATGATAATTTAATGCCACATTTTATGTAATGTTCTCAAACAAGAACTTCATTAAATAAGCTAAAACTTGATTCAGAAATGTTGTTGAGCTCCTGATACCAATGCCACGTCCTAATTGGTCACTCCCTAGTTTACGATCATAACAATGTGTTTAAGATAAAATGGTCACAAACAAATGTTTTAATGATACACAAAAAGACATTGAGGCTTCTCCATGAGGTTATTTACATGTGCAAATCTCATAACCATTTGTTTCCAATTGAAATTCACAAGATATGACAAATAAGATCCAACAACCAATCTCTATGTAGAAACAATTGATAAGTAGATTAACAACCCAACAAATCTTATCCTAGAAAATAAGGGTTACCCCTAACACCATACATGCTTCCTACCTGACCTTTACGCTATTAGATGCTATATAGAGAAGAATCTTGAACTTGACCACTATCTCCTTAATATGTCATACACACCCATAATATCTCCTAGGGGAATCTTATTATTCCATATGTAGTCTCTTTATATCACACACACCCAACACGGGTAATGTTCATGACCAATCATAAAATACCACTTATCTAAGATTAGTGAATTATACATTCACATCATCTACAACACAACAAGGATGAACCTTATAATAGCAAATTTATGAGCTTTCACGAACAATACCAGACCCCCACAATGGAATACCCATAAATCCTTTGTTATTCTTTTTGTATGATTGCACCAATATAGCGCGTGCTAGGTCACTTATCCACCAAATCATGTTGATATATGATGATGTGGTCACTTCTCAATCACAGGATAGTTAAGGAAATTCACATAATTCTAACCTAAAATTTATTGGACCAACATTAAGTTTCTCAATATATATAATTTTTTAAATCTAAATTCCTTATCTATAATATTTGCAAGGTTTCCTTTTCAATGTATCTCTTTATACTAAGGCTTGGTGACCTAATGCATCAAACTCGACGATGCCAACTCTATAGTGACCATCTCTCTCTCTCTTTTTGTTTCATATAGTATTTGAATGATCAATGTGCATTTTGAGAGATGTACTTATGATAACACCTATCCTTATCTTCATATATACATTCTTCAAATTGAAGATAGGAGTCCTTATTAAGGACTGAAGTAATGAGAAAAACACTATTAAGTGGAGAAGGGATAAGTAGTGGAAGTTACTTCCATTATTTTCATTATAGTTCCTCCCTCATATATATCAAGAACTATTTGTACTTATTATTCTCTTAGTGTATCATGGATATAAATGTTTTTCTATGGGTATCTACATTTCAATCTAGAACTAGGGCTAGCCATTGACTCTCATAAGTAAAAATTTACATATGAGATTACATGTTGTCATATCTTGCTTCACGTCTCAATATTTTGTCATGATTTTCACATAAGTTGAAAAATGTGTATGTATTTGTTTATATCAGTTTAGCATCCAAAATGACATATTTAAATATCCTCATTAGGTGTGAGAAGTTTATGTTGTATTGTATAAAAGGAGTAAATTAAAGAAAACTATTCATTTGTTGTAATTAAGAAAATATAGGTTCGTAACACAAAAGTGGGATTTCATATAATTCCTATACATTTTCTCTTAATGAGGAGGTTAGAACAAATAATATTGAGGGGAACCCCAAAAGGTTTTTTTTAAATGGTTTAATATGAGAAGAAGTTATACACGACTCATGATTTTTATATGTAAAGATTTAATATTTTTTTGGTAGATCTTGAGGTGTAAAACATGTATTCTATGTTTCTTCTTTTGGTAAATCATTGTCTCCCTATAATAACAACTATTTTAGAAATGTTTTTGTTCTTTTATTTGAAATTTATTTATAACGACCACAATAACCTCTCTTAGATAAGTGAAATGGTTCCCAAAAACTCCCACAAAATTGACCATAGACAAATTCAACAAACAATATACTCCTATGATTTTGGGGATCATGGATGTTTAGTTTTAAATATATAAAGACCTAATATGTCCTACATCATGCCAGAAAATCATTCTATTGGCTCAATGATTAGAGGTCCTCATTATACAGTGCATAGTCCACACTACTAGAATGAAAAGAGAATATGTACTATTTCAAACATTTCATCCATACACAAAAAGCCCAAATATGTAAAAGTAGTTCCTAAAACATAACATCTACCTATTCTAATTAAGTACAATACAAAATCTTAACATGAATTAGTATTTTATTTTTGAAAACACATAGAGATCCAGCTACAATTTAAGTGACCTTTACTGCATGCCAAAAGTTGTTAACAAAAATGTCTAAATTCACCTTTAACCAAGGTGATTGTTTAATAGAAAAATTATGAGGATATGGGAAATAAAGGGAATGCTTTGCGATATTGTCAGCTGCAACATTGTGACAACATGGTCAAAAAGAAAGATAAGGTTTGCCTACAATGTGAGAGATATCAAGTTGTCTATGAATAGGGATGAAGTTAGTGTTTGCAGGATGAGCCTCGATAATAAGTTGGATCGGTTAGATTTCACCAAAAAAGGTGGTTGGGTACTACCATACTTTAGATTTGTAGATACTAAAGGAACCAATGATGTCTTGTAGTTCTACCTCCAACTTTGATGTGGCATGAGTGGTGAATCCTTGTTCTAGAATCATCCTTGTTGCACCATCAATGATGTAAATTTCAATCCCTAATATGTTTGTGTGATACTGGAAGGTTGCAACCATGAATAGAAAGACTTGACATGCATAAAGTGGTTTGATAAAGAAATTCTCCCTAATGTTGGGCTTATAGAATCCCTTTGGAATATTGGAGACAACTTTTGATTGCTCCTTGATGGAGCAACATAAGATTCTAAACTTTTTTTCTTGATAGAGTTGATCATATCATTCTAATATATCTAGATAACCCAACATGCAATGATGAGTTAGATAGATTCCATTGTTTCTCTGAGAAAGATGGGATATAAGTGACACACTTGTACTTGCGTAACCAGAAGAAAGTATGACTGATTAACAATGCAAGACATATGGGCTTGATAGAGCAGACAAATAGGCAATGGATCTAGGTACCAAACACATTATTACATACCAACAAGTCCTCCTCAGAGGGTATACCTCTGTGGATCTACTCCATGTCAGTCAATATGTCCTAACGTTGGAGGGCCATAGGAAGATATTTACATGAGTGTGAAGGGGGTATTTCCAGATCTGTTTCGAGTTCCCCTTTTCTAGAATTTCTTTTTGAGAATGTATCCATTTGTATGTTGATATAACTATGAAGTATCAACATGGTTCAAAGGGCCAAGATTAGATGTCTAAGCCAGCTTTAGGGTCCAGACGAGGGATATGGTGAATCAAGAGCCAAGAATCCTATGGAGGGTATGCTTGGATAAAGAACCGATCAAAGTCTAAATTGTTAGAGGCCATAGATGAAATATAGAGGTTTGCATGGTTAGTAAGAATCGTAATATTGGGGTCAACATATTCAATCAAGCATCATTGAGTCCACTAGTCCTCCCATACATCTATGGCAGATCTAGAGTCGATAGTTCTATGAGATGTTGTCTTGAGGGTGTCAATGTGCTTCTTGATAAAAGACCAAGATGAGGAAGAGGTTTATGACTTATGACCTTCTTGAACATATATTTTTTATGCATAATTCGAATCCAGAGTGTTGGCAAGGTATTTAGGAAATCCACACATTCTTGAGCATAAGGGAGATTTTTGATGTCTAGAATCCTTAATGACAAGTCCACTGAATCCTTGTTTGTTGTAATCTTTTACACACGCCAACGGACCAGATACAGTCCTTCTTGTGCATGTTGATATCACCATGGAGCAAAGGTGATAGCTAGACAAACTACATTGTGTATGAAGATATAGCTTGAAGGGCCGATCACATGAGCGTGATATGCCCAACCAAGGGTAGATTGTGAGCTGACCAACTTGACATATGTCCCTTAATGGAATGGATAATAGAAGTATACATGGATTTATTTAGACAATGGTGTATAATCAGGACCCCTAGGTAGCGACCAAATTCATTGGTGCTTGGGATTCTCAACCTTCAATAAAAAGTCAATTTCCTGACTCAAGTCGTATTTGAAAAGAAGAAACAACTTGATTTGTCCTTGGAGATAGTTTAGCCAAAGACTCATACCAACTCCTTTAGAAATGTATTAATGCATGTACCTTGTTTGTTGGACTATTCATCCATGAGTAGGATGTCATCCACAAACATGACATGAGATAGTGGTGGACCATTGCAAGTAAGAGTGATGGACTT
This sequence comes from Alisma plantago-aquatica, assembly GCA_963693085.1. Classification (NCBI taxonomy): domain Eukaryota; kingdom Viridiplantae; phylum Streptophyta; class Magnoliopsida; order Alismatales; family Alismataceae; genus Alisma; species Alisma plantago-aquatica. Next base: position 928,176,104 of record OY856411.1, on the reverse strand, counting down.
CTAGTTTCCTGCTGAGATATACTTTGAAATTTCCAGACTCAATGTCTTCGTACAAAGGACAAAGATGTAAAGGATTATAGGATTACCTTGAAAAATTCACTTAGTAGATTTGAAGGACTCCTTTGGATCACCTTCCCAAAGTATAGAAGAGAAAGCACTCCTGATAATTTGCATAATGAGGGAAACAATCTTCTTTGGAAACTTGATTCTAGAGAGCATGTTGAAGCCAAAGGACCAAATCATGCGGTCAAAAGCTTTTGCAAGACCAAATTTATTACATACTAATTTCTTGCATGACGTCGTGCTCCTAATAGTATGAATAACCTCCTAAACTGACATGACATTGTATGTGATACACTTCTCTGGAATGAATCTTGATTGAGTAGCTAAGATCCAAGTGCCAAGCAGGGGTTTAGTTTTCTCAACTAGGATATTTGCCATAAGTTTGTAGTAGGAATCATTCAAAAAAACTAGATAAAAATCATTGTAATACTATGGTTGGTGAATATTTAGAATAGAGATCATAGTCACTAGTAAATGGAAATCATGGTAGTCAATTGAATGGTTTTTATGATTGAGGGGCTTATGTGAGCCCACTTAGATTATATGAGTTTGTTATGGATTCAATTTTGATCTAGGGACATCATGAACATGACACACCATATTTCATCTTTGTTGGGAGGTTGAAGAAGCTCTTTGCAGAAAGAAACATCTAGATGGAGAGCCAGTCTATGCATTTGACTATTGCTGCTATAAGGCTAATTCTTGTTGGTGGATATGTCATAAGTTTCTAGAAGAGGATTCATAGAAGGGTCTTGAGCATTGTTGGGGAAGTCATATAGGAACATGATTAGTCCCTCAGGTGAGTAATTTTTCTATGATGCTAATATTCCTTCATGAAAGAATCAAAGAACTTTGTGTTGCCATCGCCTAATTGCAACCATTTAATATTGGCTCTCTATTGCCAATCTGCCTCCTCTTACAAGAGGATATTCTTCTATTGTTCTTACAAATCAATTGATAAGCTCATTAGATATTATGGTGGTAGGTTTAGAAGATACCTATAATTTTTCCAAGAGGCATATGATCGGGTTCTACAACTGGTGTTGTTTGTTCATGCGCGTGGTGTCCCATTTGCTTGTTTCGGAATGGAACAATTTGCCATGATCCCATATCAGAAGGAGCATCCCATAATTGGGGATCTTACCCTATCTACACTTTGTTTTGAACAAAATGATGGTGTTTGGAAGTGTCTTCATTATTGGAAACAAAGATATGATTGTGGTTATTGTAAAGGTGTGGCATGATTGAGATGAAAAAACCACCATTAATAGGAAGTGATTGATTATTAGACACCACTTTATCCAAACTCTCTAGTAATTGTGGGAGCTTGAAACTGAATAATTAGCCCTTTGTCTTCATGTTGGCTCCCCTTATAGAGAGGAGGGAGTTAAATTTTTTAGGTTGGACCATCGGTCGAGGTGGAAAACCACATGCTTCTCTGAGGTTCCAGCATGGTGTTGAAACTGTTGATGACCGCCCACACAGTGGAAATGATAGGTGAGATCTCAGAGAGATTCTTCCACTAGAGGTCCCTTTTATATGGGTTGGGGCTTTTGTAGGGCACAATGACATGTCAGAGTCCATTTACTTTACTGGATGAACTAGCGACAGTTTTGAATGATATCAATACTACATTTAACATCATCCTAGAGAAGCCAGATACCCAAAAAAAAACCCATGGCTTCAAATCAATGAGATGTTGAGTATCTAAGAGATGGTATGGGAAGAGGAGTTGGTGGTAGAAATGGAGGCCACTCTTCTAGGGTTATGTGGGGTAGAATAACTAGTGGGTGGGGGATGCATAGGTAGGGGAAGCTTTGATTTACCTTGTATGCCCAAAAATTTAGATGTGAATATTATTCAAACCACCACAAAGGTTGAATAGGATAACTTAAAATGGTATGGGAGATGCATCAATGTATGATGATTCTCAAGGTTCCACCCATAAACTCGCTAACAATATCCCCACCACACCCACCATGGCTTATAAAGATGCAATGATGGGAAAGTTAAAAAGAACTTTCCCCCCTCAAGATGGTCTCATTAGATACTTTGAAAGCTGATGATATCATCATCCACTGTAGTGTTATCCTTCATTTGATTACAATTAACATAGAAACCCTAACACCACTTCTAGAACCATGGGGCTTCATGGTGGTATTTAAAGTATTTTGAATCAATGTTGGCTTCACCACTCTCGTCAATAGGATCCAAACTCTATGCAAGTCAATTGAACAATTTTGCATTGTGGATCTTGAAATGGGTTACTTCATCATCCATCTTGAAAACCACTAAGACTTCATGCATATTATGATGAACGAACGTAGACTATTTTTGGCAAATACTTGTTAGTAAAACATTGGTCCCCCTCCTTTCGGCCCTCTGATCCTATCCCTTGCAAGATTTAGATCAACATATGAGTGGCATACATGTAGATCTTCCTTTACCAGAAGCCATCTACTAGTCAGCATCGATGATCTAATTGGCAAGACAATCAAGATTGAATCTACTACTCTCTCCAGACATTGTGGGATGTTTGCAAGACTGAAAGTAGAGGTTGAGACAACTAAGCCTCTTCTTTTGGAAAATTACCTTATTGGGGAGTATTATAGGTTAGAATATGAGAAACTTCACATGGCATGCATGCACTGGGGAAGAGTAGGCCATGCGGATATGGATTGTACATTTTCCCTACCTTAATAACTGTAGATCTTTTGTCATCACCTAACCCGACATTAGCAACCCCAGTTGCATACTCCATGCAGATCCACGCCAAGAAACACACATGACGCCCAATTCCAAACAAGAAAGACAACCCTAACCAAGGGGGGAGGGGCTAGGAACATGACAGTGCTAGACAAGAATATCAATCTCTAGTAGTTGAGGGAATACAAAAGGATCCTCCTAACAAGGAAGGTAGAAAGTTGGAGTATGTGCAAGACTGACGGCAAAAAAAAGTATCAATGTCGGTAGTAGAACATGGTGGCAGACAAGGGAACTGAGCCAGTGAAGCAGAAAGATCCTCCATCTAGTAATAATGGAGGATCTTCAAGTGAAATGATAGTGAAACTTGTGAATTATGTATCAAGTGTGAGAAGGAAACCCAGACTAAGCCATGAACCTTTGTTTAGTTTGCGGCCAGGGATTATTCATACCACTTAAAATCACAATAGCCTTCCTTTTAGTTGGGTGAGAAGGGAGGTGGTGGAGATGTCATCCTCTGTAATAGGAAGATCATCTACCAAACAGTTAGTCCTATTAGAGAAAGAAAGAAGGGTAAATTTCTCAATTGTTTGGCAACATATACCATCCCCCAGACGTGAGGAGGTCATTAAATTTCCAAGGTGATATGATTGAATTTAATGATAATGAGATGGGTTGTGAAGATCCATCTTCTTGACTACGCACCTCTATCACATGATATTCCCAACCATTTCACCCATTAATATCCTCCATGATTATGTTGATTTGTTAAAACCAATAAGGTGCTTGCCTCAAAAACAATTTCCATCTTCTCACCGACTATAGGCAAATATATAAGCTACATATGTTCATGGTGATTGAAACTCTTATCAGTGGGACTACGACTACTAACATCAACACAATGCAGCAATTAACTAAACTGAGGATATAACAACCTAAAAACTAAACCACTTAGTTTCAACTTTCATTATACTTCATTTAACTATAAATTCAAGTTGCCACTTGATTATTTATATAATTGTAATTCTTGTATATCTCACTATAAGATGTTATTAAGAGATATCATTTATATATTTCACCCTAAACAATGTTGGTCATATGGAACAAGAAAAACTACTAAGGTGACCCAAATGACTCATCAAGTAAATTTTAAATAGAATAAATTGGGGCTAGTTAGGGCTACTGACATGTAATTAAATATTTTTGATAGGTCTATAGTAGAATATACTTGGGTATTGTAACACCCCAATTTATGTCACATGAGTGGAAGGCATATATTTTTTTTCCAAGCGAGGAGTGTTACTAACATGATATACATTACAACAATGATAGATAAGAACCATTATAGACTATTCATGGAATAAATTCTGATAAATTATCAGGAAAAGAAAATGGTTACATCAAACTGCATAATAAGCATATATACATGATTCTAAAACATGTACTCTATCTTAATATCTCAGATCACGTATATGGCACCCCACCAAGAAAAACTCTTAAGATTGTGGATGAATCCTCTATCTTGACCTCTCTTCCTGAATAGTACCTCTGGACATCTCGTCCCCATCCATGCACAAAGGGAATTGAATTTCTAATCTGATGAACATAAATTTACTTTAACTAAAATCCAAACTAAGATCTGAAAGCTATAAACTTATATAGAATCTATGTGCCCTTCATTTATGTCTTTTATCTAATTTATGAACACCGTTATATGATTAGTCCTCCTCTATGACACCAAAGTGTCCTCTATGGTATAATGCACCTTGTGTTGGCACAATGCTCCCTCTATTGACACCGAAGCATCCTCTATGGTATAATGCACCTTGTTTTGGCACAATGCTCCCTCTATTGACACCAAAGTGTCCTCTATGGTGCAACACACCCTCTGTTGGCACAATGTGTCCTCTGTGACACCCGTAGTGTCTCGCGTAGTACACACTATGGATCATCCTGTGACTCTCTAGTGAGGACTTATAGTATAATGTATATACATGTTCGGATGTTATTTTCTATCTTTGTTCTTAATTTTTTATTTTGAATCTTATTCTCTTATCTTTGAATCTTAATCTCTTATCTCTGACTCTATGTCCTCATTTCTTATTGATCTTAATCTCTTGTCTCAAAATATATATCTCTATTTTTTAATTATAAATTGAATGTAATGTTAAAATATAAACTTTGAATTTGAATATGTATCTAACTTACTAGATAACTAAGATTGGATTCGAGACTCTTATTAGGTACATGGATCTGATTTATGACTACTCACACTATGTAATCCAAATCTAAAATATGAAATTTGGATTATTATTGTCTTGATAAATCTAAATCCAAATCTCTTATTAAATATATGACTTAATTATATTCTAATATCAGATATATGACATCTAAGTTTAAATGCTTGAAAAAATAAACTGAACCGAGCACTTAAATATTGAGTATCTAAAGCAATATAAATCTCAAATATATGAAATCTAAAAATAGGATGACAGAGATCAATTTGATTGAGATCTGATTTCTCAAATCATGATTAGATATGCAATAAACATGAAGTATTGAAGTCTAAACTCTAAGTTACTTGTAGGAATGAGTAGGCAAACTAATACTGAAAATCAATGGACATGGCCCACTTATCTTTTGTATTGAAGATGTCCATAATGTAGTCTTTTTTCCTACATTCGCAACATATATACCTAGTAATTAACAAATTGTACAAGTCCATGTGTAGTCTCCTCTCTTCATTTCTAAATCCCAAACCCCATCATCCTAATCTCCTAAAAGAATTAGGGTTCATATTTAACTAATACTAACTATAATTTTTCACCCAAAAAACTAACTGTAATTTAAAGTGATTTAATGTCTAAACATTAAATTTTTATCGATTTGCACATTATATAGCATACACAAATTATTTTTGAAGGCATATAGCATTCACAAATTGATATATCTATAATAACCAAAATGTATCATATGCACTAATATATAAGTATATTTTGTTGGTTAAGTATGCATGTAGATCCAATCATGTGATGATTGACATGGCATAAACCATAAAGGATTTGATTAATACTTGTAAAGGCAAGATTCCAATTCATTCTATTTCATTTAGTTATTAGATAATGAGGAAACATTATGAATGTATAAAGAATAACAATACTCAATAACGTATGTCTTCAAGTATGTGGCTTGGAGGGTGAGATCATATGAATGTTAAGAGTGTGTACATTCTTATTATGTCCCTAGTCAGTTGTTACTATGGAAGGTAGATAGAAACCAGTAACGCATAAGACTAGAGTGTGGGTTGGTTGATGACAAAATTTCATTAGTCATGATATGGCAATATCAAACTGAGCACACAAATACATGTTAGAGAACAATGTATCAGATTGACCCACCTTGAGAGTGACACATGGATACCTTCATATGGTAGTCATGGTCATCTCATAGTGAAAGTGATGATTGTGATTCTTTGACCTGAAATCACTACACTCATCCCACGTCGTTGGGTAGGCTTTGACATCATCAAATGCAGTGTTGAAACATGGGTTGTTATAACGATGATGATTTGGTGACTTTGACACATGGGAACTGATTGTGAGTGAAAGATATTAGATTTGTACCTCATATTGGATATTGATATTCTGGCCACTTGATAAGCGAGACTGAGAAACACATTTGCATGTGCATGCACCAGTGAATCAATATTTGATATTGAGGTCACATTATCTTAGACAGTCTGCTCTTGGTTCAAGGAACATGGGTTGAACATTGAGAGGATGATGACTCAATGCCTCGAGTTCACTCTGGATATCAGATACAAAGGAATTATACAATCACTACAACACCTCACACATATTGTAGGTTAAAGTTGTTCTCCAACTTTCCATTCACTTGGGTAGCACTATTGTATGACTAGGCACCACTCTTTACTTGTGATATCATAATCTAGTTATGTAAATTAACTACAAATGTGATATGGGACCTATAGGGAAACACACATTGGAACTCATCTAGAAGAGGAGTTTAATCTTAAATGATGATTGGATTGTTACTAAAGTGTTTGGGTACTCAATTCACACAACAGATCAGATGACTACACCCAAGAGATTGTCTCACTGGGTGAGATGGTTATTTGGTGCACCAGGCGATTGTCTCACAGGGTGAGATGGCCGTTTGGGCCGTTAGACTAGTTAGAGATTGAATTGGCTAAGAACTACCCAAACTGAGTTGTGAACCGACTTGTTCATTCTGTTGAACTGGTCGGTTTGGCTCAACTCACCGGACGACCATCTAGGTGAGCGATATGACCGTCTCACATGTGCAAGATCACTTAGTTAGGTCAGAGTAAGGTTCTAGATACTTTCCCAAATCGTTTCAATTGCACAATACTTGTGGTTCAAGGAATTAATATTGAGCATTAATGGGAAATGAATTGCCAATTTTGTGTGTGATCTAGAAACTACCAGACGCCAGTTTGTTAGTAAGAGATGCCTGTTTTGCAGTGTAGATGACTATCTAGACTATTAGAAGACCGTTTCGAGGCTCATAGGTTTCAAAAATTCAAGATCTTCTGATCCCTTCCACTCCCACATAGATCCCAAACAAATTGGGAACCCTGACCCTAACCCCATCTATAAATAAAGGGGTATTGGGGGGTTTCCTAGAACACAACAATAACAACACAACTGAGAATCAATTTCTCTGAAAATTGTTGATGATGAAAACAAGGTGTTGCAAAGAGGACAACTATGCATCAACTTGGTGGCCAATCCAGACTTCTTGTTGATCAATTTGAATTTCTTGGTAGTTGATTCAAGTCGATATCTTAAAGATTGACATAGACATGTCTGATTGCTAGAAAACTAGTGTGCATAAAGGTATAACCTTTATCCTTTTCCATCTCTTTTGTTCACTAACATTTGATAGCTATGATGGCTAGGATACAATAGGAAGATTTGTTTTTGTTATTTTGCTACACCCCCTTCCCAAAAACTCTACATGAATTATATAAAATGAATAATATCTATGGTCGTTGACCTTACTCATATATTGAATTGAGAAGGGATACACCACATAAAAGTTAACTCATCACATTCTTCCATTTCTACAATTTCTTTAATATTTCTCTAGAGATGGTAATCATAGAATAGTCCTTCCATACTTTAATTTACATAGATCCATAAGGTTTCTAAATCTAAGGTAAGCTTGGTTGAACATGTATTTTGATGTGGAACCTAAATATGAAAATCTACTAGGAACTTCAAACACTTAGCTATCTTTTCCTTATAATGATATTTATAAGTAAACATGTAAATTCCTTGTAGGAACTAGCCATGGGAAGAGGACAAAGAGTATATTACCCAAGAGTAATATATTATGAATGATAGATAGATGTGACAATATTTAATGATCAACTTCTATTATGTACTATGAGCTCTATTTTGATGAATGGTTGTTTTCATTTCATGTAAGAAAATACATGAGAGGAGGATATTTAAGAAATTTGGAATTATGTGTCTTCAAATTTTCACTTAATAATTTTCTCTCATTTAAATGTTGTTAATCTTATTCAAAGACATTTATTGTCTAGAATTTTCTTACTACTTACATTTCCCTCAAAATATGTTTTATTCTAACTATTCATATATTACTGTTTACTGTTGTTTATAATGTATTTTTCTTTCCATATGACATTAGGAAATTGAATTAATATATTAATATTAAGTTCTCATTATGTATTTGATTATTTATTCCATAATATAAATTATGATATCATCTCTTCATTATCTTGATTGATCTTTGAATCAACAATCTCTTTGAAATCTTCATCTATAATCTTGGTAGATAAGGTATACTTTATTCCAATTCATATAACTCATATAAGGGTCTAATGTTTATTTTTTATTTAAAGTTTCTCTTGTTCATATTATTCAAACTCATATGATAGATTTATCTACTTAAAATGATTGTTACATTTCCTAAATTCATTCTTCCACAAAGAACTTGTTGATATACATTTAAGAGAAACTAGTTGATTACTATGTGATGATATGAATTAAAAATGATAGTTACGATCATTATTTGTTGAGGCACCTATCTTCATATTCCTTATTTCATAAACTTCTTTTGGAAAATCATGTTGAGTTATTTGCTCATCCTTCCTTTTTCTTCTTCTTCTAAATTTCACCCTAGTTTCATATCTTAAATATGCAAGTAATGTTCTTTACTTTGAGCCTTTATGAAATAATATTTTTGATGCTTCCTATTACATTTTTCAATGTTTTTTTTCCTTTTCTCCATTTGTATAGATACAAATATGTTTCTATGCTTCACTTATATTAATTCATAATTATTTCTCTATAGAATCTCATGTTTAGGATTTTCATGCTAAGTCGGTTGTCAAAGCTTTACATTCAACCTTGAATCAATCCCTTTTTATATGGTTTGAGCATTAATATTTTTATAGGCCTTACCAATAATTCATGCACCTATTTTTTATGACATTTTTAATGTTCTTCCAAGTTATTCAGATGTATTTGTAAGTCTACAAATGGTTCTTATCATATGTTATAGGTGTTCTTCATCATTTCATATTCTCCATACTCTTAATTTTAGATTTTTCATCCTTTTTATCTAGTATTAGGGTTCTATGTCTTGTGTTATAATCTTTCACATAGTTAATAACTTTGACTAATATCTTGATAGTTCCACTCATTACCTTAGTTTCTTATTAAGTACTGACTTTACATTAGCTAGAGTCTATTCTCCCTAGATTATTAGCATGAGCCATTATATCCTCAAATGCATCATGCTAGTTGTACAAGGACAAACCTTATGCCCTAAAGACAAGATATTTTAGGGATTAACAAACTCCTTTTTATTTTAAGCATGTGAAAAGATAAAAAATGTAAAATCATTTTACAATATATTTAAGGTCTACTATATGCAAGGAATATAAACAATATCTTATGTACATTTTCCAACATAGAAAAAATAGTAAAACAACCATGGTTTTATAGAAAACCTTGTATCTAATATATATAAGAAATGTTTTTATATTATTTTCCAATAAAATTAGCAATATTAGATGCAAGTCATTTTACATTTGGATGTTATGCCCTTATTCTTTCAATTGCAATTTTCCCTTCTTATTTTAATACTTCTAGTGTTACACTAAAGCCATTTCACTTATCTAGATAGGACATACATGGATGAATAGGCATATTATCTTGCTATTGGTTAATCCAAGTATTAATATATTAGATAGGGTATCCAAATTCTCAATTTCCCTAGAGCTATGACCACATCACCTCCTAATAGTTGCACTTATGACTTTGACTAATTAACTCAATGGTCCCTAACAACTCAACCTATGGTAATATTCCAAGCTATCAGATCACAAATCCACTAATCTCTTCTTAGACCACGTGATTAGAATTTGAGGAGATCAAGCTAGCTAACACAAACACATGTGCTTTTCTAGTAGTCAATACATGGGTGAGAATAATTCATAATATAATTACAATATTTTATAAACATGACAATTACTGTTCTTATTTTCATCACTTGAAATCTACCAAACGCTCAGATACACAAAGTATTAAATTGTAATTTGTAATACAGAAGAGAAATTACATTACTACAACGGTTCAGTAATACAACTCCTTCTTACTAGGATTGGAGGAACTAGATTATATAGGAACTAAGATGTAATAACTCGAACTGAAATACTATTATGAAAGCCTCAAGCAATGTGATTGTCCTTAAAGGTTTCTATCTCTAGAATCAACATGGTAACCTGAATTTGTTTGAGTACAGTCTGAACTATGATCTTAATGAATGAAATTTTCCAATTAGCCAAGGTAATTCATATATGATTGATTAATCATGTTAAAATAAATGTAACTAAGATACGCACTTAAATACTTACTAAAATGAATACATACTATAAAGTAGTCAACATTTTAGAATATTAAGAATAATTGCAATAACATATTCATGGATTTAAATACTTGATTTCTTATTCTTTTTTATGAATTTTGTGGATTGAGTAGAAGTGTATCTTAACATGTGAAAGTATCTCATCAAGAAAATGTCTCACCATAAAAGACTTTGAGATGACTCAATATTTAAAATCTAATGAACTTTCTCTCCAATTGACACTAAGACTCGTCTTCTAGCCTCATAGGCTATATCAACTGCCTAGATAAAATGTACTCCTCCTTTGTACATGGGTACACATGCAAAGAGTCAAAGGACTATGTCTTAATTTCTACAATTATGGTTCCATAAAGATTGAATCATTGAGTATAAATGAACTAGGTACCACCAAGATCTTTGCTTAATATTACATAACTATATTAAAACTTAGTACCACAGGGATCTCCAGTTATTTTTCAATGTAATTATGTATCAATGAGCTCTATATGATGTTGCATGTTCCCACTATCAATCAAGAGATTCTCCACATTGGGTTTAAACTGCATGCCCCATAATCATGCTCTGACTACCTTTGTTGGCCTCTTCTAGTGGGTAAATTGTTTCCCCTATTAGTGTGGATACCTTCACATGGACTTCAATTTTTGTGACATCAAATGTCTAACTGAATATTTAATTGTATTGTATAATAACTTTCCAAACCTTTCTCAACATAAGCATATATCTAAATCATTCTCATATTTTCACATTTTTTAAATTTATATGTGAATCGGAAATCATATTGTATATTATCTATACTTAGTTCATTTAGACATCTAGTATAATGTGCACTCTAACTGAGTTATTGAGGTTTATATTTTATGTTGTCATACTGAAACAATATCCATATTTTTCAAATATTAGAAAGGCACATACTATAATTGACCTACTGACTTTTAGTGCTTGTATATTTCTCAAACTAAATAAATTGAGCACATCTAAAAGTAATAAATACATATATGCAACTATAACATTGAATTTACTACCCAAAGCTTCTTATTACATTTAATTTTATTTTTTAGCAGTATGATATTCATGGACAATGAATATAAGGCTAAGTAAAACTATAAACCATCATAAATCTATTATCTCATTTAATCATATCACAATAATTTTGTGTTTTGGCGAAAGGTTTCAAAGATAACAAATTAAAATATGACATATTTTTCTTTGAGTTTTTCCATAGTTATGTAAATTTATGGTTAATTGGTGTTTTTAGACTCAGATATTTTTGAATTCTCTATATTGATCTTGAATGTAGGATATCTTATCTTAGATCTTGAAGAAAGCCCTCAAATTTTGCTCCTAGAAAAATGTCAGCTCCTCATGTATGTAGGCTATCTACTAGAGAAGGAGGTAAGAAATAGAAGAGAATGAATGCAAATAAGTATGAAGCAATGATTTCTTCTATGCAAGAAGGAAAAAAATAGAAATAATAAGTTACCACAAAGGATTACAACTAGGTTTTCAATTCCCAATATGTACTTTCCCATTTCTTCCTATTTTGGTAAAAATCACCCATGTATTGTTGAAGCTTGAATTTATGGATTGGGATAGTTGTTTGATGCTATTACTAAGCTATATTCCAGATTTTATCCCTAGTTGTTAAGTAGATATCAAAATAGTAGTGTTTTCATGATTGGATTTACTACCCTCAATGTTTTAGGCAACCAAGTTTTGGTCAATGTAGCGGGTCAAAGCGGCGGTCTATATATCACCCAAAGTGATATATGTTACTCAAGAAAACTCAATTTCACCCAATCTTCGCAATGTATGCATAATTTAAAGTTATACCAATATATTTAAAATAAAATGACGTTTAGATGACATATTATGTTAATTTATTAATAATTCTATATAAGTCTATTAACCTTTTCCTACATGAACACACAAAATTTCACTATAAATTACTTTTCACTTATCCAATTTATAAGTAATATAAAATAAAACATTAAATAAAAATATAATAATAACAACAAATAAATATATATGCTGATGTTAGGGTTTTCATAACCTAAAATTACTAGCTAAGCTAGTACCAGATATAATAATATATCTCCCTTAAGGAGTCCCATCTCAAATAATTCCTTTATCTATGATATCCAGAGTGAACTCGAGGCATGGAGTTATCATCCACTCAACATTCAACCCATGTTCCTTGAACCAAGAGCAGATCGTTTGAGATAATATGACCTCAATATGAAATATTGATTCATATGAGCATGCACTTGCATTTCTCATTCTCGCTTATCAAGTGGCCAGGATATTAATCTCTAGTAGGAGGAAAAAATCCCATATCTATCACTCACAATCAGTCCCCATGTGTCATAGTCACCCAATCATCACCATTATAACAACCCATGTTTCATGACTGCGTTTGATGATGTCAAAGCCTACCAAATGACATGTGATGAGTGTAGTGATTTCAGGTTTAATAATCACAATCACCACCTTCACTATAAGAGATAACTATGACTACCATATGAAGGTTTCCTTGTGTCACTCTCAAGGTGGGTTTGTTTGATGCATTGTTCTCTAACATGTATCGATGTGCTCTGTTTGATATTGCCATATCATGACTAATGAGATTCTATCATCAACCAACCCACACTCTAATCATATGTGCTACTAGTATCTATCTACCTTCCACAGTAACAATTGACTAGGGACATAATAAGAATGTACACACTCTTATCATTCATACGGTCTCATCCTACATGTCACGTACTTGAAGACATACATTATTTAGTATTGTCATTCATTAGACATTCATAGTATTTCCTCATTATCTCATAACTAAATGAAATAGAATGAATTGGAAGCTTTCTTTTATGAGTATTAATCAAAACCTTTATGGTTTATACCATATCAATCATCACATGATTGGCTCTACGGAAAACTTTACCAACAGACTCCCACTTGTACTTAGACCCAATCACACAAATCTCATTCTTAGTGATTCAAACATGTCCACCATGTTTCTATTGTGCAAGTGCTTAATCCAATGGGTGAACAACATTTTTCTATTAGTCAATATATTACATTTTTTTTATCTCTTTGCTCTGAGATGAAACCTTTGTAATATGGTATCTGATATTCCTTGCCTAACAAGTAGATCCATTGTTGTCACAGTATTACTACTGATTCATCAATGATTGCAACATCTATAAGTTCATCATGTGAACTTCTAGATCCATATAGTATCACTATGTATTCGTAACACAAGTATATTTGACTTCTAATGTAGAATATCATCAATGGCTATTAGTTTGGAACCCTTCCAACTAGAAACATTTCCCCTTTTAAATCAAATATATTTTATTGTGATCACTTTTTCCTTATCGAAGCTTGCATCGATTTAACCGATTACACCCAACTCTTCCTTCTATTACTATCCTTATTGACTAGTAATTTATCCTTAAGTACTTCACAAGTACTCATGGATGACATTAATGACATTCCAATAACCCTTTTTGGAATTTACCTTAATCATGTCATGTCCAATTCATACAAGATTATATGGGATAAGTATAATTATAGAATTGATGATAGATCCATTGCTACATCCTATGGCATCTTAATCATGTCGTTTCCATTCTTCACCAGAATTAGAACATATGGTTCATGAGTGACCAATCTCAATTCTCTCTCATTGAATCCTTTCATGTTGAACTCCTTCAACACATTGCTATTATATGTGTTCAAACTTCAATTGTGAAACATTCAAGAACTATCTCATAGGTCTTAAACCTTATCCCATAAGATGCTTCACCCAATCCTTCAATTTTAAAGGAGTTTTCATGCCAGCTCTTGATATTCATAACATTGAGATTTCATTCATATTCGTTATATCCATATATGATCCCACTAAATCTTTTTTAATCACATATTTCATCTTTTATCTTGATTCAAGTCAATCACTTTGACTATCTTGTCAAGTCAAAATATCCCATCTTTGAGACGCTTGTTTCAATCTCATATAAAAATTTGTAAGTTTGTGGACTTTATTTGCATTCTTGAAGTTATAAAACCTTTTAGGTTGTGTCACATACACATCCTCTGATGTATTCCTTTTAAGGAATCCGGTTTTATCTTCATATGCCAAATCTCATAGTCTATTTTAACTATTACAACAAACATGACAATTGGTAAAGGAGTTTATATCATGTTCGACAACTTGAACTGATTTGAAAACCTTATTCAACCATTATGTCCTTTTATGTTATCCATGTAGGTCTTTACCACAAGACCCTATTGCACTCTTTAGGTGTTACCCCTTTAGGTGATGCTATCAAGGTCCCACCTTGTTAGCTAACATGGACCCCATAATGGCTTTGAGCCATTACTCAAATTATGGTACTTAATAGCTTCTAGTCGATTAGTTGGTTCACCCTATTGTGACCAACATATCTGAATTGTTGGATTCATAATTTTTGATGTATTCTACTAGAATTTATTTTTTATTTTGTGTTACATGACAAACTTGAGATTCCAAAGCATCTTGTGATTCTCTTAGTTCTCATTGTACCTCTATGTTGACCTCAAATATTTTAGGTTCTAATTTTACTCCAACTGATGCTTTAGGAACACAATTATCCTATCTACAAAACACTTTTATTATTGGATTGGGATTACCAATAATATTCAACAATGATGGTTTGTGGATAAACTTTCTTGGAGATACTACTTTCTCAATGTAGGTTTCAACCCTTTAGACATATTGGGACATTCCCAAACCATATCATATATGATGTATTATAAACCATTTAGACAGTACATTATTTAGTGATACGTATACATTTATTAGAAGATTATATTAATTGATAATTATATCATGACTCATCATGGTATAATTCCTTCATCATGTTTATATGGATTTGACTTGTGATGCATTATCACAGTCCATTGTTTGAAGGTACTTAAGGTATCTATGTAAGGTATTTCAACATTTGATCTCATCAAAGTTTCTTAATACTTCAATCAAAGTCATACCTCATTTGTAATCTCCTTGAAATTTTCAAGAGATTCCCATTTTACTGAGTACATATCATCATATTACCAGTATATGAATATGAGGTATAAGTAAGCATTCATTCCATAAGATCTTCATGCATCACATGTATGAGGTCTAACGGAAAGCTTATCCTCCCACGACATCTACTGACATTGTGCGTGAATAAGGCTTCACTTGTTTCCTTAGGTTTGATAACCAAGGGAATCTAGATTAACATCAATATGTATTTTAGACATGCATTTCTTATATGTACGTCCAAAGTGACTATTGCTAATGAAAGTCTTGAGTCATCAATATAATCCTTTGTAATTAATGCTATAAACATTCATCTCAAAGTCTTTCATACAAAGATCATTATATGTTTGGGTGTTTCCATGCAAGATCATATCTTTTAAAATAGAAACATTAATATCTCACTTTACTGATTTATTATCATTATCATACAAGATGCTTTAAAGTAAATGTTTCTATTTGATGGCATAATGAAATAGTAGTTCTACTAACTCTATTACATGCCCATTGGGATAAGATAAATTTAAATGTAGAATTAAGCTTCCACAACTCTTGCTTCACCTTGTCAATCTTTGTCCTTCCATGAAGGCTTTTACTTCTTGTCAGATCCTGCACATCAAGTATGTCAGATCTCTGATTGGTATCACATACCAAAATTAATAAGTAATCAAATTTATCTTACAATGTTTATACCTAAAGTGAAGGCATCCATGCCTTCCTTCTTCTTCTTTAATATCTCTAACCATAGTGGGAAATTTATTTTCCAATGTCCAGGCTAGTGAAAATGGTGATAATTTCCTCTTATTTTCTTCACTCCTCCTTTTGCATTGAGATATGAAGATTTGGGCTTCTATCTAGCTCTAGAACCCTTCTTTGCTTTACCATTGCCTTGGACTTCCCCTTTGTCTTGTTGATCATCATCATAAACTTGGGTTTTTCTTTCTTAATTTGTGTATCATATATTCTCAACATGCCCAACAGCTCTGTCTACGGCTTGTCAAAGTCATTCATGTTGTAATTCATGACAAACTAACTATATGACTCTGGAAGAGACTGTAGAATTGCATCAATGACCAACTCTTTATCTAAGGGGAATCCCAATCTATCTAGGTTCTCCACGTACCCAATGAGCTTTAGTATATGAGGACCTACTAGGTCTCCTTCTTCCATGTTACATTTGAATATTGCCTTGGAGACATCTTATCACTCTTGTCTTGTCAGATCTCAGAACATGTTCTTGAGCTGAGATGTATGACCATCTCAATGATTTCCATGTTCTCATGTTGCCTCTACAACTCTTAGTGCATGGCACATAGCATCAGACACTTGACATCCATGATATCTTCAGTATGCTTCTTATAAGCATCCCTGTTAGCCCTTAGTGCATTTTGAGATGGTTCCTCTGGTTCTGGCATCTCCAGGACATAGACCTTATGCTCCTATGTGAGAACGATCCTCAATGTCTTGAACCAGTTATGGAAGTTGTTCCCAGTTAGTTTGTCCTTCTCAAGGACTGACCATAAAGAAAGTGATTGTTGTTTGTTGCCATGTGATTCTACAAAATAATTTGCAATTTTGTCAAAAACTCATTTTTGATTTGATTTGATTAGATTAGAATTTGGGAAATAATAATTAGTTCTTTGATTCATTATGGTTCTCATTATTTTGTTCAAATTGACAACCCTCAAGTATCAATTCGAAAAACTACATTGAACAATTTTCTAATGAGCCAAGATCCATATTTCATCAAATCATGAGTCAGCTTTGGCTAATCGCCCACAACTTGACTATTTAGGTAGGCAACGTTTTCCAATTGCATCCATATGCAACTCTTGGATAGATGATATACGCAACTCCTTGCCATAATCATATGGATACTTCTGGTGCTTAGTCTCACTAAGGCATCACCTAGTTTTCCTGACCCAATAGCCAATATGATAATAATGCACTCCACTTTGGTGACATATACATTACTACCATCACTCTTCCATCAGGTAGATGACACACCATTATTTGGCATAACCTACTCTTAGTCGAACAAGATTTTCATGTGCATTTCTATTAAAAATCATCTTAGACTTAATATCATTTGAGGGATTTTATATATATCATATATACATACATATGCTTAATCCAATCACCATATATATAGTATGTATCATATATGCTATATCCCACAACGTAAACATGCAATATGAAATAAAAAGTGATGGCTACGGCCATGTATACTTGTAAGTCCTTAGATCCACAAGGAATTACTACCACCTAGGTCAATCATCACATCTCATGTATGAACTTGTTGTTGGTGTAGATCTATGTTTGCCAATCTGGGTCGATTGGTTCAACCCTTGAACCGGTCGTCTTACCTCTTGGCTGGTCGGTTGGTCATCAAGTACGGTCATTTGGCCTCCAGTCCAACTTATGTTTGGACTCCTTCCAAATAGTTGGTTGGGTCCACCATATGGTCGTCTGGCTCCATCATCCTATCCTCGAAGGTCCTTCAGACGGTCGACTTGTCTCACAAACTTGTCATCTCATTTGGGGATGATAATCTTCTTCATTGTTGCAAGAAAAAAAACTATCCTATTGCTACCTTATTACATTGTAAAGAGAAACCTTGATTTACTTTTGAGGGGAGAAAATGTTGAAAAAAAATAACTTTACATTGGGAATAGGGAGGTAGAGGCTTGGTACATAGACCAAGATGAACTATTGAAGATGGCCACTGATGAGGAGATTAAAGTGATAGCATTATCCATTGGTGCTTCTAAATCTTCAGGGCCCGATGGATTTAATGCATAGTTTTTCCAGACTTATTGTCACATTGTGGGAAGAGATATTTCTAATTTTGTTAGGTGGTTTTCGGTTGGTGGTAGAATGGTGTGGCACATTAACCATTCATTTATCAATCCGGTCCCTAAGAAAGAAGGTGTTTCTTCCATGAGCGAGTTCAGGCCTATAGCCTAATGTTTGGTCGCATACAAAATTTTCTCCAAGTTGTTATCACCCAAGATCATTTCTACTAACCAGTCCGCATTTTTTAAGGACATGGCTATTTCTGATAATGTACCACTTGCCACTAAATTTTTGCAAGGATTTCCTAGTAAAAGGTAGAACTAAGCAAGCTTGTATCAAATTAGATATAACTAAAGCCTATGATCACATCTCTTGGGATGGACTCTTGAGCATGGTGGAGGTGTTGGGATTCTCTATCAGGTTCATGGATATCCTTAGAAAATGTGATCAGACTACTTCTTTCTATGTGCTAGTCAATGGTGTTCCCAAAGGAATGTTCTATGCCACAAATGGCCTTAGGCAGGGGGATCTGCTTTCCTCAATTTTGTTCACTTTACTAATGGAGAACCTCACCTTCTTTCTTACAAAGCCAAGATTGAGGACATAATCAAGCCATATAAAGTATAGGGTACCAAAGTCTTGATCAATATGATCTTCACTAACCTCACGTTCTTTGTTTTAGGACATGCTAAATACTTCAGGGGAGTTAGATTCATCCTTGAGGATTTTGCTAATCTGACTTGTCTTCACATAAGTGACATAAAGTCACATGTTTTGCTTTCTAATTCTTGTGATTCTAGGAGAGGCAGACTCAAAGAGGTGATCCGTTTAGAAGTTGGTTGCTTCCCAACTAGATATCTAGGTGTTCCCATCTCTGGGGGTGTTGTCAAAGGGGCTGACTTTCAAGACTGTCTGGACAATTTTCAGCAGGGTGTTGAAAAATGGAGTGGCTTCAAGATTTCCATGATGGGTAGGGGTGTTCTCATTAAAACTGTCCTCACGAGCAAGATCAGGTATTGGTGTCAATTAGCAGACATCCCAGAGTTCATATTGGGCAAATTCAAATAGATCATGGCTATTTTTCTTTAGGTTGGGGGTAATCATGCCATCTCTTGGTTGGATGTTGCACAACCAAGGAATGGGGCTCCATGATCCCACAGACTTGTCCTGGGAAACCATGGAAAAAAGGATCAATGACTTCTTGCTGAATCCTGATAGTCTATGGGGAAGCTGGATGAGGAAGAGATATTGGATGAGGCTTGCTATGGATGGTGAGGCACTGATATCTTGTTCCAGGCAATGATGCAGTATGTGTAGAGTGTGAGAGTTTACCAAGAATTCCTATGAGATGAGCAATGGGAACTAGATGCCAGTTGTGGGCTATTAACCTTGGCACCTAAACTGTAACCAGCCTCAGGTTCTTTGGGATCAGCTGTTGTGGATCAAAATTCACTATCCCATATGGATTTTTTGTACCTATAGAGTGATCATTGGCAGGTTGCCCACCAGAGACAAGATCATCATGTGGAGTCCTATTGTTGTTAGCTTTTGTGCGCTTTGTCTTTGTGAGCAGGAGACACACTCACACCTCTTTTTTGAATGTTTTTTACTAAATATCTTTGGGCCTGAAGCCCCCTGAAATGCAATTGGGGTGGTAACCCTCCCACGAGCATCCAAGAATGTATTTTGTGGTTGTTGGACCGCACAAGATGTGATCCTAAGATGAGGAGATTCGTGAGTCTCATTTTGACAGGTCTCATATACCACATTTGGAAGGAGAGGAATATTAGGACTCATGGGAAGAGGGAGAGGGACAATGTTCATGTTTTTTTATGTGTTTGTACATAACTTAGTTTCATTCTGCAAAGCAAACCCATACATCGTTAAAGGGATTAGATCTGAAGTAGTTTTGATGTGGGGTCTGCAATAGACCTTTGTATAGAATATGGGGTTTTGGTGTAACCCCTATATGACTTTTTTGGTGCTCTAGTAATATTTTACCTTATCTGAAAATAGACCATAAGATATAGGAGCACTTCCATAAAAGATCTTGTCATAAGAAATGAAAATTCAACCATTCTTTGTTAGAAATTCAAAAGTTACCTTATCCAAAAAAAGACCATAAGATATAGGGGCACTTCCATAAAAGATCTTGTCATAAGAAATGAAAATGTGACCATTCTTTGTTAGAAATTCAAAATTGCTCTTTTCCAAAGAAGATACATAAATAATTTTCCTATATGGTAGGTACATAATGGCAGTTATATAACTCAACTGCAAGCCAATTGAGTAGAGATAAACAATAGGTACCCACTTTAGTGTCAACCACACTTTCTCCATTTGTAATGTGTAGTTCCACCCCATTTCTTCAATGGTCTACTTCTTTTTAGATTCTTCATATTTGATAAAACATAAGATCTACATCCAATATCCAATATTCAATACCCAAAATAAAGAATTTCATAAGTTTATTTCTATATCATACATACATAAAGTAGATATCTCAATCTTGTAGTTTTTGTTCTTATGCTCCTCAAGGTTGAGAGGGAAATTTCCCTTCCAATGTCTAGTCTAGTGATAATGGAGAAAATTTCCTCTCTTAGACACTCCTTTTTTTGTATGTGCAGAAAACTTTTGACAATATTTAGAATCTTTCTTAGCTATGATTTTACCCTTAGAATTTTCTTTTCCTTTGTAGACTATCAACATATATTTAGGCTTACCTTTCATTTTATCGTATGCAGTTCTCAATATGAAAAGTAGCTATGTCAATGGCTTATCAAATTTTTTCATGTTGTAATTCATGACAAGTTTTTTATTAAATCTAAAAATCATTGCAGGATGACATCTCTGGACAAATCTTGACCTAAAGGAAA
Organism: Alisma plantago-aquatica; assembly: GCA_963693085.1. Lineage (NCBI taxonomy): Eukaryota > Viridiplantae > Streptophyta > Magnoliopsida > Alismatales > Alismataceae > Alisma > Alisma plantago-aquatica. Next base: position 928,154,660 of record OY856411.1, on the reverse strand, counting down.
TCCCAACTTGCTAAACTTTCCACATACCCAATTAACTTGAGAACATGGGGTCCAACTTGATCACCTATTGCCATCTTGCACTTCAACATTGTCTTAGAGGCATCATTTATCTCTTTCCTTGATTGTTTGTGATACATATTCTTGAGACGTGTTATCCTCTGAATAACATTCAAATTCACATGTTTCTTCTGAAGATCGTGATTCATGGAGCATAGTATGATGAACTTTATGTCTATGTTGTCATCAAAATGCTTATTATGATCTTTCCTTTCTACCTAGGTGTATTTAGAGTTGCCTCATTGGATATCAGTGTGTCTAGGACATAGATCTTATGATCATGTCATGAATCAACCATTACAGTTATTCCAATTAAGTTTCTCTTTCTCAAGGATTTCTCATAGTGAAAATGCTTGTTTATATTTGTCATTGATCTACATAGAAGATATTTTGCACAAGTCAATGTATTGATTTGAAGATTAATTTTTGTTTGAAAAATCTGATCCAATAGAATTAATGTTGTCTTCAATTAATTACACATACTATTTTATTCAAACTAATAGCCATCACCATTAACTAGGAATATTACAAAGAGAAATCTCTAGTGAGATGAGATCCAAAATAAATTAAGTCATGAGTCAACTATGGTTGATTGCTCACAACTTAACAATTAAGGTAGGTAACAATTACCAACTGAATCATATGCAATTCTTGTATAGATGACCACAAAATTGAGGGTCAATAAATCATCAAATGAAATATATGTCATCATTATACCTCTAGGTGTTTAATCCTATTAGGATCACCTAGCCAATACTAACCCAAGGGAAATATAATAAAATATACACCCTTATGATTAAACCCACATACTTATTATCACACTTCCTCGAGGTAGACGGTGCATCATGCTTGGCATGACCACACTTAGATGAACACAATTTTCATGTGTATTACACTTGAAAGGCATATTCAACATTGATATTATCTTGAGGGATTTATCAAAATATAGTCTTGTATATTCTATCAAATATTTATTATTATACATATATAACAATCACCACATGTGTAAAATAGGAGATGGAAACTATTATTTCAACTTGAGCCTACAAGTGTTGTAGAAAAACAACTATGAGATTCACATATAAATGCAATCCTAAATCTGCCCTTTAAATGTTTTTGGTCGTCCAATAAGGCAAGGCGGTCGGCCGACCTGTAGTCCCTGGTTTGGGAAGTTCTTGTGTTGTTGTTGATTTTTCATCTTATTTTAATCACAAACTCTCCAAGGACCATCCTTTTTGGTTTGGGTTTTTGATTGTCTCCTACTCTCCACCGTTGATGTTATCACATCATCCTATTCTAGTGGCATAATTAATGTTTACACAGATAATGCATAGAGATAGGCCTGACATGGTAGCCATATACATGTTATATAGTTTTTTGTGAAAATAAAAAAGAGAGATATACTTGTTTTAAATCACACCATTATAACCTAATTGCCATATCAAAAATCTACCAAACAAAATTAATTTCAAGGTGTCATATAGGTATATGTAGTATATAGAGAGAGAGCGAGATGTTGGGAAATTGGGCACATATATAGGCCGTAGAAATAAAAAATTATTTGCTCGTTTCCCAAAAACTAGTAGAATCTCATCAACAACAATGTATCTTGGAAGGAAGGGTTGCAATATTATACCTGGTCCTTGAGAAAGTCCAGTAAAACCACTCTGCAATTACTATCTTGGACAGTGTCTGTATAGCTCCTGGTCTTCACCATTGACAACAGACTCGAACAGCTCCTACAATGCCTCTTGTGGACTTGCCACAGACTATAAGATGATGTCATCCTCCTAACAGTAGCCAAAGGACTCTTGCCTTTAGAGTAGTCCACGCAGACCACTAGGAACTCCATGTTGCACTGCCAAAGCCTACAAGAAGGAGTTGTCCCCTTCTATCAGCGTACCAGTCATTGAATGCTCTCCCACAATAACTAATCTCAGTTGCTCCTCCCTCACTATCCCTCCCTAGTCAGTTAGAACTTGTTTGGGCTCTCTTGGTTACCAAAACTAGAGAGAACAACAATTTTCAGGTCCACTGATCCCAATTATGTGTGTTGGGAAGCCCCCAGTACCCCTCTATTTATAGTAGAGGGTAGGGTCAGGGTTCTCAGATGATGTGGGAGTAGAAGGGTCTGGAAATATGAATGTTCTAGAATCTACAAACCACAAGACGGTCATCTCATAGTGTGAAATGGTCATCTCATGCTTCTGTAGTTTCCTGTTTGCATATGAAATTCGCAATTCGTTTCTAATCAATGTAAACCATCGATTTCCTTACACCACAAGCAATTTTTAAAACAAACAAATTTTGGAAAGTATCTTGAACCTTCCCTGGCCTAACTGAACAATCTCTCACATGTGATATGGTCGTCTTGCTCTCCCAGACAATCGTCTGGTGAGTCGAGCTGAGCTGGTGGTTCATCAGAATGAACATGCCATTTCACCTCAGTTTCAGAAGCCAACTTCGTTCCAACTAGCCTAACAAACCAGACGCATGTCTTAACACTTGAGATGGGTGTTTGGCACCCCAGACGCCTGTCTCAACACTTAAGACAGCTATTTGGCAGGGCAGTTAGTTGTTGGTTCATGAATTGAATACCTAAACACTTTAGTAATCAATCCGATCAATTTGACACTCCAGCCAATTAGTCCAACACTTGAACTTGATGATTTTGAGTCCTCTCTGTTGATCTATTTTTTAATTGAATATTTAAACACCTTTAGCATTCAATCTAAACATAATTCATGAATATATACTCCTTTAGCCCAAGTGTATCCTATGTGTGTGACCCTATAGGTCCAGAATTACATTGGCAGTAAATGTCCATAACAACTTATGACATCACAAGAAAAGAGTGGTGCCTAGCCGCACATCATTGCTAACCAAGTATTTCAGAAAGTTGGAGAACAACTTCAACCTATAATCCATGAATAGTGTTACCATGATTGTATAGTTCCTTTGTCTCTAATATCTGGATTGAACTCGAGGCATGGAATTTTCATCCTCTCAACGTTCAATCCATGTTCCTTGAACTAGAGCAGACTATCTGAGATGCATGTGATTTCACATATCATATATCAAATCACATGGGTACGACCATACATTCTTGGTCTCTCTTATCAAGGGGCCATGGATATCCGTCTCTAGTAGGAGGGAAAAATCCCATATCCATCACTCACAGTCTATCACCATGTGTCAAAATCACCCAATCATCACCGTTATAACAATCCATGTTTCAGGATTGTGTTTGATGATGTCAATGTGTACCCAACAACAAGTGATGAGTGCAGTGATTTTAGGTCTAAGAACCACAATTACCACCATCACTATGAGAGATGATTCTAACTACCATTCTGTGGTTTCCATGTATCACTCTCATGGTGGGTCTATCCAATACACTAATGAGACTTTGTCATCAGTCAACAAACACTCTAATCGTATGTATTACTGTTGTAAATTTTTCTTCCACAATAATATTCAACTAGGTACATAACAAGAATGTATGTAATCTTATCATACATATGATCTCATCGTTGAGGTCCTCAACCTGAAGGCATCTGTCATTGAGTAACATCATTCTGTAGACATCTACTTACGTCTGTGTCAACATCTCATGACTGTGACAAGCATAATATATGGAATTACCTTTATGATTATCAAATTAACTATCTAATGTCTTACTCCAATCATCATATGATTGTCTCTCTGGGCATACATACCAACAGACTCCCACTTGCACTTAGAGCCAATCACCCATGAATCATATTCCAAGTGATCTTAACATGTCCATCATGTTTCTGCTACGTAGGAACTCCAGCGGGTTTAGTACAATTTACTTTTAGTTGGTATTTTGCAAATTTCACATCTCTTCTCTTGAAATCTTGTATGATATGGAAGTGCCATAGTATGCTATCTGAGATTCCTTGCCTATCATATAGCTCCAATCTGTCACAATATTTCTATTGAGTCATCAATGGTTGGAACCTCTCATAAGTTCACCCATATGAACTTCATAACGTATCTTCTGTTGTTATCATAACACAAAGTTACCTGGATTCTACTGTAGATTTAAACAACTATCATTATCCATCTTATAGTTCTTATTTTAAGGTCAAACAAAAAAATAGATTGTGACTTATTTATTTGTTAGTTGGGAATCTTACATCGGTGTAACACTTTACACCCAACTCTTCCTTATTACCATGACCAAGGAACTAATCCTTTTAGGGCTCCATAAGCACTTAAAGATATTTTTAAGGTAGTCCAGTGACTCTCACTAGAATATGACATATACCTTCTCGTCATGTCCAATACATATGAGATTACATGATGTGTACTTATGTGATAGATCCAATTGTGAATGGACATGATATCTATCCATGTGTTCTTGTTCTTCATAAGATTTGGGACACTAGGATCTTCAGAAACTAACTCCATGGAACATGGACAAGTTTTCTCTCAATGAATCATGCATGTTGAACCCTTTAACATCTTCCCAGTGTATGTTCTCTTTCTTAGGTCAAGAAGCTTTACAGATCTGTTGGTATAGATCTCAATTCCTAGCACATAGGATGCTTCTCCTAAGTCCTTCACAGAGAAGGTACTTTCCTTACTGGGTGTTAACATTTGTAGGATAAGGATGCTATTCCTCATTATTATGTGAAATATAAATATGCTCTCACAAAATCTTTTGTAATCAAAGATTTCATCTTTATTCTGACTCAAGTCAAACACTTTGAATTTCTTGTCAAATAGAAGATTGACCTTTGTAGCTTATAGACTTTATTTGTATTAATGGATTTATAAAACCATTAGGTTGTGTCACGTACACATACCATACAACTATTCTAATTATGGAATGTTGTTTTAACATACATAAGCCAAATCTCAGAGTCTTACTAAGCTGCAATTGCAAGCATGATCCTGATGAATTTAACTATGGTAATTGGTGAAAGGCTTCATCATGTTCAACAACTTGAACTTGTTTGAAGCTCATCACATCCAATCTACCCTTCCATGTTTGTCTTCTTTTAAAGTCCCAAATGCACCCTAGGGGTTTTACCACTTTAGGCAGATCCATCAAGGTCATACCTTGTTGATGTACAAGGAGTCCATCCATGGTATTATAGCATAAAGCCACGTCTCAAACTTTGGTCCCTCAATATCTTCTAGTCAGTTTGTTTTACTCATCATTATGATCAATTCATCGCCTTTATGATTTACAAGATATCATATATCCTTCAAAATCAAGGAATGATCCACTAGAACTATAAGGTTTTTGGGTTACAAAAGGAACTTGAGATTCCACAACAAAGATTCTAATTGTTCCCACTATACCTCTTCTATGTTCAATGTGTATTTGTTCATCTTGAACATTTTGAGTTCTACATTTACTCCCATTGATTCCTTTGGAACTAGGTTCCTCATCAGGAATATATCCATCCAGATCAACAAACAACTTTGTTGTAGGATTGGGATACAAATAGTATTTAATGAAATAACATTTATGTGATTTGTAGACAAAGCCCCTTTCAAGAAATAACTTTCATATATAGGCATTCATCTGTAATCACAATCAAAGACATATAGGAACACTTCCTATACCATATCATATATGGCGTCTTCTGAACCATTTTAGACGGTATATTCTTTTAGTGTTTAGCATGTGCCCAAAGGAAATTGGAATTTTAGCTAGTTTTATTGATAATCATACCTTAACAAGGTGTGACTCCTTCCTTCTAATACATCGTCATGTTGAGGTGGAGTTCATTGTGATACACTATCACATATCTCTAGAAGGTCCTCAAACTCTTGATTTAAATTATTTCAACATCTATTACATTAAAGTATCTTAATACTTTTACCAAGTTAGTTATGTACTTCATTTATGATCTCCTTGAACTCTTTAAGAGATGCATACTTTCATTTCATTAAATACAATTTTTATATATGCTAATCACATCAGCAAATATATGAGGTACTAGTAACCACCTTTAGCATTCATTCTAAAAGGTTTGTTGTACATCAACATGTACTAGGCCTAATAGAACACTTTTTCTTCCACTACATCTAGTGGAGATGATTTTGTCATATTTCTCAATAAATAAGACTTGCTTGTCTCTATTGGTTCAATAACCAAAAGAGTCTAGACCAAAACATTTTGGAATCTAGAAGTGAATTTATCATTTATGTGTACTAGATGACAATGCTATAGGTATACCTATTTGAGTCATCAAGTCATTCATTATATGTGTCATACACATTTATCTCTATAACTATCAAGTATAGTTTATGAGACATAGGGAAGTGTCATAAAAGATAAAATCTTTTGAAGTGAAATGTAATGTCCTTGTCACACAAGACATATGATGTTTTTATTAATGGAAAGTACATAATATCAATCCACCAATTCTATCATGTTCCCTTGAATGACAGCTCTCAACTATAGTGGTAGCAATCTTTGCTCCGTTTAGTTCTAGCTTATTTCTTCTTGGGTCCTAAAGTAGAGATATTTATCTCTTTCTTCTTCTTGAGATCCTCTTTTACAAAGAGGATAGTTCCTTTACCAATGTCCAACTAGGGATAATGGTGGCACTTTCTTTCCTTGACCATTTAAGTGAAAAGGAAAAATTCCTTTTGCACTTACCATTTCTTCTTATCTTGAGTGCAGAAGACTTGGACTTTAGCTTAGCCTTAGAACACTTCTTTGCCTTGCCTTTGCCTTTGCCTTTGGACTCACTTCCTCTGATCATCAACAAGGGTTTGTCCTTCTTCATTTCTTGCTTTGGTATCAACATACCAAGCATTTGATAAATTGGTTATATGATTCACACAACAACTTGTAGAATCATATCCATGGTCAACCCTTGACCTAAAAAAAATCCCAGTTTCTTGACATGCCCAATCATATTGAGCATATGGAGATCTACTGGATCTCTCTTTACCAATTTGCAATTAAACAATGCTTTGGTGACATTATACCTTGTTTGCTTTACATGATTCTTAAGATGTGTTACCATCTCAAGAATGTCCATGTTATCATGTTGTTCATGCAACTCATAGTTAATACAACATAGCATAAGGTGCTTAATGTCTATGGCATCGTTGGCATGCTTCAAGTAAGCATCCATTTCAACCCTAGGAGCATTTGGAGTGGGTTTCTCTAGCTCTAGTCTTTCAAGGACATAGAGCTTTTGCTCATGATAGAGAATGCTTCTCAAAGTCCTTAATCAGATTCAAAAGTTAATCCTATTTGGTTTTCCCTATTTGAGGACTAACCACAACTATACCATATTTGATTTGATTTGAATTGATAAATTTGACGATATTATTTTGGTTTTTGATTAATTATCACTCCCACTATATTTTTCAAATTGATAACACTCATGTATCAATTTGGAATATTGTAGTGTACAATATTCAAGTGGGCCAAAATCCAAAATAATACAAATATTACTCGGCCTACACCAGCATCCATAGTCAATTATCAAGGTAGGCAAGCATGCAAATTGCATTATATGAAACTCTTGGATAGAACATATGTGCAATTCCTTGCCATAATCACATGCATTCTTCTGGGGTTAGATTCTCTAAGAATTACTAGTTTAAGCTTGACCTAAAAGCTAACATGATAATAATGCACCCCACTAGGGTGAAAACTACACTACTACCATCACACTTCCATGAGATAGATGACTCACCTCGCTAGGACGTAAACTATGCTTGGTCGATCAACCTTTTCATGTGTGCTTATTTTGGAAAGCATCTAAGGCTTACTATATTAATTGAGGAATTTTATATATAAATACATACACATATCCAATCACCACATATTGTAGTACGTATCATATACATTCTATAACCAAAACCTGAACATCCAATTAGAAATATACAAGCGATGGTTATGACCAGTCTAATGCAATTCCTTGGAGCCACAAAGAATTGCCATCACCTAAGGTTCACATCACATGCAACTTGTTGCTGATGAAGATCTGTGCTTGCTCCAATCCGTGTTGATTAGTTCAATTCTTTAACCGGTCGGCTCACCTCTTGGTTTCTCGGTTGGGCTCCTAAAATGGTCATCTGGTCTCCTCCAGATGGACGGTTGGTCCACTGTTTGATCAATTTTCCTATTGTTGTATGGCCTCCTCAGTCCTCCTAACAGTTAGTTCATCTCATGAGTTGATCGGTTCATCCAGTGCAGAATAGCTTCTCATGACAATGAATAAATTAAAACTATCATATTTCCTTACATTGTAAAAGAAAAACCTCAAGTTACATTCGATGGGAAATAGGAAGAAGGGCATTAATTTACATTTGGAAAGGAGAGAGGGGATTGATACACAGACCAATTAAAAATAGGAATAAACCACAACCATGAACACACAAATATGGGGCCTTGGTCATAACCACGCTACCATCCACCATCTAAACATTCTTTACGGCGACACGTATGGACATCATATTATATCATATCATACATATATTAGTTGTGATTGTATGTGGTATTTAATCAGATATTAACATTAATCATTTTCATATTCACATCATATGCAATAATAAATGAAAAACTAAATCCGATCACTTGGATTTACATCTCAGATACATCATAGATTGATGGGACTCTGATTCCATTGTTGGGAAATCGGGCGCATATATAGGGTGAGGAAACAAAAAATTATTTTTCCTTTTACCATAAACCAGTAGAATCTCATCAATAACAATGTATCTAGGAAGGAAGGGTTGCAATATTATATTTGGTCCTAGAGAGGGTCTAACGACATCACCCTACAATTACTATCTTTCACCACAGACAACAGACTCAAACAGCTCCTACAGCGCCTCCTGTGGACTCGCCACAGAGTGTGGGCTGAAGTCATCCTCCTAGTAGCATCCAAAGGACTCCTACCTCTAGAGTAGACCACACGGACCATCAAAAACTCCCCGTTATGCTACCAGAGCCAACAAGAAGGATTTTTCACCTTTTGTTAGTGTACTAGTTGCCGACATGCTCTCTCACAACTGATCTCAGTTGCTCCTCTCTCTCTATCCATCCCTAGTCAGGTAGGACTTGCTCGGGCTCTCTTGGTTACCACAACCAAAGAGGAAAACAATTTCCAGGACCATTTATCCCAATTGTGTGTGTTGGGAAGCCCCCAGTACCCCTCTATTTATAGTAGAGGTTAGGGTTTGGGTTCCCAGTTGATGTGGGAGTATAAGGGTCTGGAAACATGAATGTTCTAGAATCTGCAAACCATGAGAATGTTGTCCCACACTATGAAATGGTCGTCTCATGCACGAGATGGTCATTTCACAATGTGAAACAGTCATCTCATTCTTTTATAGTTTCCTATTTGCACAGGAAATTGGCAATTCATTTTGAATCAATGTAAAATATCAATTTCCTTGCACCACAACAATGTGCAATCGAAATGAATTTGAGAAAGTATCTAGAACCTTCCCTGGCCTAACCAATTAATCTCTTACATGTGAGACAGTTGTCTCGCTCACCCAGATGTTCATTTGGTGAGCCGAGCCGAGCCGGTGGTTCATCAGAATAAACTGATTGATTCACCTCAATTAGGGAATTCAACTTTGTTCCAACTAGTCTGATAAACTAGATGCACTTCTAAGCACTTGAGAAGGGTATTTGGTACCCCAGACGCCCGTCTCAACACTTGAGATGGTCATTTGGCAGCACAATTAGCAATTGGTGCATGAAGTGAATACCTAAACACTTTAGTAATCAATATGATCAATTTGACACTCCAATTAGTTAGTCCAATACTTGAACCTAATGATTCTAAGTCCAGTTAGTTGATCTATTGTCTAATTAAATACCTAAACACCTTTAATATTCAATATAAACATCATTCATGAATATATACTCCTTTAGTCCAAGTGTATCTTATGTGTGTGACCCTATAGGTCCAAATTACGTTGGTAGTGAACGCCCATAACAACTTATGACATCACAAGAAAAGTGTGGTGCCTAGTCGCACATCATTGCTACCCAAGTAATTCGAAAAGTTGGAGAACAACTGCAACCTATAATCTATGAATAGTGTTACTGTGATCGTATAGTTCCTTTGTCTCTGATATCCGGATTGAACTTGAGGTATGGAATCGTCATCCTCTCAATGTTCAATCCATGTTCCTTGAACTAGAGAAGAATATCTGAGATGTATGTAGGTTTACATATAATATATTGAATCACACTGGTATGGTCATACATTCTTAGTCTCACTTATCAATGGGCCATGGATATCAATATCTAGTAGGAGGGACAAATCCCATATATATCACTCACAATCTATCACCATGTATCAAAGTTACCCAATCATTAACGTTATAACAATCCATGTTTGAGGACTATGTTTAATGATGTCAAAGTGTACCCAACGACATGTGATGAGTGCAGTGATTTTAGTTCTAAGAACTACAATCACCACCATCACTATGAGAGATGATTTTGACTACCATTCCCTGGTTTCCATGTATCACTGTCATGGTAGGTCTGTCTGATACACTGTTCACTAACATGTATTTGTGTGGATTGACTTGATATCACATATCATGACTAACAAAACTGTGTCATCAGTCAACACAAACTCTAGTCTTATGTATTACTAATGTCTATTTTGCTTCCACAGTAATATCTGAATAGCTATATAACAAGAATTTATGTACTCTTATCATACATATGATCTCATCGTTAAGGTCCTCAACCAGGAGGCATATGTCATCGAGAAACATCATTCTTTAGACATCTACTTACATTTGTTTCAACCTATCATGACTGAGACAAACATAATAAATGGAATTAACTTTATGATTATCAAATCCAGTATCTAATGCCTTACTCCAATCACCATATGATTGGCTCTTTAGGCATACATACCAACATGAGGGAGAGAGAAAGAGAGAGAGGGAATTGGGAGGTTATACCCAAGGGTATAGGAAATTACCTAAATCGGAGTCTAAGGTGATATTTCATATAATCCATCTAATGGATGCCAAATATATAATTTGGATTAAATGCTATTCAAATTTCATGATTATTATAATTTTTCTTTATTAGTTGTAAACCAAAACATTTCAATGGTAGTTGCTGATCTTCAGAGTTACCATTCATTTGTATGATAGTAAAATTTTAAGATGAAGATGCTATACAAATCTAATTGGAATGATTTTTGAAACACAACTTATCTACATAGTATACGTTATATCCATATGGTTGGATCAAGACAAAAAGTCTTGGTAAGTGTGCGAAATAAGGTTTAGGTATAGGAAATTTCCTATCCCTTAGGGATAGAGTCCCTTTTCTGATATATATATATATATATGTATATATATATATATTTATATATATATATATATGTATATATATATATACATATATAAGGTGATTATCGTGGATACACATTTGTGAATAATTATTCCCACAAATCATTTGAGATCTAAAATACAAACAACATTTAAAGTGTATGACATCAACTTTGGTACTAGTGTAGGGTTTTTAGGTAGGGGGCATGATAGAATAACAAAAAACAAATCTTTCCTTTATACCATAGATGTTGGATCTATTAAAACTGTAAAAGTCAATGAATAAAAGACATGGGAAATCATAAGGGATACACATTTGTGCATGCTAATTTCCCAAAAATGAGACACATCACTTTCAGTGAAGAACTTGATCTAAAGGTTACACCTTTGCGCACACTAGTTGTTCGACTACTAGATACGTGTTTTTTGTTGAAGAACTCGAACTTACAGATCTAGATCTTAATTGGTCACTAATAAATTTGATTAAATCAACTAGTGATATGGATTGGACACGAAGTTGTTGCATGGTTGTCTTCTTTGGTCCATCGCCTTGTTGTCATCTTGTGGAAGTACTTCTACAAGCTTACACATATGTGACTCAACCTCTACTTCATCCACACACATGAGGGAGAATGAGGTGCACCATATAGGCCACTAAGTCAAAGAGGAATAGGAGTTATCATCATGCTAGTCATCCTAGAACTCCCTTTCTTCTCCTACCCTAAGCAATAGTCCTTTGGATATCTTTCTCTTTGTAAGAGAGACATGACAAACAAGTTGTCTCTTAAGCTATCTCAAAAGATATATCAAACCCTTTGGAATGTGCCCCTTTAAATAGGAGAGTCATGGGCTTGGAAATCCCTAATTCCAATACCCCTTCTAATCGCATCTTAAAACAGCCTCAGTGCTAAAAACTCATATTGAAATTGTGATTGGCCGATCAAGCTCCTGCTAGGATTCAAAAAAATATTCAAATCAACTGACCATGTTACATCATCAATCAATCAGGTCAGTTCATATATGGATAAAATACTTTCCAATTTGAGACCTTTCTTATTGAATTTTGATCAACTAAATATGTTAGCTAATCGTCTGACCAGGTCAATCTATTGTAAAACCTAGTTGACCTTCGTTGAGGTAACCAATCTAATCGAGTGACCAAACATTCTAGATGCCCAATCATATAGGAAATGAGCTTGTTAATGATTCAGAATCATTCTAATCATCTATTTTATTGCAAACTTCAACTCCCTTATGCATCTTTATGTTTCTGACCTGGTAGATTCCTAATTATGTTTGTAGTATTGTTCAAAACAATACAAATAAAGATTGGTGTCTATCCACACTTCATTTCCACCCAAATGATAGGATAAGTTAGATGACAACTACAACCTATAATGTGACCAATGTTACGATGACCACATATTCCCTTTGTAACATATATCCCCATTGAAGGCGAGTCATGGAATGCCATCCTCTTAACATTCAACTTATGTTCCTTAAACTATAGCATCTATTGGAGATATTATAAGATTAATATCATATATTAAGTAACATGATCATTTCCATGAGTTATAGTCTCACTTATCAAGCGATATGGATATCACTCTAGTGGAGGAACAAATTCCATTTACATCACTAACAATAATCCCCATGTGTCATGATGCACCCAATCAATACCTTTTTGGCAACCCTTACTTAGAGTATGTTGGTCTAGTGGTCAACGAAAATAGAAAAAATGTGATTACTATAGTGACTTCAATTCTAAGGACCATAGTCATCACTGTCACATTGAGATATGACATTGAGATGTAATTACATGACTTCCATGTGTCAATCTCAATGTGGCTCTATATAGACATGTATTTGAGTTGATATCCAATCTCAATAATATCAACAATAATAACTTGCCTAGGTACATAACAAGAATGAATATTTTTATTATACATATGATCTAATGTTTAGGTCCTTAAACAAATCATTGTCATCATGTTATATCATTCTTAGGACATTATTAGGTATATTCATTATATCAATACTAAAAAAAACATAATAAGTGTAATTGTCTTGTATTAATAATCATATCAATTACAAAATATCATTTTTACAATCATCATATGATGGTTCTCAGGTCATATAACCAACAGTTTAATCATCAATATACAACAAAAATAGGCAAGCCTTCCTACAATGAGGAAACATCAGATGTAGAAGTGATAGTCATTGCACCACATGAATAAAGTGAATTAAGATTGTCCCAAAACTTTGTTCCATAGGGCCTTATTTTTTAATTATGTATATTCATTTTATGATCAAGGATAAATAGGTAAGAATAATTAAAAAGGCATGAAGAAACATATCAGATTCCCTATAATATCATATTTTTCTAGAAACATAATTTTCTAACACTATATCAAAGGATGCATTAACAATCTTAGTTGTATATTCATATCATATCTACTCAATGGAAGGAATTTGTATTAGTTTTATTTTATATTGATCAAAAGTTTGTACATTTTAGTTGTGGAAAACTCTAGTCTTGCAGCTTATGGGAGTTTGGAAGAGTATAATCCCTCAATGATAAAAGCAAGATAACAAAATACTTTTGTCATAGATTTATGTCGTGTTACATGAGTATAGAAAATTATAATTATGTAATATGATGTAGTATACAAATTGTAGATGAAATCCCAAGAGAGCATACCAAGCTTTTTCAAAGATCCATTTTCATCTATTTTATCATCAGATAAAATGCTCTTGTTTCCATTTAGATAATTTATTACAAAAGGATGTACTTTAGAAAATAGACATAAGACTAGCATATAGTTTAGCCTTTCTAGATGAGATATATCAAGTAATAGAAATATACATACTAAATATGTAGATAGTAATTTTGTATGTATTTTTATATATACTTGTAAGTGTCAATTCAAAACTCTTTAAGGGTAAAAGATTGTTACTACCCGGATATAACTTAACTAGCAGTTTAGGGTTGTGGAAACTCTAAACTTAGTCTTATTTTTGGATTTGTATTTCATAAACTTTTTTTAATCTAATGAAAGAATTTAGCTTCAATTTCTAGTATACTAAGAAAAAATATGTTTCAAGTTTATATTGAAATTTAGCTTGGAAAGTAGTAAGAAAACATAGCAAAAACTTGCACAACTATGTTAAAAATTCTCTATACTCAAAAAAATACTTAATAAGTTAATTAAATTAATTTTATTTCATTTTCTTATTATCATTTTAGTGAACATCGATAGAAATTTACATTATGAAGCTAACATAAAATGAATGGGTGCGATCAGAGTACAAATGAACAAGGTATCAGTTTGTAGTACACTCTACAACCTAGAACATTGATTGTATGTAGCATTAGTGGCAGTACAACCAATCACAAAATGTTGATATAAAAATATTTACTTATGAAATGAGTAGAAATTTTCAACTTAGCTTCATCAACCACCTATCCCCAAATCCAAACCTAAGCTCCAACAACAAAAGGGGCAATGTTGGGAAAAAAGAAGAAATAGGGAAGAGCATAAATGGAACTAAAAACTGAGCTATTATCCTTCAAGGTAAGACATATTTTATTATCTTCTTCTTCCTATCTACCTATCCTCTACGCGCTAATTCAACTTCTTCCTTCTCTTTCTTTCTCCCTACATTGTTATATATGTGGCCTACATATAAGAAGAGCTGACATTTTTCTAGAGAAGAAGAATTGGGAGAATTCTTCTAGATTTGGGCTGCGCTAGCCTATATTAAAGCTTAATAGATAGAGTTCAACTATGGGTCAGTAACATTGAACCATATTTTTTAGAATCTAGCCAAAACATGAAGAAACATGAATGTTGTGTTTTATTGTTTTGTTGTCTCTTAACTAATTAGCTTAAACTAAATTTATGGTTGTATAATTATATAAAGTAGACATATTAAAATATATTATACTTGTATATGACTTAAGTTTCTTGTCTACATACATCCTAGTGATCCAAGTGAGTGAATGTTGAAGGCAACAATCTACCTAGATCTTCCCTATATCAATAGTAGCACAATAAATTCCACAAAATAAATCAGCTTATGTGACTATACTTTGAGTTATCTATTCAAGAAGATAAATGCATAGATATCTTTATTATTTCATTATGTTATAGAAAAATATAAGTATAGAAAGTAAAATAAATACTTTGAGTTATGATTTCTAGTATTTGAGAAATACTCAAATTATTACAATATGACGATATATAATGGAAGTATCAGAAGCTCAACTACAATGAAGATTCTACTAGATGTTTCAATGAGTTAGCGTGTATAGTATAAGCCATGATTCCTAGTAGCACGTAAAAAGTATAAAATTAAATATATATATATATATATATATATATATATATATATATATATATATATATATATATATATATATATATATGAATATGATATATTATCAAATTGAGGTAAGAAAAGTTTAGTAGTTTTGTAATGTAAAATCTAGGAATAAATTAGTCATTATATTCCTTGAATAGTATAGAGTACATGTGAACACAATAGAGGAAAGAGATTACCAACTAGTGGAGGCCAGAAGGGGTCGTGCAAGTGTGTCAGTGAGACATGAGGGGTTAATCACTTTGAGGAAAATTGCTTGATTAGTAGCAGGGTTATCCAACATAAACTTGAGAGCTTGATGATACATAGTGATACTGAATAAGAACCATAGGCAGAACCATGTTTCAATATGGTTGCAGTTGGGTGCCCAACAATAACAAGATATCATGATGGTATCTGGTTCAATTAGTATTTTGAGTCATCTTTTGTGAAACCAATAATGTAGATAATTAAGAATGAGTGTTTTGACTCTCCTCCTATGCACCCAAACATAGAGGAGAAATCTAGTTAATCCAACCAACTGATATAGTCATTGAGGCTATATTTGGTTAGCCCGTTTCATACCAGGGAGCTAGTTTAGTAGACTTAAAGTTCTAGGTCAATTTCGATTATTGTTAGATGTACACTTCATGTAGTTCAAGGCATTTTTATATTGATTCAGGGATGAAGTAATCATATACATTATATAAATATCGTAGTTATTCTATCATTATAACATGTTCAGTGAATTACATTATTTTAAATTTAATTTAATATTTGTTTATCTTTCTTATTTTGTATACTATGTAACCACTCAATTAGTCATTTTTATCTACCTTGGTTACTTTGTTAACTTCCACTCATTAGCCAATATCCCACACTCTACACAACACATTTATAGGTGGCCTTACTAATTATGCTTATTGCAATATTTCTACAGAGTCTTGCTACCCAAGGTTGCTACAAGAGTTTCTAGTGTAATTTAGTTAGTCTGAGTCCTAATGGAAGCCTACTTTTGGTCTCCATCTGTCTTCTTTGTGCACATTTCTCATGCTAGCATTTTTAAATTCCATTCTTTATTCCCAATAAATTTGTACTATTATTGAATGTGCTTATGCAATATTTTTGCATGTTTTATAGGTACTTGATCTCTCACTAGTACATAGATAGTCTACATTGTCCATTTTTTAAGGCATGTCACATCGGTTTTAAAGTGACGCATAGGGTGGTTGATGCAACAAATCAATGGATACAACTTCAATTCCAAGAGGAATAGGAAATTGTAGCCACACACTTGGAGGCAATTGTCAACAACTTTATAATTGATTCCATAACACCAAGTTCAAGTTGGTTTCCTAACTAAAACTTCCACCAAAACTTGGAGGAAAAGGAGGGATGTTTTAGTTTTACAATGTAGTGTTGGTTTTTATTTCATGAAACTGACGCCTCACTCCAGCATTCCATCGGTGTCCCATGAGACATGACGCCTTAAAATAAATTATTAGTAGAAGTACAAAATATGTGATATTCAATGTTGGATTTTTCTAGACACAAACAAAACATTACAATCTACAATATCTATTTCTATTTAAAAAATTGATGTCATAGAATGCCTTACATGTAAAAATTATACATTATAGATTGTGCAACAATGTGAGTTTGGGATCCCCTAACTGAGGCTAACATATTGTAGCCTCAATTTCCATTTTAAAAACCAACATCATATAATGTTTTTCGATAAAATTTCACTGAATAAATTTTTTCACTTGCATCAGTATTGGATTCATTAACCAACACTGCAATATTTTATCCTTAGTTTATATAATTGATGCTACAACTTCTTTATAGAAGGACTGTGGATGTACTGCCGTATTGTTCAGTGATTTACTTAACCTTTTTGTTTGGTAGAACAACATGCACAATCTTTTGTTCAACTTAACAACAAAACAATTAAAAACTTATAAAATCTACAATAACAAACACAAATCGATACAATTCACATTTTAATTGCTCCATTGCATTCATTTACATATCTTGAAAATAAACTTCTCTTTGAGAACATGTTCACAGTTCACTTACATTCACATATACACCATTGATATGAATCAAATGTAAAGTCAATTGCATTCAAATTTCACTTCAAGTTCAAAGTTCAAAATACTTATGATCCATCACATAATCATATTAATAATTAAATTTAGTGTTTCAAATACATAATCATCATTCCCAATCAAATTCAAATGAATTTCTTTCATGAATCACTCTACATAGTCTTCTCATACAACATGCATAAGCCTCTTGGGTGTTAAAGACCTATAAAAAGAATGATAATAATCATACAATAATGTTATATAGAATGCATTAAAATTCAATTTAGATGTATACTTATGCTCCAAGTCTATATTACATGTATATTCTTGATGTCCTATGATATTGTTCTAGAAATTACATCTATATACTTCATCACATAGTATATGTATGCCCAATTATTATCTAGTGGAGGGTGGTACGAATTCACAATTATGCTAAACATTAGTCAATCAAAACAAACATAGTTAGTATTTGATTCGAAGTCATAAAATTACATTAACATTCTTTCAAGATAATTTTCTACTTTGTTTATCTACAACTCGTATATCCCAACATAATGGTTTTATACCCCTATAAGTTATAGTAATACATGTAGGTACATGATCAAGTATTGATGTAATGATGCATGCATTATTGAATATATTGGTGAATAAAAATTATACTTACTATACAACTGGGAATTTCAATTGGTGTCTCCCACTTGGTAATTTTCTGCCCAATGGTTCAAGATAATACACAATTCCCAATGTTGATTATTGAGTAAAGAACAATGCAAACAAAAAAAATCAAATTCCATGATGAACGTAATTCATAAACTAAAACTAAATGTGAACAAATGAAAACTAAAACAACATTGAAAGGAGATATAATCAGATCCTTTATGCAGTAGACAAATACTTCAATGAAATGGATAAATAATCAAATAGAGATTTTTGTTCTCTATCTACACTTCTAATCAATGACGAAATTAAGAATCTCATGTTTAATATTCAAAATTGTGTGGTCAATGTATATAACTAGTTGTAAGAACATATGTCATAGCATAATACATAGAAAATT
Source organism: Alisma plantago-aquatica (assembly GCA_963693085.1). NCBI lineage: Eukaryota > Viridiplantae > Streptophyta > Magnoliopsida > Alismatales > Alismataceae > Alisma > Alisma plantago-aquatica. Next base: position 928,135,763 of record OY856411.1, on the reverse strand, counting down.
CTTGATATATATTAACATAGAATGAGATATTTAGCCATAATATCTCATCATATCCAAAGTTCTATTACAAAGGTATTTAGCCAATAATAGAGAAATAACTCTGTAATATCTTGACAAATACACTAGTAATCTTGTCCTACAGAGTCCCCCATGATATTAATCATCATATTTAAATCTGGTCAAATATTATCTAACCAACAACATAAGCACTTATAGTTCGGATTTAACAATTTGAATAGGTCCAACAAAATCAAAATAGGTGCATGGAGTTTTGGAGGAGAAACTATCGGGAGCTTCTTAGGTATTGTGACATGTTAATATTAGTGTATCTATTGGCAAGATATATAGATAAATAGAAAATACTCACACATACAAATGCAATTTATACCATGCCTTCTCACAGATAACCATGTTGCCTTCTGCATCTCCTACTATATTATGTTTGTAGTGAGCTACTAGCAATGTTGTATCTTTCATTCTTAGAAAAGTTAGACACACACACACACCACATCATTGGCCATTAGAGTACGATGCAATGTTCCACCTACGTGTGATAGAACCCTACCAACTACCATGATATTAAATTCATATTATAAAACTACAAGATGATATTTTCTATCCACCCCAAATTTTATATATAATTATATAAATATCAATAACATAACATATATATGTTGTCTTTTTTGATGTGCCACACTCATATTTTGATGACACAAATATTTCCCTTTTGTATTACTAAATTGTGCATTTAGTATTTTAGGTGATCAAAGAACTCAGACAAGATCCAACATTAAATAATATGCAATATTATGTGTTTAGATGCTTGTAGGACAAGTTGTACCATGTATATACTTTGTGTAAATGCATTTTGCACAACTTGATAGGAATGATGTAAGAACAAGTGATGATCAGCTCTTTCATATCCAAAACTTTTTTTATACTTATACCAAGTCTTTAGGATATTTAGCAGCTATCATTAGAAAAATCATTTGATATGTTTCCATAAATATAGTTGTACTTTTATGTTCAATAATTTGGTTGAACTATTCTTTGACTGAGATTAGTCCACATTCAAAATCTATATTTTTTTGTTGTTGTAAACTTGTCTTTTAATTTCTAATAGTTAGTTTAGCATTTATTTTAGTCAAGACACTTCCAACAACTATACTGACCATTCTTATGTGTTTTCTATATATATGAGTGCCTATCAGCACTTGGGATATACACTTGAGAAAATAAATTACGTTTTGGTATCTTTTTCCAAGCTTAGAATTCAAAATTGCTATCTTCATATTTAAGTCATAGCTCATCAATATTTTCATACTCCGTCAAATATAGTCTTGCCTATCCTTATGTAATTTGATCACCAATTCTTTACAGAGAGCTTCATATTGTGGATCTTTTGAAGAGTTGATATTTTCTTATTATGAGCATTGGTATTCTCTCTTTCCAATCTTGTTTATCAATATTGTTTGATGTTCTTCCTCAGTCATTAAAGAAGAGGTTTAATGTTCTTCAAAGCTGTTACACAGAAGAGGTGAAGGTTTGTTGCTCTTCCTTGACCATTAAAGAAGATGTTTAGGCTCTTTAAAGCTATTAAGAAAGAGGTGAAGGTATGGTGCTCTTCCTTGGCCGTTAAAGAAGAAATTCAGTGTTCTTGTTTGGCCATTAAAAAAGAGGTTTGATGCTCTTCATTGGCCATGAAAGAATGGAGTAACAATTGCACTTTGTATTATTCCATTTGAGGTTAATAAAATTTGATTGTTACAAATCTTATTTGGGAACAACCAGGTAGTGGAATGACATATTTTGATGGAAATACTCTACATAGGGTGTCTCTTGTGATCTGCTTTCATTGTCCAATTACTTGATATACATTTCCATTGTATAATCTTTTAAGAAAGTTGCAATACAACTGCCTTACTATTTGAATTGCATGAGGTTCATATTAACTCTATTTACACCCCCTAGAGTGCATTAGTTGATATCAGAGCAAGGTTCAAGGAAGATTAACATGTCTTAAAGATTGTGGAAGTCTATTCAGCCAACTCAACCATGTAGAACTGCACATTAACCAGATGACTACCTTTAATGGATCCAACTACGTAATCTAGAAATAACATATGTAGTTCATCATTCATAGTGTTAAACCCTAATTTTTGGAAGATGGTCATCCATCCATATGTGCCTTCAATGACGGATTTGGACGAATGGGATGTGGTTATGGTAAGAAATGCTATTCTTAATGTGTGAATCATAGACTTGCTTTATAACTTACTTTCTATTGATAAATTTAACCGTATTTCCTCTTTTGAAACTACTCATGATATTTGGAGGAATGATCTATTATTAATGAAGAAAGCAAGAAAGTTACTAATTTTAAAATTTATATGCTTACTCATAATCTAGAATTATATCATATGGAAAATATAAAAATATTTCTAAAATAAATTATAGATATATCTCTATTATAAATATCATAAAATCTTTTGAAATAATATTGAAGAATGTGATATGGAATACGAGGAGGAAAATTGTCATCTTATTTGCCTGATCACTAAAAATGAAGACCAAAAAGAAGAAACTATACAAAATGATAATAGTTATGTATCTCTTTCAACTTTTTCTAAGAATGAACTTGTTCAATTTAAATAAAAAAAAGTTGGAAAATATAAGGAAAAGAAATTGATTATCACTTCTAGTTCTTTTAATATCAAAGTTGACGAGCAAAATGATGAATATTTAGTTGATTTATTCATTTACTTTAAATTGGTTAACAATAGATTTTTTTTTGGTAGAATACCTCTCAATTGAAGAACAACTCAACCGAGAGGAAGTTTGGTTGAAATAAAGTTTGACTGAAGTAGTGTTTTTTAAGTTTTAGTTTTGCAATCTTGTAATTTGTTTTCGGAGTCGGTTTGCTACATGTTTAATTGATGTCTTAAGTTTGTAATAATTTATTTTAAATTTTGTAAATGTGGTTTTGAGATTAAGTGAAATCTTTTTTAACTTGATCATTAGTTAAGTTTTTGACAAGTTTATGGTTGCAATTAAAAAATATATTTGAAAGAGCACATAAGTCGGTTGTAATAAATTTTCTTAGTTATCTTTGAATTGGTGCACAAATTCTTTCTATTTCTTGATTTTTTAATCTAAAATGATTGGTTTTACTTATTATATATAGACATTTTTGGTTCATACTTAATGGTTAAATTCTTGGTTTGAGCTCAATTATTAAATGATCCATAGAATTGGTTGACAACATATTTTTAGTTTCTAAATTTCCATAATGAATTATATATTTCTTTTCGCTCATCTTCTGCTCTTTCTTTGACCGCTCTTAAATTTGGTGAAATGATCTTGGTCAAAGTTGCAACCTATCATTTGGTAAATTGTTGAATTCAACAATATTTTAATGGCTTTGGGTGCTTTCCAAATCACATAAAAATATTGGCTTTTAGTATTCTTTTGTCAAAGTGGTATTGATATGCATTGTTGGAATTTATTGACATTATGTCCACAATTGACAAGTTCAAGGAATTGCCATAATTCATATTGTTAATCTTTTTCCATGTGGTCCATTTGCACTTTCTTAAATATGTTGCACTTTCTTTTGTGGTCAAATATATATTGAATTTACCTTCTTTCCAAACAATGTAAAATGGTTGACTTATTTTTATTAATCACCACGACTGCCTTGATGGAATATAATTTTATGGACATTCATAAATTTTTGTTGTCATGCATGCAAGACCAAAATTAGATTGATAAAGCATGTGTATTTAGAAAAATGATGAATTATGAAATTTAAGCATTAAACAATGAAGGGAATATCATATAATTTATATTTCCATATTTGTTAGATTTTGTTCTTAATGTATATATCTATTTTAGTGGTTCAATTCTATGTTAGAGTAAAAATCATATGAGTATGAGATTAACAGGGAGCTCAAAATATTTGTCAAAAACTAGCAAATCTATATAATTTTTTTTAATAGCTTCTTTATATCAATATGGGCTTAACATCCATTATATTTGGTATATATATTCTTTATTGACCTCATTGTATTCTTAATAGATTCTCTATTTTTTTGGAGAAGTTGGGAGGCAATCTTATTCATCCTGCCCTCCCCGTACAAGCTAAATTGAAAGTTAACTTACAATCACTAAGATGGAAAATGAAAACATAGTAGTATTATTACCATTACAATAATCTTTTGCCAAGATTTCAGTAATATCAGTAGGGGGAGAGCATAGGTACTAAGCCTCCTAGAGTTCTTTAGATTATTTTTAGCCATTCGATCCACCAAATTGTTGATTTCTGTGCTGGCAAAGGCAATATGCCACTTATTTTTCATAGAAGCTTGGATCTACCAATCAGCTTAGCATATCTTGGATTATTGAGGTTCAGTTCATTTTCATCCTAACTGCTTCCTTTGAGTCTGTCTCCAAGTGGACTTTTTGAGTTGATTATTGTCTAAGACTTTCATAGCTAAAATGATTCCCAATAATTCCGCTTCTAAGGGATCTCAAGTTTGAGAGCTCATAGTAATGCCCCTTATCCATCTACCCTACTTGTCTCTGAACACTATTGTGTAGCTCGTTATGCCCGCCCTGGTCACCACATCAATATTAACCTTGATGGTAATTGCTTCAGGTTTCTTCCAGGGGCCCTTCATTTTCATTCTTGTGTTTTCGGTCTTTGGCGTACAAGCCTATATGTAAGCCTTTGCCTCTTGCTTAATGGTGTTTACTAGGATTGTTGGGGGGAATGAGCATGTTCTCGAACGCATGTGTGTTCCTACATTTCCATATGTTCTAGCATACTAGGAGAAACTCATGGCTGAAATCATCTTCCTTCTTTATATGGTCATAGAACCACACTCTAACCTCTGTTTCACTATAGAACCTTGGGACTTATTTGCCACATAAGAATCTGTTGCACACCTCCTTTACCAAAGCATAGTCCCTGATGGAATGAAGGATGGATTCTTCTTCTATTTGACATCTTGGACATTGACTATTGAGTGTCATATGGCATTGAGTTCTTTGTTGAATTGTAAGTAGAGCTTCATGTAATAGGAGACACAATAACATCTTGATGCGTGGGGAGGTTATCAATTTCCATATCTCCTGCCAGGGCCCCTCCATTTGGATCCCTTTCCCTTCTCTGAGTTTCCAATAGGCTATTTTGATCAAATAGGCTTCATTACTTGAGAGAGTCATACCCTAATGTCCTCACCATCAATATCCTTAGGTGTTTCCAGTGTAACAATCTGGTTCACCACATGCTCTGGTAGCCAATCCACTACTAAAATAATGGTCTATAGCGTCAGTTTTTTTAAGCCTGTAATGTCACTTTTTAACCGACGCCTAAGTAGTCGTCGCTAAAGAATTTGCTCTATAGGGTCAATTTTTTTTACCAAAGAATACCAACCTTATAGAGTAAAAACTGACCCAAGAGGCTGTAAAAAACCTGAACCAAGCGAGAAAGAAGAGGTTGTAAGGTCGGTTATTCATAAAAAACCGACCCTAAAAAGGACTTCTAAGGTTGGTTATTACTAAAACACTGACCCTATAAAGCAACAAAGGTTTTCTCGGTCGAGAAATATGTCGACTGAGAGGATTTCGGTCGAGAAAATTGTCAACCAAGAAGTACGTCTAAAGTTTCCCAGATCATATAAGGTCAGTTTTTATAAAAAAACCGACCCTAGAAAGGACCTGTAAGGACGGTTAATTAAAAAACTAATCCAAGAGAGTACTAAAAATGAGCTTTATCCCATTGCCGATAAGGTCGGTTATTTCTAAAAAACTGACCCTATAAAGCAACAGAGGGTTACTCGGTTGAGAAATATGTCGACCGAGAGGGTTTCGGTCGAGAAAATTTTCGACCAAGAAAGATTGTCTTAAGCCTCCCAGATCCTATAAGGTCAGTTTTTCATAAAAAATCGACCCGAGAAAGGACCTCTAAGGACAAATATATTAAAACACTGCCCCAAGAGAATACAAAAAATGAGCTTTTTGATCCCAGAACTTATAAGGTTGGTTATTCCTAAAAAAGCGACCCAAGAAATCAATAAGGTCAGTTTTTTTTTAAATAACTGACCCTAGAGTTTAAAAAACCGACCCTATAAAGCAACATAGGTACTGTAAGGTCACTTTTAGAACAATACAATAACTTTCTCAGTCGAGAAATATGTCGACCGAGAGGATTTTGGTCGAGAAAATTGTCGACCAAGAAAGTTACTGTCCTAAGCTTCACAGAGCCTATAAGGTCGGTTATTACTAAAAAACTGACCCTATAGATCTATAAGGTCAGTTTTTTAAAATAACCGACCCTAAAGTTTACAATTTTTTTTAAAAGAAAAATTCTACATAACAGAAATCTTCAGAACAAAAACCTACAGAACAAAAATCTGCTTTACAAAGATCAAAACCTTCAATAGAAAGTACACTTGCAAATGCAATGATGCAAGCCAGAAATTCATTCCAAAGCCACATTTGCTAGCTTTTATGTCCAATCCTATTTGAATTGATTATCAATTTCCAAACCACACACATCCATAACAAAAATAATTCATAAATATTCAATTGAGACATATTCATACACAGCACATCATAACATTCACAAAATGATATATTGCAAGTCTGAGAAGATATTAAATTTTATGTCAAATACAAAAGTAAATTTGAAAGTTCCAAAACCACATACATAAATGGAGTTGACATATATGCTATTCAATCCAATGCTCTATTGACTTCATTTAGAAAAGCATCTAACCACTCTTCTCAGAATTCATTTAAGTCCTCAGGTGTCTAAGGCTGAGTTGTAAAGATCTACAACAAAAAATATGCATGCTAATATTTTATGAAATGACTACAACTCACTTGTAAATTTATGATGTTTCTTTATTACCTGATCTATAGTCTAAATATCATGTGATGCTCTTTTGACAATAGTTTGCATATATTTCATTACATAGTAGCCACAAGCCCAACCATTATTTTGTATAGGACACTACAAATAACGAATTATACTTAATGTTAGTAAACTACTACAAGCAGAGTTGAGATAAGACTATAAGAGTTGACATATAAGAGCTAAAATTAATACATATAAGACTAAGTAGCTATCAAAGTAGCTACCTTGACATTTTTCAAAGTCAATGTCTTTAACTTTGTGGGTATTTGTCCTCCACCTTCACGAAAAGCCTTTATACCCCTATCAATTAAACAATAGTTGGTAAAATAGAAATTCTAAATAGAAATATCATGTTGAAGCATAACAAATGACTAAATTTATGCTTACTCCATAGTTGGCAATTTCAGTTTGTGGCCCCTTGTTGTTTTTCCCATTGAGTCAAGATAATAAAGAGTCATTAATTTTGGGACAACCACTAATAATTCTCAATGTCTAGATATGAGTAATAATAAAATAAACATTAAAATAAAGAAATTTATTCATTATTAAAATTATATGGAATAATAATACTTATTGGACATTAAAAGGAATTAGAATAATTTCCTTTCCCGTACTAGCAAAATATTTGAATGTAGGAGAGAAGTACACATTCACTTCATCAATTTGTGTCTCCACCTGACTAGTGACTGAAGGAACTAAGAATCCAACATTCTTTATATCAAAGTTTATGGCCTCAGTATATAAGTGGTTGTATAACATTTGTAATCATTTCATATATAGAAATAAGTTAAAAATGTATATTGGAATTTTCTATATTGATATATCCTTACCTTATCCATACTTCTAATATCGAATTCTTTAGCTATTCATACTAGAACAACTCTATAATATCATCAAGAAAAATAAAATTTTCAAAGTCCCTTCCAGTTGCATCTTCTGTTAAATTGACCAACATTTGTGATCCCAAGCTTTGGTTTGCTAAGTATCAACATAAACATTTACATTTACTACCCAACTCGTCGAATGTGGATTCTGGAATAAAAGATGGCTTGGGCATAGGAGGACGACTACTAGCATTTTTACTTTTTGGTTTACAAACCTATTAATTAAATTACATACATATATTACATGAGTTCATATATGTAGTCAAATATGAAAAACATGGTAGAATTCAGGTATACCTTGTCATTAATAACCAAGGGTCTAGGCCAACCCACCATAGCACCTTCTGCTTCTTCAATTGTACTGTATTCAGGATTATATATGGGTAATGGTTTGTCCCCCATTCCGTCATATACAATATGGATGGACACATGACAAATGTCATCAGTAATTGGTTGGCAATGCAATGTACTACCAAGGTTGTATACCTTACCCGCTGTCACAACATTATATTCGGGAACCTCCACTACAAGTTTACAGTTCATACCAACCTAGAATTGAAATAATATAATTTATATACAAAGCGGTAAACCAGATACCTACTACAACTATATATATATATATATATATATATATATATATATATATATATAATATATATATATATATATCATACTAATAGCACAACATATAGAACAAACTTACTGCAGATTTTTGTGGTGGGTCATTGAGAGTGCTCCCACGACCTTCTACAACTGGAGCATGGGCTTGTACCTCATCATCTGAGAGACACATAGTTTGAGTAGGTTGAGAAGGTTGACTAGGCTGAAATGAAGACATTATTTCTTTTACTTTATGTGCTACCAATGCTTCAACTTCCTCTTGTGTAAAACCTCTTGTACGACCTCTTTTAGATTGCAAGGGGTCAAAATAAGACTTGAATCCTATGCCTTCTCCTAATCCCCTAACACGGCCATGATGCTCCTTCATACCAAGAGCAATTGATAGTTCATCCATGCAGCTAGTTGGGATGAACTTTCCTTCCTTCCTTTGCTCATGGAGATCAATATATTCATACTTAATAAAAATATTAAAATCACAAATCAATTAGATATAAATAAATCAAAGTTTGTGGGAGTTACTCTTTACATAGTTGGGATGAACTTACCATCTTTTGTGCAATCTCCTTAGTTGCAGGGTTGACAATTTCACCTTCTCGGTTTTTTCTAGCATTAATCCACTACAAGTGTCGGGGTGGACGCCCAACTTGAGTTGTACTAGACTCTTCTCCAGAAGAGAGTTGCTTCTCTTGTTGTTGGCGGAAGAAGGCATAACCACTGGGCCCCAAGCGATGGTCATGCACATTTTTAGCCCAACTTTCCTTTTAGGCCTCGTGAATAGCCTAATCATTTAAAATGAGGATATTGAAATTTAGACTTGGAAAACATATATAAAAAGATTTACCTCCTTAATTGTGTAAAAAGATTCGTACAATACATCACAATCTTTATTATCTGAAACTCTTCCGATTTCCTAGATGCAACAAATCTTTCCCACACCTCAGGATCTATAAAAATATATTGATTTGTTACTTTCTTCTTTTGTTTAGGATTATCTATAAATTCCCTTTTGAGATATGTCTTAAAAGCCCTCCATCGTACACCACAATGTTGTAGCACTTTTTTCTTGTGATCTTTTTCATTTAGATGAAAAACACCCTATACATACAAAAGAAGCAATAATATTATTTTAACAAGGATATGTCTATCCAAGCAAACTAAATTAGAATTAAAAAATACATTAAAATAATATCACTTCAACTCACAGATATATTGTTCCATAGGAGGTTTTTTAAGGCATTAGAAACATCATGCCAATTTTCTATATCTATTGCCACCTTACTACGTGCGGTTGCCCCTACGTAATGCTTGAAAGTACTAGCATGTTTCCCAATAGGTGCTCCTGACGCATCAGTGTGGGACCTCTACATTTCTTAGCATCACCACTACCATTTTCATGGAGCTCATGCTTAGAATGTTCATCTTCACTTACCATTTTAGAACAACCTGCAAGTATACATTATAAAAGAAACATAAGTGATAATAAAAGCACAAGTGGTGATATGATGTATATTTAAAAGATTATGTGCTTGAATGATAATAAAATAAATAATTCAAAGAATACATGCCTCTAGTATTGGTTGAGTTGTTAGTCAAGTAAAACTCCTTCAGCATGGTCTTGACATTTATAGTATTCATCAGTGTTAACTTCAACATTTACGCTTGGCAAACCAACTGAGAATGGGTTGGAATCATCATACTTTTCGTAGTATTCTTCTTAATTTATAGAATCTATAGTAAACTTTCTTTTTTCATGAAGAACGAGAGACCAATTTTTATTTTCTGGGTCATCAATATAGAATACTTGTTTTTCTTGGTCTGCCATGATGAATGGTTCATCTTTCTCACCAATCTTTTCAAAATTCACCAATGTGAAACCCAACTCATCCACTAAAACTCCTTTGTTGTTATCAACCCAATTACACCTAAAGATACACTACTACATAAACAGCCTTTGGCATCGGTTGTTTAACCCACTTTGGTGTCAGTTTCTGAGTGACGCCTATGTGGGCGCCGCTAAAGGTCGAACACTTCGGCGTCGGTTTTTTAACCGACGCCTATTTAACATATAGGCGTCGGTCTTTTAGTAGATAACCGACGCCAAAAGGGTTCGCCCCACAGAAAACGACGTCATCTAGGACACATTCTGCGTCGGTTATCTACTAAAAGACCGACGCCTATATGGACTATAGCGTTGGTGTTTACTTGGTAACCGACGCAGAAAGAGTCCTAGATGACGCTGTTTTCTGTGGCGCGAACCCTTTTGGCGTCGGTTTTCTATAAAAAAACCGACGCCATACTTCAAGACGACACGGCCGTGCTTCCCTACACGGCCGTGTTTAGTACTATAGGCGTCGGTTTTATATGAATAACCGACGCCTTTTCCACCACGGCCGTGCTTTCCTGCACAGTCGGGTTGTTTGTACTATTAGGCGTCGGTTTTTATGCAATAACCGATGATGTAGGTTTTTGCTGACGGTTTTCTGTAAATAACCGACGCCTATATCTATTTTTTTTTCATATCAGTTTGCAGGCCTGCTGTGGCTGGTCAGCAGGATGAGAACCTGCAGTTCAGTTTTCTGAACTACAGGTTTACGACATCCATTGATATCAGCCTACAAACAGGCCACAAACCTGCAAAAGTCCCAAGGAAAATTTCACACAAGTAGATACATTCAGACATCAATTCAATTCTCACATTCACACATATAGAAACATTCAAATACATGTATTAACATTCAAAAATATTCATTTACAAAGTATCATTCATTATCGCTATCAACATCCCAATTATATCTTACAGTTGCCACTGCTTGTATGGCTTTTGCCCATTCTTCTCTTATTTCATTTAATGCTTCCATCGTATATGGAGCATGTATATTTTTTAAGCGTTTACCTGTAGTGTTGTCAGTTTTAAACACCTGCAAAGAGAATGATGTATATATATAAGTAATAATATAAAAATAAGATTGATATATTTCATACTAACTAATGAGACTATATATAATACCTCATGTATGGTATCGATGTCCAATGTGGCATGTTTGATAATCATCTACATAAATCGCATCACATAGTATGTGCATGCCCAGCCATTGTCTTGTGTAGCGCACTATAAATTGAAACATACAAAATAATACAACTAAGCACAATTCACATCAATAATATATACATTGGAGTCGGGAACTTATTTGTACGTTCTCCCAATTTATTGGCTGGTTCTTTTTCCTTGGGACCGTTCCTCCAGCCTTTTTGAATGCATCTAAACCCCTACATGTTAATATAACACAGTAAATTACATAAGTAAATAGTAATGTAATAACATATGTTAACAGATACAAAAATGAAAAATTTCTCACCAGAATAATGGCATTCTCATTACGTGTCCAATTTTAGTGTTTAATGTACTTCCCGCGGGATCTAGATAATAAACAGTGAACGTCCCGGGGACAATAACTAGTAACTCCCAATGTTTACCGCTAGAGGTAAAAAGTTAATTATTAATAACTCAAAATGCACAATAAAAATGGAATTTTCTTAAGTCCAAATTATAAATAAAGTAAACTTACTTGACATTGAATGGAGCTATTATTATCGTCTTCTTTTGCTGACCAAAAATTGTAAAAGCATCTATACAGTATTGTTGAACATTATCAGGGTCTTTAGCTACCATACTAATCAATGATGGAATCAAAAATCCCACATGATCAAATGCAAATTGTTTGCAATGATCTTCGACTAAGTAGCTGCAAAACATGTATTACGTATGCATTAATATATAAGAAACCAGATCACCGAATCTTACACAAGGTATATGGATGTATAAACAAGATCTCACCTTATCCATGTCTCTATCATTGATGTATTCAGCCAATCATACATAAACAGCTCAATAATATCTTGTATAAATAAAGAGCTATCGTATGATTGACCAGCATAATCTGCATCTAAAGAAACAATTATCGGGCAATGTATATTATGTTCCTGTAGCCAACATGACATTCCCCTACAAGCAGGACCTAACGGGTATGTTAGGTCAGTTGGAACCCAAGTTGGTAATGCGGGAAGTGGAGGTGGAGGCCTAGGTGCTCCTGGTGTCTTCTTTTTAACCTGTATATATAATTTCAGATCAGTTGACATCATATATACACATTAACAGTCTAAATCAATGTAAATTTATCTTACAATTTCAGTAGTGTAGACGACATCTGTTTTGGGCCACAATATGACCCCGCCTTCTGCCTCAGCAAGTGTATCAATATCCGGGTGGGGATATGGCAATGTAGCTTCCCTCCAATCGGGTAACACACGTAATGGGCCCACACGAACATAGCCCTGTGGCATTGGAGTCTCGTGAAACCTTTCCCCAGGAAGGGACGGGTAAGCCTGCGCCTCTGCAACAACATAGTCTTGTATTCTTAAGCGGCATGGCTTCAATGCCTACAAATTTACGTAAAGAATGTTATACATATATACATATCATCTTGAAAAGACTAGCTACAATGTCATAAACAATACTTACAGCAGACGTGTTAGGCGATGGGTCTCCAGGATTACTCGTAGTATGTGCATCAGGAGAAGAGTGGGTCGACATAGGCTGATTGGAAGCCTGAGATGCCTGCCACCGCAGCAATTCTTCCTTGACCTTCTCAGCAACTACATCATTGACCTTCTTAGCAACTATATCCTCGACTCTCTTATTCTCCTATACATGGATAAAAGAAACATTAGCTTCTTATTATTGAATTTCCTTTTGCAGTAACATTCTAAAAAAAGAATAGGTTACCTCTTCTTGAGAAAGTCCCGCTCTGGGTTTGCGCTGGGATGGCCCAAAGAATTCTTTGATGCCCACACCAGCACCTGCACCCCTAACACATCCAGGATGCTCTGGGTTACCCAGAGCAACTGTCAATTCATCCCTTGTGCCCTGAGGGATGAACGTGCCTTGTTTCCGCTGCTCGTGCAGCTCCCGCTAATCACCATCAACAGAAATTGGTAATTTAACACCACAAATAATCAATATTCAAACGATTGCTCTAAGAGTTGTATTTTACCATTTTCGCATCCGCCTCAGCAGTTACGGGATTCTTTATTTCACCCTTCTTGTTTTGCCTCCCAGCTATCCATATATCATGGCGAGGCATGGGTGTGGCAGACTCCTGAGTAGGAGCAGATTCCTGAGTAGGAGCAGACTCCTGAGTAGCCGCAGACTCCGCATGTAGTCTTTGGCGAACGCTTGCATAGCATTTTGGACCCATAGTGTGGTCATGCACATTCAGTGCACGCCTTGCTTTTTGTGCGTCACTGAGGGCCTAGTTAGTATGCACATTAATGATTTGGTTAGTATCACTAAATGTTAATCTTGAATAGGTGAATACAATGTATATTAATTAAATTGGGAGTGACACCTAATACCTTGAATTCTTCAGATTTTCTTGAAGCAACAAAATTGTCCCAATCTTCTTTGTCCAAGAAGTTCCATTATTCAAGGGCTGACTTCTTTTTCTTATCACCCTCTTTTATGTATTCTCTGTTCAGATTTGTCCTATAATTCCTAAGCATCTTTCCAGCGCGTTGCATCACACTTTTACGATGCAACTTCTCATCCAATGCAAACATATTCTGTAAAATAGAAATGTTATTAACTAGTATCCAAAATAGAATTGCAAATAATAGAATTTGTAATCTACAAAATAGAATTGCAAATAATAATAACTCACGCATAAATCCTTCCATATCAAGTCTTTTTTCCCCTGAGGAACTTTATGCCAATTATCATACTTAACACCACAATGGCTCCGAGTGGTACACCCAAGATAGTTTACAAAATTATTGTGGTTCACTCCAATTGCATTTCCTCCATTATCAAACTCCACAACCAATTTGGATCCACTGCCACTAAGTGCTATTAACTTCTTCAACAGAGTGATGCCCCTTTTCTTGTTAAGTGTTTGGTGCTGCGCATCAAGTTGCTCCAGTGCTTCAGTGGGTACATGTGCATCATCAACCTAAAATTTGACAAAAATAAACACACTGAATTAGCCCAATATAGAAATATAAGATATATGACATAACTAGAAGATAATGAATTTTATAGAAATACATGATATGTTTCTAGAACTTACATTGGTATCCTCGCCATGCTCGTCATGGACAGCATGCTCATCATGGACTTCATGCTCATCATGGACATCATGCTCATCATGGTCAGACATCTGAAAATGTCATTAAAAAGGCAAACATTTAGTATTTGTATTAACTAGAAAAAGGCAAACATTTAGCATTTGTATTAACTAGAAAAAGGTAAACATTTAGCATTTGTATAAACATACATGTCTCTAAAATTGTGATCTTTTATCAATTAACAATCCTTCATTGTGATCTCCTCGCACATATAAGTCATCATTAGCTTCAATATTTTGTGGAGTTGGCAACCCAACTGAGAATGGACTGGAGTCATCATACTTATCATAGTACTCTTCTTCATCTATAGGATCTTCAATTAACTATCTTTTACCATGAAGAACAACCGACCATTTATCATTTGCAGGATCATCGATATAGAATATTTGTTTCGCCTGTGATGCCAATATGAATGGTTCACCCTTCTCGCCAATCTTTTCAAAGTTCACCAAAGTGAAACCCAATTCATCCACTATAACTCCTTTGGTGTTATCAACCCAATTACATTTAAAGAGTGGAATTTTGAAATTTATGTAGTCAAACTCCCAAATGTCTTCAATGACACCGTAATATGACATTTTAGCTTCACGTGGACTCTTATTCTTTGCACTTGCAAAGTACATAGTCGACGCTTGAAGAGTGACCCCACTATTTTGGACGACACTCTTATCATCTTGGCTCTTTGTGTAATATGTGAATCCATTAATGTCAAACCCTTCATAAGACATAACATTGTGGTTTTGGTTTAAAGGCGAGGCATTTGATAGTTTATGTAATATCATTTGGTGTTTGAGATAGTTGATGTAAGACTTTATCTTCAAACCACTTAGTAAAAGTCTTATTATGCTCTCTAGCAAGCCACATTGAACTTGCTTGAGGATGTTGTCTCTTTATGAAATTGGTATGTTCCTCGATATAAACACTCACTTCATCCATATTGTGTAAAATATACAAGTGAGCTTGTTCCAACTGCTCACATCTGATTACTTTCACCCGTGATCCCAAAATTCCTTTTCCCTCCTCAATATTCTTGTCATTATCAGGAGTGTCATTACCACTGAAAAAGTCATTGCAAAAATCCATAACCTCTCTCGCCACATAACCTTCAATAATACTCCCTTCAGGCCGATAACGGTTTTGAACATCACCTTTAAAAATGCTCATGTATCGTTCAAAGGGATACATCCAATGCAAGAAAACTGGTCCCAACATTTTCACTTCCCTAGTCAAGTGGACAACAAGATGTACCATGATATCAAAGAATGAAGGAGGGAAATACATCTCAAGCTGACATAGGGTAACAACCACTTCTCTTTGCAAATTATCGAGAGTATCAGGGTCAATAACTTTGCTGCATAGACTGTTGAAAAAGAAACAAAGTCTGGTAATTGCAAACCTTACATGCTTCGGCAATATAGATCGAATTGCCACGGGCAATATTTGTTGCATTAGAGTGTGACAATCATGAGATTTAAGACCTATCAACTTCAGATCTTTCATTGATACCAATCTACGGATGTTGGATGAGTAACCATGTGGCACCTTAACATTTACCAAGCATTCACAAAAAGTTTTCATCTCCTTTCTAGACAACGTGTAACAAGCGGGAGGTAAGTATGTTCTTTTATTACCCATTTCACGTAATTTTGTTAATTCTGACCTTATTCCCATTTCACGTAGGTCCAGTCTAGATTTTATCCCATCTTTAGTCTTACCTGGTATATTTAATAGAGTACCAATGATGCTATCACAGACATTTTTCTCAACGTGCATTACATCGATACAATGCCTGACTGTCAAAGAACTCCAATAAGGAAGATCCCAAAATATTGATTACTTCTTGAATGAAGAATTGTCACTCCGTGTGGCCATACTACATTGTGATTTCTTACCAAATTCATTGACAATGTCTTTTACTCTTGCATAAACAACATCCCCTGATATAGGTTTAGGTGCACTCCGTTCATCATTCCATCCATTAAATGCTTTGCGCTTCCTACGATACGGATGGAATTTTGAAAGAAACC
The DNA here is from genome assembly GCA_963693085.1 of Alisma plantago-aquatica. Classification (NCBI taxonomy): domain Eukaryota; kingdom Viridiplantae; phylum Streptophyta; class Magnoliopsida; order Alismatales; family Alismataceae; genus Alisma; species Alisma plantago-aquatica. The sequence continues at coordinate 928,119,129 of OY856411.1, read as the reverse complement.
TTCGATGACCAAGATATACAGTCTTGCCGCCATGTTTTAGTCTTATTTAATCATTGTTTTCTTCACATATAGGACACGCTTTAGCTCCTTTGACACTATATCCAGACAAATTCCCATATGTTGGAAAGTCATTAACAGTGCAAAACAACATAGCGTGCAAACGAAATGTCTCTCTTGCTGAAGCATCATAGGTCATCACACCTTCAGCCCAAAGTTTCTTTAAGTCATCAATCAAAGGTTCAAGATAAACATCGATATCATTTCCGGTTTGTTTAGGGCCCGATATCAACAACGACAACATAACATACTTATTTTTCATACACATTCAGGGAGGAAGATTGTATATAACAAGCATGACTGGCCAAGTGCTATGTTGGCTGCTCAATGTCCCGTACGGATTCATCCCATCTGTACAAAGCCCAAGTCTTAGATTCCTATCTTCTTCACCAAATTTGGGGTACAATAGATCAATCTTATTCCACTGTGGGGAATCATACGCATGTCGTAGGATCCCATCATTATTTTTCTTAACATCTGCATGCCACCTAAAATTCTTCGCATCTTTCGGATTTGCAAACAAGCGTTGAAACCGTGATATTATAGGTAGATACCACAACACCTTGGCAGGAGAACCAGTTTTGGACTCCCCCGAAGTCATCAATTTATACCTTGACGCACCACATTTTGGACAATATTTCAAATCTACATAGTCCTTTTGAAATAATACACAATCATTCGGGCATGCGTGTATCTTCTTGGCCTCCATTCCCATTGGGCACAACATTTTCTTTACCTGGTATGTTGAGATTGGCAGCTCGTTTCCTTCAGGAAGCATTTCTTTCAACAAAGTCAACAATGAAGTGAAGCTTTTGTCGCTCCATCTATTGTTAGCTTTCAACTTATACAATCTCAACACAGCTCTAAGCTTCGTAAACTTAGCACAACCTGTGTATAACGGTATCTCAGCATCATGCACAATTTTTCTAAAGATAGGAGGTGGATCAGTGTGCCTAACCCTACAACTATCTAGCATCGCATCAACGATGTCTGCTGGAACTGGTTCGTTCACATTTACGTCATCGGAGGCAATTTCTTCTTCCACCCAAGCACTGCTATCGACATCTACTGGTTTTGATTTTGAAATCTCTCCATGCCAGTGCCATTCTGTACAGCCTTGTACAATCCCGTTGCACATGACATGAGTTTTGATTTCCTCACCAGTGTTGACTTTCAAGTTGTTACCGCAATGCCTACATGGACAGTAGAACCTATCTGTAGGTTTTTTCCTATGTTCCTCGGCAAATCTAATAAACTGATCAAGACAAGATATAAACTCTGGGGTGCAATGATTATGAATGGACATCCATGATCTATCCATTCTATGATCAGAGAAAACAAGTATATATTAGGAAACAAGTATATATTAGGAAAAGATTAGGGTATACACTTACATCCTAAGTGTATAATGTGATGTCATTCTTATATATAATAAATGTGTACCACCTATCCCATCCTTAAACACCTAATCTCACTAGTAAGTGTATAATGTGTATTGGGTTTTCAAGAAAATTTCGACAGCATTTCCCCGCTGTTCTCTAAGTACATATGTACTTAGAGAACAAACGGGGAAATGCTACCGAAAGTTTCTCGAAAACCCAATACACATTATACACTTACATCCTAAGTGAGATTAGGTGTTCAAGAACAGTCCCAAACCGGTGACTATCCAAGATTTACTCCTAATGAGTCAATCTTGGACGAGTTTCTAGGCCAACAAACACAATAATAGATATCTACAATGAAGCCGGACTCCATACAAACAGTATATAATTTAGTGATTGTTCATTCTAATTTATACCAATGTACAAGTAATATAAAGAACAATGATTGTTCACTTTCTAGGCCAACAAACACATGTGATGTAATTCTTATATATAATAAATGTGTACCACCTATCCCATCCTTGAACACCTAATCTCACTAGTAAGTGTATAATGTGTATTGGGTTTTCAAGAAAATTTCGGCAGCATTTCCCCACTGTTCTCTAAGTACATATGTACTTAGAGAAAAAATGAGGAAATGCTACTAAAATTTTCTCGAAAACCCAATACACATTATACACTTACATCCTAAGTGAGATTAGGTGTTCAAGAACAGTCCCAAACCGGGGACTATCCAAGATTTACTCCTAATGAGTCAATCTTAGACGGGTTTCTAGGCCAACAAACACAATAATAGATATCTACAATGAAGCCGGACTCCAGACAAACAATATATAATTTAGTGATTGTTCATTCTAATTTATACCAATGTACAAGTAATATAAAGAACAATGATTGTTCACTTTCTAGGCCAACAAACACATGTGATGTCATTCTTACATATAATAAATGTGTACCACCTATACCATCCTTGAACACCTAATCTCACTAGTAAGTGTATAATGTGTATTGGGTTTTCAAGAAAATTTCGGCAGCATTTCCCCGCTGTTCTCTAAGTACATATGTACTTAGAGAACAAACGGGGAAATGCTACTGAAATTTTCTCGAAAACCCAATACACATTATACACTTACATCCTAAGTGAGATTAGGTGTTCAAGAACAGTCCCGAACCGGGGACTATCCAAGATTTACTCCTAATGAGTCAATCTTGGATGGGTTTCTAGGCCAACAAACACAATAATAGATATCTACAATGAAGCCGGACTCCATACAAACAGTATATAATTTAGTGATTGTTCATTCTAATTTATACCAATGTACAAGTAATATAAAGAACAATGATTGTTCACTTTCTAGGCCAACAAACACATGTGATGTCATTCTTATATATAATAAATGTGTACCACCTATCCCATCCTTGAACACCTAATCTCACTAGTAAGTGTATAATGTGTATTAGGTTTTCAAGAAAATTTCGGCAGCATTTCCCCGCTGTTCTCTAAGTACATATGTACTTAGAGAACAAACGGGGAAATGCAACTGAAATTTTCTCAAAAACCCAATACACATTATACACTTACATCCTAAGTGAGATTAGGTGTTCAAGAACAGTCCCAAACCGGGGACTATCCAAGATTTACTCCTAATGTGTCAATCTTGGACGGGTTTCTAGGCCAACAAACACAATAATAGATATGTACATGTTAGGCTTTCATCACAATTGATGTTAGGGTTTCATCAATGTTAGTGTTTAATCAAATCAAATTAGGATGCTAGAATGGACAAGTTTAAATCAAATTAGGGTTTAAATCAAATCAAACACGGCCGTGGTAGGCCATTCTTCTCAGTTCTCAGTGAAAGAAGTAGAACAGCAAGCAGAGCAGAGCAGAGTAGAGCAGTAAGCAGAGCAGAGCAGCGGGCGGCAAGGAAGAAGACAAGGAAGAAGATGCTACGGCTAATACCTTGTGAGCAGCGGAGGCAACCAAGAAGACAACGCCGTAGTAGGGCGTGAGCAGGGAGGAAGGAGCGGGCGGCGGCGGCGCAAGAAGGAAGGCGGCGGGCGGCGGCGGCGACGCAGAGCAGCAGCAGGGATCGTCTTCGGCGAGCGAGAAGCAGCAGGCAGCAGGCACCAGGCGGCGATTTTGGGAGAGCGGCGACGAGCAGCGCACATGCAGGAGAATCGATGAAACAGGAAGAAAGGGGGAAAAGTCGGGTGATCGGGCCTCTATTAAGTTGGTCAACGGCGTCGGTTATCTAGGACAACCGACGCCTATTATCTTCAGTGTCGGTTGATCGTAATAACCGACGTCCAATTAGACAATCTTTACCCCAAATTAATTGGCGGGAACTATTATCAGCGTCGGTTATCCAAGGATAACCGACACCGAAAGTGGAACTTTTCGTGCAAAATTTCATTTCACATAGGCATCGGTGAATTGTTAAACAACCAACGCTGTATATGACCCAGATTGTTTTCGCTCAAAAATTGGATTTCGCGGGCGCCTTTATGCGTCAGTTGGTTACACTCAGCCGATGCTGAATACAAAGCGGTACCCGTGTCTGGCTGGTCTTCGAATATAGACGTCGGTTTGTATAAATAACCGAAGTCGAATATTATAGGCGTCGGTTGTCCGAAATAACCGACGCCCAGAAAAGCGACACTGAACGCTATTTCTGTAGTAGTGATAGGAACTCTGAAATTTGTATAGTCCAATTCCCATATGTCCTCAATGATGTTGTAATATGACATCTCAGCTTCATGTGGTCTTATATCTTTCACACTAGAAAAATACAACGAACAAGCTTGAACAGTGACCCCACTATTTTGAACTACACTACTTTCATCTTGACACTTTGTGTAGTATAAAAATCCATTTTTCATATCCTTCATATGACATGACATCCATTTTTGGCTTAAAGGCGAGCCAGTTTATGTTCTCACCAACATTATTTGGTGATTCGGATAGTTGATTAAAGACTTTCTCTTCAAACCACCTAATAAATGTTCAATTATGCTCTCTTGCAAGCCACATTCAACTGGATCGTGGATGATTTCTCTTGATAAGATCATTGTGTTCTGTGATGCAGCTACTAACTTCATCGATGTTGTGTAAAATATACAAATGTGCTTGTTCCCAGAACTCACGACAAATTCCTATCACTTGTGCTCCCAGAGTTCCTTTTCCACAATAAGATTTAGTGTGATGGGAATTTTTTACATTGCTAGAAGTTTCATTGCAGTTCAAAAAGTCATTGCAAAAGTCCATCGCCTCCCTAGCCACATAACCCTTAATAATACTTCCTTCAGGATGATAACGATTTTGAACATCACCTTTAAAAACACTCATGTAGCATTCAAATGGATACATTCAGTGTAAGAAAATTGGACCCAACATCTTCACCTCCCTTGTTATATGTAATACAAGATGAACCATGATATCAAAAAATACAGGAGGAAAGTACATTTCAAGCTAACACATGGTAACAATTACATCTTTTTGTAATTTATCGAGTGTATCAGGATGTATCACTTTGTTGCATATTTCATTGAAGAAGAAACAGAGTCTTGTGATTGCAAACCTTACATGCTTCGGCAATATAGATCGAATAGCCATAGGTAAAATTTGTTGCATTAAGGTGTGACAATCATGAGATTTGAGACCTATCAACTTCAGATCCTTCTTTGATACCAATCTACAAATATTATAAGAGTATCTTTATGGAACCTTAATATTATACAAGCACTCACGAAAAGTCTTTTTCTCCTACTTTGACAAAGTGTAACAAGCTGGTGGTAAATATGTGCGGCGACCCCTGATCTCCATTGATAATTCTTTTCTTATACCCATTAATTATAAATCTTTTCTAGATTTTATGTCATCTGTAGTCTTTCCCGGTATATTCAATAGCGTACCAATGATGTTGACATGATTTTAATGTGCGTATAATGCAAGTATACGCAACAATGTAATATAGGCCTTGTGAGGCCCAAGTCGAACTCAGGGAAATGTGAATTCCAGTAGACTAATACTAACTGGTTGCGCCCAGCTAAACTGATTAAAAGAGTTGATAGGTTTGAAAAATAAAATAAAATAAAGGGAAAACAAGAGTGATGATTAAATGTTGGTTTAATCAAATGGAATGGGATTCCTTAGGATTACCGATTTCACCACAGGGTCTCATTATACCTAATATCTTGCATAAATAACATAGATTTTATCGAATCTTGGATAGAGAGCCTGTAATCAAGATTTCTCGCTTCCACGGTACAATCCACTACCCAAATCTAAGCCAATTCTACTTTCGTAGCAATTTATATCTTAGATTAGGCACATTAACGATGACTCTGGGTATCTCTCCACTATTCATACATCGCCTAGTCTAAGGAACGTATAAGCTGGTGTATAAAAGTGGGTTTTCTGACCTTTAATCCCCATTCCAGAGTAATTATTAGTCTAATTCTTTACCTATGGTCATGAATCATAAGTAAATCAAGCAATCTCCACAATTATATATCCAAGAAATGAGAATTATATATCAATTCATGCAAAAATTCAATATAACGGTTCCCCGAGCTACTCCTGGGTCCTAAGAAATGATGGGGATTAGCCCCGCATGGTTGAAAATAGAGAATACATAGGAGTAGAGAATAAAAACGTGGGAAACATGTAGAAAACTCATGTAATCCCTGATATGAAGGTGTTCCTGGAGATCCTCCTCGAGAAACGTGCGTTTTGCAGTCTTCCGGCAGTAAAATCGCCCGTCGGAGGTGCCCGGATCACCCAGTTGTCGGCCTTCGGCTCTCGTCTCCTCTCTCTCCCCTTCTTGGATGTCATGCGGCACGATATGAGATCTCCCCTAGGGCTAGTCGTGCTCTCCTTAGGTCATAGGATCACTTTACGGCAGCGAAAAAGCCCAACCGTCAGATTAGAACGCTCCATTTTAGTGTAGAAATTCGGAAGATCCCAACGTGGTCGATACCATTGACACCCAGGTCGATGGTATCGACCATGATGTTGATATTTCCTTAAAAAATCGAGTTTCGGGGTTGATTCTTGATGAAATGTCGATACTGTCGACACTAGGGTCGATGGTATTGACTCTGGACAGTGTGAAAGTACCTGAAAAAGTGCCAAAACATGTGCATAAGTCCGAGGATTATATAAAATCATATAAATATGATAAAATAAGTATAATTTGATGCAAATAAAGTTTAAAGGCCAACTATAGTGAATTATGCAAATATAATCAAGAAAATGACAAATACATGCATAAAATAGCTATAAAATAAGCTTGTAAAAGTGACTCAAAATCCATGCATCATATGCTATCACAAACATTTTTTTTCAACATCCATGACATCAATGTAGTTTCTAATTGACAAGAATCTCCAATAAGGAAGATCCCATAATATTGACCTCTTCTTGTACAGAGATTTGTCACATGCTAGAGTACGACTACTTGAACTCTTTCCAAATTCATTAACAATATCTTTCACCCTATCATATACAACATTTCCTGGTATAGGTTTAGGAGCACTTCGTTCCTCATTTGATCCATTAAAGGTTTTTCATTGCCTTCGATAACGATGTACTTGTGGGAGAAATCTCTGATGACCAAGATATACAATTTACCACCATGTTTTAGTCGGATTGAATCAGCATTTTCCTCACAAATAGGACATGCTTTGTATCTTTTTATGATATATCCAGAAAAATTTCCATATGTTGGAAAGTCATTAATCGTGCAAAACAACATAGCACTCAAATTAAAGATCTCTTCATGTGAAGCATCATATGTCATAACACCTTCTTCCCATAGTTTCATTAGGTCATCAACTAGAGGTTGAAGGTAAACATCAATGTCATTTCTAGGTTGCTTGGGCACTGATATCAATATTGACAACATGACATACTTATTTTTCATACACAACCAAGGAGGAAGATTGTATATAACAATCATAACAGGCCAAGTGCTATGTTGGATGCTTAATGTACCATAAGGATTCATTCCATCTGTACAGAGTCCAAGTCTTAAGTTCCTAGTTTCTTTACCAAATTGAGGGTATAATAAATCAATTTTCTTCCATTGTGGTGAATCAGATGTGTGTAGTAGGACGCCATCATCATTGGCCTTTAACTCTCCATGCCAAGACAAATTTTGCACATCTTCAGTATTAGCAAATAAGCATTGAAATCGTGGTATTATTGGCAGATACCACATCACCTTGGCCGGAGAGTCATTGTCACGGAACCGAAATCCCAGTCCCATGAACCAAACAAATACCAAAGGTGACATGCGGAAGCGTAAAGCTCAGCACACATGAACAGATAACAAGATAAAGGCACCAACATAATCTCAACAATCAACAAGATATATTAGGCAACATTATTATATTACACAATTTGAATTACATGTTCAAGAGTCACTTTGTACAAGTTTGCTCATTTATTCTATATCTAGATCTTACAACAAGTACACCTAACATATCTCACCAAGCCCATCAACCTTGTAGCCATCTCTGAACCTAAAAACAAAATATGAGAAATGGGTCAACACACAAGGTGTTGAGTATGGGGCTGAAATATATATATATATATATATATATATATATAATATTTGCATAATTTGAAAAGATTTAAAGACTAAACGAACAAGAATAAACATGTTAATTATTTAACAAAATGTGAAACCATATTTTATGTCATTTCACTCCATTATACCAACAATATCAAGCATGTTTAAGGCCTTTGACCATCTTCCCATCAGAAGGGTCCATAAGGGTGCTCAAGATTAGCTACCCCTTTTATACGAGAGGGACCTCAAGGCCATAGCCAAGATCTAACCCTTTATCAATCAATATTATAATGGAGTTCTATCTATATATGTGTTCAAGTTATAAAACTGACGAGGCAAACATCGAGTAAGACATAACAATACTACATGGCAAAATTTGAGCAAGTAAACAAACAAGCATACAATATATGTATTTTCAAGCAAGAAAGTGATAGTCATATAACTAGATAAGGTCCATACCTTATTTAGAGATTTCATAACCTAACATATCCTTCACCATCTAGCCACATGCCAAACCTGATTAAGAATAAGATTGCATATATACATTTGATTCTCATCATTAACCATGATTATCTTCATTTTAGGGTTTTGGCCAAGTTGGGTTCAAGGTTGGTTATAGTACATTATATGATCTCATATTGATTTAGGGTCCATCATAAGAGTGTGGTTCAAGTTTCATGTCCTTTCGAGGTTTCATATGGACATGATAAGATTTGGGACACTTATGCTCAAATTAGGTCACGAGACTCATATTAGAGTAACCAAGGTCAAAGGTCATCAATGAAATAGAACCAAGCATAAGGGATGGTTTAGATCAGTAAGAACAAGACATAAGAGGAAAAAACAAGGTTGGGTAGTTGTCCCTTAGGGTCTAGGTATCATTTTCCAAACTTGGTATCATCATCAACATTCATTTTAAGATCAACATGGTTCATGTATGCCATCAATATTCAACATGAGACTAAAGTGGGACACCCACACACAAGTAATCATGAGGTACAAAACATGTCTAATTTAGGAGATTAAAGAGAAGAGATTAAGATCCATATTAGGATTGGGCCACTATGAAGACAATCGAGTAATGCAAAAACACATAAGGTAGCCACTAGGATACTTAGGGATATATCCACTGACATAGGTCAAGAGGAGATGAACCAACGCATTAAGATCTCACAACATCACAAGCTTACTAATTTCATAGTGAGGACGGTATAGATTCATCAAAAGTTTGAAGCTTTAATCATAATCAAGCATTCATCATGGTCAACAAGGTCAAACTTCGTATTTCAGCAAAGCAGTAGAACTACGAGGAGATATAGGGTCTAGAAGTTGGTCCAACTTCTAGGTCTCGTCGAGAAGATCAAAACAGTATACAGTTCACTATATTTGGCCAAGGAAGTTAGGAGCTATGCATTTTATAAGATATCAATCCAAACTATAGGAGTTCACATTGGGTGTTACCTTGGTAATTTATTGGCCGATCTGGTCGTTGCTTGTTGGGCCATCAATCCGATGGTCGGCGGCTGTCTTGCATATCCTCGTAGACTCCCCCATGAGATTCCCATGTTCCAGCATTGGAGCAGAGGACGAACAGAGGACTTGCACCTCTCTATCTCCAGCGGCCTCGACGATTGCAGCAGCCTGGATGAAGTGGAGACAAGGTAGCTAGGGCCTTGGTTGTGCCTTCTTCGGCTGTCGTTGGTCTCCCTAGTGCTTGCATTGGGGGGTGAGGCCATGAGTTGTAGCTAGCGGCTATGCTAGAGCTGTTGGCAGAGGAGAGGACAGTACACCAAACCATGTTTTACTGGGTGAAGAAGAAGAAGAAGAGACGGTAGGAGGAATAGGGGCTGGCAGTTGGTTCATTTCCTACCACAGCGCCAAAGGTGGTGGTGTTAGATTCTTCCCATGAGTCACAACAAGGCTCTACTATGAAGGGAGGGAAGCGGTAGGTTGTTTCCAGTAGGTTGGGCGCAATCCCTAGAACAAGATAGGAATGGAGGAGCGATGGGGGGAGAGGGGCAAGAGTAGAAAGGAGAGCTTTAAATAGTGTAAGGGGGTTAGGGTTTGTGTTCTCTTCAATTGTAGCGGGGTCTTCATTACTTTCTAGATCTGGCTGGAGGAGAGGGATAACTCTCCAGTCAATTGCTTATTTCCCTTTTGGGAAGAAGGAACAAACTAGCTAGATGGGCCGCACGTTTGTGATTGGGCCCAAACTGTTTATTGCCACATAAATCAATTAAATCAAGGATAGATCAAGACAACCTTTGTAAACTCATAACTCGGTCTCTCAAGGTCAAAATGATGTGATTCTTGAGTCGTTAGATTTGTATTCGAAAGATCTACCACTTGGCATATAATAGGGAAGAAGTATATCACATTGAATAGGTTCAAAAATTGCTTACAAGAGGGTGATATGTTAATAGCTAAAAACTTAGGTCCATGAGAAAATTATGTCGTAAAGGTGAAAGTCAAGCATATAGTAATCAAAATGGGTCATCGACAAGTTGAGTCACAGAATTAAACTCATGTTGAGTGGTCTGAGTTACTAATAAATAGAGACAATAGTATAATGAAGGAGAGAGAAAATTGAGGTTGTCACAGCCATTCTTAGCCTTACCTGGATTTATGGTCTTGTAACTTGACGCACCACATTTTGGACAATTTATCAAATTACTATAGTCCTTATGAAATAAAACACAATCATTTGGACATGTATGAATCTTCTTAGACTCCATTCCCATTGGGAACATCATTTTATTTGCTTGATATGTTAAAATTGAAAGCTTGTTGCCTTCAGGAAGAATTTCCTTTAACAAAGATAACAGTGAAGTGAAACGGTTATCGCTCCACCAGTTTTGAGCTTTAAGAGTATATAATCGCATCACAACACTCAACCTTGTGAACTTAGTACAAACCTTATATAACGGTCTTTCATCATCATGGATAATGTTTGCAAATAAAGAAGTTGGGTCAATGACATTGTCCCGACAACTACATAGCATCTCATCAACCATATCATCCTGAATCGGTTCATCCTGAATCGGTTCATCATTGACATTATCATCATTATCTATGCAACAACTATTAGTATCAACATTTTCTAATCCATAATTGAATTTCTCTCGATGCCAATACCATTCACTATAACCTTGTATGATCCCATTACATATGACATGATTCTTAATTTCCTCAACAGTATCAACTTTCAAATTGTTACCACAATTTCTACATGGACAATAGAACATATCTGTAGGTAGTTTCCTATGTTCCTCAGCAAATCTAATAAATTCATTAAGACCTTTGACAAACTCTAGACTGCGACGGTTCTTGATAGACATCCAACTTCGATCCATTTTCTAGATCACATTAAAGTTAATTATAAAAGTGTACCACCTATCAAAATGGTTATTATCGATACTATAAGTTGTAAGTTTTTATTGATAGGAAGTTAATTACTTTTATACTAAAGTGTACCACCTATCCCATTTTTAAATAGTTAATCTCACTAGTAACTGTATAATGTATGTTTAGTTTTCAAGAAAATTTCAGCAGCATTTCCCCTAAGTTCTCCAAGTACATCGATCATCATCATCATCTAAGCCTCAATCCCAACTATGTTGGGGTCAGCTACATGGATCCTTCGTTTCTATTCAGCTCTAAGTTCTCCAAGTACATCGATGTAAATGGAAAATAACCACCCACATATGTACCTAGAGAACAAATGAGAAATACTACTAAAATTTTCTTCAAAACTAAACATACAAATACACTTACATCCTAAGTGAGATTAAATATCCAAAAATAGTCCCAGACCGGGGACTATCCAAAATTTACTCCATGAGTAAATTTTGAACAGGTTTCAAAGTTAATATATAAATGTATTATTGTCATATTTATATATTAAGTTAAACATCATGCATCGATGATCTCATCTATAAACCCTAAAATTTCAATCTAAGACTACACAATGTCTACCCTCATATTTCTGGAATGTATACAATGATTACATACGTGATTGATAATAAAATGTAGATATGAAAGAATACATATTTTTATTATTGGCTGATTTACTAATCAAATAAAATGAAAAAACAACTGACCTAAGTCGCGGAGATGAAAATGAGAGAAGACTGTTGGCAGTGGAAGGTGTACAGGTGGCAAAGAGCAAGAGGATGTCCGCTGATCATCGAAGCTACTACAAGCAAGAGGATGATTGTCGTGAATGACATGGGTAAATCCAGAATACTTCCATAGATTAATATTCATTATATGTACTGAATTCCAAAGAATCAATTTCGTGCTCTTGATAAATATAAACTGAAGGGCGTAAGTTAAACATCATGCAAGCTCTTTCATAATAGATAACACATGGATGCAAGCTCTTGTAGATTATTTTCTTCATTTCTAATATAGGAGAAGATTTCTAATAATGGATGGATCCTTTCATTTTTTGATTCATTATTCAGATAAATAAGTTAAACCAGATAGTTATATTAATGAAACAAAATATCTTATCAATTCATGGTAAGAATATTATGTCGGTATGTATGCCCTGAGAGCCAATCATGGGATGATTGGTGGGATACATTAAGATTGATTTGATAAACATCAAAGGCAAGCTTCCAATTCTTTCTGGTTCAGTCATATGAGATAGTGATAGAACAGATTGAATGTCTAGAGAATGACAATACTCAATGATGTATGCCTTCAGGTTGAGGACCTGAACGATGAGTTCATGCAGATGCTAAGAGTTTGTACATTCTTGTTATTTCCCTAGTCAGATGTCATTGTGGAAGGTAGATAGACAACAATGACACACAAGACTAGATTGTGGTGTTGGTTGATGACAGAATCTCATTAGTCATGATATAGAGATATCAAACCAAACACATAAGTACTTGTTAGAGAACAAGTGTACCGGACAGACCCACCGTGAGTTTGACACATGGAACCATGACATGGTAGTCACAGTCAGTACTCACAGTGATGGTGGTGAGTGTGATTCTTAGACCTGAAGTCACTACACTCAACACATGTCGTTGGGCACACTTTGACATCATCAAACGCAGTCCTGAAACATGGGTTGTTATAAAGGTGATTATTGGGTGGCTTTGACACATGGGGCTTTTGAGGGGTGAGTGATAGATATGGGATTTTCCCCTCCTGAGGGAGTTTGATATCCAAGGCCACTTGATGAGTAGGATTGAGATAGGCGTGTGCATGCAAGTGTGAATCAGTATGTGATATTGATGTCATACATATCTCGTTCAATCTACTCTGAGATCAAGAAAGTGAATGAACGTTGACAGGATGATTGTTCCATGCCTCGAGTTCATTTGGGATATCAGTGACAAAGGAATTATACATTCACTGTAACACCATTCACGGATTGTAGGATTGAAAGTTGTTCTCCAACTTTCTACTTTCACTTGGGTAGCACTGATGTGTGACTTGGCACCGCTCTTTGCTTGTGAAGTCATAAGTGTTATGGACTTTCACTGCCAATGTGAAATGGACCTGCAGGGTCACACACATAGGATTAAACACTCAATCAGTTGATAGCTCAATATCATATGGTTCAAGGTGTTGGAGACATTGATTGGAGTATCGGATTGATTGAAATCGCAATTGACTGATTCTATACAACCTGCACTCCCAACTGATCGGTTCAAGTGTTGAACCAGTCGGCTGAGGTTGCTGAACCGATCGGCTCAAGTGTTGAGTCGATCGGCTCATGTACAGAGTGAAATGGGCGGTTCAAGTGTTGAACCGATTGGTTCAACTGGTGCAACCAAGCAAGTTGGGAAAGTCAGGTCGGTGAGAATTTTCCTTGCGTTTCACTTGCCCAATTTGATAGGAAAAAGGATTGGTATTCGATACCAATTAGAAACAAAAGAAGGAAAGTCAATCAGGAACCGACCAGGACCACGAACTCTGAACCGGTCGGCTCATGGGTCCCAACTGACCGGTTCAGGTCCCCAACCGACCGGTTCACTTGTGAACCGATCGGTTCAGGTTGCGAGTTGGTTGCTTTTTGTGGAAATTCTCAAACCCTTCTACTCCTGCTTTAGTCCCATATTGTCGGGCATAGAGAACCATGTCCCATGACCCGCCTATATATATAGGGGTATTGGGGGCTTCTCAAAAAACAACTCAGTGCAACCAGTTGCTCTGCAAAGTTGTCGTTCTCTCTGGTTTTGGTAACCTAGAGAGAGCCTGAGCAAGTGCTTCCCGAAAAAGGGAGGTGCAGCAAGGGAAGGACAATTGCAGTTGCAACTGGAGGCAGGAGAGTGTGTTGGCGACTAGTACCTCAACAGGAGGGTGTGAATCCTTCCACTTCCTTATAGGAAAAGGAGTGTGGAGTTCCAGGTGGTCCGTGTGGACTACATCAGAGGCGGGAGGTTTCTGCCGCTCAGGAGGACAATTGTCATCCGACAGTCCGGTAGGAGGAGAAGTCATCAGTCCCGGTGCGACCAGGAGCTGCACAGACACCGTCTAAGACCGGAGTTGAAGACCGCGCAAGGCATGAGGTATTGTCACCGAGCAAGCCTCGGGACAAGGTATGATTCCACAAACCATCCTCTTCTATTATATAGACATTGACGCGTTTCCTCTTGCTGGGTTTGGGGAGAAAATTTTTGTTTCCGCTGCCTTCTTTGTCTCCCCTAAAACCCAACAGTGGTATCAGAGCCACGTCAACTGCTCTATATTTTAGGAATATCGATATGATCGATTTTGGTTTGTCACCTTTATTTATTGCATACGATGCGAATAATATCGGCTTTATGCATGTCCAATCCTAAATCCACAAATCCCAAATTACATATATGATATGTATTATTAATGCACTTGATACACGTCGCCCTTAAATGAGTTTTGTGGTGGATGTGTGTAGCATGATTATGGCCTATAAACCCCTATCTGTGTGTGGTTGTTTGTGGTTGCTTGCATCTCGGTCTGTGCACCGATCTTCCTTCTCTTATTCCTGATGTAACTCGAAATAATTCGAGATTCTTTCCTACCTTTGCTCCCCTCAAATGTAACTCGGGGTTTCTTCTTTTAAGCAATGTAATAATAGGATAGATTTTATTTCCTGTTATGTCGAAGACCGGCGGACATCAAAACAACAGCTAAAACGATCGGTTCAAGGCGTGAACCGATCGGTTGACGTTCTAGACGGTCGGTTAAAGGAGTGAACCGATCGGTTGATGACCGATCGAGGAGCGAGACGACCGGGTGGCAGACATGACGAGATGCACGACGTCCAGGCGAACCGATCGGTTGGAGGAGCCAACCGATCGGCTAGTGGCATCCATATGACCGGCTGGAGAGTACATATCATTCATGTGATGAGTTGATTAACTCGGAAGGCAAAACACAGATTTCATCTTGTACAGGTTGCATGTGATGTAGACCTAGATGACCGTGATTCCTCTTGGCTCAAGGAATCACATTAGGATGGCCATAATCATCACTTTTATCGTTTGTGCATGTTTTCTGTGGGATATAGCATGTATATGATACGTACTATGCATTGTGGTGATTGGATATGTATATGTATATAAAAACTAAATCCCTCATTAAAATATTAAGTTTTAGATGCCTTCCAAATGCGACACATGTGAAAAGCTTGATCGACCAAGTGTGGACACACCCTAGCGTGGTGCACCGTCTATCTCGTGGAAGCGTGAAGGATGAATGTGTGGGTCTACCCTAGCAGGGTGCATATTCATTGTATTTGCTTTGGGTCGGACTTAACAAGGTGACCTAGATAGGATCTAGCACCTTGAGGCATGGAGATGCTCAGGGCAAGGAGTTGCATATGACATCTTATCAAGAGTTGCATATGATGAAATTGGCAAGAGTTGCCTACCTGAGAGATCTATGTTGTGGGTGACAGCCCTAGCTGGTCCATGACTTAGAGGATTTCAGGATCTTGCCCACTAGAAGGTTGTACGCGGCAATCTTCCGAATTGATGGTGAGGGCTATCAATTTGAAGTAAAATAGTGGGAGTGATAATTAATTAAAGGCCTAATTATATCGTCAAACTTTCAAATCAATCAAATAAGTCAAAATGAGTTTTGGACTAAAATTGCATATTTTCCTTTTGTAGTTCAAATGGCAACAAACAACAACTTTTCTTTGTGATCGGTCCTTGACAAGGACAAGCTAAATGGGACTAACTTCCATGACTGGTATCAGACATTGAGAATTGTTCTCACTCAAGAGCATAAGCTCTATGTCCTGGATACTCCAATTCCAGAGGAACCCGCTCCTAATGCACCAAGGACAGAAAGGGATGCTTACAAGAAGCATGTTGATGATGCCATTGATGCTAAGTGCTTGATGCTATGTTCAATGAACCATGAGTTGCAGAGACAACATGAGAACATGGGTGTCATAGAGATGATTCAGCATCTCAGGAACATGTATGAAGATCAGGCACGGCAAGAGAGATACAATGTTTCTAGGGTGCTGTTCAAGTGTGTCATGACAGAAGGAGATCCAGTTGGTCCTCACACACTCAAGATGATTGGGTATGTGGAGAACCTACAAAGACTGGGATTTCCACTGAGCCAAGAGTTGGCTACTGACGTGATACTGCAATTGTTTCCAGAATCATACAGTCAGTTTGTGATGAACTACAACATGAACAACTTTGATATGCCACTGTCAGAGTTGTTGGGCATGTTGAGGACAGCCGAGATACAGATGAAGAAGGACAAGCCCAAGTCTGTGATGGTGATCACGGGCAAGAAAGGCAAGTCCAAGCGCAAGGGCAAGGGAAAAGCTAAGAAAGGTTCTGATGCTAGCCAGGAGCCCAAGACGACTTCAGCTCTCAAGGCCAAGGGAGGCGTGACCAAGAAAGGAAATTTCCACCACTGTCAAAAGCCAGGACATTGGAAAAGGAATTGTCCTCTCTATCTGGAAGAACAAAAGAAGAAGGAGGCGACTGAAGCATCTACTTAAAGGTTTCATGAAAGTAAACTTGTAACACTTTTTGAGGTATATGATACCAAGATGTAAAGTGTAAAGCACTCATAATTGGGACAAGTGTTGCCGCCATAGATAGAGTACTTTAGTTTATTTTCAGCCTACAAGGCATGTAATACAGTTATGAACTGCTATTTCATATATTGCCAAAAGATAGAAACACTTTATTTTGCATATTGTATGACAATGATGGCAATTAATAAAGTTGAGTTTTCAATCTTAAAGATATGATCTTTGTGGCAATGCCTTGTTTATCTTGTGGTATTGGATATGCATAAGATAAAATGATACCTAAAAGTTATTAGATAACTCAAACAATCAAATTAGCATCAATCATGAGAAATTCATTTCTAGTTTCCATGTGATGGATAAATCTAGACTCTTTTGGTTAGAGAACCAGTAAGAGACATGAATATCTTGGACATGATTAATCAATCTTCACTAATGGTAGTGAGAGAATGATTATCCTATTAGGTATAATACAGGTGATGTATTTACATACCTATTGGAATGAGTGCTAATACTTCAAATGGTGTTTAGAGAAATACCAATATGAGTATCTTGAAGTGTTCAAGATTATCATAGATGAAGTACAAATTTGGTAAAGTGTTAATTCTTGATAAGATCAATGAATGAAATACTTGGACCAAATGTTTGAGATCCTTTTGAGTGATTATGATAGTGTATCATAGTGAACTCATGATTAAGGCATGGTGATGTCTAAATCAAGAAGGAATCATACTCTAAGGAGTTAGAGAATGATTATCAAATAACTGAATTCTTCTTAATAAATGAATACCCCACACTAATAAAAGAAATTAAGAATCACAAGGGTTGTGAGTTCTTATATCCTTAACATATACACCTCAATTATCTATGTGATGAGTTGTTCATGTGATGAGTCAACTATCTAGATAAATATGAGGAATCAAATTTTGAGTCATGGTTTATGACCATTACATCCTAAATGACATCCATGTGAACCATAAGGTATGACCTTGATGGTAGCACCCATTGGATAAAATCCATAAGTGCAAATGAGTCTTAAGTGTTAAGACACATGGATAACATTTTGAGAAGGATGATGCTTGTTGATTGCAACTTAATAACTAAGACATTTGGCATATGGATACTAAAACCGCATTCCTATGAGGAATAAAACAAGGATGTGTACGTGACACAACCTATAAGGTTTATGAATCCACTAATGCAAATGAAGTTTATAAGTTACAATGGACTAATCAATGTGATTGATTGAGTACAAGCAACTCTGAATTGGATCTTTACTTTGATGATATAGTCAAAGGGTTTGACTGATATGTCAAAGATAAAGAAGGGATCTGTGATTTAGTGGCAGTGTATTCACATTCCACATGTTGATGTGAAATGGAAATGTTCTAAAATGGAAATCCAAAAGTGGAAAATATCTTTAAGGAAGATAGAGATGTTTCCTATGTGATAGGAATAGATATCTATAGAGATAGTTCTCGAAAAATCTCTTGACCTAAAAGAGAAAGCATACATTGGCAATCTGTACTGAAGTGTTCAGTATGCACAGATTCAGTGGGAGAAAACTTGTCCATGCTACATGGAGTTAGTATCCCAAGGCCAAGTGTCCAATTCTTATGAAGAATATGAACGCTAAGAATAGATATGGATCTATCATGTATGTAATCATCCCATTATCTTGCATGTATGGACATGGCAAGAATAAAATGCATTCATCATCTTGTATGTATGACATGACAATTTGATGTGCTCATCCTGTTAACTCGTATGTGGGACATGACGAGTGGATGTATGTCTGCTTCCAGTAAGGGTTACTGGAATACCATGAGAACTTGATAAGTACTTGAGAAGTACTAGTTCTATGGTGATAAGGAAGAGTTCGATGTAAAGAGTTACATTGATGCGAACTTCTGAAAGGACAGAAAGTTAATCGCAAAATATACATAGGATGTATAAAAGTGAAAGTTTGTTAATAATTGGAAGTGTTCCAATAAAACCATTTAAAAGGAAATGTCGAGTATCTATGTATTAGAGAACAACAGTGGATACTATATGGATCTGGAAGTTCATGAGATGAACTTATAGATATTCCGCTCATTGATGAAAAGTCTGGAATCCTTGATCATGCAATGTGGCTAAAGGTTAGCAAAGGAATACTAGATCGCATATTACGGCAACTCCATCTCATACGTGTGACGTACAGCGAAGAGATGTGAGACATGCAATTTATACTGACTTTGGCAAGGTGTTGCCATTACTCACTATGTTTGCACTAGAGCACAATAACATGTGGGACATGTTTGAAGATCACTCTGAATATGATTCAAGGGTGATTGGCTCGCAGTGCAAGTGGGAGTCTGTTGGTATGTATGCCCTGAGAGCCAATCATGGGATGATTGGTGGGATACATTAAGATTGATTTGATAAACATCAAAGGCAAGCTTCCAATTCTTTCTGGTTCAGTCATATGAGATAGTGATAGAACAGATTGAATGTCTAGAGAATGACAGTACTCAATGACGTATGCCTTCAGGTTGAGGACCTGAACGATGAGATCATGCGAATGCTAAGAGTTTGTACATTCTTGTTATGTCCCTAGTCGGATGTCATTGTGGAAGGTAGATAGACAACAATGACACACAAGACTAGATTGTGGTGTTGGTTGATGACAGAATCACATTAGTCATGATATAGAGATATCAAACCAAACACATAGGTACTTGTTAGAGAACAAGTGTACCGGACAGACCCACTGTGAGTTTAACACATGGAACCATGACATGGTAGTCACAGTCAGTACTCACAGTGATGGTGGTGAGTGTGATTCTTAGACCTCAAATCACTACACTCAACACGTGTCGTTGGGCACACTTTGACATCATCAAACGCAGTCCTGAAACATGGGTTGTTATAAAGGTGATGATTGAGTGTCTTTGACACATGGGGCTTTTGAGGGGTGAATGATAGATATGGGATTTGTCCCTCCTGAGGGAGTTTGATATCCAAGGTCGGTTGATGAGTAGGATTGAGATAGGCATGCGCACGCATGTGTGAATCAGTATGTGATATTGATGTCATACATATCTCGTTCAATCTACTCTGAGATCAAGAAAGTGAATGAACGTTGATAGGATGACTGTTCCATGCCTCGAGTTCATTCGGGATATCAGTGACAAAGGAATTATACATTCACTGTAACACCATTCACGGATTTTAGGATTGAAAGTTGTTCTCCAACTTTCTACTTTCACTTGGGTAGCATTGATGTGTGACTAGGCACCGCTCTTTGCTTGTGAAGTCATAAGTGTTATGGACTTTCACTGCCAACGTGAAATGGACCTGCAGAGTCACACACATAGGATTTAACCTGGAAGAGGAGTTTTGTCCACAAGAAACATTTAGATTGATTACTAAAGGAGATTAGTAGTTTAATTAAACACTTAATCAGTCGATAGCTCAATATCATATGGTTCAAGGTGTTGGACACATTGATTGGAGTATCGGATTGATTGAAATCGCAATTGACTGATTCTGCACAACCTGCACTCCCAACCGATCGGTTCAAGTGTTGAACCGGTCGGCTGAGGTTGTTGAACTGATCAGCTCAAGTGTTGAGTCGATCGGCTCATGTACAGAGTGAAACGAGCGGTTCAAGTGTTGAACCGATCGGTTCAACTGGTGCAACCGAGCAAGTTGGGAAATTCAGGTCGGTGAGAATTTTCCTTGCGTTTCACTTGCCCAATTTGATTGGAACAAGGATTGGTATTCGATACCAATTATAAATGAAAGAAGGAAAGTCAATCGGGAACCGACCAGGACCACGAACCGACCGGTTCAGAAGTGAACCGATCGGCTCATGGGTCCCAACCGATCGGTTGGTTCTCCAACCGACCGGTTCAGGTCCCCAACCAACCGGTTCACTTGTGAACCGATCGGTTCAGGTTGCGAGTTGGTTGCTTTTTGTGGAAAATCTCTAACCCTTCTACTCCTGCTTTAGTCCCATGTTACCGGGCACAGAGAACCCTATTCCATGACCCGCCTATATATAGGGGTATTGGGGGCTTCTCAGAGAACAACTCAGTGCAACCAGTTGCTCTGCAAAGTTGTCGTTCTCTCTGGTTTTGGTAACCGAGAGAGAGCTCGAGCAAGTGCTTCCCGAAAAAGGGAGGTGCAGCAAGGGAAGGACAACTACAGTTGCAACTGGAGGCAGGAGAGTGTGTTGGCGACTAGTACGTCAACAGGAGGGTGTGACTCCTTCCACTTCCTTGTAGGACAAGGAGTGTGGAGTTCCAGGTGGTCTGTGTGGACTACTTCAGAGGTGGGAGGTTTCTGCCGCTCAGGAGGACAACTGTCATCCGACAGTCCAGTAGGAGGAGGAGTCATCAGTCCCGGTGTGACCAGGAGTTGCACAGACACCGTCCAAGACCGGAGTTGAATACCGCGCAAGGCGCGAGGTATTGTCTTCGAGCAAGCCTCGGGACAAGGTATGATTCCACAAACCATCCTCTTCTATTATATAGACGTTGACGTGTTTCCTCTTGCTGGGTTTGGGGAGAAAAATTTTGTTTCCGCTGCCTTCTCTGCCTCCCCTAAAACCCAACATATTAATCCCATTCCATATGTATAAGAGTAAAGAGGCAAATATAAACATTGCAAACTGTTTATCCCAAGAATAAGATTGGTTTATAACCCGGCAAGAACAGGTAACGAAACAAGGACGACGTGCAGGCGTCATTCATTGATGACATACTTTATAATAAAGAGGCATTGGAGGAGCGTCACTGATTGGGGCAAGGGGTTTGGGGATTGATGATAGTGTGGATGTGGTTCTGTGATATTGGATTTCAATTATCAACAATGTTGATAGTAACAAAGTTGGTTGGCAATGGATGGATTTTAGCCTGAGAATAATAGCTAGCTCTACCTAGATGGGCTTTGATAAGTCATCTTGGCATTTGAGAAGCCAGCTGTTGGGCGTGGTATGCTATCTCATCTCCCTAACTACAACCATTCACTCCACACCAGCTTGTTTAGTCACTCACACACCCATCATCATTATTCCCCAATCCAGCTAGCTAGCCAGCTAGCTAAATGGCACCTTCTTCCTCCGTTCACTGTGCACCATGGGAGGCCTTCAAAGCAAATTTCACCCATCCACACCCCTCTTCCTCCTCGTTATCGCCACCAGCACACTCGCATTCCTATCCTCGTCGGCAAACGGATGGCCTTACCTCTACGACGACACCTACATTAGGTCAAAAACAAAAGGATGGTGGACAACCTTACCTCTGTGATCGGGTGGCGGCGACAGCGGCGAATCTTTCCTTGCAGGAACGGCAGCGGGGGGGTCGTCAGACCGGCGTGGCAGGGGCAAAGTCCTTCTCTACTCACCTGAAAGTGGCAGTGGCAAGGATCCTCACCCGAGAATGGCAGCAGCAGCTTGCTAGCAAGCTTCACGCGATCGAGAAATGGACATTAGAGATGAGTTCCAGTAACTTAGTAGCCGGGCCTCTAAGGTGAATCTCGTTCGAGAATTTCGTCGACCGAGAGTGCCCTACAAGGTCAGTTAAAAGGAAAAAATCAACCCAATAGAGGCCGATGCCCGAATTTTTTTATTTTGACCTACAAGGACGGTTATATTAAAAAATTGACCCAAAAAGTCAACTTGGTCGAGAATTTCATCGACCGAGAGTGGCCCTACAAGGTCGGTTCAAAGGAAAAAACTGATCCTAGATGTACTTATAGATGCGTGAAGGAAAAATAGAGCCAATTTTTGTCGCGGGATTCTCTGTCGAGAACTTCGTCGACCGAGAGTTGCCTACAAGGTCGAGTAAAAGGAAAAAACTGACCCTAGAGGTACTTATAGATGCGCGAAGGCAAAATGGAGCCAATTTTTTCCGTGGGATTCTCGGCCAAGAATTTCATCGACCGAGTGACCCTACAAGGTCGGTTAAAAGGAAAAAAAACTGACCCTAGAGGTACTTATAGACGCGCAAAGGCAAAATGGAGCCAATTTTTGTCGCGGGATTCTGGGTCGAGAATCTCGTCAATCGAGGGTCCCTACAAGGTCGGTTAAAAGGAAAAAAAACCGACCCTAGAGGTACTTATAGATGCACAAAGGCAAAATGGAGCCAATTTTTACCGTGGGATCTCGGTCGAGAATTTCTTCGACCCCTACAAGGTCAGTTAAAAGGAAACAACCGACCCTAGATGTACTTATAGACGCACAAAGGCAAAATGGAGCCAATTTTTGTCATGGGATTCTCGATCGAGAATTTCGTCGACCGAGGGCCCCTACAAGGTCAGTTGAAAGGAAAACATTGACCCAATGGAAGCCGGTGCTCGAATTTTTTCATTCCAACCTACAAGGACGGTTATATTAAAAAATGACCCAAAAAGTCATCTCAGTCGAGAATTTCGTCGACCGATAGTGGCCCTACAAGGTCAATTAAAAGGAAAAAACTTACCCTAGATGTACTTATAGACGCACGAAGGAAAAATGGAGCCAATTTTTGCTGCGGGATTCTCGGTCGAGAATTTGGTCGATCGAGAGTGGCCCTATAAGGTTGGTTAAAAGGAAAAAAAATGACCCAATAGAGGTCGGTGCCCGAATTTTTTCATTCTGACCTACAAGGATGGTTATATTAAAAACCGACCCAAAAAGTCGACCCTACTAGGTCAGTTGTTCTAAAAAAACTGATCCAATAGAGGTAAGAGGTGCCCGAATTTTTTGTGTAATTTCTAGGTCGGTTTTGCTAGTAAAAGTGACGCTTTCGGCAGTGACGCTATTGACCAAAAATGTAGTAGTGATCTTTCAAGAAATTAGTGTCTCAAACCCCATCAAGATTAACTAATGAGTTGACCTATAGATCCCGGAGCTCAAGAGGGATCAGTTTACAGACATGGTTCTTCAAAATAGAGCCATTGCACCACCATCTATCTACCCATATGTTGATGTTATGTCCATTCATCGGTGCTAGATAAGAGTTCTCCTCTACAAAGTTCCTCCCTACAATAGCGATGTTCCCCAATCTAGAGAAATTGTATGTTTTTGTAGTGCATTCCTCCTCATACCCAGACCCCATGCCTGAAAACCATAAGGTTTGCCATTTACAAGTGAGATCACATGAGTGTTTATAAAGCAGCGTAAGATTCTAGTCTTGCATGGTCTTCAAGCTGAGTCCTCCTTCACTTTTAATACAATTAAGTTTATCCCAAGACACTAAGGATGATGGGTGTGATTTGTGAGCACCACCCCAGATGAAGCACCTTATCACTCCATCAATGGAGTCGCACAATTTTCAAGGAAGAATAGAAGATTGCATAACATATGTGGGCATGGCTGCAAGAGTGGCATAGGTGAGACAAACTCTTCTTGCTAGAGATAATTTCCTTGTTGACCATGCATTTATTCTACTTTATACCTTGTCCATTACCTCATCATGTGTATCCTTATTAATACGATCATGAATGATTAGTACCCTAGATATTTTCCTAAATCTATGGCTTCTTGGAAACCACTACCTCTACAGATACTTCTTCTCAAGGACCACCCCACACTTCTAGCAAAGAATACCTTAGATTTCACCAAAGTAACTGATTGCCCTGATGCTCGTTCAAACTCCATGAATGCCTCCATTATGGTCCTCATCTGATTAACAGTAGACTTACTGAATAGGATGAGGTTTTCTATAAAACATACACATGAGACTGTTGGTCCCCTCAACCCCATCTGCATTGGTTTCTAGTCACATGTTTTCACCTTTTGTTGAATCGTCTGACTTAGTCTCTCAAGGAAAAGGATGAACAAATAGGGTGAGAGGGGGTCCCCTTTCCTAAGTCCCCTACTCCTCTTGAATGGCTTTGTAGTGGATCCATTCCAGGAAATCCTAGTTTCACCACTGGGAATAGAAATCATGATGTAAGACATAATGTTTTGTGGAAGACCAACTTTAAGCATGTTATCCTTTATGAATTCCCATGACATTTGATCATAAGCCTTGGTTAAGTCTATTTGGATAGCCATGTTTGGTGCTCCTCTTTTCCTCTTCATGTTATGAATAAGTTCCTACACTAAGACTATGTTGTTCATGACTCTACACGTAGGTATGAAGCTACTTTATGCAGCAGAGACCCATGAGTTCATGAAAGGTTTTATACTTTCAACAATCAGCTTGGATGTAACTTTTAGGACCACATTATTAAGGGAGATTGGTCTTAAATGTTCACATTTCTTCATAGTCTTTGCATTGCACATCTCCTCCGATACAATTCCTGATCATATTGTGTTTTGTACCATCTTGGTCTTGCTTTTCCCGATGATGTCCCAATTTTTGCCAGAAAGTACCATTCACACCATTTGGGTCACCCACCATAATTGGATCGATTGACATCACCATGTCTTGGACCTCCTCTTCAGTTGGATATCTGCCAATGCTACTTAGCTTGTCATAGGATAGTTGAGAGAAGTCTCCCAAAATTATAGTGTGTACCACATTATGAGTGTGGACTGGGGCAGTTAGCACATGCTTAAAGTGTCTGGTAACCATATCCTTCAAGCTTGTGTCATCAGTGATCCATTTCCTATCTTGATCCTCCAAATCTTCAATCTTGTTTCTCCTTCTAGTTAACATAGTTGCGGTAGAATCTGGAGTTGTTATCTCCTTCAATTAACCAATTTATGTGCCTCTGGTGTCTCAAGTCCTCCTCTTGTTTCATAACTTCGTCTAGATCATCTTGAATGTCTGCGCAAAGTGCATCCATAATCTTGTTGTACTGTTTGTCCATATTGGTCTAGAATCTTTTGATATTATTGACCAAGCATCTTTCTTTTTTCTACTCTCTGATCGTTTCTTATTGTCCCACTTTTGGATATATGTTTGGGTATTCTTTAAAGCTTTGTCAAATGACAAGTCACCATTCCAGTGTCTATTGAGGATGAAAAAAAAAAATTCCTGACCTCTGCCAAGATGGTCTGGTGAAGAACTTCTGAGGAGAAGGTTTAGTATAATTGAACTTGATAAGAAAAGGGCAATGGTCTGAACCCAAATGGGGAAGATGCTAGACCCTAGTGTTGGGATACTTCAGAATGAAAGAACTATTGGCCGATGTCCTATTGTGTCTTTCTTGCAAAGACCCATGTTCGTAGTAAACCTCATGCCAGAGAAACCAAGATCGGTGAGGACTGCCTCAATTAAGGAGTTTTGGAATAAGGTTTCCTCAGCAAAATTATATTTGTCACTTCCACTTTACTCGCTTGGATTAGTGGTTGTGTTGAAGTTAAAAACAATGATCTAAGGGTCTGTGAACCGATCTCCCATTTGGTTAAGTGTTTCCATAGTAGTTGTCAAACTCTTATGTTAAGGCTAGCATATATGAAGGATAAATAACATTCCTTATTTATCATGCATGTCACAAACTATCAAGGACTATAGATAACTTCTACTATGCATAGATTTGGTTTCCAATAGATCCATATTCCCCCAGAAAATCCTCTATCTTCCACCCAATAAGAGTGGATAAATCCCAGGTACTTAATTGTATTCAATGTAGCATTGCCTATGATCTTAGGTTCTAGTATTACAACTATCATAGGTTTATACATAGTGAAAATCTCCTTGAGGGCATTGTGTCTATCATCATTTCTTATCCCTCTAGTATTCTAACAAAAACAATTCATCAACTAACTAACAGAGAGCTTAGGAAATCCGAAGTAATCCTCAGGGGCCCTGTGGATCACTACCACCTCTGCTACCTCCTAAACCTTCCTCCTCACCATTCTTATCCATCAGCCTTGGGTTCTTCCTCCTATGTTCATAGGGAGGGATGCTCTAGGGGATTTCATCCATGGTCCATTTCCTTTGATTTTCCTGCCGGTCGGTAGTGGAGTGTTGACCACATTAGAATCAGTCAAATTGTCTAAAGGTTGCTCCTCATTCTCTTTATCAATGGGATCCTCATTGTCCACCATTTGTGATTGTTCAGATGATGGTTCATTTTGTGATGAATTTTTCCTATTTTCATTTGAGGTCTCCTTTTGTTCTGCATTTTCTTCATTTGCCCTGGGGTTCTCATCTTAGTCTAATAGAATCACCTTACTCGTGTTATCCTCCTCCATTTTGTGAATAACTTTATCAATGTCATGGTTCATAGTTGTATGCTTCTCGTCGTTAGTTGTCTCAACTACATTAATCTCTTTTTTCTATTGAGTTCCTTTGGGATGTATTGGTGATTGATAACACCCAATTTTGTGGTATTTATGGCCCATATTTCGTTGTCAAAACTGCCCTTTTAAACTGTTTTCCTCTCCTTTTTGTCATGTTTTTGAATAAATAGACCACACTACGCTCTTAACTCATTTTTATCATTTTTTGCAGAGTTTTCCTCACTTTTCTGCTCAAAAATCAACAAAAGGCTCATCCCGGTCCATGAACGTGTTTTACCTGCATCGGCCCTCCTACCAGTCGACCGACACACTCATTACCCATCATGTAGTATCCAGATACAGATGTTGTGTGACACGGGTGTGCCGCGCAAGAAGACTCTGATGGGTGATAGGCCGCTTACTCGACAGAGAGCTCTGCCCGCCATGACTAAACAGCCCGTTACGGCATGTCGCACGATATGAGCCACTCACCGGAAGCAACCGCCTGTCATGCCCGATGCCTCCATAACCCGGCACGCGATAGCCAAGCAGTGTCGGATGACACGCACACGTCGTTCATCCCTGAAGCCACGTATGCAGATCTGATAAAGGGTATGTGGTGCCCGAAGATCCACATCTTCTTCCAACCACTGCCTATAAATAGCAGCTACAGGACTCTGATGGGATGGGTCGAAACCTCGTGAAGGCTAACTTTGGAAAGCACTTGGAGCTAGTGTGTCGTGTCCCAGAGGCATGTCGAGCGATACTAGGTGAGCACTTCCCCAACCCGAGAGGGGCGGGAGTGGTTCACTTAGAATCCATCTTGGTAGCCGCAGCAGCCTGATATCGACCAAGGAGGCCAGCTGATGTGTCGGGTTCCTAGACGTACCCCTATCCGAGACGGCTCGCCTCTACACCTGATACCAAGATCCCAATACCCTAAGTGGTCTCTCACCCGACATGATATCTACCCCGAAACGGAACGCCTATTATGGTGTGTCGCCCGAGAGGGTGGTACCCTGACCACTACCGTATCGGGGGAGGGTGCCTTTACCAATATGCTAGCCCGTCACATCATACTGCCCGACAGGGCTGGTCACCCGACACAAGCATGTCGGCCAGAGTTTCTGCCCGATATCGGGCTAGAGACACTTTAGGGATCCGTTGCTGTGTGTTGCCCTCCTAAATCAAGCAGGCAATACCTATCTTCCCTTTTTCAGTCATTTACTTTCTTTATTTACGCAATGTAACTAAACCTTTTATACAATTCTTATGATAATGGAAAGAGGAGTTTTAATACATGTTGCTCTATGTTTGGTCCCTTTTTGTTGGATGATTACTTTGTTTAGCATCTGAACTCTAGCTTGTATGCTTAGATCATGTTTTGACTAGCTATCGAATCGTGTTTCCCGTTGCAACTCCCTCGAGAGAGGTGTTGTAACTCTAGTGTTTGGTCTGATCTAGGAGTACGAGAGTACCCAATGTCGGAGTTGCTTCAGTTATCTTTCCACTCCAACCCAAGTCCATCAACTTTGAGAGAAGGTGGTGGTGCTTAGTTGGAGGTACCCTCTTTGAGAGAAGGGGTAATGGATGTTTCCTGCGGCCGCTTGTTATGTCAAAGTTTTCCTCCTTCGTTCCTTACCGAAGCAATTGCGTTATTTCCTCTGGTTCTGTTGCACAAAACCCCTAAAAACTGTTAAATGTCAAAAACCTTCATCTTCCGTGTAACTCCAGTTGGAGATAGTTTTCTTTTGTTTTACCGATCTTCACCTACCGTTCCCTTGGGAACGCCATTCTCACCTCTCCCTTACTGGAGTTTAAAGTGTTGATTCTGCATTCTTAGCACGACCACCCTTGTCTCTGTGGTTTGACCCCGATCACTACTTCAGACCCCGTCATCATTGCAGGGGCCTAAGAGTCGGGTTATTTAAAAATATTACTAATTCAAATCCGCTCCTTTTGGACGCGCGATTTAGGCCGGTCAACTTTTTGGTGCTGTTGCTGGGGACAAGGCAAAACAGTACTGTTAACGAACCTGAATCCACTGACTACACTCATGTGCCTCAAGCTTAGTAATAATCTTGACAACACTGTTTCTTTTAGTCTTCTAAGCGGAAATGCGTATAGAATAGTTCGTTTCATTAACACAAGTTTTCTAACTTGATTATACGTTCTATTCAGGTACTCAGGGAAGAAACACTCTGCTCGATTGAGCACCATTCATCATGCCACCTCGCATGGAACCACCTCTTTCCGAGGATGAGGGAAACGCTAGAGTTGGACCACACTCACCTCCGCGTGGGAACGATGACCGTTACAATAACGATCATTTACATGAATAGCTAGAAGAACCCGAATCAGAAAAACTTGGGGATGATCATCGTCACAAGATACGTCGTCATCACCGCAGACACATAAGAAATCAACATAATCAAGAGCAGAACCATGGGGACAACGACAGTGAAGATTCTAACGAAGAAGAAAAGACCCTCAAGGAGTTGGCTGCCACGACGGCCAATAACTCAAGATGTCCTGTTGTCATCCAAAGATTCAATGCAACAAACTTTGAACTGAAACCATCTATCATATCTATGATCCAGAATAAGATCTTTTGAGGGAATTCAAAGAACGATAACCCTTACCATCATCTTGACGCTTTTAAGAATATCTTTGACACCATCAAAATGCGGGGAGTTCCACAAGAAGTCATTTACTGCAAGGGTTTCATCTTCTCTTTAGAGGAAAAGGCCCTATCATGGTACCTCGGGCTACTGCATCAAGCTCTGAATGGATGGAACGCGCAGGCAGACGCTTTTGTGAACAAGTTTTACCATACGGAGAAAACTGTCAGGAACATGCAAAGGATCACGTCATTCATGCAGAAGCCAAATGAGAATCTTCATGAGGCCTGGGAAAGGTATTAGGAGTATCAGAGAGATTGCCCTCATCACAACTACAATAAGGGTTTCCTGATAACCACCTTCTATAATGGTCTGACCCCTGAAAAAAGGGTATCGCTAAATGCAGCTACAGGAAGTGACTTTCTGGGGAAGAAGCCCAGTAGATCCAAAAAGATCATCGAAAACATGGATGAACTACAAGCCGGTACTGACTACGACAGGACTGATAGAGGATATTCTAAGAAGGCCACTAATGAAGGACTGTCGGTTGAATCCAAAGCTCTTGAAGCTATCACCACTCAAATCCAAAAGATAGCCACTGACGTCAGACAGTTAAAAGAATCAGGAGGGAAAGGAAAAAACAAATTGA
This sequence comes from Alisma plantago-aquatica, assembly GCA_963693085.1. Taxonomy (NCBI): domain Eukaryota; kingdom Viridiplantae; phylum Streptophyta; class Magnoliopsida; order Alismatales; family Alismataceae; genus Alisma; species Alisma plantago-aquatica. The sequence continues at coordinate 928,088,691 of OY856411.1, read as the reverse complement.
GAAGGTGATGAAATGTGTCACCTGTGGAGAAGGTGGACACGGTATTGATAACTGCATTTACACCCGACCCGACGAGTCAAGTGAAAGTGAATCCAAAGCAGAGGAAGCTGAGAACGTCTCTTTTGTCAACTTCAAAAGACCGGACCACCCTGGTTTTAACTATGGCAACGAGGATGCGGCGGAAAACTCGCATCAGTTGAATAATCCACCCAAGCAACTGCAAGGTTTCGAGAAAAGAGGCGGGAAAGGTCAGTACACTAGAACCACCAGTTTCCAATCAAACAAGGCAAACTTTCAAGGGCAAGGGAAGTACCAAAACCGCCAAGCTGCTAACCCTAGCCAAGGCCAGGGACAAGCCAAGGAGAAGAGTCAGGAAAAGAACTCGAGTCAACCAGACTTGGTGGGCCATCTGTTCAACTTTGTCAAGAGACAAGATAATATAAACAACCAGATGGCACAAAGCACGCTGTCCAACTCAGGGGTTCTGAATACGATGCAGGTTCAAATGGCGGATATGCAAACACACCAATGTCAGATAGACCAGCAGCTTGCTCAAATGGCCGAGTTAATAAAGAATCCTTCGGGTAAGATACCATCCAACACTGAGTCTGCTAAAATGACGGTACTCAGATCAAGGAAGACAGTAGAACACCCTAAATCGGCCAGACCCGAGGAACCTTTACCAAGGATTACAGCAGAGAATCCAGTAGAAGGAGAGAACCAATGAGCTCATGATAGGGGACCAGAATTTGAACCTGTGGAGGACATGTTCGGTAAAAGAAGTCCTTACTCTCCAAGATTGTGTTTCCCCTATAAGCTCATAAAGGCACATCTTAAAAAGAGATATGAGAGGTTTATGGAGTCAGTGAGAAAGCTTCACCTCGAAGTGCCATTTCTGGATGCTTTGGAGGAAATGCCGACCTACGCCAAGTTTTTCAAGGATTTGATCCCCAAGAAAAAAAGAGGAGGAAGGATTGAGACAGTACACATAGCCAGTATGTCATCTACTTTTGTGAAGGTGGAATTACCTACCAAGAAGAAGGATCCAGGATCCTTCACCATACCTTTTGTTGTAGGGGATAATATCGAACGGAAAGGCCTCGCCGACCTGGTGGCTAGCATCAGTTTAATGCTATTAAGCCTCGCGCAACATTTGGGTTTGACTGATATGGTCAGGACCAACATGAGGATCGAATCGGAAGACCATACCTTCAAAAGACCCATGGGAGTTGTTGAGGATGTTCTGATTCGTGTAGGAAGATTCTTCATTCCTTGTGACATTGTTGTCATTGACACTTTTGAGGACCCTAACTGTCCTATCATCTTTTGGTGCCCCTTCTTGGCTACAGGAAGAGCGCTGATTGATGTTGCTGAAGGAATCATCACTCTGAGGGTCGGAAATGATCACATAGACTTCAAGGTAAAAGACTCTATGAAAGGACCATCCCTGCTAGAATATGCCTACTTTGTGGATAGAAACAACCAATTTTGTGAAGAAGTAGAAGAAGATTTTGCAATGGTAGACCCTCTTATGAGGGCGTTGAACAATCAAGACTCTGACTCTGAAGATCCTGAGGTTGTCGAGATCCTCGGTTATCTAAATCAACTTGATGAAGATCTAAGCGATGCGGAGGAGGTTATAGAGACAGTTAAGTTTGCTTCTCTGGAAGTGACACTGGAAGAAGAAAAGGCACCTAAGACCAAGCCAGAGATGAAACAACTGCCTGAAGGTTTAAAGTATGAATTTCTATATCAAGAAGGGAGAAATCCAGTCATAGTTAATGCCAATCTGACGAAAGAACAATTGGAAAGGCTTCTCGAGGAGTTGAGGCTCCATAAGCAAGCTATAGGCTATTCGGTAGAGGATGTCAAGGGACTGAGCCCTGCACTTTGCATGCACCGCATAAATTTGGAAGAATCTGCTAAACCCCTGGTCCAACCCCAGAGAAAGTTGAACCAGATGTTAAAAGAGGCTGTGAAGAAAGAAGTAATCAAGCTGAGAGATGCAAGAATTATCTACCCAATCAGCGATAGAAACTGGGTAAGTCCCATCCATGTGGTGCCAAAGAAAGGAGGTATGACAGTTGTGAAAGGTGACAAATGTGATGAAGTAGCAGTCCGGACTGTCACCGGATGGAGAATGTGCATCGATTATCGGAAGCTGAATCAAGCCACAAAGAAAGACCATTATCCGCTTCCCTTCATCGACCAAGTTCTAGAGACATTAGCGCATCATGATTATTTCTTCTTTTTAGATGGTTATTCTGGCGACCTAGAAAAAACCACTTTCACTTGTCTCTATGGTACTTATGCCTTCCAAAGAATGCCATTTGGATTGTGCAATGCTCTGGCAACTTTCCAGCGTTGCATGATCTCGATGTTCTAAGATTTTCTGGAAGACATCGTGGAAGTTTTCATAGATGGTTTTTTTGTCTATGGGAAGGACTTCGATGCTTGTCTGAAAAACCTATCTTTGGTCCTGCAACGCTGTGAAGAAAAGAATTTGGTCCTCAACTGGGAGAAGTCCCACTTCATGGTACAAGAAGGCATAGTGCTAGGGCATAAATTCTCGAGGAGAGATATCATGGTAGATGTGAGCAAGGGTGAAGCTATATCTAGACTACCTCCACCTAAGTCTATAACTGGAGTGCAAAGTTTTCTCAGGCATGCTGGTTATTATCAAAGATTCATAAAAGACTTCTCAAAGATCTCAAAGCCTTTGTCAAATCTTCTGGTTAAGGATGTTGAATTTGATTTCACTAATGATTGTCTAAATGCTTTTTAGGCCTTAAAGGATGCACTTTTTTCTCCACCTATCCTTCAAGCTCTGGATTGGGAGCTACCTTTCAAGCTAATGTGTGATGCCAATGACTATGTCGTAGGGGCAATCTTGGGACAGAAGAAAGACAAAAGGCACCATATCATTTGCTATGCCAGCCACACTCTAGACGTAGCATAGGTAAATTACACGACAACAAAGAAGGAGATGCTTGCGATTGTTTTCTCCTTCAACAAGTTCAAATCTTATCTGATTGGAACAAAGGTAAAGGTCTACACCGACCATGGGGTGATACGATATCTTATGCAAAAAAGGACACTAAGCCCAGGCTATTAAGGTGGGCTTTACTAATACAGGAGTTCGATCACGAGATCATTGATAACAAAGGTGCGGAAAACGTAGTCGCTGACCACTTGTCAAGGATCACAGTCGAAGACAAGAAGGAGCCACCTATTAATGATAACTATGTAGATGAGGCCTTGCTAATGGTAGAAGCCAGAGATGAGAGTTTGCCATGGTTTGCAAATATTTGTAATTACCTTGCTTGTGGGGAGTTACCTCCGGAAATAACATACAATCAAAAGAAGAAACTCTTTTCTGATATAAAGAATTACTATTGGGATGATCCCCTTATCTTTAAAAGATGTGCAGATAACCTGTATAGAAGGTGTATTCCTGAGGAAGAAGTGCCAAACATTCTGAGGAAATGTCATGCCTCACCCTATGGAGGACATCTAGGAAGTGAAAGGACTACTGCTAAGGTGATGCAATCAGGATTTTATTGGCCTTTGTTATTCAAAGATGTTGCAGATTATGTAAAAGTTTGTAAAGAATGCCAATCGACAGGAAATATTGGAAGAAGGAACGAGATGCCTATGGCCAACTGGGTCGAAGTCGAGATTTTTGATGTCTGGGGAATAGACTACATGGGTCCCTTCCCCCCATCAAAAGGATATCAATACAGTTTAGTCACGGTGGACTACATATCTAAATGGGTAGAAGTTGTTGCCACCCAATCATGTGACTCCAAATCTGTGATCAAGTTGTTTGAGAAAACTATCTTTCCTCACTTCGGAGTACCTCGTACTATGATAAGCGATGGCAGATCGCATTTCGGGGAGAAATAGTTTGAAGCACTTCTGCGGAAGTATGGGGTCAAGCACAAGGTTGCTACACCCTATCACCCTCAAACTTCTGGGTAGGTGGAGGTTTTCGAATAGATAGATTAAGAAGATTCTAGAAAAGACTATCATCCGCACGCGAAAAGACTGGTCAATGAAGCTCGACGATGCTCTTTGGGCCTACAGAACTGCATATAAGGAACCCCTTGGTACAACCCCTTACAGATTAATTTATGGGAAATCATGTCATCTACCCTTAGAGCTTGAACACAAGGCTCTTTAGGTGATTAAGTTCCTAAATATGGACCTGGAGAGGGTAGGGGAAAAGAGATATCTATAGTTATGAGAACTCAAAGAGCTGAGAATACATGCATATGAGAATGAAAGGATTTACAAGCAGCGGACCAAGGTGTGGCATGATGCCCACCTGAAGAAGAAGGATGTGAGTGAAGGTGATAAAGTTTTGTTATTTAAATCCTCTATCCATCTTTTTCCAGGTAAGCTACAAACGAGGTGGTCTGGACCCTTCAGAGTGGCAAAGATATATCCATCAGGAATTATGGAGTTGTATGATAAAGACAATCCAGCAAAGGTTTTCCCAGTGAACGGGCACAGAGTAAAAAGGTACTATGAAGATGAAGCGTTCGTAAGAAGGTCAGAGATAAGTTTGTAGGATGCTGAAACAACCGAAGGCACAAAGTGAAGGATCTAAGGTTGTCGATCTGACGATGCTAACTACAGTGCTCCTCAGGAGGTAGCCCGAGTTTTTTTTTTACTTTACTTTCCTTAGAATAGGATGTTATTTCCTTTCCTGTAAGAAAAACACCATGAACATTATGATTGTAATAAGGCCCAAGTCAGTGCATGCGCCACATGCTCAAACTCTTTCATTTTATGGGTCACCGCTCAATTTTATAAGCATTGATGAGTAATACTATCTGAGGCTGGGAGTTTCACCTTAGGCCAATGATGTTTTACCCATCAATTGCTTTTTCCTTCGCTTTAGTTTTAGTTTTTCATCTCTTATCTTGTTTGAAGCTTTGTATCAGGATGAGATGCCTTACTCCCTAGACAATATCGGGCAAGGACCCGAGCGCATCGTGTGACACATCCTTAACGGGCTATGGTATCGGGCATCACACCTTATCTGTGAGCTGTGTCGGGCGATAAACTGAGTAGCGGGAATCCGTGTTGGGCGGCATGAGTAATGACCCTTGATTTAATGGACGGGACTGATTTTACTGCTCGTCTCAAGAATGATTTGTCTCCTCGGCCGACACATGCCCCTATTTTACCCGTTTTACCCCTTCCCTCTATTTCTATATATAGTAACTGAGGTTTAACCGTGTTGGGCCCTGGAATTTAATTTCTCACCTACTCCCATATCATACAGTTAAATCTCTCTTTGCTCTCGTATCGGCCAACCTAGCTTCTGCTCCCGTATCGTGCGGCTACCTTGATAAGACAAAGGTATAACCCGATATGCATATTGTTTGGCTTACCTGACACGACCGTCGTGTCGTGCATCTCATATCGGACACATGGATTTAGTTCTTTCCTTGTGTCTCCCGACACGCATTTGTGTCAGCAACCCTACCTTTTGACAGTGTCGCGCGATACATTTTTATCACGCGCTCGCCTGATACCCTATATTGAGTAATGATCGTGTCATTCAGTTTTGCATGTGTCGCCTAGTTTTGTATCACCTGGTGTGTTGCTTATGTCGGGCGACATCCTTTCTCAGAGCAACCGTATCAGGCATGATAGTTGTTTGCAGTGATGCCCGGTGTTGCACGATAAACTTGTATCGGTCTGAGTTTCATATCGCTTGACACAGGCATATCGGGCAAGCATCTTATCATCTAGTTTTATATCCCAGTACGGTTGTGTCGGGTAGCTCTTATATCGGGCCAGGCTTTCTGACTTATTGTGCAAATAGCTTTTCTTTTAGACCGTGTCAGGCTATAATGATTTTGTCATTGATATCGACTTAACGCCTTCAGGTTTTGTTAAGTTTTTGTTACACCAGCTATCTGACATCAGGCGACGCACCCCACACCCGATATCAGGTAAGGTGAATCATTCAGTTGCTTACTAAACTTTTGTTTTATGATAACAGAAATGGCCCGCACCAAGCAAACTGTCATCCAAATAGACGAACAAGGTCGGAGGATCAACACTGAGGCCACAACATAAGCTACAACAGTCGGTCAGAAATGCCCAAACCCCGAAGCAGCTGGGCCATTCACGGCCGAAAAGAGACCAAGGACAGAAGAAGTAACAGCCCCAACAACTGCTTCAACTGTGGCAGTAGAACCTTTAGATCACTCACCAGGCAGGTTCATGTCCAGAGACAATGAGCACAGGTGTCGATACACAGAACTGGAAACCAAAGTCTGCAGACCAAGCAGATTCTGTCACCAGTCGTCCTTCTTCCAAATGGGCATTTTCGACATGCTAGAAAATTTCCTAGCAGCAGTCGGGCTGAGGAAGATCTGCTTCAGCCACTCTACCTCTTACACTGAACTCACCAAGGAGTTCATGTCATCTCTCCGCCGGGTATAGAATAAACCTGAGGAAATTGAAGAATTTGGTGGAGCAGATAGACTCCAAGGATGGTTGTACAATGCTGAGCACGTCATATCAGAGAAGTTTCTCAATGAAATTTTTTCTTCCAATGAAGCAGAAAAAGAACTGCTCAACAACAGTTTAAGAATCACCAAAGGAGACGGGTTCAACCTGGTGGAGCTCTGGAGAAAACTGACCGGTGAGTCATCATTCAAGCTGGGAAGCAATGTGGTGGCAGTGCACTCCTGCTTCTGGAGGATAGTGCACAAAATCATGGTGTGCCTTCTCTTCAGCAAGAATGAATCTAGCAATCTTTACACTGAAGAGCTACACCTGATGTGGAATATGATGGAAGGTCACACAATCAACCTGGGGAGGCTCCTCCTCAACTGCCTTCATCCGATAAAGGACGCCACCAAAGACTACAACATGGGAAGATTGGTAAATCTTATTGCGGTAGGGTTAGGATACCTAAGAGAACCGTGAAGCCTCTCAAGGACAAGGGGTGATGATATGATCGACCTCAAGTTCTTGATGAGGGCCAGCATCATCAAAAAGGAGGGGTGATGCTACTTCTACAAATTCGCAAGAACAAACACCCTCCTTACGCTCACACGTTGTGCCAACTACGACGCAGAAAAGCTAGTATTCACCATAGTAGAGATTGAAGTTGTGGTAGTCAAAGCCGCCTATGCCGCCACCACGAGGATACAAGAGAGGGCAGCCGCGACAGGAAGGCAAGTCCCTCTCGATGTTCAGTAGGATAAATCATCCACAGTTCCTGCCGAGCCACCCACCGCTCCAGAACAACCGACGACAACCATTGAAAGAGTTGTCGTCGCTCCTAGCATACCAACCGCAACCGCAACAACATCTATCGTGGCTGAAAAAGTGTCGGTGATCGTGGAGGTAGTTGTGACAACCGGGGCTGAGACAACCTCAATAGCTACGAGGGAAGTTGTCGTGGGAGAGACAACCGCAGCTCCTGAAACTTCTGTAGCACCCTTAGTGGCGAAAGAAGTGGTGCAGCTATACGCCAGCAATGGAGCGTTCGTTGAGATCCTTGAGAGGGATCTCAGGGCTGAGCATCCCATGCTGATGCTGCCGCCAGTGTCTCCAGTGGAAGCTGCAAAGGAAGTCATCGACAATAGAGAGGTGGAGCAACATCCACCCACACCGCGCCCTTATCCACTACTACAAGAAGGCGAGGCAGAGACAACTGCGAAAGTGTTGACACCTCGCCCAGAAGCAATAACCTCGCGAACAATCCAGATTGATACTACCCCAAGTGAGGTCGCACACTCATCGGGTCGATCTTCACATGCGAGGAGTGTCGCGAGGATGAGAGGAAGATCTGCAGCAGCCCCTTCATCACTCGGACAGATGCTGGGTCATGAACTCGATCACTTACGGGAGGTAATAGGAAGCCAATCAGCTACTTTTACTTTGCTAACCCACAAGTTTTCTATTTTCCAGCATAGGCTAAATAGCTAGGAGCGGTAACTGCTAACTCTAGTTGGCTTTCCCAGCCAACTAGAGGCACTCAATGCCACACTACAACACACCCTCCAACGCCTTGACGTGATCGAGGAGAGGCTGAATAGGAGGGATGACCATCCACGTCCAAGGAAACCGAGGTGGTATCCATCACCTCCTGGCTTAGGCTCCCAACCCTCCTCGTCAGCATCCTCACCAAGGACGTCATCCACTTCCTCCTCTAGTGGGCCATCCACAACGCCCGAGGAAGGGACGCCGCAAAAGTCAGCAGATGGAGCTCCAGCAGGACAAGCGAGCTCCCACGGCTTGAAAGAAGTTGCTCCCTCAGTCCCCCTAGACAAAGCTGAGGACAACAACGAAGCAATCAGCATCGGGGAGGACTCTTCTGACGAATTAGAGGGAGGGGGGACATATGCGCCGCTAACGAAAGACACCTCCCAGAGGAAGAAGCTCGACGGAATATGTGTTTTATGTGCCGTCAGAGATGCTTTCCTTCGAGATGGCTGACTTCGACAGAAGGGCCATCAGATATCTGACGATCAGGGACTAGAAACTACTGAATAAGGTCCTGAGGTCACAGGCTGATGAAGAAGACGTCGTCTGGAGCGACGACTACTTCTCCGTACGACGGGGAGCACTCAGAAGCATGTTCTGCTCACCAGTCGTCGTCGGAAAAAAGTTGTTCAGGGTCCTGGAGGGTGCAATAGTCAAGAATGTTAGCACCAGGATAGGTCGGCAAACAATATACAATGTCACCCCGACCTTGGCAAGAAGATTGATGATGGGAATATCAGACTCCATCGCGGTGGCCTGCATGTTGGGACATATTGAATAGCACAACACGAACCTCGTGTTGGCCCCGTACAAGCACCGCAACAACTTGTTCCTGTGTGTGACAGACCTCCAGAACCATGATGTCCAGCTCTTCAGCTGTTGCAATGAGGAGGTCCACGCTCAGGACATATCTTCACTCTCCCGGAGGACAAACATCTCAGGCTTCTCCCGTTGCGTCTTCTCTGAGCTATCAAGTAAGGAGTCCAACGTCATAGCGGCATTTGGAACTTCTTCTCTATCGGAGACTTCCCCGTCCAAGTAGAATCAAGAAGTGGTAATAGCGCCCTTGTCATCTTGCACGCCATGGAGCTGCTCAACATATTTGGAAACATAAGTCATCTCCAGGGCCAAGAATTCTTCCATCTCAGGAGCACCTACTCTTTGCTGCTGATCAAAGACAAGTGCTATTTCCAAGATGCAGGGGTACCAGAAAAGTTGTTGGATAGTGAACAAGAAGACGAATCCTCACAACCCAGAAGCACTCTAGAAAAAGAAGCTGAGATAGAAGCAGACGCCTACGGGGCAGGCAAGCGGTTAGAAATCCTGCGAGAAGTATGTGGAATTGAAGACCCCACTTCGCCTGAAACCTCAAAAGAAATGATCAGCAACTTCGACCGTTTCTCGTGTTCTACACTCACACAGGAACAGGTCAATGAAGTTCTTCTGAAGTTAGCCGACTCTACCCCCGCAGACGTCATCTATGAGGCAGGCAGTTTCATAGTCCCAGTTGATGACTTAAGGGACATGGTAAAAGAAGGAGGATGCTTGGCGATATCAGTGGTGGCCGCCTACATCCAGATACTACAAAAGAAGTTTGAACATGCATACATAGCCCATCCAATGTTGTTCAACGACATCTACCTTGTCGATGAGTCAGGAGCGAAACAATCTTTTCTGGCAGAGTTACAGAGCAGGATTCCATGCATCATCTTCCTGCCTATTCTGCACTACAACCACTGGATGCTCCTGACGATGTACACTCACCAACGAGCAGGAATCTTATAAATAGCTCAGATAGCAACAAAGATCACCAAGTACATTGTACATCGACAGCGTTGACACCCCTCGAGCGCTTAGTATGAAAATACTATGAGGAGGTGGTGACATTGATACAACCATTCCTGGAGACAGCATCGAGCAAATGGCATGAGCTTCAGTTCTGCCACCGCACTCCACAACAAATTCCACTATCCAATGACTGCGGCATCTTCGTGCTGGAATGGATATCAAATCAAGAGACACCTGACCAGCTCCACCACATCGACTACCACAGCAAACACAGAGAATATGTGTGGGAGCTTCTATCTGGCAAAGGCGTGCTCACCAACTAACCCTCACTGAGTTAACATTACCCTACCTTATCTACTTCACAACTCTCGAACAGAGTGTGGAGTAAGTTTGGGGGGGTTCTATATACCAGTGAGGGAGGTACTAAAAGCCCTTTGAACTTCACCCATTTTGTTCTTTTTTTTCTATAACATAACATGTGTACATATACATATACATGCTTGATGCAAAAGTTTCGCTTACAAAATTTTTTGCATATACATATGTACAAATGTACAAAGACACTCTATAAAAAAAGGTGCAGGTTTTGTTATGTTCTTTCTGAAAATGCAATCTCAAACGACAAAAGACTATGACTTTCCACGCCAAAAATTTTGAAAAATATTCTCGCAACAGCTAAGAGATGTGTATGCAGAAGGAAAAAGTTGCCCAAACAGTGAAAATTTCTCTTGTTTTCCCTTACCTAACAAAATCCCAAAAAGAGAGAAAAGCATTATGAGAGTGAATAAAAGCATGAGATTTGTGCCAAATGAAAAATATATATATACACACTTGTATTCCAAAAGTATCCATCTTTAGACATGGTAGATCCGGGGCAGTGGTACGCAGGATGTGAAATCACTGCTCTAAAGCCAACTGGTTTGGACTGTAGGGACCACTTGCCCGTTTACAGACCCGTACCTGGATGGACTGATGGGAAACAAGAAAAACCCAAAAAGCCTTAAGCCTACCCAAACACACAACTTTCTATTCCCAAAAGCTATTTGGTGAGAAAGCTAACTTCGAAATCATGCACCCAAGTCTCGCCGAAGCTGAAGAAAAAAAATTTCTTAAATAAGGCAAGAAAAATAAAGTTTGTTGTTTGTGGTCGGGCAGTATTCTCTTTAAGACATCTCAATACTCGCGCAAACCCCTTGTCTGAAAACTATATCGGGTTAAGAAGAAGTATCACAAAACAAAATTTTAAAATTGATTGAGGACAATCAAAATGCTAAGTTTGGAGGAGTTGATAACACCCAATTTTGCGGTATTTATGGCCCATATTTCGTTGTCAAAACTGCCGTTTTAAACTATTTTCCTCTCCTTTTTGTCATGTTTTTGAATAAACAGGCCACACTACGCTCTTAACTCATTTTTATCATTTTTTGCAGAGTTTTCCTCGCTTTTCTGCTCAAAAATCAGCAAAAGGCACGTCCCGGCCCATGAACGTGTTTTACCTGCATCGTCCCTCCTACCAGTCGGCCGACACACTCATTACCCATCGTGTAGCAGCCAGATACAGATGTTGCGTGACACAGGTGTGCCGCGTAAGAAGACTCTGACGGGCGATAGGCCGCTTACCCGATAGAGAGCTCTGCCCGCCACGACTAATCAACCCGTTATGGCATGTCACGCGATACGAGCCACTCATCGGAAGCAACCACCCATCACGCCCGATGCCTCTGTTACCCGACACGCGATAGCCAAGCAGCACCGGACGACACGCACGCGTCGTTCATCCCCAAAGCCACGTATGCAGATCCGATAAAGGGTATGTGGCGCCCGGAGATCCGCATCTTCTTCCAACCGCTGCCTATAAATAGTAGCTATAGGACTCCGATGGGACGGGTCGAAATCTCACGAAAGCTAACTTTGGAAAGCACCTAGAGCTAGTGTGTCGCGTCCCAGAGGCGTGACGGGTGATACTAGGTGAGCACTTCCCCAACCCGAGAGGGGTGGGAGTGGTTCACTCATAATCCATCTCGGTAGCCGCAGTAGCCCGATATCAACCAAGGAGGCCACCTGATGTGCCGCATTCCTAGACGTACCCCTGCACAAGACGGCTTGCCTCTACACCCGATACTAGGAGCCCGATACCCTAAGTGGTCTCTCGCCCAACATGATATCTACCCCGAAACGGAACGCCTGTTATGGTGTGTCGCCCGAGAGGGTGGTACCCTGACCACTAACATATCGGGGGAGGGTGCCTTTATCGATATGCTAGCCCGTCACGGTGTACTACCCGACAGGGCTGGTCGCCCGACACAAGCATGTCGGCTAGAGTTTCCACCCGATATCAGGCTAGAGACACCTTAGGAATCTGTTGTTGTGTGTCGCCCTCCTAAATCAAGGAGGCGATACATATCTCCCTTTTTCAGTCATTTACTTTCTTTATTTACACAATGTAACTATACCTTTTATACAATGCTTATGCTAATGGAAAAATAGGATTTTAATACATGTTGCTCTATGTTTGGTCCCTTTTTGTTGGATGATTACTTTTTTTAGCATCCGAACTCTATCTTGTATGCTTGGATAATGTTTTGACTAGCTATCGAATCGTGTTTCCCATTGCAACTCCCTCGATAGAGGTGTTGTAACTCTAGTGTTTGGTCCGATCAGGGAGTACGAGAGTACCCAAGGTCAGAGTTGTTTCAGTTATCTTTCCACTCCAACCCAAGTCCATCACCTTTGAGAGAAGGTGGTGGTGCTTAGTTGGAGGTACCCTCTTTGAAAGAAGGGGTATTGGATGTGTCATGTGGATGCTTGTTATGTCAAAGCTTTCCTCCTTCGTTCCTTACTGAGGCAATTGCGTTATCTCCTCCGGTTATGTTGCGCAAAACCCCTAAAAACTGTTAAATGCCAAAAACCTTCATCTTCCTTGTAACTCCAGTTGGAGATAGTTTTCTTTTGTTTTACTGATCTTCACCTACTGTTCCCTTAGGAACACCGTTCTCACCTCTCCCTTACCGGAGTGTAAAGTGTTGATTTTGTGTTCTTAGCACGACCACCCTTGTCCCTGTGGTTTGACCCCGATCACTACTTTGTACCCCGTCATCGTTGCAGGGGCCTAAGAGTCGGGTTATTTAAAAGTCCGACTACTTCAAATCCACTCATTTTGGACGCACCATTTAGGCCGGTCAGTGATGTCTCTCAAGACCTTATTATCATGATTAGGCTTGCTTATAGTCTTCTTGTGCTTCTAAACTTTGTTAGTTCTCTCAACTATCTTTGATTGTGATTCTCTCATTCTTTCAGCTTCTTCCTCTACCATAGTGTTATATGTTTGTTGTTCTTCTGTAGATAGGCTTTTGAACATGTTGCCAACCATCATTCTCTTTGTCATTGGTCTAGCCTCCTATTGATTCCTTCTAGTCCTAAAGCCCCTTTTTCATTGATTCTGTCATTTGCCTTCCTGTTGGGATTCCTCGCCAGTAGTGCATGTTCTTGTTGGGTTCTCCCATGTGTCTTGTTGTGAGGCATTTTTCATTCTGGGCACATTCTCTTAGTGCCCCATTATACCACAATAGGCGCATGTCATAGGTGCTCCTCATATTCAACCAGATACTCTACTCCATTAATGAGAATCATTGGGCATAGGTTCCTTGTTGTATCTACCTCTATTACCAGTCTGGAGAAGTTACTTTTGGTCATGTAATCTGTATAACTATCAAATTTCACTACTCTTCTGAGAGATTGGCCAATATACTTGAATAAAGTGTGGACATATAAATGTGGTGGTAGTTCTAAGATGCAGACCCATGTCACCAAAAACTTTGGTAACTCTTCCATGGGGTTGAAGGTAGGGAACTAGTCCCAAACCACTGAGCAGCATCCAAACAATTTCCATGGCCCTCCAATAATGGCCATTTCATAGTCCTCCTTGCACGAGAGTTGCACCACATAAGGTCCTTTATCTAGTTCGTACATGTGGAATCTCCCCTTAGGGTTCCACAACATCTTGATCATGTCCCTCATTGTCATGAAGCCCACATCCTCTCCCAACGAGTGGGTCACTACTACATGTTTCCATGGCCTTTCTAAATCATCTTTCGCCTCTAGATCTATGTAGATCACTAGGCATCCCTCCAAGCTTGTGAGTTCTACTTTTATGTCTTCTAGTTTTTCCTCATATAGCTTATCCAGAAAGAAGATCTCCTAACCCCCGGATTCATTATACCTTCTAGATTTTCCTTCGATGACATTACTGAATGACGATCGCCCGTTCTTCGACAATGATGTGCTCCAAACTTTTGCGAAGACTTGTGACCCAGGAAATGTCCATTAATTTGCTTGTTCAGTATTTTTCTTCTCAAGATCCCCACTATTTGGGTCATGTGGTCGCCTCCATCGTTTGAGGATCCACTCATGCTTGAGAATAGAAAGTTGATTATGAAAGTTGGACTAAAACCCTAACTCCACCGCCATTGCCACCCCCCCCCCGTGCCTTTATTTGGGTCCTTGTGTATTGAAGTCATCCTCACTTCCCACGTGGATGTCTTCCTCCCCCTGGCCATGATAACATTGCCATCGGCGAAAAACCCCTTGCTTCCCCCTCTTGTCTCCAGTGCCACAATTCTGATATATGTTTCATTAATCACCTTTTTTAATGGATTCTCTATATCATTTATAGGCTTAACATCCCTTGAAAATAATTGAGAAACATTTTGTTTTGGCCTTTGGTTTTTGTGGAAAATCTCTATATCATGGGGGACTTAACAACCATTGCATTGTTATTGAGATATTCTTCAGACAATTGGTGGTATTCATGGCATATTAATATCATGGTGGACTTAACATTTCTTAAGATTCATATGATTATCTTTTTATAAAAAAAATGCTTAATCGGATCTTTTTATCATGAAGGACTTAACATTTATTTCATTGGTAATTAGATAACTTTTAATGTTCCTTGATGGCTTTTTGTCTATTGAATGTATCTTGTTTGTAATTGAACATTATTAGTTTTCCTTGGATATATATAATTGTTGGGTTTTGTAGAGGCAATAGGCACAATGGAAACAACAAAAAATTCCTCCACATACCTGACTAGCATATCTCGTTGATAATAACATATTCAAAAAGAGGGTGTGTGGGATATACCTCATCATGGAGCAAATCTAGTGACGTACCTTCATGTGGTGATGTGTGTAGCCTATGTGTGCAAAGACGGTCCTCGTCTATCCTCCAAATGCAGGAACAACAATGTCTCCATCTCTACTTCATCCATGTGGATGGACTAGAACTCCACATCACGCTTCTCAAGCCAGAGACAAAGAGTATCCTTCTTCTTGACAGCATTCTAGAGTCATGGTTGTTTTCCTTCTCTCTCTCTCTCTCTCTCTCTCTCTCTTAGAGATGATGGTGGCTAGGGTTCACATAAAAGAGTGTATGTTAATGGTCTGTCATCATGCTCCTATAAATAGGAGAAGAAAGGGAGTAGGATTTCCCAAAACCCCTTGGGTAAACAAAAGTGACGTGGTTATGTTTAAAACAAGATGCTCATGGAATATTAAAAAATTATTCTAGAATCAATTAACTAACAAATTAATTATATTAATTGATTAGATAATCTTCATCATCTAGATCTAGTCAATTTCTATGGATTAGTCAGCCAACTTAACAGTTAAATTTAATTAATTGGATTAAATATTTCAACCAACTGACTAATTTATATTACAATATTATTCCAGTAGATAACCTAAAAAATTTAATAAGGAACATTTCAATCATGTCCACAGTTATATTCCTATTCTAATACATCATATGTGTGTGACCCAGTAGGATCCAAATTATGTTGGCTGTGATATTCACAATGATATTATGATTTCACAAGAAATGATTGGTATCTGCCAAGACTTCATTGCTAACCAAGTAATTGGAGAAGTTGGAGAACATATTTAACCTACAATTTATCATTTGTGTTATAGTGACTATATAGTTTCTTTGTATATGATATCCAGATGAACTCAAGGCATAGAATCAGCATCCTCTTCAACATTCAATCCATGCTCCTTGAAATAGAGAAGATTGTGTGTGATATGTGTAAACTCAAAATCACGTATTGACTCGCACCAACATGTCCATGCATTTCTCAATCTTTCTTATCAAGTGGCTAGGATATCAAACTCCTATAGCAGGGACAAATCCCATCTTCATCAGTCATACCCATGTGTCACATTGAAACTGAGAACCACCTTTATTGCACCCTTATTCGGGATCATGGTGGATGATGCCAACGTACATTGAATGACATGTGATGAGTGCAGTGACTTCAGGTCTAAGAACCACAATCACCTCCATCACTATGAGAGATGACTCAGACTAGAAATCATGGTTTCCACGTGTCACTCTCAAGGTGAGTCTATATTTATACATTGTTCTTTAACAAGTATTTATGTACTTGTTTGATATCACATATCATCACTAATGAGATTTGATCATAAACCAACACACATTCTAGTCTTAAGTGTTATTGTTTTCTATTATCCTTCCACAATAACGTCTGACTAGGGACATAGCAAGAATTCATATACTCTTGACATTCGTATGATCTAATTGTTCAGGTCCTCAGTTAGAAGACATATGTCATTGAGTAATATCATTCATTAGACATTTATTATGTTACATCATTATCTCATAACCGAATAAAACATAATAAATTAGAAAATTTTCCTTTACTATTAGTCAAATCATTTATAAGATATGACATTACAATTATCATATGATTGGCTCTTTGGACATACATGCATATAATAATCCCTCTCCAAAATTACTATCTTGTTGAGGGGTGTGTCTCCTTTATGGGGAGAATTTGTAAGTATACCTTCTTTTTTACTTCAATAAAGGGGGAGAAAAATCCTTGAAAAAATCCATGAAGATAATTTGACTATCTACAACAATTTAAAGGTAAATGCTCAAAATGGTCTATTTTGAAATTGTCTTCTGGAAATATTTGTCATCATCAAAAAGGGGGATATTGTTGGCTTTTTGGATATGCCACACTAATATTTCGATGACGCAAGTATTTCCCTTTTTTGTTATTAAAATGTGCATTTAGTGTTTTAAGTGATCAAAGAACTCAGACAAGATCCAACAATAAAGAATATGCAACATCATGTGTATGGATGCTTGTATGACAAGTTGTGCCACATATATACTTTATACAAATGTATTTTGTGCAACTTTATAGGAATGATGTAAGAACAAGTAGGTCCTAAATCATTTTTTTATACTTATACCAAGTCTTTAGGATATTTAGCTGTCATTAGAAAATTCATTTAATATGTTTTCTTAAAATATAATACTAATTTTACATTGAATATTTCGGTCAAACTCTTTTACATATATACATACATACACACACACATATATATACATATATATATATATATGTGTGTGTGTGTTTGTGTATTTATATGTTTGTATGTATGTATGTATGTATGTATATATAGAGAGATAGAGAGAGTCAGGATGAAATAAACTCAAGTGTATAGATCCCATTCTAAACTCAAGTGGTGATTACATATGTAGACCTTTTTTGATAGATCCAAACCATTGATATTCATTTTTATAACAAATGCAAGTTGCGTGAAAAATTTGATCTTATTTGGATTATTCTAAGTCACCCTTTCATGGTCAACAAAATTGATGCACAAAATTTATTAGAATTGTATCATTTTTGTCACCTTTAGATGCATGACCTATAAGTGTGTAAATGAGCTCAAATTTTGTATGTAGTATTTTCATAATGTACTAAAGAAGATAAATGGTTTATATTTTGAAAATAAATGTTGCATGATGAAAAATGACTTGAATGTATTCGGTCTCCGCTACACTCAAGTATATTCCAGCTTATATATATATATATATATATATATATATATATATATATATATATATATATATATATATATATATATACATGTATATACATATACATATATATACATATTGATATATATATATATATATATTGAGATCAGTCCACAATCAAAATATGCATTTATTTTTCTAGTTGTTGTAAACTTGTCTTTTAATTTCTAACGACTAGTTTAGCATTTATCTTGGTAAAAACACTCCCAACAGATATGTTGACCATTCTTAAGTGTTTCCTATACATAGGAGTGTCAATGAACAATTAGGATATACACTTGAGAAAATCTATTACTTATTATCTTTCTCCAAGCTTAGAATCCAACATTGATATCTTCAGATCTAAGCCATAGCTCCACAGTAGTGTCATACTCCACAAAATATAGCCTTGTCTATCCTACTAGAAGTTGATCATCACTCATTCATAGATATTTTCACATTATAAGTCTTATTTATAATTGATATTTGCATGTTGTGAGCACTGGTGTTCTCTCTCTCCAATCTTTTTCAACAACATTATTTGATGCTCATCCTTGGCCATTAAAGAAGAGGTTTGGTGCCCTTCAAAGCTATTAAAGAAGAGGTGAAGGTTTGATTGTCCTCCTTGTCCATTAAAGAAGATGTTTGGTTCTCTTCAGTAGTCATTAGAGAAGAGGTTCGGAGCTCTTCCTTGTCCATGAAAGAAGAGGGCAAAAAAATTACTTTGATTTATTCCTTTACAAGGTTAATAAAAGTCGATTGCTAAAAATCCTGGTTTAGAACAACTAGGTAGTGGAGTGACGTATTTTGATTAATCCACTCTACATCATGTGTCTCTTTTGGTTTACTTTCATTGTCCAATTACTTGCTTTACATATCCATTGCATTATCTTTTGAGAAAATTCCAATCTAACCTCCTTAGCATTTGAAATTGTATAAGATTTATATTAGCTCTGTTCACCCCCCTCATCTATATCACATCAATATATTTAATGAGTATACTATTACATAACTATTAAACTTACATTGGGTTGGCATAGTGGGTCCATAAGAAAACTCCCAATACCTTTGTATACCTCATTAAAAGAGTAGCGTAAGACAGTTTGAGTAGGTTGAAATTGAGAGGGTTGGATGCTTCTCATTGGTTTTTGCATTCTCAATTGTATCAGATCTTCTATCTCCCCATGTGACATATCACCTTTGTTGGTATATTTGTGTGGCCATTCTGATGAGACATTATACAATTTTAGCCCAACACCAACTCCTAGGCCCCAAACACGGCCATGATGCTCTTAAGTACTGAGAAAGGTTATCAATTCAAACCTTTGTCCCTCAAGGATGAAGTTTCCTTCTTTTCTTTACTAATGGAGCTCCACAAAATCATCATATATGGAACTTATGAGTAAAACTTAGAAATTAGAATGAAAACAAGCATTCATTGTTAGGATTGAACTATAAAATTCTCTTAGCCACCTTAGCAGTTATAAGGTTGGTAATTAGTTTTGAGTTGTTTTTTCTACCATTTACCCACTTCTTGTATCGTATTAATAGTTGTAGGCTTGACTCATACATGGTTACTCCCAATAAGATTGCAATTTTTCTTTATTTTGGTGGTGTAAGGCATAACCACCAGGACCCAATCAATGGTCATTCACATTCTTTGCATGCCTTTATTTTTACTCCTCATGTATATTCTAGGCAATCCAAAATATATGTGTAAGTACTTACCATCTAGAAGTCATCTGATTAGTCATAAGTATATTATATCATTTATTACCATGAACTTATCTTATTACCTCAAAGCATGAAACTTATTCCACAGTGTAAGGTCAAGATACGTGTTTTTCTTAGGGGCAAGCTTCTTCTAATTATTATTATTTATGTACTCTATTGTCATATTGGTGTTAAAACCCGTTCACATATTCTGACAACATTGTAGTACCTTTTATGATTAACTTTTTCATCATGATGAAAATACCATACAAAAGTAGTTATACTATTTTAAAGAATACAAAATAAAATCATAAGTAGAAATTAAGAAAGTACAAGTATATTATGTGCTAAAAAATAATTACATTAAGATGGAAGGAATACGGGCAACAAGTTGTATCATAAATCCATCGTTCATAGAAAAACCAATCCTACAAAATAATACACCCATAGACTTGAGGTTCATGACGTTACTATGCATAACATTTTGAGACCTCTTGAGAAGTTCCATGGCCTCTAGTATTAAGAAACCAAAAGTCTCATATCCAAAAATATAGTATAAATGCATATAACTCAAAGCTATTTCCTTCCATATGAGGTCTTTTAGTGTGGAATCAACTTTATTCCAAGATTACGTATATATTGGCACTTTGCTACAAACTTAAACCCCTAATAGTGCCTAAAATCACTCTAATTGTCCGCTAGAGCTGCTCATGTGTCATCAAACTCAACAGACAACTTCTAACCTTTGTCTTTGAGCATTTTTAACCTACATGAGAGTGTGCAACCTCTTTTGTGAGGCAACAATACTAGTACTCTCACCAACACACTCAACCTACTCAGTAGCAACTTGCTCAATGTCCTTGTGATAACCTAGATGTAAGGACCCTGACCTCCGTTTTGGGCTTATCCTTTTTGCTTTGCCTAACCCTGGTGTTTAGTTGCTCGCTAATCACCTTTAGTGGTGATTAGGGTTTGTTTGTGCTTCTTGAGTGTTGGAGGTGCTACTTGAAATTAACCCAAGTCTAGGGTTTATAAGCAAGTTTGTCACCTTGAGAGGTGTTTCTCTCTCTCCTTGCTTCCTCTAGTGTTGAGAGGAAGGGTTGGGCTTGTTACTTGAGTTGCTTTGGGCTTGGATGAGCCTTTTTGGGCCCTTTTATGCCTTGCTTAACCTTGTTGGACCTTGTTTCAGCCATAGGTGTGTCGGCCATGGTTGTGTCGGCCATGGGTATGTCACCCATGGGGCTATATCAGCCATGAACCACCTTTGACTCCTAGCCTCGTTTGTCTCACCACTCTAGTGGACACTCGGTGCATGATGCTTGTATGTGGCAATTTCCTTGGACATGTGTATGGGGCAAGATGAGAGGGTGGTGTTTCCCATGGAAAAGTGTCCCTAGGTGGGTGACACATTGCCTTGCTTTACCTTGGTTTCTCCTCCATCCTCTTCTATATATGTATCTCCTTTCTCTAGCTAAGGATCCCTTTAGGTCCTTAGTTTCCCCTCTCCCTTGGTGCACGACACCTCTCCTTTGCAAGCTTTGTGGCTGATCCTCCTCCTTCTCCTTGGAGTCTTCTTCTTCCTCTAGTGGTGGTCGAACGCTAGAGTGCCTTGTTCTTCTTATTATGGTGGTTCTTGAGCTTGGTGCTAGGAGCTTGGAGCTTTCTTAAGGCGGGTTACATAACTCCTAACCCTAACCATACTACCTTCTTCTATATTGTATGTTTTCATATGATTATAATTGGCCATGTATGTTTCTAGATATGTTTCTTGCTTAGTTGCACCTTTAGTCTTGTGGTTATAGTGTTTTTGTTGTTATGGTTGAGGTTTTGTACCTTTGTACCCTAGTTGGCCAAACCATGGTTTAGAGTTTCCTTGTTGAGAAATACCCCTCTTCTCTCCTTGGTTATTAGAAGTGAGTTTGAGCTCTAGTGATGTTGGCAATACCCCTCCCTCATTTAAGTTGAGAGGTGAGTCTACATCCTAGTTGCTTGGGCAACACCCTCCTCTCACCATGGATTTGAGAGGTGAGCTTTTGTATGGATGATGACCTATGTTGGGGTGGATCCTTGTGGTTGCCCGAGTTGTGATAGAGGTTGTGAAAAACCCCTATCTCTTGGTTGTTGAGAGGTGAGCCATACTTCTTGATCAATTAGGGTTGGTGTCCTTGTGCTTGAGGTTGAAGATGACCTTGGAGTTGTGTTGCCCATTTGTTTAGTCTTGAGTTGTACCCTTGGCCGTTGTGCCTAGATGGAGTTTGGTGGGTGGTTGATACCCTTGTGTGTCGGGCATTATGCCTTGCTGGGTGCCCTACACGATACACCTAGCTAAGGTAGTTGGCTTGGTGCCTGATGTACCCTGGACGTTATGGAGCTCAGTGAGATATCTTTGTGTTGGGTGTCATGGTTGGTGGTGGTGATGCCCGATATGGTGACATATAGAAACCCTAGATGGGCGATAGGGCTTAGTCTACATGGATAGATAGTTGTTTCTTGCTTAGCCTCTTGCACGATACACTCTCTTAACCTAGCTACATTTTATGTCTTGTGCGTCAGAGTTGCATGTTATGTCTTGATCTCTAGTTGCACGACACCCTTGGGTGGTGGTCGATACCTTCTAGGGTTGGCCAACATGTGTTTATACATATGGTTAAGTCGGTATGCTTTTGGTAAGGGATGCTACCCTACCCGTTACAAGTTGTGGTGAGGGACACACCACCCGCCACCCCCTTTTTGGTGAGGGTTGTGGAAGTTTTAGTAAGGGTTCTGATAACCCAGGTTGTATATAGATGATGGTTCCATGTTAATAATGATATTACATGTGTTTATGATCACCTTGAATCATGTATATATGATGATGAGTAAATGATAAGCTTGGAATCATATGAGTTGCTTCACATGGTGATGTGACCCATGTCTATGGTCACAGGAATGAGGCACAAATGATAAAGTGTATAATCATCAATGTTGCCCTATATTTGATGACTTCAGTTATCTCTATGAATGTGTATACTAACCATGCAGGTATTTCATGCAGATTCATAGCCAGGTAAGGACTATGAGGTATATATGTTTGAATAACACTACAGTGTGATGATCACTCTTATGATGTGATAGGTCTGAGGACCTGATAAAGGTTACATGCCCAGTTGAGGTGTTATCCTCTGATGATGAGATCTGGGATTGTTATCCCAAGTGATGAGAATGCCTTAAGAGGCAGTGGTTTCCTGTAATGAGGGATCGAGATCCCGGGATAATGTGATGGTGATAATAATAATGTAACTTAAATGTTATGTATGTGTTACAACCTGGTTGCCTCAACAACCCACTTAAAATATATTAACTAATTACAATGGAACAAATTATGTAGTTTTCCCTGGCCATAGATCCATCATCGTCAGTAGCTGGTGATGGTGAAATAGGTTCTCCTGCGGGTTAGCCTGTAAGTGCATATTATTGAATATGTGTGGTTTCTCCTAGCCGAAAATGAGGAGGTAAGAGTGCAACTTCGGTTGTAGACTCCAGAGTGTGGTTTCAGGCTCGTAGCTCGATATGTTGGAGCATGGTGAACAGGCCCATGACTCAGGATGTGTGATAAGAGAGCAATAATGCATTCATGGCTCAGAGCACGGTGATTATGCCTGTGGCTCAGTTTCACTAGCGCCGATACCTGTACCAAGGTGGGTTAGGCAGAGGGTAGCCTAACCCTGTAGCTAAGGCCACTTAAGCATGAGACTGCGGTCCTGCTTGTGTTGTACTTGTTCGCTGACCACAAGGTGGGAAGTGGTGAAGTTCGGCTCTTCCATCGACCTTTTATGGCACCGGCTTGGGTTTCACAACCGAAGGTTGGATTTGAGCGGTACGGCTCACTTCCTCAGGGCATAATATAATGTAATCCAGCCGAATAGCATATCTTGCTTAGAACAAAATATGGAACATTGTTTGAGGCCTTGCCCGTATAGCTGATCTAGTTGAACTATGCACTTGTGCGTACAATCCTTATATCTTGTGGTAAGTTCTCATAAAGCTTATCTTTTTAATCATGTTCCATAAAGAAATGTTTGGTTATATGCCTCCTGGATATCTTAGTAAGCTTGATGATAATAATAACCTTGCTCTATATACTGCTCTTATCATATGCTTTATCAGTTAGTTGTTGTTGTTGCTTTAACCTTCTTGAGGGTTTATAGTTCGGCGGGGAGTTATGTTTCTCGTTGGGACTGTGTGTCTCACCCCGTTGGTTTACAACCTTTTTAGGTGATCACGCTAGATGTGGTGGTGGTCGCGGGGTTGCGGCTGAGCAGCAAGAAGAGTAGTAGAAGGCAAGAGATGGATACACTGCTATTTTGGTTGTTTTGTAGTAGAATCCTAGAGTCATCCCTGTACTCTCAGGTCCTCGGAGGTGTTTTGTCATTGTTTTATGATGTGTAGCTGATGAAGCTTTGTATATCCTACTGCTGGCTAGATGTGGCCCATTGTGTATGTATAAACAGGTGATGAACTCATGTGATGACAAGACAACTGATCTTATAAGCTGAGGACACGTATCAGGACTTGTAAATGTTTATATAACCTGTCTTCTTGCAGGATGAGGATCTAAATGTAATAGTTTCTTGGTTTATCTGCTTTTCGAAATCAGTTTTAATTACCCTGTGTTTTTGGTAATAGGTGGTTTATGGTGTTTTCCGTACGTTTTCATGTGACACCTCGTTGTCTATGTGATAGCGGGATGTGTCGCCACACTAGATTTTTCAAATCTCATTATATTAATGTACATCATTAATAATTCCACTCTTTATTATGTTTCACAACCTCCCTCACACTAAATGATATGATTTGGAATCACTTTGTACTCATTTGATGAAATAGAATTGAATAAATGTCACAATATACTTAATTGCCTATAGTTGAATGCATAATTTCACTATCCAAAGTGTATTTTCAAAATTGAGTATCCTCACCATTCTCATGTATGATCTAAAATTTTATCATAAAATATATAAGAACTTCAGAATGGCAAAAATTTCATACAAATCAGAGTTACCGTTTGGGAGATATGATTTTTATAAGATTTCTCAAGAAACACAATTTAGAACTTTGGTTTTGATATATTAATGTGCCATGTCAACGGTCCAATCCATTTGCTCATGACCAATCAAAATGTTTCCTTTTCTATCCATGGATTTCCCATGTCAGCTATCCCCCTTACTTGACACGGCCCAGATCCTTCAATAAATGTAACCACCTTACCCCTTTTTTCTAAGTTTCATGCTATTCCTTATAAGTGTCATATCTATTCACTCCTTGGGCCATTTTGGTCATATAATATAGGAATTTGCATCTAACTAACGATATCTATCTAATGATACTAGTTTCATGATCTATTTCCACTTGTAGCTCCCTTGATATGTTGAAAATTATGGGTTTTGATATCTATCTACATGTTTGATGCCATCTAATGCTCAAGCTAGCTCCTTTATGCCTCAAACCCCTATCTTAGCCTAATGTATGTAACTTGAATATCATGATGTATCAAGGTTCTAACTTGTTCATGTTTGTACCCTAATTTGACTAAACAATGATATTGAACCTCGAAACATGCTTCATATGGATATTTTTATGTTAAATCTCAACCCTTGCTCCTATGTGAGTCTTTGATGTGCAAGATGATCATGAAGACTCAAAATAAGTAATATTACATGCTTTATGACCCCAAATGACATGTTGATCATTCTTCAACCCTTATGTGACTAAATGCATGAATCTTGAGTTGAAACGTGATCTAGTATGTAGGTTTATAATTGAAGCTCTAATTTCATGGAAATCTTGCCCTAATGATCACCCATGCTATATAATGATCTAAAATTAGTATTTTAGTGGTTTGTATGACACATAACTCAAGTGGACTTCATCAATACTCTAATGATGACAATCTTGCATGATATTGACTAGTTTGACTATGATTGCTATGTTGACTAAGCTTGATCAAATATTAACATAGCCCTATTTAATGATATAATAACCCTTATCTTGACCCCTAATATTAGTTGTGTTGTGTCACCCTAAGATATAAATGAATCCATGATGTATAGTGTGACTTTATAATGAACTTGCATGTCTAGTTGAGATAATGAAATCAATAGTAAAGGTTTTGAGGCCTAGGTCTAGATGACACATCCAACCACCACGATTATGATTAATGAGACCTAATCTTGCTATGTGTAATCTTAGGATCAATTTTTTGACTCTATTGCCAAGATCTAGCCAGAGTTGCAAATTCTACTTTCTAACCAATGGTTAACTTGTACTCTACTCACAAGGTACGCTTAATCTCTTAAGCCTACTATGATATTGGATTGGTTGTATGTATGCTCTTATGAATGCTTTTCTAGATAATTACTTGTTTGAGCTATTTGTTCTCTATGATTAGTACATTCATTTTTCTTGAAATATGTTGAACAAACCTTGAATATAATTGAACTTGTTCATTATACAAACCTAGTGTACCTTCCTATATTCTTTGGGTAAGGGCATAAGGTTGGGCATCTTACTTGATATGTCAATATAAGGCAGACTCGATAAAAGGGTTAGCTAATCTTGATCGCCCTTATGGACCCTTCCAATGGGAAGCTAGTCAATGGCCATAATATTTTGTTGGGTATAATGGAAATGCACTTAAAACATGTCTTGTATGAACCAATATCATTGAGTTTTCTCTCCTTATTTCTACTTCTTTATTATATGATGTTTCTAACCAAGCAACTTGAGTTATATTTAAAATTGTTTACTTTCCCTTTCATAGCATACTTAATGTTTTAGCATTAATATATTGTGTTTATCAAATTTGTAGTTTCCAAATGAAGATTCGTTGCACTCAAGACTCTTAGCTCAGAAATGCAATACAAATGGGTATACTTGAATATATAAATGGGTACATGTCTCTTATCTCCATGTTTTATATCTTGTTATTTGTTACCTTATTCTTGTCTGTGGTTTTATTCATCCATATGTTATGTGATCCATTCTTGGGACAAGTGTCTAAGGCCCACTCACCTTTATCTTTGTAGCCATTAAGATTGTGGACTAGGGTAAGAAATAGTTATGTGACAAATGATATCAGTGCAATCACATATCCTCTTTTCATGTTTACTAACAATATTCCACCTACCTTAGAGAGTCTTCTAGCATCTCATCTCTTCTCTGAGGACTACCCTAAGACACCCATTAGATGTTGAATAGTTAGCTTCCCATGTCTTCATGTGATTCTTTTACTTGTGACTATTAATCACATAATTTCTCAATTTTGGGTAGCTTATGTATGGGGAAGACAAAAACTTGAATGAATTGGTAAAATTTGAGTAAAATGATGATGATGCCATTATCTGACCTTAATATGAAAACTTGATTATGACTAATGATAGTACTCTTGGGGTTAAGCACTCATGTATGACCTTTCAGATCATGTTAATTCAACTTTACCAAATCTAGACTACATGCTTTCTATGTTTGAGGTAAAATGATAATGATCTTGATATGATGAGATAAGGATTATTTGTAAATTATACCTCATTTTTATGAGGTCATTTGATTAAATCCATTTTGCCCCATTCTTGACCAAACCTCAAACATGATTAAGTAACCTTCCCCTATTTGATATGTACCATGATCACGTCATGGAATGACTAAGCTCTTGGACTTTCACAATCATGATGATGGACTTGGATACAAGAGGCATCTTCCCTATTGATTTGTATGCCTCTTGGTATATCTCAATTTTGAATAATATAATGGAGATGGATCTCTATACTTCCCTATTATGCACTAACTCTTGGAGTTCCCAATTTTACCTTTTAATTTCTAAAATATATCCTTACCTTGACCATGAAAGGAAGGAAATGTGATTACGACCTTTATATTGCAAATTTAGAAACAAGGTTTCTCTGTTATGACCTTGATCTTACAAAACTTGAAATATGATTTCTTTATTACAATCTTGATGTTTGAATCGTGAACTTGTACATATGATTTGATAGTTGACACTCACCCTATTAAGGTATGCTTGATGACTCATGATTAACATAGACTAATGTGCTAGATTAGGGTGGTACTTGACTTGTGAAGCCCCAAATATAGGTCACATCCCTATTATGACTTCCTATAAATTTTCATCTTGTTGATTATTTATAGTTTGGGAAGGCAACCCCTTCCACCCAATTTTGACTCCTTGACCTATGTTCCTAACATGTCAAATTTAAGACAATATTGATACTCGATCTTGAAATCTCAATTTAATGGTGATCTTGAAATATGATGTAATTGACTATATATTGTGGTTGACTTCCTAGAAAGACCTAAGCCTAGATCATTCATCGACCTTGAACAAATGATAATGAACTCGATATTGATATCTTGAAATGTCACTCAAATAATGCTTGAAATGTTTCTCCATTGTTGTATATGGATGAATGATCACCTTTAGGTCTAAATAGGAATCTAAACCCTGGCTTTGAAATGTTTAGACCTATGACTTTGATATCTAAAGTTGACTCTCGACATTGATTTATGAAACCTTGACTCAATATTATTGATATTGATATTGACTTGGCTCCTACAATCACTCTACTTGGATCTTGAGATCACCCTCGATATATGATTGATGACTTTATGTTACCAAATCTCAAAAAAACTTGTAACGATGATTATGTTAACTCGCTCAATTTATGACGTAGGGTTAAGATCCATGTTCATTAGGGTGGGACCTTCCATCATTTTTTAGCATGAAATCATGATGTTGAAATATGAAGTTTGTCTCGAATTGTTGAAATATGATATCTCAATCTTGGATGTTCAAACCCACCTAGGCCAATGTAGTAGCTAGAACCCTAAATGTTGGGGAAGAAAGTCATGCCTTACTCTTGAACCTTATCTGGATGACTTAAAATGTGTTCTCTCCAAATTTGGTGATATATAGGATAATCTCTCCAAAATTGTGACTCATGTTATGATACTCCATATTATGATCTATTTGACTATGTGTTGATCGTGGTACTTGATTGCTCAATTTTGGAATGAGATGGATATTGTAAGTGGTGAGGATCATGATGAGAATATTGTGACGATCTTGATATTGAATAGAAAAACTCAATCAGGCCTTGATCATATTAACTTGTTTTCACTTCCTCTAGTCCTCTAAATGCTTAGGCGATTAGTGTTTTGATGGTGGGAGTCATCCTTCTCCTGTGTGGTTCTACTCATCGCCCTTGTGGCACTTTCTTTCTTGCAGGTTTCAAGGGTGGCCATTCTTCGTGCACACGGTTTTCTTAAAGATGGTTGATGATTTAGTTGACATATGTGCATGGATGGGGATTGTAGACGATGAGGAAGGAGATGATGCGGATATAGCCTTAGTAGTGAGACTCCTGACTGATAGATCATACAACTTTGCGGCTCTGAAGAGAACTTTAACCCTGGCGTGGTCGCTGAGGAGCAGTATTATCTTCAAGAAGATAGACTCAACTGTGTTTATTATCTAATTCTTGCATTGGAAGGACAAGAAGGAGGTTCTAGACGGAGGACCATAGCACTTTGACAACAGGATTCTGTTAACAAAGGAGGTGGATGCATTAGACGTTCCATGTGAGATCGTGTTTCAAGAATCTTTGATCTGGGCATGACTGTACGGTCTCCCGCTTGAACACAGATCGGAGGACACGATGCGTTCCATTGTTAGTAGGATTGGTCAAGTCGTAGACATCGAATGGCATGAGCTTGGATGGGAAGCTTCAACCAGAGTCTGACTGGGAATTTATGTTTCCAAACCTTTAAGAAGACTTCTGAAATTTAGAGACAACAAGGCCAAGGTGGTTTCGCTGGATATAAAGTATGAGAGATTGTTGAATCTTTACTATCTATGTGGGAAGGCAGATCATGTCGATTGAGACTGCTTGCTAGAGGAGGAAGACAAGGAACAACAACTGAGATGGGGAGCCTGGTTACAGGCATCTCCCAGGAAGCCAAGAGTTCTTATAAGAAAGGAAAACTTTGGTGCTGGGTCATTTCAGCACAATCTTGTCTTCCATGTGAAACCAAAAGGGAAGATAGCAACGACTAAACCAGGTGCCAAAGAAAGTGAGAAGATTTTATAAATTCGTGTACATGGAAAAAATTAGTTGAAGAATACACTATTTCTAAAGAAGGAGTGATCATGAACCAGTTAATACACATGGGAGGGCAGAACCTATATCAACAGGGGGTGTCTGCCACTATGGGTTCCGATCTAAGGTCTAAGGAGAAGCAAGGCCCAAAGAGGGAGGGAGGTTTATGTTGTTGCAGACTGTTTGGAGCATGATGGGGGTCCTGGGGAAAGTCTTAGACAAGGGTATTTTGAGCAGGGAACCTTAGTCCTGCCGCAAGAAGGAGGGGGTGACACCAGATCTCAAGCAACTAAAGAACATGTATCATTTGAAGAGATGGTTTGTCAAAGCAAGGGAACTTCAATGATGACTGATAAGAGGACAGGGTGTGCTACCCTTCCGGTACAATGGGTGTTTGAGGCCCTAAACAACTCTCTTGCACAACACACTGATCTGAGGGACAAAGGAACAGAGAAAATCTCGATGCCCAATGAAGGTTCAGTGCAGTTCGACAATGGTTATCTTCTGGACAGAAGGCTGATGAGGGGGCAGAAGCAAAAGGTAAAAATATGGTCACCGGGGAAAGGAAAGAACCATAGAAGAGATCAGAGAAGAAAGAAACTGACTGTGATCAGAACAGTGACGAGAGAAGAAGAAGCAATGGGGGAGAGCATGGGGAAAAAGTGAAACATGTTGGGGGAGGGAAAAGGAATAGAGAGGACAGCAGTGATTGTGGCAACACATCCCACTATCACACAAATAGCGAGGTGTTACGCGAAAACATGCGGAAAATACCATAACCACATATTACCAAAAACACGGGTTAATTAAAACCGATTGCTGAAAAATGGATAAACTATGAACTATTACATATAGGTCCTCATCCTACAAGGAAACATGTTATAAAAACATATACAAGCCTTGATACGTGTCCACAGCTCAGAGGGTCAGCTGTTAAGCCATCACATGAATTCATCACCTATGATATATATACATAAAGGCCCACATCTGGCCAACAGTAGGATATACAAAGGATCAATAGCCATACATCGTGAAACAATGTCAAAATGCCCCCAAGGACCTGAGAGTACAGGGATGACTTTAGACTCTACTACCGAACGTCAAAACAGCAGCATGTCCATCTCTTGCCTTCTACTGCTCGTCTTGCTGTTCGGTCGCAACTCCGCGACCACCACCACGTCTAGCTCGAACACCTGAAAACCAACGGGGTGAGACAATTGAACATTGTCCCAGCGAGAAACATAACTCCTCGCCAAAACTATAAAACCAGAAGGGTAAAGCAACAGCAGCAGATATCTAGAAAAGCTATAACAAGAGCAGTCTATATAGCAAAGCTATTTGTACTATTCAAGCTTACCAGGCTACACAGAAAACATATCACCACTTATCTCTTTATGGAACATGATTGACAAGATAAAATATATTGCCACATAACATGAGGAACATATAAGTAACTATATGTATAACAAGGTTAACTACGCAAGCAAGGCCTCAACCAATGTTCCGTGTTTTGCCTTAAGCAATAAATACTATGCGGCCGGATTACGTGTTTTTATGCCCTGAGGAAGTGAACCGTACCGTTCAAATCCAACCTGCGGCTGCGAAGCCCATAACCGGTGCCATACAAGGTCAATGGAAGAGCCGGACTCCACAACCTTTCCCCTCATGGTCAGTGCACGAGAACCAAAGCAGGACCGCAGTCTCATGCTCAAGTGGCCTCAGCCACAGGGTTAGCTCCATAGGCTACCCTTCCTCTAGCCCACCTCAGTATAGGTCACGACGCTAGTATATCCGAGCCACGGGCCTGTTCACCGTGCTCTGAGCCATGAACGCCTTCATGCTCTTTATATCACATATCCAGATCCATGGGCATGTTCACCATGCTCATCACATATCCTGAGTCTACAACCGAAGTTGCACTCTTACCTCCTCACTTTAGGCTAGGAGAAACCTCACATATTCAACAATATGTGCTCCGGGTTAACCCGTAGGAGAACCCGTTTCACCATCACCAGCTCCTGACGATGATGGATCTATGGCCAAGGAAAACTACATGATGTATTCAACTATGATTAATTAGTATCTTTTATATGGATTGTAAGATTCAACCAAGTTATATAACATGTAAACTATAATAGGAAATAAACAACATAAAGCTCAACATTATGCTTTTATTGTAATCACATCAACCTGATCCATCACAAGGATGCAACGTCACATGTTATCATTTGGCCTCTTGCCAATCATCCAGATCCATCTCAAGGATCATCACATACCATGGGATCTCAATCCCTCATCATATATTGCCACTGCCTCTCAAGGCTTACACCATCATCATGGGACAAACACATCATACACGTAATCTCATCGACAAGAGTAACTATCAAAGTAATGTTGCTCATCACATATTTCTCATAGCCTTTTTCTTGTCTAATCATCACCTGCATGGTTAGTGTACACAATAATCATAGGCTTAACAGAAGACCATGATATCAATATAGAGTGACATTAAAGATTCTATATCAATCATACATCAACTGATGATCATGTGCATAAGACACATCATTAAGCAAACCATATTATATGCTTATCATCAACTTACTACAACTAATCCAGATGATCATGTTCATGTATAAAGATATGGAGTTACATAAGCAAGCGTTACATATACTGAGAGGTGCAAGAGAACTTTCCAGGACAATGGGATCCAGTGTGGCTACATATACCGAGAGGCTCTATCGATGGTGAGGGCGGGACGGGCAGCAAACAGCAAGAAACGGGGAGTATTTGAAGTATCTCGGACTAATATACACTTACACCCAAGGGAAGACATTGTGCGAGCGGATGTCCAGCTGAAGGAGCAAAGGGCAGAGGCGTGCACGGGGACGTTGGGGCATGGGCAGCCCAGCCAGCGACGGGAAGGGAGGGGGGCCGAAGAACAACAGCGTGAGGTGGCGGAGGACGGTGAAGCAGATAGTAGCAGAAGGAGCAAATGGGTGAAACTGGAAAGGGGAAGGATAAAGATTAATACTGATGGATCGGTAGGGGAGGACGGGAAGGCAGGTGTCGGGGTGGTGGCTCGAAATGACGTGGGCGGGCTGCTAGGAGTACTGGGAAAGAAGATAGAGTGGGGAGATGACGTCACCGCCATTGAAGCACTGGTTTTTCGGGAGGCACTAGTGTGGGTGAGGGAGAAAGCCTTCGAACAAGTGGAGATAGAAACAGACTCCATGGACGTATTCTATGCATGCAACAGTAAAAAGAAGCATCGGGATTACTTGGGTCTTTTGGCTGAGGATATTGGCTCGCTTAGTAGAATGTTTCCTTTCTGTAGTTTATGTCATGTAAGTCGTAAGGGTAATAGGGTCGCCCACGAGGTGGCCAACTCAGCTCGTAGAGGTCTAGCTGATAGTTTTTCTTTTTTTTAGTCTTTCCCTTCAAGTATGTTGTCCTTTGTAAACCTTGATTTATGTCTTTAGTAGATTTATGCGGGGAGCCCCAATCATAGGGCTTCCCGCCCTCCCTCAAAAAAAAAAACATAAGCAAGTGTTACCATAATAATTACCATTGAGTAAAACGACATATGTATGTGGGCAGAACCCTCACTAGAAGCACCAAGAACCCTCACTAAATGTTGTGTCGGGCAGCATGCCCTCATCTAATGTCCATCTCATGACGCTCATCATATAACGGCTATCACCAAACAATGCGCAATGTTGCGTTAGAGTCTACCGTGCACCTTGCCTATCGGGCAACGGCTGTGTTGGGCATCTCAGCTACAACGCCTGTCACAGGGTGTATATCGCCCGATACAAAACCAAGGTGACGCCTGTCACCATCTGCTAGCAACCCGTCACAAGGGTATATCGGGCAAGGTTATCCCACAAGAGGTCTCATCCAAGGGCACGGCTCAAGCTACCATCACTGACCTATTGTCCAGCCACTCAAACCATGGCCTAACGGCCATCACAGGGCAAAGTGGTATTGTGACACCCGTCATAGAAACTAGGGATATCGCCTGTCACCAACACTCCATGTCGTACAAGGGGTTAAGTCAAGAGGGCTGTCGGGCAGCACCTCCCCAAGCCCATAACGTCCAAGGTACAACTCACATGATCGTCTTCTACCTCAAGAACAAGGACACCCAAAACCCTAAAGGGTCAAGAAAATGGCTCACCTCAATCGAATAGGAAAGAGGGGTCTTGCACATCAACTATCCCCAAACGGCAACACAAGGAAAACCCTATCACCAAGCTCACCCTTCTAGTCCATGGTGAGAGGAGAGTGTTGCTCAAGAAACTAGATCACTAGCTCACCTCTCAACTTAAATGAGAAAGGGGTGTTGCTCATGATGCTAGGGCTCAAGCTCACTCCTCAAGACCTAGGAGAGAAGATAGTATTACTCACCAAGGAACCCTTGAACACATGGTTTGGCCAACAAGAACAACTAGGCAAGGAACAAAGCTAGCAACATATAAGAACATGAAAGGAGGTAGTATAGTTAGGGTTAGGAGTTATGCAACCCGCCTTAAGCAAGCTCCAAGGTCCAAGGAAGAAGAAAGCTCCAAGGCAGGATCGGCCACCAAGCTAGCTCCTCCAAGGGTGTCGTCCACCAAGCTTGCAAGGGAGAAGGGTATCGTTCACCAAGGTAGAGGAGAAAACCAAGAGACTAAAGGATCCCTAGTAAGAGGAAAAGAACACATATATAGAAGGGAAGGGAGGAGAAAACAAAGTAGAGCCAAGAAAGGTGTCGCCCACCTAGGGACAATTGTCCTAGTGCACGAGTCACCACTCTAGAAAGCCTTAAACACATGTCCAAGGTCATTGCTACATGCAAGCATCAAGCACCAAGTGTCCACTAGTGGTGACAAAAATGAGGTCAAAGCTTGGTCAAAGGCTCTAGGGCGACACACTGGGCGACACACCAACTTGGGCGATACAGCCCCTAGGTGACACAGCCCCTATTGGCCGATACAAGGCTCAACAAGGCAAAGGCAAGGCTCAACAAAGCCCAACAAGGACAACCAAGCCGAAAGGAACTCAAGCAACGAGCCCAAACCATCCTCTCTACTCTAGAGGAAGCAAGGAGAGAGAGGGACACCTCACAAGGTGGCAAACTTGCCCACAAACCCTAGACTTGGGTTATTTGCAAGTAGCCCCTCCAACTCTCAACAAAGCACAACCAAACCCTAATCACCACTATAGGTGATTAGCAAGAAACTAAGCATCAGGGTTAAGCAAAGCAAACAGGATAAACCCTAAACGGAGGTCAGGGTTCTTACAAGCTAACCCCCTACAAAGGGATTTCGTCCCCGAAATCTGAAGAGAAAAGCGAGGGATACTTCCTCCTCAACTCTTCCTCAAGCTCCCACGTGGCTTCCTCAATGCCACGATGATGCCAAAGAACCTTCACAAGAACCAGGTCCTTCCTCTTTAGCTTCTTAAATCTTCTGTCAAGGATCACCACAGGACCTTCCTCATAGGTCACATCTTCATCAAGCTCAACTTCAACTGGATGTATCACTGTTCCTGTATCCGGATGACTTTTCTTTAGCATGCTGACATGGAACACTGGATGTAACGTTCAACTCTGGAGGCAATTCTAACTCATAAGCTACTTTGCCAACACATGCTATGACTGGGTATGGCCCCATATATCTGGGTACTAACTTACCCTTCCGGCCAAACCTCAGCACACCTTTCCACGGAGAGACTTTAAGATACACTTTGTCTCCTACCTGGAACTCCAAAGGTCGTCGGCGATTGTCTGCATAAGACTTCTGCCTGTTTTGTGCCGCTTTCAACTGTTGCTGTATCATTTGATATTTTCTGACGTCTGCTGTACTAACTCAGGACCCAAAAGTTGATATTCACCAGACTCGTACCAACATAAAGGAGATATGCACTTCCTTCCATACAAAGCCTCATAAGGAGCCATATCAATGCTCCGCTGATAACTGTTGTTGTAGGAAAACTCTATCAAACTGAGATGTACATCCCAACTTCCTAAGAACTGCAAAACACAAGCTCGAAGGAGATCCTCCAAAGTCTGAATAGTCCTCTCAGACTATCCATCTGTCTGCGGGTGGAAGGCAGTATTGAACCTCAATTGTGTCCCCAACGCTTTGTGCAACTGTTCCCAGAAACGACTTGTGAATTGAGGACCTCTGTCCAAAACTATCGTCGCTGGCACACCATGCAAACACACTATATCATCCACATATACACGAGCGAGCTTCTCGGCTGTATATTTCGTCTTTACCGGTATGAAATGGGTAGACTTCGCCATGTTGTCCACTACTACCCAAATGGAATCATGATTCTTAGTTGTCCTGGGCAGACCAACTACGAAATTCATGGTTATATGATCCCATTTACACTGTGGTATCGGCAAGGGTTGCAACGTACCTACCGGCTTCTGATGTTCAGCCTTCACTTGCTGACATACCGTGCATCTCGCCACGAACTCAGCTACATCTTTCCTCAAGCCGGTCCACCAATACAAGTCCTTCAGATTATGATACATCTTGGTGACACCTGGATGCATAGAATACATCGACGTGTGTGCTTCCTCAAGAACTAACTTCCTCAGATATAAGTATTGGGAACCACCATCCTATCACGATAGCAAACCAGCCCATCCTCAGACTCATGGAACCCATCACGCTTTTTGCTACCGAACTCTGATCTGATCAACTATACTGCATCATTCGTCTGTTGTGCATATTTAATCTGCTGTCTCAGCATAGGCTTGACTTGCATTTGTGCTAAAAGTCCAGCTAACAAAGAAACTTCAATCTGTACATTCATCTGTCCAAAGAAACAAACATATCCCGTCTATTGCATACTAGGGAACTCAATTGTGCCTTCTTCTTTGTAGAAAGAGAAGAAGACTTTCGGCTAAGTGCATCAGCTACCACATTCACCTTACCAAGATGATACTCGATAGTGCAGTCGTAATCATTGATCAACTCCATCCATCAATGTTGGCACATGTTCAACTCATGCTGTGAAAAGATGTATTTCAGGTTCTTATGATCCGTAAAAATCTGGCATACTTCCCCGTAAAGATAGTGTATCCAAATCTTTAACGCATGAACCACTACTGCCAACTTAAAATCATGAGTCGGGTAGTTCTCCTCGTGTTTCTTAAGCAGTCACGAAGAAAAAGAAACCACATGATCTTCTTGCATCAGCACACAACCTAAACCTTTCTTGGAAGCATCGCAGAAAATAACATAGCCCTTTCCAGGCTCTGGCAGGATTAACACTGGAGCACTGGTCAGCTTCTCTTTCAAACTCTAGAAAGCTTGCTGACAACGATCATCCCAGACAAAAGGTACATCCTTTCTAGTCAACCTCATCATTGGCAACGCAATCGCACTGAAATCCTTAATAAACCTCCGGTAGTAACCTGCTAAACCCAGGAAACTACGAACTTCCATCGGCGTCTTCGGTTGTTCCCAGTCTGCAACGGACTCCACCTTCTTCGGGTCCACTTTGACTCCTTCAGCAGATATCACATGTCCTAAAAAAGTCACTTCTTCCAACCAGAACTCACACTTACTAAACTTGGCATACAACCGATGTTGACGAAGAAGAGTCAAAGCTAGATGAAGATGTCGCTCATGCTCTCGCCTGTCCTAACTATAGATCAAAATGTTATCTATAAAGACTACGACAAACTGATCTAAGAACGGACGGAACACTCTGTTCATCAGGTCCATGAAAGCAGCAGGTGCATTGGTTAGTCCAAACGGCATAACCACGAACTCGAAGTGACCATACCTTGTCCTAAAAGTTGACTTTGGTATGTCATCCGCCTTAATCCTCAACTGATGGTAACCATACCGTAGATCGATCTTTGAAAACACTATAGCACCACGCAACTGATCAAACAGATCATCTATCCTCAGTAACGGGTACTTGTTCTTGATCGTGACTTTGTTCAACTGTCAGTAGTCTATACACAACCGCATCGATCCATCCTTTTTATTGACGAACAACACTGGAGCACCCCAAGGCGACGTACTCGGTCAGATGAAACCTTTCTCCAACAATTCTTGCAACTGCTTCTTAAGCTCTGCCATCTCTACTGGAGCCATCCTATACGGTGTCTGTGCAACTGGTTGCGTTCCTGGAACCAGAATGATCTCGAAATCAATCTCTCGGGGTGGAGGAACACCAGGGAACTCATCAGGAAACACATTTGTGAACTCTTGGACAACTGACACCTCCTTGAGACTAGGACCTTTCACCTTGGTAGCCACAACGATATCCACCACATGAGCTAAGAACGCTTCACATCCTTGTTGTAGCAACTTCTCTGCCACCATCGCTGATACTAAGCATGTCAGAAGAATCTTCATATCTCCCTGGAAGATCCACTTCTCTCTGGCATCATCAAACACCGCCTGCTTGGAACCACAGTCCAAAACAACCTTATACTTCTCTAAGGTATCCATCCCAAGGATAACATCAAAACCATGCATATCAAGTGGTATGAGATCCACTTGGATGCAATGTCCTAAAAAAGACAAGACACAAGATGAACACTTTTCTCGAAGCAACGAGGAACCATCAAGAGGGGTTTCTAACAACAAACTATCCTTCTTACAACTAACAGGTAAATGACAGTTTTCAAGCATACTATAGGCGATAAAAGAGTGTGTAGCACCCGAGTCAACCAGAATATATATAAAGCAAGAAGAAGACATATCAGAATGAAATAACTCCATCTGACCTGTCACCACTCGCGGGTTGACTATCGCCTCCGGCTGACTCATAGCATAGAATCAAGCCGTTGCTTGCTATCCACGTCCTCTGCTTCCTTGAGCAGACGATCCAGCTTGCGACGCTTGACTATGTCCTCGCCCTCTGCTACCACTAGGCTGTTTTCGATCTGATCCTTGAAAATTCTGCCTTGACTGCTGTGTCACTTCATCATCCCTGTTGGGACAACTCGACTTGACATGCCCTATCTGACCGCAGGTATAACATGTCCTAACGTCGAACTGTGGCCTAGATGGCCCTGTTACTGCCACTAATGTCGTACTATGTGCCTTATACGGCGAAGAAACATAGCCTCTTCCTTTACTCAGAGACCACTGTGACGGTACACTGGAACCTCTCATCACAAAAGGTGATGGAAACCTGGGCTTCTTGAAGCCACCAAACCTCTGTCTCTGAAACTGAGCAGGTCTTTTGTGAGACATGGACTCTCTTTTCTCCCTTACTGACCTTACAATCCTCTGGACAGATTCTACAAACGTTGCAAACCGCTCACAGTTTTCCAACGTAGAAGTAGGTGTTGTCATCTCAGTACTCAAACCTTTCTCGAAATGTCTGATCCGCTCCTCATCAGTTGCTGCCATGTGAGGACAAAACCTCAGTAGGTCCATGAACTTGGCTTCATACTCAGTGATGTTCATTGTTCCTTGTCGCAAGCTCTCGAACTGACTGATCTTCTCATCCAGATACGTCTTCAGAAAGTATCTGCTGACAAACTCGTGCCGGAAAACCTCCCAACCGATCATCTCACCAGGTCGCTTCTCCTCCTCGATGGTCCACCAGTGACCATCACTACCCTTCAAAAGGTAGACAGCATGCTTTACTTTGTCTGCTTCGTGGATGTTGAGGATCCGACAAGACTTGTCAGCCACAGATATGCATCCTCTGGATCAGCCATTTTAGCATAATCTGAAGCTCCGACTCGGCGAAGCCGCTCGAAGGTCTTCCCAATACCCGATGTTTCACCATGGGGAGCCTGTGCTCTCGGCGGAGGCACTGGCAGTCTTTCAACCATGAGATTCATCATAGCCATCATCTGCCCCATAAGCTGTTGATAGGCAGGGTGTTCAAGAATGGCTGGGTCAGGTTGGGGAACCTCAGGCACCCGATCTTCATGTGTATGCCCTTCCGCTCCATCAACTGATGCAGCATCGTTGTTCTCAGCAGCGTGTTCTTCATAGTTTCCAAACATCTTGACTTTTCTTCCACTGAGGGCAGAAGACAATCATAAGAAAATCTGGACAACTCACAAGAACAGACACAACCTAGTCCTAAATCCCTGTAGACTCAGCGAACCTAAAGCTCTGATACCAAAACTTGTGGCAACACATCCCACTATCACACATATAGCGAGGTGTTATGCGAAAACGTGCGGAAAACACCATAACCACATATTACCAAAAACAAGGGTTAATTAAAACCGATTGTGGAAAAATGGATAAACTGTGAACTATTACATATAGGTCCTCATCCTGTAAGGAAACATGTTATAAAAACATATACAAGCTGTGATACATGTCCACAGCTCAGAGGGTCAGTTGTTAAGCCATCACATGAGTTCATCACCTGTGATATATATACATAAAGGCCCACATCCGGCCAACAGCAGGATATACAAAGGATCAACAGCCATACATCATGAAACAACATCAAAATGCCCCCAAGGACCTAAGAGTACAGGGATGACTCTAGACTCTACTACCAAACGTCAAAACAGCAGCATGTCCATCTCTTGCCTTCTACTGCTCGTCTTGCTGCTCGGCCGTAACTCTGCGACCACCACCACGTCTAGCTCGAACACCTGAAAACCAGTGGGGTGAGACAATTGAACATTGTCCCAGCGAGAAACATAACTCCTTGCCAAAACTATAAAACCATAAGGGTAAAGCAATAGCAGCAGATATCTGGAAAAGCTGTAACAAGAGCAGTCTATATAGCAAAGCTATTCGTACTATTCAAGCTTACCAGGCTGTACGGAAAACATATCACCACTTATCTCTTTATGGAACATGATTGACAAGATAAAATATATTGCCACATAACATGAGGAACATATAAGTAACTGTATGTATAACAAGGTTAACTACGCAAGCAAGGCCTCAACCAATGTTTCGTGTTTTGCCTTAAGCAATAAATACTATGCGGATGGATTATGTGTTTTTATGCCCTGAGGAAGTGAACCGTACCGTTCAAATCCAACCTTCGGCTGCGAAGCCCAGAACCGGTGCCATACAAGGTCAATGGAAGAGCTAGACTCCACAACCTTTCCCCTCGTGGTCAGTGCACCAGAACCAAAGTAGGACCGCAGTCTCATGCTCAAGTGGCCTCAGCCACAGGGTTAGCTCCACAGGCTACCCTTCCTCTAGCCCGCCTCGGTACAGGTCACGGCGCTAGTATATCTGAGCCACGGGCTTGTTCACCGTGCTCTGAGCCATGAACGCCTTCATGCTCTTTATATCACATATCCGGAGCCATGGGCCTGTTCACCATGCTCATCACATATCCTGAGTCTACAACCGAAGTTTCACTCTTACCTCCTCACTTTAGGATAGGAGAAACCTCACATATTCAACAATATGCGCTCCTGGTTAACCCGTAGGAGAACCCAT
Organism: Alisma plantago-aquatica; assembly: GCA_963693085.1. Taxonomy (NCBI): domain Eukaryota; kingdom Viridiplantae; phylum Streptophyta; class Magnoliopsida; order Alismatales; family Alismataceae; genus Alisma; species Alisma plantago-aquatica. Next base: position 928,047,728 of record OY856411.1, on the reverse strand, counting down.
TTCACCATCACCATCTCCTGACGATGATGGATCTATGGCCAGGGCAAACTACATGATATATTCCACTGTGATTAATTAGTATCTTTTATATGGATTGCAAGATTCAACCAAGTTATATAACATGTAAACTATAACAGGAAATAACAACATAAAGCTCAACATTATGCTTTTATTGTAATCACATCAACCTGATCCATCACAAGGATCCAACCTCACATGTTATCACTTGGCCTCTTGCCAATCATCCAGATCCATCTCAAGGATCATCACATACCATGGGATCTCAATCCCTCATCATATATTGCCACTACCTCTCAAGGCTTACACCATCATCATGGGACAAACACATCATACACGTAATCTCATCGATAAGAGTAACTATCAAAGTAATGTTGCTCATCACATATTTCTCATAGCCTTTTTCTTGGCTAATCATCACCTGCATGGTTAGTGTACACAATAATCATAGTCTTAACAGAAGACCATGATATCAATATAGAGTGACATTAAAGATTCTATATCAATCATACATCAACTGATGATCATGTGCATAAGACACATCATTAAGAAAACCATACTATATGTTTATCATCAACTTACTGCAATTAATCCAGATGATCATGTTCATGTATAAAGATATGGAGTTACATAAGCAAGCGTTACCATAATAATTACCATTGAGTAAAAAGACATATGTATGTGGGCAGAACCCTCACTAGAAGCACCAAGAACCCTCACTAAAGGCTGTGTCGGGTAGCATGCCCTCATCTAATGTCCATCTCATGACGCTCATCATATAACGGTTGTCACCAACCAACGTGCAATGCTGCGTTAGAGTGTGTCGTGCACCTTGCCTATCGGGAAACGGCTGTGTCGGGCATCTCAGCTGCAACGCCCGTCATAGGGTGTATATCGGCCGATACAAAGCCAAGGTGACGCCCGTCACCATCTACTAGCAACCCGTCACAAGGGTATATAGGGCAAGGTTATCCCACAGGTGGTATCGTCCAAGGGAACGGCTCAAGCTACCATCAGTGACCTATTGTCCAGCCACTCAAACCATGGCCTAACGGCCGTCACAGGGCAAAGTGGTATTGTGACGCCCGTCATAGAAACTAGGGATATTGCCCGTCACCAACACTCCATGTTGTACAAGGGGTTAAGTCAAGAGGGTTGTTGGGCAGCACCTCCCCAAGCCCACAACGTCCAAGGTACAACTCACATGATCGTCTTCTACCTCAAGCACAAGGACACCCAAAACCCTAAAGGGTCAAGAAAATGGCTCACCATAATCAAATAGGAAATAGGGGTCTTGCACATCAACTATCCCCAAATGGCAACACAAGGAAAACCCTAGAAAGAACCACCACTATCACCAAGCTCACCCTTCTAGTCCATGGTGAGAGGAGAGTGTTGCTCAAGCAACTAGATCACAAGCTCACCTCTCAACTTAAATGAGAGAGGGGTGTTGCTCATGATGCTAGGGCTCAAGCTCACTCCTCAAGACCTAGGAGAGAAGAGATTATTTCTCACCAAGGAACCCTAGAACACATGGTTCGGCCAACAAGAACAACTAGGCAAGGAACAAAGCTAGCAACATATAAGAACATGAAAGGAGGTAGTATAGTTAGGTTTAGGAGTTATGCAACCCGCCTTAAGCAAGCTCCAAGCTCCAAGGAAGAAGAAAGCTCCAAGGAAGGATCGGCCACCAAGCTAGCTCCTCCAAGGGTGTCGTCCACCAAGCTTGCAAGGGAGAAGGGTATCGTTCACCAAGGTAGAGGAGAAAACTAAGAGACTAAAGGATCCCTAGCAAGAGGAAAAGAACACATATATAGAAGGGAAGGGAGGAGAAAACAAAGTAGAGCCAAGCAAGGTGTCGCCCACCTAGGGACACTTGTCCTAGTGCACGAGTCACCACTCTAGCAAGCCCTAAACACATGTCCAAGGTCATTGCTACATGCAAGCATCAAGCACCAAGTGTCCACTAGTGGTGACACAAACGAGGTCAAATCTTGGTCAAAGTCTCTAGGGAGACACACTGGGTGACACACCAACTTGGGCGATACAGCCCCTGGGCGACACAGCCCCTCTTGGCCGATACAAGGCTCAACAAGGCAAAGGCAAGGCTCAACAAAGCCCAACAAGGACAACCAAGCCCAAAGGAACTCAAGCAACGAGCCCAAACCATCCTCTCTACTCTAGAGGAAGCAAGGAGAGAGAGGGACACCTCACAAGGTGGCAAACTTGCCCACAAACCCTAGACTTGGGTTATTTGCAAGTAGCCCCTCCAACTCTCAACAAAGCACAACCAAACCCTAATCACCACTATAGGTGATTAGCAAGCAACTAAGCATCAGGGTTAAGAAAAGCAAATAGGGTAAACCCTAAACGGAGGTCAGTGTTCTTACAGTGATATTATGGAGATGGATGACAATTTGGGAAGTATATTTGTACTCAAAAAGCAAATCGTTCAGAATTGGGATCAGGTTGAGCAGGTGGGTGTCCCTTCTTTTAAAGTAGTGGGTATTAGTATGGATGAAAATCTTAAGCTGGAATTGTTGAGGACTGGGCAAACTCGACACAAAGAAGGCTCTCAGGTCTTGGTGCTGGAGAGAGAGCCCCAACTTGGCTTTTCTATCGGAAACCAAGGTTGTCGATGCTAGACAGAAGGAAGTCAAACATTACTATAGTTTTGTGGAAAGTTTATGCATCTCCCGTGTGGGGAGATCAGGGGGACTAGGACTGTGGTGGAAAAATGTAAAAGTGGAAGTGAAAAGCTTTTCGTAACACCATGTGGAGTGTGTGGTGGATGAAGAAGACAACAACCAAAAGTGGACAGCGGTCGGGATTCACGGATGGTCAGAATAGAGAGAAAAGGAAAAAACTTGGGACCTGATGTGGCAGTTGAAAAATAGATGTGAGATACCGATGATTTTCTTTGGTGATTTCAACCAGATAGTCTCAAATGACAAAAAGCTTGAAGGACCACCAAGACCGGAGAGATGGATGTAAGACTTTAGGGATGCTATTGATGACTACACTTTGATGGATATTGGTTATTCGAGAAGCCCATTTACTTGGGAGAGAGGGTTGACTATGGAAACTCTATTTTGCGAGTGGCTAGAAAGAGCTCTTGCTATAGTTAGCTGGAGAGCTCTTTTTTCATACTGCAAAGTTTTCCATCTTCCAAGGTATGAGTCAGATCATTCGCCTATTGTTTTATCAACTAACAAAAGGATAGTTAAAAAGAAGAAGAGGGAAAAGTTCTTTGTGTTTGATCCTATGTGGGCTGATGAGGAGGGATGTCTGAACACTTTAAAAAAATTCTGGGAAAGTCACTGAAGGGGGATCTTCCATCTAGACTTGAAGCATGTGGGGAACAACTTTCTAAATGGGTTGTGGAGTTCTTTGGCAATGTGAAGAAAAAGATTGTGGAAGCGGAACATTTATTGGTGGAAGAACAAAGGAAGCCACCTGACCATAATGTTCTGACTAGGTGTGAAGAACTAGCGGAGAACCTACAATTTTGGCATAGAAAGTATGATGAATATTGGTGTGCAAGAGCCAGAGTGAATGAGATGACGTCTGGGGATAAAAACACAAGTTACTTCCACCACAAAGCATCGCATAGAAGGAAAAGGAACCAGATTGACAGTCTCAACGACGAGCAAGGTTTGATAGAACAAAAGAGGAGATAGAGGAAGTCATTCTGAATTTTTTCACTGACCTATTTGCATCCATCTCAATGAGCAATTTTGAGGCAGCTACCAGAGGTCTACAGGCGTGAGTCGATACACAGATGAACGAGTAGTTCGAGAAGGATATTTCTTAGGCTGAGATTCTTATGGCAATAAAGCAGATGCATCCAAACAAGGCCCCTGGTCCAGATGGTTTTAAACTGCTATTTTTTCAGAAACTCTGACATGTGATTGGCAAGGACGTGTCAAATTATATCAAAGTGTGGTGGAAAGGAAATGTGGTTATTGAGGAGACCAACTCTACTTTGGTAGTGCTTATTCCAAAGGTAGAGAGGCCAAGCAACCTATCTGAATATAAACCAATAAGCCTTTGCATTGTCGTCTACAAGATAGCATCCAAGGTACTGGCAAATAGATTAAAATTGTTGATGGACACAATTATTACAGAAAACCAAAGTGCCTTCATCCCGGAAATAATGATCACGGATAATGTTTTGGTTGCATATGACGTGTTCCACAAGATGAAAAATAAAGCCAAGAAGAAGAAAGGGACAGTAGCTCTAAAGCTTGACATGTCCAAAGCTTATGAAAGAGTGGAGTGGCAGTTCCTTAATTTTGTCTAGAAGAAGATAGGATTCGACAGCAAGTGAAGGAAAAAGATTATGGAGTGTGTATCTTCTATCAACTTCTCGTTTGCCATCAACGGAAACCGCTCTACGAAGATTGTTCCAACCTGCGGCCTGTGACAGGGTGGCCCTCTCTCTCCTTATCTTTTTATATTATGCGCTGACACTTTTTCCACATTACTTATTGCAGCCTCAAATGAAAAGCTTATTCATGTTGTAAAAGTCAACAGAGGTGGATCGAGGATTTCTCACTTTTTCTTTGTAGACGATGGTATCCTATTTGCAAGAGAAACACCGGACGAATGTCTGATTTTAGCTAACATTGTTAGCCACTATGAACAAGCATCTGGTCAAAGAATTAACTTATCTAAGACCGAGGTTGCTTTCAGCAAAGGGACAACTAACCAAAGAAGGCAAGAGCTGAAAGATTTGCTTCAGGTCCAGGAGATAGACAGACATGAAAGATATCTTTTACCGACAGCTGTGCGGAGATCCAAAAACAAATCTTCAGTTTTGTAAAAGAGAGAATATGGAAGATATTGTAGGAGTGGAAGGAGAAATTTTTATCAAAGTCAGGGAAGGAAGTACTCATTAAAGTTATAGCGCAGGACATACCAATGTACATAATGAATATTTTCCAACTTCCTATGATTCTCTTGGATGAAATTCACAGTTGTATTTCAAAGTTCTAGTGAGGAGCAAAGGAAGGGGAGAGGAAGATTTCATGACTCTGTTGGGCAAACTGTGCAAACCAAAGAAGGCAGGGGGGTTGGAGCTGCAAGACATGCACGCCTTTAACCAGGCCATGCTCTCAAAACAGCTATGGAGATTGCTCACTAGAAAGGAGTCACTGACATATAAAGTTCTAAGGGTGAGATAATTTCTGAGATCCTCTATTCTTGAGGCTACAATTCAAGTTTTACATGACGCAGCATCTGAGGAGCCAAACCAGAGCTGTTGGAAGGAATATGTTGGAGAGTAGGGATGGGGAAAATATTAAGATCTGGGAGGACAAATGGATAGTGGGGCTGCAAGACACCTTAGCGAACTCTCACGGGGAGCTAAGGCGATGGAGGGAATATGTAAAAGATTTGATCATTACGGAGGAGGCATGTTGGGACATAGAGGTTGTTAATTCCATTTTCCCGGAGGAAGTAATTAGCAACCAAATTGTAACGCCCGGGCCCACTGCCCAAGGCTCTAGTAGAGTTTCAGGAATGACGATTGGCCCCACAGACCACCACTAGCCTTAACTGCGCACTTTGTCCACATTGACGCGCAAGCCAGGATCAACTTCCCGACTGGTCACCCATCCTAGTACTACTCCAAGCTGAGCACGCTTAACTATGGAGTTCTTTAGAGATAGGCTTCCTGAAAAGGAGGTGCACCTTGGTGATATGGGTAGTCCAATCATTCCTTTTAAGATCATGTTATCCAAGGACACCCAGCTCCTGATCACGGAATACCAGTGCAAGGGTGGCTACGTCAACCATGGACAGCCCTTTCCTACATGCCTGGACCGCACGGCTCAAGACTGGCATGCCACATGCCCATGTGGGCCCCACATACTGGAGTGGTTATGGCTCTGATACCATTTGTAACGCCCGGGCCCACTGCCCAAGGCTCTAGTAGAGTTTCAAGAATGACGATTGGCCCCACAGACCACCACTAGCCTTAACTGCGCACTTTGTCCACATTGACGTGCAAGCCAGGATTAACTTCCCGACTGGTCACCCATCCTAGTACTACTCCAAGCTGAGCACGCTTAACTATGGAGTTCTTTAGAGATAGGCTTCCACCTTGGTGATATGGGTAGTCCAATCATTCCTTTTAAGATCATGTTATCCAAGGCCTCAAATCTTGGGATGTTACACAGATATTATGTATGCCTATCAGTAGCCAGAGACGTCTGGCAACTACTCTTAGAGATCGGCTTACTGGCTCGGACATCTTGGCAAAGAAGAGTTTATGAGGTGCAGAATTTCAGAACGGGAGAGACTTTGGGATCTAATTTGGAACAGTCAGTGGCCCCCAAAACTATCACATTTTCTGTGGAGACTGACTACTGGCTGCTTGGCAACTAATGGCCGGATGTGGGACAGACATTGTAACATTGATGGGTTGTGTTCCATTTGCGCGGCGGGGAGAGAAACGATCGCGCATACCATGTTCGTTTGTTCGTTTGCCGGAGACGCATGGGAATCAAGTCGGTCAGGCCCTTTTGCGGCTGCATGAGACTCTGGACGAAGACGAGGAGAGTAAGGCGTACGCTATTATGTGGGCTGCTTGGAGTTTCAGGAACAATGTAGTTTTCAACATCTCCAAACCTATTGCTCATATTATCCATATGTACGTTGGACTTATAGCTGATTACAAAAAATTCAACGGCAAAGCAGCGGGCGGAATGGGTACTACTCCTACGCAGGTACACCACAGGTGGAAGAAACCGACGGAGGGCTGTTTGAAATTGAACTGTGATGCAGCGGTATGCACGGACGGAAGGATAGGGATAGCTGGTGTCTTTCGGAACTCAAGAGGGGGCGGTAATGGCAGCAGTGTCGAAGAATATGTCCAATTACAGGACGGTGCTGCTAGCCGAAGCTGAAGCTATAGAATGGCCATGATTCAGGCGCGGACATGGGGCTTCAAAGACATCCAGGCGGAGTCCGATTCCCAATCGTTGATTATTGCCATCAATTCCAAAAATGATCGCAGAGACTTACTCGGGCTCCTAGTTGAAGACATCTGGTCAACAGTTACATATCTTAATTCGTGCTCTTTTTCCTTTGTTAAGAGGTCATGTAACTCTGTCGCCCATGCTTTGGCAAAAGCGGCAGTACATGGTAGAGTAGTATGCAGTAATGTAACTGAGGCTATCCCGGAATACGTCAACCGTGTAGCAAACATTGATATTGAGTAACGATATGATAGAGTCTTCAAAAAAAAAGATAGAAAAATTCAATCTCGATTGATGACTTGATTTATCTTTTTAAGGTGGGGAGGATGTGATAACTTAAATTTTTCCACTCTCATTATATTTTTACACATCATGAATAATTAGACTCTCTATAATATTTCACAACCTCCCTCACACCAAACTATACCATTTGGAATCACTTTATACTTATTTGATGAAACAGAATTGAATAAATTTCACAATATACTTAATTGACTATAATTGAATGTATAATTTCACTATTGAAAGTGTATTTTTTAAACTGAGTACCCTTACCATTCTGATATATGATCTAAAATTTTATCATAAAAAGTATAACAATTTGTGAATCAATGGCAAAATTTTCATACAAACCTGAGTTACGGTTTGGAAACATGATTTTTACAAGATTTCTCAAGAAACATGATTTAGAACTTTGGTTTTGATATATTAATGTGACATGTCAATGATCCGAGCCAGTTGCTCCCGAACAATCAAAACCTTTCCTTTTCTAGCCACGAATTTCCCATGTCATCTATCCCCCTTACTTGCCACGGCCAAGATCCTTCAAAAAATGTAACCTCCTTACCCCTTCTTCCCAAGTTTCATGCTATTCCTTGTAAATGACATATCTCTTCAGTCCTTGGGCAATTTTGGCCATATAATATATGAATTTGTATCTATAGAATGAGATATATATAATGAGACTAGTTTCATGACCTTTTTGTGCTTGTAGTTCCCCTTATATGCTTAAAATTATGGGTTTTGATCTCTTTCTACATATTTGACGCCATCCAATGCTCAAGCTTGCTCCTTTATACCTCAAAACCCTATCTTATCCTAATATCTGTAACATGAATATCATGATGTATCATGGTTTGAACTTGTTCATGTTTGTACCCTACTTTGATATTGAACCTCCAAACATGCTTCATATGGATACTTTTATGTTAAATCACAACCATTGCTCCTATGTGGGTATTTGATGTACAATATTATCATGCAGACTCATAATCAGTAATATCACATGCTTTATATCCCTAAATGCCATTTTGATCATTCTTGTGCCCTTACGTGACTGAATGCCCGAATCTTGAGTTTAAATGTGATATAGTATGTAGGTTGATAATTGAAGCTCTAATCTCATGTAAATATTACCCTAATGATCACCCATGATATATAATGATCTCAAATTAGTATTTTGTTGGTTTCTATGACACATAACTCAAGTATACTTCATCAATACTCTAATGATTTCAAACTTGCATGACATTGACTAGTTTGACTATGTTGGTTGCTTATGCTGACTAAGCTTGCTCAAATCTTAAGATAGCCCTATTTAATGATCTAATAACCCTTATCTTGACCCCTTATATTAGTTGTGTTGTGTCACCCTAATATCTAAATGAATCCATGGTGTACAGTGTGACTTGATAACAAAATTGCATGTCTAATTGAGATAATGAAATCAATAGTGAAGGTTTTAATGCCTAGATCTAGTTGACACATCCAACCACCACAATTATGATTAATGAGACCTAATCTTTCTGATCTTTAATCCAATTATACTTATGTGTAATATCAGGATCAATTTTATAACTCTATTGCCAAGATCTAGTCAGGGTTGCTAATTCGGCTTTCCAATCAATGGTAAACGTGTACTCTACTCGCAAGGTATGCTTAATCTCTTCCCTCTATGAGTTTGGCTTGTTTGTATGTATGCTCGTATGAATGATTGGCTAGATAATTACTTATTTGAGCTACTTGTTCCCTATGATTAGTATGTTCATTTTGCTTGAAATATGTTGAACAAACCTTCAATATAATTGAACATGTCCATTATAAAAACCTAGTGTGCTTGCCTATATTCTCGGGGTAAGGTTACAAGGTCGGGCATCTTAATTGAGATGTCAAGATAAGGTTAACTTGATAAAAGGGTTAGCTAATCTTGAGCACCCTTACAGACCCTTTCAATGGGAAGTTGCTCAATGGCCATAATATGTTGTTGAGTATAATGAAAATGCACTTAAAACCTGCCTCATACAAAACAATATCGTTAAGTTCTCTTTCCTTATTTCTACTTCTTTCTTATATGATTTTCTAGCCAAGAAACTTTTATTATACTCTTAAACTATTTCATTGTCCTTTCATGACGTACTTAATGCTTTAGCATTAATATATCATGTTTATTGAATTTGTAGTTGTCAAATGAAGATCTGTTGCACTCAAGACTCTAAGCTCGGAAATGCAATACAAATAGGTATACTTGAATATAGAATTGGGTACATGTCTCTTATCTCTATGTTTTATATCTTGTTATCTCTTACCTTGTTATTGTTTGTGGTTCTATTCATGCTTATGTTATGTGATCCATTCTAGGGACGGGCTCATATCTCCACTCACCTTTGGCTTTATATCTGTTAGGAGTGTGGACTAGGGTAACAAACAGTTCCGAGACAGTCCTCATGGTGCTCAAGCTCAGATTTCTCCCATTCAGAAGCCATGCTATAAAAATCTACAAAGTAGTGTATGAAAAGTATGTATTAAAAAAATGTGCATCTATATATAAAATATAAGTGATAGAAACATGCCCATTTAGCATATAATACATAAGTGTTAGAAACATGCAATCTAAAATAGGCATTCCTCTAGTATTGTTTGTCAACTAATATTCCTTCTACATGATCTTGACGTAGATAAAGTTACACCTGGAAAACCAATTAAGAAAGGACAGAAGTCATCATACTTATTGTAGTACTCTTCTTCATCCGTAGAATATGCATTGAACTAACTTCTCATATGAAGAATGAAAATCCATTTTTCATGTGCTAGGTCATAAATATAGAATACTTTCTTTTCCTATGTTTCTATTATGGATTGATCATTCTTCTTGCTAATCTTTTATATTTAATAATGTGAAACCCAACTCATCCACTACAACTCTATTGCTATGATTCCAATTACAACTAAATATAGGAACTATAAACTTTGTGTAGTCAATGTTCCATATGTCTTCAACAAAATTTTAATAAGACATCTTACTTTCTCATGGACTCTTATCATTTGCACTAGGAAAAAACAATGAAGATGCTTGAAGGGTGGCCTCACTATTTAGGATGACATTCTTATCATCTTTACTCTTTGTGTAGTATGAAAATACTTTAATGGTACACCCTTCATATGATATGACATCCACTTTTGGTTTAAAGGTGAGCCATTTGATATCTTCAGCAATATCATGTGGTGTTTGAGATAGTTGAAGGAAGACTTTATCTTGAACCCACCTAGTAAACATTCAATTAAGCTCCCTAGTAAGCCACATCAAAATAGCTCGAGAATATTTTCACTTTATAAAATTGGTGTGTTTGGATATATAAATACCCACCTCTTTGATGTTGTGTGAAATGTACAAGTGTCTTGTTCCATAGCTCACAACAAATTCCTTGGACTCGAGCTCCTAAGGTCACTTTGCCAGAATAAGCATCAACGAGAAGATTTTGTACCGCTAGGAGTTTCACTGCAAGATATACAATCATTGTAGAAGTCAATTACCTCCATAGTCACATAACCATTAATAATACTCCTTTCATCCTGATAATGATTTCAAACATCATATTTAAAAATACTCATGTATTGTTCAAATGGGTACACACAATGCAAGAAAATTGGTCCTTGCGTCTTCACTTTTCTATTCAAATAGATAACAAGATGTACCATAATATCAAAGAATGAAGAGCGCATATATATCTCAAGATGGGACAAGGTAAAAATCACTTATCTTTTCAAATTATCAAGATTCCCAAGGTCTATAACATTTTTAAATAGAGTGTTGAAGAAGAAATAGAGCCTAATGATTTCAAACCTTCATTGCTTTGATAGTATAGATCAAATAGCCCAGGACAATCATGTGATTTAAGACCTATCAACTTGAGATCCTTCATTGTTACCAATCTACATAAATTGGAAGAATATACCTATAGTACCTTAACATTAATAAAGCACTCATAAAAAGATCTTTAATCCTATCTAGACAAACTATAACAAGGAGGCAAATATGTGCGAAGATTGTATCTAACATATGTTATTAATTCTTTCCATATATCCATTTCACATAGGTCATTCTATACTTGATGTCATATTTAGTCTTGCCTAATATACTCAATAGAGTACCAGTGATGTTGCCACATAATGCATGACATCAATATAGTGCCTAATTATCAAAGAAGTCCAATAAGTAAAATATTAGAATATTGGTCTCATCTTGAATAGATATTTATCACGTGTGGGATTAGCATATGATCTCTTACTAAATATTTTGACAATGTCTTTTACTCATTCATAAATATCCTCCCTTAACATAGTTTTGGGGGCACTAAATTCCTTAGATGAGCATCAAATGCTTTGTGCAACCTTTGACAAGTATGTACTTTTAGAAGAAACCTTCAATGACCCAAGATATATGGTCTTTCCATCATATTTTTGTCGTATCGAATCAGTGTTTCCCTAACCTATAGAGCATACTTTGGTTCTTTTTACACTATATCCAGACAAATTGTTGTATGCTGGAAAGTCATTATTTATGAAAAAACATAACATGCAAGCCAAAGGTCTCTCCATGAAAATCATCATAGGACCTAATGCCTTCTTTCCAATGTTTTTAAATCATCAATCAGAGGTTCAAGATAAACATCAATACTACTAGCATGTTGTTTGTGGTTTGATATAAACACTGGTAGCATGACGTACTTACTTTTCAACACAATCTAGGAGGAAGATTGTATATAAAAATCATAACATGATAACCGCTATGTTTGATACTTAATATACAACATGGGTTTATCCTGCCAGTACAAATCACAAGTCTTAAATTTCTAATTTCTTCATCGAATTGTGGGTACAATATATCAAATTTCATTCTTGTGGGGATCATACACATGTCATAATACACCATTATCATTTGTCTTTAACTGTTTGTTCCAAGATAAATAAGTGATGTAACTATTGTATTATAAGTAGATACCACATCACCTTCATAGGAGAGGACCCAAAATTATCAATTTTACTTTCGTGCACCACATTTTGGACAATATTTTGAATAGATATAGTCCCTTTAAAATAACACAATCATTTGGGCTTGCTTGTATCCTATTAGGGTCCATTACCATTGGGCATAACATTTTCTTTCCTTTGCATGTCGATATTAGAATCTCATTGGCTTCGGGGAGAATTTCTTTCAACAAAGACAACAAATACGTGAAAATTTTATCCCTCCACCTATTGTTAACCTTTAGATATAAAATCTCAACACATCATTCAGCCGCGTAAACTTAATACAATCTAGGTATAACGATTTCTTAGAATCATGTACAATGCTTCCAAATAAAGAATTTGGGATTTATCCAACAACTATCTAGTATCACGTCCACCTCACCATTAGTAATTGTTTCATTGACATTAACATTGTTGGCCATTTATTCTTTCATAGAAGAACCACTATCCACATTTTCTAATCTTACAGTGTGAATATCTCCATTCTAGTACCATTTTGTATTACCCTATATCATACCATTTCACATGTCATGAATTTTTATTTCATGAACAATATCGACTTTCAAGTTGTTACTGTAATTACTACAAGGGATATATAACATTTCTCAATTTTTTCTCCTATGTTCCTCTATAGATCTTACAAACTCATTAAGACCACTTGTAAACTTGTAACAACCTCACTTTTCAGCATCTCCCAACTAAGGAAATACCCAAAAATTTGAGAGCCATTACCAAAAATTCCCAAGTATCTAGATTTAACCAAATAACATATAACAACAAATAATTTCCATTAATTCAAATATTATTTACAAGATGATCCTCTAAGTAGTTACATGAACTTCTATCATCAGAATTGTACATATGAGAAGAAGTATCTACATATTCTTCCTTTACTTAGCTTTAATGCCTTCAGTTAGTTTCATCTTGATATCTTCATTTTTAACATGTAACTATAAATGGCATGAAACAAAAGCACAAATTAATATATCAAAATATACAGTGTACGTGGGGTGTAGGCAAAAGTGTGCAACTAAGATAACAACTTATAAATAATTAATTACTTGCAAATAAGAACTAGAATTTTCTTTACATATTCTAACCCACACTTTATGTGCTATCTTGGGGGTGATCACTATCCCTCCAAGGCTCGTGTACATCACCCCTCAATGCATGTCATTCTAGGGCTCAGAATATGATATATCTATTTATGTTAGACTCACAGTGGCATTATAATGGAACATAATGTAAATAAACATTCAACAATTTGTTTTTTCGATCCTCAAGAAATCCTCAAAAAACACCATCAAACTATTGTGGATAGTCATTAGTGTAACCACGTACCTTTTGTAGAACCATGCAAATTATTGAATCATGTTTTAAGCATATCATCCAGTCAAACAAGCAAAGAGGAATCTAATCATTTAATCTGCATGTATGTAAATCCTAAAGTGTCATGATACATTAATTAAATTAAGCCCTACTCGGCCATAATCTATGGTTCAGGGTTTGGGTAAGGAATAAGGGTACAAACCCTAATTCCATTGCACATTACTTTATTAAAGATATTAATACATATTATATATAATGTGTAACCCTCATTATCAAGTTAGGCCTATTCTGTCATTAGGAGTAACTATGTTAGGTTATGCAACTTAAGATCCTAATGATAAAGAAGATTAGGTTCTAAATCCTAATCATCAGATCCATATCCTTTCATTATGATCACGTGGATTCAATTTTATGTTTATTAACAACATAGTAATTTATGACTTTAACCCTAATTCATCATATTCATGATTATTCACATAAACAACATCATTATGGTCATAATCATGTTAAATCACCACTATATTCCACTTTATCACTTTACATCTCAAAGAATCATATTTAACATGATTAATAGCCTATTCATTAAAAACTAGGGTTTGTATCCATTAATCACCACTTTCACATATACTTGCACCATTTTTAGAATTATGATCAGTTTTAGGTCTCAATAATGATATTGTATTCACATTACTCTTGTTTTTCTGATCAATTTTTTATATATTACTTTCCTTGATCTAAGTTATTAAATAATTACTACATTATTTACAAATTAATTGTATTTCCAATATATTCTAGGGATTTACCTTTCCTTTTAATGGTGCGGCATATTCTAATTGGGCCACCCTCTTTCCAATTCATCTACTGCTCCTATCTTTAGTAAGCCTGGACTCACGGTTCAATTGTTGATTAAGGACAAAAAACACGAGAAAGGAGAAGGGGAAAAGGGTCGGTTCACCATCCATCCATTGAATTTATCTGACTGATTGACCTAGTTACCCATCAGACAGTTGTTGCCTTCCTTCCTTGTATGAGGAGAAGCAACGGTCCATGGAGTAAGTACTCATCAGAGCAGAAGGGGAAAATGAGAGCGAGAAGGCAGCTCATCTCAGGGACTTGTCAGACATCCTCAGTCTGTTCTTACAAAGTCAAGGAAGTCCTTGGATGTTGTTGCAGGGCCTAGAAGTGAGTCTCCCACATGGTGGCGCCTCTCTCTACTGTGCAGTAATGGTGAGGGAGGAAAGGAAGATCTAGTTCTATTTTTTATGTTTCTCAAGTGTGGGTGACTCTCTGGAGCATAGGTGAAGTCTCAGGGGTGGTTCCTTTTATAGTAATTGGGTGTCTGGCAAGGGCTTCAATCCTAGGTTTGCAGTAGTGGAGAACCATGGCGGCAGAGTGCCCCCTTTATTGGTGCCCAAGGCATCGTGTCCCCATTAATCAACGATCATTTAGTTCTGTTTGGAGAGAAGGCAACAAATCAGGAACTTTAATAGTGTGATTGTGTGAAAAGAGAGAGATAGAGAGAGGGGAAGCGAGAAAGGAGGCTGATTGTGCCACTTTCCATCCAGGCTGGAGGTAGGTGATGATCTTTGGATTGTTGACCTAAGATCCAAGGGTCTCAGGGCCATGTGACACTTAAAGGGTTGGGCTCTTGATTCCTATTCTAATCACATGTGACATAATCATATGTTTGGAAATTAATCCCTTTACTTTAGGAAAACCCAATAAATTCATATCTTTCTCCTATCTCCTCCAATTGACTCCAAATTTTAAAAGAAGCCTTCTAATAACTTAATCTTAGATTGGGAAAGATTGGGTAACAAAAAGATATTTCTAGATGCCCCTTTTTCTCTCTTCAAAAAGGAACACAATTCATTTATTTCAAGAAGGTTCCTCTATCTTTAGGATTTTATATAGGCCAGTAAGAACTTCCTTTCTATGTGAAACTTGGAAGGCAACTTATTAAAGTTTCCCCAACCTTTATCTATTTTGTGGGATTTATTGGGATAACTTTTATGCATGAAACTATCACTTTTAGTATAGACTTAAATTAATTACTCGTACCACCTAGAAAGTCATTTTTCTCTCAAATGAAATAATCCTCTTATTTTCATTATTATTTTCAAGTATACCAAAAGTCAGATTGAAATAATTTTGTTTAATTCCTCAAACATTGTGTTGCCATTCTTGGCTAGATAATTACTCTATTAATTATCTAAAACACTACGTATTTTATTTTCTTTTGAAAACTTGTCCAATATCCCATAGTTCTAGTTTCTAACAGCCATAAATCCATTATACTTTAGTTATGCACAAATTCCTTTTATTTCTTTAACTTGTGCCACAAGGACATATTTGTAAAGCAAATAGTCTCGTAGGCCTCACTTGGGCCATGGGTTGCACCCATGCCACAAAGTGTCACATTTTTATTCTATCAAGTATTATTTGGTGGTTTGCTTATCTAATCAAGTCTTATATTTATGTATTTCAATTTTACCAAAATTTAAGGATATAACATTCATCCATACTTAAAAGGAATTTTGTCCCCAAACTTCAAATTGAGTAAGGTTAAAGTGAATGAGAACTCAACTTAATTTTATAATGCTCAGGCCCACTGCCCAAGGCTCTAGTAGAGTTTCAAGAATGATGAATGGCCTTACAGACCACCACTAGCCTTAACTGTACACTTTGTCCTAACTCACTTGCAAGCTAGGATAGACTTCCAAACTGGTCACCCATCCTAGTACTACTCGGGGCTGAGCATGCTTAACCGCAGAGTTCTTTAGTGATAGGCTCCCTGAAAAGGAGGTCCACCTTGGTGATATGGGTAGTCCAATCATTCCTTTTAAGATCATTTTATCTGAGACATGGCTCTTATACCATTTGTAATGCTCGAGTCCACTACCAAAGCCTCTAGTAGAGTTTCAAGAATGATGATTGGCCCCACAAACCACCACTAGCCTTAACTGCATGCTTTGTCTTCACTCACGTGCAAGCTAGGACAAACTTCCTGATTGGTTACCCATCCTAGTACTGCACCCTACTGAAACGACTGTCTCGCGAAAACCTGATTAACTAATGCGGAAGCGTACATCAAGTAGCGGATTAGCGAAAATCACTAAAAATTAAAACTTTTTGCAAAGAGATCCACACATAGGAAATCCTTTACAACAAGAACCATTGTATAACATTTACATTCTGGTTCAAACGTATATAACCTGTACCATCTCTTTTTTAGAGACTACAACATCAGCTGCCTTATGAACATTATATACAGACAGCATATGAATCTTGAGGCATCAAGCCAAAACCCCAGTTTGATATATCAAAAACACTGACTGAAAACTCTGAGGACCTGAGAGTACAGAGACGACACATAGGACTTTCTAGCTACATAACTTGACAGACAGTATCTCCACCTGATATCTTACTGTTGTCCAAGCTGTAGCTTTCCTTTTCCTGCAAAAGAGTATCTGCTTCTTTGTCCGCGTCCACCTAAAAATGTTGGATCCCACGGGGGTGAGACAATTGTAAATTGCCCCAGCGGGAGATATAACTCTCTGCCAAAACATTGTTATTGCAATTAAGGATATAAAACTAGGCAGATGATAAGCAGTTTAAAGCATTCTCTTAATAAGGAATAGGATGAACATGTATATCATTTATCCTCCATATTATACCATCATGTCAAACTTATCTTGTGACACTCATCATCTTGATATGTCACCCATGAGACATTCTTGTTTCAACTTATTGGCCTTAGTCAGTCTGCTAAACAGATAAGGAATTACATCTACCATGTACTCATATATCATTAATACAGGCATTGGGTTATTACCAATCATGTGTCATCATTACAGGCATCGAGCCTCTGCCAGGTATTGGACTCTTCCAAACCTGATTACACTGTCAGGCATTGGACTTTAACCAACCCTGATTTCACAGCCAGGCATTGGTCCGTAACCAACCCTGATTACACAGCCAGGCATTGGACTTTAACCAATCCTGATTTCACAACCAGGCATTAGACTTTAACCAACCCTGATTTCACAGCCAGGCATTGGACTTTAACCAACCCTGATTTCACAGCCAGGCATTGGACTTTAACCAACCCTGATTTCACAGCCAGGCATTGGACTTTAACCAATCCTGATTACACAGCCAGACATTGGACTCTAACCAATCCTGATTACACAGCCAGGCATTGGACTCTAACCAATCCTGATTACACAGCCAGGCATTTGACTTTAACCAACCCTGATTACAGGCATTAAGCCTCTTCCAGGTATTGGACTTTAACCAAACCTGATTACACCGCCAGGCATTGGTCTGTAACCAATCCTGATTACACAGTTCATGGAATTTAATTCCTTTAACTCATCATTGATCATCACATACTACTTTCTTAAGTTACCAGCTTATCTTGGATTAAGGTATTTCCCATCTTAATCTTTTCATCCACTAACCTATCACTCTTACCATAAAGTGCATAGGTTACACATAAGAATGGTCCAACTATCTTTAATGATATGGACTCATCTCAGATTAAGGCATTGCTTACAATAAGCTTGCCTATAATCAACCACATGAAATGTTTCACCTTTATAAGGCCATTCCTTCTATCTCATCATTAGGGTTTCCTTATACCCTTATTTAAAATTAGGATTATAATTCATTGTCATATTGCCCAAGATTAGGGCTTTATGTATTATGACTCTACATTAGAGTCTCACATACCTTCACCCTTCTTAGGGCCTCTCATCACAACATAGCATTAGAGCTTCATGTGATGTTAACTCTTAATTAGGGTTTCTCATGGAATCACCCTCAACTAGGGTTTCTCATGGAATCACCCTAAACTAGGGTTTCTCATGGAATCACCCTCAACTAGGGTTTCCACCATAGTCACCCACAATTTGGGTTTACTATGCATCTCCATCAGGATTTCATTCAATTGTCCATAATTAGATATTCACTATTCATCCCAATTAGGGTTTTACATCTCATTTCCCTAAATTGGAGTTTCACACATCACTACCCTGACTTAGGGTTACATCCTCACCCTGGATTAGGGTTACATTTAGAATTTCCCTCAATTAGGGTTAGAACCCAAAAGCCCTGTCAATTAGGGTTTATATTCATGATTAAGGTTTCATGATCTCTCTTCTTAAGGATCATACCCTTAATCACTACATGAATAATATTCATGTATGAATTCATGTTAACATCATCTCAAATTGATTAGGTCATATCAACCCTTCAATCAATAGCATACCACTATGATTAACGTAGTGTATCAAGTCATTGGTCCAATAAGCAATTAGGGATTCATTCCTTAATTGGTACTAGTCCCTTAGGTACTATTAGGGTTTCAACCTTTGTACCTTCTTTGTTTATCATTACTAATCATCATTGGGTCAATGGATCATTCATCATCTTAATTCTCAAGAGATTCAATCACATTGGACCTCCATTACATAAAGCATCCAATTGAATTAAGGTTTCCAATGTTGATTCCTTCAATCATTGAATTCATGGAACCAGTCATCAATTGGACCTACCCTCATACTTCAATTGAGTTTAATAGGTCAACCTTCAACTTATTTGACCCTCAATTAACCCTCACTTGGTCATCAATTAGGGTTTGATTCAATTGAATTAGGGTTTAGAAACGATGATTCAACAACACTAATCAATGTAAGACTAGTTACTTTGAAACCATTGAACCATCATCCAAATTGGGTATGACCTGACCCAAAACGGTCTTGAGGTCGTTTGTATGACCTCCAAACGGTCTTGAGACCGTTTTCCCATCAAATCACTCAAAACCAAGCCATCCAAGTAGGGTTTGGATCATTGAAGTGCTCACCAATTCAGCAATTTATTGCAGATCAACTTGGTACCTTTAGGCCTTCAAACACCTAACCATACTCAACCCTAGACCTCCAAACGGTCTTGGGTGACCACCAAACGGTCTTGAGACCGTTTGGATGAGCTCCAAACGGTCTTGAGACCGTTTGGCCCATCCATCTTTTGGATTCTAGTGAAAAATCATCATGGATTGGTCTATCGAGTTGATCAACAAATCAGCACTTCATTGCAATATGATTAGTACCTTTGGACCTTTAATTGGTCAACTATACTTGACCCCAGACCTCCAAACGGTCTTGGGGTGACCCCCAAACGGTCTTGAGACCATTTGGGTGATCCCCAAACGGTCTTGAAACCGTTTGGGCTAATCAACCCAAAATCTCTAATTAACTCATTGGAATTTCAGCACTAATTCCAATTAGGGTTTGCCTAGTTGAACAGCCTTCAACTCACGATTCCTTGGGATTTAATCCCTAAACTTTGGTGAGTAATTAGACAACATCATTAGGAACAGTAATCCCAAACGGTCAACGCTTGGTCAACGCACTCAAACGGTCTTGAGACCGTTTGCCCAAAAAGTTCAATTAAAACAGATTGAAAATCAGCACTTAATCCAATTAGGTTTCCCTAATTGATTAGCCTTCAACTCATGATTCCCTTGGAGTTAATCCATCAAATTTGGAGGGTCATTACCCAACATCTTTATGAACAAGAATCCCAAACGGTCAATGCTTTTTCAACCATCTCAAACGGTTTTGAAACCGTTTTCCCAAGCAGGTCAAGTTGATCAGGTTGAAAATCAACATTTAATTCAATTCGATTTGCCTAATTGATTGGCCTTCAACTCACGCTTCCTTTGTAGTTAACCCCTCAAATTTGTAGGGTCATCAGCCTACATAATTAGGAACAATATTCCCAAACTGTAAACGCTTGGTCAACCATCTCAAACGGTTTTGAAACCGTTTTCTCCCAAACGGTTTCAAACCGTTTGCCCTTAAACGGTTTGCTGAAACCGCATAGCCAATCAAATTAAAACGATTTGGAGTAGCTATCAAAACCATTTGGCTTGGTAATTTTCTTTGGATAAGCATCTAGGATGATGTCATCATCCCCTTCCTTCGAAAAACCAAGAACAGCAACCGTTCTTGATGGAAATTGCAGCAAAGAAACAAGAGTGCATCGAATTGAAGAAATCAATCAACAACGCATAGAGAATTGATGCAATAGCAATGTTTAAGGGTTTATGTTATAAAACCCGCCTCCAATTGAGCTCCAAAGCTCCAAGCTCACGCCATTAATGGTGGATGAAGCTCTTGAAACTCCCCCTAGGCTCGTCCTCAAGCTTTTGATTGTAAAAATTGGCTAGGGTTGAAGAGGAGATCAAAATAAGAAGTAATCCATAATTTATTTTCGATTTCCACCATGAAATCAAGACGAACGAAGGTCAAGGGCTTACCAACATGTTGGGGACGTGCTCCCTGCTCCTCCCTATCTCCTTGGTCGGTTTTGCAAGCAAGGGGAAGAAAGAAATCCGAAAAGGCCTTGGTTTGGGCTTGGAAATGGCACTTTTATAAGGAAATTGATGGGAGAGAAAATGCCTTATAAAAATCCAATTAATCCCAATAAAGTGGCCACCTCTTCCCCCTCAACTACCTTGGGTACGAGGCACCTTCCTTGCCTTTAATTCTCCTTCATTATCCTCAATTTAAAGAAAAGCAAATTAAGCACCTTAATGCTTATAATTTAATATCCCACATGTGAGTGGATATTACTTTTCTTTATAAAAAGGTGAGTGGAATTTCACCTACTTAAGATATTTTCGTTCCTTATCTTGTTAAAGGAACGTCCATACTTATTCAAAATCAACCCAAAACATTTTGGTTGAAATCCCTTCAATTATTTTTATTCATTTTTGCCCTAAATCGAATTAGGGTTTCAATTAGGCATTATTCTTGATTATTTTAATGTCAAGATTCTCTCTCCTACAACTTAATTCAAATGAGGATTCCCTCTCATTTTCTTTGCTCTAAATGATGCTAAGAAACATTAGGGACCTTGTTGAATTGGTAATTTGCATATTGAACCCTATATTTTGGGTAAATTGCACTTTACTCCAAAACTAGGTTTTAATGCACAACATTGTCCAACAAGCTCTATCTTGGTGTCCAGGCTTGGGAAAACCATACCACTACATTATATTCATTCTTATGATGTCACAACATCAGAGGAACATCTTATCATGTGCAATTTGCAAGTTAACCCCTCAACTTGGGTAATTTGCACTTTAGTCCAAAATAAGCAAACATTGCTTCAACATTGTTCAAACATGACCAAAATTGAAACATAGGTTCCTCTTGAGACCTAATCACTTTTCAAAAGATAATATTAAGCATATAATCATCTTTCTTAATAAAAACACCTACGGTTAAAGCATAACCCAGGTCAGGGATGTTACAAATTATAAACCCCTAACAAGGATTTCATCCCCGAAATCCCAGATAAAGGAAACATATATTATTCATTCATCATATCATCATGTCTCTTCATAACACCTCATTGTTATGGAGACATCATAGAACTTTGATCAGCACAAAGTTCCTTCACACAATATTCTCATAGAGTCAATTGAGATCTTATCTTAAAGACATATTTAGTTGTTATGTTTGTGCAAAGCATAAACCCCTAACATATGATGTTCATATAATTTTATATAATCAGACTGATTTCATAGTTGACCATTCTGGGTAGCCAACCTAAACCATCTGATAATTCTCAGATACCATAATCTCTTACCTTGGTATTAGTCACATGTGTTGAAAACACATCATTTTCTCATCTTTCTTTTTATCATATTTACAACTTTATTGAACAGGGATCACCTCCCTTGTTCTCTTTCTCATCATATGAGGGTCATACTTTTACTTCCTCATATACACATACTGATCGGAATTCCTATCAGATCCTTCTTTCTTGTTCTTAAGATATGATACATTTATCCATACCATATTTCCAATTTCATGATACTCATTAGATTGTATCAGAATGATTGCTTGATCAGGGCAATCAAAAAGATATCAATCTAAGAGTTTCCATACTCACTTTATCATCAATAGTTGTACACCTGATCAGGGTTTACAAGTACTGAGATCAAGTAGTATGCACTTACATGCTATCATATTCCTTGCTTTTCATATTACCATAACATAAGATTTAACATCACTGGATTTTATCCAGGCATCTCTTCTATACCTCTTCCTCTTTCATGGAGGTAAGATCAATATAGAGCATTTAAAAGAATACTGAACAGAATTCGAATTCTATTTCTCATCATTTATTCCCTATATAGCAACCAATGGGGAAAACAATATCAACAATCCTCCTTTTTATAACAAAAAGGGTTTAGTGTACTCAACATGTACACATTTATAACATACCTTATCCTCACATCATGGTCTTATTAGTCTTATTACTGAAGTAGAAACTAAGCCATGGAATCTTACAGGTGAAAGGTTAAGACCTTTGCACTTACTTAGTGGCTACTGCCCTGGTACACTAGGCATTTATTGCACTATTAGTACCAAAAACTTGGCTTTTTAAAACCATTAGGCAAATGTCTCTAGAATTATAGAGATCATTCCCTACTTCTCAGCTTATTTCCCCTTCTTGGGCACTGCCATCACAGATTTATTATCTGTCTAAACTCATGGCAGAGTCTACTTTCTTTCCATAAGTTAATCTTTTCCATATTTTCCCTTGTTCCAACATGACTAAGTCATTTAGGAACTCATTTAAAGCCCAAGCTTTTTGTATTAAGGACTGATAACCTAGGTTGTAAGCCTAGCATCCAGTCCACTCATATGCATTATTGTTGCCCTAATCTGCCCAACAAGAGCATGATCATAGGATTCTCTATCCTGATCAGGTCTTAATGGGGATTCTCAGGCACTCATTCTATTCTTGCATGATCCCTTGCACCTCTTCTTGGTGCAACAACATTGCCCTAAGCAATGTGTTCGTTGTGCTCTCCAGTCATTTTAAACTTTACCCTTTCTCTGCACAAGCAGAAATCATTATAGGGTATACTGGAGGACACTAACACAGACTCGATACCTTAGTCCTATGTCTCTGTAGACTCAACGAACCTAGAGCTCTGATACCACAATTGAAACGACCGTCTCGCGAAAACCTGATTAACTAATGCGGAAGCGTTCATCAAGTAGCGGATTAGCGAAAATCACTAAAAATTAAAACGTTTTGCAAAGAGATCCACACATAGGAAATCCTTTACAACAAGAACCATTGTATAACATTTACATTCTGGTTCAAACGTATATAACCTGTACCATCTCTTTTTTAGAGACTACAACATCAGCTGCCTTATGAACATTATATACAGACAACATACGAATCTTGAGGCATCAAGCCAAAACCCCAGTTTGATATATCAAAAACAATGACTGAAAACTCCGAGGACCTGAGAGTACAGAGACGACACATAGGACTTTCTAGCTACATAACTTGACATACAGTATCTCCACCTGATATCTTACTGCTGTCCAGGCTGTAGCTTTCCTTTTCCTGCAAAAGAGTATCTGCTTCTTTGTCCGCGTCCACCTAAAAATGTTGGATCCCACGGGGGTGAGACAATTGTAAATTGCCCCAGCGGGAGATATAACTCTCCGCCAAAACATTGTTATTGCAATTAAGGATATAAAACTAGGCATATGATAAATAGTTTAAAGCATTCTCTTAATAAGGAATAGGATGAACATGTATATCATTTATCCTCCATATTATACCATCATGTCAAACTTCTCTTGTGACACTCATTATCTTGATATGTCACCCATAAGACATTCTTGTTTCAACTTATTAGCCTTAGTCAGTCTGCTAAACAGATAAGGAATTACATCTACCATGTACTCATATATCATTAATACAGGCATTGGGTTATTACCAATCATGTGTCATCATTACAGGCATTGAGCCTCTTCCAGGTATTGGACTCTTCCAAACCTGATTACACCGCCAGGCATTGGACATTAACCAACCCTGATTTCACAGCCAGGCATTGGTCCGTAACCAACCCTGATTACACAGCCAGGCATTGGACTTTAACCAATCCTAATTTCACAGCCAGGAATTGGACTTTAACCAACCCTAATTTCACAGCCAGGCATTGGACTTTAACCAACCCTGATTTCACAGCCAGGCATTGGACTTTAACCAACCCTGATTTCACAGCCAGGCATTGGACTCTAACCAATCCTGATTACACAGCCAGGCATTGGACTCTAACCAATCCTGATTACATAGCCAGGCATTGGACTTTAACCAACCCTGATTACAGGCATTAAGCCTTTGCCAGGTATTGGACTTTAACCAAACCTGATTACACCGCCAGGCATTGGTCTGTAACCAATCCTGATTACACAGTTCATGGAATTTAATTCCTTTAAATCATCATTGATCATCACATACTACTTTCTTAAGTTACAAGCTTATCTTGGATTAAGGTATTTCCCATCTTAATCTTTTCATCCACTAACCTATCACTCTTACCATAAAGTGCATAGGTTACACATAAGAATGGTCCAACTATCTTTAATGATATGGACTCATCTCAGATTAAGGCATTGCTTACAATATGCTTGCCTATAATAAACCACATGAAATGTTTCACCTTTATAAGGCCATTCCTTCTATCTCATCATTAGGGTTTCCTTATACCCTTATTTAAAATTAGGATTATAATTCATTGTCATATTGCCCAAGATTAGGGCTTTATGTATTATGACTCCACATTAGAGTCTCACATACCTTCACCCTTCTTAGGGCCTCTCATCACAACATAGCATTAGAGCTTCATGTGATGTTAACTCTTAATTAGGGTTTCTCATGGAATCACCCTCAACTAGGGTTTCTCATGGAATCACCCTAAACTAGGGTTTCTCATGGAATCACCCTCAACTAGGGTTTCCACCATAGTCACCCACAATTTGGGTTTACTATGCATCTCCATCAGGATTTCATTCAATTGTCCATAATTAGAGATTCACTATTCATCCAAATTAGGGTTTTACATCTCATTTCCCTAAATTGGAGTTTCACACATCACTACCCTGACTTAGGGTTACATCCTCACCC
Organism: Alisma plantago-aquatica; assembly: GCA_963693085.1. Lineage (NCBI taxonomy): Eukaryota > Viridiplantae > Streptophyta > Magnoliopsida > Alismatales > Alismataceae > Alisma > Alisma plantago-aquatica. The sequence continues at coordinate 928,022,076 of OY856411.1, read as the reverse complement.
TGGATTAGGGTTACATTTAGAATTGCCCTCAATTAGGGTTAGAACCCAAAAGCCCTATCAATTAGGGTTTATATTCATGATTAGGGTTTCATGATCTCTCTTCTTAAGGATCATACCCTTAATCACTACATGAATAATATTCATGTATGAATTCATGTTAACATCATCTCAAATTGATTAGGTCATATCAACCCTTCAATCAAGAGCATACCACTATGATTAACGTAGTGTATCAAGTCATTGGTCCAATAAGGAATTAGGGATTCATTCCTTAATTGGTACTAGTCCCTTAGGTACTATTAGGGTTTCAACCTTTGTACCTTCTTTGTTTATCATTACTAATCATCATTGGGTCAATGGATCATTCATCATCTTAATTCTCAAGAGATTCAATCTCATTGGACCTCCATTACATAAAGCATCCAATTGAATTAAGGTTTCCAATGTTGATTCCTTCAATCATTGAATTCATGGAACCAGTCATCAATTGGACCTACCCTCATACTTCAATTGAGTTTAATAGGTCAACCTTCAACTGATTTTACCCTCAATTGACCCTCACTTGGTCATCAATTAGGGTTTGATTCAATTGAATTAGGGTTTAGAAACGATGATTCAACAACACTAATCAATGTAAGACTAGTTACTTTGAAACCATTGAACCATCATCCAAATTGGGTATGACCTGACCCCAAATGGTCTTGAGGTCGTTTGGATGACCTCCAAACGGTCTTGAGACCGTTTTCCCATCAAATCACTCAAAACCAAGCCATCCAAGTAGGGTTTGGATCATTGAAGTGCTCACCAATTCAGCAATTTATTGCAGATCAACTTGGTACCTTTAGGCCTTCAAACACCTAACCATACTCAACCCTAGACCTCCAAACGGTCTTGGGTGACCACCAAACGGTCTTGAGACCGTTTGGATGAGCTCCAAACGGTCTTGAGACCGTTTGGCCCATCCATCCTTTGGATTCTAGTGAAAAATCATCATGGATTGGTCTATCGAGTTGATCAACAAATCAGCACTTCATTGCAATATGATTAGTACCTTTGGACCTTTAATTGGTCAACTATACTTGACCCCAGACCTCCAAACGGTCTTGGGGTGACCCCCAAACGGTCGTGAGACCGTTTGGGTGATCCCCAAATGGTCTTGAAACCGTTTGGGCTAATCAACCCAAAATCTCTAATTAACTCATTGGAATTTCAGCACTAATTCCAATTAGGGTTTGCCTAGTTGAACAACCTTCAACTCACGACTCCTTGGGAGTTAATCCCTAAACTTTGGTGAGTAATTAGACCACATCATTAGGAACAGTAATCCCAAACGGTCAACGCTTGGTCAACGCACTCAAACGGTCTTGAGACCGTTTGCCCAAACAGTTCAATTAAAACAGATTGAAAATCAGCACTTAATCCAATTAGGTTTCCCTAATTGATTAGCCTTCAACTCATGATTCCCTTGGCGTTAATCCATCAAATTTGTATGGTCATTACCCAACATCATTATGAACAGGAATACCAAACGGTCAACGATTGTTCAACCATCTCAAACGGTTTTGAAACCGTTTGCCCAAGCAGGTCAAATTGATCAGGTTGAAAATCAACATTTAATTCAATTCGATTTGCCTAATTGATTGGCCTTCAACTCACGATTCCTTTGGAGTTAACCCCTCAAATTTGTAGGGTCATCAGCCTACATACTTAGGAACAATATTCCCAAACGGTCAACGCTTGGTCAACCATCTCAAACGGTTTTGAAACCGTTTTCTCCCAAACGGTTTCAAACTGTTTGCCCTTAAACGGTTTGCTGAAACCGCATAGCCAATCAAATTAAAACGATTTGGAGTAGCTATCAAAACCGTTTGGCTTAGTAATTTTCTTTGGATAAGCATATAGGATGATTTCATCATCCCCTTCCTTCGAACAACCAAGAACAGCAACCGTTCTTGATGGAAATTGCAGCAAAGAAACAAGAGTGCATCGAATTGAAGAAATCAATCAACAACGCATAGAGAATTGATGCAATAGCAATGTTTAAGGGTTTATGTTATAAAACCCGCCTCCAATTGAGCTCCAAAGCTCCAAGATCACGCCATTAATGGTGGATGAAGCTCTTGCAACTCCCCCTAGGCTCGTCCTCAAGCTTTTGATTGTAAAAGTTGGCTAGGGTTGAAGAGGAGATCAAAATAAGAAGTAATCCATAATTTATTTTCGATTTCCACCATGAAATCAAGAAGAACGAAGGTCAAGGGCTTACCAACAGGTTGGGGACGTGCTCCCTGCTCCTCCCTATATCCTTGGTCGGTTTTGCAAGCAAGGGGAAGAAAGAAATCCGAAAAGGCCTTGGTTTGGGCTTGGAAATGGCACTTTTATAAGGAAATTGATGAGAGACAAAATGCCTTATAAAAATCCAATTAATCCCAATAAAGTGGCCTCCTCTTCCCCCTCAACTACCTTGGGTACGAGGCACCTTCCTTGCCTTTAATTCTCCTTCATTATCCTCAATTTAAAGAAAAGCAAATTAAGCACCTTAATGCTTATAATATAATATCCCACATGTGAGTGGATATTACTTTTCTTTATAAAAAGGTGAGTGGAATTTCACCTACTTAAGATATTTTCGTTCCTTATCTTGTTAAAGGAACGTCCATCCTTATTAAAAATCAACCCAAAACAGTTTGGTTGAAAGCCCTTCAATTATTTTTATTCATTTTTGCCCTAAATCGAATTAGGGTTTCAATTAGGCATTATTTTTTATTATTTTAATGTCAAGATTCTCTCTCCTACAACTTAATTCAAATGAGGAGTCCCTCTCATTTTCTTTGCTCTAAATGATGATAAGAAACATTAGGGACCTTTTTGAAGTGGTAATTTGCATATTGAACCCTATATTTTGGGTAAATTGCACTTTACTCCAAACCTAGGTTTTAATGCACAACATTGTCCAACAAGCTCTATCTTGGTGTCCAGGCTTGGGAAAACCATACCACTACATTATATTCATTCTTATGATGTCACAACATCAGAGGAACATCTTATCATGTGCAATTTGCAAGTTAACCCCTCAACTTGGGTAATTTTCACTTTAGTCCAAAATAAGCAAGCATTGCTTCAACATTGTTCAAACATGACCAAAATTGAAACATAGGTTCCTCTTGAGACCTAATCACTTTTCAAAAGATAATATGAAGCATATAATCATCTTTCTTAATCAAAACACCTACGGTTAAAGCATAACCCAGGTCAGGGATGTTACACCTACAAAGGAGGTGCACCTTGGTGATATGGGTAGTCCAATCATTCCTTTTAAGAACATTTTATTTGAGGCCTCAAATCCTGGGATGTTACAATTTCACAACTTAGGGTTAGAAACCATACTTAATATGCCAAATCCTCACATATTTATTAAGATTGGTACCTGAATTCAATTTAGGGCATATCCATGGTTTCAATAACCATATGATTTCATCTCTTAGTGATTACACTTTAATTTTTTATTCCAGTTTCATGTGGTGGTTACCTTTTCACCTAGGTTTCCAACCCATTATTCATTTATCCTCCCATAAGGGTGAGCTAACACCTCAAACCCTAGATTATTTCATTAAACTCAATTTAGAGTATTCATTATCAAATGTCAATTTGTAATCATAACATGTGTCTACACCAATCTGTCTCACTCATAATGAGATGAAATAAGCACTTGATTGCAGCCCAACTACAAAGTTCACCCATTCCAAGAGCATAGATGGTGTACCCACACATTATCTCAAAATTTCACATTTTAGGTTGAATCATTCTCAAAATGATTCTAGAAAATACCTACGTCCTAATTCCAAAACTTTCTTATATTTCATAAAATCAAGTGTCTTTCTCACACTTAAGTTTGTGTACAACTCCCTTAATTTTTCACTATTACATGACATCTTGTATATTTGACATTTATTCCTTATGTCTCATTAGCCTTAGTTATTTCCTCAAGGTCTCTAAGGGTACATGTACCTTTGGAGTGATCTCCTCTTATCCTCATGGACCTTATGCACTTATGGAGTGCATCTCACATTTACCTGTTGGGCTTCATGAACTCATGAAGGTGACCAAAATTAATGAACCATGGGCCTCAAGAAAACATGGATGGCCATCTCCTAACCCCATGGTCTTATGCGCGTAGGGTGTGATCACCTGCTAACCTCATAGGTTCCATGTACATTTAACCCTCCCTTAGGACTGACTTAGGGGTGTACCCTATCCAGGGTTTATTGAGGAAATACAAATTTAATATTTTTATCACTTTATTGTCTTATGTAATTCTTTAACACGGATTTTGTTCATCTCTCTTGGGGTACACATTATTCACTTTATGTTCCAGCATTGAGCTCGGGCCACTTTTCCTATTTGGGGTTTTGTGTCATGTAGGTCTTCCCTTCATGGGGCTTGACCTTTTTGTGACCATCCATATCTGGGTCTTGGTCAATCATCTACACAATGGACTTGGTCCACCTTCCCTATCTGGGGCTTGGTGCCACATCGGTCTTACAAATCTGGGGCTTGACTACTTCATGACCTTCCCTATCTGGGGCTTGGTCATCCACACTATGAACTCAGGCCACCTTCCCTATCTGGGGCTTGGTGCCATACTTTTCTTCCCAATCTGGGGCATGTCCACTTGTATCCCTTAGAGATGGCATACTTGAGCTCAAATAATGTATGTGATTTTATATTATTTATACGTAACCCTTCACACTTTAGGTGACATTCAAGGTTACCTCTATTCTTAAATTGATTGGCCAACTCACCCTTCTAGGAAAGGCCCTAACCTAGGGTGTCTTCATGACTCACATAAGGCATTTAGGCTTTCTAACCACAACCTGACTCCATGATTTTATGGTTTTACCTCCCCTATAGGTCCTTTTCCCACTCTAGGGTTGACCCACCCCAGGTTGGGATACCAACCATAAAAGTTGAATTAATGGTTTCATATTTTTATTCTTATGTAAATATTGGTTGTTTATGTTTCCTAAAACCTTTTACATGAATGCCTTGCTCTACATACTCGCATGCATGGGAAACAAAGTCACATAAACTCATTTTTATTCCCTCTTTCCTATTACCCTAATTAGGGTTCTTATGGTTAGGGTCTCTATCTCACCCACACCACTCTTGTTACCCAAGATTAGGGTTTAAGGTTAGAGACTACACTAGGCCTCTTAGGGTTTCTATGTCCCTTGACCCATTAGGGTTTTCCCATAACAACCCTAGTTCCATCTAGGGTTTACCTTTGCAAGGAAAAACCCATAAAACACTTTCCTTTACTTTATCAATATATCCACAATATATGTACATTAATCGAAAGAGAATGCCTTAATCCTACTTCTTCTCAAAACCCCTAAATCGATATGATGAAGGAAGTATCGTTTAGGGTTTATTAAGCAAGAGGATGAGAAGTGGATGAAATTTGAGATGAGAAGACTTAGAGTAAACATTACTTATGTAAAACCCTAGGTTCTATCCATGCATGCATCATTATGGCTAAGGGAGTCCTCGTATACCAACTCAAAGGTGTGGAGGAAAATATCGCCAGCCCCCAAAGCCATGACCCGTTCTAGACACCATTACCATCGGGTCGTGCCTTAATACATTTCCTAATATTTCTACGGATTACTTGAAATTATAAACTATAAAATATTATTTGATAAATTTGGGGCTCTAATACCAAATGTGACAATCTCATTGTTTTAGCATCTTCCAATTAAGGGAAGACCCCAAAAGTTGATATCCATTACCAAAATTCCCAAGGATTCAGAATTAAGGAAATAACAAATAATAGCAAATAATTTTCATTCATTCAAAAAATGTTTATAAGATGCTCCTTTAAGGAGTCACATTAATTTCTATCAATAGAACTATATATGAGAAGAAGTATCTATTTTTTCCTACTTTACTTAGCTTTAATGCCTTCAGATAATTTCATCTTGATATCTTCATTTTTAACATGTACCTAAAGCAATGTGAAAAAAAAAAGCACGGATCACCATATCAAAATATATTGTCCACGTGGGGTGAAGGTAAAAGTGTGCAAGTAAGAAAACAACATATAAACAATGAATTACTTTTTAATATGAACTTGCATTTTCTTTACATATTCTAACCCACACTTGATAAGCCATTTAGGGTGTGATCATTGTCCCTCCAGCGTTGGTGTGCATCACCACTCGATGAATGTCATTCAAGGATTTAGAATATGATATATTTATTTATGTGATACGCATAAGGGCATTATAATGGAACTGAATGTAAATAAATATTCAACAGTTTATTTAGTCAATCCTTAGTAAATCCTCAACAAACACCGGCAAACTATTATGGGTATTCATAAGTGTAATCATGTATCTTTTGTAGAACCATGCATTTTATTGAATCATACTTTAAGCATATCATCCGGTCAAATAAGAATAGAGGAATCTAATCATTTAATCTCCATGTATGTAAATCCTAAAGTGTCACCATCACATTAAATAGATTAAACCCTACTCGTTCCTAATCTATGATTTAGGGTTTGGGTGAGGAATAAGGGTACAAACCCTAATTCCATCGCACAATACTTTATTAAAGTTATCAATCCACATTATAAATCATGTATAACCCTAATTATCAAGTTAGGCCTTTATGTCATTAGGAGAAACTATGTTAGATTACACAAATTAAGATCCTAATGATAAAAAATATTAGGTTCTAAACCGTAATTATCAGATCCATCATATCCTTTCATTATGATCACTTAATTCAATTTTATGTTCATTAACAACATAGAAAGTTATGAGCTTTAACCCAAATTCATCATACTCATGATTATTCACATTATCAACACTAATTATCATCATTGTGGTCATAATCATTTTAAACCACCACTATATTCCACTTTACCAATTGACATCTCAAAGAATAATGTTTAACATGATTAGCAATATGTTCATTAAAAACTAGGGTTAGTATGAATTAATCACCACTTTAACACATACTTGCACTACTTTTATAATTAGGATCAGAATTAGGTCTCAATGAAATTTATTCACATTCCTCTCATTTCTATGATTAATTTTCATATATTACTTGCCTTGATCTGAGTTAGCAATTAATTAGTACATTATTTACAAATTAAATGTATTTCCAACATATTCTAGGGATTTACCTTTTCTTTTAATGATGTGGCACATTCTGATTGGGCTACACTCTTGCCAATTCATTATATACTCCTCTCTTTAGTAGGCCTAGACCAAGGGTTCAATTTTTGGTTTGGAAATAAATCACAGGAAAGTAAATAAGGGGAAAAGAGTTGGTTCACCATCTAGCCATTGGATTTCTCTAACCGGTTGACCTAGTTACCCATCGAATAGTTGTTGCCTTCCTTCCTTGTGTGAGGATAAGTGGTTATCCATGGCAGTACTTGTCTAATCAGAAGTGGAAAAGGAGAGGGAGAAGGTAGCCCAGCTCAGGGACTAGTTGGTCATCCTCAGTCTATTCTTGCAAAGTTGGGAAAATCCTCTGATGCCTCTGCAAGGGTGTAGAAGCGAGGCTCTCCCATGGTAGCATTGAATCTCTACTATGGAGTGGTGTTCAGGATGAAAGGAAGAACTAGGTCTATTTTTCATGCTTCTCGAGTGTGGGTGACTCTCTAGAGAAGAGACAAAGTCTTAGGGGTGGTTCCTTTTATAATCATTGGGTATATGGATAGGGCTGCAATCCTAGGTTCACACCAGTGGAAAATTATGGCAGTGGAGTGCCCCCATTCTTGGTGCCCAAGGCATTGTGTCCCCATAAATCAACAATCATTGAGTTTGGTTTGGATAGAATGCAACAAATCTGGAGCTTTAATGTATCGTGTGAAAAGAGATAGATAGAGAGAGGGGAAGCAAGAAAGGAGGCTGACTGTGCCCTTTCCATCCCAGGCCAGAGGTAGGTCACAATCTTTATATCATTGATCTGAGATCCAAGGGTCTCAGGGCCGCATGACACCTCAAAGGGTTGGGCCCTTGATTCCTATTCCAATCACATGTGACACAATCATATATTTGGCAATTAATCCCTTCATTTTAGGGAAACCCAATAAGTTCATATCTTTCTCCTCTCTCTCCTCCAATTGACTCCAAATTTTGAAGAAAGCCTTTCAATAAATTAATCTCATATTGGGAAAGATTGGGTAACAAAAAGATATTTCTAAATTCCCCTTTTCTCTCTATTCAAAAAGTAAAATAATTCTTTTATATCAAGTAGATCCCTATATCTTTATGATTTTTATAGGCATCTAGGAATCCCATTTTTCTATGAAACTTGGAGGGCACTCATTAAAGTCTTACCCAACCTTTATCTATTTTGTGGGATTTATTGGGATAACTTTATGCATGAAACTTGTTCTTTTATCATACCTTACATTAATTATCCATACCACCTGGAAAGTCATTTTTCTCTCAAATTCTAGAATTGTCTTCTTTTCATTATATTTTTCAAGCATACCAAAATTCAGATTGAAATATTTTTGTTTAATGCCTCAAACATTCTAATGCCATTCTTGTCTAGATAACTATTCTATTAATTATCTAAAACTCTGTCAAAAAAAATTTTAATTATCTAAAACACTACATATTTTATTTTCTTTTGGAAACTTGTCCAATATTCCATAATTCCATTTTCTAAAAACCATACAGCCATTATATTTTAGTTATGCACAAATTCCTTTCATTTATTTAACTTGTGCCACAAGGACATATTTGCAAATAAAATAGTCTCATGGGCCTCACTTGGGCCATGGGTTTCACCCATGCCACAAAGTGGTCACCATTGTTATTCTATCATATATGATTTGGAATTTTCTTATCCAATCAATTTTTATATTTATGTATTTCAAACTAACCAAAATTTGAGGATATAACAAAAATTTTCATTGTACCGATCTGAAATGGGAAAGTAACGTAGATCCATTATATAGTTACAAGTTATCCAACTAAGTATTGAATCAATCTGGTGTCATCTGCACCAATTCTGGAATGAAATATGTTCAAATAGAGACCAAGTTACTTATTATTTTTCATAATGGAATTTAGCATTCATATTGATGAATGTTTACCAATGATAACATCAACTTTGATTAATATTTCATGCTTCTTTTATTGTATAAATCAATCCTTATATTCACAAATAGATTAAAAAAATCTTTCATTTTGCACATATTTGCCAAAACTCTATTTTGATTCAACAATCTTTCAAAAAATGTAGAAATTTCAACTCCATGTCATGAAGCTCACAATTGGAAAAGGATCAACCTCCATGTGGATCAATACATAAAGAGAATACTAAGAAAGAGATTAAAATAACTCAATTGACCTTTAAGGTCGATCAAGGAAGTTCTAGCATAGAGGTCAATAGACAACCCATTGAGATCTACACCTAGAACAACAATAACCAACCTATAGGTCAATAGTTCTCCAATTCAAGTCATAGGAGCAAGACCAATCAACCTTTGAGTCATCATCTACTCAACCCAACTAAGTATGAAGTTTGATTAAGAAAGAGCTTGAGCAAAACCAAGATTGATCAAGTAAAGAAAAGAGATCAAGCTCTCAAGCTTAATAGTAAATATGGTCATGTAGAATGTTTATCAAGCTATTGTACCAAATCTACTTATCGAACTCAAGGTCAATCATTTCCAAGAAAGCCAATCTAGTTTGAAGTAATGACCCATGCTCGATCAACTTCAACAATCGACCTCTAGGTCGATAATTCACCAGTGCTAAAATACAATAGCTATTGAGTAGGAGATTGATCAAGCTCCAAATCTCAATCACCTAAAGCATGCAGTCATCGCCACATGGACCAATCATGGGTCTATATGATGTTGATCGTACCCTATAGATAGGACCCCATGGCATCATTTCCAAGACATCTTGTATTCTATGAAAAATCAAAAATTCTTTTGCATAGAGAACCTACCAAAGTCAAGGCTATCGACCTCACAAGAGCAATCAAACTCCTTGACTTTGCCGCTGGCCACTTCCATCATCAATATCAATCAAGTTCATATTGACTCTCAAGATCCACCAACAAAAGAAGTGAAGATGATAGACCTCGAAGGCTATTTGATATCTTAAATTAACTCAAGACATTTGGTCATCTCAATTGACCTCTCAAGGTGATCGGCCTCCCTTAAAATGACACCAAGCATTGATCACTCTTAAACGTGGGTGAAAAGTGTAAACACAATTACCTGGTTAAAAGCTATGAGATGTTATATTTGTACCTGACTTCAAGAGACGTCTGCATTCAATACGTAGTATATCATAGTAAAATAGGGTTGAACACTAGGATAAGGAAAGGAAACAACATAAGAAATAAAATCCTTATCATAGCTAGTTCCAACCAAAAGGCTAAAATAGGTGTTTCACTTAAGGAATGAATTAATCTATTCAAAAAATGTTAGCTATAAACTCCAAGAAAAAAAGATATTTGATATTATGATAAAGAGAACTTGGATTAGGTTCCACCAATCAAACCAGCCCCAACTATGTAAAATATAAATGTGATTATGATAAAAGTGAATTTGGATTGGGTTTTACCTATCGACCTTGTTATTGACCTCCAAGCTTGACAACTGTGTAACATATTGAATTCTAAAATTTTGTCTTTTGGCCCTCTTTCCCATATTTTCATTTCATTTATATCCTTATTGGCCTTTCTATTTAATTAGTGGAATTTATAGTGGTTTAGTGAACATGTATTCATTAATTGTACCAATATAAGGGTTTATGCACAAATTCCTCAGTGAAAGCTTAATTACCATAATTAAGTGATCTAGACCTTAATCTAACTTTTTGATGTGATTTTAAAACATAAAATGAACGTATGTTTCAAATATGGTTCGGTTTGGGTGTTGTTTGTGCAAGTTATGGAATTTTAGGTACATTTTGGACTTTTATGCAATTTACCTAATTCGGAGGTTTTCTTTGTAAATTGTTACATGCATTATAATATTTATATATTACCTTACCATTGTCGAGATTTTGAACCATGGAGAACCTGGTTTGCACCTTGGTTTGAAGGTGTTTCTCTCCAAGGGCATTATAGGGATTACCCTCTTTATAAACGAGCTTATCTTTAAAAGCTATCAACCAATGGGGTTATTTCTTTTATTAGAGGACGGTGGGGATGGACTAGAATCCTCCATGGGCCTTTAGGACTGACCTTGGATATACAAGAAGAGTCTATGATCTGTCCTATATCATGGCCATGAAGCCTTAGCCTAAAGACACATGGAAAGTCTCATAGACACCTCATGCTTGCCCCCTGCTTTATAAAGCCATGCCTACCCCTTCCCACCTCCCAATCCAAGAATAAATCCTCTCCTTCTATTTCCCACAACTTAGAGCATCATCCCTTCTATGTTTGTCCATGAAGTTTCTATCCCAAGGTAAAAGAGGGTGCCTACCTTGGTGAAGAAGGCTCCTAGGGTTCCAAATTTCTCTATTTAGGATTTCTTAAACTCCTCCTTGGTGATTTTGACCAAAACTAGTAAGAATCATCTTTTACTTCCCTATTTTCAATCTGTTAGTATTCCTCCCACCTTCTTCTAGATCGGAACCATGACCTTCCATGGTAAAACTCCACCTAGAACCCTAAAACATCTCATCTCCATGCTCTTTTGCTAGGGTTTGCACCTCTAAAGTGGAGAAGGTGATCTTTACTCAAGAAAGGAGTTTGGCTTGGAGCAACCAGACCTTCTAATCTAGAGATCCTTTCTGTTTGTACCTTATTACCTTCCTATAGGAAAGTTTTGTTAACCCCCTTCTCATATATTGCTTAGTACATGCTTAAAACTCATGCTTCTATGTTGAAAATCGATGATTTCCATCTCTTTTTACCATGTTCTTCTAGGGTTTTGGTTTCTTGTTGTTTTACCTTCTCTAGAAGCTCTAGTTTGGTTACCTATGCAATTTCAAACCTGATCTTGGGTTAAACGGTGTTTTCTCCCTCTCCCTCTCTCTTTAATTATCTCGATCGGTTTGATGATGTGGCAATTTCCTATTGGTCAGTATTGAAATATTCATATCTTCTAAACCACTTATCCAAATTTGACAAATAAATATAATTTGGAATTGGAAAGTTAATATATATCTAATAAAAATATTTTCAAGGTCTGATTTCATGATTTGACGAAGGGTGATTTTTGTAAAATGAATTTAATGCATAAAATCCATAAAAATTACATCTTAATCATCATAATTCCAAAATTAACATTAAAATATGTATTCTTGATTAGGAGAACTTAATAAGTTTATTGGTGATGTTTTAAGAGTCTAAATCTGAGATTTTCTAAAAAGGTCTAAAATTAGGGTTTCTATATATTAATGTGTACTATGTACTCTAAGACATGTTAATACATTGAAAATAGGCAAAGTGGAACTTGGACTCAATTAAAGTGGTGAAAGTTAGTAATTGATATCAGTAAGAGAGGTATGTGCATTTACACCTTAATTTGGGAATAATTGTGCCTTAACCTATTTTTCTATAATGAGGCTTTATTAAACCATGTCTCATATACTCTTGAATCTTTTGCTATACTTGCCTCATAAATCATATTTGGAACATTATTCTTGGGTCTTAGTACCCCACTGCCATGCTTATTGATTCATACGATTATCCTTGCCATGACTACTTTTTCTAGCATGTGGATTTATGTTCTATTTAAAATAAAGTAGTGGTACTTATGTACAACCACCCACAGAGGGCATGTAAATAATCGCCCTGGGGAATGTCTTATTCTCCCCATAATATTGTAGGTGACTGGGAATGTCTTATTCTCCCCTCACCTAAGGTTAGAGGTTTGGTATGTGCCTCAACCCAACTTAGTTAGATAGACATAATTATCTTACATGCAAATCCTTTTTATTATAATTGTTAATGGCAAGCTTCTTTGATATATAGCCTCATACTCTTGTTATCTTCATCATATGATGAACCCTAGCCTATTTTTATTTGTTTTAATTATCTTGATATCCTAGACTAGTTTTGTGACACATACTTTTCTTCCGTTTCCCTTTTTGCTGGGTGCCTTCTCAACCACCCAGGTGTTGACCAAGGTGATGGACAAGACAAGGAAGATCTTAGCTTTTGGCTTGGACTAAGTTGATGGAGATGTTGCTTGGAGACAACATTGTAGTATTCTAGACTTCCCCCTACTTAGATCCTTATGTTGTATCATACATGTAAACCCTTATGGGAGATTATGATGTACTTGTGTAATCTTTTATGAAAGATGAATATAGTCTATTGTTTTTTTATTTTGCTGCATTCTAATGGTCTTTGTATACCAATGTTTAATAAATTTGGAAAATTTATGCCCATTCCATCATACCTCTGAGAGTGTTTGGAATGGATGTTGATTCTTCAAATTTTTAGTAAAGGGGTGATTTCACTCTTTTACAGTATGGTATCAGAGCCCATGGTAGTCGGAATCTGACTATTTTAGTTTTGTCTCCCTAATTAGAATCCCTTCCTTACATAGTTCCTTTAGGTGACATGGTTACCCTAGAGTTGATCTATAAATGATGAAAGGTTGATTTAGGATCCTATAGTTCCACATTAGTATCATGATGAATAAAATCCTAAAATACTCATAACTAAAATATGCACAACTTAATGTTGTTTAGGTTTTCCTTTTAGGAAACTATTAGGAAAGGAAGCTATCCAAACGGTATATAGGTGTGCTCATGAATGCAGACATCTTGATCTTAGTATTTTTAAGGCTAAAAACACACACTCCCATTTCCAATTGTGTTATAAAGGTATAGCAATCCAACATAGTGATATGTAGGATGTCCAATCACTACTTTAAAACCAACTGATAGGGAATTCAAGGACCACTTGCCCATTAAAATGAGCTATAGTTGAATTATCCAAAGGAAAGAAAGGGATATCCATAAGTCTTTTAGACTTTGTATTCATCTGTTGATCCTCAAACGATAAGGTTGAGAGTGAAAGTTGCTTTAAATAAGATATGTGCATCAAGATGATACATGAGTGATTATTAGTAACAAATTGGCAAGAAGGATCTTTTGAAACATGGGGTTTTGGGAGGCAAGATCATGAATTGGTTAAAGATTTCTTGTAAGTGGTTGGCATAGAATATTCTATCAATTATCAGTCCTATCATCCTTCTTATTCATCCTTACATGATAATTTAATATTTCTAGCTAGAGGACAAGATAAATGCTATGTTTGGAGAGTTGATAACATCATCGTTCATGAATATTTCGTGCTTCTTTTGTTCTAGAAAATAATCCTCATATGCACATAAAATCTTTCACTTTGCACATTGTAACATATTGATCTCCTGCCTAAGTTAAAACTCCTTATTTAGAGATATTCATAAAAACAAGCTTCTTTGAGATTTTTTTGTAAAATCAATTTTAATGTTAAAATTATCTGTTATGATTTATTTAAAAGCTTTTATAAAATTAAAATATAATTGCGGTACTTTTTGCTAATTTTAAAAAATATCATTTTGGTGGGTAAGCACACAAGCAGGTAGTTGGGTGGCATGCAAGTTGCTTATGGAGGCAAGCATGTAGCTGTGTAGCGAGTAGATAGCTTGACCAAACACACTATTAGGTAAAGAAAGTAGCTTTGTGTCATGCTCATCTCTTAAACACCTAGCACATCCTAATGTTTGACACATATCCTACCATGTGTCAACTAATCCTTGATAGATATCTTCAGATGACACATATGCATCCATGTGTCATATAGCCACAAATTTATCTCTCTTAAGATGACACATACACATCCATGTGTCACTTAACTACAAATAATCTCTCTTTTGATGACACACATGTACCCATGTGTCATCCATATACTTTTTGTAATTAGGACCATGCTACCCTCCACCATTCCTATAAAAGGATCCCTCATTCACCGCACCATAATCACAAGTTCTCTCCTCTTCATCTCAAAGCAAAGGTGAACGTCCCTTCTCCCTCCTTTCCCATCTCCTTCACTATTTACCTCCCATATCTCACTAGATTAGCAAACCACTCTCTCTTTCTCTATGTTAGTGAAAGGAACCACCCCCCAACAAACACTCTCTCTATAGAAACCTACTACCTCCTTCCTCCACCATAGTAAGAGAAACCCAATACTATGTCTTCCACAATATCCTTTCTCTAGAATATATAAGCCATCTCTCTTATACCCTAGTGAGAGAAACCCTAGAAGCTGATCTAGCTAGGAATGAGGATCGAGGTAATGGGAAATGCGACAGAATGCTGCCCAAATATATCAAGATTGGATATATTTAATGATACTATGGTCTTCTTGTGAAAATATGTATTAAGGACATATAAAGGTATGGTTCCCACATTTTTTTCATCCAAAAAGTAGGGTTTATTATTGTTTAATATGATATTCAATTCCTATCGTAATCTATTATATTAACATCAATAAAAGGTATGCTATAGAATGGTTTTGTATTATATGCAGTAAGAGTATAGGCTTACTTCATATAATTTCCTAAAGAATGAATAAGTGATCAACTATACACAACCTCTTTATTAATAATCTAGGCATGACTTCCATATATTCATCCATATTATCCTTCAAAATTGAGTTTAAAGGTTTTAGAGATGATAATCAAGCATTTCTTTGGATTCCAGTCCTATTGTCTTTTGGTTCCCTTTTTCCTTTATTTCTCCCTATTATTTGAGTCATGTGATATTGTTGGAAAGTGGAATTCCATCATACATTTCTAAGGTGACTAGAAGTATGTTTCATTGATTCCTGTAGCCATTAAAGAGGAAAGGTTATTTAATTGGTTCCGTGTTCGCACAGGGGGACTCCCTAACCTCTTGCATGCTCCTGGCCATAGATTTGTCTAATTCAATTCCACAATCCCACAATTTTACATTTTAGGTGTCATAGTGAAATACTCAACTAGTGATTCATTTATTCATGACTACCTTTTGACCTCATTAACTTTGACTAGCCATCATTTTGAGTTGTATACCTTTGATGATTTCCTTTTAATTCTAAACTTTATATTGGGAGATGTGTTGGTAACAGAGTCAGCATGTCTTAGCAGGGGATTGATATATTTGGGATCCGAATCTAAGTCCTTTGGAGTCAGGGATGGATGAGTATAATGTTCTACCATACTCATGCCCACACTTGTGTTGGTCATGTAGAGTCACGCATGATCAAGTTAGTATTGGGGAATAATCTCCTGCAAAAGATTAAGCATTTTAATTAATGATTATCCAGGTGGCATTTTGTGCAAGGAGCACCCTCTTTTGGTCTTGGAAAGGCGACTGATGGCTGCATGTGGTAATCTGATTCATTGAATAGAGCATGTAGTGTGCACGAGTGGCTGAGGGTGTGCCAGGGTACTTACAAGTGTTTTGGTGACCCTAATGGACTAAAGTCTTGTCTAAGCAAGTCTTTGTGGTTGCAGGCCAGTTGCCCAAGGTGAATTGACACCTTCTCTGAGAGTTATAGTTAAACTCATTTATGGAATAAGGTCTCCTTTTTTGTTATCATTATACCAATAATCCTGATTATTGACGTGTATTTTACTACGCGTTTAAACGCAAGTATACGCGTCGACTAATATAGGCCTTGTGAGGCCCGAGTCGAACTCAGGGATACGTGAATTACTGGAGACTTCTACTAACTAATCGCAATCAGCTAGGCCGATTAACAAAGTAGGGTTTTGTTGTTCAAATTAAAAAGAAAATAAAAATCAAACAAAGAAAACAATTGATTAAAGGTTAATTTAATCAATTCAAAGAGATATCTTTAGGATGGCGGTTTCACCGCGGGTCAACATTGTATTAGGTTTCATATAATTCCTCACACTTCTCTCTCTATCCGGGTAGTGGCCTGAAATGAGAATTACCCACTATCGTGGTGTAATTCACTACTTAGGTTTAGGTTGATTCCACCGTCGTAGTAATCATTCCCCTAAACTAAGCGCATTAAAAACGGTCTCTCAGTTCCCACCATTAATTTTACAACTCCTTTGTCAAGGGTTTTGTTAATTAATGTAGATTTCGTCTCTTTTCAACCGTTAATCCTTCTGTCGAAGTGATTAAGGGCATTAAGTTATTATTATGGTGATCAAGCATAACAATAGAAATGGAGAAAACAAATCTATACCACGGATTTGAGAGAAAAATATGAATTATTGATATAAAAATGTCATACAATGCATTCTCGGGCTACTCCCGGTCCTAAAGATTGAGGGTTTTAGCCTCTCATGTTCATCTCACACGAATACATGGTAGAAATTGGGGAATTCATAAGAAAAACGGGAAATAAATGGGAAAACCCCTGAACGGAGAAGAACCGGTGGATCCTTGGCATAGAACACGAGCTTCCCCGCCTGTCGGTGGTGGAAATCGTCTTCGGCAGCGTCCAAATCACCCGGGATGAGCTTCTCGGCCTCCGTTCTCCTTTTTCTCCTCCTCGGCACTCGTGCAATCAAAAATGAGATGATGATCTCCTGTGGGCGGCCGTCATTAGGTATAAGTCCCTAATTAGGTCATCAAATAATAACAGCCGTCCGATCGAGATCAAAACAGATCCAACGCATATCTGCCGGTGTCGATACCATCGACGCGGGTCGATGGTATCGACCCAGCGGATTAGCGGCAGCTTTCCTTTCTTTTATTCTGAGCGCCTGTGGTGATCTCGATACCATCGACTGGGGTGTCGATGGTATCGACTCCTGTAGCGTCGGTTTTGTCTTTTAGCGACGCTGTAGCTCTCCTTGTGTCGATGGCATCGACTTTCGTCGATGGTATCGACAGCATCCTCGCCAGCAGTCTGAAGAAATCTTGATGCCATCGACTTGGGTGTCGATGGTATCGACTCTGTGTTGCTCTTCTCGGCTGGCAACCTGTGGCTTGGTCGATGGTATCGACTTCTGTCGATGGTATCGACGGAAGCAGATACTTGTTTTTCATGAAATTTCACAACAAGACCTAGTAAATCCACACAATTTATAATAAGATGATAAATAATGCTCAAAATAGTAAAACAAAGGGGATTTGATATAATATGATGGCAAAGACCGAATTAAGTGAATTATGCAATATTATCCATGAAAATGAGTAATTAAGGCACAAAACACATATGAAATAGGTCTCTAAATGCGACTCAAAATCATCGCATCAAACTCCCCTAAGCTTAAACATTGCTCGCCCTCGAGCAACTAATCCTTAGAATAGAATTGCAGACGTCAACTGAAAATCAACACACCACCCCACATCCCACATGACTCCCACTGGACGTTCTCAAACCGGCCTTTCCTAATCACAGAACAGTAATTACCCTACAGGAGACAATAATCATCAATAAGAGAAATTATCCTTCAAACCGATGAACACTATCACGTAAGGCAGTTAACATAATAAAATTCGCCGATTCAGCACTGGTGCATCTTGTGATCGCCTACACTACGTTGCTCGCCCTAACTACCATCTACATGGAAGCAGTTCTCCTGATAAACATGAGTGAGGAGAAAATCATGGTGGCCTACCAATCCGAGCAACGGGTGGATGGAATGGGTGGTTCATGGAAGGATTTGGAAGTATTACACAGTTTCAAAATGCATAAAACAAAATGCCCTAAATGATGTAAATGTACATTAAAAATGCCCTAATGCCTATAATTGGGTGGAATGATGCATGCACTAGCCTTCCACCTCAAAAAGAGATAGAAATCTAATTAAGCCACATCATGTACTCAATTTCCTTGTTATGCAAGTGATATCATGTTCCTTTCTCCCTCTTATTCCATTTCCTTCTAAATTCTCTTTTTTTTTCTTTTCTCAATTTTTTCAGATTTTCAGATTTTTTTTCTTCTTTTTCTCTTAGCCCACATATCCATAATTGCTTAGAGATACATGTGTTAGGCTATTTTCTTCATGATTGGAAATCTTTGTACTATTTCAAGGGTATGGAACAATTTAGATCACTTTTTAAGACAAACTGAGGTACATGGTGTACTTATGCATGAAAATCATGAAAGTTATGAGTGCAACTACATGACATGCACCTAAAGGTAATGTGCATGAATCACTATATATTTTTTTTCATTTTATGCAAAAGTATTGAAAATAACAATGCAAATCCTATCTAAATGCTATGCACGCAAAAGAAGTTAAAACTGTACTTTACTTCCAATTCTTGGGTGGATTATGGAAAAATGAGGTGGAATGATCACAAGATTAAGTGACTGAACCTTAGAAGAATATTATGTGTCCCTCCTTACTGACATGTGTAGTAGTTCAAAGGGTTCTTTCTCTTACATCCGATTAAAGTCTCATTACCATTTGATTAGGTTAGGCTCAAACAACCGTTACTATCCACTTTTCATGAGTCAACGGGGGTGTGGGTGTGACATATTGCTTTAGAGTTGACATAATGAATCATTTTCATAGGACAAGTTCCCCAAGGACAACCAAGTTAAGCTATCCAAAAGACACAGAAATTTTTAAATTCCCTTAAATTTCCCATGAAAACAGCGAGATGACAATTTTTAAGACATCCACGGTTACACTAGATAAATGTGGATCCTATTTTGACTAAAATTGCAAGAACAAATAACAAAGCAAAAACTAAAAACAACTAAAGAAAAGATAAAAGATAGAGCTGTTCCAGCCACCCCCCTAAGCTTGAATTCGACTATGGCCTCATAGTCAAAAACCAACTTAAGGGTGGAACAGTGATACCCTGATCAATCCTGCAGAGGCGGTGGTGGGTATTGCGGTGCCGTAGGATCCCAAGACGGGTACTCCCCCTGGAAGCTTGGATCATGCCCCAGTCCACATACCGGGTGGGCTCGAACTTTCGCTTCATTATCTCCTCATAGACCTTCCTTGCCTCCATGTTAGCATGAATCAGGCGTGGACGAGAGATGGAAGCGGTTGGGGGAGGAACGAACTCCTCGATCTCCATAGGGTATGCGCTCGATGATGACGCTCCGACGACGTGCACCATTGTTGCGAGAAGATGGGATTAGGAGAAAAGAGCTCGGTGAAGATGGAGAGAAATTCTCCGCTCGGTGAAGATCTTCGCTCGATGACGCTTCTCGGCAGTCTTGGAGGGCTCGGGGGAGTGCTCGGCGCAAAGGAAGATACTTGCTCTGAAGGTGTGACGTCAAATGACGTTGCAAGTCCCCTTAAATAGGCTTGATCGGCGCCCCTGTTGACCCGTCGATACCATCGACGCGGGTCGATGGTATCGACATGTCTCGCGGGTAGCCGCCTCCCTCGCGAGTATCGACGGCTGACGTTTGCTGGATCGAGAAACCCGGATTGCTGACGGGTCGATACCATCGACGGAAGTCGATGGTATCGACGCAGCACCCGGATCGCTGACGTGGCTGTTGCGATCGTCGTCGATGTCTGTGTGCGGATCGGTGACATGTCCGTCGATACCATCGACGGATGTCGATGGTATCGACTTGCTTTTATTGCGACACTGCCGTTTTGTTGCATTCAACCTGTGATGATGTCGATACCATCGACGAGGCCGTCGATGGTATCGAGTTGACTGAGCAAATTCGTCTGAATATTTCTAGAGATCTCGATGGTATCGACTGGGGTGTCGATACCATCGACACTTTTATTGCGACCTGCCTGTGACCATGTCGATACCATCGACTTGGCCGTCGATAGTATCGACGCAGTGCGATTTTTGCTGGTGTCAACCTGAACCCATGTCGATACCATCGACCAGTGTGTCGATGGTATCGACCCTGCCTGTGCCTGCACATTCAACAAACGGATCAAGGTATCATTTTTAAACTAAAATTTAAACGAATTAAAAGCAATCTATGACTAAAATTTAACTATCCTAATGTACCGATGGTTGGGTTGCCTCCCAACAAGTGCCCTTCTTTAACGTCTTAGGCTAGATGTCTTGAAACTCGTCATCTTTTCACATTGTGGACTGCGCTTAAAGGATCATGCGGTAATTTGAATTCAACTCGATCTCCTTCAATTCCCAAAGACAAAGTACCTCTCCCTAAAGCAGTCACTACATCCTCCGTTGCTTGAAACGGTCTTCCTAGGAGAATTTCACAGCTGTGGAGCGGTGGCATATCCATGACGACAAAGTCCACTGGAAATATGAATCTGTCAACTTTGACTAGAACATCTTCACATACTCCATATGGTCTCACTGTAGACCCATCTGCCAATTCAATTGTTGCGGCCAACTTCTTTATCTCTTTTAACCCCAGCTTCTGAAATGTTGCCAAAGGCATGAGATTTATGCTAGCGCCAGAATCACATTGCGCTTTTGGAAAATGTTGACCACCTATTGAGCACGGTATGTAAAAACCTCCTGGGTCCTTTCTCTTCTTTGGTGAACTCCCATGAATCATAGAGCTCACTGTCTCATTCATCCAATAAATTTCATCGTCTTTTATCCGCCTCTTCTTATTGATGATTTCCTTGATGAACCTCCCATAGGCGGGTACTTTCTCAATCATCTCCACTAATGGAATATTGATGTGGAGTTTTCAGAATATCTCCAGGAAATTTTTAAAGTGACGATGCTCTTTCTTTGACTTAGGATTAACCACATTTGAAACATATGCTGCCTCAACACGCCTATGAGGTGGCACATAAGGGCTTTTCGGGGGTACCTCCCCTAAGCTTGCTTCAATTACTCCCCCCGGCGTGGGCTTTGGTGAAACATCATCAACATTAATATCAACAATAGAAATATCAGCACCTTGACAGACAGTCTTGACTTTCTCTTCTCGCCTAGGTGGAGGCGTGACCACCAAGGGCTCTTGGCGTCTTTTCCAAAAAGAAAAAGTGCTTCCGCCTGGCAGTCCATAGTAAGTGCGTGGATATGGTATCGTCGGTGTTGCATTCACATTGAAAGTCATTTTTCTTTCTTCTACAACTTCTTGCACCTGAGATTCCTCCTCAGTGCTTACCACAGACATGTACTTGACCTGTTGGTGTGCTTGAGCCACATTTGCATTCTCGGCTGGTTTCTGTTGGTTGGCGTGCTTAATGGCCGCCACTTCACTCGAAACCTGCGCCATGGTGGTCTCTAATGCCCGCATTTGTGCTCCATGGCTTTGCAGCGTCTGCCCAAACTTGGTTAGAATATCACCTTGAGATTGCAATTGTTTTCCAAACATGGCCATCATCTCTTGGTTTTGCTGGACCATTTGAGTTAGTAATTCAGTGTTCTTGTCCTCGACTTTCTGCTGTGGCTTGGCATCCGGATCCTGTAGAAAATTGTTCAGATCCTTCCATGAAAACTTTTTATCTTTCCTCCATGCATAGTCATTGTTTCTATAGCCCTGTTGTTGCATGAATTTTACTTGGGCCTCCCCATCATCAGATGCATCCTCCTTAGTTAGCACCTTCTTGACTAGAAGATCTAACTTGTCGTTCAGCTCCCTAACTATTCTGGATTCGCCGGCAGCCTTGACATGTTCCACTGCACCTCTGTCGCCCCATGACTGTTTCCTAGCCATGTTCTTTAATATCTCCCAGCATCTCGTATCAGTGTTGTTCAAGAAAAATCCTGAACCGGCCGAGTCCAAGTTACTTCTATCATGCTCGGAGAGAGAAAAATAAAAGATCTTCACCTGTGTCTCCTTGTCCAGTCCATGATGTGGACATATCCTCAACATGACTTGGAATCGCTCCCAAGTCTCAGAATAAGTTTCACCCGCCTGTTGGGTGAAATTGTGGATCTTCCGGATCATATCATTGGTCTTCTCAGGAGGGAAGAACCTCTCGAATAAAACCTCCACCATGTGATCCCATGATTCAACAAACTCGTCGTCGAGGTTATGAAGCCACTCTCGCGCTGCTCCTGCCAATGAACTTGGGAACAACTTGAGATACAACGCATCTTGCGGGAACCTGTCGATCTTCACCATATCGCAATTTTCAACAAACTGACTAATGTGTGCCACTGGATCTTCATTTTTCAGCCCGTGAAATGTGTTAGATTTGACCAAGTTAATCAGTGTCGGGTCGATCTTGTATGTCGGTATGTTAATCGCCTGCTTCTTTATGGGCCCCTTTGATGCTGAGGAAGAAGATGCCTTGATCTTCTCCCAAATTGTCTGTGCTTCAGCCATTTCTTCTGTTTGTTCTTGCTCAGATTCAGAATTTATATCACTTTGGTGTTCCTCCTCGTAGTAGTCCTCGTCCTCTGGTCCCGCAGATGGAACCTCAGGTCTGTGATTCATGTAGTCTCGACTACGTGTGTGCACCATGCAAAGTACCTGAAATATAGAAATAGGGGTTCAGTACAATGCTTTAAACGAGTCAACACAATTATAGAGAAATAAAGGAATTTTGAAATTGTTTTAAAATAAAAAAAATGTGGCCTAGAGTGGCCGCTCTTAGCACTCAAAGTGCCAATAATTCGCCGTATCCCCGGCAACGGCGCCAAAAACTTGACGTGTATTTTACTATGCGTTTAAACGCAAGTATACGCGTCGAGTAATATAGGCCTTGTGAGGCCCGAGTCGAACTCAGGGATACGTGAATTACTGGAGACTTCTACTAACTAATCGCAATCAGCTAGGCCGATTAACAAAGTAGGGTTTTGTTGTTCAAATTAAAAATAAAATAAAAATCAAACAAAGAAAACAATTGATTAAAGGTTAATTTAATCAATTCAAAGAGATATCTTTAGGATGGCGGTTTCACCGCGGGTCAACATTGTATTAGGTTTCATATAATTCCTCACACTTCTCTCTCTATCCGGGTAGTGGCCTGAAATGAGAATTACCCACTGTCGTGGTGTAATTCACTACTTAGGTTTAGGTTTATTCCACCGTCGTAGTAATCATTCCCCTAAACTAAGCGCATTAAAAACGGTCTCTCAGTTCCCACCATTAATTTTACAACTCCTTTGTCAAGGGTTTTATTAATTAATGTAGATTTTGTCTCTTTTCAACCGTTAATCCTTCTGTCGAAGTGATTAAGGGCATTAAGTTATTATTATGGTGATCAAGCATAACAATAGAAATGGAGAAAACGAATCTATACCATGGATTTGAGAGAAAAATATGAATTATTGATATACAAATGTCATACAATGCATTCCCGGGCTACTCCCGGTCCTAAAGATTGAGGGTTTTAGCCTCTCATGTTCATCTCACACGAATACATGGTAGAAATTGGGGAATTCATAAGAAAAACGGGAAATAAATGGGAAAACCTCTGAACGGAGAAGAACCGGTGGATCCTTGGCGTAGAACACGAGCTTCCCCGCCTGTCGGTGGTGGAAATCATCTTCGGCCGCGTCCGAATCACCCGGGATGAGCTTCTCGGCCTCCGTTCTCCTTTTTCTCCTCCTCGGCACTCGTGCAATCAAAAATGAGATGATGATCTCCTATGGGCGGCCGTCATTAGGTATAAGTCCCTAATTAGGTCGTCAAATAATAACAGCCGTCTGATCGAGATCAAAACAGATCCAACGCATATCTGCTGGCGTCGATACCATCGACGCGGGTCGATGGTATCGACCCAGCGGATTAGCGGAAGCTTTCCTTTCTTTTATTCTGAGTGCCTGTGGTGATCTCGATACCATCGACTGGGGTGTCGATGGTATCGACTCCTGTAGCGTCGGTTTTGTCTTTTAGCGACGCTGTAGCTCTCCTTGTGTCGATGGCATCGACTTTCGTCGATGGTATCGACAGCATCCTCGCCAGCAGTCTGAAGAAATCTCGATGTCGTCGACTTGGGTGTCGATGGTATCGACTCTGTGCTGCTCTTCTCAGCTGGCAACCTGTGGCTTGGTCGATGGTATCGACTTCCGTCGATGGTATCGACGGAAGCAGATACTTGTTTTTCCTGAAATTTCACAACAAGACCAAGTAAATCCACACAATTTATAATAAGATGATAAATAATGCTCAAAATAGTAAAACAAAGGGGATTTGATATAATATGATGGCAAAGACCGAATTAAGTGAATTATGCAATATTATCCATGAAAATGAGTAATTAAGGCACAAAACACATATGAAATAGGTCTCGAAATGCGACTCAAAATCATCGCATCAATTATGCTCCACAATATCAGTCTAACATTATGATAAAGTTGTCATCTGATAAATGCTTTATGAATATATGTACATAAACATTCCTTATGCTTCATGCTAGTAGATGGTCAATAATTTTGTTTTGGACTTTTATTACTTTAGTTATCTGAGTAATGCATTAAGAATACAATTATATTAATAGTGTCTTACTGCTTATCTCTATTTTTTCATACTTAAACATTTGTCTAACCCATGCTCTCCCGCTTGGGCTACGACATATTCTTGAATGTTGTAGATTATATTATTTGTATGACCTTTCCTTGTGGAATACTCATCTTGAAAAGATCCAGAAGGGTGTCAAGAATCAAAGGCAGATCAAGCTTAATTATAAACTCATGTATCATTTTTTTATTGATATAGGGGATAATGTAAAAATACCTTTTGTAAGGGTGTAATATTTTGAAATAAAATATTGCTCGTCTCACTCTTGTACTTTGATTCTTGGTGCCATATTAATGGATCAGATTTAGCTATTTGATTTTTGAAGGAAGAAAATTAGGTGGTTGAATTGGGGATGTTTTAGAGATGGTATCAGAGCAACAAGATGAGACCCTACATAAGGAAAATTATGAAATGAAAAATTTAAATCTAGAATTTGTTTAATATAACATTAGTAGAAAAGACTAAGACAAGTCACAACCTAAATCTCATAATTTTTTAGGACAAAAATTCTTTAAAGGGGTGGTATATGTAACATCCTGATCTTCCGCCCAAGTTATAACTCCTTATTTAGGATTTTTGGCAAAAATAAGCTTCTTTGGGAATTTATTAGTAAAATCAAATTTAATATTAAAAGAATATATTTTTACTACTTTAAAATCTTTTACCTATCACAAATATAAATGCGGTCATTTTTGTAAAATTTTGTAAAAAGGCAATTTTGTGGGTAAACACACAAGTAGGTAGTTGGGTGGCAAGCAAGATGCTTATGGAGGCAAACATATAACTGGATAGAAAGTAGGTAGCTTGAGCAAGCACATTAGTTGGTAAAGCAAGTAGGTGAGTGGCATGATCCTTCCCTTGACACCTAGAACCTCCAAAAGTTGGCACCTATCATGTCATGTGTCAACCACCCTTTAATAGCTGTCTTGAGATGACACATAAGCTTCCATGTGTCATCTAGCAATTCTTGAGATGACACCTAACCATTCATGTGTAACCTAATTAGTAAATATCCACCTAAAGATGACACATTGCACCCATGTGTCATCCACACACTTTTTGTAATTAGGACCATGCTACCCTTCACCATTCCTATATAAAGAGCCCCCATCCACCCCACCATAAGCACAAGTTCTCTCCTCTTCATCCCCAAAACAAAGGTGGACGTCCTTCCCTTATCCTAGCCCCTCTCCCTACCATAAACCTCACATCTCTCTCTAGAATAGTGAATCACTCTCTCTTCCTTTATGTTAGTGAATGGAACCACTTCCCAAAAAACCCTATGTATATAGAAACCTACTAACTCCCTCCTCCATTGTAGTAAGATAATCCAAATACTATATCTTCCACATATGTCATGATGCTTTAAGCCATCTCTCTTCTACTTTAGTGAGAGAGACCCTAGAAGTTGTTCTAGTTGGATATGAGGATCGAGGTGACTGCAAATGCGACATAATGCTGTCAAAAACATATCAAGACTGGATATATTTAATGATTCTATGGTCTTCTTGTGGAACTATTTATCAAGTACATCTAAAGGTATGGTTTCCACATTTTGTCATCCAAAAATAAGGGTTTATTATTGTTTAATATGATATTAAATTCCTATCATTTTCTATTATACCAACATCAATAAAAAGTATGGTATAGAATTGGTTTGGTATTATATGCAGTAAGAGTATAGGCATTCTTCATATACTTTCCTAAAGAATGAATAAGTGATCAACTATACACAACCTCTTTATTAATAGACTAGGTATGACTTCCATATATTCATCCATATTATCCTTCAAAATTTAGTTTAAAGGTTTTAGATAATAATCAAGCATTTGCTTGGATTCTAGTCCTATTGTCTTTTGGTTCCCTTTTCCTTTATTTCTCCCTATTATTTGAGCCATGTGATATTGTTGGAAAGTGGAATTCCATCTGACATTTCTAAGGTGACTAGAAGCATGTTTCACTGATGCCTGTAGCCAGTAAAGAGTAAAGGTTATTTAATTGGTTCCGTGTTCGTATGGGGGACTCCCTAACCTCTTGCACGCTCTTGGCCATAGATTTGTCTTATTCAATTCAACAATCCCACAAGTTTACATTTTAGGTATCATAGTGAAATACTCAACTAGTGATTCATTTATTCATGACTACCTTTTGACCTCATTAACTTTGACTAGCTATCATTTTGAGTTGTATATATTTGATGATTTCTTTTTAATTCTAAATCTTATATTGGGAGATGTGTTGGTAAAAGAGTCGGCATGTCTTGGTCGGGGATTGATACATTTGGGATCCGGATCAAAGTCCTTAGGAGTCAGGGATGGATGAGTATAATGCTCTACCATACTCAGGCCCACACTTGGGTTGGTCATGTAGAGTCAGGCATGATCAAGTTCGTAATGGGGAATAATTTCCTACAAAAATTAAGCAAGCTTACTAATGATTATCCAAGTGGCATTCTGTGCAAGGAGCACCCTCTTCTGGTCTTGGAAAGGTGACCGGTGGCTGCATGTGGTAATCTGATTCATTGAATAGAGAATGCAGTGTGCATGAGTGGCTGAGGGTGTGCCAGGGTACTTACAGGTGTTTTGGTGACCCTAATGGATGAAAGTCTTGGCTAAGCAAGTTTTTGTGGTTGCGGGCCAGTTGCCCAAGGTGAATTGACACCTTCTCTGAGAGTTGTTGTTATGACCGCATCTGAGCTTAATTGGTAAACTAGGGTTTACCTGGATGATTATATGCTTAATTGGATTGATCATTGCTTAAATCTAATTAATGATGATAATTCAATTATGATGTTTTAAATCTAATAAGAATGTTAAGTGTTCTATTGTTTGAGAAATTAGGGTTTGAGAAATATAAACCCTAGTAGGTTGAAATTAGGGTTTTGATAGTACATGAGTATGGAATTTGATCAGGATAATAGTGTGGTAAATGATTTTTCATATTTTCTAAAAAAATTGTATTTAATTTAATTTTGAATATGATATGTATAACTCAATCATGCATATTGGAGAAAATTTTAGAATATTTGAGTGTTATTTGAATGTGGTTCTCAGTCAAACTATACTTCGACCAAAATGTTGACAAGGTGCTTTTCAGTAGTTTAGTGTTTTATTTTTAATTATTTAGTGGTAACTTAAAATGATCTAAAATTTTATCTGGAGGTCCAAAACTCAATAATAAACAACATGTAAAATTTTCATAATTTTTTGATGTATTTAGACCTTTTTTTTAATAAATACTGATCTTTATTAATGACTAGCTAAGCCAGCTCGCAATTCGTCAATACAAATAGAAATGTTTTGATTAAGCCAGTGGGGCTTATTAGTAAAATCTATTGTAAAAGTATGATGCAGAACATGCTTTGCTATGGCATCTGCAACAATATTGAATTTTCTAGGCAGGAAAAGAAAGTAACTATTTCAGGGGCTAGTGTTTGAGAGAAGCCTCATGAAAGGTAGTAGTTTCGAAAAGGTGGGATGAGCACCTGTGTGCATTTTGATAGCATGTTTAGAGTCCGAGATGAAGAGGACTCTATTAAGACCCATTGAACAAGACGTTGAAGCGCCATGGATAAGAGCTTGGAATTCAGCCTCCAGCGGGCAAGAAGCAAAGGAAGAAGACCCCATTCCGCTGATGAAATTGTCATTTATGTCAGTGATGTGGATATCTATCGAGCTTTTGCCAGAGTGAGCAATAAAGTCGGCATCCACAAATACTAGGAAAGAAGCATCCTCAAGGGCATGTAGGTGCTAGAGCAATGGTTTTACAGGGCTAGTGTGGTACTTATCCTATAAGGATGTTATCGTGGAATCTCTTTCGGTTATGAACTTCACTAGGACTGATGAAGGAGTTCTGGTGTTTGAATTGACCACTTCGTTGCGGGATGTCCAGAGGTGCCATATAGTGACGCCATAGCTAATGGATCGATGACAGAGCTTTATAACATCCACAATCCATTCTTCAGTATTGGTCAAGAAGAAAGAGGCCTCAACGTTTAGTTTCAACCATACTTCTTTACTGCGAGTGCAATCTCGTAGGAAGTGGAGCAGGGATTCTTCAGAATTGTTGCATTGTGGGCAGGTAGGGTTAACATCGAGGTGGAGACAAATCTTTTCTGTATTAACCAGCAATGATCTATGAGCCAGGAGCCATGGGAAGGTTTTGATTTTCTCTGGGGCTTTGAGTGACCAGATGTCTCTCCAAGGCCCAGTTGCGTGCGTTTCTTTGACCTTGCGGATCCATCTATAAGCTGACCTGGTGGAAAAGTCTCCTGAGGTTTAAAGAGGCCAACACCAATTATCATCTTCAACCTCTGGAGACGGGGGCGAAATTCTTTAGAACTTCAACCAGCAATCCTGAGGAAGGTACGATTGAATGAAGTCACTATCCCAGTGACCAGAGTTGCTCACCATGGAAGACACTTTGAGGTCATCCAGCTCGGGTGGGATCTGAACATTGGGATACTTGGAGGCAATACTGCTGTTGTCAAACCATCCGTCATGCCAGACGTTGGAAGTGTTCCCATTGTTTACAATTTTCATACTGATAGCTTGGAGCGTGGTGGATTGACTTTTAATGAAACTCCAAGAAGTGGAAGAAGATCCACTTTTGGCCTTTCCATCACGATGGTATTTACCCTTCATCACATGTACCCAAAGTTTAGAGGGGCAAGTGAGATAAGTCTAGACATTTTTAAGCATGAGTGGTCGATTCTGATCACGGGCATCTTTAATGCCAAGAGCGCCCACATCTTTATGGGATGTAACCTTGTTCCACGATACTAGCAATAGCTTTCGTTGCTCCCGGTTTCTGAACAAAATAAATCTTCTAACATGTATGTCCAACTCATCGCAAAGGCTTGGCGAGAGGATGACAGTTTGCATTGTGTATGCAGGGATGGATTGCAGTGTGGCTCTGGCTAGAGTGGTCCTGCCGGCGAGGCTGAGATGCCTAGCAACCCAGCTTTTAGTTCTTGATTTGAGGGAGTCCAGTATACTTGTGTGTGTCATCTTGTTCACACGGTGATGGAGAATAGGTACCCTGAGATATCTACCGAGATCCTCGGTGGAGGGGATCCCTAAGGACCTGCTTATGATATGTTTGTCTCTGGATAATGTGTTCTTGGAGAAGAAGCATCTTGATTTAGCATTAGAGATAATTTGGCCGGAGACTTTAGAGAAGTCCTTCATAACCTTCTTCATAATCTTTGCCTGCTCGTTCTTCGCTTCACCTAGCAGCAATAGGTCATCAGCAAAGCAAACGTGTGACAGTGGAGGACCATCTTTGGAGAGACAGATTGGTTTCCATGAGCCATCAAGGACCGCATTCTGAATAGACTGGCTGAGGCGCTCCATGAAGAGGACAAAAAGATAGGGACTCAGAGGATCTCCTTGTCGGACTCCTTGATTTGTTTGAATAGGCTCTAATGGCCTACCCTCCCAAAGAATTTGTGAGGTGCCTTTGGAAATAATTTGTAGGATGATATTTTGAATCTTGGCCGGTAAATTAGTCTTATGCACTGTTTCACTGATGAAGGACCAATTCATGTGATCAAAGACCTTGGCTAGATCAATTTTCACCGCCATCCATTTCTTTTTGCCGGTTTTGAAATGCATTGAATGAATTACTTCTTGCACAATCAGAATATTATCAGCAATCTTCCTTCCTGGGATGAAACTGGATTGAAAGGGCGAGATCCAGTTGTGTAGGAGGGGCTTAAAATTCTCCACTAGAATCTTCGATACGATCTTCAGGTAATTGTTATTGAGTGAGATCGGCCTCAAGTCATTACAGCTTTCTACTGGTTCCTCCTTAGGCAGTAGAATCATCCACACCTTGGATAGCTCGGAATCAATGGTTTCAGAAGAGAAAATTGAGGTAATTGTCCTGATAACAGATGCGCCCACTGGGACCAGTTCTTCTATAGAAAATCATTATAAATACCATCGGGGCCAGGAGCCACGGAGGCTTTCATGTTGAAAACTACGGTCTTCACTTCCTGTGGAGAAGGGGTTGCGTAGAGTATAGCCAACAGGTTGTTGTTGGGGCTCTCGAATACGCCTGGATAGGATGGAATCCTATCTAGGGTGACCGGGGTGGTTGTCATCATCAGGTTGTTGAAGAAGCTCCACACGTGCAGTTTGATCTCCTCAGGGACAGTTATGAGATGACCCTCTTCATTTTTTATTGCTACAATTTTATTACGGTGTCTCTTAGCCTTAACGAAAGAGTGGAAGAATTTCGTATTGCCATCACCCAACTTGATCCAGTCAAGGTGAGCCTTTTGGCACCAGTCAGCCTCCTCGCGATCGATAATCTTTTGTAGATTTTCTTGGAGCTCGATGGATCTGAGCTCATCAATGGGATTAGGGTTAGAGGGGGTGCGTACCTGGATTCTATTCATGGCGTTGATGAGAGAGGCTTTCTCCTTATTTTGTGCCTGCATCGAGGAAGATGACCATTTGGAAATATCTAGTTTGAACATTGTGAGGGCATCGTAGAACTCCACATTCCGATCCCAGAAGAGGTCCAGTTGTTGGTTGAAGTCAGGGCAAAGATTCCAGATGGCTTTTTTTTTAAAGCAAACTGTCGTTTGCTTGTTGATGTGTTGCTAGACATGAGCAATGGGTTGTAGTCTGAGAGAATGTGTGGAAAGACAGTGATAGAGGTATATGTGTTGATGTCTAACCATGCTTCATTATCTATGAGGCGGTCCAAGCGTTCAAAGACATGCCGCTTCTGAAAAGTGAACCATTCGCCTCCAGCTTGTATATCAGCGAGGCTGGTTTGAAGAAGGAGGTTGTTGAAGAGGATAGAGGCATAGGAATAGAAGTAGTTGCTACCGGACTTCTCGGTAGGAGAAAGCATTGTGTTGAAATCTCCAAGGACTGCCCAAGATGATGATATCAAAAGGGACAGGTCCTTCAGGTGATTCCAGAGCAGTGGGCGAAGAGTAGGATTAGGACTGCCATAGACGAAGGTGATGAAGGTAGAGTTGTTCACTCTGTAGTGCACAAATTTTCTATGATTCAGGAGTATCACCACAATGATGGCATGCTGGTCCCACAGAATCCAGATGCCGCCTGAGAAACCAATGTCTTTGACTCTATGAGAGGAATTGAAGTCCATTCTTCTAATAATAGAATCTGCTTTGTCACCACTGCAGCAAGGTTCGAGGATGGTGAACAATGATAGGTTGAAGGTTCATTTTAGATATTTCACATAGTTGATCTTGTCATCAAGGCATGCACCTTGAATATTCTAGGAGATGTAGTTCATTTTTGGAATATTCGGGAGGGTGGGTGGACTGTAAGTTAAGGGATTACATATTGGAGACCAACAGCAGCGCCGCTAGCCTCCTCTGTGGTATTGCTAAATAGTCAATGAGCTTCAGCTAGCTTATCACCGTTAGTGGGAAACGACGCCTTGCCCTTCTTTCTTGTTCTATCTGGGCTGATGGGAATGGTCTGATAGACTACCCGTCTGTTCCTGAGTAGAGGACCAACATGTCTATTGGAGTCGATAAACCGGTTGTCGAAGCAAAAGGAGGGTATCGGAGCCTTGGTCGATGAGGATTCCTACGACCTACCAGTGGCAGTGTTGTTGCCGGTCAGGATAATCGCAGTGTTATTTTGCTCGGGGACCTGGGGTTCCTGAGATGTGGCCTTTGAGGTTGAAGACGGGGCTTGGAGTTGTTTTCTTCTGGCCATCCTGTTCTGCACCGTTGTCCACTCCTCATTGTCAGGAAGGGGTGGTGGTGCAGAATTCTCTGGAGGAAGTGTCGAGTTCCTCAGGACCTCACCAAAAGGACCCGTAGCAGGGTCAGAGCCTTATTGGGAGGGGTTGTGTGATGGCTTCGGTTTTTTCCGTTATGGCTTCTTTTCATGCATCGCCAGCGAGAATGGCACATCAGTGTTGGGTGAGTCCTCTATCATCTCTGTTGTTGCAGCAGGGATAACAGTGTGGTTGCAGTCAGCCTCAACATGGCCGATTCTGGCACATTTAATACAAATCGATGGAATTGATTCGTATTCAATTCTGAAGATCTCATCATTGATGTCGATCACTGGAAGGAGAGGTTTGGATGTATCAACCTCTACCTCTATTCGAGCAAATTTGCCACGATTACCCAGTGCAGTCGTAGAGTCGATACGCAGCATCTTACCCACTACGTCACCACTCCAAAGCAACTAAGTTTGGAACAGGTGGACAGGGAGTTCCGGGATGTGGATCCATACTACCATCTTCCTTGGGAGCATGTCTAAGGGGCGGAAACTAGGGAACCACGACTTCACCGATAGATAATGACCAAACAAGGTCCAAGGACCGTTGGTGAGGACACTGATGTAGTCTTCTTCATTGTGCATTTGAACAATGTAATAACCTTTTTCAAGATCGGTGATGCGGAAGTCATTGGTCAGACGCCACATCACCGCTAATCTGTTGAAGAGGACTTTGTAATCGACGTTGATCCCGATGGCCTTGAGGATCACTGCATGTTTCCAAGGTTTGATCAGGGGGTGAAGGTCGCATCTTTCACCTTGATTTTAGGCATCTTTCCAGAGGTGTCTATTATAAGGTCGTCTGCCTTTAGGATGTACGGTAGGGTTGCAGGAGTGGGGCTTATGTTGTTTCCTTTTATCGCATCGCAATAGGACTTAGGGTTCTCTTGACTTACAGCGCCGACAGACTCTTCCATGGCTTCGTCCACTGTTTCGGCCTCCGTTGGAGGACGTTGTGGTTGCTGCTCACTTATCTCTTGGTGGTTTTCATTGCTAGTGGGGCCGCGGCCACCGCGACAGCCACCGCCACCCCGCCTGCATCCTCTTCCCCGCTCTAGCAGCATGCTAGGGCCGGCTCTCTTCAGTATGCTAGGATGTATTTAGACCTTATCAGTAGACAAATTATAGTAACTAACATTTCTACATAATTCTGGATAGCAGTGCACTATTCAATTTTAATTTATTTAATGGAAGTTTGGAATGATCTTAAATTTTAACTGAATATTTGTATCTCAATTATACACAACATTATAAATTACAATAATTTTTATAGAAGGTTTGATCTCTGAAATACACAAATTCACAAAAACCTTTTTATGACAGAAAAATCTACTGAAATAAGAAACATTTTAGTGAGGGGTCAATGTGCAATTAACCCAAGCAGCCCAATTACTCTATATGGTCAACCTAACACACAAGGAGCTCTCATAATTCGTGATTCAATCTAGAGAAACGAAATCCTAGAGAGAGAGAGAGAGAGAGAGAGAGTTTGGGTTTGAGAGGAGAAATTGACGGAGATGTTGACCTAGGGTTTTGCGGTCTGAGGAATGATGAAATCATGTAAGTTTAGCTTCTTTGGATATAGTTTCATGGTGAATCTTCTCTCACATGTCAAAATTCCGTCCCTCATTTGATTTGATCCAAAATGGTATCAAAACTTCCCCTTTTCTCACTCTTTCTTCATAATCCCTCATTTTTATGGTTTTCGAGTTGAAAGGAAGAAGAATTGGGTGAATTGCTAGGGATTTGATATGGATTTGAGATTTTCAGATATGGGATACGTTTCTAAGGTGTTTTCACACCTTAGGGTGAGTGGGAACTTGCTTTAAATATTATATTGTACGAAAATTTGTTAAATCAACTATAATCTTTAATTGCTTAGTATGTGACTACAAACCCTGAATTGTCTATTTATTCTAAGTTGTTGCAAAATGATATGAAATGGATTCTTCCTCTGTTTGGATAAAGTTCAGATGATAAAATCATATTAGAAATTTATACAATATATCCTAATGAGAATTCCCTAAGTATTTCTAGAGGTTATATGAGTAAACTGAAATATAGGGAATTTGTCTATGACTGAAATTTGTTGTATAAGTAAATAGAGAAAATTGCTTATCTAGATCCCCTTTGTTATGAATGATTGTTTATCTAAATTCATAGTACATATATGTCAGATACTATCTTGGATTTTGTTCAAAGTGAATAGTTTTTGTTTGATATCTCAGTAAAGAGGGTGAAACCCTAAATGTGAGGAAAGTTGGATATTTGCGAATAGATATCGTGAAATCCATTTGAAGGGATTTTCTTGACATGATAGACTTTATTTATTCAACATTATTATTGATGCATGATATCATAGTGAATGGCATGGAAACCCAAATTCGACTCAGTTCCAAGGTTTCATACATATATTGATTTTATATGATTTGTTGATAGTAGTATTTATTCAATGAATGTTTATGTCGCATGAAATCTTTATGGGAGCCATGTGAATAAGTTGTTGCCTAGTGAGAGGTGACAAGATGTGTGATGGCCTTGTGAGCCATGAGAATACTTGTACAAGTAGTGAAATAAATACCTTTGTCTAAGGACCTAGAGGTAATGGTTACCTGTTACAGAGGTAACAATGCTATGTGATGATCTAAGGGTTTGAATACCCAGATCCAGTAATCATGATAATGATGTGAAGGGATGAGAATTCCCAGTAATGTGACAAGGGATTGAGATCCCAGGTATCATGTGTTTTAAAGATTTGAAAAGTACATGATAGATGTATTACACCTTTCTTTGTAGCATTTGTGGTGATTAAATGAAACCCTAAAGGTAGGGTGTTCAATGAATCAAGTATTGTGATATCAATGTTCTCAATTATTATAAATAATTCTTATCATGATAAGTAATTAACTCTTAATTGAGTTATGAGATGCACAACTCAAGATTTGGGTTGATATGCACAATTCTAGGGTGTATGTGCCAAGTGGACATGAAATCTGTTTATTTAAGAATTGTAGTCTGCCTGCATGTATAGTATGTTGATTACTCAGTATATTACAGTGTTTTGAATATACTGCTCGGCCAAGTTTAGAATGATATACATGTTGTATTATAACTTCAAATAAGTAGACGCGACACCATAGAGATACCAAAGTCAAGTATAAGTACGAGAAGGGTACAATGTAGAAAGAGCTTTCTAGGAATAATAAAATAATAGACTTAGGAGCCATGAACACCGTAGAACCCCTGTGTGAGGTATGCACCTTAGGGGTGAAACAACCTAACCTTGGCAGCTTCTAGTATATGAGGGTCGGAACGTGCTATCAGGTGGCACGGGGGACGAAGGCCTAGTGGAAGTCTCCTTAAATTATAGTTTGCAGTGTCCAACATCAACCAGAAGTCCTTGTGGAACTAGAGTACAGAAAAGCCAAGAAGTGGCTTGACTCTCCGCCTATGTGCTCAGGTTAGAGGAGGAGTCCAGTTTAATCCAGAGAGCCATTTCCCTATTGCAGACTAGGAGAGCAGTCAGACTTAGCATTTCCCAGGTGTGTCTGCTAAGTCTTGTATGGTGTGATCGTAGTGCACTAAGAGTCTTCATATGTAGAGTACACTGCATATGATCAGGGCATAATAAAATGAATGAGAGGTCAAACAAGTGTGTACAGTTATTCAATTATTCTTTGTATGTTTCTGAATTATTAGTTCTCTTTATGATCAATCAAGCATTTCATATATTGATTCACTCTTATCGATATTTAGAGTATCCTTCCATATTTATGATTGTCAATTATTAGACTCTTTAAAACTTACTACTGTTATAATTGATATCAATTGCTCAAAAGTATATATGTGATTATATCAGTGCTTTAGACTATTTCTTTGAAGTACTCATTCACTGAGCGAGTAGGCTCACCCCTCTACTCAGAACTTTTAGGAAAATCACATGGACTTGGAGAAGATACCATTGCATCAGAGTAGATCTACCACAAGAGTTAAATATGAGTATAGTTGAGTTCAGTCGGTCCTTGTCACTCTAGGTCCTAGTAAAGAAATAAGAGAAAGTTGTAAATGATGATGTATAACATTATTTCTTGTTTTAGCAATATATGTGAACCAGCAAGTCTAATGTGCTTAAAAGTATGAGAAACATAATGAATGTTCATACATGCATTTTTACTGTTGAAATCAGATTAGAGAAATCAATGTTTAATTCTCTTGTAAAGTTCGTTTATGTAGTTCAATGCGAGAAAACAAAGAGTTTGAAAAAGAAGAAAAAGTTAAGGGTGATCTTTGTATTATGTTAAATCCTCAATTTATACCCTAATCTCATGATTAGTGGTAATTGTGAGATCGGGGTGTAACAGTTGTAGTTAAACTCGTTTATGGAATAAGGTCTCCCTTTTTGTTATCATTATACCAAAAATCCTGATTATGCTCCATAGTATCGGTCTAACATTTTGATAGAGTTGTCATCTGATAAATGCTTTATGAATATATGTACATACACATTCCTAATGCTTCATGCTAGTAGATGGTCAATAATTTTTTTTTGGACTTTTGTTACTTTAGTTATCTGAGTAATGCATTAAGAATACAGTTATATTAATAGTGTCTTGCTGCTTCTCTATTTTTTCATATTTAGACATTTGTCTAACCCATACTCTCCCACTTGGGTTGTGACATATTCTTCCATGTTGCATATTATATTATTTGTAGGACCTTTTCTTATGGAAGAATCATCTTGAAAATATCTTGAAGGGTGTCAAGAATCAAAGGCGGGTCAAGCTTAATTTTAAACTCATGTATCACTGTTTTTATTGATATAGGAGATAATGTAAAAACACCTTTTGTAAGGGTGTAATATTTTGAAATAAAATATTGCCTATCTCAATCTTGTACTTTGATTCTTGGTGCCAAATTAATGGCTCAGATTTAGCTACTTGATTATTTTAAGGAAGAAAATTAGGTGGTTGAATTGGGGACGTTTCAGAGATGGTATCAAAGCAACAAGATGAGACCTTACCCAAGGAAAATTGTAGAAGTATAAACTTAAAACTAGATTTTGTATAACCTTAATTAGAATAGACTAAGATAAGTCATAACCTAAATTTTATAATTTTTTAGGACGAACATTCGTTGAAGGGGTGGTATATGTAACATCATGATCTCCTGCCTAAGTTAAAACTCCTTATTTAGAGCTATTCATAAAAACAAGCTTCTTTGAGATTTTTTATTGTAAAATCAATTTTAAAGTTAAAATAATCTATTATGATTTATTTAAAAGCTTTATATATTTAAAATATAATTGTGGTACTTTTTTCCAATTTCAAAAAATATCATTTTGGTGGTAAGCACACAAGCAGGTAGCTGGGTGGCATGCAAGTTGCTTATGGAGGCAAGCATGTACTTGTGTAGCAAGTAGATAGCTTGAGCAAACACACTATTAGGTAAAGAAAGTAGCTTTGTGTCATGCTCATCTCTTAAACACCTAGAACATCCTAGAACATCCTAATGTTTGACACATATCCTACCATGTGTCAACTAATCCTTGATAGATATATTAAGATGACACATATGCATCCATGTGTCATATAGCCACGAATTTATCTCTCTTAAGATGACACATACACATCCATGTGTCACTTAACTACATATCATCTCTCTTTTGATGACACACATATACCCATGTGTCATCTGTATACTTTTTGCAATTAGGACTATGATACCCTCCACCATTCCTATAAAAGGAGCCCTCATTCACCCCACCATAATCACAAGTTCGCTCCTCTTCATCCCAAAGCATAGGTGAACGTCCCGTATCCCTCCTTTCCCATCTCCTTCACCATAAACCTCCCATCTCTCACTAGATTAGCAAACCACTCTCTCTTTCTCTATGTTAGTGAAAGGAACCACCTCCCAACAAACACTCTCTCCATAGAAACCTACTACCTCCTTCCTCCACCATAGTAAGAGAAACCCAATACTATGTCTTCCATAGTAACCTTTCTCTAGAATATATAAGCCATCTCTCTTCTACCCTAGTGAGAGAAACCCTAGAAATTGATCTAGCTAGGAACGAGGATCGAGGTAATGGGAAATGCGACAGAATGTTGTCCAAATATATCAAGATTGGATATATTTAATGATTCCATGGTCTTCTTGTGAAAATATGTATTAAGGACATATAAAGGTATGGTTCCCACATTTTTGTCATCCAAAAAGTAGGGTTTATTACTGTTTAATATGATATTCAATTCCTATCGTAATCTATTATATTAACATCAATAAAAGGTATGGCATAGAATGGTTTTATATTATATGCAGTAAGAGTATAGGCATACTTCATATACTTCCTTAAAGAATGAATAAGTGATCAACTATACAAACCCTCTTTATTAATAATCTAGGTATGACTTCCATATATTCGTCCGTATTATCCTTCAAAATTGAGTTTAAAGGTTTTAGAGATGATAATCAAGCATTTTGAGTCGGGGATGGATGAGTATAATGCTCTACCATACTCAGGCCCACACTTGGGTTGGTCATGTAGA
This sequence comes from Alisma plantago-aquatica, assembly GCA_963693085.1. Lineage (NCBI taxonomy): Eukaryota > Viridiplantae > Streptophyta > Magnoliopsida > Alismatales > Alismataceae > Alisma > Alisma plantago-aquatica. The sequence continues at coordinate 927,982,442 of OY856411.1, read as the reverse complement.
GTCAGGCATGATCAAGTTAGTAATGGGGAATAATCTCCTACAAAAAAGATTAAGCATTCTAACTAATGATTATCCAAGTGGCATTTTGTGCAAGGAGCACACTCTTCCGGTCTTAGAAAGGCAACCAGTGGCTGCATGTGGTAATCTGGTTCATTGAATAGAGCATGCAGTGTACATGATTGGCTGAGGGTGTGCTAGGGTACTTACAGGTGTTTTGGTGACCCTAATGGACTAAAGTCTTGTCTAAGTAAGTTTTTGTGGTTGCAAGCCAGTTGCCCAAGGTGAATTGACACCTTCTCTAAGTGTTGCAGTTAAACTCATTTATGGAATAAGGCCTCCCTTTTTGTTATCTTTATACCAATAATCATGATTATGCTCCACAGTATTGGTCTAACATTTTGATAGAGTTGTCATCTGATAAATGTTTTATGAATATACGTACATACACATTCCTTATGCTTCATGCTAGTAGATGGTCAATAATTTTGTTTCAGACTTTTGTAACTTTAGTTATCTAGGTAATGCATTAAGAATACAGTTATATTAGTAGTGTCTTGCTGCTCATCTCTATTTTTCTATACTTAGACATTTGTCTAACCCATACTCTCCCACTTGTGTTGTGACATATTCTTCAATGTTGCAGATTATATTATTTGTAGGACCTTTCCTTGTGGAAGACTCATCTTGAAAATATCATGAAGGGTGTCAAGAATCAAAGGCGGATCAAGCTTAATTTTAAACTAATGTATCATATTTTTTATTGATATAGGAGATAATGTAAAAATACCTTTTGTAAGGGTGTAATATATTTAAATAAAATATTACTTATCTCGCTCTTGTGCTTTAATTCTTAGTGCCATATTAACGGCTCAGATTTAGCTACTTGATTTTTGAAGGAAGAAAATCAGGTGGTTGAATCGGGGATGTTACACACATTTTTTCCAAAACACTCTTATTCTTAAACTATAGTGGAAAAAATGTTGAAATTTCAACTTCAAGTCATAAAGCTCGATTGGAAAATGATCAACCTCCAGGTCAATTTCTATGCATAAAAAGAATATCAATCAAAAGAGTAAACTAACTCAATCGACACTTTAAGTTCGATAATGGAATTTCAAGCATAGATCTCAATAGACAAACCATTGAGCTACTATACCAACAACAAAATCAATCAACCTCCAAGTCGATAGTTCACCCATTCAAGTAATTGGAGAAAGACAAGTCGACCTCCAAGTCGATTGTCATATACTAAACCCAACCAAGTAAGAAGCTTGATTAAGTAAGAACTAAAGAAAAAATAGGTTTAATCAAGTAAATAAAAGTGATATATCTCTCGAGATTGATAGTAAAATTGGTCAAGAAAAAGTCCTATCGAGTTGTTCACCAAAGATACCTATCGAACTTTAGGTCTATCATTTCCAAGAAAGACAATCAAGCCTGAAGCAAGGGATCATGCTCAATCAATTCCAGCAATCAACCTCCACATAAATCATTTATCAATGCTAAAATACAATTGTTATCGAGTAGGACATCAATCGAGCTCCAAAGATTGATCACCTGAAGCCTGGAATCAATGCCACATGAATAATCATACCCTATAAATAGGACCCCGTGGATTAGGGGTGAGCAAATAATGGTCCAGACCGCAAAACCGGACCGGACCGCTCAATTCAGTCCGGTTTGGTCCGGTCCATTTCGATTTCGGTCCGGTCCGCGGTCCGGGAATTTCAATAAATTCGGTCTTCGTTCCGATCCGGTCCAAAACCGGTCCGGTCCGGTCCAGACCGCAGACTAACTTTTATATAAAATCCATATATATTTGAAGGTGTATTTTATAATAACTACAAATAAAGTATATATAAGCACTACTAGTATAAATGTTTGATACTAAAGTTATATAATTTTGTTAGAAGTGACTAAGATTATCAACTTTGTACAATTAAATAAGTTGTAAAACATGTAAAAAAGGCTGATTGCGGTCAAAACGGTCCGGTCCGGTCCGCGGTCAAAACGGTCCGGTCCCGGTCCGGTCTGACCACCAAACGGTCCGGTCTACGGTCCAAAAATTATTGAAATTCGGTCCTCGGTCCGGTCCGGTTCGGTCCGGTCCGGTCCGGTTTTGGACCGATGCTCACCCCTACCATGGATTCACTTCCAAGACATCTTTTCTTTTAGAAAAAAAAAAACAAAATTCTTCCACAGAGAGCATAGACCAAAGTCAAGCTATCTACCACATGGGAGTGATCGGCCTCCTTGACCTAGCCATCATCAAGCTCGATTAAGTTCATGTTGACTCCCAAGTTCCACCAGCAAAAGAAGTGAAGATGATTGACCTCTAAGGTCAATTGGATAGCTTGATTGACCTCAAGACAGTTGATCAACTCAACCGACCTCTCATTCAAATTCAGTCAAAAGGTGGGTAGATCAACCTCCCAGCTTGATCTACCCATGTATCAACATCTAACCTTTTATTTTAATATTTCATTGTTTTCTTTTAAAAAGTTTGACTTGTTCAAGATGTAATATGATCATTTCATGAACCATGAGTGGCTAAACTCATAACCTAGGTTGGGAGTATCCATCAGGCCCTCCTTACCATGTAGTCTTCCTTTATTCTAATTAATGCATAAATTCTTATAGTTTTGTTTCCATACTCCTATTTAAAATCATTTCTTATTTTGTTACCTACCTTCTAGCAATGTTTGATATAAACATTATAAAAAACAAGTTCAAAAAGATCTAGATTTTGGAGTAGTTATAATCCATGAGAGATCATCATGGAAAAATTCATATATTTATTCATGATCCTTGGGATACCATCTCGAGAGAGAGGTTTGTTTGGACATAAATCTACCCAAATCTCAAGACAAGGAAGGTGTTAGATATCTTTTATGAATACATGCAAAATGTGTTGATAATGTATAAAATAGAAGAGAATGTTTCACATGTTGAGGCATTGGTGAAACCTAATTCAAGTTCACTTTATCATAATCACAATTATCTTCATTTTTTTTGTAAATTACATTTATTATTTTGAATAGATTAATTTGATCCTTAAGTGGAACACATATTTTAGCCTTTTGATTTGACTAAGCTAAGATAAGGCTTTTATTTTTACAGTGTTGCATCTCCTTATCACCGTGTTTGACCATGTATTACTACAATTGAATCCTAATTAAATTGAGGACGTCTCTTGAAGTTAGGTACAAATTAAAGTCAGATACTTCTTGACCATGCAATTGTGTTTATACTTTTGACCTACATTTAATGGTGATCAACACCTATAATATATAACACTTAATATCACTAGTAAGTGTATAACGTGAATTCATTCTTTTTAAAGATTCAGTAGCATATTCATGTAGTTCTCTAAGTATACCATTGTAGATGGGAAAATTAACACCTTCATATGTACTCAGTGAACACATGGGGAACTGTTATAAAAATATCTTAAAACCAAACACACATTATATAGTCACACCCTAAGTAATATTAAGTGTTCAAGAATAGTTTCAAAGTAGGGAATATCAAAGATTTACTCCTAATGAGTTAGTTTTGGATGGTTTTGTAGGCCAACAGGATACATGTATGTAACATGCATGATGTTTATGACCAATGCCATTCTTAAAAAAATGATCTCACTAGTAAGTGTATTATGTGTATTCAGTTTTCAAGAATATTTTGGCAGCATTTCCTAATCATTCTCCAAGTACAACAATGTAGATGGGAAAATAGCAACCTACATATGTACTCAGATAACAAATGATGAAATGACTACTAAAATATATTATAAACCAAAAACACATTATACACTCGCATCCTAAGTGAGATTAAGAGTTCAAGAACAGCCCCAAATTGGGAAGTATCTAAGATTTATTCCTAATGAGTAAATATTGGATTGATTTTTATGCCAACATTTTATATGTATATTGTCGATAAATAACTATAATTTTAGTCTAAATTAAGTTAAGTTATGTCAATTCATGTAAAATTCAGTTAGATCCTAGGTTATCATTCATATTCTTATATCTAAATCTCAATTTCTTCTTTATGGCTCCTAGGTGTGATATCTCATCAATAAAATGTTCATATTACTAGATATAAGAAAGGGAAAAAATGAAAAGTAATAAATATTCATCAAAATGTGCAAAAAAACTATGTATTAAGATACAAAACATAAGTTGTAGGGTTTAGATAAGTGAGATCCAATACATATTCAATTTACACAACCTAGAAAAATATTTATCATGAAAATCCTATATATTATTCAACTACTAAGCATATTTTATAATTACATTGCCATGCCATATATCTTTCAAGAACAAAAATCAAACAACATTTATTTCATTTCAACAAGTAGTATAAAGATACAAGCATCAAAATGTAGAATAAGAAGATATATGGATAAAAGAGGAACCTCAAAAAGGCGACAAAAGGTTTCGGTAGAAGCAATTGCCAATGATGGGTGTCAACCCCAAAAGTAGGGGCTAGGAGAAAGGAAGAGAGCCCAACAAAATGGAGGAATATAGAGAAGAAGCAGTGTTAGGAACCTCACTTGTTGGTGGAAACGAGAGAAGTAGCAACATGCACTCCTTCACATACTCAGTACAGAAGAGGGAGAAGTGAGTAGCATGGACTCCTTGTTTGCGGTAGGAGGATCAACTAGTGAGTGAGAGGAGAGGAGTAGAGGTAAGTGAAAGAAGAGGAGAAGTGTTGGTAAGTGAAATCATTGGCAGCATGTTGAGTGAGCAATGGTGTCAGCAATAGGCTAACCAAGCGATGGCGGTGTCCAGGACACAACCGGCATGCTAAGCTTTGAGGGATTCTCATGGAAGAGATAGAGGGAATTGGGGAAAGAAATCATTTGTGGGTGTTATTAGAAACTTATAACCTTGGTTAAAGCTCATAAACTGAGGATGTAGCCAAAATGACGCATGTGGCTTAGATTTTAAGTTAGCTTTGTTCAAAAATTAACATAATAGATAATGTATTGTGGCATCGGTTTTGGTTTCCAAATTGACACCGAAATATGGTAAAACCTTAGACATGTAGCATCAATTTTGAGTTCCAAAACTGACATAACAAGCTAATATAGAGGGAATATTTATTTCATGGGGAGCATTACATTATAGAATTGGTTTCGGGCCCTAAACCGACTTTGTATCTTATCAGAAATCAATATTTGTGGCATTGGTTTTTGTTAAAACAACTAATAGAATAGACTTTCTAGAGGAAACATTTATTTTGTGGGTATCATAGTATGGAAGCTTATTGCTTCAACTCTCAGAAAATTGACATTATATATGACTGTCTGAGAAATTTTCAAAACAGTAAGTTTCTTGGGTTACTTCTAATTACAATTTTTCATTGCAAAATCGATGTTGAAAGAAACATGACAACTAGATTTTTTACTCAAAGGTCATTGTTGAACTATGGCTATATTTTCCTTTCTACAACCAAAATTGTAGTGTTTTTGTGTTGGTTTTCTTTGGCATCTGACTTTATAATAAGTGACACTACATGTCAAAAATATACTATTTATTTGCTCGAAGAAAATGATATAGAATGACCAAAGGATTGCACAAGCAATGGAGGAACCCAAAAAGATCACCAAAGTCATCCCCAACCTACTCCAAGTTGCTCAAGAATCATATTCAAAGAATTGACTCCATGGGAATTCAATTAAAGAATAGAATGCACCATATTTCCGTAAGAATGATTGTCCTATCCTAGAACTAACATTCCAAATGACATCTGAATACCCCAAAATCCATGACCAACCTTGCCATATCCATTTATTATGCCTCGAACAGTTGTGCCACCATTATGCCAAAATGATCATTATACTACAAAATTGCTATCCCACCCCGCAACCCCCACAACCATTCTCAACAACAACAATCATGGTCACATATCCAAAAATCTAGGAAATTCCCTATCCTAATTTACCCTTTTCACCATGTCCATTTCACTCACCACATCATTTCAAACTATCTGCACCAAAATGAATTCCCCATGTTACCCTTAGCCTAACCCTTAAAACCCCAGATACTATATATATCTTAAAGGTGGCTAGGGTGAATGGTTAGCTACTACAAAGAGAATTTGTTGTACCTAGCTTCAACGTACCACTCCTTTCTCTACTCCATCTTCATTCCATTCAAAACCCCTAGCTTTCTTCCATTCTCAACTCCTAATCCTTATCCCTTCCATGACACTATCTTGGAGGAAGGATCTCGTCCATCCTACAATTCAAGGAGAGGAAGGAATATTATGCACCAGGATTCATGGCTACATCATTTCTCTTCTTCTTCTCTTTTTACATTATTGTGATCATATAAGCCCCTCATATGGGTTGTTTGCATAAAAATATAGGATTTCAATACCATGTTATTTGAGAATAATCATGTAAAACATTTTATTTGTCTAATTAGTGCTATTTTCTTTCTTGTTATCTTTTCCCATCTCTTTCCTTTGTGTTTGGTCTATGGAACCACCTATGGTATTGGGAAAAGAGAGAAATAAATGCTTGGAGAGGAAAATACCCAAGTTGCTGAATGGCCTAAATCACGCGTCCGAAAAAGGGAGCGGATTTGAAGTAGTCGGACTTTTAAATTTATAACCCGAAACCTTCTAGGCCCCCGCAACTTTATTTACGGGGTCGAAGTAGATATACGGGATCAAACACAGGGACAAGGGTGGTAGTGTTGGGAATGTGGAATCGACATGTTACACTCCGGTATGGGTAAGGAGATGATAACGTTCCCCAAGGGAACAACATGATTAAGATTTATAAATTAAAAGAAAACTATCTCCAACTGGAGCTATGAGGAAAATTAAGATTTTAAAAGTTTATCAGTTTTTAGGGTTTTCGCGCAACGGAAACAGAGAGGATAATATTATTTCTTTAGAAAGGAATGAAGGAAAAAGCTTTGGTAAAACAAGCAGCAGCAGAAACATCTTGTACCCCTTCTCTCGAAGCGGGTACCTCTAATTAAGCCTCAACACCTTTCTCGAGGTTGCTGGGCCTAAGTTAGAGTGGAAAGGTCGCTAAAGCAACTCCGATCCTGGGCACTCTCGTACTCCCTTATCGGACCAAACACTAGAGCCACAACACCTCTCTCGAGGCTGCTGCAATGGGAAAACACGATTCGGTAGCTAGTCGAACGTGATCCAAGCGTACAAGCTAGAGTTCGGATGTTAAACAAAACAATCATCCAACAAAAGGGACCAAACATAAAGCAACAGATAATTAAAACTCTTCTAATTCCATTAGCATAAAAGGGTCTGGTTACATTGTATAAGTAAAGAAGTAAATGACTGAAATAAGTAAAGATAAATGTCACTTTCTTGATTTAGAAGGGCGACAGGCCAATAGATCCCTCCAGCCCGATACCAGGTGGGAGCCTTGCCCGATACGCCCGTTTCGGGTGGCACACCCTCTCGAGCGACACACTCATGACGGGCGGACGTATCGTGCGGGGTTCTCACGCCCGATACGATCGTGTCGGGTGGTACCCGCTCGGGTGATACACAGTGACTGGGGATGTGTATCAGGCTTGGTATCGTGTCGGGCAAGAGTTTTGCTAAGGGTATCGAGTACTCATATCGGGTGTCCTTGTTGGCCGATATTGGTCTGCAGTGGTGCCCAGGGCCGATCCTAAGTGAACCATTCCCTCCCTCTCGGGTCGGGGAAGTGCTCACCTAATATCGCCCGGTACACCTATGAGGCACGACACGCTAGCTCCAGTTGCTTTCCCAAGTTGGCTTTCGAGAGATTCTGACCCATCCCATCGGAGTCCTGTAGCTGCTATTTATAGGCAGCGGTTGGGGTAAGTTATGGTTCTCTGGACACCACGTGTCCTTCATCAGCTCTATCATCACGGATTTGGGGATGCCCGTATCGCCCGACACAAGGATGTCGGGATGGGAGTGTGTCGGTCATCGTGACGAGTGGCGCCTGCCGATGGGTGGCATGTATTGTGCGACATGCTTTAGCAGTCATGGAGAGTTCGGCTCCCTGTCGGGTAAATGGTGTATCGCTCGTTCGCTCCTTCTTGCACGGCACCCTCGTATCGCGCGGTAGTGTATCGTGATGCCCTGTGTCGGGCAACGAGCATATCGGCCGGCTAGTAGGAAGGCCGGTGTAGGTGGAACATGTTCGTGGGCCGGGACGGGCCTTTTTGCTGATAAATGAGTTGAAAAATGGGGAAAACTCTGCAAAAGATGATAATATTGAGTTAAAAGAGTAGTGTGGCCTATTTATTAAAAAACATGACAAAAAGGAGAGGAAAACAATTTAAAAGGGAAGATTTGATAACGAAATAAGGGCCAAAAACATCACCAAATTTGGTGTTATCAACTCCCCTAAACTTATCATTTTGATTGTCCTCAATCAATCTTTAGACTTTGTTTTGTGACGCTTCTTCTTGACCGGTATAGTTTTCATACCATGGGTTTGAGCGAGCATTGAGATGTCTTACTGAGAATACGGCCCGACCACGAACAACAGACTTTACTTCTCCTGCCTTATTTAAGCAAAAAATTTCTCCACAGCTTCGGTGAGACTTGGGTGCATGATTTCAACGTTAGCTTTCACACCAAACAGCTTTTGGGGATAGAAAGTTGTGTGTTTGGGTAGGCTTAAGGCTTTTTGGGTTTTTCTTGTTTCCCATCAGTCCATCCAGGTACGGGTCCGTTAACGGGCGAGTGGTCCCTGCAGTCTAGGTCAGTTGGCTTTAGAGCAGTGATTTCACATCCTACGTACCACTGCTCCGGATCTACCATGCCTAAAGATGGGTACTTTTGGAAAACAAGTGTGTATATATATATATATATTCTCTTTCTTTTTATTTGGCACAACTCTCATGCTTTTATTCACTCTCATAAGGCTATTCTCTCTTTTTGGGATTTTTGTTGGATAAGGGAAAATAAGAGGAATTTTTGCTGTTTGGGCAGCTTTTTCCTTCTGCATACATGTCTCTTAGCTGTTGCAAGATTATTTTTCGCAATTTTGGCATGGAAAGTCGTAGTCTTTTGTCATTTGAGGATGCATTATCAGAAAGACATGACAAAATCTGCATCTCCTTGGGTACATAGAAAACAAACCGGCCAGAAGTCGTATCAGGTTTTTACTATATAGTATCTTTGTACATATGTATGGAGACAAAAATAAGCAAAATTTTTAGAAAAAATTTTTAGAAAAAATTTTGTATGAGCATGTATATTTATGTGTACACATGATATAGGAGAAGAACAAAAGAAAAGAAAAAAAAATCTTTTTTATATACCTCCCTCACTGGTACATGGTACCCCCTCCCAAACTTACTCCACACTCTGTCCCAGAGTTTTGAAGTAGATAAGGTAGGGTAATGTTAACCCAGTGAGGGTTAGCTGGTGAGCGCGCCTGCACCAGATAGAAGCTCCCACACATATTCTCCTCATTTGATGTGGTAGTTGATGTGGTGGAGCTGGTCAGGCGTCTCTTTATTTGATATCCATTCTAGGATGAAGATGTCGCAGTCGTTGGATAGAGGAATTTGTTGTGGACTACGGTGGCAGAACTGGAGCTCATGCCATTTGCTTGATGCCATCTCCAGAAATGGTTGTATCAGCACCTCCATCTCGTTGTAGTATTTTCGTACTAAGCGCTCGAGGGATGTCAACACTGTTGATGTACACTGCACTGGATGATCTTTGTTGTTGTCTGAGCTGTTGTAGAAGATTCCTGCTCGTTGGCGAGTGTACATTGTCAGGAGCGTCCAGTGGTTGTAATGTAGGATGGGTAGGAAGATTTTGCGTGGAACCCTGCGCTCCAACTCTACCAGAAATGATTGCTTTGCTCCTGATTCATCGGTGAGGCAGATGTCGTTGAACGGCATTGGATGAGCAATGTATGCATGTTCAAACTTTGTCTGTAAAGTCTGGATGTAGGCGGCCGCCATAGATATCGCCAAACATCCTCCATCTTTTACCATGTCCCTTAAGTCATCAACCGGGACTATGACATTGCCTGCCTCGTAGATTACATCCGCTGGGGTAGAATCAGCTAACTTCAGAAGAATTTCATTAACCTGCTCCTGCGTGAGTGTAGAGCATGAGAAGCGGTCGAAATTGTTGATCAATCCTTCTGATGTTTCAGGAGAAGCAGGGTCTTCGAATCCGTGCACTTCTCACAGGATCTCTAACTGCTTGCCTACCCCGTACATGTCTGTTTCCATCTCAGCTTCTTTCTGTGGAGTGTTGTTGGGTTGTGAAGATTCATCTTCTTGATCGCTGTTCAGCAGCCTCTCTGGTACCCCTGCGTCTCGAAAATAGCACCCGTCTTTGATCAGCAGCAGGGCGTATATGCTTCTGAGGTGGTAAAAGTTTTGGCCCTGGAGATGCCTTATGTATCTGAATATGTTGAGCAACTCCATGGCGCGTAAGATGATGAAGGCGATGTTTCTGCTTCCCTCTTCTGCTTGGATAGGGAAGTCTCTGATAGAGAAGAAGTTCCAAATGCCTCCGTGACGTTGGACTTCTTGCTTAATGGCTCGCAGAAGACGTAGTGGTAGAAGCCTGAGATGTTTGTCTTCTGGGCGGCTGAAGATATGCCCGGAGCGTGGCACCTCCTTGTTGCAGTAGCTGAGCAGCTGGACGTCGTGATTCTGGAGATCTTCCACACACAGAAACCACATGTTTCGGTCCTTATACGGGGCCAACACGATGTTTGTGTTGTGTTTTTTGATGTGTTGCAGCATGTTGGCCACCGCAATGGAGTCAGGCACTCCCATCATCAGCCTTCTTGCCAAGGTCGGGGTGGCGTTGTATATTGTTCTCCGACCTGTCCTAGTGCTAATGTTCTCTATCATTGCACCTTCTAGGACCCTGAACAACCTTTTTCCGACGACGGCTGGCGAGCAGAATATGCTTCTGAGTGCTCCCCGTCGTACAGAGAAGTAGTCGTCGCTCCAGACGACATCTTGTTCATCTTCCTGCGACCTCGGGACCTTGTTTAGTAGCTTCTGGTCCCTAACCGTCAGGTAGCCATTGACCTTTCTATCGAAGTCGGCCATCTCAAAAGAAGGCAACTGTGACGGCATAGAGAAGTTATCTGTCGCCGAGCGTCTTCCTCTGGGGGGTGCCTTTCATTGGCGGCGCAGATGTCCCCCCCCCACCTTCTCCCTCAGATTCATCAGAAGAGTCCTCCCCGACGCTGATGTCTTCATTATCATCTTCAGCTTCGTCCAGGGGGACTGAGGGAGCTGCTTCTTCCAGACCGTGGGAGCTCGCCTGTCCTGCTGGAGCTCCGTTGGCCGATCTTTGTGGCGTCCCTTCCTTGGGCGTTGGGGATGGCCCGCTGGAGGAGGAAGAGGACGATGACCTTGAGGAGGCTGCTGACGAGGAAGGTTGAGAGCCTGAGCCAGGAGGTGACGGAGACCTTCTCGGCTGCCTTGGACGCAGATGGTCGTTTCCCCTATTCAGCCTCTCCTCAATCACGTCAAGGTGCTGGAGGGCCTGCTGAAGCATGGCGTTGAGTGCCTCTAGTTGTCTGGGAAGGCCAACTAGAGTCAGCAGTTCCCGTTCCTGGCTATTCAGCCTCTGCTGGAAAAATGAAAACTTGCGGGTTAGAGAAGTAAATGTAGCCGAGTGGCTTTTTGTTACCTCCCGCAAGTGGTCGAGTTCATGCCCCAGCATTTTCCCAAGCGACGGAGGGGCTCTTGCAGATCTCCATCTCGTCCTGGTGATACTTCTCTCGTGTGAGGGTCTACCCGATGAGGTAGAACCTATCTCGATTGTCTGCGAGGTAGATGTTGTTGGGTGAGGCATCAGCGTCTTTGCGGCTGTCACTGCCTCGCCTTCTTGTCATGGTGGAGAAGGCCGCGGTGTGGGTGGATGTTGCTCCACCTCTATGTTGTCGGTGATCTCTTCAGTAGCTGTTATAGGGGACACCGGAGGCGGTGTCGATGTTAGCTGTGCCAGCTCCGAGCTCCATCTCAAGGATCTCGGCGAACACTCCATTACTGGTGTCCGGATGTGCTTCTTCTTCTACCTCTAAAGGCACCACAGAAGCTTCGGGAGCTATGGTTGTCTCTTCCGTGAAAGCTCCCTCTGGGGCTTGTACTGTTGTTTCTTCCCCAGTTGTCTCGGCAACCTCGACGATTGCCGGTTCTTCTTCAGCCACGACAGGTATTATCATGATTGTGGCTGGTATAGTAGGAGCGACGACAGCTCTATCAACTATTATCGTCGGTGGCTCTGGAGTGGCGGCTGGCTCAGCAAAGGTCGTTGAAGTTTTGCCCTGCCTTGGGTCGAGACGGATTGATTCTCCTCTCACAGCCTCCCTCTCTTGAATACCGGTGGTGGCGGAGTAAGCCGCTTCTACCGCCACAGCTTCAATTTCTGCTGTGGTGAAGACCAGCTTTTCTGCGTTGTAGGCGGCGCAGTGAGGGAGTGGTAGGAGGGTGTTTGTCCTTGTGAACTTGTAGAAGTAGCTTCTCCCCTCCTTCTTTATGATGCCAGCCCTCATGAGGTACTTGAGGTCGATCAACTCGTCATCCCTAGTCCTTGAAAGATTGTGTAGTTCCCTCGGGTATCCTAACCCAACCGCGATCTGATTGACGATGCCACCCATGTAGTATTCCTTGGTGGCATCCTTTATCGGGTGTAGCATATTCAGCAAAAAGTACCCCAGATTGATCACCTTGCCCTCCATCATGTGCCACATTAGATGGAGTTCTTCGGTGTAGACGTTGCTGGACTCGTTTTTGCTGAAGAGCAGGCATGCTACCAGCTTGTGCACTATCCTCCAGAAACAGGAGTGCACCTTCACCACCTTGCTTCTCGGCTTGTATGATGACTCGCCGATCAGCCTCCTCCAGAGCTCCACGGGGTTGAACCTGTCTCCTTCGGTGACCCTTTCACCATTATTCAGCAGCTTCTTCTCCTCCTCGCTGGAAGAGAAGATCTCATTGAGCAGTTTTTCAGAGATGACGTGCTTCGAGTTGTACAGACGCCCTTGCAGTCTGTCTGCTCCGCCATATTCTTCAACGTCCTCAGTTGTATTCTTCACTCAGTGGACAGATGACATGAACTCCCTTGTGAGTTCGGTGTAGGAGGCAGAGTGGCTGAGGCAGATCTTCCTCAGACCTGCTGCAGCGAGGACATTCTCAAGTCTTCCGAAAATACCCAATTGAATGAAGGACGACTGGTGGCAGAATCTGCTCGGCCTGTACATTTTAGATGCTAGTTCTGAGTACCGACATCCATGCTCGTTATCTCTTGGCATGAACCTTCCTGGTGTGTGATCCAGGGGTTCTGCCACTGCGGTTGAAGTTGTTGCAGGAGTCGTTACTTCTTTTGTCCTTGCTCTCTTCTCAGCGGTTGATGGCCCAGCTGCCTCGAGATTCGGGTGTTTCTGCCCGACCGTTGTGGCTTCAGATGCGGCCTCAGTGTCGATTCGTCTGTCGTGTTCGTCAGCTCAAATGACGGTTTGCTTTGTACGGGCCATATCTGTTATCATTAAACAAGTTCATTTATCATTTAAATGTTCCGATGTTAGGTAGGTATAAACTTAAAATCGATATCGGCGTTTAAGAGAAAACTGGTTGCATTGATAAAATTCGGTCCGAAACAAAGCTACCCGTCACCACCGTATCGGGCCTCAACACTGGGTGATATGATGTTTGCCCGATACGCTTGTGTCGGGCGATACGAAGCCTTCAAGAAATCACCGTAGGTTCATGCCCGATACGAGGTTCGGGTGTCGTTCATCAAAAGAACACCTTAGGTGATACAAAACTGGACAAAGCGGAGAAAAAGTTGTGCGTCATACTCGTTGCCCGATAGGGTCTTCCTGATAGAAAAATGTGTCGCCCGACAACAAGAATCAAGTGAGGCAACACAAGGATGGGTGACATGGTTATCGCTCGATATAGGTATCGGGCGAGCGCGAGTTAAAGACGTTTCGTGCGACACATGTATCGGATGATACAAGGAAAACAACTAAAGTCGTCAGCCCGATACGTTGTGCGTGATATGCAATTCTGTGTCGGGCAAGCAAGGACGATATGGCTGTCAGGCTATACCTTTGCTATCTGAATCTACCTTGCCTGACACGAGAGCAAAGGGAAAATTAATGCACGATATGGGTAGGTGAAAAGTAAAAGCAGTAGCCCGACACAGTAAAACCTCCGTACTATATATAGCAATCCCAGTCGGGGGTAAAACAGGTAAATTCGGGGCGCGCGTCGGTCGTTGAGATAAGTCATTCCCGAGACAGGCACGTTCTGTGCACCGGCTGAGATGTCGTCTGATACGGTCAGGAAAAAGGGGTATACTTGCCCGATACACGGTCTTCAGAACAAAATCTAGATGAAAAACTTAAAACAAGGCGAAGGAAAAAGTGATTGATGGGTAAAACATCATTGGCCTCAGGTTAAGTTCTCGGCCTCAGATAGTATTACTCATCAATTCTCATAAAACATAGCGGTGGCCCATAAAACAAAAGAGTCAGTGCACGTGACGCATGCACTGACTCGGGCCTTATTACAGTCCAAATGTTCATAGTGTTTTTCTTGTAAGAAAGTAAATAAAATCCTATTCTAGGAAAAGTAAAAGCTCGGGCTGCCTCCCGAGGAGTGTTGTAGTTTGCGTCGCCAGCTCGACAGCTCCAGGTTCTTCACTTTTCTCCTCCAGTACTATCCATATCTTGCAAGTCGATATCTGTCCTTCTTGATCACAGCCCTGTCATTTTGGCAGATTCAGTGTTGGAGGGTATCTTACTCAAGGGATTCTTTATCGATTCAGCCATCTGGGCCAACTGCTGATCAATTTGACGTTGATGCATCTGCATGTTCACCATCTGGACCTGCATTGTATTCAGAACTCTTGAATTTGAAAGCGCACTCTGCGCCAGCTGGTTATTGATGGTATCTTGTCTTTTTACAAAATCGAACAACTGGCCAACCAAGTCTGGTTGGTTAGAAACCTTGTCTTGACCCTGCTCTTTGGCTTGACCTTGACCTTGGCTAGTGTTTGCCGCTTGGCGACCTTGATACTTCCCTTGACCTTGGAAATTTGCCTTGTTTGACTGGAAAGAAGTGGTTCTGTTGAACTGACTTTGTCCTCCTCTTTTCTCAAAAACTTGGGGTTGCTTGGGGGGTTATGCAATTGATGTGAGTTTTCGGCCGCATCTTTGTTGCCATAACTAAAATCAGGATGATCTGGCCTCTTGAAATTAACAAAAGAGACGTTCTCAGTCTCATCAGCCTCGGATTCACTTTCGCTCGACTCGTCAGGTCGGGTGTAGATACAGTTATCTACCCCGTGTCCACCTTCTCCACGGGTGACACATTTCATGACCTTTTTGACTTGTTTCTTCCCCTTTCCACTAGATTCTTTCATTTGTTTGACATCAGTGGCTATCCTCTAGATCTGAGAGGTGATAGTTTCCAGAGCCTTGGATTCAAATGAAGGTCCTTCACTAGCCTTCTTAGCATGTCCCCTGTCTGATCTATCATAGTCGATGTCAGCTTGCAACTCGGCCATGTTCTTGATGATCTTTTCGGACCTGCTAGGCTTCTTTCCCAGAAAGTCACTACCTGCTGCTGCATTCAGCGAAACCCATTCCTTAGGGGTTAGGCCATTGTAGAAGGTAGTTATCAAGAAACCCTTATTATAGTTGTGATGAGGGCAGTCCCTCTGATATTCTTGATATCGTTCCCAGGAATCATGTAGATTCTCGTTTGGCTTTTTCATGAAAGAAGAGATCCTCTGTCTATTCCGGACGGTTTTCTCGGTAGGATAAAACTTGTTTACAAAGGCATCTGCTAGTACACTCCATCCATTAAGAGCTTGGTGTGGCAGTCCTAGGTACCAAGATAGAGCCTTATCTTCCAAAGAAAAGATGAAACCCTTGCAATAAATCACTTCTGGTGGGACTCCCCGCATTTTGATGGCATCATAGATGTTTTTAAAAGCATCTAAATGGTGATAGGGATTATCATTCTTTGAACTCCCTCTAAAGCTTTTGTTCTGGATCATAGAGATGACTGATGGTTTTAGCTCGAAGTTGGTTGCATTGAATCTCGGGATGATAACAGGACATCTGGAATTGTTAGCCTTTGTGGCAGCTAACTCCCTTAAGGTCTTTTCTTCTTCATTGGAAATTTCACTGTCACTGTCTCCCTGGTTCTGATCCTAATTATTTTGATTCCTTCTGCGCCTCCGGTGATGACGACGTCTCTCTCAGCGATGGTCATCCTTGAACTGTTCTATTTTAGGATCTTCAGGCTGATGATCGCCGTCATAGCGGTCATTGTCTTCAGGTGGAGGCGAGTGAGGTCTAGCTCTCATGTGTCGCTCGCCTTTTGAAAGAGGTTGTTCAATGCGAGGCGGCATGTCTGGTGATGTCGGTGCTCAATTGAGCAGAACGCCTTCCTTTTGAGTACCTGAATAGCATGAAAAATCAATTTAGAAAAACCTGTATTAATAATACAAATTACTCATTTCAGGTTAAAATATAGAAAAAGGAAAAAGAGAGTGATGTCAAGCTCATTTCTAATCTTGAGGCACTGGAGTGTAGTTAGTGGATTCGGGTTCGTCAATTGTACCATTTTGCCTTGTCCCCGGCAACGGCGCCAAAAAGTTGACCGGCCTAAATCACGCGTCCGAAAAAGGGAGCAGATTTGAAGTAGTTGGACTTTTAACTTTATAACCTGAAACCTTCTAGGCCCCCACAACTTTATTTACGGGGTCGAAGGAGATATACGGGGTCGAACACAGGGACAAGGGTGGTAGTGTTGGGAATGCGGAATCGACATGTTACACTCCGGTATGGGTAAGGAGATGATAAAGTTCCCCAAGGGAATAACATGATTAAGATCGATAAATTAAAAGAAAACTATCTCCAACTGGAGCTACGAGGAAAATTAAGGTTTTAAAGGTTTATCAGTTTTTAGGGTTTTCGTGCAACGGAAAAAGAGAGGATAATATTATTTCTTTAGTAAGGAACGAAGGAAAAAGCTTCGGTAAAACAAGCGGCAGCAGAAACATCTTGTACACCTTCTCTCGAAGTGGGTACCTCTAACTAAGCCTCAACACCGCTCTCGAGGTTGTTGGGCCTAAGTTAGAGTGGAAAGGTCGCTAAAGCAACTCCAATCCTGGGCACTCTCGTACTCCCTTATCGGACCAAACACTAGAGCCACAACACCTCTCTTGAGGCTATTGCAACGGGAAAACACAATTCAGTAGCTAGTCAAACGTGATCCAAGCGTACAAGCTAGAGTTCAGATGTTAAACAAAACAATCATCCAACAAAAGGGACCAAACATAAAGCAACAGATAATTAAAACTCTTCTAATTCCATTAGCATAAAAGGGTATGGTTACATTGCATAAGTAAAGAAGTAAATGACAGAAATAAGTAAAGATAAATGTCGCCTTCTTGATTTAGAAGGGCGACAGGCCCCTGGATCCCTCTAGCCCGATACCAAGTGGGAGCCTTGCCCGATACGCCTGTGTCGGGTGGCACACCCTCTTGGGATACACACTCATGATGGGCAGACATACCGTGCGGGGCGCTCACGCCCGATACGATCGTGTCGGGCGGTACCCTCTCGGGTGACACACCGTGACTGGGGATGCGTATCGGGCTTGGTATCGTGTCGGGCCAAAATTTTGCTGAGGGTATCGGGTACTCATATCGGGTGTCCTTATTGGCTGATATCAGTCTGCAGCAGTGCCCAGGGCCGATCCTAAGTGAACCATTCCCTCCCTCTCAGGTCGGGGAAGTGCTCACCTAGTATCTCCCGGTACACCTCTGAGGCACGACACGCTAGCTCCAGATGTTTTCCCAAGTTGGCTTTCGAGATATTCCGACCCGTCCCATCAGAGTCCTGTAGCTGCTATTTATAGGCAACGGTTGGGGGAAGTTATGGTTCTCTGGACGCCACGTGTCCTTCATCAGCTCTATCATAACGGATTCGGGGATGCCTGATATGCGTATCGCCCAGCACAAGGATCTCGGGCTGGGAGCGTGTCGGTCATCGTGACGAGTGGCGCCTGTCGGTGGGTGGCATGTATCGCGCGACACGCTTCAGTAGTCGTGGCGAGTTCGGCTCCCTGTCGGTTAAATGGCGTATCGCTCGTCTGCTCCTTCTTGTGCGGCACCCTCGTATCGCGCGGTAGTGTATCGTGCTGCCCTGTGTCGGGCAGCGAGCGTATCGGCCGACTGGTAGGAAGGCCGATGCAGGTGGAACACGTTCGTGGGCCGGGACAGGCCTTTTTTCTAATAAATGAGTTGAAAAATGGGGAAAACTCTGCAAAAGATGATAATATTGAGTTAAAAGAGTAGTGTGGCCTGTTTATTAAAAAACATGACAAAAAGGAGAGGAAAACATTTTAAAAGGGCAGATTTGATAACGAAATAAGGGCCAAAAACATCACAAAATTTGGTGTTATCAGTTGCTTGTAGATCCTTGGCTATGTTCCTTATCTACCATACTCTACCTCTATTCTAATACCCCCATGTGGGAGATATAAGTATCTAAATGTGCTTCTTCACTCTTAATTGGAATCAAGAAACCATATAGGTTGATAGGAGGTAATGGGGGTGAAAACCCTCTTCCTACACTTAATGACAACCCTTTTCACTAAGTTAGGTTGGATAGTCACTCTTACAGACCAATATTTTGGGCTAGTCCTAATTCAAGTGTGCCTAGAAAGGTTTGATAGGTAGTGGTTTATGGACTAGTTCTCTATAAACAAGAATAGAATGAGGCAGAGAAACTTGTCTTTTGTATTCACAGGGCACATCTATAATATGTACTTGGGTGGTGGCCAATAATCTGACCACACAATGTGGGAATAATCCCATATATACAAAGGAATAGAATAAAGAATAAGGAATAATAAGTACTTATTATTCTAACATTCCCCTCAATCTGGTCATACACATTGTAGGCACAAAGATTGTTACATAAGAATTTGACCCTACAATCATTAAGGGATTTAGTAAATATATCTTGTACTTGTCCTTAAGATTGGACTGGGACAAGCATGATTTTTTTATCTTGTATCTTTTTACGAATGAAATGGAAATTAACCTTGATTTGTTTAGTTATTTCATGAAAACTAGGTTGGAAGAAATATGGACAGCAGCTTAGTTATTATAGTGGAGCTCCATTGCCTCAGAATGGATGTACCCAAGTTCTTTGAGGATGTTTTATGGTCCATAAGATATCACTGGTTGCATGAGACATGGCTCGGTATTCAGATTCAGCACTGAATAGTGTCATGATAGTTTGCTTTTTACTTTTCTAGGATACCATATTGCCTCCCAAAAATGCATAATATCTTGATATAGACATGTGCTCATTAACACATCCAGCTGAATCAGCATCAGAGAATCCTTGTAGTTTTAGATGTCCATTATTTGAGTATCCATTTGTTATATTGGACTCTTCTTGAGATATCAAAGAATCTGGATGACAACTTGTTGACTTGATATTTATACATTGTCCATATTTTGATAATGGCTTAACCATTACATTCATATGTATCTAAAATGTTTGTTTAAGATTGATTTCAGGATTTAGGTACATGAAAAGGATTAGATTACATAAGCCCTAGATTGTCCAAGTTCAAGTCAAAAGCAATGCAAATGTGTAATTTGGGAAATCACTCCAAATGACCTTAGAATATTTTTGTAGCCATTTGTATTGATGATATGCCTTATAACTAAGATGAGAAAAAATCAGGGACACTTAATTCCAATGTTTGATCACTCAAAAATCATTTAAAAAAAATCACAGCAACTTTGTCAGTCGAGTTTGGATCTCGACCGACCAGTGATGGATTTTTAGAAATGGATCAATCAGTCGAGTTGTACACTCACAGAACTCGATCGATCGACTCACTGACCAAAACTGATTTTGACTAATTGGTTGTGTTTTCCTAGGACAAATTCAACCGATAGTTTGAAAAATGGCTTTGTCGGTTAGTGGATCGGTCGAGTTATCTTTATTGAAACTCGACCGAATATACTGTACAGAAAATGTAGAAAAATTATTTCCAATCATTAGAGAGTTGTTAAAAATGATAATAGATCTATTGTAAAATGGCTATTTTATGTTCTTAAGTGATCCCACACTCTAAGGAACATCCCCATCTATAAACAAGACCTCTTAGAGTTCCTTTCAAGGTTTCTCATTCATGCTATCCTTGGTCCTTGCTATAGTTGAGTGTGCTACAACACCTTGAGCCCCTTTATCTCTCTCATTTACAAAGCAGTTCATGATTATGAGTGAGTTAGGCATGTTGTAAGAGAGCTACCTCCATGTTATCTTGTAGAGCTCTTAATCCTTCCATCTTCCCAATCCCCATTCTCAAAGAGCAAAGGTTGAAGTGATCTTCTCTGAGTGTAGGAGGAGTTGTTCTTCTTCTTCAAGGTTGAAGAATGTATGAAGATCTTCTATAGGTGAAGGAGAAGGACAAGGCAGAAGATTCAAGAAGAATGGGTAATTCCTTCCAGGACAAAGACTTGATGCAAGTGTGGGTAAGTCCTTAATGAAGGTTGAAGACATCTTGATCAAGTAGTTAAGTCCTTGTTTAGGTGAAAGACTCTTATCTTGAATAGGTAAGTCCATGGATGTATGGTGGTCTTCGTGTATCTCTTATAATGGAATATAAGTATACATGGGGTGCAAAGTCCTATAGGTTAACCTCTCTAGGTAGTGGATTGAAAATCTCCTAGTTTGGAGATTGGAACCACTCTAACCACCTTGTCCAAGTGTTTGTTTCAATCTCTCTCATCCTTGCTATGCGTGTTTGGATAGGACTTCAAATTGTTTATGCATTTGTTTTCAATTGATATAATTTGAAGGTCTAACTATTATTGTGAAAATTTTAAATCTCTATTTACCCCCACCCCTCTAGAGGCCTAGATCCAACACAACCTCCATATGACTACTATGTGTCTTATCCATAAATTGACTAACCATACTAGTAGAAAAAGATATATCTAGATAAGTAACAATAAGATAATTAAGTTTTCCAACCAGTCTTTTATATCTCCATGGATCTTCAAGTGGCTCCCCCTACTCGTTATATAACTTGACTCTAGTATCCAATGGAGTATTTGCATGTTTTTCTCCAAGCATACCCATTTCTTCAAGTACATCAAGAGTGTATTTTATTGTGATATTATAATACCATATGGGGATCTAGCCACTTCAATACCTAGAAAGTATATTGGGGGGACCTAAATATTTAGTGTAAAATTTATTTTGAAGAAATTGCTTGAACTATAGAATACCATGTTTCTTATCACTATTAATAACATATCATCAACATATACAATAAGGACGACAACACCTGAGGACCCACATTGATAGAATACTGAATGGTCAACATAAGATTGTAGGAGTCCAAACTCCAAGAGTGTTCTTGAACTTGCCAAATCATGCTCGTGGAGACTTTTTAAGCCCATGGAGTGACTTATGAAGCCATAAAATAAGATGAGACTACCCCTAAGCAACGAACCTAGGAGTGTCTCTATAAGACCCCTAAACTTGCTTAATGAGTTGAACAAGCTTAATTATAATAATTGAATTCTTATAATCCTAATATAACCTTGTGATATGCTTTGAAATAAAAATACAAGCTTAAGTTTCAAATTTGGTCCAATTTGGACACTGTTTGAGCAAGTTATGCAATTTTATGCAC
Organism: Alisma plantago-aquatica; assembly: GCA_963693085.1. NCBI lineage: Eukaryota > Viridiplantae > Streptophyta > Magnoliopsida > Alismatales > Alismataceae > Alisma > Alisma plantago-aquatica. The sequence continues at coordinate 927,960,735 of OY856411.1, read as the reverse complement.
ATTTTGGACTTTTCTACGATTTACCCAATTGAGAGGATTTCTTTGCAATTTATCACTTTCTTTATGTTCCTTGGATAGTCTCTCATCATTCTTTATCTTGTTGAGCCATGGGGCGCCTATTTAAACCTTGGTTTGAAGGTGTTTTCTCCAAGGGTATTTTAGGGTTTACCTCTTCACGGATGAGCTACCTTTAGCAGCTATCAACTAAAGAATTATTTGATTGGCTGGGAAATTCAACAAAGGAAAGCTAAGAAGGTATATACACATGGTGGGAGAGCTTCTTGTGCATGTGCTTGTATATTATTAATAAATTAAGTCCATGGACACTTGGATAGATATTATAACTTCAACTTTTTCTTTTTCTTTATCTTAAAGTTTCATATACTTATCCCCAAACACCAAAACAAGTCATTTTCTCTCCACCACTTCCCTCCTTCCAACCTCGTTCTCCCTATATGCTGCTGCGATTTTTTCTGTCCTAGGAAGAAGAAAGTGGGGATCTTCTTGGAAAAAGGATCTAGGGTTGCAATTGACTCCATTTTAGGGTTGAAAAAGCTTCCTTCTAGTGATCTTGACCTAAAAGAGTAAGAATTCCCTTCTTTCCTCCGTATATTTATTTTTTATCCTTCCTCCTAGCTTTCTCCAGGTCGGAACCTTGTTGTTCCATGGTAGAAATTGCTCTAAAGCTCTAAAACCCTACCTTTCTTGCTCCTTATGCTTAGGATTTGCTCATTTGATGAAGAAAGGTGCTAGATGGACGAATTCATAGCTTATTCTTGGATTTTCTACCCTACCTGCTCGATTTTTCTTATGTATGGGGTTTCATATTCTCATTAGAGGCAATTTTTATAACTTGCACCACGTTTATTGCTTACCATAAGCTTTCTAGATCATGTTCTTGCTTGAAAATGATGATCCATGCACTAAAAAGCTATGCTTGACTTGGATTTCAATTTTTATAATGTTCCCTATTCTGAATTCAGTTATAGATGAACCTGTGATCATGTGAACATTATTTCTAAGGTATAATATGACTTGGATCAGGTTGGTTTGACAACCTATGGTGCTAAGCACCTATCAACCAATGGTCAATTTTAGGGTTTTAAGCTGATTTCTTCTATAAACCCATGACCCGATGATGGTACCATTGCAACAACCCTCTGGTGTTGCCTTCATGAAAATAGATGGTGGTAACCAAGGGTGTCAACTGGCGTTCACCCCCTTAGGTCATGTTTTGGCTTAATTAGAAGCCTAGTGATTAATAACTAAGTATCCTAATGATGCTACCAATCAATGGTGATATTAGTTTGATATTTGATGCTGATTAACGAATACAGTGTTGATCTAACAACCTATGGTGACTTAATGGTCACTAATGATGGTGGATCAGGTCTCCAAACCTATGTTGAGTTAATTATAGAGTTGTATCATCAATTACGCCTTAGGCCAATGGTTTCTTGGGTAACTTGATGTAATGGTCGGATCTCTATTGTAATTGATGGTTTTAATATATGAACTTGATGCAATGGTCAAGATATAATGTTTATTCCTCCAATAAAGTGGAATGATGTCTAATGTAATATTTTGGTCCTTATAATGTGATTTAGATTGTTTTCTTTATATGATCAAATTAAGGATCTTACTTGTTGACAATGGATGGCTTGTTTTAAATGAACAGTCGATTGTGGGTTTTACCCTACTCTTAGTGGAATTTTTTTGTTTTTAATCAAGGGATGTCTAGGGTTAGATGGTGAATCTTTATAGAGCACAAATCAAGGACTTCATAGTTGTTTTATCCAAGGTGTTTACTTATGTAAACAACCAATGGTCTTACCTTTTAAACATCCAATGGTTCTGAGTGACATTGTGGTATAGTGATATGGGTTGAATGATGATGGAACAAATGGAGGGTTACCCTTAATAAGGTAGTCTTACCTATTCACACATATGAGTCGAAGGGATGACAACCATATTGCATTGATATGTAACCCTAATGAGGTATAGCTTGTTATAGCTAGCTTTAATATAACTAAATGATGGTAATTGGGTATGAATAGTCCTTGAATGACTAATACAATCATGGAGTACTTTGTTACTATTGTTGAAACCCTAGTATGCTATAACATGATGGTTACACATTGATTTATATGTGGGTTCATACTTGAGAATAGTATGGAATGTGATGGTGATGCTTCACATTATGCATCCATGATCCAATGGGAATGTTGAGAGTTAGGGTTTGGATATAAGTGTTGATTAGTAACATTGATATAATTTATCTTGTTGAACCTAACTCTAATGCAAATAGATAAAGATGAGTATGCATGTTTAACATTCTTATATAATGGCATGATGGTGAAATAACCTCCTTAACATGATCATAACCTTAATGTGTTAATTGGTGGTTGTCATAGACACATGGTTGATACTTGCTTATGTGAAACATGTGCATTATGAATATGATGAGGGTTAATCATGTCTAGATTCCTTGCATGTTGATGTAATAAAGGAATGTTCTTAATGTTAATATAACCCTGCTATGATTGTTTATGAATATCTCCTAGATCATTAATGCAATATTGTGTTGATTTGGTGTACTATATGTAAGTGATGTTGTTAAGCATTGTTATAAGGCATGCAAAGATAATGATGATCTTGTAGGGAATAGTATGATGGTCTTAATGACCTTTGGGCATGATTGAGCCCTGAATGAGGTGTAATCCTCTTGTGTTGATAAGGGTGGATTCCTTGTGATATTGTGAAAAGGATTTATATCCTATGATAGTATGATGGTCTTAATGACCTTTGGGCATGGTTGAGCCCTGAATGAGGTGTAATCCTCTTGTGTTGATAAGGGTTGATACCCTGTGAGATTGTGAAAATGATTTATATCTTATGATAGTATGATGAATAGTGTGGTCTCATGAATGGCAAGTGAATAGTACAATGTGATGATGAGATGAGAAATTATGTTTCACACATTTTATATCTTTTAAAGTTGTGATATTTATATGCTTGCTAGAAGTGAATTAGGGTTTGTATGTCCACTTGTTTGATGCAGCCTTAATTCACCCAATTGGAATAACTAATCAAGTGCAACTCTAATCATGTAGTGCCATGTGCCATAGATCCATCTGAGTGTCAAAATTTGCTAGATGGTGAAATGAGTATTCCTAAGGGAAACTCAGAGTGCATACTATTGAGTATGTGGGGGTGGCAAGTTGAGGATATATCCTTGTCATCCACAATGCAGGTTGTGGAGGTTGGCTATGGTCATGCCTCATACATCTGATGTGATTGAGAATGGTTGTGATCCTGTCTTGGTGATTATATATGTGACAAGATTGGAATACAACTATGGTTGTACCTCAGATGGTAGGGTATGCGTACCCACCTCCTTTCACTAGTGTCGTGACCTGTACTAAGGACAGAATAGGTTGTTAGCAGTTTGACCTTATGTATCATTGTGGCAGACCCATACTGACCGGGGGTGGAGAAGATCTTAGGAGTCCGGCTCTTCCTAGATCTTGTATGGCACTAATTTTGACTTAGCAGTGGTCAGTTGGATTTTGAGTGGTATCCTCCATTTCCTCATGGCATAATAAAAGGTGTAATACATCCGTATATCATATCTATTTAGGGTTATACACGACCCTTCACATTAGATGATAACCATTGTTTGTTCTCTTTACATAAAGATGATGCTTAGTGCAATTAAGAGATAGTAGATATACTTATCTTGTGGATATGCTTAAGATTGTAGATGGGTACATACAGTAGCCATGATTATGCTAATAACTATATTGCTACTATTGATTATAATCATGATGCTAGCTATCTCATGTTGTTAGTTATGTTTAGCATGCTAGCCATGCCTTTGTAACTAGAGATGCATATACTGCTAATCATGCTTATCTAGATAATTGTGCTTATGTTGTTAGCTCTTTTTATGATGTTGATATGTTCAACCTATAAGACATGCTAATGTTATTAGCTATGCTTATGTGGTTAGACTTATTCATAATGATAGAGATTCTATGTTACTAGACTTGCTCATGATGCTAGATATGCATATGCTACTGAATTGCTTATATTGTCAACAAGATAAAGGATGATAGTCTGGCTAATGATAATAGTTATTATCTACTCCTTTATGTAATTTTTTAATCATCAGTGTTGTTGAGCTTATTTGTTATATCTGATTAAACTACTTAAATTTTTACTTACTTAAAAATGTTGTAATCAATAATCGTTGTTGGAGGTTATATCTCTTGTTGGGACATGGGTCTCACCCTTGTGGTTTGCCACATCTTTTTAGGTAATCTGAAGTGACAAAAACAAACCTGTGGCAGAAAAGAGGAGCTATAGTAATGAATCTATGTGAAAGTTGATTAGATGCCTAGTGTGTCCTAGATTCGTCCTTCTACTCTCAGGTCTAGGCAGGAAAAGTTTGTATATGGTGTTTCAAATAAATCGGACTTTTGTTAACATATTAATGCTTGTTTGTGTGGCATATATGATTATTGTTCTCTTGTATATATATGTTGTGGCTAAGACAATAGAACACTTTGTATCAAATTCTTGGCATAGTATGGATACAAGAAAGATGTTGGGATCTTATGCAAATATTTTTGAGTGGGTGTTGATGTTGAAATTGGTTTTAATTTACCCATATTTCGGGGTATGTGATTAATTAGTGATTTATTGTGTTTTATATTTTGAGTAATCTCATATAGTGTAACGGGTTCTAACAAGTTGGTACCAGAGCTCTAGGTTCACTGAGTCTATAGGGATACTATGACTTAAGACTAGGATGATGTCTAAGTTAGGAATGTGACACAAAAACATGGTATATACTGCCTAATCTCAGTACTTGGATGCCCTATCCAGGTATTCAATTATTGAAGAAAGGTAAGTATGGAACTCTTAGATTGTTATCTTTCTGATTACTATGATCAAGTAGTCATTTTGAGACAATCTAAAGAGCATAACAAATAAGAAATCATGGTGTGAATATCTCAATCCTACCTTAAAGAAGATGAGAATTGCATCATTATCTATCAAAACTTGAATGTTTGGTATATATAAGAGAGAGATACAACACCGTGAAATCTAAATCTAAATACAAATAAGGAAAAGAGGAGTTCTTAAAGATGTGATTCAATAAGATAATAAAGTAAAAGACAGATAAGTCTATGCTTATAAAGTGAATCAAGGTATGAAATCCACATAAGATAGAGAGAACTCCTATAACAAGTACAAAATGAGAAGATGAATGGGAACAATGGAAAAGGAATAAGGTGGAACCTGAGTTAATCTAAGATCAACCTATGTGTGTAAGAAAGTGTTAATGAAAAATCAGCATGGCATGTGAAAGAAATTAAGGGAGCTGGTCCCGATTTAATGAAGAAAATGTGGAATATGATGATTTACCTGTCGATAAATGGTTGAAGAACATAATAAAATAAGAGAACATACCCAAGTGTGATAAATATTCATCAAGGAAGGAGTAATGAGATATGTTAATCATGATGATTCCTATGCTAATGGCAAGGAACCTGAAATGAAAAAGGTAAAATGATACATAAGAAGTTGTAACCTACATAATGAAAATAGAATTGGTTACCTTTTTGCTAGTGACCCTTGAAAAATGTTGCTATGATGTGGGAAGTGTGTTTCCCTTTGTGTCTTTCCTTTCTAGGTCACAACTTTCAAGTGGATCATTGCCACTTGGTATGTGTGGATTCATTGTAAACATGAAGGTGGATAGCTTATTATAGCAGAAGGTTGTTTGGACTATGGTTCTAAGTTCATAAAGTTTGTGATGATTTTTCTTTTGAGACGTTCCTTTAAGATAAACCTATCATCAAATATCAATGCATAATAGTTAGATTGGATGACATAATTCACATTACCATGATGAGTTTAGAGTTATGTCATTTAGACTACAAATATAATTTATGAATAGGAGGAACAGAGTGTTCCAGTCATGTCATAGACATGTCAAAATATTTCAAATATGGTCAAAAATATGATCAATATTTCTTTAAAAACCTTAGGGTTTCTGAAGCAGCACTAGCTATGAGATAGGTTGAACAAGAGTGAGATGGGGTTTATTAAATGTCTTTATGGGATCATGATATGTCTTCTAAGTAGGTTGTGTAAATCCTAGTAAGGTGAAGATAGTGTTGTTGTTTCACACCTAACAAGGTTGACTAGGAATGATGTTTCCTTGTATGGAATGACAGGTTCCAGCATCAACATTTCTTTTGATGCTGAAAAAGAAATGACAAGTTTTCAAGTGTTAGTGTATCTAGAGAAAAAGATGGATACATCGCCTTTTTTATGCTTTAAGGAATGGTATGGGACACATGTCATGATTGGTAAAAAGCTTGAAAGTATGACTTTTAAGTAATGTTTTGATACAATAGATATAATTTCAGGATGATAGCTATAACTTAAAGTTGAAAGTTACTATTAGATTTGTATAGGTGGCACAACAAGTTTCTATGTTTCATATTTGTAAATATCCTCTTATGTGGGGGGTTTTGTGTTGGCCCAAGAGGAGATATGTATCAATTATGTGACATCACCATTATATGTAAGTAACCATGTGAAGGTAATAGGATGAGGTGCAAAGGATGTACCCATCTTTATTTACGTTGGATTTCGGGGGCGAAATCCCTGTTAGGGGTTTATAGTTGTAAGGCCCCTAAACTTGATTAATGAGTTGAACAAGCTTAATTATAATAATTGAATACTTATAACCCTAATATAACCTTTTTATATACTTTAAAATCATAAGACGGGCTTAATTTTCAAATTTGGTCCAATTTGGACATTGTTTGAGCAAGTTATGCAATTTTATGCACATTTTGGACTTTTCTGTAATTTACCCAATTGAGAGGATTTCTTTGCAATTTATCACTTTCATTATGTTCCTTGGATATTCTATCATAATTCTTGATCTTTTTGAGCCATGTGTCACCTATTTAAACCTTGGTTTGAAGGTCTTTTCCCCTAGGGTATTTTAGGGTTTACCCCTTCACAGATGAGCTACCTTTAGTAGCTATCAACTAATGAATTATTTGATTGGCTGAGAAATTCAAAAAAGGAAATCTAAGAAGGTATATACACATGGTGGGGGATATGCTTGTGCGTGTGCTTGTATATTCTTAATAAATTAAGGCCATGGACACTTGGATAGATACTAGAACTTCAACTTTTTCTTTTTCTTTATCTTAAAGTTTCATATACTTATCCCCAAGCACCAAAATGAGACATTTTCTCTCCACCACTTCCCTCCTTCTCCCAACCTCATTCTCCCTCTGTGTTTTTGCGATCATTTCTATTCAAGGAAGAAGAAAGTGGGGATCTTCTTGGAAAAGGGATCTAGGGTTGCAATTGACTTCATTTTAGGGTTGAAAAAGCTTCCTTCTAACAATCTTTACCTAAAAGAGTAAGAATTCGATTCTTTCCTCCATCTATTTATTTTTTATCCTTCCTCCTAGCTTTCTCTAGGTCAGAACCTTGTTGTTCCATGGTATAAATTGCTCTAAATCTCTAAAACCCTACCTTTCTTGCTCCTTATGCTTAGGGTTTGCTCATTTGATGAAGAAAGGTGCTAGATGGACGAATTCATAGCTTATTCTTGGATTTTCTACCCTACCCCCTCGAGTTTTATTCTGTGTGGGGTTTCATATTATCATTATAGGCAAGTTTTATAACTTGCTCGACGTTTATTGCTTACCATAAACTTTCTAGATCATGTTCTTGCTTGAAAATGATGATCCATGCACCAAAAATCTATGCTTGACTTGGATTTCAATTTTTATAATGTTCCCTATTTTGATTTCAGTTATAGATGAACTTGTGATCATGTGTACGTTATTCCTAAGGTATAATATGACTTGGATCAGATTGGTTTGACAACCTATGGTGCTAAGCACCTATCAACCGATGGTCAATTTTAGGGTTTTAATCTGATTTCTTCTATAAACCCATGACCCGATGATGGTACCATTGCAACAACCCTATTGTGTTGTCTTCATGACAATGGATGGTGGTAAACAAGGGTGTCAACTGACGTTCACCCCCTTATGTCATGTTTTGGCCATATAGAAGCCTAGTGATTAACAACTAAGTACCCTAATGATGCTATCAATTAATGGTGATATTAGTTTGATATTTGTTGTTGATTAACAAATATAGTGCTGATCTAACAACCTATGGTGACTTAATGGTGACTTAATGGTCACTAATGATGGTGGATCAGGTCTCCAAAACCTATGTTGAGTTAATTATAGAGTTTTATCACCAATTAAGCCTTAGACCAATGGTTTCTTCGGTAATTTGATGCAATGGTCGGACCTATATTGTAATTGATGATTTTAATATATGAACTTGACCTAATGGTCAAGATATAATGTTTATTCCTCCAATAAAGTGGAATGATGGCTAATGTAATATGTTGGTCCTTATAATGTGATTTATATGGTTTACTTTATATGATCAAACTAAGGAGCTTACTTGTTGACAATGGATTGCTTGTTTTAAATGAACAGTCGATTGTGGGTTTTACCCTACTCTCAGTGGAATTTTTGTGTTTTTAATCAAGGGATGTCTAGAGTTATATGGTGAATCTTTATATAGAACAAATCAAGGACTTCATAGTTGTTTTATCCAAGGTTTTTACTTATGTAAACAACCAATGGTCTTACCTTTTAAACATCCAATGGTTCTGGGTGACATTGTGGTATAGTGATATGGGTTGAATGATGATGGAACAAATGGAGGGTTACCCTTAATAAGGTAGTATTACTTATTCACTCATATGAGTAGAAGGGATGACAACCATATTGTGTTGATATGTAACCCTAATGAGGTATAGCTTGTTATACCTAGCTTTAATATAACTAAATGATGGTAATTGGGTATGAATAGTCCTTGAATGACTAATACAATCATGGAGTACTCTGTTACTATTGTCGAAACCCTAGTATGCTATAACTCGATGGTTACACATTGATTTATATGTGGTTTCATACTTGACAATAGTATGGAATGTGATGGTGATGATTCACATTATGCATCCATGATCCAATGGGAATGTCGTGAGTTAGGGTTTGGGTATAAGTGTTGATTAGTAACATTGATATAATTTATCTTGTTGAACCTAACTCTAATGAAAATAGATAAAGATGAGTATTCATGTTTAACATTCTTATATAATGGCATTATGGTGAAATAACCTCCTTAACATGATCATAATCTTAATGTGTTAATTGGTGGTTGTCATAGCTACATGGTTGATACTTGCTTATGTGAAACATGTGCATTATGAATATGATGAGGGTTAATCATATCTAGATTCCTTGCATGTTTATGTAATAAAGGAATGTTCTTAATGTTAATATAACCTTGTTATGATTGTTTATGAATATCTCCTAGCTCATTAATGCAATATTGTGTTGATCTAGTGTATTATATGTAAGTGATGTTGTTGAGCCTTGTTATAAGGCATGCAAAGATAATGATGATCTTACAGGGAATAGTATGATGGTCTTAATGACCTTTGGGCATGATTGAGCCCTGAATGAGGTGTAATCCTCTTGTGTTGATAAGGGTGGATTCCCTGTGATATTGTGAAAAGGATTTATATCCTGTGATAGTATGATGGTCTTAATGACCTTTAGGCATGGTTGAGCTCTGAATGAGGTGTAATCCTCTTGTGTTGATAAGGGTTGATAGCCTGTGAGATTGTGAAAATGATTTATATCTTGTGATAGTATGATGATTAGTGTGGTCTCATGAATGGCAAGTGAATAGTACCATGTGATGATGAAATGAGAAATTATGTTTCACACATTTTATATCTTTTGAAGTTGTGATATTTATATGCTTGCTAGAAGTGAATTAGGGTTTATATGTCCATTTGTTTGATGCAGTCTTAATTTACCCAATTGGAATAACTTATCAAGTGCAACTCTAATCATATAGTGCCCTATGCCATAGATCCATCTGAGTGTCAGAACATGCCAGGTGGTGAAACAAGTATTCCTAAGGGAAACTCAAAGTGCATATTGTTGAGTATGTGGGGGTGGCAAGTTGAGGATATATCCTTGTCATCCACAATGCAGGTTGTGGAGGTTGGCTATGGTCATGCCTCATACATCTGATGTGATTGAGAACAGTTGTGGTCATGTCTCAGAGATTATATATTTGACAAGATTGGTAGACAACTACGATTGTACCTCGAATGGTAGGGTATGGGTACCCACCTCCTTTCACTAGTTTCGTGACCTGTACCAAGGACAGACTAGGCTGTTAGTAGCTTGACCTTGTGTCACTGTGGCAGACCCGTACTAATCGGGGCGGAGAAGATTTTAGGAGTCCGACTCTTCCTAGATCTTGTATGGCACTGATTTCAACTTAGTAGTGGTCAGTTGGATTTTGAGTGGTATCCTCAATTTCCTTAGGGCATAATAAAAGATGTAATATAGTCGTATAGCATATCTATTTAGGGTTATACACGACGCTTCACATTGGATGATAACCCTTGTTTATTCTCTTTACATAAAGATGATGCTTAGTGCAATTAAGTGATAGTAGATATACTTATGTTGTAGATATGCTTAAGATTGTAGATGCGTACATATAGTAGCCATGATTATGCTAATAACTATATTGCTACTATTGATTATAATCATGATGCTAGCTATCTCATGTTGTTAGTTATGTTTAGCATGCTAGCCATGCCTTTGTAACTAGAGATGCATATATTGCTAAGCTTATCTAGATAATTGTGCTTATTTTGTTAGTTCTTTTTATGATGTTGATATGTTCAACCTATTAGACATGCCAATGTTGTTAGCTATGCTTATGTGGCTAGACTTATTCATAATGATAGAGATTCTATGTTACTAGACTTGCTCATGATGCTAGATATGCATATGCTACTAAATTACTTATATTGTCAACAAGATAAAGGATGATAGTCTGGCTAATAATGATAGTTATTATCTGCTCCTTTATGTAATTTTTTAATCATTAGTGTTTCTGAGATTATTTGTTATATCTTATTAAACTGCTTAACTATTTAATTACTTAAAAATGTTGTAATCAGTAATCGTTGTTGGAGGTTATATCTCTTGCTGGGACATGGGTCTCACCCTTGTGGTTCTCCACATCTTTTTAGGTAATCTGAAGTGATGAAAACAAACTTATGGTAGCAAAGAGGAGCTATAGTGATGAATCTATGAGAAAATTGATTAGATGTCTAGTGTGTCCTAGAGTCATCCTTGTACTCTCAGGTCTGGGCAGGAAAAGTTTGTATATGGTGTTTCAAACAAATCATATTTTTGTTAGCATATTAATGCTTGTTTGTGTGGCATATATGATTATTGTTCTCCTGTATATATATGTTGTGGCTAAGATGATAGAACATTTTGTATCAAATTCTTGTCATAGTATGGATACAAGAAAGATGTTGGGCTCTTATGCAAATATTTTTGAGTGGGTTTTGATGTTGAAAATGGTTTTAATTTACCCATATTTTTGGGTATGTGATTAATTAGTGATTGATTGTGTTTTATGTTTTGAGTAATCTTGTATAGTGTAATAGGTTCTAACAGTCTCAGTCTATCTATGACCAATCAGCTACTGTGTTCAAAGGTCCTATATAACACAATAATTAGAGTTAAATGTAACTAAGGCTTGAAGTCAATGAGTTAACTTGCTTATGGAAATTAAATTAAAAGGAGCATGGCGGTAGTGTCACTATAGGTAAGGATTTGATGGTTCATGTGTTGTATACAGACCCTTTTGAACCATTAGCAATTGTGACAGTGGAAGAGATGATCTACTAGTGGATAGTTTAGAAAAGAGGTTGTGTGTACCTGTGTGTGATTTGTTGCACCCAAATCAAGAACCTAAGATGACAAACATGTATAAGAAGCTTGAGATAAGCATGCAATGTGATCATCAGAATGTTGGGCGAAGGAGGCCATAGCTACAACATATGATGAAGTTTTTTGGGAAGCCTTAAACTAGAAGAAATGATTGGACTCATCATTAGCCACTTGAATTTGGAGGGTGGTATCTCCCAAAGTATCTTTAGTGGATGTAACACTTGCAGATAGAGTTATTAGAGGATATCCATGGATCTCATGTCATGTTTCTTTGTAGTGACCCATCCTTCCAGAATGGGTACATTTTGTGCAGCTTTGTCCTTTAGGAGGTCTTCCTCTACTACTTCATTGTCCTCCTCTCCTCGTCCATGACCAGGAAAAACTAGGATTATTGACTACTTGTAGTAGAAACTATGAAGGATTTATCCAAAGAGGTGTGTGGAATAGAATATATAAAGGTATGTGAGACTCATTGATAATCTTAAGCTATTTTAGGAAGTTCAAATTTAGCAAGGATTTGATTGTGCACTCCTTCATGTTCACATAGGAGACCTCTAAGGAATTTGATTATGGTTATCTAATATCCACACTAAATATAAGTAAAGAACGAAGATCATCAGTGATTTGAGCTACTTCCCTAAGGTATTGGGTTTGAGACTTATCTTGTTGAAGATTATACATATCCACAGTCATGTCATACATATGTGAGATATTATATTCATACATTTGTTTGAGATGGTCTCAGACATCCTTGATCTCTCAAAGTGGTTGGCGAGATCAAAACCATGCAACTTTATGGAATTCCACAAAATAGAGAGAAGAATTGCATTCGTTTCTCCCATTGATCTAAAGTGTCATATTTAGGAGGACCCTCTTTGAGATGCTTATACTTCCCTTGTCCTTTGAACCAATTTTGACTGAGTGACTCCAGTGAGTGAAGTTCTTGTCATTTAGTTTTTGAGTAGTGATAACCTGATCACAAATAAGGAGAGGGGACATTGATACCTTCACATCTTCTTAATGCATGATTAAATGGAATATTTACATGATTTGTGTGAGATATACAATGTGTGTAGTGTTTACAACATGGTGTGTTGTATGTGACACGGTGTGTGGGCATAAACTTGCCTTTCGACAACATAGTGTATTTGTATGTGACATGGCATGTAGGCATAAACTCACCTTCCAACAACATGGCATGTCTAGAGATGACACAACATTAGCTTGCGATCCAAATAGAAACATGTGCTTCCTAATGAAGGCACACGGCCTGTAGGATAGGAACCACACCATGTTTTGCAACGTCGGGGTAGATCTTTGGGAGAGATGTCTAGAAATATTTAATCATTTCTTCAATAATGATCCCCCTCTTCTCGAAATAAACTTCCTTTATATAGATACAGAGGAAAAGGTAGGAAAGATTATTCGAATAAGAAATATAATGGTTGTAGTGATGGAGATGACTTCCACCACAAAAGAGATGACAATCCAGATCTGGTTGATGGAGATGACTTCCACCAAAAAAGAGATGACGATCCAGATATGGGTTATGGAGATTACTCAGACCACAATAGAGGGAGCATGGTTTGAAGATCCGAGTGATGGAGATGTTTTCCACCACTATGAGGAGGACGGAAACGGTGGAGATGACTTCCACAATGAAGAAGAAGTGATGACGATGGAGCTGACTTCCACTATGGAAACAAAGAGATGATGGTGTTGTCTGTGAGGATGACTCCCTTACGGTGACAGCCATCGGGCGACTCTCTCTAGAATTACGGCAACTCCTGAAGTGATACCATGTAAACAAGAATAGAATGAGGCATAGCAACTTGTGTTTTTTATATTCACGGGGTAGACACATGTATATGGAATTGGGCGGTGGCCAATAACCCATTTCAAAACATGGGACTAATCCCATATATACAAAGGAATAGAATAAAAGAACAATGAATAATAAGTACTTGTTATTCTGACATTCTCTGAACACCAGTTATACCACACATGGTCGCCTAGTAGTATGGGGATTCTAGTTAACACCTACCCTTGTTGTTTGGTTTAGTAGTACTAAATATAGGTTATGTTCATGAATATTACCTGATTTCATGGTTGGATTCGCTCATATTCTCTAAACAAACCACTGCTCCCCTTAATTGAGAAAACCCTTATTTTCTTGATTGCTTGCTAGTCTTGTATTCTCCTTGTATAGTCTTATTTGTTTGTGAATGGTAAATATATTTTTCTAGGTTAAATTAGTTCCTTTTATGGTTGACTGTATTTGGTTCCCTCAATTAATTATTTAGGCTATTTCTTACTTAGTTACTTCAACTTGATAACTTCTAGTCTAAGATAACTGACTGCACTTGCTCACTTAGTTGCTAATTACTTAGTTAGTCGCATATCCCTAATCACTACTATTAACTTAGTTTCTTATGCCTTACCTTAATTTCATGACCCGTAGTGTAATCAAACCAAACAAAGTCTAAACCCAAAATACCCTAGCTCTGCATCTAGATCCAGAGAACCCCATCGATCAAGTGTCTTTAACAATCCATGTGGATTGGACTGTAACATGCCTACTCTATTACATCTCATCTTTTATGTGTGCTTGCAGATCATGTAATATTAGAGTGTGTGAATATGGTATATGTTTGATCACTTTAGATCCTAATCATTTAGTCTAAGAAGAGACTATGGGATTTGAGATTAACACTTTTCATGCATATTAGACCAATAATCTTTAAGAAATGATCCATCTCTATCCCATCTCTCATGCATTATCCTCATTCTCCCTTGGTACTTCATCTAGAAAGGAAGCTACCCTAGATCTAACTTCCATCTAGTATTCCTCACAACCATGGAAAACTTCTCACACTCTTCTAATAGAGTACACTGATGATATCATTCTTTTTTCCAAATCCATGAGTTTTCTACTCCTAATCCCATATGGTAGGTTTGCATACTCCCTTACAAATAGGGCTAGATATACTTTCCTTTGTGCAACACAAGTTGTCTTCTTAAATGGTGCTTAGTGTTTCTGCGTCAGCTTATGTAATCAAAGGCCCCCTTCTCTAGTCATAATAGTTAAGGTTTCCCAACTTGCCCAACGGTCTTGCTTATTCCCCTCCCTAGACTCCCATAAAAAAGATGACATCCTTCTTTAAACTCTCTCAGATTTGTGTAACTAAATGACCTTGTACAAGACCCTGATTCTTACCTTTTCCATATTTTGTGTCTCACTTTCTGAATTATTGGACCATTTTACATAGAATTTGAATACATAAAAATAACAATACATAAAAAATAACCTAATTAGAAGTCAAATACAGACCCCTTCCAAAAAGTCTAATAGTTTGTATTTTATCCTTATTGGTTGTCTGACTGTGTATAATTGATAATAAAAAAATTACATAAATGTGACATTTATATATATATATATATACATTTATTTAATGTTAATTGATCAAAAATGCATCTACAATCCACTGTTTTGTCTACTATTATTGTGTGACAGTTTGTGCATCATTTATGTCTATATTTTACACAAAAATGTATCATGGAAAATATGTTCCAAGTGCCAATACACACTTTAGTAGTGCCTAGTAACAAACTACAAAGGTGAATTTTAGTCTATTGTGGTGTGAACATTGGTGTGTTGTTTGTCTACACAGTGGATCGTACCGATGAAAAATTGTATACCATGCCGTGTGTAACTTTTGATGTAGAAGTTAGTGTATGACAATGTTGTGTATTGTTTCTTATATTATTTGATGAAAACGAGCGTTAAGTATTCTTTGAAGTAGGTAACTCTAATTCAAGTAGGCTCCGTCTATCTAGTGAAAACATCATATCCACTTAAAATTTTCATTGAAACTCGGCAAGTGTAGCGTAGGTGGTCCGGCACAACTTGTCTCCTGCGGGAGATCCAAGTTTGAAACCTCCTGTTGCATACTTTAATTACCACCCTTGCGGTCATCCTGAATTTGACATGTTGTTTGAGGGACGAGGAGATTAATGTCTCTTCTAACTCAAGAAAGAATTGATTGAAGCTTGCACGGCCTAACAATTTGCCCTTGTTTGGCATAAAATTCAACCCGGATCCAAATTGGGTATGAGTCTACCATTTGTTAATAAATGAAGTGATGTGATTGTTTGAGACATTTGGCAATGCAAATGAAAAACTGAATTGAAATTAGATTAATCGGTATTGTTACTCTATTTAACCCCTCTTTGGCTAAATAACTTAGACTATAATATCCTGCTCTGAGTTAGCTCAAATTACCCTTTCTGTTGTAACCAGAACTAAATTGAAACTAGGAAGAGTTTTTAAATTCAAATTTCGACTACACCTGTCCCACTAAATAGGACTAACCCAGTCCAATGTTTAATTTCTCGATCTGTTTCCAGATAGGAGTTCTGTGTTTTCTTGCTCCCTCAACGACCAATAACCAATGCAATTTTGTTTCAGAGTTAAACCGATTGTCATATTTGCAAGCTTGAACAGATGCCTACAGGCTGGCAAGTACCATTCCTCAACTATGAAACCTTTTATTACTTGTAAACCAATCCGATTCAAGACAATAACGAGCGTTCAAGTTCAGTTGTCGAGATTTATGTGGATGTTTGTGAAGATTCCAAAGGAAAATTTGTTAATTTTTTGTGTATAAACAGTACAGCTGAGCATCGTATGGTTCTGGTTTCCAGATCAGGGGCACAGATGTGAGTGGTGGATGTCTGAAAACTTTTAATAACAACGCTTCAACCACGAACTTGTCCCTTTTCTTATTATTTATTTCCACAATCTTTTTTCTATCAGATGTCCACGTTTATTCCTCGCCATAAACACGTTCGCGCAGATCCTCTCTTTGCTTATTAAACCGACCGAAACTTGGCATCTTCAACACTGTTGTCCGGTTCCTGCTGGAACGGGATTCCTTCCTCCCTTAAACAGCAACTTGCTTGGCCACAAAAAGTGTGTAGATTGCTTCGAATTTCATAGGCCAAGTTGGCATTTTGTTTAGATGGGGAATACCAAGCATCTTTGTTGTGCACGCCTTCATTCATGTGTAGTTGATCCGCTCACCTGGAAAATAGACAATAATTAATTCATGTGGGCTTAGTTTCAATAATCTTGTCCCGTGTAGAATCAGATTTCCAAGTGTATTCTTGGGAAAGATTTTGCATGGGCCCTGGATCAACATTGGGATTGGCTATTTGCCCCGAAAATCAGTTCAGGTTCAGTCCCTTGTCTCCGTTTTCCGACTGTTCTGTTCCCTTGCTTCCCAGTTTCTTTCTTCCGGACGCCAGAATATTACTTAAGGAGTAATAAGCCAGCAAATTGTAATCCAAAAAAGATTTTGTCTCCTCGGTGACATGTACTCCTCTTTTACTGCTTCTTCTCTTTGACTGCCTTCTCCTCCTTTCACACTTTATTCTAGACTCATCAAATTGGGTCACTGACCCTTTAATCGGTTTGTGAGTGGGGGATTTGATCAAACATATAACTTGGCTTGAACGCCGTCGCAACAATTTAACATGGGTTTTACAGTTTGAGCCACTCATGACCCATCTAAATAGAAGGAAAAAAATATTAAACATCGGATGTAACATTGTATTGATGTGAGCATTTTAGTACATTATTATGTGCTTGTGAGAAATTAGACAAATCGTTTTGTGCTTGTGAGCAAGTTTTCGTTTGATATGTTTGAACTTATATTGAAAGTGTATATATGAATGTTTAAAGTACATTTGTGTATTTATCATATTATTAACTTTGTTTGGCATCTTTTTGAAAATTAGCATAAACCATAAGATATCCTCTATTAGTTTTATATTAAAATGGAATCAACTAAATATAACTTTTGGCATGTTTCATGTAAAACTACAACAACTAAGTGTGATTTTTGTGTGTGAAGCAACTAGATGATTAGCCACAACATTGAAATTTAATAACAATGTCAAATAGTTGTCTTAAATATAATAAAAATGACTTACAACTATAAAGTATTATTATGTCAAATTAAATGTCAACAACTAGTTAGGGTTTCCTATAATCAAGCAAAAACAACAAGCAAGCAATGGATGCAAAAAGTTATTTTTCTTTTATATACTAATTTTGTGGTTTCATACGAATTATGTGTGTGATCATGGACCTACTTGAATCACGTCATATTACGTTTTGGTGTGCTTTTCTCCTGACATTTAAAAATAGGTCTTCTGACGCATACACATAAAATATGAAACGTCTTGAACCAAACCGGAATCTTTCATTTGATAAGTCTATTTCTATTTCAACTCCACTTTCCGCCCCGTAATTTCTTCCTCTAGTACCATCAATTTGGATCTCTCTTCTCATCCCCTCCCTCAAAGGCTAGTTTGAAAACCAAACATGACCAGATGAGTTTATATTTGCTAGTTGTGGTGTGAACACACTGCACGCTACGCCTTTGGTTATCTTGAAACATGTGCAAATACAATTAAATTTGTTGGTCTGTACTAAAAGGTTGTGACATGTGGCTTTAATTTGGTAGGGAGTGTAGTCTACTCTGTGTTCACATGTGATTAGCAAATCCTAAAGTCACCAGGTCAGGTCACTTAGTCTTGCCTAGTCTAGATGGGTATTATAGTCAACTTCGGTCTATGAGGTCTTTGAAACGATCATAAATTGTTTGGTCATGGTTTGGGTGATCATTTAACAAACGAAACTTGGTTGGTCATATCCCATATGTGTATTACTATATATATGATAATCACTAGTTTCAGTGATATATGTCTCTACTAAGACAACATAATAAAACTATAATATATGTTAACAAGAGTATTTATATTACATAGAATTAAAATTTGAGATTGACTTATGTTGTCTCAATGGGACAATGTAGGTTGATCGCAATAAATAGTGTGATTGAGATTAACTTTTGGATGGTAGAGATGATTCAATAAGCTATTCAACTTATAAGTTTTATATGATTCATGTACATGAATTTGAATTTACAAAGAATTCGTAGAAACTTTACATAATCAAATTTAATTTTTAGTTGCATTGTATATCACTTTGATTTTTTATGTATGTATTTATTAGATGTTGATGTACAGAAGATTGTCTTCTTAAATGTATAAAAATAAAGTAACATTATAGTTTAACATCACCAATAACTTGGACTTAGGTACACTCTAAGTTTGCTAATGCCAAACTATAATACTATCAGTTTAGACCAAACTTGACCTATAGTCAAGTTTTATATATTGCTTATGGCCAAGTACGTCTAGAAATTTTAAATCCATTATGTGTCAAATCCATTTTGGTTTAATAGTCAAACCAAACTAGACAAGAACAAGCCCACCCTAACATCCATCACACCCCTCTAAACTCTTTCCTCTTTTGTCATCCTACATGCACCCATACATAATCCCATCACAACCACTCTATAACACGTCCTATCTCATCGTATAACCACTTCCTTCATGCCTTTATCTATTTTATCTATTAAATTATCTCTAAATATTCATGTTGGGTCATGCATTTTTCTATCTAGTTTATCCTATTTTATATTTTTTAGATTTAGCATGTACTTGCAATATCTATGGAGTTTGATGTTTGTTTAATGAATAATGCACAAATTAGTAAAGACCAAAGTGAAGAGAATAATCCATGACTACTCTGATAATGTTTGCAAGAACCTACACGTCCAACAACATCCTCTTTAGGTTTGAGAACATCCTAACTCATACTTGTGGTCAAAAACACCAAAAAGTACACCACAATGGCACCAACCCATAAACTGAAATAAAATTTGTTGGAATCACATATTTCTCAATTGAAACTCTAGTCGACTATTTGTCCAACATCAACAACTTGATGTAGTGGATTGTTCTACTAAATGAGATACATAGCATTGAGACAATAGCCATTCAGTCGATTGACTAGATATCTACTCAACTGAATGAGCTACCATCACTAGCCAAACTTATTAGGATTTGTCCCAAACACTCTAATAACTGGACTCCAAAGTCCAAAAACCAATGACTTATCTCATAATAATACAAGAGAATGTTTTACAAAGGATAGATACTATCTCAAATCATGAAAAGTGAAAGAGCAAAGTTAGATAGATCTACATATTCTCCACCATAACAAAAACATGAATTGAGAAATTCTCTCCAGATCAGTTATTCTATCATAATCTCCCTATCTTCTTTAAGATGTCTCTCTATAAGTGTTCTTTTTGTTGTAATCATTTGAAAGTGTGAGTAAACATTCCTTAGGTTTGGGGTATCGCCCCATGCATTATAAATTCTAGTTTGTGTTGTCTTCATGCAACCTTGATAACTTGCAATATATTTTGTACTTTTGTACGCTTCAAAATTGTATAAATTCTTGATCACAATATTTACTAATCTATAAATCTATCAATTTGAATCATAGAGTTTGAAAAGGTGAATCTTATTAGACCACGGATAACCAACAATTCTTTCAAATTTGATAGTAGAAGGGAGGGTTGTTGGTTGAAGTTACATGCTTGGTATTTTTTAGGGGAGTGCTCCTGAAAGGGTACC
This sequence comes from Alisma plantago-aquatica, assembly GCA_963693085.1. Classification (NCBI taxonomy): domain Eukaryota; kingdom Viridiplantae; phylum Streptophyta; class Magnoliopsida; order Alismatales; family Alismataceae; genus Alisma; species Alisma plantago-aquatica. The sequence goes on along the minus strand of OY856411.1, from coordinate 927,940,270 downwards.
AATGTTCCTTATAATATGTGTTTCTACTATACTTGAGAAGGAAATTAGTATGAAATAGACACCACTCATTGTATCTACTAAGTACAGTTTGTGTGGGGTAATACAAATCATTTTTTCCATGAAGGCAAAATATTTTGCCTAATACTTCCTTTCATCAATTTTTATCATATTTAGATCTTTGTTGTATTTAACACTTATTATAATTAGTTTTTTTAGTATTATTTAGTGGTTGTATTTCATATATCATTAATAACAATCATATATATTTACATTTCTTTTTTGTTGGATCAACTCTAAGGTAATACACTCACATTAATATCAGGCAGCATTAGTATATTTCTGACCTCTAATGTCACTTGTACTGACATTGCTTTCAATGAGAAAATGACACTATAAACCAAACAACGTCGGTTCATTGACATAAATGTCACCATTGATAAAATCCTACCAATTTAGAAAAGATACAAGTATCATTTTTTCTATAATGTCGGTTACATTTCTAAACAACTATGTCTATAATAACCCATGAAATACAATTTTTTAGGAAAAAATATTTTCCTCTAAAAAGTTTAAGATGAGCGTCAGTTTTATATGAACCAACGACAAATATTTTCATGTGAACTAAAATTTTCCTCTAAAATACTTCTAGCATCGATTGTCTACCCAAAAACCGACATTGATTCTTAAAAAAACCACAAAAAATGTATAACTGGTGTCAGTATTTTTTCACAAAACTAAGGTCAGAGGATTCACGTCACCTCCCTACAAAAAATGTTCCACCTAAATTACTCTCTAGGGTCCGTTCTCCCAGAAAAAACTGACGACTCATGACTTACTCAGACCGGTTTTTTTCATTTGGATAATGCCCTCTTGTATTGGTTTGTTACAGCTAACCGGCATCTAAGTCACTAGGTTAGGTGTCAGTTTCTGATATACAACTGAAGACTGAGGTCGTACTAAGCTAGTTTTTTTCTGTTAGGACAATGGCCTCTTGCATCTGTTGTTTTCAGCAAAGTGACCTCTAAGTCACTAGGTTGGGTGTCAGTTTTTGTTAGACAGCCAATGAATATCATCTTAGCTGTTAGTTTTTTAAAACAACTGACAATTATGGATAATTAATAGAACCCACGTGAAATAGACCCCCCCCATCTCTAATTTTTTGTTCCCCAATATTTCGCTATCTCTCTCTAGTGATTCTAGACATTGACGTCATCGGAGCTCTCTACTTGGACGCCGCCAGAGGTGCAGCTTACACACCTCCACTTGGAGCCTCTGCTTGGAGCAGCTGCTTGGACCTACCTCTCTCTACCTCCGCCTCTCTCTGCCTAGTCTAGCTACTACTCCTACGGATCAACTCTCTGCTTGGATGTCATCACTTAGACGTCGTTGTTGTCGGAGCTCTCTTCTTGGGGAGCTGCCACTCGGACGCCTTAACTTAGAGCAGTCATTGTTGTCCCCTCAGTTGGTTTCCAATGCTGCCATCATCGTCACTATTTCGAAGGTGAGCCTCTACCCCCTTCTAGTAGCATGTCCAGAAAATGAGATGGGGGGCACTTTATTGTTTATCTAAGAAATAGTAGGTTGAATGCCAAATCAGGGGCCATGCAAGCTATCTACATTCTAGTTACATCATATTTTATTCTCTTTATAGTAATTACCTTTGTTTACTTTGCTTGATTGCCTTGTTCATGATAATTAGTTGTCATTAGAGTAAATTTGTCTTTCTTAGTTGCTTAAGTTAGATTTATCTAGTTAATTTTTTACTTTATTTCGTGCTTGATTCTTTAGTTTAATTACTAGTTTATCTTAATTAATTAATATCGCTTGCTTTCTCTCTTATTAGTGATTGATTTAACTTAGTTCAATAATTACTCTTCAAGATTGTGTAGTTGATTAACATTGATTAAGTAGGATTAATTTTAGTTTGATTGTTATTTGCCTTCTGTGTTTTCATAATTGTTGATTTTACTTGATGCAAACGACGTCTTAGATGCTCAATCGGTGTCGATTTATGTTATTAACCGAAAACTCAAGAACATTTACCAATTATAAATGTGACCAGGTATGGCATTGCGACGTCAGTTTTACTTCCTAAACTGACGACTCGGACTCCTACCTATGTCAGTTTTTTTTATCATAGCAACTGAGGTTGGATCTTCATCATCAGTTTGTGCGTCCCCAAATAGTCGGCGTTTAAGACATGTGACAATAGTGTCACCCACTTAGGTGTAGGTAAGAAATCAACATTATAGGATGGTTTTAAATAATGCTATAGGTAGTTTCTGTACTAGTACAAGGAGGTTGATGTTGTATGATATCACTTAGAATTAGTTCTTAGAATATGCTCCATACTAGAAGTCTTATCAACCCTTCACCCAAGGGTCTCTAGGTAGTTGGGTGGTTCCCTCTAGGTGGGGGCACCTACCTACCTAGAAGGTCTATGGAATTTTTATATGTTTTTTCAAGAATATATACATTAACATATATCTTTGTGTATGCTTATATCAATTGGTGTTCTCTAAGCTTGAAAAAGCATAACTACACCAAAGCTACACCTAACACAAACTATATTAGAGCGAACTTGACATAAAATTGACCTATTGAGACTCCAATTGCCCTAACTTTTTCTAAATCATGCCTAATTATAGATGACTATGTTGATATGAACTCAACTGAGTGAAGACATACCTACTTTTTCCAAATTTAGCCTAATTGGTGAAAAATCAAATTGAGTTGACCCAGGAAAAAATAAACCAAACCTAATATAATTGAAACAAAACTATAGTGAACTAAATATCAAGTAGTATAACCTAACTTAACCCTTAAATGGCATAAATTGGTGTACTTCAAGCCTACCCTTAAAACAATGCAAGTGGGGACAAAAATATATTGGGCAACCATTTATGTCACTAAAGGACCTTGGTTCCCAGAATTGGGACCCTCCTACAATGATTTGGTTATCTAAGAGTGCACTTTTACAATAATGACCATAATCTCTACAGCCCCTCTCTAGCTTCATCCCCACCCAATCACAATCTTCTTGAGACTCTAAACTTTGCCATTACCCCTTCTCATATTATAAGAGAGCTTGATGTATTACAATAGGGCAATAGTGGAGAAGGGACATTGACAAGGGCATAGACATGTTTGTAGACTTAGAGCGGGATGGTAGTGACCCAGGATGTAGAAGAGGGGCCTCAAGTAAGGTGATGGAGGGATAGGAGAGACATGAAGAGAGGATCATGTAGTAGTGCTAAAGTATGATGGATTGAAGATGGGATGAGTGATAAATTATGTGGAGATAGGGAGATCTAAGACTAGCAGTGGAGGAGGGGTGGATAGTGGAAAGGTAAAAGAGGGAATCATATTTCAAAAAATGTTCAATTAAGGTTAATAATAGTGTACCAAAATGGTTAATGATACATCAACTAATGATCTCAAGATGATGGTGTGACATTTTTGGTTGACATTATTGTAAATGATGATAAGTTTATGACTTGAAAAGGAAATACAATAAATACTTTAGTAGGAAGTTAATGTTTCTTATAAATTTTCGTATTATACCTCAATAAAAATATTAGCAAAAAATCATCATCCATGTTCTTAATATATCTCTTTAGGTTTAAATTGTGTTACAATTACAAAAAATAGGACCTTAATGTCATGCCTTTTATGGGTGATCCTTTTGCAGGTTCTAATTTCAACTTCCATAGTTTCTCTAGAATACATATAGGTTAGTTTTGGAATTCCACCATGGAAATGGACTTTCGGGTCTCTACTAAACAATATATTCATCTCATTGTACCAGAGTATTTATGTCTTCACATTCTTGTTTATGAAAAGGTTTTTTGTACACTTCCATAAAGTTATATAGAAAATATGCAATGATGTTCTCATAATTCATCATCAACTAGCCTACAAGCATAATTCCAAACCTTCACATTGTAGTTTTCCTTGTTAACACTGTCACCATTGGGAAGGATAGTCAATGTTAATTGGTAGGTAAAGTGTCCTAAATTGGATAGGTGATGAACTCATTAAACCTTATAAAGGATATTCCATCTTATAATTGGTCAAATATTTAGTTTTTTCATGTACACATGATTGTGTCTCGTGATTGCGTCTTATTTTTAATAAAATATGTATCAAAATATATTTCTATAGAGAAATGCAACAACTTGCCTATATTGTGGTACATGCCAAATTCTACTATTGGTAGCATCAAACTATAAACCTTCACTACTAAGATCCTTCTCTACCTCCAAGGCAAATAGAGCCACCATTGGTTTTCTTCCTTCATACATTGATCTCCATATTATTTATCAAGTCTTCTTCTTCCACCAATATCTTTAAAAGAACCTCACCATCGCCCAACCATCCTACAAACTTAATTGTATGTGTAAAGGGATCTGTCTTATTGCCCATTCCTATGATCTTTAGCACCAATGGATTCTCAATTTTCAAGTAAAGTACTCCACTTGGAAAATTGTTGTTACAAAGTCCACTTTGTTTTTTCAATAATAGAACCAAACAAAAACAAAGTCAAAGAAAGTGCCAACATGTTTCATGTCTTGTATGCAATTAGTGTTGGCCTTTTTTGCATACAAATCTGATGAAGGCTTATGATAACAATATCTCATTTGTGTCATTGTTCATCACATCTTGAAGGCTGTTGACCTAGAAAGATATATATGATCAGCAAACTAGACTAAAAACTAAGAAACATCTAGACATATAAGCTATCTATGTCTATAGCATCATCATCATCCTTGTCATCAGGCTCATAGTCATCATCTCTGTCTGAAGGTGAAACAGCAACGCCTTCATCACCTGAGTCACCAGCAAATCCATCAGAGCCATCACCATCATCCTCACCATCACCATCATTCGCATCAACATCAACAGTCTCGGCATCAGCCTGGTCAGGCATCTCCTCATCCATAGAAGGATTGAAGCCACGACCGAGCCAATGAGCATTCTGCTCATCCCAAGTCATACCAAGAGCATAAAGCTCATTGTCCTGAGGGAAGGAGGGAGCAGAATCACCCAAACTGGCAAGGAGAGGGTCGAGGGGCCAGCAGGTAACGGCAGGAAGACAGGAGTAGGTCCACCAACAGCAGAGGGTGTGGGAGCAGCAGCGGAAGGCTCAGGTGCAGGGTAGAAATTATTGTATGCATAGGATGCATAATCACTACCGGGGTACGGCTGGTAGATGGGGTATGGGTGTGCACATGATAAGTTCATGTTAGACATGATTGAACATAAATCCTGGTATAGATGCTCCTGGACCTAGAGATTGTATGCATGTTGGTGTATCATGTAACCCATGAGGGCTTCATTGGACATACAGAACGAGGCAAGGCTAGGTGATAACACCCATTTTTGTGGTATTATTGCCCATATTTCGTTGTCAAAATTGCCCTTCTAAACTATTTTCCTCTCCATTTTGTCATGTATCATCTTTTATAGAGTTTTCCTCGTGTTTCCACTCAAAATCAGCAAAACGGCCCGTCCCGGCCCACTTATAAAGAATCGGCCTTTTACTCGCCGCACGACACGTTCACTACCCGTCGTGGACGCTGGCCGATAGGGGTACAACCTGACACGGGCGTGTCACGCGGTACGGTCACTAACAGGCGATACACAATTTACCCGACAGAGAGCTCTGCTCGCCATGACTAATCAGCCTGTTATGGCATGTCACACGATACGAGCCTCTCACCGGAAGCAATCGCCCGTCGCGCCCGATACCTTCATAGCCCGGTACATGATAGCCAAGTTACGTCGGACGACACACACACATCAATCATCCCCGAAGCCACATATGTGGAGCCGATAAAGGGTACGTGGCGCCCGGAGATCTGCAACTTCTTCCAACCGCTGCCTATAAATAGCAGATACAGAACCCCGATGGGACGGGTCGGAACCTCAAGAAAGCTAACTTTGGAAAGCATCTGGAGCTAGTGTGTCGCTTCCCCGAGGTGTGTCGGGCGATACTAGGTGAGCACTTCCCCAACCCGAGAGGGGCAGGAGTGGTTCACTTAGAATTAGGCCTGGTAGCCACAGCAGCCCGATATCGACCAAGGAGGCCACCCGATGTGTCCCTAGATGGGCCCCTGCCCGAGACGGCTTGCTCACTATACCCGATACAAGGAACTCGAGAACCTAAGACCCCTCTAACCCGACACGATATCGAAGCTGATACGGATCACCCGTCACGATGTGTCGCCCGAGAGGGTGGCATCCCGGTACGACTGTATCGGGCCAAGATGCCTTGACAGATACGCCTGCCTATCACGGCCTATCGCCCGTCAGGGGTTGCTGCCCGACACAGGCATATTGGGAAGAGATCTCTCCCGGTATCGGTTAGAGACGCCTTAGGGGTCTTCTGTTGTATGTCGCCCTCCTAAATCAAGGAGGTGATACCTATCTTCCCTTTTTCTGTCATTTACTTTCTTTATTTACGCAATGTAACTAAACCTTTTATATAATGCTCTTGCTAATGGAATTAATGGAGTTTTAATACCTATTGCTCTGTGTTTGGTCCCTTTTTGTTGGATGATTTCTTTTTAGCATCCGAACTCTAGCTTATATGCTTGGATCATGTTTTTACTGGCTATCGAATCGGGTTCCTATTGCAACTCCCTTGAGAGAGGTGTTGTAACTCTAGTGTTTGGTCCGGTCAGGGAGTACGAGAGTACCTAGGGTCAGAGTTGCTTCAGTTATTTTTCCACTCCAACCCAAGGCCGCTACCTTTGAGAGACTGTGTTGGCGCTTAGTTGGAGGTACCCTCTTCGAGAGAAGGGGTACTAGATGTTTTTTGTTGCCGCTTGTTACGCCGAAGTTTTCTTCCTTCATTCTTTACCTAAGCAATAGTGTTATCTCTTTGAGTTCTGTTGCACATTCCTAAAAATTGATGAAATGCCAAAACCTTAAATCTTCCTTGTAACTCCAGTTGGAGATAGCTTTTTCTTTACAATGCCTTTTTGTGGTATTTTTGTCCCCTTTTATCCTGTTGTTTACCGTTCTTGATCTACCATTCCCTTGGGAACATTTTCTTACCCTTCTTTTACCAAAGTGTAGAGTGTTGATTCCACATTCTTAGCACGACCACCCTTGTCCCTGTGGTTCGACCCTGATCACTACTTCGGACCCTGTCATCGTTGCGGGGGCCTAAGAGTCAGGTTATTTAGAAGTCCGACTACTTCAAATCCGCTCCTTTTGGACGCGCGATTTAGGCCGATCAACTTTTTGGCGCCGTTATCGGGGATAAGGCAAAACGGTATTGTTAACGAATTTGAATCCACTAACTACACTCCCGCGCCTCAAGCTTAGTAATAAGCTTGACAGCACAGTTTCTTTTAGTCTTCTAACCTGAATGTGTACAGAATATTGCATTTCATTAACACAGATTTTCTAACTTGATTATATGTTCTATTCAGGTACTCAGGGAAGAAGCACTTTGCTCTGTTGAGCACCATTCATCATGCCACCTCGTGTGGAACTACCTCTTTCCGAGGATGAGTGAAATGCTAGAGTTGGACCACACCTACCTCTGCATGGGAACGATGACCGTTACAATAACGATCATTTACATGAAGAGCTAGAAGAACCTGAATCAGAACAACTTGGGGATAATTATCATCACGAGAGACGTCGTCATCGCCGTAGGCACAGAAGGAATCATCATAATCAAGAGCAAGATCATAGGAACAGCAACAGTGAAGATTCTGACGAAGAAGAAAATACCCTCCGGGAGTTGGCTACCACGAAGGACAACAACTCAAGATGCCTAGTTGTAATCCCAAGGTTTGATGTTGTAAACTTTGAGTTGAAGCCAGTCGTGATCTCCATGATTCAAAATAAAAGCTTTAGGGGAAGTTCCAAGAATGACAACCCCTACCATCACCTCGATGCTTTCAAAAATATATGTGATACCATCAAAATGAGGGGAGTGCCACAACAAGTGACTACTTCAAGGGTTTCATTTTCTCTTTGGAGGACAAGGCATTGTCATGGTACCTTGGACTGCCACATCAATATCTGAACAGATGGAATTCTTTAGCTGATGCTTTTATAAACAAGTTCTACCCTACAGAGAAGACCGTTAGGAATAGGCAGAAGATCACATCTTTCACCCAGAAGCCAAGAGAAAACCTGCATGAAGCATGGGAGAGATACTAGGAGCATCAGAGAGATTGCCCTCACCACAACTACAAGAAAGGTTTCCTAATAACAACATTCTACAATGGTCTGACTCCTGAAGAAAGAGTATCGCTAAATGCAGCTGCAGGAAGCGACTTTGTTGGGAAGAAGCCCAGTAGATCTAAAAAGATCATTGAAAACATGGATGAACTACAAGTCGGGACTGACTACGACAGGACTGATAGAGGGTATGCTAATAAAGCCGCTAATGAAGGACCATCGGTCGAATCCAAGGCTCTTGAAGCAATCACCACTCAAATCCAAAAGATAGCCACTGATGTCAGACAGTTAAAAGAATCATGAGGGAAAGGAAAGAAACAGATTGAGAAGGTGATGAAGTGTGTCACTTGCAGAGAAGGTGGAAACGGTATTGATAATTGCATTTACACCCGACCCAATGAGTCAAGTGAAAGAGAATCCGAAGAAGAGGAAGTTGAGAACGTTTCTTTTGTCAACTTCAAAAGACCGGACCATCATGGTTTTAGTTATGGCAACAAGGATGCTGCAGAAAACTTGCATCAGTTGAATAATCCACCCAAGCAACCGCAAAGTTTTGAGAAAAGAGGCGGACAAGGTCAGTACACCAGAACAACCAATTTCCAATCAAATAAGGTAAACTTTCAAGGGCAAGGGAAGTACCAAAACCGCCAAGCTGCTAACCCAAGCCAAGGGCAGGGACAAGCTAAAGTGCAGAGTCAGGAAAAGAACTTTGGTCAACCGAACTTAGTGGGCCAATTGTTTGACTTTGTCAAGAGACAAGATACTATAAACAATCAGCTGGCGCAAAGCGCGTTGTCCAACTCCGGCATTCTGAATATGATACGGGTCCAAATGGCAGATATGCAAACGCATCAATGCCAGATAGACCAGCAGCTTGCTCAAATGGCCGAGTTAATGAAGAATCCTTCGGGTAAGATACCATCCAGCACAGAGTCTGCCAAAATGGTGGTACTCAGGTCAGGAAGGATAGTAGAATGCCCTGAATCAGCCAGGCCTGAAGAACCTAAACCAGGGGTTGCGATAGAGAACCCAGCTGAAGGAGAAAACCAACGAGCTCATGTCAGGAAGCCAGAATCAGAACTTGTGGAGGACCTATTCGGTAAAAGAAGTCCTTACTCTCCAAGATTGCCTTTCCCATACAAACTCATAAAGGAACATCTTAAAAAGAGATATGAAAGGTTTATGGAGTCGGTGAAAAAGCTTCACCTCGAAGTTCCATTTCTGGATGCTTTGGAAGAAATGTCGACCTACGCCAAGTTTTTCAAGGATTTGATCACCAAGAAAAGAAGAGGAGGAAGGATTGAGATGGTACACCTAGCCAGTATGTCTACTACCTTCATGAAGGTGCATTTACCTACCAAGAAGAAGGATCCTGGAGCCTTTACTATTCCTTTTGTTGTTGGAGATAACATCGAGCGGAAGGGTCTTGCTGATTTAGGGGGCTAGTATAAGCCTTATGCCCTTAAACCTCGCGCAATGATTGGGATTAACTAATATGGTCAGGACCAACATGAGGATCGAGTTGGAAGACCATACCTTCAAAAGGCATGTGGGAGTCATTGAAGATGTTCCGATTCGTGTAGGAAGATTCTTCATTCCTTGTGACATTGTTGTCATTGACACTGTTGAAGACCCTAAATGCCCTATCATCTTTGGGCGCCCTTTCTTGGCTACAGGGAGAGCGCTAATTGATGTCGCTGAAGGAATCATCACTCTGAGCGTTGAAAATGACTACATTAATTTCAAGGTGAAGGACGCCATGAAGGGGCCTTCCCTTTTCGAGTCCACTTACTTTATGGACAGCTATTGCCAGTATTGTGAAGTAGAAAAAGATATCGCAATGGTAGACCCCCTTATGAGGGCGTTGAACAATCATGACTCTGATTTCGAAGATCCTAAGGTTGTCGAGATCCTCAATTACCTAAATCAAAATGATGAAGATCTAAGCGATGAGGAGGAAGTTATAGAGACAGTCAAGTTTGCTTCTCTGGAAATGACACCAGAAGAAGAAAAGGCACCTAAGACCAAGCCAGAGATGAAACAGCTGCCGGAATGTTTAAAGTATGAGTTTATAGATCAAGAAGGAAGAAATATAGTCATAGTTAATGCCAGGCTGACGAAAGAACAATTGGAAAGACTTCTCGAGGAGTTGAGGCTCCATAAGTAAGTTATAGGCTATTCGGTAGAGGATATCAAGGGGCTTAGCCCTACTCTATGCATGCACCACATAAATTTGGAAGAATCCACTAAACCCCTGGTCCAACCCTAGAGAAAGTTGAACCAGATGTTAAAAGAGGTTGTGAAGAAGGAAGTGATCAAGCTGAGAGATGCAGGAATTATCTACCCAATCAGTGATAGCAACTGGGTAAGTCTCATCCATGTTGTACCAAATAAAGAAGGCATGACAGTTGTGAAAGGTGACAAAGGTGATGAAGTAGCGGTCCGTACTGTCACCAGATGGAGAATGTGCATAGACTATCAGAAGCTGAATCAAGCCACTAAGAAAGATCCTTACCCGCTTCCCTTCATCGACCAAGTTCTAAAGAGATTAGCACATCATGATTATTTCTACTTTTTCGATGGTTATTCCGGGTTTTATCAAGTCCCTATTTTACCGGATGACCAGGAATAAACCACTTTCACTTGTCTCTATGGTACTTATGCTTTCCGAAGAATGCCGTTTAGATTGTGCAATGCTCCAGCAACATTCCAGCATTGTATGATCTCGATGTTTTCGGATTTTCTGAAAGACATCGTAGAAGTTTTTATGGATGATTTTTCTGTCTATGGGAAAGACTTCGATGTTTGTCTGAAAAACCTATCTTTAGTCCTGCAACACTGTGAAGAAAAGAATTTGGTCCTCAACTGGGAGAAGTGCCACTTCATGGTACAAGAGGGCATAGTGCTAGGTCATAAAGTCTCAAAAAGAGGTATTGAGGTAGATGTGAGCAAGGTTGAAGCTATATCTAGACTATCTCCACCTAAGTCTGTAACTGGAGTGTGAAGTTTTCTTGGACACACTGGTTATTATCGAAGATTCATAAAAGACTTTTCGAAGATCTCAAAACCTTTGTCAAATATTCTAGTTAAGGATGTTGAATTCAATTTCACTAACGATTGCCTAAGTTCTTTTCAGGCTTTGAAAGATGCACTTGTTTCTCCACCTATCCTTCAAGCTCCAGATTGGGAGCTACCTTTTGAGCTAATGTGTGATGCCAGTGACTATGCCGTAGGGGCAGTCCTGGGACAGAAGAAGAACAAGAGGCACTATGTCATTTTCTATGCCAGTCGTACTCTTGACGAAGCATAGGTAAATTACATGACAACGGAGAAGGAAATGCTTGCAATTGTTTTCGCCTTCGACAAGTTCAGTCTTATCTGATTGGAATAAAGGTAAAGATCTACACCGACCATGGGGTGATACAATACCTTATGCAGAAAAAGGACACTAAGCCCAGGCTGCTAAGGTGGGCTTTACTACTCCAAGAGTTCGATCATGAGATCATTGATAAGAAGGGTGCGGAAAACGTAGTCACTGACCACTTGTCAAGGATTACAGTCGAAGACAAGAAGGAGCCACCTATCAACGATAACTATGTAGATGAGGCCTTGCTAATGGTAGAAGCCAGAGATCAGAGTTTGCCATGGTTTGCGGACATTTGTAATTACCTTGCTTGTGGGGAGTTACCTCCGGAAATAACATACAATCAAAAGAAGAAACTATTTTCTGATATAAAGAATTACTATTGGGATGATCCCCTTCTCTTTAAAAGATGTGCGGATAATCTATATAGAAGGTGTATTCCTGAGGAAGAAGTGCCAAACATTCTGAGGAAATGCCATGCCTCACCCTATGGAGGACATATGGGGAGTGAAAGGATTGCTGCTAAGGTGCTGCAATTAGGATTTTACTGGCCTTCACTGTTCAAAGATGTTGTTGATTATGTAAAAGTTTGTAAAGAATGTCAATCAACCGGAAATGTTGGAAGAAGGAACAAGATGCCTATGGCCAGCTGGGTTGAAGACGAGATCTTTGACATCTGGGGAATAGACTACATGGGTCCTTTTCCCCCATCAAAAGGATATCAATACATTTTAGTCACGGTGGAATACGTGTCTAAATGGGTAGAAGTTGTTGCCACCCAAACTTGCGACTCCAAGTCTGTGATCAAGCTATTTGAGAAAACTATCTTTCCTCGCTTTGGAGTACCCTGTATTGTGATAAGCGATGGCGGATCGCATTTCGGGGAGAAACAGTTTGAAGCACTTCTGAGGAAGTATGGGGTCAAGCACAAAGTTGCTACACCCTATCACCCTCAAACCTCTGGGTAGGTGGAGGTTTCAAATAGATAGATTAAGCAAATCTTAGAAAAGATTGTCAACCGCACGTAGAAAGACTGGTCGATGAAGCTCGACGATGCTCTTTGGGCCTATAGAACTGCATAAAGGCACCCATTGGCACTACGCCTTACAAATTGATTTATGGGAAATCCTGTCATCTACCCTTAGAGCTTGAACACAAGGCACTTTGGGAAATTAAGTTTCTAAATATGGACCTAGAGAAGGCAGGGGAAAAGAGATATCTACAGCTACAGGAGCTCGAAGTGCTGAGAATACATGCATACGAAAGTGCAAGGATTTACAAGTAGAGGACCAAGGTGTGGCATGATGCCCACCTGAAGAAAAAGGATGTGAATGAAGGTGATAAAGTTTTGTTGTTTACATCCTCTATCCTTCTTTTTCTAGGTAAGATGCAAATGAGGTGGTCTGGACCCTTCACCGTGGCAAAGATATATCCATCAGGAATGATGGAGCTGTATGACAAAGACAATCCAGCAAAGGTTTTTTCATTGAACGGGCACAAAGTGAAAAGGTACTATGAAGATGAAGCGTTCATGAGAAGATCAGAAATAAGCTTGCAGGATGCTGAAACAACCAAAGGCACAAAGTGAAGGGATCTAAAGTTGTCGAGCTGACGACGCTAACTACAATGCTCCTCGGGAGGTAGCCCGAGTCTTTACTTTTCTTAGAATAGGACGTTATTTCCCTTCCTTCAAGAAAAACATTATGAACATTATGATTGTAATAAGGCCCGAGTCATTGCGGCACTCCAGAAAAAGAAGCTGAGATGGACGCAGACGTTTATGGGGCAAGCAAGCGGTTAGAAATCCAGTGGGAAGTATGTGAAAATGAAGACCCCACTTTGCCTGAAACCTCAGAGGAAATGATCAGCAACTTCGACCGTTTCTCGTGTTCTACACTCACATAGGAGCAGGTCAATGAATTTCTCCTGAAGTTAGCTAACTCTACCCCCGCAGACGTCATCTATGAGGCAGGCAGTGTCATAGTCCTAGTTGACGACTTAAGGGACATGGTGAAAGAAGGAGGATGTTTGGCGATATCAGTGGCGGCCGTCTACATCCAGATACTACAAAGAAAGTTTGAACACGCATACATAGCCCATCCAATGTTGTTCAACGACATCTTCCTTGTCGATGAGTCGGGAGTGAAATAATCTTTTCTGGAAGAGTTATAGAGCAGGATGCCACGTATCATCTTCCTTCCTATCCTGCACTACAACTACTAGATGCTCCTAACGATGTACACTCGCCCACGAGCAGGAATCTTCTACAATAGCTCGGACAGCAACAAAGATCATCTAGTACAGTGTACATCGACAGCGTTGACACCCCTCGAGCGCTTAGTACGAAAATATTATAATGAGGTGGCGATGCTGATCCAACCATTCCTGGAGACAGCAGCGAGCAAATGGCACGAGCTTCAGTTCTGCCACCGCAGTCCACAACAAATTCCACTATCCAACGAATGCGGCATCTTCGTGCTGGAATGGATATCTAACCAGGAAACACCTGACAGTCAAGCTAGTTCATTCATTCATGGCAAGAAGTCTAGCCTTAGTCCTAGTTATGTCGGCTTAGCTTATGCGCCGCTTGACTCCACCACATCGACTATCATAGCAAACGCAGAGAATATGTGTGGAAGCTTCTATCTAGCAAAGGCGCACTCACCTGCTAACCCTCACTGAGTTAACATTACCCTACCTTATCTATCTCACAACTCTGGGACAGAGTGTGGGGTAAGTTTGGGGGGGTACTATGTATCAGTGAGGGAGGTACTAAAAGCTCTCCAAATTTTACCTTTTGTTCTTTTTCCTATAAAATAACCTGTGTACATATACATATACATGCTTGATACAAAAATTTCACATATACAAAATTTTGCCTCTATACAATTGTACGAAGACACTCTATAGTAAAAACCTAATACGACTTTTTTCCAGCCTATTTTCTCTGTGTCTAAGGTGGTGTAGGTTTTTTTATGCTCTTTCTGAAAATGCAGTCTCAAAACGAAAAAAGGTTATGACTTTCCACGCCAAAAATTCAAAAAATAATCTCGCAACAGCTAAGAGATGTCTATGCAGAAGGAAAAAAAAACTGCCCAAACAGCAAAAATTTCTCTTGTTTTCCCTTACACAACAAAACCCCAAAAAGAGAGAAAAGCCTTATGAGAGTGAATAAAAACATGAGAGTTGTGCCCAAAAAAAACACTCTTGTCTTTCCAAAAGTACCCATCTTTAGGCATGGTAGATCTAGGGCAGTGGTACGTAGGATGTGAAATCACTACTCTAAAGCCAACTGGCTTGGACTGCAGGGACCACCTGCCCGTTAATGGACCTGTACCTAGATGGACTGATGGGAAACAAGAAAAACCCAAAAAGCCTTAAACCTACCCAAAAACACAACTTTATGTTCCCAAAAGCTGTTTGGTGTGAAAGCTAACTTCGAAATCATGCACCCAAGTCTCGTCGAAGCTGAAGAGAAATTTTTTATTAAATAAGGCAAGAAAAATAAAGTCCGTTGTTCGTGGTCGGGCAGTATTCTCTTTAAGACATCTCAATACTTGCTCAAACCCCTTGTCTGAAAACTATATCGGGTTAAGAAAAAGTATCACAAAACAAAGTTTTAAAATTAATTGAGGACAATCAAAATGCTAAGTTTGAGGGAGTTGATAACACCCATTTTTGTGGTATTTATGGCCCATATTTCATTGTCAAAACTGCCCTTTTAAACTGTTTTCCTCTCCATTTTGTCATTTTATTGAATAAATAAGTCACACTATGCTCTTAACTCATTTTTATCATCTTTTATAGAGTTTTCCTCACTTTTCCACTCAAAATAAGCAAAACGGCCCGTCCCGACCCACTTACAAAGAATCGGTCTTTTACTAGTCGCACAAAATGTCCACTACCCGTCGTGGACGCTGGCCGATAGGGGTACAACCCGACACAGGTGTGTCGCGCGGTGCGATCACTGACGGGCGATACGCCATTTACCCGACAGAGATCTCTGCCCGCCAAGACTAATCATCCTATTATGGCATGTCACGCGATACAAGCCACTCACCGGAAGCAACCGCCCGTCGCGCCTGATACCTTTGTAACCCAGCACGTGATAGCCAAGCTACGCTGGATGACACGCACGCGGCAATCATCCCCAAAGCCATGTATGTGGAGCTGATAAAGGGTACGTGGCGCCCAAAGATTCGCAACTTCTTCCAACCGCTGCCTATAAATAGCAGCTACAGGACCCTGATGGGACGGGTCGGAACCTCGCAAAGGCTAACTTTGGAAAGCATCTGGAGCTAGTGTGTCGCGTCCCCGGGGTGTGCCAGGCGATACTAGGTGAGCACTTCCCCAACCCAAGAGGGGCGGGAGTGGTTCACTTAGAATCTATCCCGGTAGCCGCAGCAGCCCGATATCAACCAAGGAGGCCACCCGATGTGTCGGGTTCCTAGATGGGCCCCTGCCCGAGATGGCTTGCTCACTATACTCGATACGAGAAACCCGAGAACCTAAGACCCCTCTAACCCGACACGATACCGAACCCGATACGGATCACCCGTCACGATGTGTCGCCCGAGAGGGTGGCATCCCGGTACGACTGTATCGAGCCGAGATGCCTTGACCGATACACCTTCCCGTCACGGACTATCGCCCGTCAGGGGTTGCCACCTGACACAAGTATATCGAGCAGAGCTCTCGCCCGGTATCGGTTAGAGATGCCTTAGGGGTCTTCTGTTGTATGTCGCCCTCCTAAATCAAGGAGGTGATGCCTATCTTCCCTTTTTCTGTCATTTACTTTCTTTATTTACGCAATGTAACTAAACCTTTTATATAATGCTCTTGCTAATAGAATTAATGGAATTTTAATACCTATTGCTCTGTGTTTGGTCCCTTTTTATTGGATGATTTCTTTTTAGCATCCGAACTCTAGCTTGTATGCTTGGATCATGTTTTGACTAGTTATCGAATCGTGTTCCCATTGCAACTCCCTCGAGAGAGGTGTTGTAACTCTAGTGTTTGGTCTGGTCAGGGAGTACGAGAGTACCCAGGGTCAGAGTTGCTTCAGTTATTTTTCCACTCCAACCCAAGGCCGCTACCTTTGAGAGAGGGTGTTGGTGCTTAGTTGGAGGTACCCTCTTCGAGAGAAGGGGTACTGGATGTTTTCTGCTGCCGCTTGTTATGCCGAAGTTTTCTTCCTTCATTCTTTACCTAAGCAATAGTGTTATCTCTTCGAGTTCTGTTGCACAAAATTCCTAAAAATTGATGAAATGCCAAAACCTTAAATCTTCCTTGTAACTCCAGTTGGAGATAGCTTTTTCTTTACAGCGCCTTTTTGTGGTTTTTTGTCCCCTTTTATCCTGTTGTTTACCGTTCTTGATCAACCATTCCCTTGGGAACATTTTCTTACCCTTCTTTTACCAGAGTGTAGAGTGTTGATTCCACATTCTTAACACGACCACCCTTGTCCCTATGGTTCGATCCCGATCGCTATTTCGAACCCTGTCATCGTTGCGGGGGCCTAAGAGTCGGGCTATTTAAAAGTCTGACTACTTCAAATCTGCTCCTTTTGGACGTGCGATTTAGGCCGATCACTTGGTCGGGTAGACTAAGGAGGTGGAGGAGCTCGGGTGGAGGTAGAGGCAGGTGCAGTTAACGTAGAGGCAGAGGCATATGGTGAAGCACCGAGTGTGGTGGATGAAAGGATAGGAATGGATTTCTGAATGGTGGTCTCACTGATACACACTCTCTTCCTGGCAGGTATGTAGTGGAAGTCAGAGAAGAGTGATTTCTCAATAGCGAACTGGAAAAGACCACATATCAGAGCAGTTTATGGAGGATGGGTGCCACGGGTGTTCTTGCCAGAGTCAAAGAAAGTCATGTGGTGGAGGATATATCTAGACCACTTGACTCTGACATTCTCTAAGATGCAGTACATGATCACCACAATGTTCTCTGCAATATCTGTTTCATTTTTCTTTGGATGGATGTTGCAGTTGACTACTAGGGATAATATACTAACACAACCCGACAATAAATCAGATTGTCACTGTGTAATTAATTGCAGAAGAAAACATTAGCAGCAGATTACTGAAAATCACTAAAATTAAAACCATTTACAAAGAGATCCATTTCCAGGAAACTCTTATAACAAGAACCAAAATAGATATATGCATTCTGGTCCACCAAGTACATACCATGTACCTTCTATTCTCGAGGATTACATACAACAGTTTCTCTATTACATTTACATATAAGCAACATAAAACCTTGAGGCATTCAATGCCAAAATCTCATATCAATCATAAAAGCACTAACTACTGACTCCAAGGACCTGAGAGTACAGAGACGACACATAGGACTCATGTTTACAAGACTTGACAGTCAGTATCTCCACCTGAGATATCACTGATGTCCCTGATGTTGCTGTTCTTCCCCTACTTAGGGTTTCTACCTCCTCATCCTCGTCCACCTAAAAAGGTTGGATCTCACGGGGGAGCGATAATTGAAATTGTCCCAGGAGAGATATAACTCTTTTCCAGAAACATTATTATTGCAAGTAAATAGTGATAAACTGAGTAGAGGAATCTTTAGGGAATCAGTAGGATTTAATCATTATTAAGCAGAATAGAGCAATATCATCTTTTAAAGCATTACAACTATAATTGATAAAGTTGTAAATCATTTATCCATTTTAATAAGGAATATGAAGAACATGTATAACATCTATCCATTTAGGATTCAATAAGCAATGTAACATCAACCAATGATTTCCGTAATTCATCCTTAAGCAAATATGCTACACTGATGATTACATTTTACAATCATTCTTATGCCCTGAGGAAGTGAGTCGTGCTGCTCAAATCCAACCTTCGGTTGTGAAACCCAAAGCCGGTGCCATACAAGATCAAAGGAAGAGTCAGACTCCTCGATCTCATCTGTCTCGGTCAATGTGAGACCACAAGCAGGACCACAGTCTCTTGCTTAAGTGACCTCAGTCACAGGGTTATCTCTCATAGGCTACCCATTCTCTAGCCCGCCTTGGTACAGGTCTCGGCGCTAGTAAATTTGAGCCACGGGCCAATTCATCGTGCTCTCTGAGCCATGAACGCATTCATGCTCCATCACACTGAGCCATGGGCCTATTCACCATGCTCTTAAACATATCTTGAGTCTACAACCGAAGTTGCACTCTAATCATCCTATTTTCAACTAGGAGAAACCTCGTATATTCAACAATATATGGTCCGTATTAACCAGCAGGAAAACCCGTTTCACCATCACCAGCTACTGACGATGATGGATCTATGGCCAGGGCTCTACATGATAATATTCCACTTGATTACTTAAGTACATTACCATATTCTTTTTGCATCAGTCAAGTTTTCAAACAAGAATTATTATGACAAATGCTACAAAGAAACATGTAATACATATATCAAATGCTTTTCAAAGCTTTATAGAACATTGGGATCTCAATCCCTTATCTCATTACTGGGAATTCACATCCCTCAACAATAACATCATCATGTTTACTGGATCTGGGTATTCAAACCCTTAGTTCATCACTAAACATGTTTATCACTTATCAGGTAACTATTACCTCCAGGTCATCTGACCAAGGTATTCAGGATACTTGTTACACAAGCATCTCACATAGCTCACCAGGCATATTCAACTTCTTGTCACCTCTCATTAGGCAACAAATAAAATAATGGCTCACAAGGCCCATTAACATCATAGCTCATACCTAGTTATGCTCACCATCTCATGATACCTGCATGGTTAGTATGCTTGATAACAACCATATTAATTACATATCAATATTATGCAATACAAAGATAACATCACTATTCCATTATTAGGGTTAGGGTTTCCCATCTTTGTCAATTAGGGTTTCACATCACATCACCCTATATTAGGGTTGCACATAACATCACCCTATATTAGGGTTTCACATAACATCACCATGTATTAGGGTTTCACATAACATCACCCTACATTAGGGTTTCGCATAACATCACCCTATATTAGGGTTTCACATAACATCACCCTATATCAGGGTTTCACATAACATCACCCTATATTAGGGTTTCACATAACATCACCCTGTATTAGGGTTTTATGATTACCTCATTAATCCAAACCCTAAGTCATTGCTTCCACATATCTTGGAGCACAAAGCATTATTTAAGCATTAGATTATACATAACATTGTTCCATGTACTAGGAACACACATCACCATCATACCTTATTCAATTGACTTAACCTTTCACTAAGTACATGCACCTATGCTTATCATAGTGTGTTGAATTAATTACTTTCTTAGGCATCAAGTGATAATCACTCTAAATGTATTAATCACCTAAGTACCTTAGAGGTACTTTCATCGAAATCAACCTTGAGATACTCTTCAACCCCCTATGAGGTTATTAGTATTTACAAATTTTGAATTAATTGGACCTTCAAACGGTTTGAACCAATTGAACCTCCAAACGGTCTTGGACCAAACCTCCAAACGGTCTTGGACCAAACCTCCAAAAAGTCTTAAACCATTTAGACCTTCAAACGGTCTTGGTTTAATACTTCAAACGGTTTGGGACCATTTAGACCATCAAACGGTCTTACCCTAAATCTTCCAAACGGTTTGAGACTGTTAGACCATCAAACGGTCTTGGTCTACACCTTCAAACAGTCTGAAGACCGTTAGACCTTCAAACGGTCTTGACCTCTTGCTTATCAAATGGTTTGAAGACCGTTATATCTTAAACGGTCTTGAACATTGATCAACCCTAAACGGTCTGAGACCGTTTGATCCTCAAATGGTTTGAAACTGTATGGTCCTTAAACGGTTTGAGACCATTTGGTCAAATCAGAGTTAAAACCGATTGAACCTAAATTAGGGTTTTGACATCAATTGACCTAGGGTTTTGAAACCAATTGAGCTAGGGTTCTGAAATCAATTGAATTTGATTGTTTGAGGTTATTAGGTCATGAAACCAATTGATCCTTGAGTCCATTGAAACCGTTTAACCTCAAACGGTTTTGAAACCGTTTGATCTCTAACGGTTTGAAACTGTTTGACCAACCAAATGAAATCGTTTGCTTCTTATTTTCTTGAGGTGTGTGCTAAGATGATGTCATCATCATCAAGCTTCAGACCTACGATTTCTACTGCCATATATATGATGAATTCGTCAATTATTCAAGAAGGAACAAAGGATCAACATATGATGAGAAATTGAAATCAATAATAACATTGATGGGTTCAAGTTATATAACCCACCTTCAAAGTAGCTTCAAAGCTTCAAGCTTCATGTCTCTAATGGTGAAAGAATCTCCTTCAACTATCCAAGGCTCTTTTCCAACTCTTTGGATGCAAATGATAGCCAAGGTTGAGTATTGGATGGAAAAGAGAAGAAATTAAATGTTGAAATCTGATTTCAACCATCAATTCAAGGTTGAAGATGATCATGGAGCTTACCTTCAACTTGGGGAATATTTTCCTCCTACTCCTAAGCTCCTTGGTCGTCGGCCAAAGCAAGGGAAGAAAGTGGTTTGCAAAATAGCCTTTCAAGTAAGGAGAAAATTGAATACATATAATTGATTTTCTAGGAGAGAGAAAGTAAGAGAAAATTCATACATTTTCTTGCCACATGCCCCCTCCCTTCCTTGCCTTCGAAGACATATTCCTTGTCCTCAAAATCCTATCATTTATCCTTGAATTAAAAGCAATCACTTAAGCACCTTAATCATTATAATATTATTATCCATTCTTAGTGGACATTACTTTTTAATTAACAAATGTGAGTGGATTCTTCACCTACTTAGGATATTTCGGTGCCACTCAAGGCATTTGGACGTCCTTACACTATAGGATTGCAACTACAACCTTTTTAGTTGATGGGCACTTCAATTAATATATTTATTTTTGCTACAAAATAAATTAGGGTTTCAATTATGCTTAAATCTTGATTATTTTATTATCAAGATTATCTCTCTTCAAAAGTAGTTTAAACAAGATGCCCCATTCTTTTTATTTTCTATAAATGATACCAAGAAACAGTAGGGACACAATAGAGGTAGTATTTTACATATTCAACCCTAGGTTTTGGGTAAATTGCAAATTACACCAAAACTAGCATTCAATACACAAGCATTACTCAAACAAGCTTCTTCTTGGAACTTAGACTTGTGGAAGCTATACATCAGCATCATTCTCATTCTTATGATGCTTTAATACTTAAGGAACATTTATCATGTAACATTTGCAAGGTAACCCCTTAAATTGGGTAAATTGCACTTTAGTCCAAAATAGGCAAAATATTGTTTCAACATTATTCAAATAGGACCAAAATTGATACATAAGCTCTCCTTTAGTCTTAATTACTTTTTAAAAGGTAAAGACAAGAATCTAAATGACTTACTTAAGCAAAACTTATAGGGTTAAGGCATAACCCAGGTCAGGGATGTTACATATATGCTTCTTGAGATCTAAGGAGGAGGAGGGTAAGGTTCTCTTCTTCTTATAGGGAACGTCGGGTTTCTTCAGATTGTGATGGATATTAGGAAGAGTGATCTCATTCTTCTTGTAGAAACCTTCAAGGTCCAATAGGTCAAAATACTCACCATAATCCTTACGCTAGGTATCATTCTCATCGGCTCCTGAAAAGAAAACATTTAGGATATCCTCCGAGATTTGGAATTTCTTATCGATGATCATAGAAGTAAGGATCACTTGAGGATTTGAAGGAGGTACAAGGGAGTCAAATTCCAACACAAATTTTCATAGAATTTGTGAACTACTTTCATGCTTGATATAGAATTGTGAAAGCAGTCACGCTCGACAGCCTGGGCAGATAGTTGATGAACAGAAAGCAATCTTGCCACTTGATCAATGATAGCTTGACGCCCAGGGATAGGCTCAAAAAGGGCTCTAAAAGGAAAAGGACTCCTAGGAAGAAGGTCCTTATACCTATTTACAGCCTCAATTGAGACAAAGAGGGTCTCATCGAAGGGAATCAAGCGGGAAGACGAGGAAGAGGATGGTGCATTACTAGGGGCAGGTCTCTTTCTTCTATGTGAAGCCATGGAGGCAAAAAGAAAGAGAAAAAGAGAGAAAATGCACAAACTAATCCACCAAAAATGTTCACACATCTAGGTAGAGCAAGGGGGAAGGTCTAGGAAGGTCTCCCTAGGTAGGATTAGGGCTAGGTTAGGGAAGGGAATGTATGGGGTTGAGATTTTAGGGCTAGAAGGAGAGGAATCGGTCGACTATTCTCTAGTTGAGAGGGAGAATAGTCAGCCGAATCCAACTTAAGTTGGCTTCAGTCCACCGATCGGTCAAGTTTTGTGAGGTGGAAACTCGACTGGTTGGTCTTTTTTTTTAAAGTTCTCGGTCATGGATCGGTCGAGTTTGTCCTGGGGAAACTCGACTGATGGTCAACCTGACCTAAAACCATCAAATTAATTTCTAGCCATTTGAATGCTAATTAAATTTATTTTTCAAGTCCATTATGTATATTAAACATACTTAGACACATATCACTCGTCATTGGGTACTGTTTTGCAATAAAACAAGTGTTTGCGAAAAATACCCAAAAACAAGATTAAAAAAGGCAATATGAACATGAAAAACCAATTTAAAGCATATTAGCACTTAAAGAATATCAAGATAGATGAAAAACATATAGGATATATGACTACTAGCTAGAAGGCATATCAAATTCATTCAAAGCAGTTATAAGAAATTTTGATATAATAAAATTAAATTGCTCTCTAGCTAGAGGTTTAGTGAAAATGTCTGCCAACTGATTTTTTGTGTCCACATGTGTGATATAAATATCCTTCTTGGCAATGTGATCACAAAGAAAGTGACGAGGAACCTCTATATGTTTAGCTCTACTATATTGTAAGACAAGTTAATTGCACTAGTATTATCACAATAGATAGGAGAAGCATCAAAATAAATGTAATAGTCTTGGAGCATTTGCTTCATCCATAGGACCTAGGCATAACAACTCCCAGATTCAATGTACGCAGCCTCGGTGGTTGATAATGCCATTGTACTCTATTTCTTGGAGAATCAAGATACCAAGCATGGTCCTAGGAGGAAACAAGTGCCACTTGTGCACTTTTTATCAATCAAGCAGCCTGCATAATCGGCATCGCTATAGGCAGTAAGAGTAAAATTGACTTGGGATACCATAGTTCAAAGTTTTGAGTTTTGGCTAAGTACCTTAGAATCCTCTTATCAGCTATAAGATGATATTTCTTAGGATTTGATTGAAATCTAGCACACAAGCCAACACTAAACATTATGTCAGGTCTAGAGGCAGTTAAGTAGAGTAAACTTCCAATCATACCTCTATAGAGCTTCTCATCTACCTTTTCACCTTCTTCATCTTTATCAAGTTTTGCGGTGTTTGACATGGGTGTGTCCATCGGCTTGGTATTCTCCATCCCAAAGCGCTTAAGTAGTTCATTGGTGTATTTGCCTTGGTTGATGAAGTTCCCATCTTTTGTTTATTTGATTTGAAAGCTGAGGAAGAATGTGAGTTCACTCATCATACTCATCTTGAATTCACTCTGCATAAGATCACTAAATTCTTTACAAAGATCAAGGTTAGTTCCGCCAAAAATGATATCATCAATATATATTTGAATAATAAGAAAATTGTTAGAAGTGTGCTTTAGAAACAAGGTAAAATCCACTTTGCATGTGATATAACCATGATCTAACAAAAAGTTCTTTAATTTCTCATACCAAGCCCTTGGTGCTTGTTTGAGTCCATAGAGAGCTTTTTGCAACAAATAAACATGGTTAGGTAGACTATCATGTTCCAAGCCCAGAGGTTGTGCAACATGCACTTCCTCCTCAATTGTACCATTCAAAAATGCACTTTTAACATCTATTTGATACAAAAGAAAATTTCTATGACTAGAGAAAGCAAGCAACATATGAATGGACTCAAGTCTAGCTACAGGTGCACATGTTTCATCAAAGTCAATATCTTCCTGTTGATTGTAGCCTTGACCCACTAACCTTGTTTTGTTTTTACCACTTTGCCGCTTTCATCTAGCTTGTTGCGGTAGACCCATTTGGTGCCAATGATCTTTCTATCACTTGGTCTTGGCATAAGGGTCCAAACTTTGTTCTTCTCAAATTGTTCTAGCTCCTCTTACATAGCTAGGATCCATTCCTCTTCCCCAAGAGCTTCCTTGATATCTTTAGGCTTTAATTGTGAGATGAAGGTGTTGTTGACTTGTTCTTTGTTGAATGCAGCCCGCGTCTTCACTCTCTCAAATGGATCACCTAAGATCAGCTACTTAGGATGATTCTTTATAAACCGGGGAGTTGGATCCTTCTTTTCATCATCTTTTCTTCTTCTTGAGCAACCACATCTTTTCCCTTATGGGTGATGTTGAGTTCTTTTAGAATGGGAGTTATTCATCTGCAACGTCATCATTTAAAATAATATCTTTGGGAATAGAGGGGTTAGTCTGAATAAACTTTACATTAATAGATTCTTCTACCTTAGCAAGATCAACATTATAAACTATATATGCCTTGCTAGTAGTGTTATAGCTAAGAAAGAAATCCTTATATGATTTTGGATCAAACTTGTCGAGAGAATCTTTCGTATTCAAAACAAAACAAGGACATACGAAAATATATAAATACTCGATAGAAGGCTTCCTACCACGCCATAGTTCATAGGAGGTTTTCTTAAGTGAGGGATAAGTGAAAACACAGTTTTGCACATAATAAGAGCTGACAGCTTCAGCCCAAAATTTCTTAGGAGTATCAAACTCAACAAGCATGGTCCTAACCATCTCCTGTAGAGACATATTCTTCCTCTCTACAACCCCATTTTTTTGAGGTGTTCGAGGTGAAGAAAAGTTGTGTGCATAACCCGATTCTTGACAAAACTGCTCAAAAAGCTCATTTTCAAATTCTCCCCCATGGTCACTACGGATGGAAACAATTCGGAAAGAAGCTTCATTCTCAACTCATTTGCAAAAACTAGAGAAAATATCGAGTGTATCACTCTTTAAAACAAGAAAGAAGGTCCAAGTATATCTTGAGAAATAATCGACAATAATAAGGCAATACTTGGAACCATGAAGTGATTGTGTTCTCATTGGTCCAAATAGATCAATATGAAGAAGCTCAAGTGCTCTCTTAGTGCTAAGGACTCCTTTGGGTTTGAAGGAGGGCTTGGTTTGTTTTCCTTGTGTACAAGGTTGGCATTCCTCATCCTTTTCAAAATCCAATTTAGAAGTCCCTTGACTAAGTCCTGTTTGCTCAACTTTTTTAATTGATGCATATTTACATGACCAAGTCGGCGGTGCCAAAGAGAAATATCATTCGAGTTGGTTACAAGGCATCTACCAACCACATGCTTAATAGAGTTAAGAACAATAACATAAAGATTACCACTTCTAGTTCCCTTATATATAACTTGGTAGGTGAGGGAATCTAGAATCAAACATTCAAAAGAGTAAATTGAACAAGGTAACGATTATCACAAAGTTGACTAACACTTATGAAATTGTGATGTAGGCCATCCAAAAAAGAACATTCTTGATGCATAAGGATTCACCTACATCACCCTCACCTTTGACTTTACCTTTCTTATTGTCCCCAAAGGTGACGGATCCTCCTTTCTTCTTTGTGAAATTGTTGAAATGGCTTACGTTACCGGTCCTGTGCTTTGTGCAGCCACTATCAGCAATCCATCTATCTTTTCCTTGCAAGAAAGGAGAATGTCAGTTCTCAACTCAAACTTTGGGATCCGAAGTTAGCTTGGGGACCCATTTCATCTTTGGATTGATCCCCTTAGGCTTGTAATGACAATAAGTGGAATAATCATCATCACATTTGCAATAAGAACAAACCATAGGATTCTTAGTGTCCGAAGATTCTCCTACAAAGAAAGAGATCTCCTTCTCTTTTTCTTACTTTTGGCCATACTCTTGCCCTTTGAGGCTCCCCCTACAAATCCCAAACCACTAGTACCACTTTGGTGGGTAGAATGATCAAGGATTTCATTTAGGGAGTTTTTCCCTTTGAGGAATTTCTGCTGGGATGTTCTCAATCTATGGTTATCATCATTCAAAGAAACAATAATAGAAGATAAACAAGATATGTCATCCCTAGCATGCACAAGATCAGCCTCAAGACATAAAGCTTTAGTAAGATATGAGTCCTTTTCAAGAGAGATAGCAGCAACATTAACACTAGGCAACAAAGGTCTAGAAGAAAGATCATTTACTTGACTAAGAAACCTAGCATTTTCATATTTTAACATTTGAATCTCTTTGAGATAAACATCTCTCTCGTCTCTACGAGCATCAATAAGCAACTTAAATTCAGCATTTTAGTTTTAAGCAATTCAAGTTCTTTTAGGCACTTTTGGTTCTCTTCCTTAAGATTTTCAATGTTCTTAAGGTAGATACCATTCTCAACTTCAACCCCATTGTAGTGGAGTTCAAGATCAAGGTATTTCCCTTACAAATTATCAATACTCTCAAGGTTGGTTTTCTCATTCAATTCTAAAATTTCAAGCTTAGCATAAAGATCATCAATGATTTTTCCTAACCGTTTTCTTTTAGATTTACATTTAGCAAAGAAAGAATGGGTAGTAACATGCATGTCAATAATAGCTTCTTTAGGCAATTTATGCAAACTTATCTCACCAATATCTTCACTTGTAGAGGTCATGAGATCAAGGTGGCACTTAAAGATGAAGCTTCCCAAGCTGCATTAGTTGCATTCTTGTGTCTCTTTTCCTTCTTGTCTTTCCTCTTGTGCTTGTCCTCCTTCTTGTAATCCTCTTCTTTCCTTGAGTTGCTCTTATGATGAGACTTTCTTGACTTTGGGCATTCACTCTTGTAGTGCCCCTTTTGACCGAACTTGTAGCATCTTGAAGTAAAGGAGGAGGAGGCTTGCTTTCCCTTGAAGTGTTCTCCCTTGGTGTAGTTGGCTTCATGCTCACTAGGGCCTTCATCTTCACTAGAGGAGGGAGAAGAGGTCTGGCAAGCAAGTTGTTGTTGAAGGATGACAGCCTCCACTAGTGCTTTGAAAGCACTATCTTTGATCTTGTTAACTTTCTTCTCTTCTTTCTTAGCTTCTTCTTCTTGCTTGTCAAGTCTAGGCTCATGGGCTTGAAGATTGCCAATAAGTTCTTCAGTTGGGATGTCATCAAGACTCCTCACTTCTTCAATGGATGTGACCTTTGACTCCCATCTCTTTGGAAGAGTTCTCAAGATTTTTGAGTTGATGACGCCTCTATCCAAAGTAGTGCCCAAAGCATCCAGTCTGTTGATGATGACATTCAACCTTGAATACATCTAAGTAATACCTTCTTTCTTTCCCATCTTGAAGTTTTCTAGGAGGCTGCTCAACATGTAGATCTTTGCCTCCTTGACTTGTTTTGTGCCTTCATATGTGAATGCACAACTCGACCGATGCACATATCAGAAAATTGATCCAAGTGATTGGTCGAGATTGAAACCTGATGGACCAGCAATTTGTGATCAATTTTCTAATGTGATTAAAAAGTGATTAAAACTTGGTACTAATTTTCCCACGTATTTTTCTCCTCTTAGTTACAAGTCATATCATCAATACAAGTGATTACAAAATTCTTCTAAGGTCGTAAGAATGGATTTCCTTATTAGCACACTTGCATTGCTTTTGACTTGAACTTTGACAAGCTAGGGCTTGTGTAAACCTGAGATCAATCTTGAATACACATATTATATACATATGAATGGAATGATTGAGTCATTATCAAAATATGGACAATGTATAACCTCTAGGTCAACATTCTCCCCCTTTTGTCAATGACAAACCATTCCTCAAGCATATTGAAAAGAATATTGAAAGTATATATTTATCTTGTGAATTTGGGGGATTCAAGATTTGAACAATGTGAATTGTTCACCCTAAATCTATGCTTACTTTAACCTTCATAGTTACTCTTTCTACACAAAGCAATATAACATGCATGTACTATATGATCCTTTAGCAAGTCACATGATAAAGCATATAAAGAGCAAGAAAAGGATCACATAAGCAATAATAGAAAAATGATTTAGCTTTAAGACATTAAATTTTCTCTCCCTCTTTTGACATTATCAAAAAGGAAGGGTGTAGAAGAGCATATAAGAAGTCTGCTATTATTGCTTATGTGATCCTTTTCTTGCTGTTTATATGCTTTATCATGTGACTTGCTAAAGGATTATATAGTACATGCATGTTATATTGCTTAGTGTAGAAAGAGTAACTATGCAGTTTAAAGTAAGCATAGATTGAGGGGGAGCAATTCAAATCTTGAATCCCCCAAATTCACAAGGCAAAGGTATACTTTCAATATTCTTTTCAATATGTTCGAGGAATGATTTGTCATTGTCAAAAAGGGGGAGAATGTTGACCTAGAGGTTATACATTGTCTATATTTTGATAATGACTCAACCATTCCATTCATATGTATCTAATATGTGTATTCAAGATTGATCTCAGGTTTTAGGTACATGAAAAGAATCAATTCACACAAGCCCTAGCTTGTCAAAGTTCAAGTTAAAAGTAATGCAAGTGTGCTAATAAGGAAATCCATTCTAACGACCTTAGAAGAATTTTATAATCACTTGTATTGATGATATGACTTGTAACTAAGATGAGAAAAATATGTGGGACATTTAGTACCAAGTTTTAATCACTTTTTAATCACATTAGAAAATTGATCACAGACTGCTGAACGATTGAGTTTCAATCTCAACCGATCCCTTGGATTAATATTATGATATGTGCATCGGTCGAGTTGTGCATTCACAGAACTCAACCGAACGGCTTACTGACCAAATGTGATTCCCAGGACAAACTCGACTGATAGTTTGAAAATTGGATTTGTCTTTTAGCCGATCGGTCGAGTTACCTTTATTGAATCTCGAACGAATGTATTGTACGGAAAATGTAGAAGAAGTGATTCTAACCGTTGGTGACTTGTTTAGACGAAAATAGATTTGTTGCCTTGAGCAAAAATGGCTATATTTTGACCCTAAGTGTTCCCCAACTCAAGCGAGCACCCGCAGCTATAAATAGGACCACTTGGAGTTCATTCCAAAGTTGCTCATACACTACATACAAGGTCCTTGCTATAGTTGAGTGTGCTACCACCCCTTGAGCCCCTTTCTCTCTCTAGTTTATACATCATTTCATGATTTGTGAGTGAGTTAGAATTATTGTAAGAGAGCTTCATCTTTATGTATGTAAAGCTCTCAATCTTCCACTACTTCCCTATCCCCTTCTCTCATGAAGAAAAGCTGAAGCAAGCTCCATCAAGTGAAGAAGGAGTTGTAGTTAGTCCTCTTCAAGGTTGATGAAGAGGTGGTGGTCTTCTCCAGGTGAAAAAGAAGGCAAAGGCTGAAGATCCAAGAGAAGACGAGAAGTCCTTCAAGGCAAAAGACTTGAGCTTGAGTGGGTAAGACCTAGGTGAAGGCTGAAGACTCAAGCTAAGTGGGTAAGTTCCTTGTTAAGGTGGAGATCTCTTTGTGGTTGGATGGGTAAGTCATTTGGCGATCTATTGTTGTAAATCTCTGCAGTGATTTAATAGAGAAAAGCACTTGCAAAGTCCTAGAGGTTGACCTCTCTAGATAGTGGACTGACTCACTTCTAGTTTGAAGTATGGAACCACTCTACATCCCTTTGTCAAGTGCTTGCTATCAATCTCTCTCATCCTTGCTATACTTGTTAGATAAGACTTCAAATTGACATTAAGTTGTTGCTCATAGTTGATATAATTTGAAGGTCTAATCTGTTTTGTGAGAAATTTTATAGCTCTATTCACCCACCTTCCTCTAGAGCCCTTAGATCCAACAAAGGCCACATCTAAATTAAAAATTATGGGATAACAATATCCTTTGATAGAATCATCTCCCTTTATGCTTATATCGATGGCCTCTCTTCTCAAGTCCCATGCACGTGATTAGGTGATTACTTCTCACTAGTACATTTGAGTGACATTTGGATATCAATTTTTCAGATAATCAACATCATTGATTTTATTAAAAATATATACAAAAGGCATTTGCAATTTGGTAGCTCACAAATTATTTGTTTACATATTGGAAATATATATATACACACGCATGGTGTGTGATTATCAAATAATTGAGATGTTAACGTATAAATATTTGAGTGAGCTCAAATTTGTACGCAGGCCGTAATTAAAATTAACAGTACAGGTTTAATATGTACATATATATGGCAAAATTTAGCCTAAGTGTACAAAGTCAGTAGTGCACTTGAGTGTACCATAGCCTGGCTATATATGATAAATTTTAGAAGTTCCGTATAGTTTTTCTTTTCGACAAATACCAGCTGTTGTTGGCTATTACGACAAAGAAGAAAAATCCAATAAAGTGTGCCCTTGCAAGCGGAGCGACATCGTGGATTAGCGGAAAGTGAGGTTATAAATTAAGCCTGTGGTTTCTCTAGAAACAAAACCGGCCAGGTCAACTCACAAAGACACGAACAAAACACGTACACGTTTTCATGTTCCGCATGTGGTTAGTATTAGCATCTCTATCATAATGATACACAAGTCTACATCATGCTCAGAATTCCAAACCATCATTCATGATCAAGGCCCTCCCTCCTCCCGTAGTCTATCCCGTGCATTATTAATCGTTCATCGCATCTCGTTGCATGATGGGCGTCTTCGACTTTTTGAACCAGAGGCATCTCGTTGCATGATGGGCGTCTTCGACTTTTTGAACCAGAGGCACAATGGGCCATCCAAATCATGCGATATCCTGAACGGCTTTTCTAAGTTTGATAATTGTAGAGAATAATGCGGGCGGGCGAGATCTTCACATCCAACTCTGGGAGAAAAGGCCGACCCCATGAAAGTAACTTGAAACTCTTCCTACACTTTGCCGGTAACAACCACCTGTGGCTGTGGTTTCTGATCCATTGGACTTTGAAGGGGTTCACAGAAGTTTCGTTGGGCCCGCTTTAAGCCTCCAGTCGATTTGCAGCTTCATCGATGTCCATGAATTTAATAGAAAATTTATGGGTGTGTGGAGATCGCTGTGAATTGCAGGCAGGCAAGGTGGTGAACTCGGCGGTTGCTGTTCTGACAGGGAAGCACCCACCCAATTCTTGTGTTTCCATTTATCCCTCTATCTTGACATTCTACACACCAAGAAAACGGTTGAGGGGATAAATGGGAGTAGCAAATGAGGAAAAGGATAGGCAGAACAAGAGGATTGAATTCCCTTGAGGCGGAAGTCAGAATGGCGGGGGAGTTGGAGAGCGCGATGATCACATGAGCAGTCCTGCTGCGCTGAGCCATGACCAGTCGTTGGGGGACAGCGTCCATATCAGTTCATGTGATGATCGACCCCTCAAGCACATGCTCAGACTCTGACACTTCCCCTCTCTCTCCATTTCTTTCTCTATCTCTCTATCACCCTCATACTCACGTAAAAGACCACGAAACACATTGAACACAACAAGGGGCTTTATTCTAGAATGGATGGGTTGACAACGAAAGGGAATTGGAGGTTGGGGAGATGGACAGAGCGGAAGATGCTCTCTCCACACACAAGTTCCTTTGGGTTGGGTGTCGTGTGTTGTGGCGGAGGAGGGTAGTGGACAATGAATAGGCGTGCACATGTAGTGATGTAGGGTCCCTCTGCTCGTTGTTGTTGTCGTCTTGATACCGAATACGTGAAAAGGAGCACCACTGGAAAGGGAGGGGAGGGGAGGGTGGAAAGAGCAGTGTGAAAAACTTAAAGGTGACTGCCTACTGTTGATGACAATAATAACAGTGAAGCTCGGTTTTTAGAAAACAAAACTGTCAAGACTCGTAGTAGAGTGTCATCAGGATGGTGTGTGCTGCTTTGCTTCCACAGTTGTTGCTTGGACGCTGCTTCGGAATGAGGGTATTCATCAATCTGCCACCCACTATTTTAGGAAATGGCGATGATGGATGGAGGGGGACAGAGGACTGAACGTGAAATGAAAAGCAACAGAAGAGTATCATCAATGGTCCCTCCAGTACAGAAGAAAAAGGGACGCAGTGGCCAGCGGGGAGGGCAGGCATTCACTCCAGTAAAAAAAATAGTTGGGTGAAAAACAGATGATGCCAAACAAGACAAACGCCACAGGATTCAGAACGCTCCAACCCTGCAGTCTGCATGGACGACACACTCATGGGAGATATTGATTTTGTATACGGGGTAAGTCACGGCACAAAGCGCCTACAGTTTCAGTGAGTAAAGGGTCTTTATGCACCTGCCTTTGTTCCTGCAATTCCGTTGTTGGTACCACTTCAACCTGCAAGACAACAGGACCGGATATGTAAGAAGCTTGGGGGTGCTAATCGGGCCATCTAGCATGATCTTTTAGCAAGATATGGTCAGAGGCAAAGGTAGTTGACCTCTTACAAAGAATGCATCAACTCCATATTGGTGTCTGTCAGATTTGCCATTAAACAACCTCAGATCCGTTTTAGCCAGCTCATGATCCAGTTGGGCACATGTCAGCTTTGTTTGCAAAGTTTAGTATGAACTTTCTGTCCAACAAAAATTCAAATGAGAAGGAGACAGAAAAAACTTCAGAAGGCAAAACAACTATTATGCTTGGGCTGATGACTTCCATTGCGTCATTCAGGGAAATTATTAGGTGCAACAGTTTATGTTGATAATTTTCGTCTGATAATCCATGGGAAAAAACACTGCCATCCATATGGCCAGATTTAATCGTTCTACAAGGACGTGAAAACAGCAATTTTTGTTTAAGTATATACAGTGCTTGCTTTAGTGGGGATAGATTCAGTTCAGGTGCTTGTTGGGGAGGATATATGTGCCTCATCACAAGTAGGAGCGAGAAGACAACACGACAACAGAATTGATAAACATATAAGTTAATCCAATTAGAATCAATTATAGTTAAAGGAGATTGTCACAATATTCTTTAGTCATGTTGAAGCATCCCTACTTGATACAAAATGCTAAATTCCCATGAAAAAACAAACGGAAGACAAAATCATTTTTGTGTGGTGTTTTTTAGTGATACGGCTAGAGTTTGTTGCCCACTTTTTTTACCAGTGAGAGGTAATTTAGCAGTATAGCTGTTGTGCCTAGCAAAGGCTATTAATTTATTCAAAGACCCTTCCAACATACACAAAAAAAGTAAAGGATGAAGGGATGGGGAGGGTAATCTTCGAAATAATAGAGCAGCAAAAGAAATGGAAGCAAATGCGACGGGGATATCAAAGTAGAGGAAAAGCAAAGGAGCAAACTTGATAAGCCTACAGGTCGGCTGCATTGGGAGTCGATGGCACAAGGAAAGACATGGAATCTAGGCTAATGAGCTTGAAGGATTTAGGATGTGGCTTGGGGCCAGTGAATGCCAAGCCAACCTACTGAGGGATGAAAAAGGCATCCAATCACACTGCTCATTTTCTCAAAACGAAGGGTGGATCCTGGCTGGCGATCTAAAGATCAGCAACAACACTAGTCAACTTGGCCTCCTGGAAAGTTGACACAACTCTGAAAATGTTAGCTTCTGAGAAGTTGAGTCAGTGGCTAGAGTCAGTGATGGGCTCAAATACATTGCAATGATAACCGCAACATCTTCACTAGAGTTGGCTGCTATCAGCAGCACTTGGTTCTTCATAGGAAGAAGAGGATAAACCGTCAGCTATAGGACATTCAGATACCAGCAGCAGCCTTCCTTGGCCCTCGCCGAGTAGTGACTGAAGCAGCAGCAACCCTTTGCGTCCTGCAGAAAGCATACATGACCCTGACAGAGGTCTTGGGAGAATTATCAATATGGGAAAGGGACAGTCCCATAGAAGAAGCATATTGAAGTTGATCCCTTCCTCCAGGAAGGATTGACACCCGCATGGGGATTCAAAGAATTAAACGAAAAACATGTTATCTTATATTGTTCACGGATTAGGAAAGAAATGTTATATGAATATCTAATTATTTTCTATAATACCACGCAAACAGGCATAATCACACGTCACCAAAGGTCAAGAATTTGCATGATTTTTGGTGATATCGCAGTCAGGTCCTCTGTCCACGGGAGGGAAAGCCCAGAAGAGTTTTACACTGTCTCAGGTACCCAGATTGTAGATTTACCCTCTTCGCATGAGGGTTTACAAGATAAGTTTAAGAAATATCCTCAGTACATTGAAATGTACAATGCAATACAATTGGGATTGTCTTCTATCAACAAATCTCAAAGTTCTTTCCAAGCTAGTTAAATGATTCACCTTTTCACTGCTAAAGCTCAATGAGGCACTACTTACTACACGAAGAACCAAACAAGGTCATCATGACCTTTTGAACACATCATTTATATACTTCATAGAGTTCTTCACAAGAATGTAGTTGCATACTCAATAGAACTATTTATTAAAGAGAGCCAAACACGGGTCACTTGAAACACATTTATTACAAGGATAATAAAATCAGACAATCAAGAAACACAACATGATATCTGAAGTCAACAAGCTGCCATTTGGAAAATATCAATATTTGAATTCTCACACCACTGAAATGATGAGTTTCTTACCAAATCAGTTGATATCCACCCATTAAGTTCTTCACGAGAATGTAGTTGCCTCAATAGAACAAGACATCAGATTGGTCAGAACCTAAAAAGGGCCTTTTGAGACACATTTATAACAAGGATCAAATCACACAACCAAGAAAACCCAAGATGAAATCTTAAACTATAACAATAGGCTAGCCTTCGTTTTTCTTCTTGAATCGAGGCAAAATGATTATTTGACAAGCAAGCTAGCAAGTTGAGGACACAGTCATTCCCGGGCCAGACATTAGGCCCTGTTTTCTCGCAGTGACACATCTAGGCTCTAGAAGTTCTCAATCCTCTTCTTCAAGTCTACAATTGGACGCATCTCTTGTCAGCCTAAGAGGCTAAGACCAAGGAAGCCCCTTTTTCCAACACTCACCACTCTCCAACCGAGCTTCAAGTATCAATAATGATATCTTCAAGAAATGCAGCATCAATCCACAATAAACTAAGTCAAATATGGAAGTGATATCAACAACATCATATATAATGCGCCAGAACATACATGAAATATTAAAAGTGTGGAATTGAAAGCGTCGTGCAAGTGTATTTTTTCTTAAGAATCAAGGTTTCAAATTGTGACTAATTTGCAAGTGTGTTTCCCCTGCAAAACCATGGCAGAGTTCCTAAGCAATTACAATGCATGTCCATCAACAATCAAAGAGCATATCATTTCTCGATGAAGAACCAAAACATACTTGTAACAACAGACTCTGCTAAGATCATTTCTCTTAATCAAAATATTGAAAACGATCAATCAATTAGAGTTTGAGATATATGGATTGCATTAAACATATAAATCAAAAATGTTAATGTCTCATCAAGAGGACATAAATGCATAGTCCTAAGCGATCTTGATATTTGGTGACAATAGATCCACACGACGAATTACTATGTTGCTCAAGGGCATTCACAAAAACCTAGGAAGCACGGGCACTCCAAAATAGGTGCCGTGGGCATACCGGATACATATTGAGTACTCATGGATATGCCGGTATACGTACTCCAGACATATTCAATTTGTTTTCACTTTTCTTCATGGATAGATCCTGGATACTTCATAGATACAACCCGGCTCATTTACAGAAGATGCATACATAAATCTGATTTCATTTGTCAGTGCAGTATACGCCTGTTGTACCTGTTAGTTCTATATTTATTAGATTTTTTTCTTACTTGGCTCTCAAATAAAACTTGAGAGTTTTGGGAGTACCACGAAAATCAGTGTGTATGGTTATTATGCATATAGACAACACTCTTCTATAAACCAAGTTGACAGTCTAATAAAACTATTGTTAGTTTGTTACTGAAAGCAACTTATTGTTACTTCTTGTTAGTAACCTCTTGTTAATTTCAGATTCTCGAGACTGTTCTGGTAATTTAATGTTATTTCTAAATTTGTCTATAACTTTGGCTCACAAAATTAACATTGAAAGTTTGAAATACAATGAAATCAGGTTAAATGTTAATCATAGCTTTGCACATTCTTTATTTATGAACTTGCTATTAAAATAAACCCCTCCAAGACTATGGATCAAATGTCTGCCAGTGGTCATATTAAGTAGACGATATAAATTCATTAGGGTACTCGTTGTTAGGACTTCGAACCATTATGATGCTTATTCAATATCTTGTATTATGATGCTATTAAGTATCTTTTATAGTCTCATTCTTGTCAAAATTCGTGGAACTTTTTGTTGCTTAGTTCTTGGGGTTTTTCCATATGGGTCATATGCTCCATCCCCGTGAACTACATCTTTGTTTCTGCCTTAACAGTATCCAGTATGCGCTAGTTACTCTATCTCTGTTATCTAATGTTTATCTCTTATTAAAGGATACATGTCTCGCAATTGAGTGTGATGATTATATGAACCATTCTAGAAATATGTGATTGTGTCAGAAGCATGAAAGTGTGGCAATAGTGAATGTTCTTATAACTGTGTTAACAAAGAGTGCATAGGATCACATACTAGGGCGGAAGCACGCTTGCTAAGGATTCCATGCAATGGGTCAAAATTTGCCCAAAAGTCACATAGAACACATGAAAATTATATGGAACTGCATGTTCATTAGGTCGAACAAAGATTAAATATGTCATGTCCAAGAAGATCCTTTTTTGTTTATATATATCTTTAAATGGATTAAATTGTCTGAATCTGCATTTCTGTAAATAAAAAAAGGTATATATTTAATTTAAAAAAAAATCGTGTTGCACCCATATCCTAAATTTTTAAAAATTGTCGTATCCCGTATATGTATCCATATCGGTGCTTCATAGACCAAAACTCACCATCTAAAAGCTTGGATATATTTATACAAGCGTTTTAATTGATAATAATTATGCAGATACATGATGGTTGCAAATGTTGAGGAAGCAGTAGATGTCAGGAGAGAGAAACAATAAGAATAAACACACTAAATACAAGAACACAAAAACTTATTTGGTTCACCCAACGTGTGGTATGCCGAAGGACGACAGGAAAATGGTTGTGTTCACTCTAATGGATTAAGGTTTGAGAGGAAGACAATGACACTCAGATTCATTGTAGTCAAACAGTTCCATGTGTCCCTTAAAATTTCACTCTATAGAGCCTCAAGATAGATGGAGTACAAAAAAGGACAAAATAAGAATGCCATATATATCCTAAGAATATTACATAGGAAGGATGAAACTAAATCAGCATATATTGTTTTAGGTCAGGAATTTTCCCTGCTACTTTAAAAGGGTAGATTGGACGCCTTTAACCCCTCTCACTCCTTGCTTGAACACTATATTGCATGGTAAGAGAGGCAAAGCTTCCCACTGGGGAAATATCCATGTGAGTATGACAAGGCCTAAGAAGCACGCACACTTCCCAGAGGTTTTTGTGGTTGTGTGTGATGTGTCCAACATGGGACACACATGAACATGTGGCTGACACGCCCAGACGTGTTCAAGTCTCGCTTTTTATAATTAGGAGTTGGATACATTTGAGACACGTCTTGGACAAAGTCAGGATATGGCCCAACACTAATAAGGGGCAACACCTCCATAGTATTCACTCTCCTTTTCTACAAATAACAACATACCTCCCTCTTCTTTCTTCGTTGTCCACACACCACCATGACCACTATTTTTTACTGTCCAAAGTTTGAAATGTGAAATATTTTATTATAAGTTCATTCTTGTAGTATTAACTCATACAGTTATTAGTGAATAATTGTCTAAGGTTGACTATTATTGTGATTGTAATGTGGGTTCGTTTGATACTATGTCTTTGATGGCTAGATTTGATGATGTATGCAATGTGTTGAATTGCAAATATGAAATTGGATATAGCGCGAATGAGATGATCTATGTGTTCGAATATGGTTGTTCTTTTTTGTGTTTGAATATAAAAATAATATGCATGTATATGCATTTTTTTGACGTGTCTAACGTCGTGTCCGTGTCCTATATTTTTGAAAATTGACATATCCTATGTCCGTGTTGGTATATGTGTCCTGGACCATGCTTCCTAGGACAAGGCACATCAACAATAATAAATATAGAACAAAAGGCAACAGACAAGTACAAGGGCTGCCAACACAACTTTTGCACTTAACATGGATGCATAACAACTTCAAAAAGAAAAAGAAAATCATCAACATTTTCATTAGCACATAGAAACTCATGAATTGTGGCAAGCACCACAACCACCATTCAAGCTACCAAAAAATCTATAAATCCTCAATCCGCTGGTCTTAGGTTGAATCAAGAACATCACAACACAAATCATACTTGCCCCATGCAGATCACATGTAAGTACTTACAGGAAATTATTATATATAAAATGCAAGGATTTTCTCTGAACAATGACATTTTAAAACACTTGGTTGAGGTTACAAAAAGTCATCGTAGTAATATATATATATATATATATATATATATATATATATAGAGAGAGAGAGAGAGAGAGAGAAAGAGAGAGTCAGGCTAATGTACACTCGAGTGTACCGGAGGCACCATACACCTCAGTCATTTTTAATATATATATATATATATATATATAACCTCTGCATTGCAAAATATAACTCTACAATAGAAAAGACGTAGCATGTGCCATTGGTGTGAATATAACAACGTGTTCCTATATTCTCTTTATGATGACAGCAAAGTTACCCTCAAATGAAGCTTGGAAAGCAGTACATAGTTGTGGTATATCAAAGTTAATAGAGATAGAATGATATCGCCTCAACTCCATGTCACTACAAATATCAACAACCCAGTCTAGAATAGAAGATCCCTCAACAAAGCATGCTCAAATTATTAAATCTCATGTGTTCATCACTTGACTTTTTTAGAACTCGGGAGACTATATTTATCTCACTCTCCTTGTGTGGGATAAAACAATAGAATTTGAAGAACTAAAGTTGGTAATACTAGAACTATGAAATATTAGATCAAGGTCACCAAACCCTTATGATGATGCCTGGTAAACATCCTCAGTGTTCATTTTTTGTCGGTGCAGCTTGGCAGGCCTATCTACAACTAAGTTTTGCTTCCTACTAATGAGGGAAATCTTCACCTGCCAATCCTTGGTAATGAACTTCTTAATTCATGTTCTCCAACCTGCTAGAGCATGGAAGCTTTCAGCATCTTTCTCAAACACCACCTTGGTGTTACTAAAGTCAGTTTCGACAATGACCTTTCTCTAGCCTTGTTCCTACGCCCTCTCAAGTGCTAGCCAGATCGATGCAATCTCTGTCTCTGTGACCGAACTCACTCTCAGATTACTACCCCAACCAATGAACCATCTATCAATAGCATCTCTAGTAAAAGTCGCAATAGATGCACTTTTCCTTCATATTGATGCATCAACATTTATCTTTACCCATCCATCGTCAAGAGGGATCGACGGATTCGAAATAGTCATTTCAATACTAATTCTTCTTGTGATCACCCAAGCTTTATCCTGTGATTAAATGTTGCTTCGCGTCTGAATACATTGATGTGTAGATGTGCTACTATTTTGCTCATAAACCTTCAGATTTCTACTTCGCTATTTCTTCAAATAGGTCAACATAAACCGCCGAGTAAGTTCCATACTCATGTTTAGGTTCTAAGGAGCCCCTGACCTAGCTCAACGCTAATTGTTTGTTTTCCTTGAACTGAATGATTCATTTAGAACTTGAATCAAATAACTAAGAGAAAAAACCGATTTGAATCTAATTGCACTTTGTTTGCCCTAATTGCATGGTTTTCTCGATTAATCAAATATATGAGGACATAATAGCAAACATACTGAAAGTTGTCTTATTTTATTTATTACTCAATGTATGTACCTTGTATGATGTGGTATTGATGCCTTTGAACCTTTGTTATATCATGTTTCAACTTGGAGTTCT
Organism: Alisma plantago-aquatica; assembly: GCA_963693085.1. Classification (NCBI taxonomy): domain Eukaryota; kingdom Viridiplantae; phylum Streptophyta; class Magnoliopsida; order Alismatales; family Alismataceae; genus Alisma; species Alisma plantago-aquatica. The sequence continues at coordinate 927,899,716 of OY856411.1, read as the reverse complement.
AACCCTAACCCTAATCTAGGCTTTTGTGGTTGAGTTGTTTAGGCTCAATGGCCTTAAACCGCAATCTCAATAGCTTGACCCTTATTGCGTCAACCTAGGGTTGATGGGTGAGGTAGAGGTGAGCCGCAATGTCTTGGTGAAGTGGTGAGCCTCGATGAGTCATGGAGTTGTGACCTGGAGGGGTCTTGGTTGGAGACTCAATGGGTGAGGTTGGAATAGACCTTGATGAGATATGTTTTGGAGTAAAAATCATATGATTTCTTGAAGTTTTATGGTAAAAATTCCTTTCGTTTGCCATTTATTGGCTTTTCCACGTCACCGATCTGTGGCAAGGGATCGGGGGCAAGTCACAACCCTTGGATCAGCCTCCCGCAAATCTGGGCCTGATGAAACGGCCATGGACTCATGTTCTACTTCCCGCAATCAACGCGGAGGTGTTATTGTGACCAAAAAAGGACAACCATCTAAAGACGACCACAGTTTGAATTTCTAACCGAGCAAAACTCTAGGTCTCGCAATCTCGCGATCAACAAGCCCTACTTTGAGCCCCTTTAATGCTCTGCTCAGCCATCTAAGTGTTGCCCCCGCTCACTCCTCTCATTCCGGTGGCCATAGTTGCAATCAAGAACTTGAACAAGCCCTAAACCTAATCCTAACACTATAAAAACACCCCCAAGGGGCCGCTGCAACCCCACCTTCCCCTTTGTCATGTGATCGCACTCTCCATCAACTCTAATAACCCATGATTCCTCTACGACTTCTCTGTTGTTCAAACTACACCGTCGTGTGGCCCGTTTTGGGCGTCTTTCCCTTGCACCATAAGCCTACCAATTTCAACCACCCGCAAATTCGCGAGACCACGGCGAGCGTGAGCGGCACCTCCGCTGTCGACATCGCCCCCTCCTGCTTCCAAGCTCCCTTGCACCGGCGAGCCTCCCTCCGCCTAGTTTCTGGGCTCGCGAGGAAGTGTTGAACGAAGGGGGAAAGGATCCCAGACCGCCGGTTCAAGAGAAACGAACCAGGTTCAATAACCCAACAAAACTCAGGCTTCAAACCAACAGATCAGAGATTGAACCCCACAAACCAAGATCGAACCGGACCTCTGAGCTAGCAAGCCGCAACGCATGCATGGCGCCATCTCAGTCGTCCGATCATGTAATCCAATGGTCGGCCTTTATCCCTTTTTAAGGTATCTTCGCCCTCTCACATGGATGATTGATTAAAATCCTCAGATCTTGTTTAAATCATAAAAAATGCTTCCTAGCTCCAAAAACTATGAATAAATAGTCAATTTTGATCAGGAAAATCCAATGAACCGTTCAAAAACGCTTGTGAAGCCTAATTCTAGATGTTTCTCACTGATATCCTTAGACTTTGATCTCTTGCTTAATTAATTTGTCAAATGACTCAATAATCATGAGTAATATTTGGAACTCCTAATATTTGACTCTGATGTTTATCTTGAGATTCTAAAATCATGAGTTGACTAATGAAGAATCTAGATCTATATTCGTTGACTTGATTCAATCTTGAATATGATTTCTATAAGTAATGCTTAATCTATATGATGGTATCTTTATGATTGATCTAAATCTTGTAAAACCCTTGATCTTTTGACCTACTACCTGATCCGTGACTTTACTTCTACATCAAGCAAGACTTGATCTAATCTTGAATACCAATGATGTTAATTCATCATGATGATGATCTAGAGACTTGACAATGACTTGAATAATAATCATAATAATTAGGGTTAACATGTGTTCATAAATTCCTAAGTGGATCATTTATACTAGAAATAATCATGACACTTGAATAAATGTTAGACGTCTTAAAATTGTTGATCAAAACTGAATGACTTAACCCCAAGGCTGACTAGGAATGAAAAAAACCTAATCTTGTAATAATTGGTACATGATCTTTGTGTATATCACGATCTTGACCCTTGATCTACATCTTGATTGATCTAGGGTCTACTTGAGACTTTGATCTATTATTTCTTGGAATCCTTACTCTAAATCTTTGGTAAAAGGTACGCTTTTATATTAATTCCTCCTTGAACAGACTAGTGGCATTGAATCATATTTGTATGTACCTCTTGAAAATCTTGGCTATGCATTTGTTTGAGCCATTGTTCCCTAATGATTAGTCTTCCAATTTTCTATAATATAGTTTGCAACAAACATTGATAACATAAATGATATTGCTCATTATGACTGTCCGAATTATGATGATGGTAATGTTGATATTGAGTATAAGTGACCTCCTAATTCAGAGGGTGGAACCTATACATGTCGATCGACCTCCTACCTCATATGGAGAGGAGCTTGGTGACCTCCCCCGTCTCGTTGGGGCGATGGAACCACATAAAATATATAAGCATGTTTCTCGATATCAGCATAATGGGACACTTGTAATAAAATTTATTTGTTCAAAATAAACTCGATGTTTTGAAAATCGCTTGTTGATTACAATTTGAACATAAGTCCTGCCAAGTACTATATTTTGCTATAAATGTTTTCATTTGTTCAATATCTATTCTTTTCAAAATGTATCGATGCATTTGCATTGATTAGGTCTCGATTTACTTGATTTTAGACAAACCAGATGGATCATTATGAAGAATTGACTAGATCGCTTCCGCACTTAACATGAGTCTTTAAATAACCAGATGGATCATTATGGATTTGCAAAGTCATAATTTTGGCTAGTTAGTCTTTAAATCTCTTATTTTATGAGTTATTATTTCTTATTGTATATGCCAGTGTGTGAGATCCTTTTGGGCCACTCAGAAACGGGCGCTTCAATCCCTTTACTACTGTCTAGGCAATAGGGATGGGATTGGGGTAAGAACGGCTTCGTGACATGGAGCTTCGATGGGTTAGAGATGGGAGTACCTCGATGGCTTGGTGAAGTGGAGCCTTGAAGAGTGAAGTAGGGATGAGCCTCAATGGGTTTGTTAAGTGGAGCTTTGATGGGTGGAGGTCAAAGGGTGGAACTTGATGGGTGGAGGTCGACGGGTGAGCATGAGGATCGACAGATGGGCAGTTTTGGGTTGTTTTGTCTTTCAACCTACCATGTCTATATATACCCCAACCCCATCGATCCTATGACCCACTTAACATCCAAGAGTTGGTGGAAAATGTAGAGAGGAGCCAAGGTGGTCGATGGGAGCTCCAAGGAGGTTGATGGCCATGATTTGAAGATTGGATGCACATTAAAGAAGAAGATCAGGTTCCTTTTGGAAGATCTAAAGCAAGATAGCTTTGTTTAAACCATAAATCATGTAAGATCACTGATTATTAGTAGTTATATTCTTTTTGTTTTCCATCTTTGGCAACAAATTTTACCTTGGGTTGCTCGATAGTGCCATCAAAGCAGTGTCTAGCAGAGAATACCCACCGACATTCAACGGTGTTCTTGCCAGATGGAGGATCAACTAGAACCTATGTGCCATCTTCACGGAGGGCATGCATCTCATCCATCATAGCAGTTTTCCATCTAGGGTGTCAGAGAGCATCGGCTAATGTTTGGGAACATAGGTGGTCTAAAGTTGTGGCAAATCATAAGAAAAAGGAGAGAGGCAAGCTAGATAACAAGCGCTATATATGTGATGCTTAAGTGCGGCAGTGTATACCTTTCTGAAGTCCACTAGACTGTAACAAGCAACGATGGAGTGGCAGTTGCATGTAAGCCAACTTCTTGCGCTAATGACAGGCCTAGGAGAAGAATTGAGGCAGTGTAGGTAATGCCTATCTACGGAATTAAAGAAGAAATATGGCTAAAGACTAAAAGGGAATAATTCTCATTCATCAATTGTGTCTCTACATGGACGCAGATAGAGCCTTTATATAGGCTTCTAAAAGAAAGACTAAATGAGCGATAGCCATTGTGGGACTAAACCACTTGACTTTACGAGAGCCCAAAAATGAGAAAAAGGACATAATAAAATAAAGCATGCTAATAAAGCCTAACTAATAACACGGCGGCGCCTACGCTCATAAGTGCGTAAAGGTGGGGCATGTCCTACATCAACTCCCCTCGGCTACAAAAGACTCGACTTCATTGAGTCGGTTTTGAGGTAGAGCTCAAGAAGATATGCATCAATGCGGCAGAACTCTTCTTCGGTGATCCAGGTGGCGTCTGCTAAAGAACGGCTCTCCGGTGAACCAAGAAACAATGTATGGTGCCCTGGCTAGTAAGGACGGTCTCGTCATCCAAGACGGTGTCGATGCGTTCGGGCGGCTTTTGAGGAAGTTGAGGCAGAGGCAGTATCGTTGTTGAAGACGGTGGAGCATAGTGACAATCTGAAGAAGTTGTTGCAGGTGGTAGAGGGGGCTTGAATGTACCACAATAAGGAGAAAGATCCTCCACATTGAATATTGCAGTAATGCCCCAATCTGTTGGCAAATCCAGTACATAGGCATTGGGTCCCTATCAACTAAGTATTTGGAACGGCCCAGATGCTCTGGCGTGAAGCTTCTTGAAGGAATTTTTGGGGTAGCGTTCAGGACGCATAATCCCCTACATTAAATTCTTGAAACCTGCGGTGTGCATCTGTAGAAAAGCTTATAGTTTTCATAAGACAGTAATTTTTCGACGAATCTCGACATGCAAATCATGAATGTGTTGGGCAAAGGTCTCAGCAGTGTGGGTAGTACAATCATTAGTGGACAGAGATAAAAGATCTATAGGTTAGCGAGGTTTGTATCCATTAGCAACTTCAAATGGACTCTTTCCTGTGGATCGATTGACAGAACTGTTGTAAGCAAATTCAGCACTAGGTAGCAATAAGTCTCAATTGCCTAAACGCTCACCAACAAGACATCGCAAGAGGTTACCCAAACCCCTGTTGACCACCTCAGTTTGACCATCAGTTTGAGGGTGAAAGGCAGAAGAGAATTTGAGGTTGGTACCAAAGATTTTCCGTAAGGTCTTCCAAAAGTAGCTAACCAACTTAACATCACGGTTAGAGACTATGGTGGTGGGGAGTCCATGTAGCTTGACTACCTCATTAAAGAAAAGGCAGGCGATATGAGAGGCATCAGAAGTTTCTTACTACAGGCAATGAAGTGGGCCATCTTTGAAAAACGATCAACAACCACGAACATGGAATCATGGCCACGAGAAGTGTGGGGAAGACCTAAAATAAAATCCATAGATCCTTCCAAAGCTCATGGGGAATAGGGAGGGGAGTTTACAGACCCATATTTTGTCTTTTGGTTTTGGTCAATTGACAAGTACGACACTAAGACACGATGTGAGCTACATCACGTCGTAAGGAAGGCCAATAAAATCTCTCTGTCACTAGAGCGATGGTCTTATCTCTACCAAAATGGCCAGCGAGGCCGCCAACATGTAATTCCCAAATGAGAAAATCTCGAACTGAAGTAGAAGGGATACATAACTGTGTGTCGTGAAAAAGAAATCCATCTCGTAGAATAAAATCAGAAGCATGGCCAGGTGTACTACTGAGAAGGTCAGAATGAATAGTCATGAAGTCAGGACAGGCGAAATATTGCTCTTTCAGACGGTCAAAGCCCACCACTTCAACGCTCATAGACTATAGGGTGGTCAAGCAACGAATGAGAGTGTATGCGGCCTCGTTATCAACACCTGAGCGATGTTTGAGAACAAAAGTACTCCTGAAGAAACTCACACCACTTGACATGACGCACACTTAAATTCTTAAGGGAGTTTAGAAAGTGAAGGGCCTGATTGTCAGACCAAAGGATGAATTCTTGATGGAGAAGGTAGTGCCTCCAATGACGCAGGGATTGCACAACAGCGTAGAATTCTTTATCGTAACTGGAATATTTACGCTTTGCGTCATTAAGTTTCTCACTGAAAAAGGCAACAGGGTGAGCGTCTTGACTAAGAACGCCTACAATCCCAACACCAGAAGTGTCACAAGATACTTCAAAGAGAAGTGAGAAATCAGGAAGGCGAAGAATTGGGGCTTCGGTCAACTTAGTTTTGACGGCCTCAAAAGCACGTCTTGCAGATGGCGTCCACTCGAATTTGTCACACTTCATTAACTCAGTGAGAGGAGCCATAATGGTGCTAAATCCTCGAACAAAATGACGATAAAAAGTAGCCAACCCGTGAAAGCTACGAAGCTCAGAAATCGAAGTGGGTTGGGGCTAATTAGTGATGGCTTTGACTTTGGCTGGGTCAGCCTCAATGCCAGTAGCGAATACAAAGTAGCCAAGAAATAAGACTTTATCTTGAAGGAACGAGCACTTCTTTAGATTGACATACAGTTTCTCAGTTCGAAGTGTGTGGAAGATAAACCGGAGATGATTTAGGTGTTCGTCCTTGGTCTTACTAAAAATCAGAATGTCATCAAAGTATACCACTAAAAAATTCCAATGAATGGCCATAACACATAGTTCATGACTTGCATGAAGGTGTTGGGTGCGTTGGATAGGCCAAAAGGCATGACTAGCCACTCCTATAATCCTTCTGGTGGGGTTTTGAAGGCCGTCTTCAATTCATGGGACTCCTTAACATGGATCTAGTGATAACCGCCACGGAGATCAATCTTGGAGAAATAGCAGGATCCTATCAATAGATCAAGCATATCGTCAAGGCGTGGTATAGGGAAACGATATTTCACAATGATCTTATTGATGGGTCGACAATCTAAGCACATTGTCCAGTTACCATCCTTCTTGAGGGCAAGGAGAGTAGGAACCGCACAAGGACTCTTGCTCTCTCGAATGAATCCTTTTGAGGAGGGCATCAAACTGGCGTTTCAATTCAGCATGCTCAGTTGGGTTCACACGCTAATGAGGTCGGTTAGGTAGCAAAGACCCTAGAATCAAATCAATCTCATGTTGAATATCACGCAAAGGGGGGCAGGTCATCAGGAAGGTTTGTGGGTGTCATGACTTTGAACTCATCGAGAAGGGAAACAAGTTATGGTGGTCGGGGCTGAAAATCGGAGATAGGAGTGAATTCTTTGATATATAGGACATTAATGCATCCCGATTCGCGACTGGCTTCTTCCAACTCTCTTCGGGTGACAAGGTGTAAAGAGTGTTGAAATTTGAAGGTCTGGGGGTCTAGTGGAGGACTCTTTTTTAGAGGAGAGATGAATCGAGTAGGTGCTAAGTGTATGTGTTTGCCCTTGTGCTTAAAGGTATAAAGATTGGAACGTCCCTCATTGTGGGCATCTAAGTCATAAATCCAAGGACGACCAAGAATGACGTGGCCAACATCTATAGGCAACACATCACACCAAATGTGGTCTGAATAAACACCTAGAGTGATGGGCACAAGGCATCGTTAGGTGATGGGTAAGCTAATTTGGTTCACCCAATGGACTTTATGTGGTTGAGGACGGGGCTCTAGGCGCAAGTCTGTGTTTCAATCCATGCAGTGAAATGATGTTTTGGGAACTGCCACCATCAATGAGTAGTTGCACCTTGTGAGAAATAATATTATATTGATTCGATAAATAAAAGACGTACAACCATGTCCTATACATAGGAGCAAGGGAAAAACCCTGAGACTTGGGATACAAGTAATCTAAACGGGCCGAGATACTAAAGGCCCACTAACTAATTAACCTATTAACTAAATAGGCTAATATATACTGTAACGCTTGGGCCCAGTGCCCAAAGCTCTAGTAGGGTTTCAAGAATGACGACTGGTCCCACATACCACTACTAGCCTTAACTGCACGCTTTATCCTCACTCACGCGCAAGCCGGGGTCAACTTCCCGACTGGTCACCCATCCTAGTACTACTCCAAGCTGAGCACGCTTAACTATGGAGTTCTTTAGTGATGGGCTCCCAAAAAAGGAGGTGCACCTTGGTGATATGGGTAGTCCAATCATTATATCTGAGGCCTCAAATCATGGGATGTTACAATGTCCCTTGTGAAAGACAATGAGACTTGGAGAGCTTAGGGTTGCACAATGTGTGCACCCTTCTATTTATAGAAAAGTAACAATTACAGAAAGGTCCAGATATAATGGAAAATAACATAACATAAATAAAGCAACACATATATTAACACTCCCCCTCAAGTTGGAGCATAGATGTCAATCATGCCCAACTTGTCCATCAAAGCGCTGAAATGCTTCTTCGGCAGCAGTTTGATGAAGATATCAGCAACCTGGTCTTCCGATCAAGTAAAAGGTGTGCAGATCTTGCCAGTAAGAATAGATTCCCGAATAAAATGACAGTCGACCTCGATATGCTTGGTGCGCTCATGATAGACAGGATTGTTGGCAATAAAGATAGCAGCTTTATTATCACAGTGCATGGGTATAGCAGAAGAAGACTCAACACTGAAGTCTTTAAGAAGAGAGCGTACCCAAAGCAGCTCACAAGCAGTATGGGTCATAGCCCTATATTCAGCTTCAGCACTAGATCTGGCAACCACATTTTGTTTCTTGGATCTCCATGTGACTAGATTGCCTCCAACATAGGTACAATAGCCAGAAGTGAATTTCCTATCAATCCGACTCCCTGCATAATCAGAATCAGAATACCCTTCTAGAGAGCAGTGCCCATTTTTCCTGTAATGAAATCCCTTGCCAAGAAACTTTTTTAGATATCGCAGAATATGACATAGTGCATCCCAGTGGTACTGTCTGGGTTTATCTAGGTACCTGCTAAGAAGTCCCACAGAAGTAGATATGTCAGCTCTAGTCACAGTTAAGTATATCATTTTACCAATCAATCTCCTGTACTTTTTATTATCAGCAAAAGTTGGAGACGAATCATCATCCCAATTGGCATTGGGATCTAGAGGAGTGTCAGCAGGTCTAGCTCCAAGCATACCAGTTTCTTGTAAAAGATCTAGAACATATTTCCTCTGAGACAACACTAGTGCATTAGAGGTTCTGGATACCTCTATGCCCAGAAAATACCGCAATTTACCCAAGTCTTTAGTAGCAAAGTGCTTGCAGAGATGGGTTTTAGTATCCTGAATAGCAATAGAGTCACTGTCAGAAAGAACAATATCATCCACATAGACAATAAGAATTACAATGTTAGTAGAGGTCTTCTTAGTAAAAACAGAATGATCCACTTGAGATCTCAAAAAACCAAAAGCAATCAGAATTTTGCTTAATTTATCAAACCAGGCGCGAGGGCTCTGTTTGAGCCCATAAATAGACTTCTTCAACCTGCAGACTTTGTGTGACTCCCCCTGAGCAACAAATCCAGGGGGTTGCTCCATATACACTTCCTCTTGCAGATCACCATACAGAAAAGCATTCTTAACATCTAATTGCAGCAGAGGGTAGTCCAGATTAATAGCAACAGAAAGAATAATTCTGACTGAATTAAGGCGGGCAACAGGAGAAAAAGTTTCAAAGTAATCAATACCATAAGTCTGTGTATACCCTTTTGCAACCAAGCGTGCCTTCAGCCGTTCTATAGTACCATCAGGTTGATATTTAATTGCATACACCCATCTGCAACCTACAGGCTTACATTGAGGAGGTGGATCCACCAACTCCCAAGTTTGTCTGTCAGTAAGAGCACGCATCTCTTCTTGCATAGCAAAAGTCCAGGCTGTACTTTGCAAGGCATCATGAGTATTTTTCAGAATAGTGACAACAGATAAAGCAGAGACAAAATTGCTAGCATGAATACTCAGATGTGCAGTAGATACATGGTTAGCAATGTTAAGAGAAGTGTAGGAACGAGTTCCCTTTCTAAGAGCAATAGGTATATCCAGGTCAGAAATTACCTCAGGTGTGGCAGGACCTTCTTGAGGAGGAGATTGGTGTTGAGTGGGGGTACTTGTTCAGGTGGAGGCATGTTCCTGCGCTGATAAACAATAAGAGGTGGTGTCGTATTCTTAGGTGGCATTTGATCAGAATTCTCAGACACACATTCAGTAGTAATAGGCAGAGGGGAAGCAATAATATCAGGCTCCAGACTATCTCCGCTAGATGAGTAGTATGGGGTATTCTCAAAGAAGACAACATCACTGTTGATAAACCATTTCTTTGCAGTAGGACTATAGCATCTATATCCTTTCTGTGTACAAGAATACCCTAAGAAAATACATTTCTCAGCACGGGGAGATAATTTATCATGAGTAGGACCAAGCAATCTCACAAAACATGTACAGCCAAAAATCCGAGGAGGTACAGTAAATAAGGGTGCATCAGGTTTTAGAATTTGGACAGGTGTTTTATTTCCAATCACAGAGGAAGGCATCCGATTAATTAAGAAACAGGCAGTCAATATTGCTTCAGGCCAGAACAATCTGGGTACATGATAGTGCACCATAATAGTTCTAGCAACTTCTAACAAATGTCTATTTTTCCTCTCAGCTACTCCACTTTGTTGTGGTGTATATGCACAAGAAGTTTGATGTAAAGTGTCAACAGAACGACAAAACATTGCAACATCTTTTTGGACAAACTCAAGTGCATTATCAGTACAAAAAACTTTAACAGGCAGAGCATATTGTGTTTTCACCTCAGTAAAAAAGAATTTAATAGTAGACAGCACTTCAGACCTACTTTTCAAATGAAACAACCAAGTGGTCCGAGAGAAATCATCAATAAATAGTAAAAAGTATTTGTAGCCAGACAAATTAGGCACATTACAAGGACCCCATACATCAGCATGAACAAGATCAAAAAAGTTTTTGCTACTACTCTGAGGACGTTTAGGGTAAACAGCCCTAGTTTGTTTCCCTAACTGACATGATTCACACTGAAACTTATGAGTGCCAACACTAGAAATGACATGTCTTAGTTTTTCAGAAGAAGGGTGTCCAAGACGTTACTGCCATTGTAATGCAGAGACTGATGCAGATAATGTCAATAAAGTAGAAGCCAATGCAACCTTGTCTAGTCTTGGCAGATCATCCAGATAAAAGAGGCCATCAGATCCTTCATGCCCCCCACCAATCTTCGTCCTCGTGCGAAGGTCCTGAAAAACACACGAACCAGGTATAAAGGTCAGGCTACATTGCAGGCTGCGTAAGATTTTGCTAACAGATAATAAATTCAATGGAAAACGAGACACATATAAGGCCGACTTCAGAAGAAACTTAGATACAATGTCTCCAACCCCAGAAACTGCAGATTTAGAACCATCAGCAAGCAGGACAGAAGAAGCAGTAGTTGGTCTAGATAAATTTCTAAATAAAGCTCGATTTCCATAAATGTGAGACGATGCGCCCGAATCGATAACCCATTTTGTATTACCAACACTAGAAGATGGAGTACTGAGGAAGGCAGTATCACAACCCGAGTAGGTCGCAGCATGGGCTCCACTTGTAGTGGCAGTAGAAGAGGAGCCAGTACGCTTAAGTAGTAGGCGCTCCACCTCAGCACGAATGTAATCCGCAGTGGCAGTACCCGAGTCATCAAACATAACAGGCTGGGTAGGTGTCTCTGAAGTAGCAGTAGTGTCACTGGCCGCATTGGCCCATGCAGGTTTACCATATTTTTCCCAGCACTTGTCTTCAACATGATTAGACCGGCCACAGAAGTTGCAGAAGCGTTGGCCAGTCTGAGGACGAGCAGCAGCAGTAGTAGATCCAGAGGATGCTCCACGATCTGCAGAATTCCTCCCCCTGCCAGTACCAAGAGGAGGACGAGCATCATATGAACAACCGCGTCTACGGCCACGACCACGACCAGACATCGCAGCAAAAGCAGTCGAATCCCCAGTATCAGTAGGAGTCTCAAATGACGATGCATGCAAGCGTTGTAGTCTCTGAAAGGCAGTTTGAAGAGTAGGCAGTGGATCACTGGCGAGAATCTGATCCACCACCCCGGCATAGGAATCAGGTAAGCCACAGAGGAACTGGACTACTTGCAACTCCTGTCGCTGTCGTTGCATAGTAGCCAGATCAGTAGACAAGGGATGGTAGGCTTCCAACTCCCCCCACAATCCCTTGAAAGCAGAGAAATAATCCGTCAGATCAGAACCAGAGAAATGCAGACGACTAAGTTGCTTGTTGATATCAAACACCTTTGGATTTTGACTATGTGAATATGTTCTGGCAAGTTGATCCCACATTTGCTTTGTCGTCTGCAGGTACAATGGTGTGACACTAATCGTGGTCTCACTACTATTCAGAATCCATATCATGACTGTGGAGTCGTCCTTCACCCAATCATCATAGGCTTTCACATCCTTCGAATCGACTGTTACAGGAGGCACGGGTGGTGGATCACGCGTCAGGTGCGACATTTTTCCTTGTGATTTAACATATATCTGCATAGAGCACACCCAGTGCTGGTAGTTTCGCCCATCCAGCTTCACAGTTGTCACCTGACGTCGTAGATCTTCATGAGTAGACGCCATCAGGAAGAAACAGATGCAGACGTAGAGTTACAGGCAGGCAGCAGCAGTCAGGCACAGGCAGTAGAAGTCAACAGTTAGAGGCAGAAGTCCAACACATGGACTAGTAGTAGAAGGTAGAAGATCCACGCATGGATCGTAAAAAAAACCCACGTAGGGGCAGCAGAGAAGAGAAAAAACCTACGCCAACATGGAGGATCAGTCATCCACCATGAGGCGCAGGCAGATAGAGAGGATGAAGCCCGTTATGCCGTCAACGTGCCAGAATTGAAAAGTTACCGAGGCTGTCCGGAGATTTCGAAAAGAGAAACAGAGCTAGACGGAGGGGTCTGTGGTGGATTAGGCCACAAGGATGGAGGTTATTAGAGGATTAGAGGTGGATGGAGGGCTGCGGAGGGGTGGACGGCGTTACTGTAGCGGCGGCGCTACTGTAGCAGTGGCGGCACTACTGTAGCAGTACTGTAGCGGCAAAAAAAAGAGATTTCGGAGTATGGCGACGGCTAGGGTTGGTGGAGAGAGGGGGATTAGGTTTAAGGTGGATCGGCCCGCTCTGATACCATGTGAAAGACAATGAGACTTGGAGAGCTTAGGGTTGCACAATGTGTGCACCCTTCTATTTATAGAAAAGTAACAATTACATAAAGGTCCAGATATAATGGAAAATAACATAACATAAATAAAGCAACACATATATTAACATCCCCCACTTAGACTCTTGACGTCCTCGTCAAGGATAAATCATATGCCCTCATAATCTTTCCCCAATTCAATGTAGACCCAAATGTCCCATGTACACCCAGCTCCCGATCACGGCTACCAACGCAAGGGCGGCTCCATCAACTCAGATAGTCCTTTCCAACATGCCTGGACACTACCAGCGCATGGGCGGCTCCATCAACTCGGATAGCCATTTCCAACATGCAGGGACCGCACGGCTCAAAGACTGGAATGCCAAAGGCCCATGTGGGCCCCACCTACTGGAGAAGAATCGGCTCTGATATCACTTGTAACGCCTGGGCCCACTGCCTAAGGCTCTAGTAGAGTTTCAAGAATGACGATTGGTCCCACAAACCACCACTAGCCTTAACTGCGCGCTTTGTAGGCGAAATTTTGCATTTTTGATTGAAATTTTGTTCCATGTTTGGGCCTAAAAGGCCGTAGGCGGCCACTTAGGTCACCTAGAGGGCTGGGGGCCCAATTTGAAGCGGGCTGCCTTAAGCCTAGGAGCCTAGGCGTCGCCTAGGCGGGCGCCTTGATACAACGGTTTGACAAGAAGAGAACAATTGCCATCGAGTGGGAGGGCCTATGAACTTGACAATATTCAAACTCTGTAGATGACAGTCACTGACCATGCTTTCGGTTTAGCAACCAAGCATGTCGGCGATGTGGTCTTCCCAACCAAGGAAGAAGATATCGACGATATCGTCGATATATCGATATCGACGTAATCTGCCATCGATTCACGCAAGTTTGTCGTTAGGCTCGCAAATATCGGTAAACCCACTGATTTACCGGTAAAACCGGTCGATATCGGCGGTTTTCGAGGGCTGCAGTGCAAAATTTCCCACTTAAGGGTGGTATCGGCGGTATGCCACCCCGACATACCAAGATTTGCGAACTAGAGTCGGTTGCTGCCGTTGGAGTGAAGAAGCAAGGAGATTTTGGGCGATTTCTTTCCTTGGAGCTCAAATCAGCCCTAATCAAGGTATATTTTCTTAATTTCTTTCATTCTTCATCATTTCCAACCTCTCCCCTCTCTATTTCCTTCTATTTTTGCCATAACGCTCTCCAAAAATCTCTAAATACACCTAAATCTTAGATCCACTCCAAAAAATTTAAGATTATATGTTATTTTGGGCAGACACTTCCATACCCATCTAAGAGACTCAGACTTCTCAGTCCCAACATGGGTATTCTAGATATCAAGTTGAACCACCACTAAGATTACAATTAGAAGTTGGTTTGGGATATCATAAAGCATACTCTGTCCGTAGCCCTTATGGATGCTTTCGGGTGAACACTGAAGCATACTATAAAGATGGAGGGCTAACATGGAGTGGTGCACATACTACAATTTTTCCTATTGTCGGTGTTCCATTACAACCTCCTTTTCCTCAACCTCAAGCTCCTCGAGCATGGGCACCTCCTCCCGCTTCTTCTTAGCCTCCCAGGAATTCAGCAAATAAGGAAAAATATCTCAAAGATTTAGAAGAACATTTCCCAAAGATTGGGATGATGCAGTATGTCAATCCTGAAGTGTATGAAGAGCATGTTATTTCATACAGCAAGTCTTATAGAGCTTTGATGACATGGGAGCAATATGTGGAACAACAATATCCATATCAGCAGCGTATGTATAGGGCACGTTTGTTTTCCTGGATGAGCAAAGTAAAAATTATGTTTGGTTTATTGAACTGGAGAAATGGAAGGACTCCTGCATTTTTAGACAAGTAACGGATGCGGGATAGGCCTTTCCTTCTCAAATTGGCCGGACGCCAAGAATCCAGCAAGGCCAACGTACTCTGTACCTGTTGCGGCGTACAAAAAAAGGCCAAAATACTCGGCGCATCTCACGGAAGTACAGACAAACCAAAGTTAATATTTTATATTACAGGGATTAGTGAAATCAGAAAACCCATGTACTGGGATTCTCAACCTACTGCATTTCTGCAAATCCATCTACATACAGCAATCCAAACGTGCCTATAGTGAACCAACGCGCCACTCAACATACAACTGATGTGAGTTAGTAACTTACTATGTTGGTATATGTTTGTTGTAAGTTGAATATTATTGCATAAGTGTGTAAACATGCGTTTATGGATTGTGCTACTAAAATTTCAGATTTTAATTCTTATATTTTGTCATCGAAATCCTTCATCGAAATCTCCAAAAAACAGGACTGATTCCTTACCTCCCACATGATTGACCCCCCCTCTCCACATACCCAATATAGAATTTTATTGCATAAAACGTTAAATCTAGGTGTTGAGACCACGCCTGTAAAATTTCATGATTTAATTCGTTCATTTAGGCGTCGATAAGTCCAGGATTGCATATGTCGATATTTTCGTCGGTATACCTGTAAATATCTATTTCCACGTCGTCGATAAGGCGTCGGTATCGGCATTTAATTCCTTGTTCCCAACACATCGTTACATGGAGCAGTAGGTGGGGATGAGGAAGTGGAAGGTGGTGATAGCTCTGCATCCATGCTTGCCCCTATTAGTGATGGAAGGTGGGTGGAGGTATACGAGCCATCACAACAGCATCTTCTGGCTTCTTGCTGGTAAAGAAATTAAGGCAAGGAGGCGAATGTGTTGGTCAACAGTTACGCCATGTAAAAGAGAAGAGTTTTCATGAATGTTGTCATTTGCGTCAAGTATTTTTATGTAGTGATCTAGCATGTTTTCCTATAACTCTTATACTTTGGGTCAAGTTGGGTTGATGTTGGTCACAATAGGTTAGTCCGGATCGGATCGGATTAGGATGACAACTATATTAAAAGGTATATCGGGTCATGTCGGGTTTGCTTTAAAAAAGTCGGGTCGGGTCGGGTAGGGTTGATAAAACTCAACACATTGTCATCACTATTCCCAATGCACAAGTGTCTCATCATGGTTCCATTCCTCACGCAAATGGAGGTTTCATGTTCGATATTGTGAGGCAAAGTCTTTTTGGGAAAGGGGAGAACAATCTTAAAGCGACCCGACCCCCTTGTGGTTATGTTGTGATTGGTCGATGCAGATGATAAGTCACACGTCGGTAGGGATGAGCACTGGGTCGGGTCACCCTGGGTATGAGTTTGAGTAGGCCTAAACCCAAACCCAAATTTTCAGACAGACTATGGGCCGACTTTGGATTCAAAAAAAATTGATGTGCAGGCCCATACTCAATCCACATTTTTACCCAGGTATCGAGTTGGGCTTTGGAAAAACCAAATCTATAAGTGAATTTATAAAAGTATAGAAGACAGTGTGCCTCTTTCACAAATGTTGTAGGATGTTTGCCTTTGACTCCCCACAACACAAATGCCAATCATGATATCAGCGTCGTTTTAAATCCTATTAGGAAAAGAAACATCAAATAGCACCATCCTACAATGAGTTGGCAGTAAATTTATTGCCAATTGATTTGGGGCTTGGTATTATAATCGTCTAACAAACACGAAGTTGTAGGATCCATGGAGATAAACATGTAGAATTACCAAATGAAGACTTATATGGATCCCAAAGCCCAGTGGTAGTGTGTTATCCAATAGTAGTGTGCTATCCATGGATTGCTGCAATCTGCAGGTTCAACACAAGGACAGCCAGCTCAGATTACCCCCTCCTCTGTATTCACACGTGAACCAGCAACAGTACAAATGTGTTGCAGTGGATCACCTAGATAGCTCTTGGTTTCAGTGTTTAGATAAGGGCTACTCCATGCCCACAGGGGAGAGGGTGTTTGTACAAGGAAATGACAATGGGGTTGAGTTAAACATGGTAGCCTTATCCATGTTGTTACCAAAGTGACGCAACAAGGAAACACATAAGAGATAACAAGATATACAAGAGGCAAAAATGGGGCTGAGTGAAACATGGTAGCCTTGTCCATGTTGTTGCCAAAGTGACGTCACGAGGAAACACAGGAAGAGATAATAAGATACTTAGAGTAGGGGCACACATGGTAAATTAGCAAGTTGGTCACCGACATCATCATATTCCCATCAGAACGTGACATTTTAAAACCACAGTATATCCCTTCAAGCTATCATAATAGAACAGTTATATACAATTGGGTAGATTGGTTGGCAGCTACTGCTGGATTGGATGGATTTATATGTATAATGTACATAGCATAGTAACTGTTGTTTACTTGTACTACTTTTCTCCAAAAAAAAATTGCCATTCCACCATATGCAACAAAAGCAAATATTCAAGTGCACGTCGAATATTCACGGGGTACTATTATATTTACCTGCAGTGGAGTTGTGGTGGCATTTCCCGAAAACATCTTTCCATAGACGAGGGTGGAGAAAGGATTCGGGAGACTAATAGATAAGGATGTTTGATCCAGACAGCCATGGCGTTGGCTCAGGCTAATGCGCCCAAACTAGCAGATTTAGGGTGTAGAAGTGCTACATGCCTACATAGCCATTGGATATTTCATGTAATGGTGCATCACAGAAATGCTATATACAGATCTGAACGTACTGACTTATTTATGTGGGTTGGGTTTCGGGTCCTCGGGTCTGGGTTTCACGTAGCCTGAGTCTGACCCGTACAAGAAAAGAGGTCTGAAATCTAGGCCCAGCCCACCAATTTTATTATGTCAAGTCAGATAAGGGTCAGGTCATATGGGCTAGGGAATGGGTTGGATCAGGCCGGCCCAGTCCGATGCTCACCCCTACATGTAGGATACATTGCTAGTACTTTTGGGATGACCAAAGAGAAGATTATTCAAAAGGCTAAAGAGAAAAGAACACAAGCATGTCTTGGACATCATTGATTGGTTGTTGGAACAATCAAATGAAGCTTCCGTTGTATGATGTTGGTATTTTCTTAATCGTGTCTATTTTTACGATATGAGAGCGCCAAATAGGAAATTAGCTAGATGACAAGTGGCCAACTTCATTGATTGTGTTGAATGGATGATTGATGACCATGACAAACCAGTATTAATTAAAAAGAAAAAAAAAACAGTAAGTCTCATCTTTTCACATTAGGATCATTGTTATATAACTTTAGATCTCTTGCTAATTTAATCACTATTAATTGATGATGGTGAATAGTGGGATAGCTACAGGAGCACCATCCCATCTTTATAATTGGTAGGAACGCATCCTAGGTTTGTATGTGTGGGAAGGCAAGAAAAGATTGCTTATGCTGAAAGAAACAAGGTCTCAACAAGATGAATGTGGCTGAAATGTGTATGTTGAGATGGATGTGTGGGAAGACAAGAAAAGATTGCTTGAGAAATGACTATATCAGGAATAAAGTGGGGGTGGCAAGCATTGAGGACAAGTTGCGCAAGGGCCGACTCAGATGGTATGGACATGTGCAACGCAGACCGACTAATGTGCTTATACGAATCAATGCTATTGAGCCAAGCAAAATAAATAGAAGAAGAGGAAGACCTAAATTAACATGGGAAGAGTTTAGAAAGAGAGATTTGAATCTCTACATCTCGACCAGAATATGACCCATGATACACCTAAATGGAAACGAAGGATCCATGTAGCCGACACCAATATAGTTAGCACTAAAGCTTAGATGATGATGATGATGATGATGATGTATAACACTGTTATGATATGCAATATATTGTTTTACCCACGACTTTACCTTTTTTTATACTATTGTAAAATGTATTGTATATGTATATCACTAGGTGCACCACATTAATATTATTAAATTGTATGGAAATCAATTTTACACTATTACATGAGTTTAGATATCTATAAAAGTTCAAAATATATGATCATATAGGTTTATGTGTATAATTATGCATTAAAATATGCAAAAATCACAAAGACCCGTTTTAAAAAAAACTCACTTTAGCACCCGCCTGGCGCCTAAGAAACTACAGGTCCTGTTTGCACACCTCTCGCTTCCCGCTTTCTAGAACATTATTCAAGGTAGATTTTGCCCACTATAGACCTCAAGATGCATGAGTCATAGCCCGGTATTAAGCCTTGGTGCTTTAAAAAAGCACTTGCATGGGGCTTAAGCAGCTACAAAGTCATGTTTGCATGTCTCCCGCTTCCCACTTTCTAAAACATTGTCCAAGATAGACTTTGCCCATTGTAAATCACAACATGCATGAGCCATAGCCTGGTATTAAGTCTTGGTGCTGGAGAGAGCAGCAAGTTTTCTTTCTTCACCTGGCAAAGAGGTGACTGCCCGGCATGCTAAAAAAATGGATATTGATCGACTGTCTTGGGCATCACTTATCCAATATGCATCTACGTACTCAAAGATGGTAATATCCTTTTACTTGAGGCGGTTGTAGAATATTCTTGTTCATGAAGAACTCTTAAGGTATTGTAACATTCGTTGAGCACCGCACAAGTGAGCTTGAAGAAGCACTCATATGTAGATTGACTGCTCCAATAGCATACGTGATATATGATTGAGCAGCCTTTAGATATATCAGATTTCTAACCACACAACCATACTTTTGTAGCTTTTAGGTCATGGAAGAGTTCCCCCTCACTTGGAGCCTTCCGTGTGATCATCCATCAAGGTGGAGACCGATATGGCATTCTACCATTCCAGTCTCTTGAAGTAGGTCCAAGACATAACATCTTTGGTATAAGTTAATCTGTCATAGAACTGTTTATTAACCTAAGTCCACACTCCTAATGGCTACAAAGCCAAAGGCGAGTGGACTTAGGTGTCCGTCCCTAAAATGGTATATAGTTTCACAAAAGCAATATATATATAAAGCAATAACAAAACTAAATAGATAACAAGATATTAAACATGGAGATAAGAGATATCTATCCATTTCTATATCAAGAATACCCATTGGTATTTCATTTCAGAGCTTAGATCCTTGAGTGCAGTGGGTCTTCTTTTGGCAACTATATATTCTAAAGCATTAAGTACACTATGAAAGGGCAAGTAAACATAATTGAAGAGTAACATAAAAGATGTTTGGCTAGAAGCATTATAATAAACAAGAAATAAAAATAAGGCGAGAACACTTAACGATATTCTTTTATACAAAGCATGTTTTAGGTTTCTTTATCTATTATATCAACTTAGGCCTTTTAATCACTTCCCAAGGAAGGGTCTGTGAGGGACATTTAAGCCAAAGAAAAATATGTATCCTATCTCATCGTGGGGGTTTTCAAGACTAACATGTCATGAGTTAACCATATCCATGTGGGAGCTCAAGGCCATCGTCAAGAGTCAACCCTTTTTCAACATGCCTTATGCCTTTACCCAAAACTTCATACAGATACACAAGGATATATAATGGATTTCTCTAAATTATGTTCAAGGTTTGTCAACATAGTACAAACATAAAAATAGTAATCATAGGAACAATAGCTCAATCAAGTAATTATCTAGCCAAGCATATATATGAGCATCATACAGACAAGCCAATATAATTGTAGGGTCAAGAGATTAGTGTACCTTATGAGTAGTGAGCAAGTCATAATCGATGAGTAAGATTCTAGAGAAGCTCCAGCCCAAATGGGACCTAAGATATAAATTAACATAGTAGGGGTCTTAGATCAGTAGGATGTGGATGTCATAATCATGTTACAAGTCATATGGATGTTCTCATAGACCTAGGTCCTACATCTTTCAAGTATAGATTTATTCATATCAACATGTGTGCATTTATTCAACATAGCACTAGCATCACAAAGGCACCTTAGGTCTAGATAGTACATCTATATTTAGGAGTCACAAAGTGAGTTTATCTCTGATTTGAACTAGATAGAGAAAGATATTTGTATAACAATCATATTTCATCATATGGACATAAACTAGCTCAACTAGATCATTTTAACGCGATAAGGTCACATTTCCAAGTCATATGAGCACTAAGTAAAACAAGTTTGGATTTAGAGTTACAATTCTACTGATTTGAAGTCTTCACATACATGTGTAACATTAGAGCATGTTCTTAGCAAGGTTAGAGTCCAAACAAGCAACATATGCATATAGATCACACTAGGTGTTACATGCAGTCAATAGGGAACATGAGTGTGTTAAATGGCAAAAAGGCATAAGATCTTAGTCAAACATGTCATAAAGCATAGCAAGGATTACTGGTGTCAAGGTAGGGTACACAAATAACGATAAGATTAGACAAGTGGCATCATGTACATGCATAAAAGGGGCACTTTTAGGTCAAAAGAGCAGACATAAGTTCATCAAGGGGATCCATTTCGTGATTCAAACCAAGATATGGATAAAAGTTACTGAAATAAGGTGCAAGAGTGACATCTCAAGTAATAATACTAAATGGGAGCAAGATAAATTATATATTATTCAAGAAGTACATAAAGACATGCTTTTTAGGATATCAGAAGAAAAGCAAGTAGATTTAGATTTAGAAAATAGTTTCATTGGATATATCTCATCGAGAGGATCACAATCCACATATCATGTCATATTTGGCCAATGGATGTGCAAGATATAATTTTTAGCATTTTAGCATTAAAACTATAGAGAAATGTGATTGAGTGTTACTGTGACATTTATCAAATGATCCGGACTGTCGATTTGTGATCTTGCGGTAGCTCCCGCCTGCCGCACGTGCACGTAGTGCACAAGGCCACCGGGCCACGTGAAGCTTCGTGGTTCGCTGCCTCCTGCCAGGCTCCAGGTGTCGGGCCACCCGCAAGCGCATTCGACACCAGCCCGCGGCTATGAATCGCTAGCCACCGTTGCGGGTTGCCAGCTTTTGGTGCTCTCCAGAGTGCCTCACAAGGGGAGAAACGCGGGGGAGAAGGAGGGTTAAAAGTAGTTGTCTAAGCTCAATGGAGCACTAGGGATCCAAAGGGGGGTTGGTGAACCACAAGGTGGACTGGAGGTGGAGGTTCCCACTGACTCAGTGGCGGCGCCCGTCATAGTTAGGGCTGGAGGTGGGTGGAGAAGGTGGGGGAGCTAAGTTTCACAAAAATGCAAAGGAAGAGGTGAAAATGAAAGAGGGAGGTTAAATAGGAAGCTTTGGGAACTTAAAAGTGTCAAAAAGAGGTGCCAAAGGTGGCACCAAAATTCCCCCTCCTTGCCCAAACACAAGGTGTACAGAGGTTGAAGAAGATGCATTAGCTTTTAGATTAGGACCCGGATCCGTGGCATGGGATTGGAGGGCCGAGATTGACCAAAAATAAGCAACATGATAGCTGACTTGGCAAGTTAAGAGGCAAAATCGTGGATGGGTCGCACCTATGAATTGTGACCAAGAGGGCTTACCCAAATGGATTAAATTTGAGCTAGAAATAGGATTAAAGTAAGAAAACTTCAAATGTGCATATCTCTCTCATCCTAGCTCAAAATTGAGTGAATGCATTGGAAACGTGGGAGTGTCCTCTACACAATGAGCACAAGATCATGGTAGAGTGAGACGCATGAATGAGATCAAAAAGGTATGAGAGACGAAGGGTGTAAATATAGGTGCAAACTTGGTTTCATATCAAATTGAGCGTCACTATTTGATATCTGAACTCAAGACAAGCCCAAAAAGCATCAAAACATATCAAATCATAAAATTGAGGTATAGATTCAGAAATTAGTGCAAGGATGAAGTGCATAGCACATACATGGGGAGAGAGAAAAGTCCAGGTTATCACATGATCCCTGTGGTGGAACCAATGACTACTATGCCAAGAAAGTATTGTAGATTTCCCAAATTCTTTGCATGAAAGTGAGTTTGTAGAGATCGCTTCAAATTCGAGATTCCCTTTTGAGTTATTGTAAGCGGTCAAAGTGTCATCCAAATATACGACAAAAAGAATGTGTCATCTAGAAGAACAAGAGGAGAATAGTGAATGATTTGTAAACGACCTCTTGAAACCAGTGTTTCAAAAATCAGTCTGGCCACAGACAAGGTTCAGACCACCTACCGAACCGCATATTGGAAACCCCCCTCAAAATAGGATAAGGCCGCATAATCAGTCGCACAACCACATAAAAGGCCAATTAATCTCCGGTTTTCAAATTGACATATTTCCTTTTTTTCTTTTTTAGATATATTTAAGATGTGATGATTGAATATTTGCATGATTGCATCTATTATTCTTGTAATATTTAAATACGCAATTGTACAAATTAAATATGTAAATCCTGATTAATATATATATTGATATAATAATTAATAAAAAAATTCAAAACTACATATACTCTACAAGGTGCTCTACAATGCATAATGCATACTGCTTTTTATAACAGTGCTTGAAACCCAACTTCTGAAAGAACCATGCTTAGCAATGCTTTAAAAAACATTAAGCAGTAAGAGTGCGGACAGCACCTTGTAACTGGCTTAAGAGGTAAGCGGACGATTTTCTAAAAAAATGGGTTTTAGTTTCCATATAATTTTACACAAAATTACACATATATGTTATAAATACTATATTTTTTGGAACTTTATATATATCTAAACATTCTACTCAACAGTATAAAACACCCAAATAGTTTGAATCACAACTGTAAATAATGATTATAGCTACTAATGACTTGTCATGGATAAAACACCCTACCTACATGATACAACAACACTTTTGCTACCTAAAGTGTAAACGAAAGACTTATCATAGATATCTTACTAACTTATTGTTACATATGCATAACATCAACTAGTCATACATTACAGCAGTACATTTAATCAAAGTATGCATTCAAAATTAGATAGTAGTTACATACAATTTACTTGGATACATAACAACAATACTCTATTATTATGGCTTACATACAAAAGTATGCATTCTAAATTAGAGCTATGGTTTATCATAGAACATTTTATTGGATATTAGTTTAACATATTATAGTCAATTATACTTGGACCATATGATTTACTTAATATTACAGACATACTTTTTTAGTGTTTTTAAAGAAGGGGAAAAAGTGGGTTAAGCGGCCAAAACGCAGCCGATTTTTTTCAATCCAATTAATCGGCACTCAAGGGGTTTTTTAAGCAGCCGAGGTGCTTGTCCGATTAAGTGGTCGCTTAAACGGCCACTTGGCCCATTTTCCATTTCATTGATGCTTAGTTTATTATTATAGGCTCGTGTAAATTGCTTCAAGCCATAAACTGAGCATCAAAGATGGCAAACCTTGTGGGGGGACTCCCCCTCAACAAAAAACCTTAGAAGTTGTTGCATAGACATTCTCTAAGAGATCATCGCGAAAAGGTGTTTTTAATATCCAACTAGAAGAGTGGACAATCCATATGAGCTGTCAGGGAGATCATAATACAAACATGACATATTTGAGTTACTGGAGAGAATATCTCAAGATAGTCCACGCCAAAAGTTTTGATGAAGCCTTTGGTGACAAGTTCTGCTTTGAGTCTCTCCACAGAATTATCATATCGGTTCTTGACAAGGAATACCCATTGACAATCAACAATGTTCTTGTCAGGTTCCCCTCAAACAAAATGTTCTTTCTAGATGGAGGATCAACTTGATTCCATGAGCTATTTGCATGGTGCCTCCATCTTGTCTATCATAACAACTTTCCACCCATGGTGCAGCAGGGCATCAGCCGGGTATTTTGGGACATAGGTAGTATCTAATGTTGTGGAAAAGACTTGAGCAGAAGAAGAGAGGCAAGCTAGACATGAGTGCAGGAGAGTAGATCTTTTTGAAGTTTCAGTGGTTTTTGGGATCCATAATGGAACTAAAAATGACGGAGGGCAAGTTGCCTTGGGATTTCCTTGCTTCAATGATAGACTTGGGAGAAGAAGTGATGTAATGCGGGTGGTGGAGATGGTGGTGAGGTTGGAGAAAAATGATCTGATAGAGATAGGGCTGCCAAAATTTGTCTGAACCCGTGAACCTAATTGTGTCCGACCCGAAAAAACTGGGTCCAGGTTTTAGTTGTGACATTTGGGTTGATTTTAGGTTTAAGATTACGTGTCCGAATCTAAACCGGATCGGTTCCGGGTTTAGAAATCGGACAAAATTGGTGTCTAAATACATACTTATATACATATATTTATGGGTCAAATGCTATGTTTTGAAGTGATATATGTGTCGTTTTGGTATAATATATGTGACATTACAACATATTATAGTTATTTGATGTGATATGTGACTTTTTTAATAATATTGTTATATCTTATTGGTTAGAATTTACTTACGTGTTAGGTAACACAAATGATGCCTTTTGTTAAATGTTGTTATGATGTGGTATTAATATTATTTTATTATGGTAATAGTCATCTCAATTGATTTGATGGGATATATTTTGATGTAAATGTGTTGTTTTGATATGATATAGGTGATGTTGCAACAATTTTGATGTGATACATGTGTTGTTTTAGTATGATATATGTGATGTTGCAGTTGTGTTGAGATTTTCTTATGTTTAGGTGATATTAATGTTTCATTGTGGGTATTATTCTCTCTAATTAAAGTAAATGAAAAGTAACTTATGATTGTTTAATATTACATGATCATTGACATCTTTGGTATTTTATTTTAGATCGTAAAATTATTAACAATCGAGTAGGTAGTTCAATGAAGAAATTTATTTTTCTAAAAAAGTCGTCTTCAAATCTGGGATCGGGTTTGGTTTCGGGTTTAGATTTTCAATCTGGATCGGTTCCGGGTTGAGAGGTATGAGTAAAATTTGGGTCTAGGTTCGGGTTTGGATTTGACAGTCAAACAATTCGGACAAGATTTTTTGACACAGAACCAACCCAAACCCGATTTTTTGACACCCCTAAATGGAGAGATCATCTCATCAGCATGCATTGGAGAAGACAAAGGAAGAGCAAGAGTAAAGAAAAACTCGCCTTCATAGATGGTAATGTCAACCAAAATATATGTGACTGGATGGGATCAAATTTTATACCCCCTTTGAGAATAAGGATATCCTAAAAAAAATGTTTTAAGCGGTCGGGGGTTCAGCCTTAGGTCGAAATTATGGACAAAGGCACGCAATTGAAAACTCGAGGAGAGAGGAAAAAGTTGTTTCAAAGGATATAAGGCTGGAAAAGGTGATTTCTTTTTAAGAACAAATGATGTTTGATGATGGATAAGGAAACAAGTGATGGATCTAAAATCAGACGAAAGATGATTGGAAAGATTAACATATCTTGGTCATTCTACTCTGGAAACACTTCAGTCTTCTAGTATTGGAGGATGTAGGATTATTGTACATTTTGTGTGTCGGTTTGACACACCTGTCTTTTGCAGAAGATCATTCAGTTGGCTATGTCATCCATATTTCCTTCTTGTTCGTCCATGCCCTGTCAAGCATGTTGATGTTCGTCTGTGCCCCGTTAAGCACGTTGACTGTGTACTACAGCCTAGTTTTCCTATAGCATATATCCTAGACACTACTTCAACGATAGTAATTGAGTTCGTGACTAAAATGATCTTCACTTGTTCCTTCAACATACTCCAAGATACAACCTCCAACCTAGTCAAAGCTCCAGATGTTTTAAAGATTCAGAGTTTATCAATCTTAAGGGAAGCTTCAAAGTCAAAGATGCCAAAGATAAATTAAAGTGTGGGAAGTGTGCATGTCGTGCTAAATCAAGGGGATATCATGTTTAGTCGTAACTTTTTTTATATGTCTTGTTTTTGTCTGTCATCCAAGTTGGGCATGTGATTCTCCCATGCTCCAACTTGTAGGAGAGTGTTAGAAATAGAAGTCATATCATATCTGGCCAGAGCATGTAGACCCATATAGAGTCTAGTCAGGTCTAGAAGTCTCTAGAGTTACATCCACCTTCTCCTATATAAAGGAGAGGGGTCTCTCTTGTACAAACACATTGTAACAACATTGTGAATATATTGTGTATCCATTATTTCCAACAACTTTAAGTCTATTATTCTTATGGATGGTAAAGTACAATAGGAAGTCTCTCATTGGATTACAACAGGATGGATGATAAGAAAGCATGATATCAGTATATTAAGTGGCCATGATATTTCACTCAAATTGAAAAGTGGCTTTAATAGAATAGGTTTGCCTCCATCCATTTTTATGGTAGTGAATTTTGAGTCGTCAAGAAACAAGGTATTCACTGGATGGGTATAGAAGAAATAAGAACACCAAATGCATGTAAGGGAGGAGAAAAAAATCATTTTGGAAATGGTCATATTAGAAATTAAATAGGAACAACTTGTATTAAGAACAAACTACAACAGCACTATAGTCTCCGCTAAGATGGTTTTGGAAATATGAGACATATACCGGCAAGTACACTAATTTGGAATATTGTCAAAAGAGGTGAGTTGAAAGGGAGAGGATAGATTTCAATTAACTTGGAAAGAGATAATAAGGAGTGATATGGCTTCAGAACTTAACGACAATATGATCCAATAACGATCTAAGTGGAAAAGAAGGATTCATCTAGTCGTTCTGATGTAGTTAAGATTGAGGTGTATACAATAATGTTGGTGGTGGTAAATATGAATTCATTTCCTACTGCATACATAGATATAAACGATATGACGGGTATATACATGTATTGCTCGAGATATATTCACATGACATTACCTTTATTAGCCTAATATACATATAGACCTTTTTATTTGCATCATAAATGGATAAATGAACATGAACCCATCTACTTGTTTGCCTTATGGAGTTTGAGATTATAACAACTATATTATTACTCATGCGCAAATTTGACCATTGTTTGACCGAAACAAAACAACCTCAGATATGTGGATATGTTTGAACTGCTTGGAAAATTTAGTGGTCTGGTTTAATTTTCCAGGACAAAGTATAAACAAGTAGACCCTAACAACATGTTTCAACCAAATTTCACACATCTGTTTGCATAATCAAATTTGTTCTTTTGTTACAGACGGCTTTCTAATCTCTGCAGGTTTAGATTTTGTTTCTTTAATACCCAACGCGTGAGATTCACCTTTTTATTCCCTGGTCACGCAGACTCAACAGGGCAGCTCGGTATTCCAAAAAAACTGAATAGAGGTGGTTCACTACATGGATCTGTATTTAAAATCTCTCTTTCGTTATTAGACGGATAAGGTAGCAATTGTCCTAGATAGTCAAACATGGAAAAAGATATAGACACCGCAACGAAAAGCAGAGACACGCATTACGCTCGACGCAACAAAAAACGCTGTGAAAAGCAGAACAACAAAACAGTGCACTTAAAAGGATGCAATAAAAGACCCACATACCGGCTTAAAACTTTGTATTCAAGCGGGAGAATGATCTCTGGCATGTATAATCAGCACATATTCAACAATGTCAGAGAGGAGTTGATCTTGAGCGCCAAAGACACTTCTGCGCCACCACATGCATCTGTCCCTCCACGGACATAGACGGCTTTGACCAGGCGACATCGGAAACTAGTGGTATTTTGGTGTTGAGAGACGATCGGTAGGAAATTCACCAAAAAGCCGATTTGGAACCCTACCTATGCCTGATGCCTCCAGTTTCTCCCGCCATCGCCGGCATGACCCTTCGGCGTCTATGCGCCAAAAGGGCGTCAGTTAGAAGTTTGAAAATTAAACCATACGAATGCCGATTCTGAAGCGTAACTTTTAGCCAGCGATTGGCAGGGGACCGAAACCAGACCAAACAAGTGCCGTTTTGAGGTTGATTTTTGTTTGGTTGGCAATTCTAAAAAAACCCATTTTTGGATAAAGGAACTCCCTAATCTGGATTCTCTCAGTCCCACGAGGGGCGGGATTCCGGTTCATAACCCGGTTTCCGCGATCTGAGTCCATTTTCGTCTCGCCCTTTCTGCGATGGTATCATTGCCCCCCCGACGCCTCCCCGCCCCTTCGCCTTTCCGACGCCCTCCCAACAGTTACTATTTTCTCTGTGATTTATGACGTCCTCTCCCGAGACATGCAGCCCATCGTTTCGTATGGCAGGGGCAGTGCCGTAGGGATAAGCTTGGACAGTGGCGTAGGCGCATAAGCCGGTCAATCAAGCCGACGGAGGGGTACGGTGGGTCGTCTGCAATCGCCGAGCTACACCGCCAGTTTAGACGGCGAGAATCAAGCATCATCTGGAGTTGTCATCTCCCATCAATGCCCCCCTTTTCAGTGTGTGCAAACCCAGTAAACCCTGGCAAGGGCAAGCGCTGCCGCTGCTACTATATAGTGCTGCGATTCATATCTGAAATCATCTCTGTTCACCTTCGTATCCTCCACAAAATCTTCTCTGAAGTCGCCGCTACCGAGCCCCTGTACTCAGAAGTCGTCCAGTTGCTTGAGAGGTATGTCTTCGCCGACCCTCTTCTTTGTTTCAGTAGGCTAGCGGCTTATGTGTACCGTCCCTCTACATTTGTTGTATGTACCGTCCCTGACCCGTGCTCCTATCTTCAACCTTGATTTCGGCTGACCATGTATTTCTACTTATCAATACGAACACGTTTTCTATGTAATGAACCAGATATATGATTTTATATTTCATATAAGAGCAAAAAAGTATGTCATCTTTTGGGATATTCTAAGATAAAAGGGATGCATTGAAATAAAATAGGTCGACCATATGGGATAGGAATAAAATAATTGTTATATATTTATATTGACAATTTAATTAATGAGTTATCCCTGCTAGTAACCTCATTTACGAGGACTGGGTTATATTTAGACATATTGTTGTAGGATATTGTTTGGTCATGGAAGGAACCCGAGAAGTAGATTTATGTTATATCTGTCAGTGTATTTTCATGTTAATATGTATCATGTATTATGTTTGATAGGTCATTATTTGTTCACGTACAAATATCTTATGTAATATATTTATTTAAGTTGGAACAAGTATGTGCTATAAGCCCTACATTGAGGTCTGAATCATTCATGTAGGTTTTTTTATGTGTCAACTTTTCAAAACTAGAACTGGGACACCCTAATTTTGATTATTCAACTTCTTCTTATTTGTGTTATGACTGTGCGCCTTGACTGCTTATGATTTGTATACGTACAAATTATGGTGTTTAAGTTGGAACAAGTATGTGCTATAAGCCCTACATTGAGGTCTGAATCATTCATGTAGGTTTTTTTTATGTGTCAACTTTTCAAAACTAGAACTGGGACACCCTAATTTTGATCATTCATGTTAGCTTGAATGAATGATTTTAATGTTAGCTTGAATGAATGATTTTAATTTTCATGTACGACCAAAATGTACACCCATTAGTATTCTACTGATTATATTGCAAGTAATCCAACTATTTTGGTTAATCTGTATTCCCTCTGAATTTCTTGTATGTACCGTCCCTGACCCTGTCACTGGTCGTGCAACTGTCTTCAACCTTCAATTCGGCTTACCAGGTATATCTCATGAGCAATACGAACACGTTTAATGTGAATGTCATGCTGAATGCTTGCTATTTATGTAGTTTTCCTGTAATGAACATATTGGATGATGTGTTTGCTAAAACCATTTCAAATTTAACAACAATTTCAAATTTGTTGTACAAATTTTGGATTTTATGTCTGGTTGCAGCATTGAGGAGACAATATGACGTGGGTTATTGCTTTCAACAAGTTATTGCTTTCAATACAAGTTATTGCTTTCAACTGCGTAGTCTCATACTGGGTTCGTATAATGGTTTCGTTTAAACACCCATACTAAAGTGATATATCGCAGTGTCATTGCTACTATGGTTGCACCCGACCCGAGGTTCTGTATTGTATGGTCGAAAGAGTTGGATGAGGCTCTGGTTGCGGCATTGAGGAGACAATATAACATGGGTAGGTGCGTCGATGGAATATTTACTAGGGACGCGTGGAGGGAGACGCTACGCGATTGGCATATCAGGATGGGGAGGAACGAGGGTACATTGGATCAGTTAAAAACTCGGTGGAAGAACCTCAGGAGAGACTATGCAAAGATAAAACTGGTGACCAACAAAAGTCAATATTGCCTGACACCCCAGAGTGGAGGGAGGCACTTGCGGTATGTCTAATAATATACACTCCCCTGACTATTATATATTAAATTCAACTTGTTAATATTGACCTAATCAGTAGTTGTCCCCTATTTTAGGTAAACAAGGAACTAGCGAGATTGATCAACAGACAATTCTACCACTACCACGACGTCGAGATGATGGGGGGGAACATAGCTAGGGGCCATCATGCAATGTCCTCAACCGATAGACAACCTCCTTCTGATGTTGCGTGTGAAGATGATGTTGTTGTTGACCTAGATGCATCTGATTGATTTGTCATCCCAGAACCGACCGGTCCAACCAGTTTCACTGAAGACATGGTTAATTCTAGGACGCAAAGTGAGGACACCAACGACGGATCACACAACCAAGGTGTTGGTGCAAGGACTCCCACCACGATCAGACGTAGGAAGCGAGCGTCAAGCTCACAGGATAGTTATGTCCTGTCGAATGATGTCGTGTCCGAATTCACAAAGGTGTTTTCCAAGGTACATGAGATGGGCAGCGGAATTGCTGCTAGGTCTAATGATAAAGACGAATACCAAATCATTTTGCACCACTTTCATGCAAGCTACCTGACGCTCCTGTCCTAGTTTTTACCACTCTTGTGCATGCCATAAAAGATCCAGCTAACTGTAACATTTACCTAAGCCTTATGGACACCCCACAAAAAATTACCATTTGGTTGCAAGACTTGTGGGAAATGAAGAACACAGCTTCTGCATCACAATCACCCTTCACGCCACAATCTCCACCGTACTTTTGAGGTGGTCTAATTTAAGAACTATATCAGTATCCTTCCTTTTATTTGATGAACTTTATCAAAAGTTGTTGTTGTACTATTTTATTCCGTTGGGAACCATCTCTGAACTATGGTACTATGTAATGGTTTATCTTGTTATTTGCTATTTGGTCAATATTTGCTATTTTGTCACTATAGCCCTAGTTTCATTTCTGCAATATCTCGATATTTTTCTGATGCGGATAATCGCTTTTAATTCTAGACGTGATGGGCAGTATTCGTCCATATGAAACAACTGATGACATTCTACAACTACTGGATCTTATGTACGGTCTGGCTAATGACATTGCTAACGCAATATCCTACCAAATAGCTGACCAAATATCCTACAATATCATGCAAAATTCAGACACTGCAACCACACACCATCCAATATCGAGATCGGTCAGTATTAGGAGCGGCCATAAAAAGGTTTTAGAAATAATAATTGGCCATGAAAGGAGGGCGTACGATCTGTACCGTATGCTACCCAACACGGTTTTAGCCTTTGTTGACAAACTTGAGGACTGAGGTTTGCTGAAAAGTACCAGAGGTGTGTCATCAATGGAGACAGTTTGCTACTTCCTTCAAATGGTTGGCCATGGCCATACCAACCGTGTTCTGGCTGAGGACTACATTCACAGCAGTGAGACCATAATTAGAAAGTTTAACGAGGTGTTAGATGCAGTGTGTGCTTTGTGCAGCGAATATATTATCATGCCAACTGCATCCACAACTCTGCACCGCCGCATCGCCGAAAGTTCAAGATTTTACCCTTACTTCAAGGTATGACCATCACTTAGTTGACCATTGTCCATTCCATTGTTAATATAACCACTATCGTCATCGTTGAGTTTGGTATTTACTTGCGTATTTCTTATATACTTGTCTTAGGATGCCATTGGGGCAATTGACGGGACACACAACCCCATTTTGGTGAAGCGCGATAAGCAGAACCGATATAGGAATAGAAAAGGGAATGTTTCCATGAATGTCATGGTTGTAGTAGACTTCTCAATGGAGTTTACATATATCATGACTGGTTTGGAGGGATTTGCTTCTGACCAAAGGGTACTTCACGCAGCTACAACCACAGGCGGGTTCAAAGTACCCGCTGGGAAGTACTATCTTGTTGATGCAGGGTACGCCAACACCAGCCAATTTCTTACACCATATCGAAACGTTGCTTACCATATAGCAGAGTATCCGGGTAACAGAGGCTCATATACAAGCAAAAAGGAAATGTTCAACCACCGACATGCTCAACTACGTAACGTTGTTGAGCGATCCTTTGGTGTGTTGAAGAAGAGGTTTTCCTACTTTCGTAAAGGAGCAACTTTTCCCGTGCAGTCTCAGTCTCGGATTGTAATGGCTTGTTGTATCGTTCACAATTTTATCCTGTGCCAAAATAATGGTGATCCTATGATGGACAAAAACTTGGATGAGCCTCATACTACCACTGACATCTTGAACGAATTGAGTTCTCTCCAACAAACAAGCTAGGCCGATGCTAGAGAGGGAGATGTTTTTCGCGAAATTGTAGCCAATTCTATGTGGGAAAATCAGTGATTTATACATTTGTTTTCTAACTTGTAGACATTGAAACATGTTCTACAACATGTTTCACTTACTCCCTTTTCCAATTTATTTTTGTAACTTAACGGCCAACTTTTATTCTCAAACTCTATTGTTGACTACAATTTTGCCTACTTATAAACAATGTGAAATTATGTCTCATTAGGTTTTCTGTCTAGAAATGGACAATGACATGCCGTCGTGCCCACGTGGTCTGTAGTGCACCGTATGAGTGTACATGGATGCCACAGATGCGACAAATGGACGGTTTGAAGACAACAATCCCCACATGCCATATTTTACATGTGGTAGGGGTCTTGTACCAACCAGATGCCATATGAGGTTGCCCGCGCAGCAAGTACAACCTACAGTGGCTACACTGACTGCAATTAGGGATGCAATGGTATCACAGCTCGCATATACACGTAGCGAACGCAAGTTCTGGTCAGAACACTGTGCCTTTGTCTATTCAACAAGAGCAGACACTGATAGGTTATAAGAAGAAATTTCAAGTATGCGGGAGAGGTATCGATATCTTCACCACCGACTTCAAATAACAAGCGATAATGACTCTTCAACATAAGAAGATGGATACAATACGTCATAGATATACTATATTATGATATGTCCAAATGAATTGCACTTGTCTGTTGCAACAATTAGCTACTCCTGAACAAATGGTCTTCATATTATCTTTGAAAACTATGTCATGAACCCGACATTTTTCTATTAATCGTCAATTTTGTTTTATTAGATGTCGATGACTCCATCTGAGGTTCCGAGGTGTGATTGTGGGCTAAATGCAGCCTTATGGCTTAACACAGAGGATGCATGTAGGGATGAGCATTGGGTTGGGCTGGCCCGATCTGACCCGCGACCCAGCCCACATAACCCGATCCAGACCCGAACCCGGTTTACAATATGGGTGGGCCAGGCCTAAAATTTAAACCCATATTTTATTTGGGTCGGGTACGGGCAGAGGTAAACCCAGGCCCGAAAACCCGAATGCCCAGATTATATTTTATGTACATTATATACCTATACATCTATCTTTGTCTTGAAAGAAAAACATACAAATTTCTTGATGCAATATGTAGTATGTACCTAACCAATGGCAACATGGATACTATGCAATCAATCAACATGATTAATGAATTCATACTAGTAAGATAACCATCATTGTCATGAATAGACATACTTGATTTCTTTATTTTGATCTCATTGTGTCCACATATAGGAGACGAATGATCTTTTGCTCAGTGCATCGTAGATTATGCTCATCTTTTTACTCATATGCCCACATGTAGGAGACAAATGATCTTTTGCCCTTCCAAAACCCATTTCATTGTATATACATATAGTATGAGGAGGCAAAAAGGCACAACATTGTGGACTCCATTGATTTTTTACTTCTCATACATTCACATGTACCAGAAAAATGATTTGTTACTCTTTCAATATAGTGTATATACATTCTTTTGAAGGTTTATCACAAAATACATTTACAGTAATTCAGTTTTCATGTTAACAAGTTAGATCTAGCAAAATTTAGTATGCTCATTCGATGTTATATGGGCAAACCCGAATCTGGCCCGAAACCCAGCATTCTTATATGGGCCGGGTATGGGCTGACATTTTTCAATTTTATCCGGGCCCGAGCCCGGCCCGTGGCCCGCTTTAAAATGTGGGTTTGGGTTTGGGACAGGCAAAACCCGGTATAACCCGGCCCGATGCTCATCCCTAGATGTAGGGTTATATGACTTTTCCATTCTGAGTCAAAGGCCGGGCGAAATGTATTACATATGCCCTACTCGTGAGGTGTGATAGTACATCAATAAATAATAGACTGCCCTTGTCGAGGCTCTGCATTCTTTGCCATTAACTTGAACTTGGTACTACATTTTAGGGAAAAGACCGATGTAGATACTTCCATTGGGCAGTCGATCTCCCCCCAACAATTGATTCATTGAAAGCGGAGATTATGTTACTAACTGTTGAGTGCAAGTCAGTGTGGGGTCAGGCGATGAACATGAAGGACTTCGTTGAAATTCATCACAACTATGATGAATTATACACTGACAAAAAGTATGAGCATGAGGTTTTAGAACGCAACGTTGCCGGTATGGAGGAAGATTTTCGTATGCTTATGGACATCCCTTCACCTCAAATGACTCCATAATGTTGAATGGCAAATACATTTACATTGTCTTCTCTATTTGGAATGACTATCAATGGATGTTATGAACATCATACACTTGTTTAATTTAGGCACTTTTATAAACTTCGTATTACATTATAAGTGTTATGCATTTTTTCTTCATGTTGGTGAATGTTTTATTAATGATGTATGTTATTAATCAAAATTTTGCTTAACGTTAGGTCAAATCAAATAATACAATTAATTGTGATATACATCCTTACTTTTGAAAAAATATATTACTTACAGAATCTGTTATATGGCTGGCCAACCACCGACACCATCTTTTATCTAGTCTACCGAGCTTGATATGGTTCTCAGGGGTTTGATGAGAACCCAATATCACGTGGGTAGATGTGTAAATGGAGTATACTCTACACAGGCTTGGATGGAGGCATGGTACCAATTCCTATACATAACAGGAGGCCCTTACATTTCATTGACTGAGTTGCAAATGCAATGGCAATACATCAAGAGAGAGTTTGTAAGAGACAATATGTTCATATTGGGAGATTTATTGCCTCCCCCCACATTGGCCGCGCAACAAGGCATTGAACGCAACTTTTTGACGACGCGTCGCACTTACCCACCAGGGATTTTTTTGGCACTGGCGATTGAAATAAACAAATGAACTTGTAACATATGTGCTAAATGTTGTAGTTGTGTTTTTGCGTCGCAACATTTTACATGCTCTACTTATGTGTTACAATATTATATGTTGCTACCATAATGTGATCAAATTTCCTACTTCATTATTATGTTATTGCCACAATTACTTTACGAATTCTGTTATTTGTTCATACTTTTGTTTTTATTAATTTTACATGTCGACATCGCGTACAAAGGCAAGGGCAAGGGCAAAATTTGAAAAATTGTTGATGTCACTGGAAAAAATTCAAAAATATGTTGAAGATAACCTTTTATGCACAAAACCATGTTGCAATCACAGAAAGGAGGAGGAGGGCAAAATTGGGACCGATGATCAAGTCAAGGGCCGAGTCAGTCATCATGTTCCTCATTTGCCATTGTTGTTTGATTGGCCAAAAGACGACATCAAACAACAAAACAAGCAGCCGGTGCAGGAACCATGCCCAGTGTCATGGGATGAGTACGATGAGGCCATAACGTTGGCCAATTTTAACCAAGATCTACATCCAACCATGTCCCCCCAAAGTGCCTTGTCAAAATCTTAGCTTTTGTTTGGTTGTTTATTGCTCCCATTTTTTTTCCTTCTCCCCTGACGAAGATCACCCGTAAACAATTATTTTATTATCAGTGATCATTTATGTTTAACTAATGACGACAATATGATTATTATCAGTTGCTTTTACTGACAATAATGTAATTTGTTTATGTTATGAACAAAATATATTAGGCCAATTTCATATTTTATGTAGCTTGACTGTTACTGATGATAATGTAATTTGTTATACTAATGACGACAATTAACTATGTTCAACATTACATATATACCACATGCAAATGTCATTACAGACGACAGTAACGTTTCATTAATTTTTAATCACCACGTAAAAATTTGCATTATCATATCTTATTTGTACTATTCTAAATATACAAAATAACACCCACACAACATACATAAAATATTTTTTTAATATATTCCAAACTTAGGTTGAAGTGGCATCACAAATACACATTCTGCGTACTTGTTCAAATAGTGTTGCAAGAACATGACAAAATAAGCATATACTGACTACGCTGCCAAACAGAATCAGACTTGCAGCCAAACAGATTTAGACTGCACACAGACTCAAATCAGACCAGCTGACCAGAAACAGACTGTGTTGCCAAATAAAATCAGATTGCATCTTGATTACCCCAGCACCGGAATCCAGACAAACCCTGACTAACCCAGTCCAGATTCCAGAATCCCAGTCATGTGCCAAACGCAGGCTTAGCCCCTATTTGGGAACAACCTCAGTCAAGATTAGGCGTTGTCGTTTTGTGCCAGGTCTGCAAAACTCAGACCGGATTGGACGTCAAAGGCATTTGGCAGGCAAGTGAGTCGGAACCCCATTTTGGGATTACAGAATCCCGTTATCCGGTTTAAGCCAGTCCCGCTCGAGGCAGGATTAGAGATCTCAGTCCGGTTTGGCCCCAACCCCGATCTCTCACATGCCCCTCTCTCTCCCTCTCGTCCTAACCTTCCTCTCCCTCACGACGCTGCTCTACAGTCGCACATCTTCCCTACTGTTGATCCGTAAGAGAAGTAAAGGCGAAGGCGGAGAAGGCTGCTACCTCAAGCAGGTCACGGATCGCGGATGGATGGATGGCATGCGTCGTCGGGTGAAGCGTCCGCGTGGAGAATCAATGCTCTCGTCTGCCACCGCCGATCTACCTGGGCGGCTACCTCCCTCAAAAGCAAGGTACCCATGCCCTGGCCTGCTCTACTCTTTTGTATTACCTGTCGCGACCTTGATTTGTCTTGTCGATGCACAACAGATGCCCTAGGTCGGCCAAGTCAAGAAGAAACCCTACAAGTGTCTGTGTCTGTGTGCCTTCTTATTCCTGTCATTCTTCTACGAGGTTCTCCACTTCCACATTCACTTGTTGGAGGAGTTGTTCGCGGAAGCTATGCCTCATCCGTTGATGAAGTCTGATGATTCTCCTCCCTGGTGCTCCGACGACGCTACACAGAGCCAGAATTCTACAATGCTTTGTATTTGTCGCCCCTTCCTGCTAAGGTTGGTCACGAAATAGGGTAGCCGATGCTTTTTTTGTGATGTCGATTAGGGCAGACATTTCTGAGGTGGATTGGTCATTAATTTGTGTATTTATTCCGCCGACATTGGTTCCAAACAAGTTAATCGTTGTGTATGACAATCACATTTTCTCATTCGATGAATCTCGTATAGTTTAAGCAATGTTCGTCATGGATAAGAGCAAATTAGATATTCGATTTGATAGAGGTGATGACATGTTTTCTGGAGGAAATACAAATTTACCATCCAACATGTCGATAACATCAACCTATAGTTGATAACATTGATTATTTTTCTGTAGAGACATGCAAGAGATCCCAGGGGTCAATTCATCGACCTGTATTTATTGCTTGAAGGCTAGATTTGTACAACCATTTTTATCAGTGCTGACATAAGGTTAATAGAATTGACCTAGCAATTTCTGAAACGACTTAAAATTAATCCAAATCATTAAACAACCATGATCTATCATTGACATTAAGTCACTTGAAAACAAAACTTGTTGAGAAATATATCCATCTCATTATTCATGTTTGAATACGGTCAGAGAGGAGGCCAGGGAATAATACAACCTTTTTGCTTGATATCTACCCCAAAGTTCCTTCTTTCTCTCCCGTTCTTATGCTTTTTTCATTTCCTGTTGCTTGCTATATGGAGATAATTTGGACTAGGAAGAGATAGTCTTTATCTAGTACCCACAAGTATCCTAAAATGATTTTATTGTCGAAAAATTAACTGTAATAAAAGATTATGTGCATCTAGGGAATAATAAAATGATAAAGAGTACTTATAAATAGCTTTAGTTATACATTACTTGTAGTATTATTGGTATACGTACCATGTTTCATGATTTATAACTTTTAAATGCTATGATAATATTTCTTTTGCTTGAAACTCATCAAACAAATATGTTTGGATTATCCTATCATGGGTTCTTGTTGAGTTTCCATGCACTGAACCTGTTGATTACACTAAAATAGAACAATTTTTTACATACATGTGCAATTTAGCAGTGTTTCTATTATAGAATACCTATGTCTGTAAAAAATGGAATCAGTTTCAACTAGGAAGAGATAATCTTTAATAAATGATTATTGTTTTGGATTCTACACAATGATTGAATTACATTGAGTCTAATTGATCACCATAATTTATTTCTAACATATGATTTGTAGTTGAAAGACACATCTTTTGATGATTTTCTTGTATAAGCATAGGTTCACGAGTGCACTAAAAAAGCCTAGTTCATGTGATGTCTAGTTTGATTGAACTAGATAAGTTTGTGAAAGTAGGAATTTTCTTATGTAGATACAATGTTGTGGTTCAGAATGGCATTTTACTAAAATACACGAATTACTCAATCTATTAATATGATACAACATTAGACAATTCCTCAGTTTAAGCATCATTTAACTTAAATCCAAATTAAACATTTTGTCGACCTACTTGATTATTATAGCTAGTAATAGTTTTCAGTGACCCAACTTCCTCTGTTTCAACAACTTGCAGTTCAAATCTCTTTCTTACTTGACAACCACACACTTGCTTTACATTTGTGATATTAATATATAATCATACTCTTTCTTACCATGTTTCACGATTTATAACTTTTAAATGCTATGATAATATTTCTTTTGCTTGAAACTCATGAAACAAATATGTTTGGATTATCCTGTCATGGGTTCTTGTTGAGTTTCTATGCACTGAACCTGTAGATTACACTGAAATAGAACAACTTTTTTAGATACATGTGCAATTTAGCAGTGTTTCTGTTACATAATAACTAGCTCTGTAAAAAATTGAATCAATTTAATCTACTGATGAGTATTGCAGTATTATAGGTCGAAAATGAGTATTAATAACTACCTTTATTTATACATTACTTGTAGTATTCTTGGTATACCTACCATGTGTCATGATTTATAACATTGAAATGATATGATAATATTTCTTTTGCTTGAAAGTCATCAAACAAATATGCTTGGATTATCCTATCATGGCTTGTTGTTGACTTTCCATGCATTGAACCTATACATTACACTAAAATAGAATATTTTTTTACAGACATGTGCAATTTAGCAGTGATTCTGTTACAGAATACCTAGGTCTATAAAAAATGGAATCAATTTTGGTGTATAGAGTAAGTTTGGTTATAGAATACTTCCAGGACACACCAATAGAGCAGTAGCTGGTGTATAGAGTAATTTTGGTGTAATTGCAACTCAGCCATCACCATTCAAGTGCATGCTTTCGTTGGCATAGCAAGTAGTGCAAGACAGAGATCTTATCAGCAAACAAAACACATCTTTAAATATAGCTAACGTGTACAATTTGAGATGAATCAGATGGCATGAATCAAATTCCACTGTAGTAAATATACTGAGTGGGAACTCGTCTGTTTATTGTAAAATGTACCACGTGTGCTGAAAATAGTGTGTTGTCACTACTTTTCTATTGTTTCTACTATACTTATATTCACATACATACATTGATTTTACTATATACAGAGAAAATATATGCAACTGATGCACAAGGTTATTTCATAGTGTAATTGCAGCTTAGACGCCACTATCTAAGTACATACTTTCTCTAAAAATATATAATGCAAGGCTGAGATAAGCAAAAAAACTCTCCATAGTGTAATTATATATATATGTATATATATATATGAAATTGACTACATGCACATTTTTCCATCAAGACCTAGCTCTGTTAGTGTTATATCAACTTCACCATATGCACATTTGTCCATCAAGACCTAGCTCTGTTAGTGTTATATCAACTTCACCATATATATATCAACCTAGTCTCTACAGTATGATGGCTATTTATTGTCTATACTACAATACAATATTTTCTTGTTAGCATAACGATTTGTGTATTGTGATGGGATGTGCCCCTTACAAATCAAACATGTTATATAGTAATTATCATTGTAGCCACTCCTCACTGTCATAATATATTGCAGCACATGCGGGGGTATGTATTCCGCTGACCCCAAGTTTCATATTGTTTGGTCAAGAGAGTCGGATGCCGCTCTAGTATCAGCATTGCACAGACAATATGACCTAGGCAGGTGTGTCGATGGTCATTTCACTAGGGAGGCTTGGAGGGAGGCAACTGTGGAAATGCAAAATAGGATGGGGAAGACGGCCTACAATATAGACCAGCTCAAAACTTGGTGGAAGAACTTGAGGAGGGACTATGCCACTTTGAAGCTTGTGACGAATAAGAGTGGCGTTGGATGGGATGACACTAGGCATAAGCCCACACTTCCTGACACCCCTGAGTGGAGGGAGAGCCTTGCAGTATGTCCAATAACCAGTCCCTTAATCGAAAAAAGTAATGTCATATATTTACACTTAAATTTCCTAATACAAAATTTTCGTATACTTAGGAAAACAAGGACCTTGCTAGGTTTCTTAAGAGGTCGTTTCCCCACTACTATGACATCGAGATGATGTCGGGGAGGAACATTGCTAGAGGACATCATGCAATGTCTTCAACAGACACACAAATCCCTTCTGACATTGCCTCCGATGATGATGTCACTGTCAACTTAGATGGGTCAGAGACACCCATGAACACTGGAAGCCAATTAGGGGAACCGAACATGGCCGCATATGGGATGCAAAGTGAGGGAGACACCGGGGGAGGCAGAACATATACACTGAGTGTTGGTAGGAGGCCTCCTATCGTTAGGCACAAGAAGCGGCCATCAATGGCTCAAGACCGATGTGGGCTTTCAAATGAAGTGTTATCTGAATTCACACAGGTTTATGCAAAGTTTCATGAGTTAGGCACTGGTGTGGAAACCAGAGCCTTTGAAAAGAAAGAGTTTGCAACCATCTTACAACATTTCCATGACACTTGCCCCGATGCCCCCACCGCTGTGTTTACAACACTTGTGAACGCCATAAAGGACTCAACAAACCGCAACATCTACCTCAGCCTTATAGACACACCTCAAAAGATAACCATATGATTGCAAGACCTTTGGGAAAGGTCCCAAGCTGCCAATGCAACACCAACACCTTCAATGCCATCCTCGTTTATGCCATCTCACCATGCATTTTTCCAGCAATCCCAAACACCCAACTTCACCAACAGACCAAGTATGACATCGTCGTTTATGCAATCTCACCATGCATTTTTTCCTCCGTCCAATGATGTTGGCCCTTCCGGATCATAAGGGGGAACATCAGTTTGATTAATGGCCAAACATTTAACTCAGCAAATCAGTAGAAAGTTCTTTCATTGTTGTAATAATCTATTTCCCATCCAAACATTTTCTTTCCGCAGAAACTAATTTGTTGAATTGTTGTAATATTTTTATTCCCGTCCAGACATTATTTTACCGCACAAACTAAATTGATTAATTGTTGTAATATTTTATTTCACTACCATGCTTTTATTTTGTGTTCAATCTAATTCTCTATGTATCCTACAATCCATTATTTTACATGTCCACGGTTACATATGATTTTCGAGTAGTTATTTTTTTCCTTGTCGTTGCCATGACAACCTTACTATGATTCCACTTGTAGGCATCATGTCAACCAATGACCAAACAGAAACACTTGACCTCCTCACACACATTCTACATACATTGTCTGGTCTGGCTAATCACATTGCTGATACAATAGTTGAGTCCATAGCAAACTCCATCATCGACGACATTTCCGACATACCACCTACAATACCTAGGTCAGTTAGCATTAGGAGTGGCCACCAAAAGGTCTTAGAAATATTAAATGGTCATGAACAAAGGGCTTATGACCTATACCGAATGAGACCACATACTATATTGGCCCTTGTGGACAAGCTTGAGAGTCGGGCCTAGTTACGAAGTACTAGAGGCGTCACTTCAGTTGAGGATGTATGCTACTTCCTACAGATGGTTGGCCATGGACATACAAATCATGCTTTGGCTGAGGACTACATTCACGCTGGTGAGACCATCCGTAGAAAGTTCAACAAAGTCTTGGACATTGTGTGTTTGTTGTCTAATGACTATATTGTCATGCAAACTGTAGTAACATGCACGACAACACATTCTCGTATATTGGAGACCCCAAGGTTCTACCCGTACTTCAAGGTAATAGTTAGCCCCTACAATCTTTAATCAGTTGGAAATATTTAGTATGTTTACAACCTATTTTGGTGTTATAGAATGCCATCGGGGCAACTGACGGAACACACATCCCAGTCTTAGTTAAACGAGACAAGCAAAATCGCTACTGAGACAGAAAAGGGAATGTCTCTCTTAATTTCTTGGTTGTAGTTGACTTCTCCATGGAGTTTACATATGTCCTAACTGGGTGGGAGGGATCGACTACTGACCAGTGGGTCCTACAGTCAGCAACGACCACGGGCGGGTTTAAAGTTCTGCCAGAAAAGTTTTACCTAGTTGATGCAGGGTATGCCAACACTCGGTAATTCCTTGCACCGTATCGCAACACAGCTTACCATATTTCTGAGTACTGAGGAAATAGACATGCCTACACCAGTAAGAAGGAGATGTTCAACCACCGCCATGAACAATTACGTAATGTTGTAGAAAGAGCATTTGGGATGCTGAAGCGGCGGGTTGCCTACCTTAAAAAGGGGGTGACATATCCCATACATTCGCAGTGTCACCTCATAATGGCTTGTTGTATCCTCCAAAATTTCATACACCACCAACATGATGGTGACAGTATCATGGATGAACTCCCAGATGACATTTCAACATCTACCCTTCCCCCTTTTGGGGTTGACCTGAGTTCCCTCCAACAAACAAGTCAGGCCGATTTAAGGGAGGGTGATCATTTACGTGAATCCATTTCTAATTTGCTATGGGATGCCTATTGACCTACATTTGTATTTGTAATAGTCTTTGACATTATTTGATAAATCATTCACCACATAACTTTGTAGCCTTTAGTTGTTTATTTTACGAACTTTTTATTGGATCCTAATAATATACATGACATAATGTTTCAGTAGGTTGTCTTGAAATGGAAAATGGAATGCATTTCTATACATGCGGCCTTCAATGCACTGTACGCGTGTATATGGATGCCACGGACGTGGCAAGTGGACGTTTTGAAAACAACAACCCCCACATACCGTATTTTACATGTGGTAGGGGTCTTGTTTCAAACATAATTCAGATGAGATTGCCCGCACATCGTGTACCACCCACAGTTGCCACACTTACTGCAGTTAGGGATGCTATGATAACACAACTTGCATATGCACGTAACGAACGCAAGCTATGGTCTGAACAATGTGACTATGTCTGTTCGACAAGAGCAGACACCGATAGGCTCAAACAAGATATTTCCACTCTACGGGAG
Organism: Alisma plantago-aquatica; assembly: GCA_963693085.1. Classification (NCBI taxonomy): domain Eukaryota; kingdom Viridiplantae; phylum Streptophyta; class Magnoliopsida; order Alismatales; family Alismataceae; genus Alisma; species Alisma plantago-aquatica. Next base: position 927,855,241 of record OY856411.1, on the reverse strand, counting down.
AGGTGCCAATATCTTCGCCAACAACTTCACATCACGAGCAATAACGACTCTTCAAACGAGGACGGATACAATACATCATAGATGTAGAACAACCTTTCATACTAAATTTGCTTTTATGTTTGAACAAGTAGTTAGGCCTATTTTATGTTTGGAAATTTTTATTTGAAATCTACGTTCAGAACCCAACATTATTTTACTAATCATCAATCATGTTTTAGATGTCGATGAATCCATCTGAAGTTCTGAGGTGTGATTGTGGGTTAGATGCAGCTTTGCGGCTTAACACAGAGGATGCAGGGTTGTATGATTTTGGCATTCTGAGTGAAAGGTTGGGCAAAATGTATTACATATGTCCTTCTCGTGAGGTGTGCTAGTAAATACATACATACATAATAGGTTGCCCTTGTGTACGCTGCACATTCTTTGTCATTCACTTAAACTTGATAATACATTTTAGGGAAAGGATCGGTGCAGATACTTCTGTTGGGCAGTCGATCTCCCCCCAACAATTGATTCTTTGAAAGCTGAGATTATGTTACTAACTATCGAATGCAAGTCACTGTGGGGCCAAGCAATGAACATGAAGGACTTTGTTGAAATTCATCACAACTACGATGATATATACACCAAAAAAAGGTATGAGCATGAGGTTCTCGAACGCTATGTTGCCAGTCCGGAGGAAGATTGTAGTCTTCTTTTGGACATTCCTTCACCCACGGTGATGCCATAATGTTGAATGGCAGAGCTACATTTAGTTTGTCTTCTCGATTTACATTGTCTACCATTTGATGTTTTTAACATTAAATCTTTCTTAATTCATCTGTTGTACTACATTAACAGGCTTTTGTTATTTATTGTAATGTTGGTGTATGTTATATGGAGGGTGTATGTTTTTTCATTGTGATGTTGCTGAATGTTAGTTAGCACCAAACATGCATATTATATCCCCTTAATTGTGCCATACACCCTTACGTCTGAAATATATTACTTACAGAATCTATAATATGGCTGGGCCTCCAACGATGCCTTATTTTATGTGGTGTACGGAGCTTGATATGGTTCTTAGAGGTATGATGAGAAACCAATATGAGTTGGGGAGATGTGTTAATGGAGTATATACTACACAGGCTTGGATGGAGGCATGGCGTGACTTTCAAAACATAACTGGGGGGCCTTACATATCTTTGACTGAGTTGCAGAAGAGATGGAAACACATAAGGAGAGAGTTCATAAGAGACAATCTTTTTATTTTGGGAGATTTATTGCCTCCCCCGCCATTGGCCGTGCAATGCAACTTTGTGATGACTCATCACATTTACCCACCTGGGGTTGCTGAATACCTTATTAACACCAATGAGTGAATCAAACAACCACGTTAGACGACAAAAGTAACACATGAAATTGTAATATATTTCCATGACATTGTAGTCGTTTGTGTTTACTTTGCAACATTTAGTTGCAAAACCTATGCGTCACATTGTTTTGTTTGGACCATCACTTGAAAAACTTCTACTTTACTGTTATGTATTGAAGGCATACATCACGTTCTTACTTGTTTGTAGCTAAGTTTAGTTGAAGCATTTATTTGTATTCAATATTATCACAGTTATCTTACTATTATTGATATTTGCTAATACTTATATTTATTTATTAACTATAGATGTCGTCATCGCGGTCAAAGGAAACGACAAAGTTTGAAAAATTATTGATGTCTCCATCGAAGATTTGAAAATATGTAGAAGAAAACCTTGTTTGCAAGAAATAATGTTGTGAGCCTACATGTGATGAGGGCACAAATGGGAGCCACGAACAAGCTAAGGGTATTACTCTTCCTATTCACCATCTGTCGTTGTTGTTTCAGTGGCCAAAAGACGCCATCAAACACGAAACCAATCAGTTGTTGAACGAAGCTTGTCCTATGTCATGGGACGAGTACGACGAGGCCATGAAGTTGGCCGACTAGGACGTTCCTACCTGGGATCAAAGCATGTCCCCCACAATGGATGCTCACCATCTTAGATTGTGTAGCTGTGTCTATGTCTAGGTCCATGGCATACCTCTCCTTTGTGTCCCTCAGTTTGTATGTTAGAGATGTATTTGCCCGGGAACCAATAAGTTATTATATGTTATTTTATGTGGTATTAAGTTCTGCTGGAGACATGCTATTCTCTTTGCTACACACGTTTGCTACCATTGAATTTAAATGCATAAATTATGCATTTTATCTATTATTTATTTATTATTTATTATATAATACATTCTTTATGAAATTATCTTTGAATGTTATCTTTCATTGAAACAACAATATCAAGGTGTTACACACATTACTTGACATATCACAATTTTCTTTGCATCCGTATTAATATTCACGCTAATTTAATGTACAATTAAAAGAGAATGAACTGATTAAAATTTAGAAAATTAGAGCAGTCCACAAAGATTAAACAATATGATTTTGAGTTAGAGCCCACAGATAGGATATATTTGCTAAGTCACACTCATCACTTATTTATAGGTATATAACAAGATAACATGACAATTTCAATAATCTTTTTATTTTACATTTCTTGGATCAAATATGTAAAATACTACCTATTTACAACATACACAACAATCGAAGACAACAATACAATTGGTTTATTTTAAATCATCACGTACTTATGACCATACTCATATATTATGTTTAGTTTTCCTAAGTACAAAATTGACATTCACAAAATTCACAAAATCTACATTAATTTTTTTTAAAAAAACTGCCCTTCTGCTTAAGTGGCATCACAACTACACATTCCTTACTCTTATTAAAACAGTTCTACAACATCAGGACAAAATCAGTAGATATTGACTATGTTGCCAAATAAAAGTAGACCGAATCCAGCCTAGTAGCCAAACAGAATCAGACTACAAGCAGACTCAAATCAGACCAGCTGACCAGAATCAGACTGGGATGCCAAACAGAATCAGATTGGGTTGCCAAACAAAATTAGACTGAATCCTAACTAACCCCGTCTAATCCAGTCCAGACTACAAAATCCCAGTCTGTTTCCAAATAGGGGCTTATGGACTGTGGTTCATGTAACATGGCCCAAACTCGTATTCAGACCTAGCTCAACAACCCAGTTACAATGACCCAGATAAGGACATAATTGATAATCCTCCATAACTCCTTTTTTCATTTCGTTCCCAGTAGAAAGACAAAAACATCATTGTGTCTCGAAGGAAATTGTAAATGACTATTTCTCGAAGGAAAACGTGACTAATAGACTAACGACGCCAAATTGTAAACTCTATTGCAGTCATTGTTGTGAATGCAGTGTACTCCCACTTCTTCTCATCATCGTTTCGTCTATTTGAAGTTTTTTCCGCAGTCGCCTCCTCCTCCTTGGAAGCAAGTTGTAATAGTCAAAAACCTAAGGTAACATCTATTCTATCGCCACAATTATCCCCACCGCCATAGCAGAAATCTCATATCCTTGTGTCTTAAATGGCATATCAGGCAGATCTGAGTAGTGGACCCTATTTGAATATGAATTATTTAACCATGTTAGGGTCTAATGCTTTCTTACTCGACATGAACTTGATCCAAACTTAAAGAACACTAAATTATTTTGAAGTTAAGTAGTTAACTCGAATTCAGTACATACCCATAATTGACTTGATTGACCTAGAATTTACCATTATATTTTTAATATAAAAATATAAATATTGAAATATAACCCACTCATCCCTCTTTTTGTTTTTTTATAAGCCAGGAGACCATTTTATTCATCCCGTTCTCCTCTTGTAGGCATAAACTGAGAATTTAGTACATTATCAGCTGCAAAATGAAATTTGGTAGGACTCCTACCATTACATAGGGGAAAAGAGATAGGGTGGTGACCCACCGGGTCGAGTGGAGGGTCCGTGTAGGTACGACCATCCTTGAAGTTTTTTAGGTGGTGCTTGGCCAGTGGGTCGGCCAACGCATTATGTTCTCTAGGAAGATTGACTATCTGTACGCCAAGGTTCTTGTTGATGAATTCATTAATAGATTGGATCCAGGTGTTGAACGTTGAGAACAGATCAGAAGGCCCCTCAATGGCTCTGGCGCTATCTGTTACAACGATTGTAGAGTCTCTCATAGCAACATCTCCAATTCTCAGTGCTAGATCTATGGCTCGAAGCTCAACTTCAGTGACAGATTCGACTTGGGTATACAAAGCTACCCCTCCAATCCAGATTGTGTTTTCGTCAAGAACAACTACAACAATAGTAGCCTGTTTGCCCTTAACAGCAGCATCTACATAAACCATATTATGCCCAGTAGGAATGTATGTATTCTCGTTGTTCGCCTGATGGTGTTGATACTTGGCTTTAAGTTTCATTTTCCTGCCTTTATCAATTTTGCTACAGAGGTTATCAATTTAGACGACTTGTTGTACAATACTGGTGTAGATTTTGTCAAAAACCATTGTATTTCTCACTTTCCAGATGATCCAACAGGCAGTGGAGAACCAGGTAGTGTCTTCATGCCTGCCTTTCAGATACCACATGAGCCACTGTTGAATGGATGTATTGAAGGGGCTACCTCCAGTATTAATGTTGATCTTTAACCATACATCCTGTGCATGAGGGAAGGATCATAATGCATGTAGTGTATCCTCCTCGGCTGCATCACACCTGGGACAAATGGCACAATATGTAAAGGTGTGTTGCTTGTGCCTTTCGTTGGTCATGATTACTTCATGGACAACAGGCTAGAGGAAAACTTTAATTTTGCTGGGAACCTGCGATTTCCAAATAATCGTCCAGAGTTTATTAGCGGGGTACTGGTTATCAGCGTTGATCAGGTCATAGGCTGAGGAGGTGGTGTAACTTCCACTGTCACTATGCATCCATCTCCATGTATCATCACCCTTGCTCTCAGCTGGAACGGGAAGGCCAACAATGCGGCAAACACAATGTTCAAGGAGATAGTTTAGTAGGAAATCTTTATCCCATTTACCACTTAGGTTACACAGACACCCTACTGTAAGATCGGACACCTCAATGCAGATTTGTTTGGTACTCAGGGATCACAAATCTCTAAAACCTGGGACCCAGTGATCAGTCCAAATGAGGGTCGTATCCCCATTATTGACTATTTTGATACAGTTAGCTTTGATGAATTCTAGACCCGATTGGATACCTCTCCAGAAAGGAGTAGCTTTGCTACTAGAGTTTGCATTGAAATTCTTATACTTGTAATTCATCCCCTTGGCCCACAATGAATGTTTATTGTTGAGAAACTTCCAAGCATTTTTCCAAAGAAGGGCTTTGTTCCAAGCCGACAAGGACTTAATACCCAGGCCTCCATTGTTAATGTTGGTACTCACTTTGCTCCAACCAACTAAGGATACATGTTTCTCTTTATTACAACCACCCCAAATGAAATTCTGAATGGTTCTGTCAAGCCTCTTGTACGTGAAGGATGGAATACTGGCCGTTTGCATAACATATGTAGGTAAGGAGGCAAAGACTGACTTGGATAGACAAATGCGCCCTGCCAAGGATAGAGATTTTGCAGTCCAACCATTGATTTTTTCTTCCATATTGTTGGTTAGGAAAGAATAAGTTTTCCTAGTAACCCTTTTATGTAACAGGGGTACTCCCAAATATTTGCCTATATCATCGATTTCCATGATACCGCTAGCTCTGCATATGGCAGATTGTGTAGCTCTGTCAACTGAGGAAGTGAAGAAAATTTTAGATTTATCAATAGAAATTTGTTGTCCTGAGGCTTCCTCAAACCTCTTGAAGCACTGGGTAATGGCCACGACCTGTTCCAGGGAAGCCTTGGCAAAGATGACTATGTCATCTGCAAAGCTTATGTGAGAAATATGTGGGCCTTGTTGAGACATTTTGATCAGTGTCCATTATTTGGATACAACATAGTGATTGATGAGTTGGGTTAGCCATTCCATGCAGAGAACAAAGAGGTACGATGACAGCGGATCTCCCTGTCGGAGACCTCTGGATGTCTTGAAGGGAGGGAGAGATTCACCATTGAAGCAGTTACTCATGCTACCCGTAGAAATAGAGTTCAGGATATAGGATTTAATGTTAGGAGGCCGAGTCATTTTGTTGAGAGTGTTCTCGATGAACTTCCAAGACATGCGGTCATAAGCTTTAGAGAGATCTACTTTTATAGCCATATAGGGAGCACTGGATTTGCACCTAAGATTTTGTATAATTTCCTGGATGATGATAATATTATTAGAAATACATCAACTTGGAATGAAGCTGGCCTGTACAGATGATACCCATTGAGGCATGAGTTTTTTTACTCTTCCCACAACAACCTTTGACGCCAGTTTAAGACAAACGCTATTAAGAGTGATGGGTCTAAAATTGCTACAGCTAGACGGGTGTTTAACTTTAGGAATAAAGGCAATACTAGCATCAACTACAACATTTGGGATTTCATTACCATTCAACATGCTTTTGATGAGGAGGAGAACAGAACTTCAGATTCACTTCCAATTCATTTTAATGAAATGCATATATGCACTGTCTGGACCGGCTACTTTGAAGGGGTCAGATGCTTTGACAATTTTCCATACTTCATTCTCAGTGGCAGCTGCTCCTAGTCTTCTAACGTGGCTCAACTAAATGGGTTTGAAATAGGCAGGAATATTATCCATCACTGCTGTAGTTGGTGGCTGTGTTTCTATCAGCATGTTTTCAAAATGGTTGGAGACAAGCAGTTTGATCTCAATGCTGTTCAATACCCAAAAACCTTGGCTATTCTTGAGGCTTCTGATATTATTAACTCTTCTCCTGTTGTTGACATATGTATGGTAAAACCTAGTATTACTGTCCCCATCCACAAGCCAGTTAATATGACTTTTCTATTTCCAATCTTCTTCTTCCTTCCTAAAGATGTCTTCAAGCTTACCTTCGAGACTAAGGCACTCCCGATCTCTCATTTCAGTGTAATTCATTTCCAGAGTTCATTGAATATGAGTTATTTGAGTGATGAGTTTTTGTTTGATTTTGCCTTGGGAATGCCTGGACCTGGTGTCCCACTTGGTTATGGGACCTTTCGCTTGTTGAAGGGTCATGTGAAACTGGGCATTAGGGTTCTAGTGGAGTTCCAGAATGTTGTGGAACGCAGGGTCAGTACTCCACGATGCTTGGGTTCTGAATCTAACATCCTGAGTTGGGATGTCTGAGCTAAGCAAAGCAATGGGGTTGTGATTTGATCCAATCCGAGGCAAGTTCTCACAGATAAAGTTTGGGTAATTTTGTATCCACTCCCTATTGGCAAGAGCGTGGTTGAGTATTTCATGCAGAAGACCTTTCTTGTAAGTGAAAGCATATCCAGTACTGCCTATATCGGCAATTCCAGCCTGAATAAGGGCATTTCTAAATTGTGCTTCCTCTGACACATTGAACCTATTGCTTCCCAGCTTCTCGTCTGGGTTTAACATGCAACTGAAATCGCCCATAGTAATCCAAGGCATACTTATGTTATGACTCAGCCTTATTAAATGGTCCCAAAGGATAGGGTGGCCCCCGAGATTGGGTGATGCATAGATGAAAGTACACAGGGTATCTCCATTTATGCAGCAGTGAATAAAGTATTTATGGCTTTCAAGGATTTGGACATCGCATTCGTCTTCATTCCACAAAATCCATATTCCTCCAAAGAAGCTGTTAGCCTCTACTCTTTGTGAGCTAGAGAAACCGATTTCATTAATAGCAGTTTGCACCTCCTTGCCTGAGATACGAGGTTCAAATATAGATACAAGCTTTACTTTGTGTTTAGAAACAAGGTGTTTGAGGAAGTGCCTGGTTTTCTTCTTGCCAGCACCCCTTATATTCCAAGCTATTGTATTGATCATAAAGAAACATGGATATATCTAGGTGGAGGAAACTCCTCCTTCATTGGCCTCATAACCTTTCCTCATTCTGCCTCTTGTAACATATGGATGCTCCTTCTGTGGGCCGCCTAACCCTAACTGGGTTGTCTTCTCTTTTGCTTTCCTGCCTGGAAGCACTGGTTTCTCTGCTCCGTCATTGGCTTTGTTGTTGTTAGTAGAGACAACAATATGCCCATTAGCACTAGATCTAGTTATTGTTGCAGCATTGTCCTCTGGTCTGGCATCAATGACTTCATTGCCAATTGGTGTAACAACAGTGTGTTTAGATGCAGAATTAGGCTGGTTTGACACCGTCAGAGGGTCTTGGGTAACTTCGGTGCCTGATGGCGCGTCCGAGCCCTTTTTGGTTGATACATCAACGTCCTCATTTCTTCTTTGTTTCTTCCTCCAGATTTTGGGTCTGTGTGTATCCTCATGAGTGGCATGAGCTGTATGGGCATTGTCCCTCTCCTCGGCATCGATGATCTTGCCTTCCTCATCCTCTTCTAGCACTTGGAATTAATTCCCCGAGTCCCTAGTTTGGTTTCTTTTTGGATTCTTATTGCACTGTGGCCTTTGGGTTCTGACATTTTTGCCATAGTAAACTTTCCATTTCCCTTCTTACTCTATCCATCTAACCCTGAATTCATCTTTAGTAGGATTTGCATTAGGGTTTGATAGTTCTTTATCAGCTCCCTCACAGTCTTCCGCATCATGCCCAAGTCTCCCACACTTGAAGCACATGTTTGGCAGTGATTCATATTCAATCTTGTACTTGCAACCATTAATGATGATTGCAGGTTGGATAGGCTTTTCTGTTTCAATTTCAACTACTAATCTAGAAAACCTACTTCTAGTTCGATTAGTGGAGTGATCATCTACTCTCACTAAGCGCCCGACTGCTTGACCTATCCTTTGAAATATCTCTGTATTGTAGTAGTGGATAGGGAGACCCATAACATGAATCCATGTTACGATATGACTCGGAAGACCTTTAAAGGGTTCAAAGTACCCATCCCAAGGCTAGACCTGCAGACAACTACCGAATAAGGACTACGGCCCTTTTGTTAGGACATTTTCTTGTCCATTCTACTGTAAAATTGCACCACGTAATGTTGCTCGGTGAGTTCGTAAATTCAAATCGACCTGCCAGTTTCTAGAGGAGTTTTAATCTTTCAACCATGGTGAGGAAGCCAACATGTAGGTCGATAAGCTTGACTATGACTGCATACATGAAAGGTCTGCTCATAATTTCTTATGCTTTCGGCGTGACGTAGATCTCAGAAAAAACTCTCTCATAGACAAGTTCGATATCTTTAGGTTGATGATCTCCTCCGGTTCATCGTCTATATAGAAAGGGTCTGTTGTCGCACCGCCACCGTTACCTGTGACGACTTGTTTGAAGGATTTTGTGTTGGTTGATGGCGCGTCATCTGGTGGGAAAGGGTTCCCATCATCGTGTGTGCTCTGGTCCACCTCCATCTGGTTGGCGTCCATCCTCTCAGTAGGGTTTCCCCCTCTCGTCCCCTTGTATGTGAGGTTAATACCGACCTTCTACAGACTCGCCGATTTGGTCAAGTTTGAGGCTGGTATGGATATAGGGCCTTTGTTCCTTGCCCCCCCACCGTCGTCTTCTAGGGTTGTTTGCAAATTGCCTGTTGTGCCACCGCCCCCCCGCACTCCCCTCGTTGTACGCCATTTTAGTTTAATTTGACATCTTTTTGTATTTTTGAGTCAAAAATAGTTTTTATTATTTTGTATTAGTTTTAGTTTAATTCCTTTCATTATATAAATATAACTTCTATATGATTTATTATGCTAGATTTTATAAACGTGTTTAACTCATGTACACATTATATTAATCATTATATGTGTCTAGTTACATTTTGGGTTTCCTTAAATCGAATTTTATATTTTGGTTAGACAAACTATCCTTTGCATTTATAATTGTATTCTTGGCTTTTGAATTAAAGGTCAAATTTGATAGAACTAAAAATATTTCAGTGTCAGACTAAGGTCATGATTTTTGACCTAGATTTTTTTTACAAGTTTAGAGTGTAGCCAAGAGTGTTGACCTAAAATGATTCCAAGTAAAACTTGGCCAACCATAACCTGATTGCCACCCTACCTAGACATGTGTGTATTGTTTTGTCTACTAGTACACCTATGTTTTGTTTACTGCATTATGTATGTCTACTACTTTGTTTGCTAGTTTGTGCTACTACGTATAATTTTGTATATTAATCAATATAAATTTGAGCATTGCTTCTTTCGAGTACTCATATGGAAATATTTAACACAAACACAAATTTTGTGTTTGATGTGTTTGTTGTTGTGGATTATTTATGTAATTTTTTCGATGTTGGTCTCATACTTCTTCTATACACCCCTGACCTCATCCTGCACCTTAACCTTTTTTTATCTTAACCCTTACATCCCTTGTTTTATATTTCACATCTCAATAAGCATATTGTTTCATGAGATTCGAGCATTGCTCTTCATTTTTGAATATATGCATACATGTGATGTGCACATTTTATATCTACTTTTTGGACACATTCACACAAAAATCAAGTTTATTTTGCCTTCCATTTAGCCTCTGATCATACTTAATTTTCCATCTTTTATTTAGTTTACTTGTTGTGTGATGTTGATCGCATGTACATGCCAAAAATGAAAAAATGAAGACAATCCAACCCAAATCCGACCTTAGTTGGATTCTCCATTGATTTGCAACTGATTTAGAGTTGATCTTGAAGAAATAGCACAAGACACGTCGTGTCTTTATTTGTCACGACGTGTAACTTTCCAAGAAGGGCTCGCAAAGTAAAGTACATGTTGTGTGTTATTTAACACATGGGCATGCAAATTTCCAGAGGCCTTCATCCCCAAACTGCAGAGTAAAAGACACGACATGTCTGCACGTGCAAATGCCAAAGATTCAACCTTTTGCCCAGGCACACAGGCGTGTGTTTATTAACATGTGACATGTACCACTTTCCCAGGTCGACTCCAGTTGCAAGAACATGACATGTCTTCACTGGAACACATCGTGTACCTATCGAGAGAAGCTGTTCAAATGCCAGTTACACTACGCCACATGGCGTGTCTTCACAAAGACACATCGTGTCTTTATCAATTTTCTACAAATTTTGAAAGAAACCGCCCCTCATTTTAAAAATGAGTGCAGCCACTTGGGGCAGTTATCACTCTTCATTTGAAGTATATTTTGACTGAAGAGAGTTGCAGAACAAAGTATGGACAAATTTGGAGAAGAAGAGGAGGTTTATTGGGATAGAACCTCATTTCTTCATCATTTTTTGCCTCTTTCTCCTCCAAGGGTGTAGCTGAGCTTCTCTACTCCAGGCGAGCTTCTTGGAAGGGCAGAGATTCTATGTTGGAGCTGCTACAAGGGTGGAACTTTTTCCTTAAGCCGGAGTTTTACTCCTCTCACTTCATCCTTGGTTACTTTTAGCTTTTCTTCTCTCTACTCGTAGAAAACACTGAAAATTCTATATTTTACTTGTGTCCCTTCATCATGTGCGAGTAGAATCTTTGTTCATGGGCATGGGAGAGTAGCTCCCATGCTATGACTCATGCAAACTCATAATTCATATCTTATACTAGTTTATTTGCTTCTCCATGAGTTTCTATGGTGATTTGTTTCTTGTATGCTTGGTTGGCCACCATTTGTACATGATTTATGCTTCTTTATGCTATTCAAGAGAATGTATGAGGGAGTACGGAGTAGATATCATGGCAACATCCTCTTGACCACGGGAATGGTTAGAGAGTGTTAAGGATCCAAGCTTCTTTTTGAATCTAATCATAGGCACGAGATTGCTATGTGAATATGAGAACCATCTCATATCACCGGGAGGTGCATGATGACGACAACCTCCTTGTAAATTTATTAGCATATCTTATTTTGTGGTTACGCATGATGTAATAGTATGGTGGTGAAATCTTATGTTCAGGACATTCTAAAATCTGATCTTAACCTTTAAACTTAAGCTTCTATTATTACTTGTCTTTTAGTTAATTGCAATCTAACTCAACTGTTGTAATCCAACATAGATTGTTGAAAATTAGTTCTTTTGTGCCTAGATAACCTAGCTCTCTACAGTTTGACCTCGACTACAATTGATCCCGTACACTTGTGGGTGATTGATGAGTTGACACATATAAGATTTAAATTTTGTTTGCCTTAGGCTGTCAATAAGTTTTTGGCGTCGTTATTGGGGAGCTACGATAATATGAGTTAGAGTAGAATCGCTAGTTAGTATTCAAGACTAAGTCACCATTTTTCATTTTCCATATTGTAATACCTTTTTACTTTTGTGATTCTCACTTAACTATTGCTTTTGTAGGTTGCATGTGTCTCTATAAGAGGGTCTTGAAACATCAATCTTCTTGGACCCAAAAATCGAGTGAACTTTTTGCATTCGAAGGAGAGAAAAGAGAGGTGATAACTGTACAAACTTGGAGGAATCACAACCATCATCGTCTCATTCAACACCTTTACCGCCATCCTCACCCAGTCACTATCAAGAATCAGAGATGGAGGACAATAGTCTGCTTAAAGAATTCGATGTGCCGGATGCCATTAACATATTTGGAGCCATCGATCATCCTAATATTAAAGCCAGTAATTTCTCCATCAGTCCCACTATAATGTAGATGATCCAGCAGAATCGTTTCGGAGGAACGCCTATGGAAGATCCAAATCTTCACATAGTTGGGTTCTTGTAATACATGAACACCTTCAAGATCAATGATTCTCTAGCTGAAGGAGTATGTCTACTATTCCCGTTCACTTTATGAGAGCGAGTCAAGGCATGGCTCTCCTCTTTGCCCAAGAGGTCTATTAAAAGTTGGGATGAATTGTTGCATGTTTTCCTTATCAAATACTTTCCTCCAATAAAGATGGCTCAAATAAGGAGCTAACTTACCAACTTCAAGAAATATGAAGGTGAGACACTCTATGATACATGGGAGAGATCTAATGATCTGTAATGCCTTTGTCCTCATCATGACTTGACCAACTGGTTGTTACATCAAACTTTCTATAACGGGTTATTCTACAACACCCGTATGACTACTGAAGCTGTTGCAAACTGAGCTCTAATGAACAGGTCCTACAGTGAAGCATATGATATTATTGAAGACATGACACTCAACCACAGTCACTGGAGTACTAAAAGGACCAACCATTCCTTCTCATCCACTAGTTCAGCTAAGAAATCTAGTGGGAAGCACAATGTAGAACAGTAGATCTCATTGTAGCCAAACTTGATGCTTTGAACAAGAAGTTTGAAAAGCTGACCACTCACTATGTTCAAGAAGTTGAGAAAATGTGTGAAATATGTGGAGCATCTGGTCACAACTCTTCTTGTTTTGCACCACAAATGAGTACCATAGAGATGCCAGAGTAGGTCAATGCAGTAGGCAACTTCAACAACAGACAATCCTACAATCCTTTCTCATAAACATACAATCCAGGATGGAGGGACCATCCAAACTTTTCTTACAGGAACAAAAACTCTCAGAACCAACAACAACAAAGTCAAGCTCAAAATCAACTACCTATGAGCAACTGCCGGCCCATGAATAACAATTGTCAACAATCATCGAGACATAGCAACAACAAAAATAGGAATCTCAACCAGCTTTTACAAATGAGTCAAACATAACAAAAGTCCATCTTGGAGAGTCTTCTTGAGACTTTTGTGACCACACAAATTCAGTAGAATTATGTATTTTGGGCAAACGACAATCTCTTGAAGGATTCCATCACACAACTTTCTTCTAAAGTTGATGGGATTGTCACCCATACTAAGATATTGGAGAATCCGATAGCTCAACAAGCTTTAGCCAACCAAGGAGCACCTTCAGGTTCTTTACCCAGTCAAGTGGTTATAAATCCCATGGAAACTTGCAAATTTGTGACTCTAAGGAGTGGAGTAGTCATAGGAGGGTCTGCACCACCTTCTAAGAGGAAATCCAAAGAAGTTATTGACACCACTCTAGAGGAGATTGCTAAGAACCAAAGGAAGAAATCTACTGGATATCCGCATCATGATGACTCTTCTTGCAAGCCTAATGCTCCTTTCCCTCATAGGTTTGCTAAATACCAAAGATGGTATTAAGTTCAATAAGTTTATGGACATATTGAACAAACTATATGTGAATATGCCTTTAGTTGAAGTCATAGCTGAAATGCCCTCTTATGCTAAGTTTTTGAAAGACATTCTAACAAAGAAAAGGAGATTCAGTCCAGCTGAATCTGTCATGTTATTTGAAAGATTGAGCTCTATAATCCAAAACTATTTGCTTGGAAAACTAGATGATTTAGGTGCTTTCACTCTCCCTTGCAAAATTAGAGATTCAACCTTTGATAAAGTCCTAGTTGATCTTGGTGCTAGATCGTCTTGATTCCTTTTTCTCTACGACAAAAGCTCGACATGGGAGATTTGAAACCAACATCAGTGATGATTCAGTTGACTGACCTCTCATTTAAACATCCTAGAGGGGTGGTTGAAGATGTTCCTATATAGATAGGGAAGTTCTACATTCCATGTGAATTTGTAGTTCTTAACATGCATGGAGATCCAGCAAACCCCATCCTCTTTAGAAGGCCATTCCTTCGTACTGCATGTTGTCTTGTAGATGTTAGAGAAGGAAAACTAACCATTAGAGTTGGATATAAAGCTCTTGTGTTCTCTATTTATGATGCTATGAAAGCACCAAGCTCTAAGGAATATCTTTGTCTGATAGATAGCATTGATACCTTTCTTGAAGAAGAAAAGAGTTTTGTTGGGACCATTCTTGATGACTTTGGAAAAGATGATGAAGAAGACACAAGCCACTATCAATTAGAAGAATTATGAAGCTTTAAAGACTCCAATTCTTGAGGAAGAATCAAAGAAAAATGAGGAAAGCAATATTTTTGCTCCAAATAAAAAGGTATAATTAAACCCCCTCCCACCAGGGTTGAGATACGCTTTCTTAGACTCGAATTCGACCTTTCCATTTATTATAAATTATGAATTGAATGAAGAACAAGAAGAAAAACTGTTAAATGAACTTAGAAGCTATAAAGATGTGATGGGGTACTCAATTGATGATCTTAAAGGAATTAACCCATCTATTTGCATGTATCATATAGCTTTGGAAGAAATTACCAAACCTTGCATAGATCCTCCAAGTAGACTAAACCAAAATATGATGGAAGTTGTTAAAAAAGAAATTGTTTAAACATAAAGATGCAGGAATTATATATCCCATTGGTGATAGTCCTTGGGTGATCCCTATACATGTTGTACTCAAGAAGGGAGGAACCACGGTTATAAAAGGGGAAAATAATGAATTAATACAAACATGAATTATCACTGGGTGGAAAATGTGTATTGACTATATAAAATTAAATAAAGTCACTAGAAAGGACCACTTCCCCTTACCTTTTATTGACTTGATGTTGGAAAGACTTTCCCATCACTCTTACTTTTTCTATCTTGATGGGTATAGCGGGTTCTTCCAAATTCCTATCTACCCACGTAATCAAGAAAAGACCACTTTCACATGCACCTATGGGACATATGCCTATAGGCGGATGCCTTTTGGGATTTTAATGCACCCCCCAACATTCAATGGTGTATGATGGCTATATTATTTGATTATATTGAAAATATATGGAAATATTTATGGATGACTTTAGTGTTTATGGCAACTCTTTTGATGATTGTTTATTGAATCTAACTAAAGTTTTATAAAGATGTCAACAAGTCAACCTCATTATTAATTGGGAGAAGTGCCATTTTATGGTGCTAACAGGGGTTGTTCTAGGCCATGTCATTTCAAGCAGAGGAATTGAAGTGGACAAAGCAAAGGTAGAAGGTATTGAAAAGATGTTGACTCCAACAAATGCAAAAGAAGTCTATAGTTTCTTGGGACACATGAGGTTCTACAGAAGATTCATAAAAGACTTTTCTAAGATTGCAAAGACTCTATGTTCCTTGCTAGCCAAAGACGTTGAGCTCGTGTTTAATGATGACTGCCACATAGCCTTCTAGAGATTAAAGGATGCTCTAGTTTTAGCTCCCATCATCCAACCACCAGATTGGAGTGCTCCTTTTGAAATAATGTGTGATGCAAGCGATTATGCTATAGGAGCAGTTTTGAGGCAAAGAAAAGACAACTCCCCTCCACACACTATGCAAGTAAGACCCTAGTTGATGTATAGATCAATTATGCCACAACTGAGAAAGAGATGCTTCCTATAGTCTATGCTTTTGATAAGTTCAGACAGTACCTAGTGGGTTCCAAGGTCCTTGTGTGCAAGGACCACGCTGCAGTCAAGTATCTCATGAGCAAGAAGGATGCCAAGCCTCATCTAATCCATTATATTTTTCTATTATAAGAGTTTGAATTGGAATCAAAGACAATAAAGGGACATAAAACAATGTAGCTAATCACCTCTAATGTCTCTCAATAAGTGTTGAAGATAAGGTTCTAATTGATGACAATTTACCCATTGAGAAGATGTATATGGTAAACTCTCTTGCTATGGCATGGATTGCTGATTTTGCAAACTATCTTGCCACTGGATGCCTTCCCCTAATTTCACATATTAATAAAAGAAAAAGTTCCTTCATGATGTCGAATTCTATTATTGGGATGATCCCCTATTGTTTAAGCAATGTGCAGATGGGATTATTAGGAGATGCATTCCCAATGAAGAGATTGCAAGTGTGATTTTAGATTGTCATTCCTCTTCCTATGGCAGACACTTTGGAGTGGATAACACTTCGACCAAGATTCTTTAAGGCAGTTTCTATTAGCCAACCTTATTCTGTGATGTGCACGCATTTGTTAAAACTTGTGAGAAGTGTCAATGATCTGGAGGTATTTCAAAGAAAGACAAGATGTCATTGAATTCAATTCTAGAGATAGAGGTCTTTGATGTGTGGGGCATAGATTATATGGGCCCTTTTCCCTCTTTATGCAACTACAAGTTCATCCTAGTAGCATGTGACTATGTATCCAAGTGTGTGGAGGCAATTCCCACTCAATCACCAGATGCCAAGTTTGTGACAAAACTATTTCAAAAGACCATTTTTCCCAGGTTTAGAGTCCCAAGAGCAATCATATTTTATGGTGGCATCCACTTCAATAAAAAGGAACTTCAACAACCTGCTCAGCAAGTATGGAGTGAAGCACTCCACACCCTATCATCCTCAAACTTTAGGTCAGGTGGAAATCTCTAATAGGCAATTAAAAGCTATATTTGAAAAACTATCTCCTTCTCTAGAAAATATTGGGCATTGAAACTAGATGATGCACTATGTGCATATAGGACGACTTTCAAGACTCCAATTGGCACTACTCCATTCAAGCTAGTTTATGGAAAATCTTGTCACTTACCTGTAGAATTGGAGCATAGAGCACTTTGGGCAATCAAATTCCTCAACTATGATCTAAAGAGAGCAGGATAGAAAAGATTGCTACAACTCTAGGAGCTTGAAGAACTCCGGAATGGATGCATATGAGAACTCAAAGATATATAAAGAAAAGACAAAAAGGTGACATGACAAGAGAATCAAAGTCAAAGAATTCAAAGAAGGAGACCAAGTTCTGTTGTTCAATTCTAAACTTAAATTCTTTCCATGGAAGCTAAGATCTAAATGGTCTGGGCCATTCTTAGTCTTAAAGGTCTATCCTATGGGATAGTAGAGTTGTAAGGCAAACAACCAACCTTCAAAGTTAGTGGAAAAAGATGCAAGCTATACACTAGAGGGGAAGAGATTGACAAGGGAGCCTCTTGCTCCCTCCTAGATGCATAGTCCAAGAGCTGAAGAGTCTCACTTCAGACTTTAAATGGAGGGGCTTGTGGGAGTTGACCCCACATTAGGTATATTTATTTATTTAGTATCACTCAAGAAAATTCTCATTTAGAATTAAATTTTTCATGGATGAATGTAATAATGTAGACCCTTGTGGCCATATATCATCATCTCTATAGGTGTTGAACAAAACAAGATGAGTTATGTAGAAATTTAGAAACACATGACATGTCTTTATTTGAACATGTCATGCCCACACTCACAAATGGGCGAACTAAACAAAACTCCAGAATACACAGAATGTTCAAATCTTGACACGACATGCATGGACATATAAGTCAGCAGCTGAAAACTCACATGGTGTGTTTTTAATAGAACATGACGTGCTCGCTAGTTCATTCCAAAGCAATATATTTTTCTAGAAAAAACACACTATGAGTCTTTATTTGCACACGCTGTGTCGTTATCAGGTTGAGAGTGTTATGCATACATCTGGAATTGTACACATCATTTTTTAATTTAGACAAGGTGTGTACCAAACTTCATTCATATGCCTCATTTTTCTAGAGAAACACACGTCGTGTCTTTATTTGTACACGTTGTGTTGTTATTAGTTTGGCAACTTCAACCTTGGCCCCTGGAAAGCTACACGACGTGTTTTAAATGGAACACACCATGTCCTCTTCAGTCAAAGCAAATTTTAAAAGAAGCAGGTGATTTGTACATGGGAACATGTTGTGTCTTTAAAAAGACACGTCGTGTCTAAACATGAGAAGTCGGGTTTTTAACCCTAATCTCTAGCCACCTCTCTCACTCACCTTGAAAGCAGCCATCATCCTCATCCATGTGTGAATCTCCTCCGTCATGTGTGACTCTGCCACCCTTCTGATCAATGACAACAACTCCACAAGGCATCACCACCCTTCTCTGAATGCAACTCCACCACCCTGCGCCGCCTCTCCAACCAAGAACACATCTCCGACGCCTGTCTACCCAAGAAAGCCATCACCATCCACAACCCATGGTTCTGTTTCCACTTCAAGCCCCTTCTTCATATCCATAAAGCAAAGCAACTCCCTCTCCACCTCTGTCGAGCTCTACTTCATCACCGACAAGAGGAGACACATTGTGAGCAGTCGTAGTCACGCTATGCAAGATCCATCTTCCTCAACCTCCGGACGCCCCAAATATCTAGTTACATGCCATGCCAACATCAGGACACATCATGTATTTTCCTTACTTTCGTCAATCTTCTGTCTAAAGACACGCCGTGTCCACTAGAACACATGCCATTTCGTAGTGCATTTCAACCTAACTTCAACAACAATGGCTTCGACCAAGCAAAAATCCATGCGACCATAGGAGAGAGCTCATCCTCAGCCCCAACCTATATCTCTACAACCTAGTTCAGGGTGACTACAAATGAAGACCCTACATATTAATTCCCCATTTCTCATTGGGTCCTCCCTACTTGTTTTATTGTGATCAAACCATGGGAGCCTTAGGATTCAAGGATGAAGTCAAAGAGCATATGAAGGAGCTGGGTCTCAAATACATCTATTACACAGTGAGAAACACATACCCTCACCTTTTTTATGAGTTTCTTACTACCCTTACGGCTGAAGAGGTCTCAAAGAATCATCTTGAACCATATGCTTTCATTCGCTTCCACCTATTAGGGAAGAACTATAGAATTACTTTCAAGCAATTATGCGATCTTTTGGAGTGCCATTACGAGGGCACATTAGCTTACCCTCCAACTTTGATAGAGATGTATTCTAGAATGAAATCACCAATGAGGAGATACATGAGGCTAAGAAGGACACAAAAACAACCATCCATAACCCAATCTTCAGATATGTCCACTGACTTATTAGCACATGTGTCTTTTCTAAGAAAGAAACCTAAGGCGTATGCGAGAAACATGATTTATTCTTTCTGTGGGGTATGGTATATGATTATCAGATCAATGTAGGGTATTTCATTCTCAATAGGTTCTTTGATATAAAGAAGATCAAGAAGAGAGAATTAGGTGACATCATGTGTGGGAGACTGATCACACACCTATCTAGGAAGCTTGGTGCAGGCTTCACCGATCTATAGACTGCACCAGAAAAGAACCTGGTGGATATTCAGTATCTTATTTCCTCTAGTCTAATTACTAGGTTCCCAAATGATGATTCCAAGTTTAGACGATACTTTGATGATGGTGTTTGGTATATTGAGATGCCTGACTTAGAGACAATGACCCTAACAAACAAAGACAAATAGAAATTCAATACAGTTGCCCACAATGACGATGATCCTCATGAGATAGCTGCTCGTGATGCACATGTTGCAGTAGCCAAGGCTCAACCACATCCCTCCATCGGCACTCAGACTGAGTACACTTGGGATATGCCTGATGTTAGGCATATTTATGGCTATGTTCAACAACGCTTCGACCATATGGATAGTTGTCTTGATTTGACGGGTCACCAATTTTCTATTATGCACGGTATGGTCCATAGGATGGATATGTGGCACATTTCTCAAAACCACCATCCCATGCCTCAACTTCCACAGCCTGCACCAGCATCACCTCAGCTAGAGCCCACTCCACAACTGATTCCAATTGATATTCCTGATGACAATGACTTGCTAAACCAGTACTTCTCTACTGGTCACGAGGGTGCATGCCCTTCTTGCTAATTTCCTCCATGACATGTAACAGGTTGCCTCTACCTTAGGCTTAATTGATGCAATGAGGACACTGCATATTTCAAGCTTAGAGGGGGTGCAACCGGTCGGTAATTTAGATGTAGTTGTTTGCTTTCATCATCTTTTCTTTAGCTCTTGTTTTTAGCTAATATTTTTTTCATGGCAAGTTTAGTATTATGTGAGGCTTATCTTGTGTAATTAATTGTCTTCCCTCCTAGTTTAAACTATCTTATCCCCCCTTGTGAGAAATATCATGTGAATAAATTGTAAAAGAGCATGCATAAATCATATGAAACTTTTTGGCCACCAACATGTGTTTAATTTCAAGTTTATGTTTCTAGCTTGATCTCTCATCTTCTGCATCCTTGATTGACTAACACATGTAATGGTAACAAATTTTGTGAATCTGTCAACTTTCCAACACAACCTAGAATACGAGATGCCTTTTCTAAACCTTTATTCATTATA
Source organism: Alisma plantago-aquatica (assembly GCA_963693085.1). Lineage (NCBI taxonomy): Eukaryota > Viridiplantae > Streptophyta > Magnoliopsida > Alismatales > Alismataceae > Alisma > Alisma plantago-aquatica. The sequence continues at coordinate 927,834,348 of OY856411.1, read as the reverse complement.
CAACCACCCCTTTTTAGTGAATTTTTTTCAAATCAAATGAATGGAATATGGCTAATGTTGCAATTCAGTTAACTCTCCTTTGTTCTGGGAAAAATAGGTGAAACCCAAGATCAATTAAAAATTCTTTTTGGTTCACTTCTCCTTAATTACCCCATAGAAGATGGCTTAAACCACCCACATGTCATACTAGCTTAGTGTAAGTCTGATCTGGCACGACGGTTAGGTGATATGTCCTAAAAAAGAGGTTAAAATACCCCAACTGGAACTCCTTGTGTGTATAACCCTACATTAGCAGCCGAGCGTTGGAACCCCCTAATCTAATATCTGATCTTTTGGGAAAACAAGGAGAGAAAGCTAAAACTTATTAACATTAACTAAGATTCCATCTTTTGCATCCTTAATACCTGAAAGATTTTGTTGCAGATTCACTAATTGTTTGGCTTAGTCATCCAAGTTCCATTTAGTGTTGCCTAGTTGACTATTTCATTTAATGTGTTACTAACCTTGCTGAACTTAAATATTCCTTCTTGGATGTCTAAGTTGAAATCAAGGCTATGAATATAAACCTGATGATTATGATTGGTTTGGCATCGTCTACATCTTTCATTTCATTGATCTATACATGAGCTTGGCAATTCCTTCATTTGTGTTTCTATGCTCTTTTTACTTGAGGACAAGCAATAGTTCATGCTTAGGGGGATTTTATGTGCACATTTCATATCTACATTTTGCACACATTCACACACAAATTCAGTTAATTTTTCCTTCCATTTAACCTTTAATGGTACTTAATTTACCATCTTTTAGTTAGTTTACTTGTTTCATGATGTTGATCATAGGTACGTGTCAAGAATAAAAAAATGAAGATAATCCAACCAAAATCTAACCTTAGTTGGATTCCCCATTGATTTGCAGCTAATCAGATTTGATCTTTAAGAAACAGCACAAGACACATTGTCTTTATTTGCACGCAACGTGTAACTTTCCAGGAAGGGCTCATAAAACAAAGTCCACTCTATGTGTTATTTAACACATGGGTGTAATTTTCCAGAGGCCTTCGTCCCCAACTGTAGAGCAAAAGACACATCATGTCATCATTAAGACACGACGTGTCCGCACGTACAGAGGCCAAAGATTCAACTTTTTGCCCAGGCACACGGACATGTGTTTATTAACGCATGACGTGTACCACTTGCCTTGGTCGACTCTAGTTGAAAGAACACGACATGTCTTCACTGGAACATGATGTGTACCTATCACAAGAAGTAGTTCAAATGCTAGTTACACTATGCCACACGACATGTCTTCACAAAGACACACTGTGTCTTTATCATTTTTCTGCATATTTTGAAAGCAATCGTCCCTCATTTTAAAAATGAGTGCAACCACTTGGGGGCAGTTATCACTTGTCATTTGAAGCACATTTTGAATGAAGAGAGATGCATAAAAAAGGAGGGGCGAATTTGGAGAAGAAGAGGGAATTTCTTGAGAGAGAACCTCATTTCTTCATCATTTTTTGCCTCTTTCTCCTCCAAGGGTGTAGCTGATCTTCTCTACCCTAGGCGAGCTTGTCAAGAGGGAAGATAATCTAAGTTGGAACTACTATAAGGATGGAACTTCATCCTCAATCTAGAGTTTTACTCATCCTACTTCATCCTTGGTTACTTTTAGCTTTTCTTCTCTCTACTCATAGAAAACACTAGAAATTTTGTATTTTACTTGTGTCCCTTCATCATGTGCAAGTAGAACCTTTGTTCTTGGGAATGGGAGAGTAGATACCATGCTATGACTCATGTGGACTTGTAATTCATATCTTATGCTAGTTTATTTCCTTCTCCATGAGTTTCTATGGTGATTTGTTGCTTGTATGCTTGGCTGACCATCATTTATACATGATTTATGCTTTTTTATGCTGTTCGAGAGAATGTATGAGGTAGTAAGGAGTAGATCTCATGGAAAAATGCTCTTGACCATAATAGTGGATGGAGAGTGTTCAAGATCCAAGGTTGTGTTTGAATCTAAGCATAGGCACGTGAGTGTTGTATGAAGATGAGAACCGTCTCATATCACTGGGAGGTGCATGATGACGACAACCTCCTTGCAAATCTATTAGCATATCTTATTTCATGGTTATACATGATGTGATAGTATGGTGGTGAAATATTATGTCTAGGACATTCTAAAATATGATATTAACTTGTAAACTTAAGCTTCTATTGTTACTTGTCTTTTAGTTAATTGCAATCAAACTCAATTGTTGTAATCTGACTTAGATTGTTGAAAATTAGTTCTTTTGTGCCTAGCTAACCTAGATCTCTACAGTTTGACCTTGACTACAATTGATCTCGTACACTTATGGGTGATTGATGAGTTGAGACATATAATATATAAATCTCATCTGCCTTAGTCTATCAACAACATGTTGGTTGCAGTAACTAATAAAATTTTAAGAAAATTAATTTATACATTGTTACTCATATTCCCACTTTTACACACCATCGTACACACACAAATTGTGAATTTTATAGAGATACATTATGTGTTTATAACACAACTAGTACAAAAGTACCACACACTAGGACACAAAATTCTGATTATTGGAGTCTGGTATTGAGTCATTGACATATAACGGAAATATCTTTTATAGTAAACATTTATATGAGGAGCGTACATGAAACATGTCTAGTACCCGAAATGTACACAAGAATACATAAACTAGTGGACCTATTTCCTGTTGTACCTCCTTTACCAAGTTGTTGGCCTATGAAGAATTTATCTTTATAGATGACATCATACTAGGAGCAATACAAAAGATGTATACGCCTATTACTAGAAATGTACATGCACAATACAAAAAACATTGGACCGTTAATGACATTTTTTTGTTTTTGTCATAATAGGGTTTGTTTTAAGTTTTATTTCAAGGTGGGTTTATCACTACCATATCGAGTTTTATGGACTATTTGTATAATTTTTTATTATGCTTCTTTGGAGTACTTATCTATGCATGAAACTCATCACTAATCTATCAACCCCCTTAGAAATGTGTGTAATTGTGTTGTGTTGTTGTGTGTACCCTCTTACAAATGTTGTACTGTTGTGTTAATAATAACCCTAACTAGGATATGCGTACCACTGTGTTTGTTGTTTACATCTTCAACTATATTTGGTTATAGCTATGTATAACTTTATGAACATATTCTTACTATAAGACCCATAACATGACTTTTGAGCTAATCTTGTTCTCTTTGCTGAATAATATGCTTAAACATTAATATAATCTTTTGAGATGCTTTTATAACATGTGACAAGCTTATTTTTTAGTTTGGTCCTGTTTGGATGATGTTTGAGCTATGTATGCTTGTTTGGACCAAGTTGCAATTTACCCATGTGTGAGGGTTACCTTGCAATTTGTCACACGTAGAGTGTGCCCTCTATATCTTGGCATCATGAGATAGAGAAATATGCATAGGGGACACTTTGCTTGGACCATGGTTGATGATGTTACATCACATGGTCTGATTAGGGTTTTAGGGATGCCTTGTTCATGTGTGTCGACCTTGCTAGGGTTTATGTGTGTTGTGACCGCAACATCACTCTTGGATGAGTGTTGCGACCACAACACTTAACCTAGGTGTTGTTTTCTTCGAACATGGTGACCTAGGTGTGGTTTTGTTGAAGGGGTTTATCCTCTAGTGGAGTGCTTCGACCATGTTGTCCATGGTGATCTTTGTATAGCGGTCGCTATATAGTGTTACTTGATATGTTTCGACCGCAACAAGGAATGTAAAGGACCTAGGTGGTCGCTACCCTTCCTAGGTTATATTACCCTTCAATGCATGCATGTGTTAAGTGGTTGCATGGCTGTTTCCTTGGTGGACAAGTGTCCTTTTGGTGCTCTCTTGTTTTGACACCTCATAACCCCATTGCTTCCCTCCTACCTTAAGTATATAACCCCTCTCCTTCACATACAAATATCCTTCTTGGCCCTACTCTTTCTCTTCTACCTAATGTTCGTCCTTGAAGCTTTGTGGAGTAGAAGAGGACTAATCTTGAAGCTTTTGTGACCGATCAACCTTGCATGTAGTGATCTTGAACTTGATCACCTTCCTTATGGTGATCCTTGGTGACCCTCCTTCTTGGTAAGTTGTTATCTTTCCTTGGTCACATTTTCTTTTGATCTCTACCCTATCTTCCTCTTTCTTCTTGTCTGTGAGACTATGGTACAATCATGGTGGCTATTCTTTGATGATCTCCTCTTCACTAAGGTCAGAGACTGTGGATTTACCATGGTGGTACCTAAGTGAGATGGAGCTTTCCTCTCTTTCTTCTTCCTTCCCTCTTGATCAACATAGGGTTTGTATTTTTCTTCATCTTGAGCCATCTTTTGACTTTCGTATGTTTTCTCCTTCTCGAGGTGATCTTGTGGCCAAAAGTTGACCTTGGTTGGAGTTTCTTCTTCTCACTTAGAGCTTGTGGCTTTGGAGCTTGATTCTCTACATAAGGCAGGTTATATGACTCTTCTCCTACTATTATTGCACTATTTTCTTGCATGCATGTTGATGTTTACATCTATAAAATGAAATCCTAATATGCTAGATGATGTTATCATGATCTAGGGTTTAATACTTGGTAATAATCACATATGGTTTGTTTCTACCCCTAAACCCTAATTTCTTGGACCCAATTTTGGTGGTAATCATGGAATGTATGTTTTCCTCTTGCACTTTGATTATGAAACTGTATTATCTTGTTTATGGTTCATATAACTTGGATAAGAAGAGGTTTTGGTTCTGTTTATATGCATGAGAAACTTGGTTTTCATCTCTTTAATCATGGTCTTATGGTGACTTTCCTTGACACATGTTCTAGGATTTAGATGGACATCTTTGTGTAGAGTTTTCCACTTAGATGATGCTTGGTTTTCTTGAGGTTCATCTTCGATTTTGACCATGGTTCAGTTCTGTTTTGAAGTTGTTTGTGTGATTGACTTGTGGTTTCTACACCTCTTTGTATTCCTCTACGGTCTCTACACTAGTTGGGTGGTTTTTACGACCGCTACAACCCTAACCCTTGGGGTGGTCGCTACATAGCCTCCCTAGCGGTCACAACATAATGTTTCAAGCATGTAGGTCACTACACATGAGTGCCTTCAACCTCTACACTCAACCTAGAGGTCGCAACAGATGCCAACCCTAAGTAGGTCACAAAACCTATGGTCGCATCACCTATGGTCGCTACACATACACTCATGTAGGTCACTCCTACTATCCCAATCAACTGCAACACTTGGTTAATGGTCTATACACGATGATGTGAATGAGAATGATTGATCATAATCAATAGTTCTCTACCCTAATACACTCCAAACACGTGGGAGATGATGAAACTACATTTTTGTGATTGGGTGATACTATGAAAACCCTAATCGGCTATACATGAAACCCTAACCCTAATTTTGGAACGTATGATGTATTTGCTTATATTTCTTAAATTTATTAGCATGATTAGGGTATTTTATCTCTCCTACTTGTATAACCATAACTTGTAGGTGGAATGAATGTCATACCTATGTGAATGCTATGGTGAATCCTTGTATAATACATGGTGGTGATTATGAGGATTTTTGAGGCATACTGTGATACTGAATGTGTACAAATTATGTGATTGGGTCTAATGACCTGACAAGTGCCTTGTGCCTAGTTTGAGATGGAATCCTCTAGAGATGTAATTGAGGGATTGATATCCCATAGTGATGTGATATTGATGTTGGCCTTGTATGGCAATTGTAACATGTGATGTCGGTGATGGCCTTGTGAATGGAAGTGAGACAAGTATCATGTAATGAAGTGACAAGTTTCTTTTCATACATTTTATATATTTTGGAGTTGTACCTTTACCCTTGTTTTTATAAAACTTGTTTAGGGTTTGTACGTTGTAACTTTATTTGTGCACTAAAAGATGCTTAATTGGCATAATTAATCAAGAGAAACCCTAATTGTAAATATGACATGTGCCTTAGATCCATTCTACTATCATAACTTGCTGGGTGGTGAAATGAGTCATTCCTATAGGAAACTCAGAGTGCAAATTTTTGAATATTTGAGGGTGCAAGTCGATGATATATCCTTGCATCAACAATTACATTTTTGGAGGATTGCTGGAGTCATACCTCGTGGTGATGTGATTTGTGAAAGGCAACAATGTAATTGCAAGATTGCCTCCTTTTAGAATGGCCATGCATGAGCATGTTCTCCAGTGTCATGACATGTACCAAGGTTAGGCTAGTTGTTTCTTGTTAGATTGACTATATGTCACTGTTGGCAGTTGATTGTTATGTCTTTGCATTGTCTCTCGTACTGACTGGGAGTTGTGTGGTGAGATCATGGATTCCAGCTCTTCCATTGATCTTGTATGGAACTGATTTTGACTCTATAGTGATCAGTTGGATTTGAGGTGGTACAAATCAAATCCTCATGACAAATAAAATACGTAATACAACTATGTAGTATATTTTCTTTGGGTTAACTATGACTCAAATTGGATGACCATATGCCTTATTTCTTGTACTGATTTCTTGAATCATAATGCGGTAAGAGAAATCAATTGTTATATGTGTTCTTCACATTCCTTCTTAAAATATAAGATGTTCTATTGCTCAGTTGTAAATGCCTGATTTGTATAGATAATGGTAACTGCTTTATTCATATCATTTATTTGAATTTGCTCAACCTGATGTTATGGTTATCTACCCATTTTAGTTTCTTTATGCTTATAATAGTTGCTGGCGAAGAGTTATATCTCTCACAGGGATATTTGGTCTTACCCCACAGGTTTCCAATCTTTTATATGGTCGTGCATGATGAGCTAGAGATCGTGCGGTTGAGGCTAAGTAGCAAGAGGAGCAATATCTATTAAAGGTTGGACGTACTGCTAGTGTTACGTAGTAGAGTCATATTGTCATCCCTGTACTCTCTAGTCCTTGGGGAGGTTTTTGTTTTTATATATATCGACACGAGTTTTGGCAGTAGACCATGGTTGTACGGACATGGTTTGTATATATATGTGAACATGTTATCATATGTGACAGGATGGTGGCGTGTTAGTCACTGGACAATGATATGTGTATATCTTTTGGCATGAGATATGTAATACAAATGACACAAATTTAATAAGTTTCGAGTTTTGTGTTTATGTGAAATCAATTTTAATTTCCCGTGTCTTATGGTAACCTGGTTGATTAGTATTGGTTCCATGTTCTATTTTGAGTAATATCATTTTTGTGGCAATGGGCATCACATTTTGGTTGGTATTAGAGCTCTAGGTTTGTTGAGTCTATAGGGACATAGGACTAGGGTTTGTGTATGTTCTAGTATCCTCTACTATATCTTATGGTAACTTTTTCTTATGTAAATGGAGAAGAAGAGAAGAAAAGATGTCTGGAGAGCACAAAGAACATGCTATTGAGAGCGGTGTTGCTGCACCAGGTGGTGGTGCCAGGAGGCAGAAGAGGGTTTATGGAGTACCTGAGGAGCATTAGTTCGACCCAACAACTGTGACTAATCCCACTTTTCAGTCCATGCTTGGATAGTTCATGGCCACGATGATGCATATGGTGGATAGGATGCCCATACCCCAAGCTAGAGAGACAGTCCCCAATGCGGAATCTTGTAGTTCTGGGAATACCTTTGATATGTTGAGGCTTGTGGGGGTGTTGGAGTATGCTGGTAGATCTATCAGATGCTGACCTATGGTTGACGGAGCTGGAGAAGGCCTTCAAGATCCTCAATATCCCTAAAGAGGATAAGGTGAAGCATGTTGTATACCTGTTGAAAGGGAGTGTTGGCAGTTTGTGGGCCATTAAGGAGGAGAAAAGGCCTAGAGTGGTGATCATTTGGGAAGAGTTTCTATGGGAGTTTATGAGTTGATACTTCATAGAGACCTACCTAGATGAGAAGATCACCCAGTTTGAGAAGATCCAACAATGATATCTGACGATCAATGAGTACAAGGTGAAGTTTATGGAATTTTTGAGGTTCTTCCTACATATGTATTCCACAGACAAGGAGAGGATCCGACTATTTGAGAAGGGTTTGAGATCCGAGTTGACGATGCCAATGTCAGCCTTGGAGAATATGGAACGGTTTGCCACATTTGTGGAGTATGTGAGACAGATAGAATAGTCAGTCGTGGAAAATGTGAGGCGAAATCCAAGAAGAGACCTACACAGAATCAAGGACATACGTCTGGAGGCTTCAAGAAGTCTAGGTTTTCAACACCTCAGTCACAACATAAGTCGGTGGTTTAGTCTCAGTGGTTGCCAAGAAAAAGGTAGAGGTCATACCTTTCCGCTAGTAGGAGCTCATAGTGTTGCATCAGTATAAGTGACAGGTCTATCAAGGCTATAGTATGAGAGAAAGACATGTTTCAAGTGTGGATAGGAGGGGCATGCAAAGCCATATTGCCCAATGAAGAATAAAGAGGTGATGCAACAACCGTGATAAGGTCAACAAGGGTTGCAACAATGACAATTCAGTAGTGGTGGAGGCTGACGATGCGACCAGGCATCACAAGCTGGTTCTTCTAGACAAGCTAATAAGAGATGGGGGTGACAATAGGCAATGACTTGTTTTTATGCCATGAGTCAGCCGAAAGGAGTGATTAACCCATGAGTCATGATAGGTCCAATGGAATTATTTCATTCTAATATGTTTGCATCTTGCTTTATATCTATTTTAGTTTACCTAGGTGCGAAACACTCTTTTGTCACTAGAGGAGTGATAGCTAGTTGTTCTTTGCCTATTAGTCAAAGAGTTGATAGTCTTCGCTTAGAAACCCCTTTGGTTGGTTCCTCTGAGTTGCGAGAGATGTGCCCTTCCTGTGTTCTTTCTTTGTTGGGACACAACATACAAGTGGATCTTATACCAATTGATATGCATGGATTCAATGTGATCCTTGAAATGGATACTTCAGAGAAGTATCGAGTAGTCTTAAACTATAGCTCCAAAGTGGCAACATTTTTTGATGGCGATGTTTCATGGGTCTTCCAAGGTGATAGGAAGATTCTTCTGACATGTTTGGTGTCGGAGATGACAACAGAGAAGTTGATGAGGCAGGGTTGTGAGGCATTTTTGGCCCATGTGAGGGATGCCAAGGCAAGGAGTCCTAGTATTTAGGAGGTTCTAGTTGTTTGCGAGTTTGAAGACATGTTTCCAGATGAGTTTTCTGGTGTTCGCCCACCGTGAAAGATTGATTTTGAGATCAATCTAGTACCCAACACACAACGGATAACAAAAACACTGTACAAGATGGCCCAACTAAGATGCAAGAGCTGAAGAAATAGTTGCAAGAACTACTTGAGAAAGGCTTTATCAGACTGAGCACATCTCGTTGGGGTGCTCCTATGTTGTTTGTGAAAAAGAAGGATGGATCTATGAGGTTGTGCATCGATTACATGCAGTTGAACAAGGTGACGATCAAGAACAAGTATCCCTTATCGTGCATAGATGACATGTTTGATCAATTGAGGGTGATGTAGTCTTTTCAAAGATAAAGATGAGTTCAAGATATCATCGATTACAGATCAAGGCAGTTGACATACCCAAGTCAGCTTTCAGGACTCAGTATGGTCACTAGGAGTTTGTGGTTATGCCGTCTGGGCTAACCAATGCACCAACAACATTCATGGATCTAATGAATAGAGTGATAAGACCTTTCCTTGACCAGTTTGTGATGGTATCATCAATGACATCTTGATCTACTCCCGTGATAGCCAACAACATGAGCAACATTTGCTTCTGGCGTTGATCGTGTTGAGACAACATCAATTGTACGCTAAGTTCAGCAAGTACGAGTTTTGTCTGAAGGAGGTGTCCTTCTTAGGATACGTGATATCTGCTAAGGGTATTCATGTGGACCCCAAGAAGGTTGAATCTCTGATAGAGTGGGAACAATTGAAGATGTCAACAAAAGTTTACAGTTTACTGGGTCTGACAAGCTATTATAGGAGGTTCATCAAGAACTTCAGTGCCATAGTGTTACCCCTAACAAAACTGACAAGGAAAGATGTGCCTTTTTTCTAGGATGAAAAGTGTCAGAGTGCCTTCTAGTCATAAAAGGAGAAGCTGACTAATGCTCCAGTGTTGGTTCTTCCTGACCAAGGGAAAGGATGCTTCAAGGAATGGTTTGGGTTGCGTGCTAATTCAAGATAAGAACATGATTTCTTTTGCTTTGCTACAACTTAAGAAACATGAGGATAGCTACCCGACGCATGATCTAGAGCTTGCAGCAGTGGTCCATGCTTTGAATATATGGAGACACTACCTTTATGGTGAGAAGTGTCATATCTTCACCAACCACAGGAATCTCAAATACATCTTTTCATAGCAGGAGTTGAACATGCGGCAGAGACAATGGATGGAATTGATTAAAAACTATGATTGCACCATAGACTACCATCCATGGAAGGCAAATGTGGTGGTTGATGTATTGAGAAGTAAATCTTCTTCATCATCTTCTGCAGATAAGGCACAATTATGCTCTTTGGTGTGCCATAAGAGAGACATGTTAGACTCCCTCCATCCGTTGAATGTGAAACTAGAAGTGTCCTTGATAGTAGGACTGTTGGCACAGTTATAGGTGAAGCCTACATTGAGGCAATAGATTAGAGATGCACAATAGGGTGATATTGTGATACAACAAACAAGAGTAGAGTTTGGAAGTGAGAAGCATGATGGCTTCCATGAGGTAGATGATAGGACAATATGTTACCACGGCAGAGTAGTGGTACCTGATGTTGATGATTTGAGGAAGTTAGTTTTGAGGCTCACTATTGGATGTACACTATGTATCCAAGTAGCACCCAGATGTACCATAATCTTAAAGATTTGTATTGGTGGCCTGGTTTGAAGTGTGATGTGTCTGAGTTTGTTGCAAGGTGTCCTCTATGATAGCAAGTTAAGGCAGAGCATCAGAAGACTGTAGGGACTTTGCATCTGTTTCCTATACCACTGTGGAAATGGGATCATGTTACAATGGACTTTGTGGTTGGTCTCCCTAGGACATCCAAAGGTCATGATTCCATTTGAGTGATCGTTGACATGTTGACTAAGTCAACACATTTTCTTCTTGTAAAGACAACATACACAACAAAGAAGCTTGTTCAAATATATGTTGACGAGATTGTTCATTTGCATGACATCCGAGCTACTGTTGTGTCAGATAAAGATCCTTAGTTTACCATTCACTTTTGGGAACATCTTTAATCATTTATGCGTACTCAATTGAGATTCAACACAACATTTCACCCAAAAACATACAACCAGTCTGAGATGACTATACATATTTTGGAAGATCTATTGAGAGCATGTGTCCTATAGTTTTTGGGCAGTTGGGACGTCCACCTCAGCCTGATAGAGTTTGCATATAATAAAAGTTATCAGAGTAGCATTGATATGGCACCTTATGAGGCTTTGTATGGGAGACATTTTCGATCTATGTTGTGTTGATATGAGACTGGTGAGTGTTAGATTTTGGGCCCCAAGCTTGTGTACCAAACCACAGAGAGGATAAAGATATACAACAACAGTTGAAGGCTGCCCATGATTGGCAAAAGTCGTGTGCTCATAATCATTGCAGACCCTTGGAGTTCCAAGGGGGGGATAGAGTGTATCCCAAAGTCTCTCCTTAGAAGGGTGTGTTGAGGTTTGGGAAGAAAGGTAAGTTGGCCCCTAGGTTTATGGGACCTTACCTTGTAGTGGCATGTGTTGGGAAGGTGGCTTATAAGTTGGAGTTTCCACCTGAGTTTCACATGCTACATCCAGTGTTCCATGTTTTGATGTTGAGGAAGTGTCACCCTGACACTAAGTTAGTTTCACATAGAAGTTGAGCTGGATGAGGACGTGTTGTACGTGGAGGGTCCTATGTTGATCCTGGATAGAAGGAGCAAGAATTTAAAGATGAAGGATATCATTTTGTTAAGTTTTGTGGCATGACCATGGCTTGGAGGAAGCCACATGGGAGCTTGAGGAAGAGATGCACAGGAAGTACCCATCTTTTTTCACGTAGGATTTTGGGGGCAAAATCCTTGTTAGGTGTTTATGGTTGTAAGACCCCACACTTGGATTTTGAGCTAACCTCGTTCTCTTTGCTTAATAAGATGCTTAAACCTTAATGTAATCTTTTGAGATACTTTTATAACATGTGACAAGCTTATGTTTTTAGCTTGGTCCTATTTGGATGATGTTTGAACTATGTATGCTTGTTTTGGACCAAGTTGCAATTTACCCATGAGTGAGGGTTACCTTGTAATTTGTCACATGTAGAGTGTTCCATTTATATATTGGCATCATGAGAGAGAGAAAGATGCATAGGGGGTGATTTGCTTGGACCATGGTTGATGATGTGACATCACATGGTGAGATTAGGGCTTCTAGGGTTGCCTTGTTGATGTGTGTCGACCTTGCTAGGGTTTGTGTGTGTTGGGATTGCAACACCACTATTGGATGAGTTTTGTGACCATGGCACTTACCCTAGGTGTTGTTTTCTTCAACTATGGTGACTGAGGTTTGGTTTGGTAGAAGGGGTTTGTCCTCTAGTGGAGTACTTCGACCATGTTGTCCATGGTGATCTTTGTGTAACGGTCTCTACATAGTGTTCCTTGATGTGTTTTGATCGCAAAAAGGAATGTAGAGGACCTAGGTGGTCTCTAACCCCTAGTTTGTATCACCCTTTGATGCATGCATGTGTTAAGTGGTTGCATGGTTGTTTCCTTGGTGGACAAGTGTCCTTTTGGTGCTCTCTTGTGTTGACACCTCATAAACCCCTTGCTTCCCTCCTACCTTAAGTATATAACCCCTCTCCTTTACATGCAAGTATCCTTTTTGGCCCTACTCTTTCTCTTCTCCCTTGTGTTCATCCTTGGAGATTTGTGGAGTAGAAGAGGACTGATCTTGGAGCTTTGGTGGCTGATCAACCTTGCATGTAGTGATCTTGAGCCTGATCACCTTCCTTGTGGTGATCCTTGGTGATATTCCTTCTTGGTAAGTTGTTATCTTTCCTTGATCAAGTTTTCTTTTGATCTCTACCCTCTCTTACTATTCCTTCTTGGCTATGAGACTATGGTACAACCATGGTGGCTATTCTTTGAGGATATTCTCTTCACTAAGGTTGGAGACTGTGGATTTACCATGGTGGTACCTAAGTGAGATGGAGCTTTCAAATTTTTCTTCTTCCTTCCCTCTTGATCAGCCTAGGGTTTTTGTTTTTATTCATCTTGAGCCATCTTTTTACCTTCGTATATTTTCTCCTTCTTGAGGTGATCTTGTGGCCAAAAGTTGGCCTTGGTTGGAATTTCTTCTTCCCTCTTGCAGCTTGTGGCTTTGGAGCTTGATTCTCTACATAAGGCGGGTTATATAACTCTTCTCCTTACTATTATTACACTATTTTCTTGCATGCATTTTGTTGTTTACATCTCTAAAATGAAATCCTAATATGCTAGATGAAGTTATCATGATCTAGGGTTTAAGACTTGGTAATAATCTCATATGCTTTGCTTCTACCCCTAAACCCTCATTTCTTGCACCCAATTTTAGTGGTGATTATGGAATGTATGTTTTCCTCTTGCACCTTGATTATGAAATTATATTATCTTATTTATGGTTCATCTAGCTTGGATAAGAGTAGGTTTTGGTTCTGCTTATATGCATGAGAAACTTGGTTTTCATCTCTTTAATCATGGTATTATGGTGACTTTCCTTGATACATGTTTTAGGATTTAGATGGAGATCTTTGTGTGGAGTTTTCCAATTAGATGATGTTTGGTTTTCTTGAGATTAATCTTCTATTTCGACCATGGTTTGGTTATATTTTGAAGTTGGTTGTGTGGCTGACTTGAGGTCGCTACACCTCTTGGTATTCTTCAATGGTCGCTACACTAGTTGGGTGATTGTTGCGGCCGCAACAACCCTAACCCTAGGGGTGGTTGCTACATAGCCTCCCTAGCGGTTGCAACATAATGTTTCATGAATGTAGGTTGCCACACATGTGTTCCTTCACCTCTACACTCAACCTAGAGGTCACAACAGATGCCAACCCTAAGTAGGTCACAACACCTATGGTCGCTACACATACAGTCATGTAGGTTGCTACACCTATTATCCAATCAACTACAACACTTGGTTAATGGTCTATACATGATGATGTGAGTGAGAATGATTAATCATAATCAATAGTGCTCAACCCTAATACACTCCAAACATGTGGGAGGTGATGAAACTAGGGTTTGGTGATTGGGTGATACTATGAAAACCCTAATCGGCTATACATGAAACCCTAACCCTAATTTTGGAACGTTTGATGTATTTGCTTATATTTCTTAAATTTATTAGCATGATTATGGTATTTTCTCTCTCCTAATTGTGTAACCATAAACTTGTATGTGGAATGAATATATTAGCTATGTGAATTCTATGGTGAATCCTTATATAATACAACATGGTGTTCATGAGGATTATTGAGTCATACTGTAATACTGAATGTATCAAAATTATGTGATTGGGTCTAATGACCTGACAAGTGCCTTGTGCCTAGTTTGAGGTGAAATCCTCTAGATATGTGATTGAGGGATTGATATCCCATAGTGATGCGATATTGATGTTGGCCTTGTATGGAAATTGTAACATGTGATGTTGGTTATGGCCTTGTGAATGACAGTGAGACAAGTATCATGTGATTAAGTTATATGTTTCTCTTCATACATTTTATATCTTCTGGAGTTGTACCTTTACCCCTATTTTTATAGAACTTGTTTAGGGTTTGTACGTTGTAACTTGATTGATGCATTAAAAGGTGCTTAATTGGCATAATTAATCAAGAAAAACCCTAATCATATAGATGTCAGGTGTCATAGTACCATTCCACTGTCAGAACTTGCTGGGTGGTGAAATGAGTCATTCTTATAAGAAACTCGGAGTGCATATTTTTTAATATGCGGGGGTTGAATTCAATGATATATCCTTGCATCCACAATTATAGGTTTGGAGGATGGCTGTGGTCATACCTCATGGTGATGTGATTTGTGAAAAGCAGGAGTGTAATTGTGTGATTGCCTCCTTTTAGAACGACCATGTGTGAGCATGTTCTCTAGTACCGTGACTTGTACTAAGGTCAGACTAGTTGTTTCTTGTCAGCTTTACTATATGTCGACGTTGGCAGTTGACCGTTATGTCTCTGCTTTGTCTCTCGTACTGATCAGGAGTTGTGTAGTGAGATCATGGATTTCAACTCTTCCATTGATCTTGTATGGAACTGATTTTGACTCTATAGTGATCAATTGGATTTGAGGTGGTACAACTCAAATCCTCAGGGAAAATAGAAGACATTATATAGTCGTGTAGTTTATTTTCTTAGGGTTAAATACGACTCACATTGAATGACCCTATGCATTATTTCTTGCACTGATTTCTTGAATTATAATGTTGTAAGAGAAATCAAATGTTATACATGTTCTTCATATTCCTTCTTAAAATATAAGATGTTCCACTGCTCAGTTGTAGATTCCTGATTTGCATATACAATGGAAATTGCTTTACTCATAACATTTAGATAAATCTACTCAACCTCTTGTTATGGTTATCTACCTCTTTTAGTTTCTCTATGCTTATAATAGTTGTTGGCGAGAGTTATATCTCTCACTGGGACATTTGGTCTCAACCCATGGGTTTCAACATCTTTTAGGTGGTCGTGCACAATGAGGTAGAGATTGTGTGGTTGAGGATGAGCAACAAGAAGAGCAGTAGCTGTTACAGGTTGGACGTGCTGCTAGTGTTATGTAGTAGAGTCCTATGTGTCGTACCTATACTCTTAGGTCCTTGGGGAGGTTTTTGTTGTTATGTTTATCGACACTAATTTTGGAAGTAGACCATGGTTGTACAAACATGGTTTGTATATATATGTGAATAGGTTATCATATGTGACAAGATGGTGGTGTGTTAGTCACTGGAAAATGATATGTGTATATCTTTTGACATGAGATATGTAATACATATGATACAAGTTGTGGACTCAGATGTAATAAGTTTTGGATTTTGTGTTTATGTGAGATCAATTTTAATTTCCTATGTTTTCTGGTAACCTAGTTGATTAGTATTAGTTTTGCCTTCTTTTTTGCGTTATCTCATTTTGTGTGGCGATGGGTGTCACACTTACAATTTGTATACTACTCTTTGTCTTTTAGTACACCTTTGTACAATGTGTACCCCTACTTATTTTGTGTACATACCCTAACTATTTGTGTGTTGTTGTGTACATCCTCTTACAAAATTTGTACAATTATGTATATTTTTGTGTGGGTTGTTCAATACACCTTTGTGTTATGTGTACTCCTATTAATTTTGTCTAGATGTATTTCAAGTTGTGTATATATTCTAGTACTTTTACTACCCCTTATGTAAAACTGTGACTATGTGTATGTAATTTGTGCATTTCTATGTTGATTTGTGTGCAACCCTATGGATTTTAGATTCTAAAATGTGTGATTTTGTGTGGGTACACCTTTTTATCATAAATTTTTAGGCACAACAAGGGATGCAAGTGAGGCAGTACCTTGACGTTGTACATTCCACATTGAACGTTTGTTTTGTAAATTCCCTAATCATTTGAATAAATCTATGGTGGATTTGGTGTTGTTGTATTTTGAATATTGTGTATCTCTATGTACTTTGGGTATTGCTATGTATGATTTTATGATCGCAACACAATTTATGTACTCTTACGTAGAACTTTTTGTACCACTTGTGCATTTTGTGTACTCGTTTGTAGAATTATGTGTACTTTTGCTTTGAAGTTTGTGTACGCTTATGGATGTCGAGTACTACTGTGTACAATTTTGTACACACATCTTAGCAATTTTTTGTACTACTGTGTATGATTGTGTATCCTCTTGGTTATCTTTTGATAATAACCTTCTTACACATTGTGAGGGAAGCAGTTGCACAATTATCATATTCCCAGGTTGTCCATTCTCTATAAAATGTCATTTGTGTACATTCCCTAACGGTTTTTGTACTTTCATGATGAATTTTTTGTACTTTTGTGTTGAATTATGTGTGTACATATGGTCTTTGGGCATTAATGTGCATTTTTTTGGACATTTAACAATTTTTACTCGTTGATCATCTTTTGAGCTTTATTTTCTTGGGCATTGTGGGATGGGATGGATGCAAATCATTACTATATATCAACGTCGTCCACTCTATACAAAATATTTGTTGACTTGTCTACAAACCCTAACTATGTGCGTACGTTTGTGTGCTTGTGTTAAATTTGTGTACCCATATGCATTTTTTGTAATTTGTGTAAGATTTTTTGTAATCACTCAATCAAGTTTTGATCATAACCTTCTTACGTGCAATGAAGGCTGGAATTGATGTCAACAATTATTGTATATTGAGGTCATTCATTCTCTATAATTGTTTGGTGTGTGCATATCCTAACAATCTTTGTACTTGTGATAAATATTGTTGAATTTTTTGTACTTTTTTTAGTTTGACAATTTCTATTTATAATTTTGTGTATCCACACTAACAAATTATGTATTCCTACATAGAATTTTGTCTTATCTAAAAAAATGTAGAATTTTACGTACTTTATGTTAAATTATATGTATCCCCATGTTTTTTGAGAGTTTTGTGTATGATTTTGTGTGAACATTTTAACAATTTGTGTGTTCATGCGTATTGTGCGTACTCACTTGGTACCTTTTGTTCAAGAAGGCAGTCTAAGAAACATTTTGGTCATAATCTTCTTGCATTTTGTGAGGAACATGATTGAGGCAAACACCGATTATATTTTGAGGTTATCCATTATCTATAAAACTATTTGTTGTGTACATACTCACTCAATATGTGTACATATATATGTGATTTTTTGTACATATTCTTACAATTTTTGTATTTTTGTTCCAATTTTGTTTATTCTTGTTTGCACCTAGTGACACTCATGACCCTTCCCCCTTTTCCAATTTATCCATTACCTTATCCTCTGACCTATCTTAGTGACATTGTGTTTCTAGATGTGTGTATCCTTATGTATTTTAGGTATTGGGAAATTCTATGTTTTGGTGTACCCCTGTGTATTTGTGTACCTTTGTCTATTTTGGATACTGTTGTGTAATTTGTTGTGTAATGTTTATTGTATTTTCATGTGCACTTTATATAACTTTGTGTACTAGTGTTCTACTATTTCAAATTCTTTCAATGTGGTAACATCTAGGGAAGCGAGTCCAAGTACTCCCATCGATCCAGAGAGACATGTGATGAGATGCATATCTGAAAAGTTCAAGAAAGTGTTGGAAATTGCATATGAGGATTAAAAGAGGATGTTTTAAGGCTACATCATTTGAACATTCCATTGACATGAAATGTGACATCCTCATTCATGATATTGTAAAGGTATATGATATGAGGAGAAAATCCAAAAAAAAAAATAATCTAATATTTGTATGATTTATTTATGAAAAGAAGGCAACAATAACAGAGATAGAGTAAACAGACCAGGAACGTGTATATGGGAACAAATGTTAGTGATAGGATAACTCCAAGAAAGGTAGTGTCGCTGCCAAGAATATGGTGAACGTGACACCAAAAGATGGCAATGATGATTTTGAGGAAGGAGGAGATGTCAAAGATAGTGGCATCTAGAAGGTGGTGTAACTGTAGCTAATGTTAATGAAGGGAACAACGATGACATATCTGCTTAGGAAGTCATCAAGATCTAATGATGAAGTTGTAAAGAGGAAGGGGGAAGAGAGGGGAAGCCTCAATTGTGGCAATCCTATGCAACTAAAGATGACTTCATATTTTTACATGTGACAAGCATGTTAAACCTAGGGTGTGTCTGGTGTTTTGTGTATCTTTTTTATTTTTCTCTTACGTTACTCTATCTATTCATCCCTCATATGATTCTTTGTAGATATAATGTAGTATCTTATTTATTTTCTATTGAAAGATGTAACAAGTTCCCTCATATGTTGCATTTTGGTTACAAAATATGATGGGTTGTTGAGCTATCATTGGTCATTGCACTGCTACAAAAGGAGGTGTGTCGGTCTAGCATGTCTGTTTAGTGGGCACATGTGTAATGTGATGCCTAATCTGGGAAGAGGCAGGGCCTTTGGTTATTGTCTAGATGATGAACAAACAACTCCATGATTTCATAAGTTGTTTCCTTCATACAAGACCATTTTGTGGCGAGGATCGACCCCTTCATGGCTACACATACCTATTTCTCTTTCATGTTTATCACCTCTACTTGCATGCATTACTTGTTCATAAAAAATGGAATCTTAATCCAAGGAATCACAAACCAAATGAGAATGATTGGACCACTATAGTAGAATATATTAATAGACCAAGTTATTTACCCGACTCACCCCCAACACAACAAGGCCCAATCTCTTGCATGTCTTGTGTTGTCTGTCAGCAAATCAACAAAAACTTCCCTTACTATGTTGATTACTCTTATGGTTTCCATGTCACCCTTGATGGCACATAGGAAAGTAGTAGGATTGTAAACGTAATAATTAATTGCTTACTAGAAATTTACCATGTTCTACTCCCAAATATTCATGTTGAGCATCATTCAAATATCATTGTTTGTATCATAATCATAGTTTGGCTTCCCAGTTTATGTAAGATTGGGGATGTACACATTCTACAACAAATTAAAAAATAAATCCTATTAACAATCATATAACAATCAATTGATAGTCATTAACAATATGATTCTTTTCTCCTCCTGATGCATGTAATTTTGTATATGCTTCTGTAAGATTTTGTGTATATGATGTTTACCTTTTGATAATAATATTCTTGCACGTTGTGAGGGATGTGGTTGCAAAATTACTGTATCTCAAGGATTATTATTCACTAAAAATGTTATTTGTGTACACGCCTTAACAAATTTTCTACGTTTGTGATGAATTTTGTATACTTTTGTGTTGAATTTTGTGTAACATTATGGCTTTTGGGTACTAATATGTATATTTTTTTGTGCATTTTAACAATATGTACTCATTTGGTTACCTTTTGACCATAATTTTCTTGCGCACTGTGAGGGATGCCACTAAGGCCGGTCATTACAATATATCCATGTCATCAATTTTATAACAAATGTTTATTGTGTACATGCCCTAACCATTTGTGTGCTTCTCTGTGTATTTTGTGTGCTTGTGTTGAATTTTTGTACCCATATGTATATTGTATAATTTATGTAATATTTTGTATAATAGATTGTTCACATACTAATCATAATCTTCTTATGTTGAATGGAGGGTGAAATTGATGTCAACATTTATTGTATATTGAGGTTATTCATTCCTTATAAAAATATTTGGTGTGTGCATACCCTAAAAATTTGTATAATTTTGTGATGAATATTATTGAATTTTTTGTGGGATTGCAATTTATAATTTTGTGTATGCATGCTAACAATATGTGTACTGCTGTAAAGAACTTTGTATTCTCTCAAAAAGGAAATGTAAAATTTTGTGTACTCTTTTTTTTATCAGGTAAAATATTACTCCTCGACAAAAAAACATATAGGGTATGTCCTATACTATACAAGGTGTGTTAACTACAAAAACCCCAATGTGCTTTGACCCTTGGTCCCAAACCCTTATAAATGTTTGGTTTGGCCCTACAAAAAAGACTCACCTCCTCATTCAAAATATCAAAACACTCAAATTTGTCCCTCTCCATACCGCCATGTTTCCTAACATTCCTCTCCCACCAAACAATATAGATTATGGCTACAAACCCCATACTACAAAACATCTTCATACTGGGTTTGTTTATAGTCTTGGATATAATCCACCACCATCAATCCTTTATGTTGCCAGGTATGTTCCCTCCCCACCCATTTTTGAGGGCCCACCTCATCAAAATATATTTGGAGAAGGAACATGAGTAGAAGATGTGGTCGTGGGATTTGGACTCCCCTTGACAAAGCATGCACTTGTCATCCACCATGATCCCCCATTTCAACAGCCTGTCTACCATGGGAAGATGACCTAGTAGAGCTCTATACAAATAGAAACTCCACTTTGGATTGAGGCCTTTGTTCCACCCCACCTCCCCCCAAGGCACCAGGGGTCCTATCCTTCTTTTCTCCCATGGTTTCTCCTCCCGACACTCCCAAACACCCCCAACTCCTCTGTTGTAGCACCCCTTTGTTTGTTGCCAAAGCTGGACCATCCTCCTCCACACCCAAGAACAACCTTGTGTGGGTACCCCCTCCTAACTGTCATCATAACACCTCCTTATCCATATGGACCACGCCAAGTCCTGGTTAGTCAAGAACCTATGGATCCGCTGAAGAGTGCTTATGTCCACTGCTTCCCTTGGGTCTCTGGCCCCCATGCCACCTTGATCTTTCTCTTTTATGATGGTATCCCAGGCTACTCCATGGGCTTTCCCTCCCCAGAGGAAACTACTGATGAGCCTCCGTGCTTTCTCAATAATGAATAACGACAAGTCAGTTTGCCTACTCCAAAAGTTGAACTTCCCCATTAGCATCGAGTTATAGAGGACTAATCTTCCCACTAAGGATATGGCCATCCCCATCCATTTGTCTATGATCACCCTCAGATCATCAACAAGTACCTCATAATCTTTCCCTCTTCCTCACCCTCCCGATATACAGATCCCCAGGTACTTGGTCGGGAAACCGCCGTGCGCAAGTCCAGCTGCTTGACGAAGACGCCCTCACCTCGAATCATAGGATCTTGATAGGAAGATTTTTTTATTTCTAATCACTATAATAAAGTCCAGTTAGCCTCCCAAAACTCTGCATAATGGACCTTGTTTCCCGCAAGTACTTACAGTGCCCCGCCGTGAAGATCATCACATCGTCGGTGAAGATGAGGTGGGATTGGATCGGGATGTTCTTCACCTTATAAACCTTCATTCTCCCTTCACTCATATCCATGTCGATTCTGTGCGATAGTGTGGGCTCTGATCTCCAAAACACAAGATAAACATAGCGAAAGCGATTCGATTAACAGCGGAATATGAAAAATCACGAGAAATTAAAACTTTTAGAAAACGAGATCTCAAAAACCTGAAACTCCTTTTATAAAAGTAAGATGAACTATTTACATCTCTGATAAATCACTTCTCGAGTGATTATATACATCATGATACAAAATCTCAAGACTTCAAAATTCTCAGATCAACAAACTCCTAGGACCTGAGTGTACAGAGACGACATAAGACTATTCTAACTACAAGACTAGACAACACAATGTTTCCACCTGAAATCACTGCTGCTCCTGGTTTTGCTGCTGCTGCTGCTGTCCACCTGCAGATCAGTTCCTTCGACCTCGACGTCCACCTAAAGGTAGAAATCTACGGGGTGAGACAATTTCAAACAATTGTCTCAGCGAGAGTTATAACTCTCCGCCAGAAACTTTGTTAAAAGCAATCAAAGGAATATCATGAGCAGGTAACTTAGATTACTCATAGCAGGCTTGATAATAATTACTCACCTTTATTAAGGAATATGAAGAACATGTATACTAATACTTGAACAGGATATTAAATGCAAGAAATGTAATATCAATCAATGTTCCTCGTAGTTCAACCTAAGCAGTTATGCTACGCGGTTGATTATGTTTTACAAACATCATTATGCCCTGCGGAGATGAGGTATACCGCTCATGCTCCAGCCGATCACTAGTAAGTCACATCGGTATCATACTAGGTCATCGAAAGAGCCGGATTCTCATGACCTTCAACTACCTCAGTCAGAATGAGGATAAACATGCAGGACATCTAATGTCTCTGCTATTATAGCTCACCAGGGTATTCTGGTACTTCGCTATTAGAGTCACAGTGGCATTCTGCACTCTCTGCGCTATCGAAAGATTTGATGTTTATCTCTCATCGATGCGGTATAAAAGATTCCTTTGGGAGAATAGTGTTACATCATCCCGATATAAACATATAGTTAAGGGTTGATGGATTAAGATATATCCATATCAACTCCTACACTAGGATGTAAGGATATACACATACATATTCCCCCACATACTCTAAAGTATGTGATCCAGGAGTTCCCTTAGGAAAACCTGTTTCACCATCATTTAAACTCTGACAATGATGGATCTATGATCAGGGCTCTACATGATATGATTATACTTGGTTATTAGGTACATTTCAGTATTCTTTTAGCATCATACATGTTTCCAAACATTCAAGTACTAAACATGGCTATAACAGAAGAATACTAAATGTAACAGGTATTACTCATATCAGTTATCAGATGGATATCAATTCTTAATCATCTTATCACTATGATTCAGAAACATGGGTGCTTACACCCTTATATCATCATAACACTTGCTATCAAGTGACATGTCAGCATCAAGTCATCTATTAGCATGACCTTGATGTCATTCATAGCCCTTAAGGCATATCAGTTTCATATGATGCCACTTGCATCTAGGCAACATAGTTATTTCTATTCATAAGCTATTAACATACTTTCAATGGATATGATGTCATGATCCTTACCTGGATATGATTATGCTCTTATAAGAACCTGCATGATTAGATCAATTGATAATAATCAACAATTCATAGTCAGATCAGCAGTCAATAAGACAGAATTAACCTTTCAATTCAAAGGTTATACTTTTATGTCTTTACAAAGGGTAAGATTCCCTTGTTTACATCATTTAGGGTTATTCAACCCTTTCATTATGATTAGGAATAATGATTCCTCATCTCATATTTTGATCAGACAATTCATGCTTAAAGGAATAACATGAGTTTAGAGTTTATTGTTCATTTCAATATATTACCATGAACTAGGGTTTACTATTCACATTACTCATGATTACCCTAGAACTAGGGTTTACTATTCACATTACTCATGATTACCCTAGAACTAGGTTTTACTATTCACATTACTCATGATTACCCTAGAACTAGGGTTTACTATTCACTTTATAGTGAAATGAGCTCATAGCATCATCATGAATGAGAAACATCATCATTGATGCTTTCAAATTAGGTTAAGACTCATCAATTATCTTAATTAGGGTTTTCATGATCTCTCATAAGTGGATCATACTCTAATCCTGCATATTCATATACATTGAAGGTACTTTATTTGAGTTTTAACCATAAATGGTACTTTCTCTCTCCTTACTAATAGATGGTGATTATATCACTCTAGATAGGGTTGGGTTAAGTCCTCATTGATTAACATAAACCAAATCACCACTATCATATCATTAGGGTTTGAATAAAACAAGGTATCCTTTAATTGAACCCATTTAAGCTTTAAACGAGTGTGAACCCATTTGAGCTTAAACGAGTGTGAACCCATTTGAGCTTAAACGAGTGTGAACCCATTTGAGCTTAAACGAGTGTGAACCCGTTTGAGCTTAAACGAGTGTGAACCCATTTGAGCTTAAAAGAGTGTGAACCCACTTGAGCTTAAACGAGTGTGAACCCACTTGAACTTAAACGAGTGTGAACCCACTTGAGCTTAAACGAGTGTGAACCCACTTGAGCTTAAACGAGTGTGAACCCACTTGAGCTTAAACGAGTGTGAACCCACTTGAGCTTAAACGAGTGTGAACCCACTTGAGCTTAAACGAGTGTGAACCCACTTGAGCTTAAACGACCTTGAGGTCGTTTGGATCCAAATGGGTTTAAACCGCATGGACATAAAAGGTGAAACAAAGGTTATGTTTGAATAGGATTTCCTATGTTGAAGCCTTCAATTGGCCATGCCCTTGTTAACCATTTACAAATTGAGTCAATTAGGATTAGCCTTAATCAATTGGACACCAAATTGATTCTCAATTGAAAGCTAATTGGGGTTAAATCCCACTAAATTTAGGGTTTTCAATCGACTAATCATCAATTTTCAACAATGTGAAACAAATTGTAGTTGAACCCATCAATTGAGCTCCAATTGGGCCCAAACTTGGCCCAAACGGTCTTGGGATCGTTTGGATATCCTCCAAACGGTCTTGAGACCGTTTGCCCAAAGTTTTATAAAAAACTAAATCAATTTGATAAGGATTGAACCCTAACTAGGTCCAAAATCAGCATTTTTATCAATTCATCAACCTATTGAAATTGGACCCTCGAACCATCAAATTTCCTTAACCCTAGACCTCCAAACAGTCTTGGGTTGTCACCAAACGGTCTTAAGACCGTTTGAGTGAACCCCCAAATGGTCTTGAGACCGTTTGGGTCCTTCAACCCAAAATTCACCAAAATCTATCATTGAAAAACTCAATTCAACCCGATTAGGGTTTAAGGAGTTGAAGTGCCTTCAACTTGTGATTGGTTTGGAATTGGGTTATGATTCTTTGTAGGAATTAAATTCAATATGTTTACAACAGTTCCTTAAACGGTCTTCCCTGGGTCAACCCTATCAAACGGTCTTGAAGACTGTTTAAAACTAAACGATCTTGCAAGATCGTTTGAGATCAAACGGGTTGAACCCCTTTTTGATTTCAAACGGTTGCAAACCGTTTAGACCTATTGGTCCAAGATCGTTTAATAAAGTTGGATAAGGACCAACATAGGTATTAACGCCCTTCGTCTTCAACCTTGAAACCAAGGTCTGTTCTTCACGAAAAAGCTTGCAAGAGTGCAAAGAAAGATGGGGAAGAAGAAGAACTAACTATTATTTGCAAGAATAAAAGTATGCATAACAAAGCAAGGTTTAGAGTTATAAAACCCGCCTCAAACGTTGTTCCTAGAACTCCAAGATTCCAAGCTTCGAAACTTTAATGGTGGCTTGAGCTCCACAGGTCATCCAAGGTTGTTTCTTCAAGGAAAAGTTGGGAAGGATCGGCTAGGAAGAGAAAGCTAAGTAAGATAACCATGAAACCAACCTTGTAACATGGTTTCCTCCATGAATTCGAGCAAGATGATGATAAAAGCTTACCTAGATGAACTTGGTCGTCTTCCTCTACTCTTGAGCTCTGTCCTAAGTCGGTCTAAGCAAGGGAATAAGAAGGGAAGAAAGGAAACATTGCCTTTGGTTGCAAAGGAAAGGATCATATATACTTTGAGGTTATTTTCATCATAAGGACAACTTACTCCTCCTTTTCACAAATAGGTCCTTCCTTTCTTTTAGGCACGTCCCTCATCTTCATATCTAATGTAAAACTCCTTCTAAGACCAAGGACTAAAGGCAAGGAAGGTCAACTTGTCACTATGGTGCACATATACATATAAGGGTCTCCTTTACTTACAACTTTGGTGGTTTAATTACAAAGGTGTTTCTTATTATATGATTATTCAAATGAAGTGCCTCCTTCATTATTATAACTTTAAATGATGTCAAAAGTCATAAAAGATATTCTAGAAAGTGTATAACACAAGTTGCACCCCACATTTTGGGTAAATTGCACTTTACACCAAAATTAGGGTTTTAAGCACAAGGATTGCTCCACAAGTTGCACCTTGGTGCCCAAACTTGGGAAATCCATCATACCTCATTATATTCATTCATATAATGTCTCATCATCAAAGGAACATCATAACATGTTAATATTGCAAGTTAACCCTTCTAATTGGGTAATTTGCACATAGGTCCCTGCATAACAAAACAATACTACAATCATTGTTTTAAAAGGACAAAAATGAAAATGTATGTTCCTTAGGAACTTAATTACATGCCAGAAGTTAATCACAAGTATCTTAATTACATGATTTAAGTAAAACGCCTAGGGTTAACTTATAACCCAGGTCAGGGATGTTACAGATAGGGATTCCATGATGATCAGGAAGAGCAGTGGGGACAGTGGGTCTCTTTGTCTCAACCCATTCGAGCTACTAAAAAAGCCATGGGGTACACCATTGACAACGACATAGAAAGAGGGAGATTTGACACATTGAATCATGAGGTTGACCACCTTCTTGAGAAACCCATAGTCTCCATGGTTCCCCACAAGGCCTTCCATTCAACATGATCATAGGCCTTGGTAATGTCAAATTTGAAGCAAGCCTTCTTTGTCCCCCTTTTCTGGTTGAAGTCAGAGAGGAATTCTGTGGCTAGGAGTGCCCCATCACTAATTTCCCTCCCTTATACAAAGACCAACTAATTTTGTTAGATGATGTATGTCATTACCTTCTTCAGTCGTGCTACTAAGATCTTGGCTAATACTTTATATAGGGTGGAGCAACATGCGATAGGCCTATAGTCGGCCATGGTTGCCAGCATTGACTTCTTTGGAATGAGACAAATGAACACATGGTTTGCCTACCTAAGCATTGTTCCTCCCACCAAAAAACAATGGACTGTGTAGCAGAGATCATCCTTGATGGTATCCCAACACCTATGAAAGAACCTGCCATTAAGCCCGTTAAGCCTTGGGGCCTTGGAAGCTTTGATGGAAAAGACTGCTTCCTTGATTTCCTTCTCAGACGTCGGCCCATAGCGGTTCCTATTTATCTCCTCATTTAACCTTCTCAGTGGGTACATCCACTGCTGGCTCTGATGTTCTTTGTTATATAGCTGCTGGAAATACCTCACCGCCTCAACTGCTACTTCTCTAGTCCCCCCGATGGATGAGTCATCCTCTTTTAGTAGCCCGTGTATGCAATTTCTCGTGAAGTTCTTCTTGGTAGCATTATGATACACTCTACTATTCCTATTGCCACCCTTTATCCATCTCATCCTAATGAGTTTCTAGTGATAGCTCTCTTCAGTTTTCTCAATGGTAATTAGCTTTTTCGCCTTCACCTCTTCCTTAGCCATCTTCTCCATATCATTAGGTGACAACCTCAGCTCGAGAGAAGCCTCCTCATACTCCATTCTAGCCACCTTTACCATATTAGCTAGGTTACAGAACTTCAATGACAACCTTCTAATGGCCATCTTGGTCCTGTTCAACTTCTCCATGAAATGGAAAAGTAGGTTGCCATCCACTTGCCCCTCCTAAGCCTTCTCCAAAACCTTGTCGAACCCCGACCAATTTGGACAGAATTTTGCGTACCCGTTGTGTATTTTATGTACTACTCTGCAAAATTTTGTGTGCTTTTTTGTTAAATTGCATCTACCCCATGCTTTTTAGTAGTGTTGTGTATGGTTTGTGTAAACATTCTAATAATGTGTGTGATTATGTGTAGAATTGTGTATACTCATTTATCATCTTGATTCAAGAAGACATACTAAGGAACATTATCATAATTTTCTTGCATGTTGTGAGAGACATGATTGAGGCAAACATTTATTGCATCTCGAGGTTGTCCATTCTCTATATAATTTTTCTTGTGTACACACCCTTTATATTTGTGCACTTGTATATGTGTTTTTTTACATATTCTTACAATTTGTATGCTTTTTTATTTTAGTTTTGTTTATTGTTGTGTGCACATAGTGGAACTCATGATTTTCCACCTTATCCCACTCATTTGTTACCTCATCCTCCAACCTAACCTAGTGAAATTGAGTACTAATATTTTATAAATTTGTGTACCCATATGTATTTTATGTATAGGGATATTCTAACTTTTTGTGTACCCCTATGTATTTTGTGTACCTTCTCTATTAAGGATACTATTATGTAAGTTGTTGTGTCATGTCTAGTGTATTTTGGTGTATAATTTGTGTAACTTAGTGTGTTGGTGTTCTACTATTTCATATCATTGCAATATGTCATCATCTACAGAAGGAAGTCCAAGTACTCCTATTAAACCAGAGAGATTTGTGACGAGAGGTGCATCTTAAAAATTCAATAAAGTGTTGGAACTTGTATATGAGGAGCATGATGAATGCATATTCATCCTATATTTAGCTGCATTTTCAGCATATTTTGCATTGATTTTCATCATTTTAGTTTAGAACTAGCTAACATTTGGATTTACTGATTTTATGTTAAATTATAAAATTTTCATCCATTCCCCCCAATTCCATGGAAGGTTTTTGCTTCATTGCATGGTAGGAGTGTAGTAGGTGTTGGTCTCGATAACTAAGAAGAACATTCTAATAAAATAGACCATTTTTTCATTTATCTATCCCTCTATCAGTTGATGATTCTATTAGATGATTCTTCATAGGCACGGACCCTACCAATCATTGTTTTGTGTTCTTTTCTAGTGGTCGTCCTGACTGTTCACCTACAGATGGAGTTACTGTAGATAGATGATCCATCATCTTCCCCACATCATCATTGCATCTTCACCTATGTGGCGGTGTCAAGACCACTCCATGGTGGTTGTGAGAGTTCCAAACCCTAATACCCATCTATAAATACAAGACAATTGCCTATGTATAAAGGATCCACAATACACACCGCTAGGCTGCTACTATCCACCCTCACCTTTGACCTCTAAAGCCTTTGACCTTCATTCACTGGTTGACAAACATCAACCTGACGGTGCTTCCACCTTCATTTTTGATGAGGTTCCATGGTCCAGATCTTGACAGAGGCCTATTCTATTGCACCTTCATCCATCACTTGACAGCTCTAGACTTTGTCAACCTACTACTCCCTCATCAACAACTATAGATCCGATCCACAAGGAAGGAAGAACAACAACTCCAGCCATCCCTAATGAATGTCTAGGGGTGTCCTTGCATGTTTGTTGACACCCTCATCTCAGAGTTTGAAGAGCTGCTTCTACACACCACAATGACTCCTCCTTCTTTTGTGACCATGGATTTCTTTCTCTATTCCCTTGGTGTTTCTTCTATAGTTTTCATGAGCTAGTAGTCCTTTCACTAGGGTGCAAGGAGTAGCCCCGATGTCCAATTTTGTTATGCTATATGCATCTATTTATGTATGAACCAATATATGTTTATAAATCAATCGTGTAATGCTTGTAATCTTGTTTGATCACCAAGTTTACATGTTCATTAGATATTGGGTGTAGAGAACATCATACCTAGGACCTAGGATATTGATTGTTTCTAGTTAAACCATTGATGAGAATTTAAGATAGGTCTTTTCTAAGGCAATAGATATATGATCTCTAGGTCATGCAATGATGAGCTTCAAGTGATGTTTGTCAGGGTTTTAATCCTAATACTAAAAGGGGGATTTTCTCTTAGCCTCATCATATATGCTCATGATTAATATGATGCTGTGACAGAGTGAATGATAGGTAGCATTGGTGAATCCCATTCCATCTTGATGTTCCCATCCATTGATAACCAACCCTTAATTCAACCTTTTATTATTTGCAACCTTAGTCTAATCAACAACAAATATAATATTGAGTTAAGTACTAGTTCTTGTGCGGTTAACTTGATTAGTCAATTCTTAAATGTGTTGCCCTTTGTTTTTTATCTTGAACTATACTACAAGTCTACAGTAAGATCTGTCCACTTGTAGGTGATGATTATTGTACATTGGTTACAAGAAAACTCTAGGGATTTCACCCTTAGTGAATTTGCCCGAGCAATAAAAGTCAGGTCAAATTTTGGCGTCGTTGCCACATACACATTTTTTTTGATAAGTTTAATTGACTTGGATTAGTTAGAACTTCTCTTTTTCAATTGATATTATCACAAATCATCTTGAATCCAACTAGTTTTCA
This sequence comes from Alisma plantago-aquatica, assembly GCA_963693085.1. Taxonomy (NCBI): domain Eukaryota; kingdom Viridiplantae; phylum Streptophyta; class Magnoliopsida; order Alismatales; family Alismataceae; genus Alisma; species Alisma plantago-aquatica. Next base: position 927,803,776 of record OY856411.1, on the reverse strand, counting down.
ACTATATGAACTCGTTTGCTGGCACTTCTCAGATGATATTGGTTGTGCATGTGATACTCCTCTAATGTTGATTCCATTGCACCCATTTAACTAGAGATCGAAAAAACCTATCACAGGCTCCTTCGTGACTAAAGAACCAAGATGAACAACAATGTAGTCAAACACAGGGTGCAAGCAACATTTAATTCACAACGAGAGGCTTGTGGATGAAGCCAAAGCTGTTGTGCAAGCAGAGCAACATGAACCTACAGAAATAGAGTGACATAAAGAATTGTGAGAGTTCTCTATCCATAAGACTATCGACATTTGTAACTCTATCATCCAACCAACCATTGCAACAACTAACTTTGAAATCAAGACACAATGGATGATGATGATGCAAAATAATGGTTTTGTAGGGACACGTGACGAGAACACACATGATCATCTACAAAGGTTCACATATCTATATGGACTAAGCAAGTAGGACGATGTCTATGATGAATCTATGAAGTTGTGTCTATTGTACTACTCCCTCAATGATAAGGCTATAGTGTGGTACAATTCCCTTAACGACCGCAACATCAAAACTTGGGAGAAACTTCAAAAGTAGTTCCTCAAGAACTTTTTCCCACCCTCACTCACCTACCAAATTAGAGGGCGAATTACTCAGTTCGAGCAGCTCCTATGGGAAACTCTCTTTGAAGCTTGGGACAATTTAAATAGCTGTTGTGTAATGCCCTCATCATGGTATCTCCTTTGTGCAACTTAGAGAAACTTTCTATAGGGGAGTCGATCTAGATGTCAATAAATTTCTAGACGCCACCTCAAATGGAAATTTCATGCAACAAACTTCAATGATGCATGAAATGTTTTGTTGGTATGTATGCCCAAAGAGCCAATCATGTGACGAATGGAATGTGGCATTAGATACCTAATTTGATAGTAACAAAAGTAATCCCATCTATTATGTTTGTCTCAATCATGAGATGACAAGACATACATTCTAGATGTCTAAAGAATGATGTTACTCGATGACATATGTCTTCAAATACGTGAATTGAACAATGAGATCATACAAATGCTAAGAGTACATACATTCTTGTTATGTCCTTAGTTGTATATTATTGTGGAAGCAAAATAGACAATAGTAATATATAATACTAGAGTGTGTGTTGACTGATGATAGAATATCATTAATCATGATCTATGATATAAAGTCACTCACACAAGTACATGTTAGAGAACAATGTATCATACAAACCCACCATGGGAGTGATACATGGAGACCATGGAATGGTAGTCATAATCATATCTCATAGTGATAGTGGTGATTGACTTTCTTAGACCTGAAGTTGCTACATTCATCACATGTCGTTCAATATACTTTGACATCATCAAACGTAACCCAAATAAGGATTGCCATAAAGGTGATGATTGGGTAGATGTGACACATGGGATTTGAGTGTGAGTGATGTAGATGGGGTTTATCCCTCCAATAAGAGTTTGATATCCAGGGCCTCTCGATAAGTGAGATTGAGAAATGTACGACCATACTCATGTGATTCAATATATGATATGTGAACTGACAAGCATCTCAGACAGTCTGCTCTAGTTCAAGGAACATGGATTGAATGTTGAGAGGATGACATTCTGCCTTGAGTTAAATCCGTAAGAGACAAAGGAACTATATGCTCTTTGCTTGTGATGTCATAATTGGTTATGGACATTCACTGCCCACGTAATTCTAGACCTATAGGGTCACACACATAGGATATACTTGGATTAAAGGAGTATATTCATGAATGATGTTTATATTGAATTCTAATGGTGTTTAGGTATTCAATTAAACAACTAAGGTTCAAAATTGACTAAATGGACTCTAAATCGACTGGTTCAAGTGTTGAACTGATTGATTGGAGTGTCAGGTCAATTGGAATAAATATTGGTTGAACTTTGCCTGAACTGGACAAGTGAAACAACCATATCACTTGTGAAATGACTGTCTCACATTGTGAAATGACTATTTCACTATGTGAGATGACCGGTTCACATTCTGGGTCATCCGGTTCAATTGCCAATTCAATTAGAACAAGGATTAATGTTGATGTCATGTTTAGCATTAATTGGGCATTGAATACCAATATAATTCAGAATAGGAAACTCCATGAAATGACCATTTCACCAAGTGAGATGACTGGTTCGCTATGCGAGATGACTATTCACCATTCTTCGGTTATAGAAAATTCATGATTTTGGACCCTTGTACTCCCACACATACTGGGAACCCTAACCCTAGCCTCTACTATAAATAGTGGGGTATTGGGGGCTTCCCAACACACACAATTGAGAATCAGTTGCTTTGAGAATTGTTGTCCTCTCTGGTTGTGGTAACCAATAGAAAGCGCAAGCAAGTCCTACCTGTAAAAGGGAGGGATAATGAGGGAGAGAACAACTGAGGATTAGTTGTGGGAGAGCATGTCAGTGACTAGTATGCTGATAGAAGGGGACAACTCCTTCCAGTTGGCTTTGGTAGCACAACATGGTGTTCCTGGCGGTTTGCGTGGACTACTCTAGAGGTGGGAGGTCATTGTCTGCCGCTTGGAGGACATTGTCAACCTCCGTCTAGGGAGGAGGATGTTCGTGATGATTGTTCGAGTGCTGCTGCAATTGAAGGAACATGCTGCTGCCTGAAGAAGAAGAAGCACAGTTGTAACACCCCTCCAAGTACATACATGACAACATGAGAAAACCCTATGTTGTCCATAACATGGGACACTTGGCTTGGAGAAACTTTACAAAATATGATATACAATAGCAACAAGATAAATAAAACACCTTGCATTTACTGAAAATCTTGATTCATACATTGTTCTTTGAAAGTGAAAACTTATAACATGAACTATTTCATCCTTGATCTAAAATCTAATACATAAAATGTAAAAAAAATCTATGGCATAAGCCTTCTTTGGAAACTTGATATTGGATCTTCTACGGTGTAGATGGCACCCCACCAAGCTATGTCCTGGAAACTTCTAGTTTGAAGCACTCACTTCAAATTCCTTTGCTCCTTGATCTAGGGACATCTCATACCACAACCATGTGAAAACAAAGACATACATCAGTAAGCGACACTATACATTTTATAAGAACTGAAATTAAGCCATATATACTTGACTGAGGGAAAATCTTGACATGTATTTAACTTAAGCATTCTTGATTACATGATTCTCATAACATGAAGAATTGAACAATAATATATGTCTCTCTCTATGATGCCCACTTAAGATCACATGATTTCTAGGAAAGCCCATAATGCTAGCAAAACCCATAACGACAAGAATGCCCATGATTTGGCTATAAATTCCCATAATTGGCACGAATGCCCATAACGACCCCTTGAGGTCCATGATTCGAGAAGCATATAAAAGCTGATTCAATTCCATTTATCTTAACATTAAAATTACCATGAACATGAACTTAATCTTGAACTTTAATCTTTAATATGATGGGATTTCTCCCACTTGAAACATGAACTTTAAATCCATTTATCATTGATCATTGGTCATAATCTCTAATCATAATGAACATGATAACCATATAACATAAGATATAACAAACATCAATCAATTTATATGATGAACATGATTTGAGCATTGAACTTGAAATTGAAAGCATTATTCCTACATCATACATAGCAAAAAATTCAACCAAAGTACATATGTATAGTGGCATGACCCACTTACCTAGAGAAAAGTTGATACTAAGATCTTCTCTCTCTGATCTTGATCAAATCCTAGGTCAAACATTCTCTTGTCTTGATTAGATCTAAACACCTGTTCATAATTATTTAAAAATCATAAATCAATAGCTTGTATTGATCCTAGGTTGAATTAGGGATTGAGTGCATTAGGGTTAGGCTTGTTGATCAACATCATTAGATTAGGACAACTTGGTTGATTGATCACTATTTTAGGTCACATGAAACATATGTGATACATATATAGGGTTTTGTGAGTCAGATTAGGGTTTATAATAAAACATCTAAATAGGAAGATAAAACATGGCTCCAAAACCTTAAAATCAAATTGCTCTAAAAAATCCTTTCCAAAACATATTTTTTCTCATTTTTCTGAGCATCCAACGATTCCCTATGAATTTTAGAAAATTAACCAGTGGGAAATAAGAGAAAATCCATGTCAACATAAAAATCCAAAGTGAGCGGAGTAGAGCTCATTTCCTATGTAGACCAATCCAAAATGGCCATGTGGTCTGGGCGCACTCTAGCTCTGCAGTCAAGACCCACGTCAACAAGCAAAGAAAATATGACCAAAAGACAGAAAAACCAATGTAATGGAAATAGCTCAATTGATTTTATAGAGGAAAAAGGGTATTCGAACAACCTGGTTTGTTCTTCCCATGTCTAGACATGAGAGAAGGTATCTGGAGGCCAATCTCTGATCACAACTCCCTAAAGGGAGGTCATTCGTGGGATCCCGAGACTTCAAGCAAGGTCGTTGTGGTCAGGCGAACACATTAACCCTTCAACTAGACCTAGAGGTAAAGAGAGTCACTAAAACCACTTATGCCTTGGCTGAGGAGTATCCAGGAACCACGACTGAGGTTTGGCTCGAGTCAAAGCAAAAGGAGGCATCAAAACTATTTGTCAGGTCAAGGCAAAGTCATCGTGACCATCACCAAGAAAGAAGTACCAAAAACACTCCGAACATGACATGCCAGTTGTCGCAAAATAGGGCAAAGAGGGGTCCATGTTCATGAGCAAAGTTGAGAGGATAAATCGTGAAGCCAACGACTAAAAAGCATTAGAGAACATCTTTGGACTCTAAATATGAAGCTTTCATGGCCAAAGAGATTACTGAGGTGACTAGGCGACTAGCACCGGTGAGGCTACCGGCCGTGGCTATAGGGTCCGTCAACTGGGGGCACCACATGTCAAAGAAATGATGCAAAATTGTAGAAAAGTGGTTAAGGATTCTTAGCATACTTTTAATTTGGTAGAGGTGGTCAGAAACCTGAGGACTAGGATGTCATTGTCGAAGAAGAAACACGAGAAGGTCATGACTCTTGGAGGCACAAGGGATAAAATTGAAGGTAGAGGAGAGTTGTTCTTGGTCTTGTGGTCATTTTACACCCCTTATATAATGGTTTGAGCATTGGGAAGACTTCTTGTAAAACTAGGGTGGCGAGGAGAGTCTGAGCTCTAATGGGCGTTTCCTCCGCGAGGAGAGTCTGAGCCCTAATGGGCGTTTCCTCTACATGGCACATCATCCCTCAAAACTCATGATGATTAAGATCACTTGGTTATCAAATTTCATTGGTGAAGAAATATGAGAAAACAAGCCACTATGGAGAGAGATATGAGTCTAGAAGGAATAACTGACTGATTGCCCTATAACCGATCTCCTACTCAAGGTAGGAGACGACTTCTGAGTCGTCCGATGTGAAATCTAACAGCTACAAAAGAGTCCACGCTATATGGATATAACCAGACCCACGTAACAAGGAAATATAGGTAAAACTAATGAAATCAAGAGCTTGACATTCAAATAACTGTAAACCATACCAAATCGATGAAATAAATTTGAATATTACTAAAATTATGGTTTAAACTTTATTTTTTTCCCAAAAATATTCGAGGGGTCATATGAAGTCCAATTGACTTCAAATTTGAACCATAGGCTAATCTAAGAGTCTATATCCTTCCTACATGGTTAGATTCAAGTTTTGCACAAGTTTTATCCATAGTTTCCATATAGGTCATTGGACTCAAATTTAATGCATTTTATTGATTAAATGAGTGACAATTACCATCCTTTGAGGGACTCTGAGTCCAACTTCAAGATAAACATTAGTTGTCTCTTAAAAATTCATATTACATATATTTTATGCCTTTTTAAGAAACTTTTAGGAAAGAGAGAGAAAAAGAGAATTTACATATACTTTCCTCTTATATTAAAGTCATAAAGGTACAAGGGAAAACTTCCCAGCCAAGGCATCTACTCCATAATTATTTTTTCAAAATGAAAACCTTTTTCTATTTCCCCCTTTATTTCTTATTTCGATTAATGCATCCAATAATTGGGGTAAGTTGCTTTAAAGTCCAAGTTTTATATTTTACAACTGGAAATTTACAATGAAGACCCTAAACATATCTTATTTAAATTTTGGGATGTTACATTGATGCTAATACAAGGGTAATGTCCCTGGACTTGCTTTAGGACTAGGTATAACCTTACAAACCTTGTACATTGTTGTTGACGCGATCTTGCTATTCTGGAAAACAATCATTTAAATTTTTTGTTTCCACTGCCTATATCTGCGCCCAATTTCCCTACAATGGTATCAGAGCCCTGTTAATTTATGGTGTATCGGGGATTCAAATCAATATGACCAGATTTAGTTTTCATTCTTTTATTTCATAGATGCAAATATTAAAATGATTAATGTGTTTATTTGATTAAATTCCACATACGACTCCACAAACTTATATATATGTATGTATGTATATATATATATATATATATATATATGTGTGTGTGTGTGTGTGTGTGTGTGTGTGTGTGTATGTGCAATTCACACACTTGCCCTAAAATCCATTTTGATGGTGGATGCAAAGCATGGTTATGGCCAATAACCCTATAGCTATGTGTGCATGGTTGTGGTTGTTTATTCCTGTTGTTACTCGGTCTATGTACCGAGCCTCTCTCTCCTTTCTAAATGTAAATTGATACTCTTCTTCGTATTTCCCCTTGAATGTAACTTTCCCCTTGAATGTAACTTGAGGTTTTCCCTATATACCATGTAAATAAATATGATAGTTTTAATTTATGTTTCAACGTGAGATGGAAATATGCACAAAGGTGAAAATGACTGGCTCGTGAGATGACCCAATCGACTGGAGGACCGAGAAGGCCATACAATAGGAGGATGAACTGATCAACTGGTGGCCTAACCGATCGGCTGGAGGTGTCCAGACGCCACTTGGACCGGAGAACCAGACGACCATACCAAGAACCCCAACCGAGCAACCATGAGGAGAGCCGACCGGTTCAAGCATGGAACCGATCAACTCAAATTGGTACAAGTACAGATCTTCACCAACAATAGGTTGCATATGATGTGAACCTAGGTGGTAGTAATTCCTTGTGGCTCCAAGAAATTACATTAGTATGGCCATAACCATCACTTTCGTGGTTGTATCATGTATATGATACGTACTAAGTGTGTGGTGATTGGATATGTATATGTACTTATGTACAAAACCCCTCAAATAAAATATTATGTCTAAGATTCTTTCCATTAGAAACGCACATGAAAATCTTGATTCACAAAACGTAGGTTACTCCCTCACGTGGTGCGTCATCTATCTCATGGAAGTGTGATGGTAGGTATGTAGGTTTTGCCTTTGCAGGGTGCATATCTATGGTGTTGGCTATTAGGCCAGGCTTAACTGGTGATTCTTAGAGCATCTAAGCCTAGAGGCATGCAAATGATTATGGCAAAGAGTTGCACATATCATCTATCCAAGAGTTTCATAAGATGTAATTGGCAAGAGTTGCCTACCTTAATAATTGACTATGGATGCTAGCGTATTGGCTGGGTGATAGTTGAATTATTTTGGATCTTGGCTCACTAAAAGGTTGTATGATGCAATCTTCCAAATTGATACATGAGGGTTACAATTTGAACAAACTAGTGGGAGCGATAATTAATTAAAGGACTAATTAATATCGTTAACTTATCAAATCAAATAAATAAAAAATGTTTTGAAAAGTTGCAATATTTCTTTGTAGAATCAAATATCAAACACAAACATGTTATTATTGTGATCAGTACTTAAGAAGGACAAAACTAAAGGAGATTGACTTTCATGTCTGCTTAAGGATTTTGAGAAATGTTCTCAATAAGCGAAAGCTCTATGTCCTTGAAAGACTAGAGCCGGAGTAACCTTCTCTAAATGCGCCTAAGTCTAAAATGGGTGCTTCCTTGAAGCATGCCAATGATTTCATAGACATTGAGTACCTTATGCTATGCTATATGAACTATGAGTTGCATAAATAACTTGACGACATGGACATTCTCGAGATGGTAACACATCTTAAGAATCATGTAAAAAAACAAGATATAATGTCGCCAAAGCACTATTTAAGTGCAAACTGGTGGAGGGAGATCCAGTAGATCCCCATGTGCTCAATATGATTAGGCATGTGGAGAAACTAGGATTTCTCTTAGGTCAAGAGTTGACCATTGATATGATTCTACAAATTGTTGTATGAATCATATAGCCGATTTATCAAATGCTTGGCATGTTGATAACAAAGCATGAATGAAGAAGGGTAAGTCCCTAATGATGATCAAAGGAAGTGAGTCCAATGGAAAAGTCAAGGACAAGAAGTGTTCTAAGGCTAAGATGAAGTCCAAGTCTTCTGTGCTCAAGATAAGGGGAAGGGTTAGTGCAAAAGGAATCTGTTCTTTTCACTTAAATGGTTAAGGAAAGGAAATACCACCATTGTCACCAGTTGGACATTAGCAAAGGAACTATCCTCTTTGTATAGAGGATCTCAAGAAGAAGAAAGAGAGATATCTATACTTCAAGACCTGGGCAAAAATAAGCTAGAACTATGTGGAGCAAGGGTTGCTGCCACTATAGTTGAAAGTTGTCATTTATTGGCACATAACAGAATTAGTGAATTGCTATTATGTACCTGCCATTGATGAAAACATTATATGTCTTATGTGACAAGGACATTATGCTTGGTATTAAAAGATATGATCTTTATGGCCACACCCTATTGTTGGTGTATATGCCCAGAGAGCCAATCATATGATGATTGTAGTGACATAACTTGTAAATGATTTGATTAATAATAAAGACAACCTTCTAATTTATTCTATTTGTTCAGTTATGAGATAATGAAATAATATAATAAATGTCTAGAGAATAATATACAATGTATGTATTTAGGTTGAGGACCTGAACAATGAGATCATATAGATGTTAAGAGTATATACATTCTTGTTATGTCCATGATCGATTGTTATTGTGGAAGGTAGATAGACAACAATAACACATAAGGTTAGAGTGTGAGTTTGTTGACGACAGAATCTCATTAGTCATGATATGGCGATATCAAACGAAGCACACAAATACATGTTAGAGAATAGTATATCAGACAGACCCACCATAAGAGTGATACATGGAAACCTTAACTAGGTAACTCAGAATCACGTCTTATAGTGATGGTGGTGTTTGTGGTTCTTAGACCTAAAATCACTGCACTCATCACATATCATTCAGTATGTTTTGACATCATCAAATACAATCCTAAAACATGGGTTGTCATAAAGGTGATGATTGGGTGATTGAGACACATGGGGACTGACTGTGATTGATAAAGATGGAATTTGTCCCTCCTATAGGAGTATGATATCCTAGGCCTCTTGATTAGAGAGACTGAGAATTGTATGGCCATGCTCATGTGAGTCAATATGTGATATTGAGCTCACATATATCTCAGACAGCCTGCTCTAGTTCAAGGAACAAGATTGAATGTTGAATAGGATGACTTTTCCATGCCTCGAGTTGATGTGTGTACAAATGGTTAGTATTTTGACTGCCTAATTTGGTTGATTTTATTTCCAATTGCTCTTAATTGTATGTCTATCAATACATATTTTACCAAATTAGTGTAAATCATGTGTGCACCCATTTTGATATTTTTCATGTATTTTTCATGTATTTTAGTTATTATAGTAATTATTTAATTTAATTCATTGCTTATTTTATTCCAGATAATTATTATTTACTGGAACAATGTCAGTACCACCGACATGCAACTCGATAGTATCAACATGGAATCAAAGTACAAAAAATATTATTGTTCCAGATTGAAAAGGATGAGGATTTCTACAACAAAGAACTCGATAGTACCGACTTCCAAGTTGGTAGTACCGACACAAGCACTGATGGCCAAGATTAATTACATTAAATCCAACTTTTCCAATTAGGTTTTCTCTTAACCTAAACATATATAATGACTAGAAAGGGCACCATTAGAAAGAGATTGTTGGGATCTATTGCATGGGGACAACATGAATGGTGAAAGGAGGGAGAAAAGTGAAGGAACCCTACCCATCGGACCTCAGAGGCATTTTGGCAGAAACGACGGAAAATCCTCCCCATCTTCTCAAGATCCATTCTTTAGCCATGTCTCCAACTTTATTCATCTCGAAATTCATGTTTTACATCTTTTTGATTTACATTGATACCATGTCATTTATTTTAGGCTAAAAACATATTCATTAGGACCCGAGAGTAGGCTGGTGTTGCACTGTATTTGACATTATGAATTGGTATATATGTTTCTTCCTGATTTCTAGACTTATTTCTATGAGATTGTTATGAACTATCCATGCTTGATCACCATAGGTAGTTAATTAGACCTTTAATTACTTTGAATAAGGGAATTAATGGTTGAAACTTCATAGAAATACATGTTTTATATCGCCCTTTGAGAAAGGTGGATTACAAATGTGAAGAGATTACCCAGAGTTTTTGATAAAGCAACTAACTAATATCACAATCAATATGAGAGTGGGATTGGTATCATATTAGGTAGTGAATTACGCCGTGAGAGTGGGTAATTCTTGCTATAGGCTCTTAGTCCAGGGTTAGGAGAAATAAATATTAATAAATGATGTCAAATACAATATACACCATGGTGAAACCAAAAGTCCTAAGGAATTCATCCATTCTTGATCATAACAACCTTAGTTAGATTTACCTTTTGTTCTTAGTTAATTAAAAAATCAATCAACTCTTTCTCTAGGTCTAGATGATTTGGCTTCAGTAATTAGTAGTATTTGGTGTACGATTCCCTGAGTTTGACAGCTTGGGCCTCTTTTGGCCTATATTACACAACACATGCACTTGCATTTTACACGTACGTTCTACGTGTGTCACGAGTTCAATCTGGATATCACTAATAAAGGAACTATACAAACACTAGAATACCATGCACAGATTGTAGGTTGAAGTTGTTCTCCAACTTTCCATTTACTTGGGTAGCAATGATGTGTGACTAGGAACCACTCATTAATTGTGATGTCATAAGTTGTTATGGACATTCACTGCCAACATAACATGGGACATATAGGGTCACACACATAGGAAATCATCTAGAAGAGGAGCTTAATCATGAATGATGATTGGATTGATTACTAAAGTGTTTAGGTACTCAATTCACACAACAAATCAGATGACTAGACTGCCAAATGATCAGCTCAAGTGTTGAGATGGCCGTTTGGAGTGTCAGGTTGATTAGAATTGAATTGGTTGTGTTATGCCCGAACTAGGGAGCGAGACGACCATTTCACAAAAGCGAGACGACCGTCTCGTGGTGGTGAGACAACTGACTCGCAAGAGCGAGACAATCTCATGGTCGTGAGATGACCGGTTCATGGAGAAATGTGATTGCATCAAGGATTAATGCTGACATCATGTTGAGCATTAATTATATTTGAATTACCAATTCATATGCAAATGGGAAACATGGCAAAATGACTGTATCGCATGTGAAACAACCATCTTAGTTGTCAGACGACTGCTTTGAGTTTCACAAGTTGCAAAAATTCATGATCTTACGGTCCCTTCCACTCCCGCACAAACTGGGAACCCTGACCTAAACCCCTCTCATGATTTTAATAAAATTAGGATCTTTCTCACTAGAAGGTTGTTCGTTGCAATCTTCTGAATTGGTAGTGAGGGCTATCAATTTGAACAAAATAGTGGGAGCAATAGTTAATTAAAGACCTAATTAATAACAACTTTTGAATCAAATCAAAAAGGGTTTTGACAAATGCAAATTTTCTCTTGTAGAATCAAATAGAAAACACTCAATCATCGCAATCGGACAAATTAAATGAGATTTATTTCCACAACTGGTTCATGACCTTGAGAAGTGTTATGCATGATCCTAAAACACCAGTGCTAATATCCACTCCATATTCACCTAAGACTAACATGGATGCTTCTTTGAAGCATGCCAATTATGTAGTAGACATCAAGAACCTTATTCTGGGCTGTATGAACTATGAGTTGCATAAACAACATGATAAACATGTGGTTCGAGTGTTAGGTCAATTGGAATCAATATTGGTTGAACTTTGCCTGAACTGGACAAGTGAAATGACCATCTCACAGTGTGAAATGACTGTTTCACTATGTGAGATGACTGATTCACATGATGGGTCATCTAGTTCAGTTTCCAATTCGATTGGAACAAGGATTGATGTTGATGTCATGTTTAGCATTAATCGGGTATTGAATACCAATTTGATTCAGAACAAGAAACTACACAAAATGACCATTTCGCTAAGCAAGACGATCAACTTTCTCATGAGACAACCGGTTTGCTGTTCATTGGATCTAGAAAATTCATGATTTTGGACCCTTCTACTCTTGCACAGACTGGGAACCCTGATCCTTGACTCTACTATAAATGGGGGGGGGGTACTGGGGGCTTCCCAATACACACAATTGAGAATCAGTTCCTATGACAATTGTTGTTTTCTCTGGTTGAGGTAACCAATAGAGAGCCCAGGCAAGTCCTACCCGTTAAAGGGAGGGATAGTGAGGGAAACAACAATTGATGCTCAATTGTGGGAGAGCATGTCGACGACTAGTATGCTGACAAGATGGGACAACTCCTTCCTGTTGGCTCTAGTAGCGCGACGTGGAGTTCTTGGTGGTCCACATGGACTAATCTAGAGGTGGGAGGCCGTTGTCTGCCACTTGGAGGACATCGTCAACTACCGTTTGTGGAGGAGGCTATTCATGATGATTGTTCAAGTGCTACTATTACTCAAGGAGTGTACTACTGCTTAAAGAAGAAGCATGATGCTACTACAAGGATAATGTCACTGGACTTGATCCAGGACTAGGTATAACCTTGCAAACCTTCCTAGATACATTGTTTTTGACATGATCTTGCTATTCTAGGAAATGTGCATTTATTTATTTTTGTTACCGCTTCCTATATTTGTGCCCGATTTCCCTAAATGCTTTGAGCAGGGGAGACGAGAACTAAGCAAACTGAGGCTCTTCATGCAAGAGAAGAGTTCTCAAAGTGGCCATGGAAGAAGACAATTCTAACCTGAAGGCCATTGGTGAATCCTTAAAGATGCTCACTCTTAAATAAGACAATCTTGAGTCCACCCTCCTGAGGCATGAGTAGAGAGGGCCACCTCCTTTTCTAGCTAGGGAGGCCCAAGAAGTCTATCATGTTGGCAGTGTAGAAGGGCACATAAGCATAGAGTCCAACCACCTTTACCAAGCAACGATACACATGCAAAAACCCTAGTTCAACAACAACCCATCAATTGAAGAAGTTAATGATGTATGCACTGTCCTAGTACGACCCCAACCGACCAAGAAACCACATTGGCTTTCAATATGAAAACCCAAGCATAGACACAAATGCCCGCCATCTCTAGCTGGATCACAACCAGAACCAAGCTGACATCCTCCTATCTTCTAATAGAATCAATTTTTTTGTCATAACAACTTCCATCCTATTCAATACTATAATGATTTCAACCAGGGAAACAACTACAATGCGAGACAACATCCCTACAACTAGAAAGGGAAACTTCTACTTGGCTAGAGAAGCCATATAATGTACCTGTATCCAATGAACAAAGTCACCTGGATAACATAGAAAAGAGACTGGTGAGCCAACAAGCATACAATAAATCCATGGAGGCCCAACTTGTTTAGATTGCAGTGGCAATTCATCCTCCAGTAGGCTCATCCTCAGGTCAACCTGAAGGTAACCCAAAGTATCAGGAGCAGTTGAAAATTGTGAGCACACACTCTAGATGTATGCTACCAAAACCTCCAGTAGGAATCATCATCAACAACATTCTCATTCTTAAAGATGATGATATGAAGAAACCACTAATGGTTATACCAATATCCATACCAGTCAAATGGTGGCTGAACCTCTAGCTGCACGCACCTTGCCCGAGCTTGAGAAGGCACCACAACAACAACAATTCTCCTTCTACACATGTGATGCATGTCTACAAACCTCCTGTTCCCTACCAGAGCTATGTACCACAAACTTGGCTAGATTTGAGATTTACAAAGTTCAGGGAAGCAATAAAAAATCTTTGTAAGGAGTGGGACCCGAAAGGGGATCCACTCAAATGATATAATAAAAGATCTATGTAATAATAAGAAGCGTAAGCAAAAATATTACAAAGTGATATGATGATTCATTTACAAATTTTCCTCACCGTAAAAGGTGGTATAACAAAGTAATAGGTATACATTTAATAACATGTAGGACCAAGTGCAAAGGGAAACCCATCCATGCCAAGCTATCCTTAAGTCCTTTTCATGTATAGGTGATCTTCTTGAGTCCTTAGCTTTTAGTGTACGTATACGTGGGTGGAAGGGAGCATCACCTAGAACATAGTAAGCAATATAGAGGTCAACAAAGACTGAGTATGTACATATAATAAACAAGTTGGGAATTATATTGCGTTAAAGTTGCAAAAAGTGATGTTCCCACAAGAAGATGTCTATCTTAGGTAGTTCAAAAGAGTTACAACAAGAGGAACAAGGCATATTAAAATTTAGATTACAAGCATGGAAATAAAAGTGTCTTTCCATAACACTTATCAACAATCTCAAAATAAAACCATAACTTTTGCATGTAGAACAATGTAGTTACCCAAAATAGGGCCACTATCCAAATTCGATCCAAAAACCAAGTTAGTCTCTATCTGAGGACCACCAACTATTACCCAAAATATACCAAAAATCTAAATTTGGTGCCAAATTCAAGAACCAAGTTAGCCACTATCCATCATCTTATATCTATACCATAATCCTATCATCACTTCATTCTTCTGAAAGAGCATAATATACATGCATTATTATGACATAAAACAAGTATATCTAAAATCTAGATTAGAGGATAAAAAAGTTTATTGTGGCACACAATCCATGTATTGCAACTCCTAACATGGTATGAAATCCATTATTCCACACCTCACCCTAAACATTTTTGTCTACCATCTTATCGCTATACATTGGGCAGATATAAAATCATCCAACCACTATAAGAAGAAATTAGGGTTTCTTCTTTACTTGACGGTTTACTACCACAATGTCATCACAAAACAAGGTGATCTATATAGTCAAGTTACCCATCATATCCTTCACTAGTTAATATAACTACACCACGGGGATGAGAGAGGTAAATTCCTAAGAACATTCTACTATACTAATAGCTTTCATCCACTAATCTACATGCACGAGGCATAAATATCTCAATGAGAATGATAGCCAACCCTTAGATAGATAGCCTTGGGGGTATAACTATGTTGAGATACTCTATATTAAGGCAAGGCATACCTAACTTTAACATGGATAATCCAGACTATTACTTAGGATCAAGGTAATTATCTCAACTCTAATACTTATGCATGATCTTACATTTTTCATTCATGCAGGCTCATTATCCAAAGTGGACATATGAGATGCATGCTAGAAAAATGATAACAAAGGGAAGGGGTCTATGGTAAAAATTAGGGCTAAGCCTAGAAGTAACTGTTGAAATCAACATACACTTCATAAGGCTCAAGATAATCACTTATAAGATAGGAGATAAGAACCTACCACTATGAAAATCACTTCCTGTGTGGTGACATTTCCACCTTCATAAAAAGGGTGAAGATGATACAATATCTCAACCACCGAAGTGGTATGGGGAAGGATAGAGACTAATTTAGATAGGGATTGGAACCCCAACTAGTATTCCATGACTAAGAAATAGGTATATCGACAACCTCTAAGGGTGACCTATATAATTAAGGGTCAACCTAGGATAACTTGAAATAGTCAAGTCAACGACTGCTTAGGCTCTGATACCATTTTGTAAGGAGTGAGACCTGTTAGGGGATCCACTCAAATGATACAAAATAAGAGCAATATGATAATAAGCAGAGGAGACAAAACTATTACAAAGTTATATCATAATTCATTACAAATGTTCCTCACCATAAAAGGTGGTATAACAAAGTAAAAGGTATACATTTAATAACATGTAGGACCAACTGCAGAGGACAATCCGTCCATTTAAATCTATCCTTAAGTCCATTTCATGTAGATGATCTTCTTGAGCCCTTGCCTTCTAGTCTACCTATACCCGAGTAGAAGGAGACATCACCTAGAAGATAGGAAACAATATAGAGGTCAACAAAGACTAAGTATGTACATATAATAAACACTTTGGGCACTATATTGGGTTAAAGTTACAAAAAAAGATGTTCCCACAAGAAGGTGGCTATTTGCAATTAGGCAGTTTAAAAGAATTATAACATGAGGAATGAGGCATATTAAAATTCAAATTACAAGAATGTAAATACAAGTGTCTTGCCATAACAGTTATCAATAATCTCAATATAAAATAATTATTTTTGCATGCATAACAATGTAGATGAAATATACCTAAAATAGGACCATAACACCATAGGATCATGGACTAAAAGAAATAAGGGTGCAAACGCACACCCCGGGTGGAATACGTGCGCCCTTATAAGTATTGTTGTACATAAGTACCACTATTCTAGATATTCTAGTCAAACATGTAGCATGCATAAATAGAGAAGCAAGACTAGCATTTAGTTAATTCCACATAAAAAGGCAATCATAGAAAGAGGGGTTCAAAGGCCCATAATAAAAGAATGATTCAACAACCATATGAGTTTATATGAATCCAAATTATGAATAGGAGCATCCAACAATTGAGTTCAAGTAGAATTGATATTCAAGAGATGCCTCATTAAATGAATTAGGTTTAAGTAAATAATGCCCAAAATGAAATAGATTATGTACATACATGATCTTCACAACTAAAGTTTAACTCAATCTACATAATTGGTCTATGAAGTCAAGTTTTCATCCTATGAACATATTAGGTATGTTAATCAAACCAAAGCATATATGTATATCCACTCCTATTATAGCTATATTTAGTCCTTATCCAAATTATTATCACCTAATGGTGTGTCAGGGTTTTGAATCTTGTTAAGTTAACGTATAATTCATTAGATATATATTTTGGTTCTTGTATCCATCTTTAGTCATATAAGTCATAATTACATATATGCATTATTCCAATTAGGTTTTGTAATGTCATTCTCTATCTAATACTATGTTTCTGTATTCTTCCTAACATCATATTTAGCATGCACAATAGTGTGTGTATACACATTGCATTATACAATTCTTTTACATGTCAGAATACTAGTATTTAATGTATATATATTTTATGTAGGTTTCAATGTAGAACATTTCCCTCAAACTTATATTTACAAATACACATTATTGTGCATATTTAATGTTTTATTTTACACAAAAACTGATCAACCTAAATAAGTGTATTCCCTAGACCCATCATTTGTATTTATAATAATTTAACTATATAATACTCTATGGTGATTCGGTATTGAAATGAATCGACTATAATAGTCAATGTAACAAAGTTTATATGACAATTCATGCACATTATTCACTTCTACATCATTTTTAACTATGTAAGCCCACTGACATTTTAGAGTTCATGCACATTGTACTAAGTCATTACTATATATCTGTTGACATAGTTATAGTCTACTAATAACTATAATTTTTTAGAACCTTCCATCAAGTGATATACTAGTACGTGTAACCATATGCTTATGAACCTAATACTTGTTAGTGTAATGGATTAATTATATGTTTTCTTGTACGTCCTAGGCATTAAGTTTACTACTTGATGTATTATCTAGCAGTAAGATTATCTAATAAAGCTCTAAAGCTTTAAATAAATAAATAAATAAATATATATATATATATGTATATATATATATATATATATATATATATATATATATATATATATATATATAAAGAAATGAAGCTATATAAGTCTCAGACTTCAACTAACCTATGGGTTCATGTTGACTTATATTCATTCTTGATGGCTTGGATCTTCATGGAGTAAGGGCCAAATCCATAGATCGGTGACACATATATGAGGTGGCTGATCTTGAAGATGGCAAGATGACCTAAAGGAGTTATAGAGAAAGGTGCCAAAATCCCTACTTATCTAGGTTATCCGGGGACCATGAATCCACCTAATTGTAGATGGTTGTTAGATGAGAAAGCAGTAGTCGTGTTGGGAGGTAGCAATTACGATAGTGATGGTGGTGGCATGCACAACATGTTTGCTGAAAGGGATGACCAAGACCTTCATGCCATAGCCAGATCTGAAAGGTGTGTTATTGGGTCTGCAGATTTAATGTGGACATGCATGTGGTTTTTGAGTTTGAAGGTATATGGGTGGTTGGGTATAGGTTGAAGATGGGATGATTTTCATGAGGAAGGAGGAGGTCAATTGGTGGCTTACTAGTGGTGATGCAGGTTTAAATCATGGAATATGGAAGATATATGCTTTCCAAGGTGTGAGGGTGTGAGGGATTCTTCTTGGAAAACCATGGATCAACTTAAGTGCCTCTAGCAAGGAAGAATAGGGAGACGAGGTTGAGGAGGCAAACCATTGCATGCCTTGTGTCTGATGGTGGGGCACCAAGAGGAGGAAGAAGAAGAAGAATATGATGAGATAGGAGAGGGAGGTCGAGGAAGATGGATGTGGTTGTGGAAAAACTAGGATGCGACAATGATCCTTGGTGTTAGATATGCTAGCGACTACCACAGAAGGTGACACAATCACCTACAGTCACAACAGATGGACTCAAGGGGAGAGAGAAAGAAGAAGAATAAACAAGATGAGGAGAGGGATAGAAGATATGTGTGACTAGGTTGGTATCAGTGGAAGGCAATTTTCCAGATATGTAGGCTTTGATGAATGAAACTACTCCTCTGTAGTGGCATAGCCGCATGGAGGACAAGGTGGGCACGTGCCCTACCTTGGACTACAAATAATGCAATTTTTTGTACATCAGAAGACAAATTTGGAAGAAAACATTGATGTGTGCCCCACATGCATATTGAGATCCTGGTATCTCGATAGATAGTACCCCCACATTATAGTTTTCTAGCTACGCCACTGCTCCTCTACGTGGTGTTTTCTAGCCATAGAAGCCACAAATGATTGTCATATATGGTGGTGTTGGTGCACCCTACGGCCACCATGCCTGTGCTTGGTGAGAGTCAGTGTAGGTGTATCTAGGGTTAGGAAGGATCGGGGAAAGGAGGGAAGACAAGTGCATGCGGCTGTGAGACTTGGTGCGAGGATGTCCAGGTTGCAGGTTCGTCAGCCTATGTGGTTGTTTCCCTTCTTGTTTACTGGTCTAGTGGGAGGAAAATGAGGCCACTAGTGATGGAAGTAGATGATGAGAAAGAGAAGTGAGAGGAAGACGGGTCAAGGAGGAAGAGAAGAAAGGGAGGAGGAGAACCTGGCATTGATTGTAGTGACTTTACCGACAGTCAGCAGTCTTGGTTCCACTGCAAGACACATGACCTGGGAAGGAGCCCATCTAATGCAAGACTTGGGTGGGGGAGAAGAAATAAAAAATGACAAAAATATAATAATAAATTTGGTTAAAACTTAGAACATTTTTCTATTTAATCAATTGAGGGGGTAAACAAAGTCAAATTGATAAGAAATTTTGTAGGTAGGCTAAATAGGATATGAGGAATCTGATTTCAACCTTAATTTCTCACTTTAACATTATTTGACATTTATTTTCTTTATTCAGATGGTAATGTTATATTTAACCTATATATTTTCTGGTTTATTCAAATTGATGCATTAATTTATTTCCTTTCATATATTAAGCTTAGAAGGGCTCCGGGGTGTCATCTAGTATGAAATTATTTTATTTTACATTTACACATATAAATCCAACCCTATTAGTGAATTTAATTCATTAAGGAACCCTAAGACTTCACATGAACATATATTTGATAAGCAGTATATGACCTGACCACCAATTACTCTTAATGTAATCTTATTTAGAGAGGAATGAATCTATACAAACATACTCCCATGAGGGCATAAGAAAAGAAAGGATTTAACTCTAAATCAAGATTCGGGTATGTTACAGTACTCCACCCCTTACATAGGATTTTGTCCCCCAAATCCAACCAACCATAGTCTAGTATATGCCTAACTAAATTATAGATTTGTACTCCACTTTAACGTTATTAGATCATTGTAAATCACCCCATATTAAACTCTTAGTCCAATCCTAAGGTGAAGCTCTGTTATCCCATGCATCAAGTCTCCATATATCTTATCATATCCAAGGTTGAGCAAGGAGAATTACACCAAGACATAGATTATCTTTTTTTTAGGGTAATAGGGAGCTTAATTATTATTCATCCTGGGCTCCACTCCAAGCCAACTGCTGAAATTAACATCTACATTAATCTTTAACCAAGATGGCTTAGCTATTGAGAAATTGAAAGCATCTAAAGTGTTAAGGGAGTGTTTTGAAAGTGCATCTGCCACAGAGTTCAGTGCACGTGGGATGTATTGAAGGGAGATACATGGTGTATTCCTTAATTCATCTTGGATTTGTCTCCAGTTTTGTAGAAATCTCGGTGTTGGAGGGAGACTGTTGGACACCAGATTGATTGCCTTCTGAAAATATGAGTAAATGGTAACATGAAGATTTCCTGTGATCTGACAGAGGCAGATAGCTTGCTTGATGCCAATGAGTTCTGCTTCAAGTAGAGACTATGCTCGGAATGATTGCCTTCTCCCAGAATGAATGAACCAGTAATATCCACTATATGGATGCCGCTCCCTGCCTGCCTACTTATAGAATGAAAGACTACATCTGAGAAAGCTACAAACCTTGTCACTGGGGGCTGGATGATGAGGTTAATGATTTTGGCCAGGGTAGTGTTGCTCTTATGCGCCATCACAGAGATAATGGTGCATGTTCTTTCCTTGATGAATGCTATGCAAGATTGTATATGAGGCTGCTTTTACTCATGTATTAAGGTATTCCTAACCCTCCTGATATGCCAACAAGCCACAAGGGGAAGGGGGTCAGTGGAGATGATAGAGGCAATGAACTGTTCTTCGTCTAGATCGAGGAAACCCTGGGAGGTGGGCAGTCCCAACCAAATAGGATGGATTATTCGACAATCCCTTATACTATGCAACAAAGTGTCGGTAGCATTTTGACATGCAGGGCAAAGGGTCTCGGCCTTAAGGTGCCTTTGAGCTTTTTCAACGTTCGTCAGAAGTGCTTTATGCATCAGGAGCCAACTGAAAACTTTAATTCATTCCGGAATGTTTGCTTTCCAGATGACATCCCATTTCCCTTCAACCACTTTCTCCTTTCCTTGTCTTACCCAAATATAAGCTGATCTAGAGCTGAGTACACCATCCTCATCATGAGGCCAGTCCCATTGATCTAGACCTGAGGCCGGGCATGGGGGTGGGAGGTATTGGACTGCTTGTAGAATGGTTGGTGACATATAGGCCTTGATGAAGTCTGTATCCCAATCACCGTTCTGCAAGACGATGGAGCTGACGGTGAGGTCCTCTAGGTTCTACATTCATTATAGTTACCTACCTTTTTATGGTGGTTTGATTATCCTCTTACATCCATCCATGTTGCTATACAAGTGAGGTCACTAGGTTGTCCTACAAATTTTAATTTTTCCATCACTCAAGAACGAGTAACCAATCTTCATAAATAGATCTCCTAATAGATCCATCTAGACTAGGACTACTAAGTTGGAAGACTAAACTAGTTTAGGAATAACAACCTCAAAACATATCATCATTTTTTTACTGTAGACATATTTATAAATATCATTTTATTTTATAATTATCAACTTTGTAACCTAACTTAGTACTTTACCTAACTTGGATTCATCTTTTATAGACCAATGAAGTTTTTTTGCTTCTATTGAATTATAATTCATGGTAGTAAAATTAGCAACATTTACTCATCAATCATAATTGGGTAGTATCTATACTTGTTTGTTGTTATTAATAGACATTACAAAAAGTTCACTTCTTGCAGGTTCTATTAGATTTGATTATCCCTTAATTCAATCTACATCCTTAATGAGTAGAGCATACCAGATTCCACTCCTTAAAAGGACTAGTCTATAAGTTATCTAATCATCTAGAGGGGCCAACAGGGTGGATCAATGTATACAAAACTTACTCTAAGTACTCACTGCTTTTAGGCCTAGGGTTTCATACCTGATCATGCCAGTCAAGAATTTCTCCACTAAAGCATTTATGTGCTACTCAAACATTCTTATAGTGGCGACTTGGTTCCAAAACCATCATCAAATTCTGAAAGATTATTATTATTTTTCTATTACACACATAACTTTGCAATGAAAATAAGAATAACGATAACAGCTTTGCAGTGAAAATCTAAAATTGACACCAAATTCGATCTGAGAATCATGTCAGCCAATATCCCTCATCTTATACCTATACCATAATCCTATCATCACTTTATTCTTCCGAAAGAGTTTAATTTATATGCATCATTATGACATAAAACAAGTATATCTAAAATCTAGATTAGAGGATAAAAAGGTTTATTATGGCACACAATCCACTTATAACAACTTCTAATAGGGTATGAAATCCATTATTCCACACCTCAACTAAACATTTGTTGTATACCATCTAATTTTTATACATTGAGTAGATAGAAAATCATCCAACCACTATAAGAAGAAATTATGGTATCTTCTTTACTTGACGGTTTACTACCACAATGTCATTACAAGACAAGGTGATCTATATATTTATGTTACCCATCACCCCCTTTAGTATTTAATATAACTACACCATGAGGATGAAAGAGCTAGACTCCTAAGAATATTCTACTATACTAATAGCTTTTATCCACTAATCCACATGCATGAGGCATAAATATCTCAATGAGAATGATAACCAACCCTTACATAGATATCCTTGTGGGTATAAATGTGACAACTCATTGCGCACGAACTAGATTACTCAAAACAAAGCATGCTATCAATAGGTAAACAACCACATAACCATAAAAGTAGCTTAATTAAAACTGATCTCATATAATTATCACATGTGGAAACATATATTACAACAGGGTTCACAACCTATAATACATCACATACCATACCAAGTATTTACATATGTATAGTGGCCATCTACCACAAACCTGTGTACAAAAGATATGTTCACATATAGAATCCCCTTATATATAAAAAAGGCATATTTCCAAAACACGTATTGAGGTATACATATCATATACAAAACACATCCCTTCCTGGACCTGAGAGTACATGAACGAAACTAGGACTCTACTACACAACACTAGCAGCTATCCAACCTTTCGTGTCTACTGATCTCCAAGCCACTCTTCCTCAACAACACAATCTTTCCCACATCACAAATGACCACCCAAAAAGATGTGGCGAACCATGAGGGTGAGACCAATGTCCCAAGGAGAGATATAACTCTCAACCAATGATTATTGAAATGTAGTAGGATATATAATTGTTAAGCAAGATGAGTAAATTTAGCTAAATGAACAATTAAAATTGATTACACAAGTTAAGAAAATTTAACAACTCTAAGAGATAAGTAGATTTTCATATGCTTTCAGAAGGAATATGAAGAACATGTATAATAGTTGATTTCTCTTACTGCATTATATAACAACTAAGTAGTAATAAAAACAAGACAAGGGTAAATATCCAATGTGAATCATGTTTAACCCTAAGTAGATATACTACATGGTTGCATTAGGTCTTCTAAGCCATGAGGAGATGAGGTATACCACCTATACTATAACTGTCCACTGTGAAGTTGAAAAAGGTGCCATGCAAGATCTAGGAGAGCCAGATTCCTATGATCTCATCCGCCCTCAGTCAGTATGAGTCTGTTGCAATGACATATAAAGTCCAATTGCAATTCAGCCTAGTTTGCTTGGTATATTGATCACAGCACTAGTAAACTTGGTATACAAACCCAGTCATCTGAGGTACAAACACAGATGTCCTCTATCTCAACATATACACTAAGACACGACCCACAATTGTCCTCTATCTCATCGTATACACTGAGACATGAACACAACCATTCTCCTTTCGAGGCATGACCACAACCATCCTCAAAACCTTGAGGTCAAGATGTGAACGACACTCAGTCACTTGCACCTTGCATACTCGACAATATGTGCTCTGAGCTTCCCTTAGGAATACTCATTTCACCATTCAACAAGTTCTGGAACTGGAATGGATCTATGGCCAAGGAACCTACATGATTAGGGTTCCACTTGATTAGTTAATTCCAATTGAGTGTCTTTTAACTACATCAATCAAGTTACATACAAACCCTAGAAAGGTTCTACAAATATAGAGGTAGATTCCAACTTCAAAAGATATAAAACCTATAAAGCATAAAGCTGATCACATCATCACATGATATTGTCTCACTACCATACACAAGACCATCATCAATATCACATCATCATGGGATATCAATTCATTATCATAACAATAGAGGATATCACCTCAATTAAAGTACAAAGTCATTGCCCAGGTCATAAGACCATTCACATTGTTCCCTACATGAAGATCATCATCTCTCCATGCCTCATAAAGGCTCATAGTCGTCACATATGTGTCACATAAGATATATCACAATTAGTCATTATCTACAATGCCTACTCAACAACAAATTAGGGTTACAACATTTTAGGAGAGAGAAAACATTCTATCAACATGCTAATTACTCAAGTAACCAGGCAACATCATTATGTACTTACAATTAGGGTTAGGTTTCAACATAGCTAGTTGAATTAAGGTTTTGAGTCAACAACTAGCATTTAACCCCATTTACCACCATTCCAACATTTTTAGAAGCAAAGGGTTCAACCACCATCATCACTAGGTCACCCACACAAGGAAACATATGTTCAAAATTTCACATCGATTGAAGAGGAATAGGTCACACTATCTTCATCGATTGACGAGGCTGATCATCTACATGATCACTTAGGTCAACACATCATCGATTGAATAAGAAATAAGATCGAAGGAAGGCTTGGAGACCGAAGAGAAAGTAAGATGTTGGTGATCAAAGGTCATGGGAGTGGGAGCTCACCGACTGAAGAGGCCACCACATACATAGCGACCACTTATCTTCTAAAGCCTGGTGACCAAAGAGACAAGATAAAACTCATCAACCAAAGAAGACATGTCACCTTAGCGACCACTCAAAGGGGTCTAAACTTAACGACTACAAACCATCAAAATGCTTCCACCACATGATCCATAGCATGGTGAATCATCAAGACAGAGAGAGAGAGAGAAAACCACTTCTAACACAAGATCAAAACAAGTTGATCATCACCATGAACTTGAAACATCAAGGGGGTAGACCTCAAAGATGAAAACAACATCAAACCCTAAATTTAGTCATTAACATGATATAAAACTGAACCATGAACCAAGGAAGAGAAATCCAATCATTTAGCCATTTCACATGTATCCAAAACCTCCATCTTCAAGTAAGAGAACAAAACCACAATCATGAGAAGAAAATCAACATTTAACATGTGCATGTAATAACCAACACCTCCATCATCAATAAGAGTTTGAGTATAAGAATTAGGGTTCATAAAAAAGGAATTACACTATTCAAGATCACCCCATAATCACAAATCATAGCTCAAGATACCATCATCATACTACTTAGAACCACGTTTTTGAGATATATTCATTGAATGCAAAGTAAAGTGCAAAAATAATTGAGGAGAAATATATATAACTTGCCTTCACAAGGATGAACAAATCCGATAGCAAGATGCTCTGAGGAAAGAGAGGAAAACCCTATCTTGATCACCACCTCATGGAAAAGCTAGAATCACCTCAAAGAGAGAAGCAACACCAAAAGTTAAATGAGCACAAGATGGAGACAAAGCCCTAGGCCAAAAAGACAAGAAAGAGAGAGAATCTCCAACTCAACTTGAGCACCACCATGGAGAACCATGGATTCAGACAAGAAGAGAGAAGTTCCTCAAGAAGCACCACCATAGAGAACCATGGATTTGGCCAAGATAAAGAAGGAAGGTAGGGTTGTAAGAAAACAAAAATCAATGAAGAGAGATCACTTACCAAGATCAAGGAACACCAAATGATCACCAAAGAAGAGTTGCTCCAAACCCTATCTCCACATGCATGGGGTTTGGCCACCTCCTCCAAGCTCATGCACTACCAAAAACACAAGGGACGAGCTCCAAGAAAGATGAGAGAAAGAAGAGGGTGTAAAAGGATCACTTGCATGCAAAGAGGGGTATATATATCCAAGGGTAGAGAAAGGTAAGAAGGGTTAGGTGTCATGCACACATGCGCCACTTGTCCCTCAAAACTTGGCCATGGAAGCACTAAGACCATGCATGCATCAATGGTCATTAAAACCAAGGAAAATCATTGACCACTCTGGTCCAGGAAGGCTCATCAGTCGAAGAAAACTTGATCCAAAAGCTCAATCGGTTGAAAAGATTATAGCGACCAAAGAAGGTAAAAACCCTAGAGACCGCATGACATCCAAGCAAACCCTAGATATCAACATATGATGTCACTTCATCTAACCAAGGTACAACCAAGATATGGGGCACCACTCTCTCTGCAACATAATACCAAAACATGTGGGGTACACAAAGCATGTGACAAATTGCAAGATAAACCCTAGACATGGGTAACTTGCAATTAGGCCCAAAACAAGCACATATAAGCATAGCTAGCTCAAACAACATCCAAATTGGACCAAATTGGGAACACAAGCATGTCACATGTTATTAAAGCACACCACATGATTAGATTAAGGTTTTAAGCATCTTATCATGCCAATCAAGAAAGATTAACCAAAAATATAGGTTAGGGGTTTTACAACCATAAACCCCTAACAAGGATTTTCCCCCGAAATCCTACACAAACAAAGATGGGTACTTCCTATACATATCATCCTTTAACTCCCACGTGGTCTCCTCCATGCAATGATGATGCCATAAAACCTGAACCAACACTAAATCCTTCTTCTTCAACTCCTTCACTCTCCTATCCAAGATGAACACATAACCCTCCAAATACCACACATCCTCTTCCAACTCAACCTCCACTGGCTGCAACACTTTCTTTGTATCTGGATGGCACTTCCTCAACATAGAAATATGGAATACAAGATGCAACCTATGAAATTTTGGATTTAACTCCAACTTGTAAGCCACCTTTCCAACATGAGCCACAACTGGATAAGGTCCCATAAACATGGGAGCCAACTTACCCTTCCTACCAAACCTCAACACACCTTTCCAAGGAAAGACCTTAAGATACACATGATCTCCCACTTGGAATTCCAAGGGTCTACAATGATTATTTGCATATGATTTTTTTCTGTCCTGGGCTACCTTCAGCTACTACTGTATCACCTTGATCTTTTCTGTAGTCTATTGCACAAGCTCAGGACCCAAAAGCTGATACTCACCTGTCTCATAGAAAAAGAGAAGAGACCGAAAATGCCTCCCATAGAAATCTCATAAGGTGCCATTTCCATACTCTTTTGATAGCTGTTTTATAGGCAAACTCTAACAAACTGAGGTGCACATCCCAACCTCCAAGAAACTGCAAAACACAAGCTCTCAATAGATACTCCAAGATCTAAATGGTCCTCTCTGACTGACCATCTATTTGTGAGTGAAACACTATACTGAACCTCAAATGTGTACCCATGTTTGTATGAAGATGTTCCCAGAAACAAATGGTAAATTGAGGACCCTTGTCAGATACTATTGTCACCAGGATACCATGCAAACACACTATCTCATCAACATATATCTGTGGCAACTTCTTTAATGTATACATCGTCTTTATAGGAAGGAAGTGAGATGACTTGGCCAACTTGTCAACTATCACCTAGATGGAAGCATGACCTTTGTCTGTCCTTGGAAGACCAACCACAAAGTCCATAGTGATATGATCCTATTTCCACTGCGGTATAGACAATGGTTGTAGCGTCCCTGCAGGCTTCTAATGCTCAACGTTAACATGATGAAACACATGACACCTTGCCACTAAATCTACCACATCACACGAAGACAGGCCACCAATACATGTCCTTCAAGTTATGGTACATCTTGGTACTTCCTAGATGCATCACATACATCGAGGAATGGGCTTACTCAAGGACCATCTTCCTCATACCATCAAAATTTGGAACCACTATCCTGCCATGGAAACAAACTATCCCATCCTTTGTCTCATGGAAGCCCTCATGCTTCTCACTGCCAAACTCTGATCAAATCTATTGTATCACAATATCATCACATTGTGCATCTCTGATCCATTGTATCAACATGGGCTTCACATGCAACTATGCTAACAAGCCTGCCAACAAAGAAACCTCTAAATTCACATTCATCTGATGCAACAACACCAACATATCTTGCTTATTGCATAACAGAGAACACAGCTATGCCGTATCCATAGATGATGATGAAGATTTATTGCTAAGTGCATCTGCTACCATGTTCACCTTCCCTGGATGGTAGTCTATCATGCAATCATAGTCCTTGATTAACTCCATCCATCTCCTCTTCTGCATGTTCAACTCCTACTTTGAGAAGATATACTGGAGGTTCTTGTAATCATTGAAGATTTGGCACTTTTATCCATAAAGGTAGTGTCTCTAAATCTTCAAAGCATGGACCACAATTGCAAGCTCTAGATCATGCATCATGTAGTTCTCCTCATGTTTATTAAGCTTTCGTGAAGTGAAAGAAATCACATTCTTGTCTTGCATCAACACGCATCCCAAACTGTTCTTTGATGCATCACAAAAGATGATGTAGCCTTTTCCTTGCTATGGCAGAATAACACCAATACACCAGTCAACCTCTACTTCAAAATATGAAATGAATGCATATACTTGTCATCCTAGACAAAAGGAACACCTCTCCTCATCAACTTGGTTAGGGGTAACACCACAACACTGAAGTTCTTGATAAACCTCTTGTAGTAACCTTCCAAGCCTAGGAAATTGCAAACCTGGGTTAGTGTCTTAGGCTATTCCCACTCCAACACAGACTCCACCTTATTGGGTCCACACAAACACCTCTAACAGATATCACATGCCTAAGAAAAGACATCTTCTCTAGCCAAAACTCACACTTGTTGAACTTGGCGTACAACTTGTATTGCCTCAACAACGTCAATGCTTGTCGTAGATGCTGCACATGCTGCTGGCTATCTCTAAAGTATATCAAGTTGTCGTCGTGAAGCACAACTATAATATGGTCAAGATTCGACCTGAACACCCTATTCATCAGATCCATAAACACTCCTGGCATGTTGGTTAGCCCAAATGACATAACCACAAACTTGTAGTGACCATTTCTAGTCCTAAAAGCTGACTTGCATATGTCATCCATGTTGATCCACAACTGATGGTATCCTGAACTTAGATCTACCTTTGAGAACACCAAAACACCGCTCAGCCAATCAAATAGATAATCTATCCTCAACAATGGGTACTTGTTCTTAATCATAACCTTATTCAACTGTCGGCAGTCTATGCACAACCTCATAGAACTATCCTTCTTCTTGATAAACAACACAAGAGCACCCTAAGGGGAAGTTCTCAACCTGATAAATCCCTTTTCTAATAGCTCTTTTAACTACTTATTCAACTCCTGCATCTCTATAGGTGCCATCCTATACAGTGATTGTGCAATCAATTATGTACCAAAAACTAGATTGATCTCAAAATCAATCTCTCTAAAAGGGGGAACTCCATGAAACTATTCAAGAAACACATCCTTGAACTCATGAACCATAGGCACCTCCTAGAAACTAGGAATCCTCACCTTGGTATCCACCACATGTGCCAAAAAAGCATCAAACCCCTACCTCATCAGCCTCTCTACTATCATAGTTGACACCAAGCACATCTGAAGAATCTTCCTATCTCATTGGAATATCCATGAAACATCACCATCATGGAATGTCACCACCTTAGAACTATGGTTCAAGACCAATCAATACTTCTCCAAGGTATCCATACCAAGGATCACATCAAATCCATGCATGTCAAGTGGCATAAGGTCCACTTGAATGCTGCGTCCTAAGAAAGAAAGAACACAAGAGGACACACCTCCTGCAACTTGGTGGAACCAACAAGAGGGGTTTCCAACTGAATACTATAAGATCTCCTACAAACATGCAAGGAACAACTAAATATCACCTCTCTAGTGATAAAAGTGTGCATCACACATGGGTCAATCAAAGCAGATACAAAAGAAGAAGCAGACAAATCAGAATGAAAAGTTCCATCTAACCTGTCATGACCCATGGATTTACCACTCCCTCTGACTAACTCATAGCATAGAATCAAGCTATTGACTATTGTCGTCCCCATCCTCTGTTAGCCTGTCTAGAGGATCCTACCTGTGATGCCTAATTGCATCCTCTACTACCACCACTGTTGAACTGCTACTGTTGGGAACCTTGCTGAATCTACCTCAGTTGCGTTGTCACCTCCTCGTCCTTCATAGGGAAAAACCATATGATATGCCCCACCTATCCACACTTGTGACACATCCTTGAGTCATACTGTGGCCAAGATGGGCCTTTCATAGATACTGATGTTGTACTATGAGCTCTAGCTGGAAGAAAACTACGACCTCTGCCCTTGCTCAGAGAGCAGTGGGATGGAACCACTGATCTCTATTATGACTTAGGTGAAAAAACCTAAGATTCTTAGAGCCCTAGAAGACTATCCCTGAAACTAAGCTGGCCTATTCTTAGAGTTGGATTCATGCTTCTCAATAGCTGACCTCTCAATCCTCCTCACTGACTCAATGAAGGTAGAGAACCTCTCCCTATTCTCTAAAGTAGACACTATCATCGTCAACTCTATGCTCAACCCCTTCTCAAACTGTTGAATTTTCTCCTTATCTGTCACCGCCATGTGAGGACAGAACCTCAAAAGCTCCATGAACTTGGCCTCGTACTCATTGATCATCATCGATCCCTACTAGATCTTCTCAAACTATGAGATTTTCTCGTCAAAGTACGTCTCCAGGTATTATAGGCTCATGAACTCCCGCCAAAACTCCTCCCAATTGATCACCACAACAAGTCTCTCCTCCTCCTCAATGGCCCATAGGTGGCTAGCACTGCCCTTCATCATGTACACCTCATGCTTTACCTTGTCCTCTTCCAGGATATTGAGGGTCTTAAATGCCTTCTCCATCTCTGTCATCCACATATTTGCATCCACTAGGTCTACCATACCCGCATACTCAATGACTCCCACATGCTGCAACCTCTCAAAAGTTTTCCCAGATCCCTAAGATTCCGCATTAGAGATAGCAACCCTTGCTTGAGGTACAGATGCCTTA
The DNA here is from genome assembly GCA_963693085.1 of Alisma plantago-aquatica. NCBI lineage: Eukaryota > Viridiplantae > Streptophyta > Magnoliopsida > Alismatales > Alismataceae > Alisma > Alisma plantago-aquatica. The sequence goes on along the minus strand of OY856411.1, from coordinate 927,772,327 downwards.
TGCGCCATATGCAAAATCATGGCCATCAACTATCCAAACATAGACTAAAAAGCTAGATTGGCCATGGTTGCTGGGTTAAACTGAGGCACTTTAGGCACTCCATCTACTCCGACCTGCCTCCTCGCACCACCTCCTGGTGCTGCAACACTACTCTCAGCATGTTCTTTGTGCTCTCCAGACAAATCTGCATAAGAAGAAGCTACAATCAGATATGTTGGAGGACACACGAACATACACAAACCTAGTTCTATATTCCTGTAGACTCAGCAAACCTAGGGGTCTGATACCGACCTTTCCATGTGACAACCTAATGCCACACAAACATGATTACTCAAAACAAAGTGTGCGATGAATAGGTAAACAACCACATAACCATCAAAGAAAGTTAATTAAAACCAATCTCATATGACCATCATGTGTTGAAACATATATTACAACAAGGTTCACAACCTATAGCATATCACATACCATACCAGGTATTTACATATGTATAGTGGCCATCTACCAAACACCTATGTAAAAAAGATATGTTCACAAATACAAGCCACTTATATACAAAAAAGGCATACTACCAAAACATGTATCTAGGTATATATATCATCTAGAAAACACATCCCTACCCAGACCTGAGAGTACAAGGATGACACTAGGACTCTAATACACAACATTTGAAACTATCCAACCTTGTACATCTACTACTGATCTCCAAGCTGCTCTTCCTCAATAGCACGATCAGACCCACACCACTGACGACCACCTAAAAACATGTGGTGAACCACGAGAGTGAGACCCATGTCCCAGCAGAAGATATAACTCTCAACCAATTATTATTGAAACATAACAAGATATATCATTATTAAGCAGGATGAGAAGATTTGACTAAATGAATAATTAAAATTGATTACACAAGTTAAGAAGATTTAACAACTCTAAGAGATAAGCAGATCATCATATGCTTTATAAAGGAATATGAAGAACATGTATAACATTTGATTTCTCTTACCACATTATATAACAACTAAGCAGTAATAAAAATAAGACAAGGGTAAACATCTAATGTGAATCGTGTTTAACCCTAAGCAAATATACTACATAACTGTATTACATATTTTAATCCCTAAGGAGATGAGGTATACCACTCATACTCCAAATGTCCACAACAAAGTAAAAAACAATGCCATACAAGATCTGGGAGAGCCAGATTCCTATGATTCCATCTACCCTCAGTCAGTACGAGTCCACCCCAGTGACATATAAAGTCCAACTACAATTCAGCCTAGTCCACCTTGGTATATAGGTCACGCCACTAGTAAACATGGTATACAAACCCAATCATCTGAGGCACAACTGCATCTGTCCTCTATCTCATCATATACACTGAGACACAACCACAATCATTCTCCCACCGAGGCATGACCACAACCATCATCAAAACCTTGGGTTCAAGATGACAAGGACACTCAATTACTTTCACCTCACATACTCAGCAATATGCACTCTGACCTTTCCTTAGGAATAATCGATTCCCCATCCAACAAGTTTTGACACTGGAATGAATCTATATCCAGAGCAACTACATAATTAGGGTTCCACTTGACTACTTAATTCCAATCGAGTGTCTTTTAACTACATCAATCAAGTTACATACAAACCCTAGAAAGGTTCTACAAAGATAGAGGTAGATTGCAACTTCAAAAGATATAAAATGTATAAAGAATAAAGTTGATCACATCATCACATGATATTGTCTCACAGCCATACACAAGACCATCATTACTATCACATCATCATGGGATATCAATCCTAACAATAGAGGATATCACCTCAATTAAAGCACAAAGTCATTTCCCAGGTCATAAGACCATTCACATTGTTCCCTACAAGAAGATCATTATCTCTCCATACCTCATCAAGGCTCATAGTCATCACCTCTGTGTCACATAAGAGATATCACAATCAATCATTATCTAGGATGCCTACTCAATAACAAATTAGGGTTACAATGTTTTAGGAGAGAGAAAACATTCTATCAACATTCTAATTACTCAAATAACAAGGCAGCATCATTATGTATGTGCAATTAGGGTTAGGTTTCAACATAGCCAACCAAATTAGGGTTTCAAGTCAGCAACTGGCATTAAACCCCATTTACCACCATTACAACATTCTTGGAAGAAAAGGGTTCAACCACCATCATCACTAGTTCACCCACATAAGGAAACATATGTTTAGAATTTCACATCGATCGAAGAGGAATAGGTCACACCATCTTCATCGATTGAGGAGGTCGATCATCCACACGACCACTTAGGTCAACACATCATCGATCGAAGAATAAACAAGGTCAAAGGAAGGCTTGGCGGCTGAAGAGAAAGTAAGATGTTGGTGACTGAAGGTCATGGGGTGGGGAGCTCACTGACTGAAGAGACCACCACATACATAGCAACCACTTAGCTTCTAAAGCATGGAGACCGAAGAGACATGAGAAAACTCATTGACCATAGAAGACAGGCTACCTTAATGACCACTCAAAGAGGTCTAAACTTAGTAACTAAAAACCATGAAAACTCTTCCACCACATGATCCATAACATGGTCAATCATCAAGAGAGAGAAAACTACTTCCAACACAAGATTAAAAAAAGTTGATCATCATCATGAATCCAAAACATCAAGGGGGTAGACCTCAAAAGGATAACAACATCAAACCTTAAATTTGGTCATTAACATGATATAAAGCCGAACCATGAACCAAGGAAGAGAAAACCAATCGTTTAGCCATCACACATGTATCCAAAACCTCCATCTCCAAGCAAGAGAACAAAACCATGGTCATGAGAAGAAAACCAACATTTAGCATGTGCATGTACAAGCCAACACCCACATCATCAACAAGAGTTTGGGTACAAGAATTAAAGTTCATAAAAAAGGAACTACACTACTCAAGATCACCCCCATAATCACAAACCCTATCTCAAGATATCATCATCATACTACTTAGAACCACATTTTTGAGATAGATTAATTGCATGCAAAATTAAGTGCAACAATAATCGAGGAGAAAGTTATATAACTCACCTTTACAAGGATGAACATCTCCAACAACAAGATGCTCCAAGGAAAGAGAGGAAAACCCAAGCTTGATCACCACCTCACGACCAATCCATCATCCCTCATAGAGGGAAGCATAACCAAAAGTTAAAGGAGCACAAGATGGAGAGCAAAACCCTATGTTGAAAAGACAAAAAAGAGAGAGAATCACCAATTCAACTTGGGTACTACCATGGAGAGCCATGGATTCGGCCAAGAAGAGAGAAGTTCCTCAAGAAGCACCATCATGGAGACCCATGGATTCAGCCAAGAGAAAGAAGGAAGGTAGGGTTTAAAGAAAACAAAGATCAATGAAGAGAGATCACTTACCAAGATCATGGAACACCAAAGGATCACCAAAGAAGAGTTGCTCTAAACCCTAGCTCCGCATGCAAGGGGTTTGAACACCTCCTCCAAGCTCAAGCACCACTAAGAACACAAAGGACAAGCTCCAAGCAAGAGGAGAGAAAGAAGAGGGTGCAAAAAGATCACTTGCATGCAAATAGAGGGGTATATATACAAGGGTAGAGAGAGGTAAGGAGGGTTAGGTGTCATGCACACATGCGCCACTTGTCCTTCAAAACTTGGCCATGCAAGCACTAAGACCATGCATGCATAAAGGATCATTAAAACCAATGAAAAACATCGACCACTCTAGTCTAGGAAGGCTCATCGATCGAAGAAAACCTGATCCAAAACCTCAACCGATCAAAGAGATTATAACGACCAAAGAAGGTCAAAACCCTAGCAATCGCATGACATATAAGCAAACCCTAAATCTCAACATATGATGTCACCTCATCAAAACAAGGTACAACAAGGCTATGGGGAACCACTCTCTCTCCAACATGATACCAAAACATGTGGGGTACACTAAGCGTGTGATAAATTGTAAGATAAAACCTAGACATGGGTAATTGCAATTAGGCCCAAAACAAGCACATATAAGCATAGCTACCTCAAACATCATCCAAACTGGGAACACAAGCATGCCACATGTTATCCACATGATTAGATTAAGGTTTTAAGCATCTTATAATGCTAAGCAAGCAAGATCAACCAAAAAGCTAGGTTAGGGTTCTTACAATAACTATCACAAGATAGTCTATGTTAAGGCAAGGCATACCTAACCCTAATAGGGCTAGTCCAGACTATACTTAGTATCAAAGGAATCATTTCAACTCTGACACTTACTCAAAATCTTAAAATTTTCATTCGTGCATATTCATTATCCATAGTGGACATATGGGAGGCATGTTAAAAAATGAGAACAAAGGGTAGGGGTCTATGGTGAAAATAAGGGCTAAGCCTAACAATAATTGTTGAAATCAACCTACCCTTCATAAGGATCATGATGATCACTTATAAGATTGGAGACAAGAAACAAATACTTTGAAAGTCACTTCCTATGTGGTGACATTTCCACCTCAATTAAGAGGGTAAATATGATACAATATCTCAACCACCAAAGTGGTATGGGGAGGGGTAGTGACCAACTTAGACAGAGATTGAAACCCCAACTGGTATTCCACGACCAAGAAATAGGTACATCGACAACCTCTAAGGGTCACCTATCTAATTAAGGGTCAAACTGTGATAACTTGAAATATTAAAGTCACCGACTTCTTAGGCTCTAATACCATTTTGTAAGGAGTGGGACCAAATAGGGGATCCACTCAAATCATACAATACAAGAGTGATGTAATAATAAACAACAGAAACCAAAATATTACAAAGTTATATGATGATTCATTTACAGATGTTCCTCACCATAAAAGGTGGTATAACAAAGTAAAAGGTATATATTTAATAGCATGTAGGACCAAGTGCAGAGGGCAACCTGTCCATTACAAGCTATCTTTAAGTCCATTTCATGTAGGTGATTTTCTTGAGTCCTCATATTCTAGTATACCTATACCTGAGTGGAAGGGAACATCACCCAGAACATAGGAAACAATATAGAGGTCAAAAATATTGAGTATGTACATATAATAAACACTTTGGGCATTATACCAAGTTAAAGTTGAAAAAAGAGATGTTCCCACAAGAAGGGGACTATTTGCAATTAGGTAGTTTAAAATAATTATAAAAAGAGGAATGAGGCATATTAAAACTAAAATTACAAGCATGAAAATACAAGTGTCTTGCAATAACAGTTATCAATAATCTCAGTACAAAATAATAACTTTTGCATGCATAACAATGTAGACTAAATAAACCTAAAACATGGTCATAACACCATAGGATCATGGCCTAAAAGAAATAAGGGTGGAAACACACACCCCGGGCAGAATATGCACACCCTTATAAGTATGGTTGTACATAAGTACCACTATTTTTGATATTCTAGTCAAACATGTATCATTCATAAATAGAGAAGAAACACTAGCATTTTAGTCAATTCCACATAAAAAGGGAATCATAGCAGGAGGGGTCCAAAGACCCATAATAAAAGAATGATTCAACAAAGTTTATATGAATCAAAATCATGAATAGGAACGTCCAAAATTGAGCTTGAATAGAAACAATATTCAAGAGATGCCTCATTAAATGAATTAGGTATAAGTAATTAATGCCCAAAATAAAATAGAGGACTTACATACATGATCTTCACAACTATTGTCTAACTCAATCTATATACTTGGTCCAATAAGTCAAATTTTCATCCTATGAACATATTAGGTATGCGAGTCAAACCAAATCATATATGTATATCCACTCCTATTATAGATATAAATAGTCCTTATACAAATTATTATCACCTAATGGCATGCCAGGGTTTTGAGTCATGTTAAGTGAACATATAATTCATTAGATATATATATGTTGGTTCTTTTATCTATCTTTAGTCGTATAAGTCATAATTACACATATGCATTATTCCTATTAGGTTTTGTAATGTCATTCTCTTTCTAATATTGTGTTTCTGTATTCTTCCTAACAACATATTTAGCATGCTCATTAGTGTGTGTATACACATTGCATTATATAGTTCTTGTACATGTCATGAATACTAGTATTTAATGTATAAAGATTTGATGTAGGTTTCAATGTAGAACATGTCCTTCAAACTTATTTACCAATGCACATTTTTATACATATTTCATGTGTCCTTATACATAAAAATCGATCAACCTAAATAAATGTATTTCCTAGACCCATCATTTGTATTTATAATTATCATTTAACTATATAAATACTCTAAGGTGATTAGGTATAGAAATGAATCGACTATAATAATCAATGTAATAAAGTTTATGCGTCAATTCATGCACATTATTCACTTCCATATAATTTTTAAGCGTGTAAGCCCACTGAGATTTCAACTTTCATGCGTATTGTACTAATTCATTACTATATACATATTGGCATCGTTATATCCTACTAATAAATGTATTTTTTAGAACCTTCCATCAAGTGATATACTAGTAAGTGTATCCATATGCTTATCAACCTAATAGTTTTTAGTGTAATGGATTAATTATATGTTGTATTATACATCCTAGGAATTATGTTTACTATTTGATGTATTATTTAGAAGTAACATTCTCTAATAAAGCTCTCAAGTTTTTATATATATATATATATATATATATATATATATAAGAAATGAATCTTATATATATAAGAAATGAATATTATATATATATATATATATATATATATATATATATATATATAAGAAATGAAGCTATATAAGTCTCAGACTTCAACTGACATGGGTTCACTCAACTTCTATTCATTCTTCATGGCTTGGATCTTCATGGAGTAAGGGCCAAAGCCTTAGACCGGTGGCACAATTATGAGGTGGCTGATATTGAAGATGGCAAGATGACCCGAAGGAGTTATATAGGAATGTGCCACCATCCCTACATCTCGAGGTTATCTAGGGACTATGGATCTACCTGATTGTGGATGGTTTTTAGATGAGCAAGTAGCAATGATGTTGGGAGGTAGAAATTGTGATATTGATGGTGGTAGTGCACACAAAATGTTTGCTAAAAGGGGCGACCACGACCTGCATGTCACAGCCAAATATGAAAGGTGTGTTATTGGATCTACAATATTAATGGTGGACATGCCTGTGGTTATTGAGTTTGAAGGCAAATGGGTGGCTAGGTATAGGTTGAAGAGGAGATGGTTTTCATGGGGAAGGAGGAGGTCAATTGGTGGCTTATTAGTGGTGATGTAGGTTCAAACCATGGTAGATCTATGCTTGCCAAGGTGTGAGGGAACAAGGGGTTCTTCCTGACAAACCATGGCTCAAATTAAGCACCTTTGTCAAGGAAGAATAGGGAGACGAGGGTGAGGAGGTAGACCATTGCAGGTTTAGTGTCTGACGACAGGGTACCAGGAGGACGAGGAGGAAGAAGAAGAAGAAAATGAGATAGGAGAGGGAGGTTGTGGAAGATGGGGGTGGTTGTAGAAAAAATAGGAGGCAACCATGATCCCTAGTGTTAGATATGTTAGTGACTACCACAGAAGGTGACATGGTCATATGCAGTTACGATGGATGGACTCAAGGGGAGAGGGAAAGAAGAATAAAGAAGACAAGGAGAGGGAGAGGAGACAAGTGTGACTGGGTGGGTGTCGGTGGAAGGTAGTTCATGAGATTTGTAGGCTTTGATGAATGCAGCTACTCCTCCACGTGATGATTTCTAACCACAGAAGCCACAAATGATCACCATATCTAATGGCAGTGGTGCACCCTACAACTGCAGTGCCTATTCTTGGTGAGAGACGGTGTAGGTGCAACTTGGGTTAGGAGGAATCAGGGAAAGGAGGGAAGAGAAGTGCACATGGTTGTGAGACTTTGTGCGAGGAATATCAGGTTGTAGGTTGACCGACCTATGGGGTTGTTTCCCTTCTCGTTTTCTAGTCTAGTGGGAGGAATATGAGGTCACTGGTGATGGAAGTAGATGATGAGAAAGAGAAGTGAGAGGAAGATGAGGCAAGGAGGAAGAGAAGAAAGGGAGGAGGACAACTTGGCTTCAGTTGTGGTGCCTTGACTGACAGTATGTAGCCCTGGTTCCAGCACAAGATGCCCAACCTAGGAATCAGCCTGTCTTCTGCAAGACTTGGGTGGGGGAGAAGAAATTAATGAATGGAAAATAAATGTATTAATAAATCTAGTAATTCAAACTTATAACCTTTATTTATTTAATTGATTGAGGGGGTAAATAAAGTCAGATTAATATGGAATTTTGTAGGTAGGCCAAATAGGATATGAGGAATACAATTTCAAAATTAATTTCTCACTTTAAAATTATTTGACATTTATTTTCTTTATTTAGATGATAATGTTACATTTAATGAATATATTCCTTGATTTATTCAAATTGATTCATTAATTGATTTCCTTTCATCCATTAAGCTTAGAAGGGCTCCAGGGTGTCATCTAGTACGAAATTATATTATTTTACATTTGCACATATAAATGCAAAACTATTAGTGAACTTGATTCATTAGGTAACCCTAAAACTTCACATGAACATATATTTGAGTAAGCAATATATGACCTGACCACCAATTACTCTTAATGTAATCTTATATAGGGAGGAATGGATCTATACAAACATACTCCCATAAGGGGCATAAGAAAAGAAAGGATTGAACTCTAAATCAAGATTCATGTATGTTACAAGCTTCATGTTGATATTCCCTTCCGTGATGCTCTAACTGAAAATTCCCTCATGGACCAAGTTATTTAAGACTCTCCTCACTCAAAAATACTTAACTGAGGAGGTTTAGACCATGAAGCTAGCACAAATGACATCTGACATCATCCGGAGCAAGATGCCCAAGAAGCTTAAAGATTTTAGATCTTTTGGCATTTCTTGTTTTGTTGGAGACACCACATGCAAAAAGGGTCTAGCTGATCTTGAGGTGAGAATCTATGTCATGCCCTATAGCTTGTGCAAGTGGCTAGGACATCCTTCTTTCATGCATTGTAATCTAGTTAGCTGACTTTTATATGACCACCCCTATGGGTATCATAGAAGATACCCCTATGAGCTTGGTTCCCAAATCCTTTTTTTCCCATGTGATTTTGTCATCATGGACATCAAAGAGGACCTATGCTACCCACTCATTTTTGTCTGTCCATTCTGCGACAGCCCGAGCCCTGATCAATGTTGAATCATGAACCTTGACATTGAGGCTTGGAACCGACACTACTGACTTCAAGGTCTTCAACAGTCTCAAGGGTTCCTCTTTCTAAGAGAAATGCTATATGATTGATTACATTGAGAAAATGACAAAATTCTGGTAGAAAGATCCTACTTCTAAGGACCCTCTTGAGATAGATCTCATTAACCCCAATGATCATGACGTAGATGATGAACAAGTTGAGCAATTTGTTCTCCACCTCGACTCTTCTGACAAAGACCATGAAGTTGAGTTTGAAGAACTCAAGTTGAAGAGGAAGTCAAGGAACTGATTGGACCTAAGATGAAGCCTCTACCTCAGGGGCTCAAATATTTCTTCTTAGATGAGAAGAAGGTCTACCCAATCATCTTCAACATAGATCCTTACAATAGAGCAAGAGGAAAGACTATTGACTGAGCTAAGAAAGAGGTAGAAGGCATTAGGCTATAAAATGACTGATATAACTAGAGTGAGTCGAGCCCTCTTCCTACATCACATCAACATTCTCAACAACTACAAGCCCTCCATCAAGCCTTAGCATATATCAAACCCAATCCTAATGGAGGTTGTTCACAAGGAGGTGATAAAGCTATATTTTTATGGGATCATCTATCCCATATTTTATTCACCTTGGGTGAGTCTTGTGCAAGTAGTGCCAAAGAAGGGAGGTACTACAATTATTATTAAGGAGAAGAATGAGATTATTCCCACCCACATTGAGATCGGGTGGTGCATGTGCATCGACTATGGTAATCTTAACAAAGAAACTCAGAAGGATCATTTCCCCCTTCCCTTTCTTGATCAAGTCATGGAGCGACTTGCACTCTAGAAGTTCTTTTGCAACTTGGATGGATATTTTGGCTTCTACCAGATACCCATTCACCCCATAGATAAAGAAAAGACCACATTCACATGTCCCTTTGGCACGTATGCTTTCCTCTGTATGCCCTTCAGACTATGAAACACACCTGCCACATTCAAATGTTGCATGTCTACTATTTTTGCTGGACTCACTGAGATAGTAATGGAAATCTTCATGGATGAATTCTCATTCTATGGAGATTCTTTTTGAATCTTGCCTGCACCATATTTCTATAGTCCTAGAACATTGTGAACAAGCACATCTGGTTCTTAGTTGGGAAAAATGCCACTTCATGGTGAAGGAGGGAATTGTCCTAGGACATCATGTGAGCTCTAGAGGCATAGAAGTTGATAAAGCAAAGATTGAGGTAATCACAAAGCTATCTCCTCTAAATACTATCAAAGAAGTCTATGCATTCCTTGGACATGCCAGATTCTATAGTAGGTTTATTCACAACTTCCATAAAATCACCAAGCCTTTGACAAACCTTCTTCAAGAGGATGTGGACTTCAACTTTGACTCTAAATGCCTTAAGAGCTATAACACTCTGAAGGAAGCTCTTATCACAACCCCATCCTTTGTAACATGAACTGGTATCTCCCCTTTGAGATCATGTGTGATGCTGGTGACTATGCCCTAGGGGTAGTTTTGGGGCAACACAGACATGAAACATCATCCTATATACTATGTCAGTAAGACTTTGGATGACACGTAGAAAGTTATGCTACTACCGAAAAGGATATTCTCACCATTGTCTATGAGTTCGACAAATTTCACTCCTATAACATAGGATCATAAGTGATTTTCAACATTGTTCATTCTACTATTAAGTATCTAATGTCAAAGAATGACGCAAAGCCCAGACTGATCATGTGGATTTTGTTGATGCAAGAGTTTGATCTCGAGATCAAGGACAAGAAGGGTACATCAAATATCGTTGCTTGTCATATTAGTAGATTGCATATCTAGGATAGTGATACAATCCATATAAATGTCTCCTTACATGATGACCACTTTCTGAAAATATCCATATCGACATTCACACCGTGGTATAGATTTTTTCAACTAACTAGCTACATGAATCCTTCATCCAAACTTCTCTGTGAATGATAAGAAGAATTTCATGTCTGATGTTCGTCATTACTATTGGGATGAGCCCTATGTTTTCTAATTATGCTCTAATGACCTTTATCGTCGATGCATCTCTACATAGGAAGCTTTTAATATTCTCTAACAATATCATTCATGCCCTACTAGGGGCCACATGAGATCCAAGAAGATTGCATTTAAAGTCCTACAATGTGGCTTCTTCTGGCGTACTATCTTCAAAGATACTCATCATTTTGTAAAGTCATGTGGTCAATGCCAAAGATCCAGTAATATTTCTAAAGCTTTGTTTTGCAAAGTGTGGGCTAGCATCCAGTAGTAATCCTTAAATGTGGGAAGCTCTGAGTAGGGTCCAACCAGCCCAAACTTTGCCATATCTAACACCGGTCAATCCAACCACTATAAAAATGCACTCTTCTATATTATTAAAGAGATTAAGAGCGTTCAAATCCTTCCATCGTCACCACATCAAATCAAAGTAGTGGAAAGCAAAAGACTTCATCATGATGCCAAATGACACATAAAAGGGATGAGATGCCCCTCAATCTTTAGTAAGAAGTGAAGATTTTTGACATTTGAAGTGTGCACTACATGGGTCCCTTCCCCTCCTACATCCTAGTTGATGGATTATGTTTTAAAATGGGTAGAAGCCATCCCATCAAAGTCCAGTGACTCCAATCTAGTGATCAAACTATTCAAAGACAATACCTTTCCATGCTTTGGAGTCCCTTGCACTTCATTTTTGATGGGCGATGACATTTCCTTGAGCATAGCTTTGAAGCCCTCCTCTACAATTATGGCATATCTCATTGTGTGGCTACTCCATACCACCCTTAGATGAGTGGTCAAGTGGAGGCCACTAACTACCAAATCAAGGCTATTCTAGATAACATTGTCGACATGACTAAGAAAGATTGGTCTAACAAGCTGAATGACACACTCTGGGCATACAAAACTGTCTAAAAGTCTCCCCTTAGCACTAGACTTGTAAGGCCCCTAACCTTGATTAATACATAAACATAATTATTTGTCTTAGTTAGATGCTTCATTTCAAATGATTTAATATCATTTAATAAATCTATGTTTAAAATTTGGTTCAACCCTGACTTTGTTTTCTCAAGTTATACAACTCTATGTAACTTGTAGGTTTATATGCAATTTACCCTTTTCTAGGGGTGTAAACACAATTTAAATGCTTTCATGTTTTGCTTCTTAGATGTGGGCCGATGGCCAGCTGGTAACAAACAAGTCGATAGAAACCTTGCCAGCCTGTTGGCTGACGAATTTTTAGCACATGAAGAGGTCACTGGATAGCTGGCTGATGGGTCTTGTCAAACTCATCGACTCGATTAATTTAGTTGCACGGTGAGTTTCCAGATCAATGTGAGTCTTATTGACTGATATAGTGCCCAGATTCAAGAAGGTTGATAAAGGCTAGCTCGGAGAAGCTTCTAGCTAGAGTGCTAGTTAGTAACCCGATGGAACATAGAATGGGAGATCAATGAGAATCTTTAGTAGCGTAACCGACGATGATCCTATACAACCAAACCAAAGAGCTTCAGGTTGATGAGTGAGCAGGATGCCCTTGAGCCTGACAAAACCTAGATTGACCAGATTCCTTGATTGACATTTCTATAGACCTTTACCAATGGTAGGGCCGAACCACACCAAATACCACCCATCTATAAGTACCCAATTGCTACCTCTCTCCTTTATTCTTTTGTGAACCTTAAACTAAGATTTGGACACTGATGAAAAACCATCAGGGATCAATGATCATGTTGGTTCATGTGTGGATACTTGAGATCAAGCTTTCCTTGGACTGATCAAAGGATTTCCATCTCATTTCTTGTTCCATACATGTAAGATCCTTGCTTATAAACTATTTTCTTTGTTGTTCTTTACACTCTCATCTACTATGAGACCCCTAACCTTGCTTAAATGGTTGAACATACTTAATTACCATAATTTAATGTTTAGAACCCTAATATAACCTTGTGATATTCTTTGGAATCATAAAACAAGCTAAATTTCAAATTTGGTCCAATTTGGACACTATTTGTGCAAGTTATGCAATTTTATGCACATTTTGAACTTTTATGCAATTTACCCAATTGAGAGGTTTTCTTTGCATTTTTTCACTTGCATTATGGTCCTTGAATGTTATCTTATCAGTCTTGAGATTTTTTAGCCATGGGGCACCTAGTTGAACCTTGGTTTGGAGGTGTTTTCTTTAAGGGTATATTAGGGTTTACTCCTTTATGGATGGGCTACCTTTAGGAGCTATCAACCAATGGTTTATATGTTTGTCTTGGAAATTCAACAAAAGGATCCTAAGAAGGTCTCCATGAATGATGGGGCATCTTCTTGTGTGGTTTCTTGTATATCCTTAATAGTTTAAGGCCATGGACACATGGGGAGCTCCTTGTACACCTCATTCTTCTTCTCTACCTTATCCTCCAAGCTTTTATATATCTATCTTTAAGCTCCCAAACGAAAGCTTTTTTCTCTACCACATACCTCCTTCTAATAGCATGGTCCTTCCTCTATTTGGCTGTGGAGATACTATCCTAGGAAGAAGAAGGTGTGGATCTTCTTGGTAGAGGCATCTGGGGTTACGATTTGCTTCCTTTAAGGTTTCTAAATCTCCTTCTTGGTGATCTTGACCTAAACAAGTAAGTATCCCCTTCTTTCTCTATTATTCTTCCTCCTACCATTCTCAAGGTCAGAACATTGCTGTTCCATAGTATAAGTTGCTCTATAACTCAAGAATCTACCTTTCTTGCTTCTTCTTCTAGGGTTTTGCTTCTTTGTGGAGAAAAGTGCCTACTTGACCGAGTTCAAATCTAAAACATGGATTTTCTTGCCTTGTTTGCTCAAGTTTCTTGCTGCTATAAGTCTTTTCTTCTCAGTAGAGGTGAGTTTTATAACCCTCTTTACTACAATTGTGATGATGACCAATCATACCCAACTTCCTTATATGTTGATATAATAAAGGAATGCTTTTAATTGGTAAGACAATCCTCTAATGTTATCCTATGAACATCTTTTAGTTCTTTAATCCAAATTATGCTGAGCTTGTTTATCACATGTGTGGTGATGTTTCTTGAGCTTTGTTATAAGGCATAGAAAGATTATTATGAACTTGCTGGAAGTGATATGATGGTCTTGATGACCTTAGGGCATGTTGAGCCCTGAATGAGGTGTAATCCTCTTATATTGACAAGGGTTGATACCTTGTAATATCATGCTAAGGATTTATATCATGTGATAGTATGATGACAAGTGTAGTTTCATGAATGACAAGAGAATAATACCATGTTATGATGATCTGATGATAAGTATAGTCTCTTGATTGGTAGGTGAATACTGCCATGTGATGTTGAGATGAGAAATTATGTCTCATATGTTTTATATCTTCTAAAGTTGTTATATAACAATGTTTTCTAGAGATGAACTAGGGTTTGTATGTCCACTTGCCTGATGCAACCTTAATTCACCTAATTGGCAATAACTAATGAAGTGAAATTCTAATCATGTAGTACCCTGTGCCGTAGAACCATCTTCAATGACAGAACTTGCTGGATGGTGAAACAAGTATTCCTAAGGGAAACTTGGAGCACATATTATTGAGTATGTGGGGGTGAAAAGTTGAGGATATATACTTTTCATCCACAATTGCAGGTTGTAGAGGATGACTATGGCCATGCCTTAGATATTGTGATATGTGAAAGGAAACAATATAACTGTAGGATGCCTCTTATAGAACGACCATGCATGAGCCTGTTCTCTAGTGCCGTGGCCTGTACCAAGGGTGGACTAGTTGTTAGAAACATGACTAAATGTTGATGTAGTGGTAGCATTGACTGATATGTCACTACCATTTTACTCATACTAACTGAGGGGGTGAGATCTTAGGATACTGACACTCCTATATCTTGTATGGAACCGAATAGCACTTTGCAGGGGTTGGTTGGACTTTGAGTGGTACGAATAAAGCTTCCCAGGGCATAATAAAAGCCAAAATACAACTGTGCAACATATATGTTTAGAGTTATACACAAAATCTCACATTGGATGATAACCCTTGTTTGCTCTTCTTATATAGAGATGATTTATAGTAGAATCAGAGATGATAGATATGCTTATGCTGTAGATGTGCTCTTGTTGTAAACCAACTTATATTGCCATATATAATGGCACTAATAGTTAAGATTATGTTGCAAGCTATGTTTAACATTGCTAGCCATGCCTCTATGATTAGAAATGCTTAAACTGCTAAACATGCTTATGCAGTTAGTTGTGCTTATGATGTTAGCTCCACTTATGATGTAGATTTTTTCACATTGTTAAATATGCCAATATTGATAGCCATGCTATGCTACTAGACATATTCATGATGTCAAAATGCTTATGCTTCTAGATTGCTGGTATTTTTAGTAAGACATATGATGATAGTTACATTAATGATAACAATTGTTATTAGATGCAATCTTATGAAACATGAGTAGATATCTGATAGAAGAAATGGATTTATTTATTACCTATATACATTGATAATCATACTTGTTGCTAAGCTTATTTGCTTAATATATTTAGCATAATTGAACTATTCAATCTGCTCAATTGAATATTAAATACTCCAACCACTGAGTTATTTACTGTTTGATCTGATGTAATCAATATTTGTTGTAGAGAGTTATATCTCTCAATGGGACTAGGTCTCACCTCGTGGGTCACCACATCTTTTTAGGTGATCGACACAACGACATCAAAACCATGACAATAAGGAGAAATCGAGGTTTTGAACCCTAGAGATGGTTGTTTAGTTGTCTAGTGTGTCCTAGAGTTGTCCCTATATTCTGAGGTCCAGGTGAAAAGGTTGTATATGATGTTTTGATTTAATCAAGCTTTCGATAGAATGTTGATGCTTGTATATGTGGATAGTGTTCCTTTGCAAAGTTTATCTTGTAGATGAGGCTACACGACAGTTGTAAAAGATATTGAGCATTATGTAAATGTTTCTGAGCAATTGGGAAATGTTGAAATTGGTTTTAATTTACCCTCTTTTCTGGGTTTGTGTTTAATTAATGAGTATTTTTTTGTGTGTTTTGAGTAATCTTGTTTAGTGTAACGAGTTCTAACAAGTTGGTATCAGAGCTTAAGGTTTGTTGAGTCTACAGGAACACTAGGACTTAGGACTAGGATGATGTCTAAGTTACGAATATGACATAAAAACATGGTGCATACTGCCTAATGTCAGTACTTGGATGCCCTGGTCAGATATTTAACTATTGAAGAAAAGGTAAGTATGGAACTCTTACATTGTTATCTTTTTGGTTACTCTGATCAAGTAGTCATTTTGAGATAATCTAAAGAGTGTAATAAATCAGAAATCGTGGTGCAGATATCTCAATCTTACCCTAAAGAAGATGATAATTACATCATAACCTATCAAAACTTGAATATTTGGTAACTATAAGAGAAAGATACCACACCATGAAACCTAAATATGAATACATATAAGCTAAAGAGGAGTTCTTGAATATGTAGTTAAAGAAGATAATAAAGTAAAAGATAGATAAGTCTGTGCTAATAAAGTGATTCAAGGTATGAGTTTCACATAAGATGGAGAGGACTCCTGTGATAAGTATAATATGAATGAGAACAATGGTATATGAATAAAGTGGAACTTGAGTTAATCTCAGACCAACCTGTGTGTAAGAAGTGGTAATGTACAATTTTCATGACATATGAAAGAAATTAAGGGAGATGATCCCTATCTAATTAAGAAAATGTGGAATAATATGATCTATTCATTGATAAGTGGTTTAGAAACATGATAATATGAAAGGACATACATATGAATGATGAAGAGTCAATGAGAAAAGAGCAATGAGATGTGATAATCTTAATAATTCCTATGATAATGACAAGGAACCCTAGTTGTAAGAGGTAAAATGATACATAAAAAGTGTAACCTTCATGGGAAAAATAAAATTGGTTACCCTTTTGTTAGTAACCCGTAGAGAATGCTACTTTGATGTGGGAAGTGAGTTTCCCTTTATGCTCTTTCTTGTTGAGGCATAGCCTCCAAGTGGATATCAAGCCACTTGGTTCATGTCACGAAACTATTCTTACCCCAATCCTAATTCCACTACCTAGACAGTAGTAAAAGGATTGAAGCATCCATCCCCGAGTGTCCCGATAGGATCTCACACACTAGAATATACAATAAGAAATAATAACTCAAAAATAAGAGATTTAAAGAACAAACTAACCTAAACATCAGAGTACATCGAGTGCAGAAGCGATCTAGTCAGTGTTCCATTTGTTTTGCCTAAAATCAAGAAAATTGAGACACAATCATGCAATTGCATGATACTCTATCAAAAATAAGTAAAACAATTTATAGCAAAATAGTATACTTGGCAGGATTTATATTCAAAAGTATAACAAGTGCCTTTTCCAAATCCAATATTTATTCAACAAGAAGTTTATTTTAGACAATGCAATTTTTATTACGAGTTCCCATTATGCTGTTTCAAGAAGCATGCTTATATATTTTCTATGGCTCCATCACCCCAACAGGCTGGATGATGTCACCAGTTGCCTTCTCTCCATATGAGGTAGGAGGTCGATCGACATGTACAAGATTCAATATCATTCAACAGGTACAATTTCCACCCTCCGAATAAGGAGGTCACTTGTACTCAATATCAACATTATCAACATCAATATACAGACAGTCATAATGGGAAATATCATTAAGTTTTCAAGTTTGTCTCAAAATATAATATACGAAAAATATAATCCTAATAAATAGGGAACAATAGCTCAACCAAGTATATAACCAAGTATACAATCAAGAGATACATAAAAGGTATCTTTAATACAACCAAGGATGAGGTATAATAGTGTACCTTTCACTGAAGATTTAGAATACAAATCTCAACAAGTAATAGGTCAACCCTTTGAGTCAGATCCTAAATCAACAATATTTAGATCAAGGATTTAGATCATGATATTCAGAATATCATGTTTCAATAGTCGATATTTGGGTTACACTTTCCTATGTCAACCTTAGGGTTGGGTCATCCACTTATAATCAACCAATATTTCAACATGTCCAACATTATTCAAGTGTCAAGAATATCTCAAGTGGGAATGACCTACCTAGGTATTTTAGGAAAATATGCTAACCCTAATTTTATGATCATTATCCAAGTCATATTTCAAGTTTCTAGATCTTTGTCAAGGAAATACGTTCAAGGGTCTAGATCAGGTATGTCACAAGATCTAGTACACTTATATTCACCATATGACGATTCTAGGGTTAGAATCAAGCTTAGTCATTACTTTATGGCATGCTATCATATTCAAGATTGAATAAGTCAAAATAATATATATAGAACATTCATTAGTTAAGTCATGATTTTAGCGTATCAAGATGAACATCTGAGTCAAATATTAGGGTTTCCGAAGGTTACTCATAATTATTGAGTCCTTTGAAAAATTAAATAAGTAAGAGATCAAGATTTAAATACATCATTGATAATCATTTGGAATTATTATTCACAAATATTTGTAAACAAATCATTGGATTTTTTTGATCAAGATATACTATTTACTTGTAATTTTTGGACTTAGGAATCAAAAGTTATCATTTTTGCAAGATTTGGTCAATTATCATGAATATAGGGCAGAGAGGAGGTAAACTACCTTCAATAGTGAAAATCCATGACTGTTTGATTCAAGATGAGTGGTCCAGATTGTGCCATGTAGGTGGTAGGCTTTCTATCTGGAACACACTGGTTCGATCTCTAATTGGTCGGTTCCCTTCTTGATTTACTGGTTCATTTGTTGTTTAGTCGAGTCCTTGAACCAGATCGCTCTCCTTCCCAGACCGGTTGGTTTGCGCCCCTTTCTTTCTTGTGCAAGCCTCACATGAGCTAAAAAGGTAGGTGGAGGAGCTCACTGACATGGATGTGGTTTGAGAGTAGGATGGGCAGATGGAGGCAGCGGAGCTACATTCAACCTCGCCCAGATGTCGCGAGTTGGACGAGGGTCAGGAAATGGGGAGAGGAGGCGAGGAAAGGGAATGCCCAAAATGGGCTGTGCGGCGGTGCCGCCCAAGAAGCAAAAGGAAGAAGGAGAAATCAGGGGTGTTCTGGGCCAAATGAGAGAGCAAGGGTAGGAGTTCTTGCAAGGTGTGACTATTGTGGTCCTTGGAGGGCCTTTTTATAGCACGGGGGGGGGTAGATTTTAGGGATAAACAAGGTTGGGGCAGCAACCATATGGTCGCCAGAGTGAGAGGAGAAAGTGAGGAAGGCATTTTAGTATCTAGATAGAGCACTATTGGTGGTCAAAGTGGGGATGTATGAGTTTGAAATCGTGATGGGATCATTTTGGCTTGCTTAGAACTTTGAATCAAGGTCAAAGCGTGAAGATCACTCAATTTGGTTGCATGAATACCTCCCCACAATCAGCGGGAGGTTGATGATGATCTTGTGGCCACTGGATCAGGCCGTGATTCATGTGAAGGCTGATCCAAGGGATAGGGTTCGTCCCCTCCCTTTCCAAATGGATCGGTGATGTGGCATAGACAATAAAAGGGCAAATAAAAGGGAAATAAAGGGTTTTCTACACACAAACTTCAATAATTCACAGACAGCTGAAGGAATATCAAAATGAGATGAAATTTGGACCATGGGTTCAAAATAATGTGGATAATATATATAAAAAGTTTTAGAACCATATGATGAAGTTTGATGGATCAATTTTCTTCTTTGGATAAAGTAATGAATGAATCCAATTTGTGGTATTATAATGTGTATGAAATCCACATTTATCACCATATTTTGAATTTGAGTATCAATATTGATTTAGAGGCCAAGAATAATAATTTGAGTTCATGAGTGAACATACATAGGGAAAATGAGTAATTAATTCATTTTTTTTGCTAAAATCCACTTTGTCACATCCTTCCCTTCTTAGAAAGGAATTTTGTCCCCAAAATTCAAAAAATACTAAAACATTGGGACTACATAATCTAGGTCATATCCTCAAATATTGGAGTATCCTCAACTATAAAATCAAAATTGTTTCCTCAACATTATCATCTCATATAGTCTTTTATAAACTTGCATTAACAATATATAGGCCAAAATGTCATAGTTCACTTTTCAAGTTATGTCTCCATACAGAGAGAAAATCAAGATCGAGAGTTGAGGTTAAGTGTCATGGATAAAAAATGGGTCATGTACTATCAAGTTCTTGATTCAAGAGTCAAGATTCAAATATTCATATTTTGGGTTCCAAACATTCAAGCCTAAGGTTTTGTTTCCTATTCAGGCCACCGGTGTGGTCATTCACCCATATCAACAATCTAGGAGTATTTCAAGATCTCAAAATCAATTTCTTTTATCAAGTATATTTGAGGTGGGTGAATGATCTAGACCTAGGTCATTTTTAGGTAAATTAACCCTATACATATTTTCAATATCACCATCCTCAAAATACAAACTAGTCAAGATCTTAAGATTTTGAGTCAAAGGTTACATGACCGAGTGAAAATTCAAAATTTGGGTATGGGGAGTCAAAATTAGAATCATACAAAAAATTTCAAATTCAAAGATAGGTTCTAAATCATAGAATAGTAAGCCAAAACAACATGTCATCATATTTTCATTCCTTAAGATATAGTGAGCACAATGTTTATTTCAAAGAGTTGCAAAGGGTTACATAATCACCATATCATAATATATATCTAGTGGTGATTTCATTAGTTGTGATTGCACATGTCCTTCTTTGGAATTCCAACCTATATCTTTGTCTCTATATCCATGACTACGGGCTTGAATGTAGGGGTAAAGGAAGTCATGGCGACTTGGACTCCTCCAAGAATTATCGATGTTGTGTATCTCACCCATTTGATCATAATATCCATTAGTAACTTGTTTTGTACTTCCCAAGCATCATCCCTATCATCATCATTTAGCCTAGGTCTTTTTCCTTTGTCTACATTATCCTCAACATTTTCTCCAACAATTTTCTTTTCAGTCTTCCTTTCTTGGTCATTACTGGTTCTAGAGGATCTTGCTTTTTGGCTACGATTTGTGGGGCCATCTGCAAGGTACATCCATTTGCGAGTCCTTTAATCATAAAGGTCGAGTTTAGAGTATATATGATTATAAGATATTCATGGTTTCAAAATTATGTCATAACTTTTTTGATTCTCATACTACTCAAAAATAGAGAGTGTATTTTGTATCATAGTCTTACATCATGGGTTTGAGGGTCATAATACTTAATAATTTGATGACATAATCACAATCTGTTTTAAATAGGGTAAGAGTTTGCTTAACTATGTTTTGAGGTTTAGTCAACAATAGGGAAACCTGGATTAATTGAATAGGGACCTCATCACAATAAGGTATAAATCCTTCTTATTTCACCAAAACAAGATTATTATTATTTACCTCAAACATAGGAAGCATGTACTCAAGTTTTTGTTAAATTGAGTTTGCATGATATTAGGGGTCATATTGTTGATTTCATAGGGAACAATAGCTCAACAAAGTATATAGCCAAGTATACAATCAAGAGATACATAAAAGTTATCTTCAATACAACTAAGGAGGAGGTATTAAGTGTACCTTTCATTTAAGATTTAGAGTACAAATCTCAACAAGTAACAGGTCAACCCTTCGAGTCAAATCCTAAATCAACAATATTTGGATCAAGGGTTAAGATCATGATACTCAAAAGATCATGTTTCAATATTCGAGATTAGGGTTACACTTTCCTATGTCAACCTTAATGTTGGGTCATCAACTTATAATCAACCAATATTTCAATATGTCCAACATTATTCAAGTGTCAAGAATATCTCAAGTGGGAATGACCTACCTAGGTATTTTAGGAACATATGGTATCCCTAATTTTATGATCATTATCCAAGTCATATTTCAAGTTTCATTGATCAAAATTGAGTTTTCAAATTAAGGCCAGATCATGGTATCATTTTATTTTCCATAATTTCTAGGGACATTCATTCTTCCCATGCATAAGCTACCCATAATCGAGACATCATGTGGCAAAAGGTCACAAGGGAAGGATCACATGAGGAGACAAGAAGACTACCTAATCTTCATCTTCATGGGTGGCTTAGGGTAGTCTTCAAAGAAGAGATGAGATGCTAGAAGACTCTCTATGTTTTCAATGGAGAACCTTTAGGTCTAGTTCTGGATCAATTAAGGCCAGGTAGAGCGGGGAATCTCAGCCACCGTGAAGACAGATAGGAGAAATTATGCCATAACCCCAAGCCTAGACACCTCAATTTTCACCATTATGGATTTTAGGGTTTTTGTGGTTCAAGAGACTCAAGAAATTATTTACTTAAAGTATATGATAGTGTGTATGCTCTGATACCAACTGTTATGGAACCATTCTTACTCCAATCCCAATCCCACTTCCTAGACAGTATCAAAAGGATTGAAGTGCCCGTCCCTCAGTGGCCCAATAGGATCTCACACACTAGCATATACATTAAGAAATAATAACTCAAATGTAAGAGATTTAAAGAACAAACTAACCCAATTATGACAGTTTGCAGTTTTATTCTTGACATTAGAGTACATCGAGTGCGAAAGAGATCTAGTCAGTTTTCCATTTGTTTTACCTAAAATCAAGAAAATTGAGACACAATCATGCAATTGCACAGTACACTATCAAAAACAAGTAAAACAATTCATAGCGAAAGAGTATACTTGGAAGGACTTATATTCAAAACTACAACAAATGATTTTTCCAAATCCAATATTTATTTGACAAGATGTTTATTTTGAACAATGTAATATTTATTACAAGTTCCCATTATGCTGTTTCAAGAAGCATGCTTATATATATTGTGTGGCTCCATCGCCCCAACAAGATGGATGACATCACCAGGATCCTTCTCTCCATATGAGGTGGGAGGTTGATCGACATGTACAAGATTCAATATCATTTGACATGTACAAGTTCCACCCTCCGAATAAGGAGGTCACTTGTACTCAATATCAACATTATCAACATCAATATACATGAAGTCATAATGGGCAATATCATTAAGTTTTCAAGTTTGTCTCAAAATATAATATAGGAAACATGGAAGCCTAATCAATAGGGAACAATAGCTCAACCAAGTATATAACCAAGTATACAAGCAAGAGATACATAAAAGGTATCTTCAATACAACCAAGGAGGAGGTATAATAGTGTACCTTTCATCAAAGATTTAGAGTACAAATCTCAACAAGTAATAGGTCAACCCTTCGAGTCATATCCTAAATCAACAATATTAAGATCAAGGGTTAAGTTCATGATATTTAGAAGATCATGTTTCAATATTTGAGATTAGGGTTACACTTTCCTATGTCAACCTTAGGGTTGGGTCATCCACTTATAATCAACCAATATTTCTATACGTCCAACATTATTCAAGTGTCAAGAATATCTCAACTAGGAATGACCTACCTAGGTATTTTAGGAACATATACTAACCTTAACTTTATGAACATTATCCAAGTCATATTTCAAGTTTCTAGATCTTCATCAAGGAAATAAGTTCAAGGGTCTAGATCAGGTATGTCACAAGATTTAGTAGACTTATATTCACCATATGACGATTCTAGGGTTAGAATCAAGCTTAGTCATTACTTTATGGCATGAAATCATATTGAATATTGAATAAGTCAAAAGATTAGATCAAGACCATTCATTAGTCAAATCCTAACTTTATTGTATCAAGATGAACATCAGAGTCAAATATTAGGGTTTCCAAAGGTTACTCATGATTATTGAGTCCTTCGACAAATTAAATAAGTAAGAGATCAAGATTTAAATATATCATTGAGAATAATTTGTAATTTGTCTTCATAAGTATTTTTAAACGAATAAATGGATTTTTCTGATCAATATAGACTATTTATTCGTAAATTTTGGAGTTAGGAATCAAAAGTTATCATTTTTGCAAGATTTGGTCAATTATCATGAATATCGAGCAGAGAGGAGGTAAAACACCTTTAATAGTGAAAATCCATGAACGTTCGATTCAAGATGAATGGTCCAGATTGTGCTAAATGGGTGGGCGGATATTTGTCTGGGATGCATTCATTTGATCTCTAATTGCTCGACTCCCTTCTTGATTTACATGTCCAGTTGTGGTTTAGTCGAGTCCTTGAACCAGATCGCTCTCCTTCCCAGACCAGCCGGTTTGGGCCCCTTTCTTTCTCATGCAAGACTTGTGCAAGCCACGAAGGCAGGCAAAGGATCTCTCTAGCATGGAGGTAGTTCAAGAGTAGGAGGGGCAGATTGAGGCAGCAGAGCTTCCGTTCAACCTCACCCAGATGTCGCGAGTTGGACGAGGGTCAGAAAATGGGGAGAGGCGGCGAGGAAAGGCAATGCCCAAAATCGGTTGTGCGGCGGCACTGCCCAAGCAGCAAGAGGAAGACAGATAAATTGGGGGTGTTTGGGGCCAAATGAGAGAGCAAGGGCAGAATTTCTTGCAAGGTGTGACTATTGCAGTCCTTGGAGGGCCTTTTTATAGCACCGAGGGGTAGATTTTAGGGCTAAATGAGGTTGGGGCAGCAACCATGGCTGCCAGAGTGAGAGGAGCAAGCAAGGAAGGCATTTTGGCAGCTGGATAGAGCACTATTGGTGTTTAAAATGGGTATGTCTGAGTTTTAAATTGTGATAGGATCGTTTTGGCTCGCTTAGAACTTTGAATCAGGGTCGAAGCGCAAAGATCACTCGATTTGGTCTCATGAACACCTCCCCGCAACCAACAGGAGGTTGATGATGATCTTGTCACCACTTGATTAGGCCCTGATATGCGTGGAGGATGATCCAAGGGCTGGGGTTCGTCCCCTCCCTTTCCAAGCAGATTGGTGACGTGGCATAGCCAATAAAAGGGCAACTAAAAGGGAAATAAAGGGATTTTCTACACATATGCTTCAATAATTCGTAGATAGCTGTAGGAATGTCCAAATGAGATGAAATTTGGACCATACTTTCAAAATAATATAGAGAATATTTGAAAAAGTTTGAGAACCATATGATGAAGTTTTATGGATCAATTTGCTTCTTTGGACAAAGTGATGAATGAATCCAATTTGTAGTGTTTTAATGTGTATGAAATCCACATTTATCATTATATTTCAAATTTGAGTATCAATATTGATTTAGAGGCCAAGAAAAATAATTTGAGTTCATGAGTGAAAATATAGAGGGAAAAAGAGTAATGAATTCATTCTTTTTCTAAAATTCACTTTGTTACAGTATGCGTGGATTCACTGTAATCCTGCAATGGATATCTTGATATGATGTGTGATTGCCTTAGACTATAGTTCCAAAATCTTTATGTTTTGTAATGAGCATGACTTTTGAGCCTACCAAGAGTTAGGGGGATTCCTCCTATGTGTTCTTAGCTGATTATGATGTTGAGGAAGTGGATGAGACTAAGGTATGAGTTCTTTATAGCACATGCAGTGGATACCAAGGTAATGAATCCTAATATCCAGAGTGTATCAGTCATATATGAGTTAAAGAAATCTATTAGATGAGCTATCTAGTGTTCCTCTCCAATATGAAGAGAGAGTTGATGTTGATCCTCCAAATGTTGTTTGGGAAAAGAAGAGTGATTCTATAATGTTATGTATAGTCTGCTGATGGTTGGGTAAGACTACTATCAAGGATAGATGGTTTATTGCTGATGGTTGGGCAAGACTACTATCAAGGATATATGGTTTATTGATCAACAAACACATGTTACTGTGTTCCTGTAAAATAAACCTAGGATTAGAATATCAATGGATAAGAGTTATAGTGGATGACATAAATTACATGACCATGATTAGTTTACAGTTATGTCTTTTAGACTAACCAATGTATTAATATCATTCATTAATATGAGGAACAAAGTATTCATGTTATGTCACATAAGTTGTGACAAGATTTAAATGACGACATCTCAAGGTATTTCAGAGATGGTTAGTAGCATGGTTAACATCTTTGCTAAATCTTAAGAATGTTGAAGAAACTATACTTATGTGTGACAAGTTCAACAAGAGTGAGTTGGGGGTTAACTAGTGTACCCTCTTGGAGTTATGGTACATCTTCTAAGTGGGTTGTGTGAATCCTGGTAAGATGAACACAATGTAGTTGCCTTACCCCTAATAAGGTCAACTAGGAAGTCGTTTTTGTTAATAGGTTATAGACAAGTGTATGATTCTTCAAACTAGACAAATGTCCAGTCCACCATTGAGGTGATAGAAAAATCTTCTAAGAACATATGCCTCATAGTTATTAACAACTAGGGAATTCCTACTTGATCGATTGAGTTGACAATTACAATAATCATTAAAGGAGCATGGAAATGAAACCTTGTAAAGTTACATATAATAAGAGATACATGATGTTCTATGTTTGGTAAGAGCCACAAATTATGGCCTCTAATGTGTGGTATAACAAATAGTATAGTCCAGGATGACAGTTAGAGTCCAAGTTGAAAGGTACTACCAGACCTGTACATGTGGAATAATAGTTCTTATGTTGAACCAAGGTGACACATGCAAGAGTTGAGAGAGAAGAATATGTCTTCTATGATAATGATGTGACATCACTATGTGATGAAAGTAACCATGTGTAAGATTGAGGATGACGTGCATGGGAAATGTCCATCTGTGTACCTTGGATTTTGGGGGCGAAATACCTATTAGGGATTTATGGATGTGAGACCCCTAACCTTGCTTAAATGGTTGAACATGCTTAATTACCATAATTTAATTCTTATAATCCTAATATAACCTTGTGATATGCTTTGGAATCATAATACAAGCTTAAAATTCAAATTTGGTCCAATTTGGACACTGTTTGTGCAAGTTATACAATTTTATGCACATTTTGGACTTTTTATACAATTTATCCAATTGAGAGGTTTACTTTGCAATTTTTCACTTTCATTATGGTCCTTGAATGCTCTATTATCATTCTTGAGATTTTTGAGCCATGGGGTGCTATTTGAACCTTGTTTTGGAGGTATTTTCTTCAAGCGTATTTTAGGGTTTACCCCTTTATGGATGAGCTACCTTTAGGAGCTATCAACCAATGGTTTATTTGTTTGGCTTGGAAATTCAACAAATGGTTCCTAAGAATATCTCCATGAATGATGGGGAATCTTCTTGTGTGGTTGCTTGTATATCCTTAATATTTTAAGGACATGGACACATGGGGAGCTCCTTGTACACCTCATGCTTCTTCTCTACCTTATCCTCCAAGCTTTATATATCTATACTTAGGCTCCCAAAGGAAACTTTTTCTCTCTACCACTTCCATTATTCTAATAGAATTTTCCTTTCTCTGTTTGTCCATGGTGCTACTATCCAAGGAATAAGAAGGCGTGGATCTTCTTGGTAGAAGCATTTCGGGTTACGATTTGCTTCCTTTAGGGTTTCTAAATCTCCTTCTTGGTGATCTTGAAATAAATAAGTAAGTATCCTCTTATTTCCTCTGTTTATTTCTCTATTCTTCTTCCTCCTAACTTTCTCCAGGTTGGAACATTTCTATTCCATGGTATAAGTTTCTCTATAACTCAAGAATCTACCTTTCTTGCTTCTTCTTCTAGGGTTTTGCATCTTTGTGGAGAAAAGTGCCTACTTGGCCGAGTTCAGATCTAAAACATGGGTTTTCTTGCCTTGTTTGCTTGGGTTTCTTGCTGCTATAAGTCTTTTATTCTCATTAGAGGTGAGTTTTATACCCCTCTTTATTTATATTGTTTATTATAAGCTTGTTAGCTCATGTTCTTGCTAAAAATGGTGATTTGAGCATTAAGAAGCTAAGCTTGTTTGTGATTTCGATTTTTAAGGTGTGTTCTATTTTGTTTCCAGTTCTAGATGAACATGTAATCATGTGCACATTATTCCTAAGGAAGGAAATGACTTAGTTTAGGTTGGTATCACCACCTATGGTTCTAAGTACCTATCAACCGATGGTCCATATTAGGGTTTCTAGGTTGTTTTCTTCTCCAAACATATGACCTGATGGTGTGGTCTTCATGACAATGAAGGTGGTGATCAAGGGTGATGAACGATGGTTTGAACTGATAGTCACACCTTTGGTCAGTGTTAGGCTTTCTTGGAATCTCAATGAGTAGTGGTTTGATTCTCTAATGATGCTATCAATCAATAATGACATTAGCTTAATATCCAATTGTGTTAAATAAATATAGTGTTGATCCTATCAATCGATGGTGAGCTAATATGTCACATACAATGGTAGATAAGGTCACCACAACTAATGGTGAGTCAAGGCTTTAGATGTATCTTCAATTAAGCCCTAACTCAATAGTTTCTTGGGTTAAATTATTCAAGGGTTAGACTTATACTCTAAATGATGGTTTTAAAATATGAACCTAATCCAATGGTTAGGATCTAACACTTCTTCATCTAATAGTTTTGAATAATGGACTTAATGAAATGTTTGAGATTGGATGATTCAACATCCAATGGTTTGGATTGAAACCTACAAGTATTACCTATGAGTTCTAATAATCGGAAATTTGATGGTTTCCCTCATATGATCAATTTAAGGAGCTTGATTGTTAACATGATGACTTGCTTAAAATATACAAATGATGATGGGTTTTAATCCCAAAATCAATGGTGCCCCTTTTATGTTATCAAATAAGGGATGTTTAGAGTTTAATAGTGTCTCTTTCTAGGTCACAACTTGATGGCTTTACATATGGTTTGTTAAGGTATTTAATTATGTAAATAACCAATGATATCACCTTTTCAACATTCAATGGTTCTGGATGATGTTGTGGTATGGTGATATGGTTTGAATGATGATGAAACCCATGGAGGTTTTCCTGTAATAAGGTAGTCTTACTTTCGCCCTCATATGAATATAACGTATAATGACCATATCATGTTGACATGTAACCCTAATGGGATATAGCTTGTTATACTTAATCCTAACAAACTCAGACGATGATGGGTAACTATGATCATCCTTCCATAATGGAATAACACAACAATGGAGTATCTCTTATCTTCGTGGAACATTAGTATACTATATTCTAATGGTAACATCCTGAGTTATGCAGGGATCCATACTTGATAAAGGTATGGAATGTGTTGACGATGTTGTGTCTTATGCATCCAAGATTTATATAGGAATGCTATGGGTTAAGGTTGTGAATGAATGCTAAACCATAACTTTAAGTAACCTACCTTGCTAAACCTAAACCTAGTGTAAGTAGAGAATAGTTGTTAATCATGTTATCCTTTCTTTAATGATTAATATGATGATGGAATATCCTTCCTAACGTTCGATTGAACTCTGATGTGTGGATTGGTGGTCATCACAACTTCATGATCTATGCTTTCTTATGCTAAAATTGTGCACTACAAGTGTGATGATGGCCAATCATACCTAGATTCCTTATATGTTGATATATTAAAGGAATGATCTTAATTGCTAAGATAATCTTATAATGTCATCCTATGGACATCTTTTAGTTCTTTAATTCAAATTATGCCGAGCTTGTTTATCACATGTGTGGTGATGTTGTTTGGGCCTTTTATAAGGCATAGAAAGATAATGATGAACTTGCAAGAAGTGATATGATGGTCTTGATGACCTTAGGGCATGGTTGAGCCTTGAATGAGGTGTAATCCTCTTATATATACAAGGGTTGATACCCTGTTATATCGTGGTAAGGATTTATATCCTGTGATAGTATGATGATAAGTTAGTTTCATGAATGGCAAAAGAATAGTACCATGTTATGATGATGTGATGACAAGTATAATCTCTTGATTGACAGGTGAATACTACCATGTGACGTTGAGATGAGAAATTATGTCTCATATGTTTTATATTTCTAAAGTTATTATATAACAATGTTTGCTAGTGATGAATTAGGGTTTGTATGTCCACTTGTTTGATGCGGCCTTAATTCACCCGATTGGCAATAACTAATCAAGTGAAATTCTAATCATGTAGTGCCCTGTGTCGTAGAACCATCTTCAGTATCAGAACTTACTGGATGGTGAAACAAGTATTCCTAAGGGAAACTTGGAGCACATATTGTTGAGTATGTGGGGGTGGCAAGTTGAGGATATATCCTTGTCATCAACAATTGCAGGTTATAGAGGATGACTATGGTCATGCCTTAGATATTGTGATCTGTGAAAGGCAACAGTATAACTGCAGGATGCCTCTTATAGAATGGACATGCATGAGCCTATTCTCTAGTGCCTTGACCTGTATAAAAGGAGAACTAGTTGTTAGCAACTTGACTATATGTCGATGTAGTGGTAGCATTGATTGACATGTCACTACCTTTTTACTCATACTGGCTAAGGGGGTGAGATCTTAGGATATCGAAACTCCTAGATCTTGTACGGTATGGAATAGCCCTTCTCAGGGGTCAGTTGGACTTTGAGTGGTATGACTCAAACTTCCCAGGGTGTAATTAAAGACATAATATATCCGTGTAGCATATCTGTGTAGGGTTATACACAACGCCTCACATTGGATGATAACCCTTGTTTTCTCTTCTTATATAGAGATGATTTATAGTACAATAAGAGATGATAGATATGCTTATGCTGTAGATGTGCTCATGTTGTAAACCAACTTATGTTGTCAGGTATACTGACACTGAATGTTAATATTATGTTGCTAGCTATGTTTAATATTGCTAGCCATGCCTCTATGATTAGAAATGCTTAAACTGATAAACATGCTTATGCAATTAGTTTTTCTTATGATGTTAGCTCCACTTATGATGTAGATTTTTTTCACTTTATTAAATATGACAAATATTGATAGCCTTGGTATGCTACTATACATATTCATGATGTCAAAGATGCTTATGTTTCTAGATTGCTAGTATTGTTAGTAATACATATGATGATAGTCAGATTAATGATAACGATTGTTATTAGATGCAATCTTATGAAACTTGAGTAGATATCTAATAAAAGAAATGGATTTATCTATTACCTATATATACATTGATAATCATACTTGTTGCTAAGCTTATTTGCTTAATCTGTTTAGCATACTTGAATTGTTCAATTTGCTCAACTGACTATTAAATACTCCAACCACTGAGTTATTTACAGTTTGATCTGATGTAATCAATATTTGTTGGAGAGAGTTATATCTCTCACTGGGACTGTGTCTCACCTCATGGGTCACCAAATCTTTTTAGGTGATCGACACAACGACAACAAAACCATGGAAATAAGGAGAAACTGAGGTTTTGAACCATAGAGATGGTTGTTTAGTTGTCTAGTGTATCCTAGAGTCGTCCCTGTACTCTCACGTCCAGGTGAAAAGGTTGTATATGATGTTTTGATTTAATCGAGCTTTCGATAGCATGTTGATGCTTGTATATGTGGATAGTGTTCCTTTGCAAAGTTATGTTGTAGCTGAGGCTACATGGAAGTTGTAAAAGATATTGAGCATTATGTAAATTTTTCTGAGCAATTGGGAAATGTTGAAATCAGTTTTAATTTACCCTCTTTTTTGGGTCTATGTTTAATTAATGAGTAATCGTGTTTTGTGTTTTGAGTAATCATGTTTAGTGTAACAGGTTCTCAAATCTACCATGTTGAGTTTCATGATGTTGCAAGCTTGAAATTTGTGCATTTGGTTTGACAACATTCTCTTCCTTCCCTTTTTACCCTAGATTCACCTCGTTCATGGAAATAAGGTACATTCTTGGTGTCTTGGTGGACAAGTTTAGGAGATCTGTTGCTGATTTTAGAGATTCTCCTCTTGGATTATTTTTCCTTCAGTTTGAGATAAGTTATATAACTTTTAGTCCATTTCTTGCCTACTTATAACACATACAACATATATATATATATATATATATATATATATATAGTTTTAAGATAATTCATAATATAAGAAAAGATGGTATTTTTTGCACAATTTTGTATGAGTAGGATGATAATACGAGTTCTTAAGCTTTCTTTAGTTTCTATGGCTGTTGCTTCATATAAAATGAACCTTTCTTTGAACATGCAAAGTCTAAAATCCAAAATATAGGTGGAATGACTCCTAAACATGTCATACATGTGATGTTTTGATGCCTAATGAACATGAATCTGACCCATATATTATCCCTTGATTTATAGTAGGTAATATATGGTGTTTATAATGCATTTATTTATTTTTATGGTACTATAATGACATCTCGAAGAAAGCATAGTATTGGAAGTAACTCATCCATGTTAGGTTTGAGTACATAAATGCTAAATTATAAAAAATAGTATAACTTTTACATTTGTTGGACTTTTGTGGTGAAATTATGGGTGTTTTCTTATTTATGACTTGTTATGATCTCTACAAAATTTTGACTATTAATGAAATTCCTACAAGGAGACCTTACTATTTTGGTCATGGTGATAAATTGGGCTTTTATATACCCTAGTTTGAGGCTTGGTACTCTTTATGAACAAGGATGGATACATATACTATGATGGAGTAATATGGAACAATTTTATATCTTCTAAAGTTGTAGTCCTTGATTTATTTTAAGAATTAGTCAGGTTCTTTCATGTAACTTGATTGATGCAGTAAAAAATACTTAATTGGCTTAATTAATCAAGTGTAACCTTAATCATGTAGTGCCCTGAAACCATAGAAGTATCTCAATGTCAAAACTTGCTAGAGAGTAAAACGAGTATTCCAAAAGGATTTTCGAGTCATATACTGTTGAGTATATGTAGGTGCAGGGAGTGTATATCTCTGTCATCATGATTTCAAGGTTTTAGAGAGCAGTCAAGGTCGCGTCTTAAATTTGATGTGATAGAAAGCGACTGTGGTCAGAATTTAGGTTGAGGGCTTATACCTTGGTTTCTAGTGTCATTTCCAATGTACCTAGGACAGACCAAGTTTTTTTAGTAGTTGGGTCGATGTGCCACTACAGTTGTTACTCGTGCTGATCAAGGGGAAGACATCTTTAATATTTCATATATCCTAGATCTTATACTTGATTGATTGTGATTTTGCACCGGTCAACTAGTAGTGTAAGTGGTATGCCTCAAATTACCCAGGGCTTGAATAAAATATGTAATTCAACTGAGTAGTATACCTGTTAGGGTTCTCTGGAAAATCACCTTGGATGATAATCCATGTCTTACTTTCTTTCTAGAATTATATGTGATTCATGGTTTGTTGAGTGTAATTAACTGTACCTGTAATTTTAATTATGCTTGATCATTTTATATAGACTGCTTAGTCTTTCTAATCAGTTGTATGATTGACTTAATTGATTCAATTACATAACATGTTGGTAAGCATTAAATGTTATTAGAAGTTATATAGTTGGGACATGAGTCTCACCTCATGGGTTTCCGCACCTTTTTTAGGCGATCAACAACACAGTCAGACCCTTGGTGGTGACGAGGAGCAATTTGGATATCAATAAAGCTTGAGAGGTTGGTGTGGTTGTATAGAGTCCTAGAGTTGTCCTTGTACTCTTAGCTGCTGGCTGGGTTTTTTGTACTTGATGTATATCGACTCGAGATCTTGGTTGAATGCCATGAGTAATGTAAATTTTGTAATTATGTAGACGTCACTCTTTTGTATAGAAGTTATGGCTAAGGCCATGGAACTCATGTAAAGATACATGGTATGGATATATATGTGAAGTTGGACCTTGGATAAATGTTTCTTTTAAAATGCTTGGAAATTACAATTTGGTTTTAATCCTAAACCTTTTTTGTTATATTATCAATTAGTGTTTGATTGCCATTTTGGTTTTGAGTAATCTCATTTAGCTTGGCGGGTTGCCACATTTGGTGGTATCAGAGCCTTAGGTTTGCTTAGTCTACAGGCACATAGGAGTTAGGTTGTTGTTACAACCCCAATTTTTGGGTTCAATTGGTGAGAAATGTAATTTCTCATATTAAAGATAATTGAACAAATAATGATATAATTTGTTTTGAATAAATATATTTCATTTACAATAGCCTTGATGATTGTGTTGTGCGATTTATTGGCTATTAGGCCCAATAACGAGGAAATTCAATTAATAAATGAATAATTGAGTTTTGAGAAAAGAATGAGATGGAAACCTCTAGAAGGCAAATCCAAATAGGGATTTCATGCCTCTTGGGTTCCTTGGGTTCCATGGACTCCAAAGTTGCAAAGAAAAGGAAATAAGAAAAGAAAACATTAATTAAGTATTTCTTTATTAAGAAAGAAATTGAAAATAATGATAAAATGTGGAAAATGAATGGAAAGAAGCATAAATGAGATTTCTTGGTGGAAATTCGTATCCCAAGGATTCCTAATATTAAAAGGAATAACAATGAGGAAAATAAACGAGAAATAAAGAGAAATCCTCAAAAAGAGATATTTCAATGAGAAATAAACAAGATAATGTGAAATAATGAATATAGATGCATCTAGAAGGATAAAAAGTATCCTTGAAAAAGGAATTTCGAAATAATAGAGTGTCTTGGGATCCGAGGAGTCCCAATAAAGAAGAAAGATAGAGAAAATACCAAAATTGCAAAATAAAAGGATAATGTGATACATTATTAATGAATTTTGTGTTGTTTTTCAAAAGGTGGTATTTTCTATTAAAAGAAAACATGATTTCGTGACAAATAACTAAAAGGCAAGAATAAAGAGAGTAAGGATTTTTGTATTCCAAAATATTCAAGAAATAAGGTATATCAAAGAGATGATTAGTAGAGAGAGAAAGAGGAACTTGCTTAGTAATGAAGAAATCAAATTCCTATTGGAAAAGGGCTACATTTCTTCATGGGCAAGCCATCCTTGGGCTTCTTTACCCTCCCTATATAAGGGAAAGACTGTGGACAGAGCCCAGAAGATCCCACACCTCGTTTTATCCTCTTCTTCCATGATTTCATACAAAAACCCTAACCTTGGGTGTAGTTCTATCTCTGGATCAACGACGAGCTGTGGAATCATCTTGTTGGAGGCGAGAGGCTTCTACATCAACTCTGGACTGATCGACTACCCTATAATGCCCATGACTTAACGCAGCATCACCAGAGAACTGTAGCTGGGCTGCGTTGTGCAGGCCCAAGCGGCTGCACACCCGGCCATCCTGGATGAGGGTCAGGGCTTGGATGGGGACGTCGGAGGTGAGGGAGTCCTCCCTGGTGGCCGACGAGGTCAAGAGGAGAAGGGGGAGCCACATCCGCACGGCTAGGGCATCTGCAGCTGGGCTGCGATCGCACAGTAGCGCGTCGGGAGGAAGAAGAAGAAGGCAAGTGTCGTTGGACACTTTTGCTCCTCCACGGGCTGTAGAAACCGCTAACTTATCGAGGGTATCTTCATAATTTTGAAATGTTTCTGAGCTAGCAACGTTGCATGGAAAAAGGCTACGTGGCGCCTCCCTATTGGCCCAACGTAAGTATTTTTGCGAAATTCATATCTAATAAACTGTAGCTTGGATAAATATGAATAATATATGTATTTTGATCAGGAGAACGAGAGGAATCCAATAAAATGACATTAAAGATTGATTCCGTTCCTAATTGCAAAAGTACTATAAGTTGATGAAAAGTGCATTAAAGTTAGGTTAAAAACCCTTTTTGTGATTAAAGGTTGAATCTAGTATGCTTAATGTAACATCCCTGGCCTGGGTTATGCTTTAACCCTAGGTGTTTTGATTAAGAAAGATGATTATATGTTTAATCTCATATTGTGAAAAGTAATTAGGGCTCATGAGGAACTTATGTTTCAATTTTGATCCTGTTTGAACAATGTTGAAGCAATGATTTCTTACTTTGGACTAAAGTGCAAATTACCCAAGTTGAGGGGTTAACTTGCAAATTGCACATGATAAGATGTTCCTCTGATGTTGAGACATCATAAGGATGAATATGATGTAGTAGTATGGTTTCTACAAGCCTGGACACCAAGATAGAGCTTGTTGGACAATGTTGTGCATTAAAACCAAGTTTTGGAGTAAAGTGCAATTTACCCAAAATCTAGGGTTCAATATGCAAATTACCAATTCAATAAGGTTCTTAATGTTTCTTGGAATCATTTATAGCAAAGAAAATGAGAGGGACTCCTCATTTGAACTAAGTTGGAGGAGAGAGAATCTTGACATTAAAATAATCAAGAATAATGCCTAATTGAAACCCTAATTCGATTTAGGGAAAAAATGAATAAAAAATAATTGAAGGGCTTTCAACCAAAATGTTTTGGGTTGATTTTGAATAAGGATGGACGTTCTTTTGCTAAGATAAGGAACGAAAATATCTTAAGTAGGTGAAATTCCACTCACCTTATTATAAAGAAAAGTAATTTCCACTCACATATGGGATATTAATATAATAAGCATTAAGGTGCTTAATTTGCTTTTCTTTAAATTGAGGATAATGAAGGATAATAAAAGGCAAAGGAAGGTTCCTCGTATCCATGGAATTGAGGGGGAAGATGCGGCCATAATTTTTGGATTAATTGGATTTTTATAAGGCATTTTCTCTCTCATCAATTTCCTTATAAAAGTGCCTTTTCCAAATGAATTGAAAGGCTTTTTCGGCCCTTTCTTCTTCCTTTTCTTGGGATGAGCTCAAGGGGACTTAGGGGCAACAGGAGGACGAGCCCCAACCTGTTGGTAAGCTTCTTGACCCTCGTTCTTCATGATTTCATGGTGGAAATCGAAAATAAATTATGGATTCCTTCTTATTTCGATCTCCTCTTCAACCCTAGCCAACTTTTGCAATCAAAAGCTTGAGGACGAGCCTAGGGGGAGTTTCTAGAGCTTCATCCACCATTGATGGCGTGATCTTGGAGCTTTGGATCTCAATTGGAGGTGGGTTTTATAACTTAAACCCTCAAACATTGCTATTGCATCAATCTTCTATGCTTTGTTGATTGATTTCTTCAATTTTATACACTTTTGTTTCTTTGCTGTGAATTCCATCAAGAACGGTTGCTGTTCTTGGGTGCACGAAGGAAGATGATGATGAAATCATCATAAGCAAGCACCTCACCAAATATATTGGGAGAAAACGATCTCAAAAGTTGGGACCAAACGGTTTCACCAAAACCGTTTGGTGACCAAACGGGTTGCAAACCGTTTGGTGGCAAACGGGTTCAAACCCGTTTGAAGGAGTTTACCAAGCATTGAACGTTTAAGAATCTCGTTCCTAATTATGTAGGATAATGACCCTCCAAATTGGAGGGGTTAACTCCAAAGGAATCATAGGTTGAAGGCCAATCAATTAGACAAATCGAATTGAATTAAGTGCTGATTTTCAACCTGAATAACTTGACCTGCTTGGGAAAACGGGTTCAAGACCGTTTGAGATGGTTGACCAAGCGTTGACCGTTTGGGATTCCTGTTCATAATAATGTTGGTTAATGACCCTCCAAACTTGAGGGGTTAACTCCAAAGGAATCATAGGTTTAAGGCTAATCAATTAGGAAAACCTAATTGGATTAAGTGCTGATTTTCAACCTGATTAACTTGACCTGCTTGGGCAAACGGGTTCAAGACCGTTTGAGTGAGTTGAACAAGCATTGACCGTATGGGATTCCTGTTCATAATTATGTTGGTTAATGAATCTCTAAATTTGAGGGGTTAACTCCCAAGGAATCGTGAGTTGAAATCTATTCAATTAGGCAAACCCTAATTGAAAACAGTGCTGAAATTCCAATGAGTTAAGTTGAGATTTTGGGTTGATTAGCCCAAACGGGTTCAAGACCGTTTGGGGATCATCCAAACGGGTTCAAGACCGTTTGGGGATCACCCCAAGACCGTTTGGAGGTCTGGGGTCAAGTATAGTGAATCAATTGAAGGTCCAAAGGTACCAAATCATACTGCAACTCAATGCTGATTTGTTGATCAACGCGATAGACCAATCCATGATGATTTTTCACTAAAGTCCAAAGGTTGGATGAGCCAAACGGTCTCAATACCGTTTGGAGCTCATACAAACGGTCTCAAGACCGTTTGGTGGTCACCCAAGACCGTTTGGAGGTCTAGGGTTGAGTATGGTTAGGTGTTTGAAGGTTTAAAGGTACTAAGCTGATATACAATGCAATGTTGATTTGGTGATCAATCCAATGAACCAAACCCCAATTGGATTGCTTAGATTTGAGTGATACGATGGGAAAACGGTCTCAAGACCGTTTGGAGGTCATCCAAACGACCTCAAGACCGTTTGGGGTCAGGTCATACCCAATTTGGATGATGGTTTAATGGTTTTCAAAGCAACTAGTCTTACACTGATTAGTGTTGTTGAATCATCGATTCCAAACCCTAATTCAATTGAATCAAACCCTAATTGATGATCAATTGAGGGTCAATTGAGGGTCAAATTAGTTGAAGGTTGACTTATAAAACTCAATTGAAGTATGAATATAGGTCCAATTGATGATTGGTTCCATGAATTCAATGATTGAAGGAATCAACATTGGAAACCCTAATTCAATTGGATACCTCATGTTATTGAAGGTCCAATTGATCAAACCTTTTTGGAAACCTAATGTAATTAGGTGAGAGATACCTTAATGGTACTAATTAAGAATGCATAACAAATGCATGGATCCAATACATGATGAAAACCCTAATTGAGGTTGATTCCATGTATAACCCTAATAAGAGGTTGTCTACATGTGAAATCACTAATTAGGATGAATAGTAAACCCTAAGTTGAGGGTGTATCCAAGTGAAACCCTAGTTGAGGGTGTATCCATGTGAAATCCTAATTGAGGGTGATTTCATGAGAAACCCTAATTGGGAATGATTAGTAAACCCTAATTATGGGAAATGTGATATGAAATCCCTAATGAAGGGTGATGCTATATACAATCTCTATTCTAAAGAAGGGAGATGGTATGTGAAACCCTAATCCCTAATGAAAGAATAGAATTCATACTTGAATATGATTTATGAGGTGAACCCCTGTGGCACGACCGTGTAAGGTAGCACGGCCGTGGTGGATTTCACTTTGCACAACCATGCAAGGTAGCACGGCCGTGGTGGCTTCCCTTTGCACGGCCGTTCTTGGTTACACGGCTGTGGTGCTCTATGCTTGACTTAGAGCTGAATTGAAAGTGACCTAACATGGTCGTTTTGT
Organism: Alisma plantago-aquatica; assembly: GCA_963693085.1. NCBI lineage: Eukaryota > Viridiplantae > Streptophyta > Magnoliopsida > Alismatales > Alismataceae > Alisma > Alisma plantago-aquatica. Next base: position 927,732,980 of record OY856411.1, on the reverse strand, counting down.
TAATTTCCAACCTAAGGATGAGAGAGAAACTCATACCTTGTGATGATAATCATTTAATGATACATGATGAATGTAATAAGTATGAATGAATACTTAGGATATCAATGAATGCTCCCAGAGGAGTGTAGCAATAAATTAGGGTTGGAGTGATAATACAAATATGAAACCCTAATTGATAAGAAAGGAAAATCCTAACCCTAGCTTTGGGTAAAAGGATGAAAAGCCCTAATTGATGGTAAACCCTAACCTTGGTAAGGGAATAGTGGTGTTACCCTGTATTGCATGATGTGTTGTGAACTTGATAAGTCTATTATCATGTGTGACAATCATGCAGGTCTCATGAGGTGATGATCATAGCCAGGTATGAGCTATGATGTCTATTTGATAAGAGTTGATTGTCCATATGTGCCATTATGTTTTTGTTACTTAGAAAGAAGTAACAAGATTAGTATGGGCTTGTAAGCCTTTTCCTAGTGAGAGGTGACAAGATGTGAATGGCCTTGTGAGCCATGTGAATAAAGTTGTTGCCTAGTGAGAGGTGACAAGATGTGAATGGCCTTGTGAGCCATGTGAATAAAGTTGTTGCCTAGTGAGAGGTGACAAGATGTGAATGGCCTTGTGAGCCATGTGAATAAAGTTGTTGCCTAGTGAGAGGTAACAAGATGTGAATGGCTTTTGAGCCATGTGAATAAGTATATGATGGAAGTGGTACATGTCTCTTTATGGCATTTGTCTGAATAAAATATGTTTGAGAAATTGACTGGTGCTAAAAGAATATGATAATGTACTTAATTAATCAAGTGAAATCTATTCATGTAGTGCTCTGACCATAGATCCATCATCGTCAGGAATAGGTGATGGTGAAACAGGTTGCTCCGCGGCATATCCTGGATTTCGTATATTTTTGAATATACGGGAGTCAATGGGCGAAAATATCCTTACGTCCTCTTGAAGTGATTGTGAGGAGGTAAACAAGAAACCTATCAAATCCTTCATGAATAGGTAGGGATAGATGTATCACTAATCTCCCGATGATTGGGCCAGATGTTGTACCCATCTCCCAATGTTTTTGTCGGGTCGATGGAGATAAACATGAAATCTCTCGATTGCCGACGAGAGTGCAGTTGACGCTGTAACTCTGTAGCGAAGTTGCCAGTATACCCTGGAAAGCTACGTTAGCAGAGACACGAGATGTCCTGCGTTTTGTCTCGCACTGACCGAGACGTGGGAGGTCTTGGAAGCCGGCTCTTCCCTAGACCTATGTATGGTACCAGTTTCGACTTCGCAATGGCCGGTTGGAGTATGAGCGGTATACCTCATCTCCTCAGAGCTTAAATATGATTGTAAAATGTAATCAGCCGTATAGCATGTTTGCTTAAGGATTGAATACGGAGATTCATTGGCTGATGTTGCATTTCTTTGTGCATTCCTTAGCGGATAAATGTTATTTATGTTTCTTTATATTCTCTGCAAATTAGACAGATGAATTACTTATCTACCATGGGTAGATGCAATACTCTCCTTTAGAATAGGAGATTATCTTATTCTGTTCTATGATGAATAATTCTGCCTGATAAGGTAAAAGTAACCCCTGCTCAGTTTTAATTTAATAAACTGCAATAACAATGTTTTGGCAGAGAGTTATATCTCTTGCTGGGGCAATTTTTCAATTGTCTCACCCCCGTGGGAAACATTTTTAGGTATGCATGGGAGGCAAGGCAGGAAATCCCTAAGATCAGAAAAAGAACAGCAACAACAACAACAACAACAAGGATAGCAATCAAATCTCAGGTGGAGATATTGTCTGTCAAGTCATATAGATAGTATTCCTATGTGTCGTCTCTGTACTCTCAGGTCCTCGGAGTTTTAAATAATTCAATCAGAGTTTTGGCATAGTGCCTCAAAGTTTTTATACCGCCTGTGTATATTTGTAACAGGGCAGTCAATATTGTAATCCTTAAAAAGGAATTGTACAGGCTGTGTACTTGTGAACCATGATGAAATGGAAACACTTTGGTTCTTGGTTAAAGAGTTTTCCTGTGAATGGATCTCTTTGAAAAAGTTTTAAATTTTTAGTGATTTTCAGTAATTCCGCTGCAAATGATTTGCTTCCGCATGTTTTATTATTGTTAATGGAACTTGTTATCTTAACGATGGTGAGTGTCGTTACACTTAATGGGTTAATCAAAGTATTAATAACCTTTTGAATGATAATGTTAGATTCGAACCTGATCTAGATGTAAAATTGCATGATTTAGGGTTTTTACCTCATATGAGAATGATTAAATAATTTAGAAACCCTAATTTAGGGTCAAAGAGGATAAGATCATATTTAATTTGAAAAATGTGAAAATATGATTGTTAAATGATGGTTCTAAGTTATTTGTATATAAAAGTCCTTAATTCTGGATAAATATCCTAAATGTAGTAATTAGGGTCTTTTCATGAATAAAAGATGGAATTGATGGCAAAATGAGTTCATATGTTAATTAGACCCTAATGAACTTTGAATTAATGATATATATGCATAATGATCTTGTCATGGATTAAAAGGATAAAAATAGTAGCTTTAATGAAAAAGAAGCTTAATGAAATTAATTAATGATTACTGTGCCTTTAATATGGAAATAGGGTTATATGTTGTTGTTACGATAACCTTAATGTTGAAGAATAGATGAGATAATTAAGGTTTATGAGTAATGGCATAAAATTACGGTTTAATATGGTAAAAGATGAAGGGAAACCCTAATTGCAAAATGAAACCCTAAAATGGATACAAAAACCCTAGAAAGTGAATCCAAATCAATAAAGTAGATTCTTGATAAAGTGTGTAATAAATAGAGTACATATTCTTTTCAGGAATTATATGATTATTGAATTGCTTGCTTGGATTGCATTCTTGGTTGGATTTGCTTAATGCTTATGAAATCATCAAATCAGGTATGTGGTTACTCTTATAATTATCCCGACTAGTTTTCTGAGGATTTTATCGACGTTTCCCTCATGGCTTGAAACAACTGTTGGATGCTTTTATTTCATGCAACTATAGAGTGACTATGACTATCACTATGAATATACATGTATAACTGGCTAGATCCGGGTCCACCTCTGGGGCTTGTAAAGGCTAAAAAGGGGTAACCTAGAGTAAGGTCTAGGTTATTGTGGGTTAGAAATTGGGCTACCAAGTATAGTGCGATGAAACCCATTAGCATGCCATGAGTTAAGGAGTGGGCTACTTACGAGTAGTGCCATGTGACTCAACCCTAGAAACTGGTTCACCTATAGGTGGGACCATGAGGGGTTTAATGGGGATCTACCATAAGGAAGGTAGTATCCAGGTCCACTGCAGGGATAACACAGAGGATAGGGTAATCATGGATCACAGAGTTATATTTAAAATGAAATCTTGGTTGTTAAATGATTAATTGAATGATTACGTTGTTATCATAGTTGCACGTTTATTGTTTCCCCCACATACCAGCTTTGGCTGACCTCCGTTTTGTTTGTCAGTATTTTAGGTACAAGCCAAAAGGACAAACAGTAAATCGTCATATTGTGAAATACATGAAGTAAAATACAAGGAGGATTAGTTAGAATAGAATCCATAAGTGGATAGAAGTTTAGATATCCAAGTTTTTAAAAAGGTATGCAAAAGTTTATTTTCTTACAGTTTTCCCGTTTAGTCTGTTAAAATTTGATAATTATTCTTGGTTAATTTCCGAACCTTTGATCCAGAAGTTATGGGTGCGGCTTCGACCTCTCGGTCTCCCTTAATTGGGAGTTATCGGGAGGTGGGGTCGTAACATTTGGTATCAGAGCCTAGGTTCCTCACTTAACCATTAATAATTATTAAATTTTACAAACTCCATAGAACCCAAGGGAGTTATTAGAGGATTATCTGAAAGATGGAGGTGTCTAGAAAAGGATCAAGACTGGGGGCTAGCAATATTTTCCTCCGCACTACTAGTCAGAATACGAGGACTCTCGGATCCGTGTGACTGCCTGGCCAAATTCTTAGGATATGAATCGAAATAAGATACCTTAAGGACTTTCTCATCTTGATTCATCCCTTCTCAACTCAAATTCTGTTAAGGACCTTAAGGATTATGGTTTTCTCTCTTCTCCTCACCCTCTTGAGGTATGGGTAAGGTTAATAAGGTCTAAGGAATCCTCCACCAAATTAATGAAAAGCATGTAAATAAGATGCCATGTACATAAGCTTAATAGATTAAGCATAAACTAAAGGATAGATACATGCTTAGGTCGTATGACATAAGTTGTCATGCCCTCAGAAGAGACCTGAGGCTAGGCCTTCTTGTCAGGAGGATAGATAAAGAGAGTAAAATCTTGGAGATAGAGATCTCCATTACAAGTAGAGACCTGGCACATCCTCTGAGGATGATGTTAACCCTAACCCTAAGTGAAGGTTAGAGAGAAAGATGGCATGATGAGTTAGACCAAGTGTTTGGATGGACATGCCTTGGATGACGTATGAGCCATGAGAGGTTGGATGACCTAGTACCTCTGGCGACCCAACCCTAGGGAAGGTCATGCATGTTAGAGTGGAGGTTAGCTCCTTCATTGTTGAGGTTAGAGAAGAACATATGGAGACCCCATGAGCTTATATGGGCATAATAGGCACCCAGAATGTATCAGTAGTGCGAGCAATAGGTTGAAACCCTGAACGGGAGAGTTTTATGGATAGCTTATGTGATAAGCCTAAGGGGCTTTGGATAACCTTGAGCGAACATGAGTTGAACATAGGATTCATCCAGGTAGGGGCATGCTTGTGAGGTTGACCCTTCACGAAGAGAGGACTTCTAATGGTGGGGTTGGTTGTAGGGTTAGCTCTAGAAAGAGAGAGAAGGAACCAAGCAAGGAGGTTGGAATCCTAGACTCTGAGATATGAGGAAAAGTAGGGAGTTGAGGATGATACGACCTAAGTGGATGATAGTGGTTGCCTTATGCTTGACCCCTGGAGACTGATGATATCTTGGTTGCCTTTAGAGGGACCAAACCCTAGAGAGAGGATGAGGCTCATGGCACCTATGTGCCTATGGTATAAGTGTTTAACTTTCTGAAAAAGGAAGAAGAAGTTCTGTAGACCCTGGAGAGGTTTAGTAATAGGTTATGAGGCCTGGTACCTTGTTGGACCCAACTTTAAAGTATTGATCGAGGAGAAGGATGACATGAAGTGCATGTCATACCTTGTATATGCTAGACTCATGGTTTAAAAGTTGAGCAAGCAGTGGTCATCAAAAGTGAACCTAGGGTTCCTAGGCCTAAGAGGGGAAGTGGTGTACCTAATGCTCATGATGAGAGTTGATTTTCTATGGATGCGAGCATGGTACTTCTTATGTTGAGAGGAAAGGAAAACCCCTTAAGTTAGGGTATGTTTGATGAACCCCTCATAGCTAAAGGAAGGTATTATCTTGATCCAATGCTAAGGAAGATAAGGAATGAAGAACAAGTATGGCCTAGCATGACTAGTCAGTGGTCCGCTGGTGCCTTAGTAGCTGCTGGTTTAAGCATGATCATGTGGATATAAACCCTAAGTATGTTTGTGACCTCGTTGTCAAGAGCAGTAGTTTCCTCCTATCTTGGGAAAGGGACCCTTTGGTAAGGTGTATATCAGTTTTGTTGGTTTAAGTTAATCTAAAGAGGTCTCATAGTATCTTGAGAAGCTAAGTGAAAAGTACATGGTATGAGAATAAACTTGTAGACCCATAGATATCCATCTCTGAGTGCATGAGGATGTGTTACCATGGAGGTAACCAGTATGGGGCCTGACCAAGATAGGCAGGTCACCATGACCCCTATGATAGGATGAATGTCAGTCCATGTATACAAGGAGATATGATGAAGGCTTGGGTAAGGTTCTAGGATGGACATGTACTATAAATGAAATCCTAAGTCTATCCTAGGGTCAGGTGGGGATAAGACCGATGAAAGTGGAAGTTGCCTAATTCCCTGGTTGCACATGACCATAGGGTCGGGAGGTAAATGCTATCATTGTTTGAGGGCCATGGGTTAGGAGATTGATCACCTTCATGAACTCATGGGACCCAAAGGGTAGATGAGTAGGGCACTCTTTGGATGCATAAGGGAAGAGGGATGACCCTAAAAGTGTCAGCACCCTACAAACCTAGAGGAAATGACCAAGGATTGTGTGGTGACCCAAGTAGGTTCGAGACCAGTTTTCCAGAGGAGTAACTTTGATATCAAGATGATGGTGATGTAGAGACATAGATTGCACGTTTCAACTTAGATTTGAAGGTGTACTGGAAAAATGGGATGTACCATCTCTACTCTTGGAATAGGAAGAACTATGTATTTGGACTGCAGCCAAATGCTTATTTCCTCTTGTTATGGGGGTGAGAGATAGGACAATACGCATGCCATACACCAAGGATAAAGATGATGTAGGTTGGAACGTTGCCATGACATATGGGGACAGAGAAGATAACATACCCTAGTAAAGTAAATGATACATGGATGGTTTGCAAACACTAAGAGGAATAATATAGTCACCTCATGAGTTATCATGAGATATGAGTCATACAAGGTTGAGTTTGATCACCAAGAAGATGAGATCAAAGTATTCTCAATGAAGATAGACTTAGAGTTCGAGTTTGAGATGATAAGTGAAATACATGGAAGTGTATGTCTTCAATGTTACCTAATACATAAGAAGGTGAAGTGGTAATGGATGCTCTGGTTGAGATATATCTGACTAGTTTGGCTAGAATCTAGAAGAGGTTGTTAGACTAACCGTAAGTTTGGAAAAGAAGATATGTTTGGCTAACACTAATGTAACGAGATCAATTAATGGTTGTCTGGTTAGCCAGTTTAGTCCTTAATGCAACGAAAGAATGGTGGTGGAACCTCAGATGCACTTCTTTGGAAAAGAAGGCGATGAAACCCCGAATAGAATGGTTTAGGGTTTTGAGGTATTGATCTTAAGGAATAATGACATACAGGAGATCATGATTTTAAGATCACCATACACCGTACTATGAAGATAATAAGTGACAGTAGTACTTTAGATACCTAAGATTATGTTGCATGTGGTATATGGCCATGCAAGCCGAGAGTGAAGGATGAACACCAGTAACCCAGTGCGTGGATATAAAGGATAAAGAGTCCCCGAAAGAGAAAGGGAGTTCATCACTATGGATGTTGTAAGTCTCCCCTAGACCAAGGAAGGTCAAGATGCAATATGGGTTATGGTAGATCGCCTTACCTAGATGACATGAGAAGGAAAGAGTACTATCAAGGGACAGATTGGGTTGAACTACATATGAGAGAGATGGTTCAACTACACCATGAGGTAAGTACAAAAGTTATTGAGTATAACCTAAAGGTTCTCTTTCGTGAGGTGGAAGTAGAAACATGAAGAACCCTACGTTAGTACAGTTTATCACCCCTAACTAATAGTTAGTATGATCCACATTAGAGGGTCTGATGAGAGCATATGTGCTCGTTCAGGGTGATAGCTAGAGACAGTTCTTGTCCTATGAAAGATGTGATGATAACCACCATAGCCAGTATCGAGATTTAAAGAAGCACTGTAAGGGAGGTAGTGTCGATCACCACTTCAATAAGGTGATGTTGGTGAAAGGAGCATGTGATGGTTAGAAAAGGGCCACAGTGTGTGTAGATGAAGTCGCTTTGATCGTGCAATGGCTGAAAGGAGCCTAGAGACGATGAGAGTCATGGGCAGATGCAAAGTAGACTGACACGCAGTTCACTATGGGAAATATGTGACATAAAAATCCGACCCCTCTGAGCTATAACTAAGAAAGATGGGTCCCCGATATATGGGTCCTTTGAGATGGATTGGTGGAGAAGGTTAACCTTACCCCTCAAGATAAAGAAATGTGTGATAAGTTCCATGTGTCCAAATTAGAGCACTATGTGAGGTACCCAGACCATGTGCTGAGCAAAGAACCTAGTGAGCCCCGAGGGAGGCTGAAATGGCCTGAGTCACCTGTGCAGTTTATAGACTCCATGATGAAAGAACTCAAAGGAAAGAATATGTGATGATAAAGGTTCCTTGGAAGCGCCATGAGTACGGTAAAGCCACATAGGGGCCAATGATGGACAACGAAACATCTTATCCTGAATTGTTTGTTTGCTTGATAGAATTTTGAGGACAAAATTCCTATAAGAGGGGAAGGATGTTACAACCCTGGGTTCAATTGGTGAGAAATGTAATTTCTCATATTAAAGACAATTGAACAAATAATGATATAATTTGTTTTGAATAAATAGATTTCATTTACAATAGCCTTGATGATTGTGTTGTGGGCTTTATTGTCTATTAGGCCCAATAATGAGGAAATTCAATTAATAAATGAATAATTGAGTTTTGAGAAAAGAATGAGATGGAAACCTCTAGAAGGCAAATCCAAAGAGGGATTTCATGCCTCTTGGGTTCCTTGGGTTCCAAGGACTCCAAAGTTGCAAAGAAAAGGCAATAAGAAAAGAAAAGATTAATTAAGTATTTCTTTATTAAGAAAGAAATTGAAAATAATGATAAAATGTGGAAAATGAATGGAAAGAAGCATAAATGAGATTTCTTGGTGGAAATTCGTATCCCAAGGATTCCTAATACTAAAGGAATACCAATGAGGAAAATAAAAGAGAAATAAAGAGAAATCATCAAAAGAGATATTTTAATGAGAAATAAATAAGATAATGTGAAATAATGCATATAGATGCATCTAGAAGGATAAAAAGTATCCTTGAAAAAGGAATTTCGAAATAATAGAGTCTCTTGGGATCCGAGGAGTCCCAATAAAGAAGAAAGATAGAGAAAATACCAAAATTGCAAAAGAAAAGGATAATGTGATACATTATTAATGAATTTTGTGTTGTTTTTCAAAAGGTGGTATTTTCTATTAAAAGAAAACATGATTTCGTGACAAATAACTAAAAGTCAAGAATAAAGAGAGTAAGGATTTTCGTATTCCAAAATATTCAAGAAATAAGGTATATCAAAGAGATGATTAGTAAAGAGAGAAAGAGGAACTTGCTTAGTAATGAAGAAATCAAATTCCTTTTGGAAAAAGGCTGCGTTTCTTTGTGGGCAAGCCATCCTGGGGCTTCTTTACCCTCCCTATATAAGGGAAAGACCGTGGACAGAGCCCAGAAGATCCCACACCTCGTTTTATCCTCTTCTTCCACAATTTCGTACAAAAACCCTAACCTTGGTGGTAGTTCTATCTCTGGATCAACGACGAGCTGTGGAATCATCTTGTTGGAGGCGAGAGGCTTCTACATCAACCCTGGACCGATCGGCTACCCTCTAATGCCCAGGACTTAACGCAGCATCACCGGAGAACTACAGCAGGGCTGCATTGTGCAGGCCCAAGAGGCTGCACACCCGGCCATCCTGGCTGAGGGTCAGGGCTTGGATGGGGCCGTCGGAGGCGAGGGAGTCCTCCCTGGTGGCCGACGAGGTCAAGAGGAGAAGGGGGAGCCACACCCACACGACTAGGGCATCCGTAGCTGGGCTGTGATCTCACAGTAGCGCGTCGGGAGGAAGAAGAAGAAGGAAAGTGTCATTGGACACTTTTGCCCCTCCAAGGGCTGTAGAAACTGCTAACTTATCGAGGGTATCTTGGTAATTTCGAAATGTTTCTGACCTAGCAACGTTGCATGGACAAAGGCTACGTGGCGCCTCCCTATTAGCCCAAAGTAAGTATTTTTGCAAAATTCATATCTAATAAACCGTAGCTTGGATAAATACGAATAATATATGTATTTTGATCAAGAGAACGAGAGGAATCCAATAAAAATTATATTAAAGATTGATTCCGATCCTAATTGCAAAAGTACTATAAGTTGATGAAAAGTGCATTAAAGTTAGGTTAAAAACCCTTTTTGTGATTAAAGGTTGAATCTAGTATGCTTAATGGGTTAATTGAAGTATTAATAACTTGTTGAATGATAATGTTAGATTCAAACCTGATTTAGATGTAAAATTGCATGATTTAGGGTTTTTACCTCATATGAGAATGATTAAATAATTTAGAAACCCTAATTTAGGGTCAAAGAGGATAAGATCATATTTAATTTGAAAAATGTGAAAATATGATTGTTAAATGATGGTTCTAAGTTATTTGTATATAAAAGTCCTTAATTCTGGATAAATATCCTAAATTTGGTAATTAGGGTCTTTTCATGAATAAAAGATGGAATTGATGGAAAAATGAGTTCATATGTTAATTAGACCCTAATGAACTTTGAATTAATGATAGATGCGCATAATGATCTTGTCATGGATTAAAAGGATAAAAATAGTAGCTTTAATGAAAAAGAAGCTTAATGAAATTAATTAATGATTACTGTGCCTTTAATATGAAAATAGGGTTATATGTTGTTGTTACGATAACCTTAATGTTGAAGAACAGATGAGATAATTAGGGTTTATGAGTAATGGCATAAAATTAGGTTTTAATATGGTAAAAGATGAAGGGAAACCCTAATTGAAAAATGAAACCCTAAAATGGATACAAAAACCCTAGAAAGTGAATCCAAGTCAATAAAGTAGATTCTTGATAAAGTGTGTAATAAATAGAGTACATATTCTTTTCAGGAATTATGTGATTATTGAATTTCTTGCTTGGATTGCATTCTTGGTTGGATTTGCTTAATGCTTGTGAAATCATCAAATCAGGTATGTGGTTACACTTATGATTATCCTGACTAGTTTTCTGAGGATTTTATCGACGTTTCCCTCATGGCTTGAAATAACTGTTGGATGCTTTTATTTCATGCAACTATAGAGTGACTATGACTATCACTATGAATATACATGTATAACTGGTTAGATCCGGATCCACCTCTAGGGCTTGTAAAGGCTAAAAAGGGGTAACCTAGAGTAAGGTCTAGGTTATCGTGGGTTAGAAATTGGGCTACCAAGTGTAGTGCCATGAGACCTATTAGCATGTCATGAGTTAAGGAGTGGGCTACTTACGAGTAGTGCCATGTGACTCAACCCTAGAAACTGGTTCACCTATAGGTGGGACCATGAGGGGTTTAATGGGGATCTACCATAAGGAAGATAGTATCCAGGTCCACTACAGGGATAGCACAAAGGATAGGGTACTCATGGATCACAAAGTTATATTTAAAATGAAATCTTGGTTGTTAAATGATTAATTCAATGATTACATTGTTATCATAGTTGCACGTTTATTGTTTTTCCCACATACCAGCTTCGGCTGACCGACGTTTTATTTGTCGGTGTTTTAGGTACAAGCCAAAAGGACAAATAGTAAATTGTCATATTGTGAAATACATGAAGTAAAATACAAGGAGGATTAGTTAGAATAGAATCCATAAGTGGATAGAAGTTTAGAGATCCAAGTTTTCAAAAAGGTATGCAAAAGTTTATTTTCTTACAGTTTTCCCATTTAGTCTGTTAAAATTTGATAATTATTCTTGGTTAATTGTCGAACCTTTGATCCGGAAGTTATGGGTGTGACTTCGACCTCTCGGTCTCCTTAATTGGGGGTTATCAGGAGGTGGGGTCGTAGCAGTTGTCGTGTATGTTCTTATGTATCTAACATATCTAACCATTATTTATGGTTATGAAGATATGTCTGAAGAATGTGAAGAACATACTAAGACTAGCTATATGGTGCCTGGAGGTTGTGGTAGAAGACATGTACAAGAAGGAAGAGTACCCAAGATGGGGCTAGAACAGCCCACCCCACATCATTTTGACCCTACAACCATAGTTGATCTAGTCTTCCAATCAGTTTTTGGATAGCTTATGTCAACGATCACACATCTGGCTAACAGGGCACCTGCACCTCAACCAAGGGCACCTATCCAAATGCTGAATCTCAGTGTCCAGGGTAGACCTTTGAGAGGCTGAAGTGTATGGGAACCACCGAGTATGTAGGCACAATGGACCTGGAAAACACATATATGTGGTGGACTGAGTTGTTGGTATGTATGCCCAGAGAGCCAATCATATAATTGTAATGGTATGACATGTAAATGATTTGATTAATAATAAAAGGAAAGATTCCAATATATTATGTTTCATTCAGTTGTGAGATAATTATGGGACACTATAAATGTCTACAAGATGATATTACTCAATGACGTATGTCTTCAAGTACATGAATTGGAAGAAATAAGATCATACATATGTTAATAGTACATATATACATTCTCATTATGTCCCTGATCGATTGTTGTTGTGAAAGGTTGATAAACAACAATAATACATAATATCAAAGTGTGAGTTGGTTGATGACAAAGTCTCATTAGTCTTGATATGGAAATATCAAACCAGGAACACAAATACATGTAGAGAACAGTGTATCAGACAGACCCACCATGAGACTGACACATGGAAGCCATCATCACGGAAGTCATAGTCAGCTCTCATAGTGATGGTGTTTGTTGTGGTTCTTAGACCTAAAATCACTGCACTCATCACATGTCGTTGGGTACACTTTGACATCACCAAACGCAATCCTAAAACATGGGTTGTTATACAGGTGATGATTGGGTGACTTTAACACATGGGGACTGACTGCGAGCGATAGATATGGGATTTTTCCCTCCTACATGAGTATGATATCCAAGGGCCTCTTGATTAGAAAGATTGAGAAAAGTATGGCCATAGCATGTGAGTCAATATGTGATATTGAACTTACATATATCTCATGTAGTCTGCTCTGGTTCAAGATATAATATTGAATAATAATGAGGATGACTTCTCCATGCCTCTAGTTCAATCTAGATATTAGTGAAAAAGGAACTATACAAACACTATAACACCATACTTAGATTGTAGGTTGAAGTTGTTCTCCAACTTTCCATTTACTTGGGTAGCAATGATGTGTGATTAGGCACCACTCATTGTTTGTGATGTCATAAGTTGTTATGGACATTCACTACCAATGTAATATGGGGCCTATAGGGTCACACACATAGGAAATAATCTAGAAGAGGAGTTTTGATCTTGAATGATGATTGAATTGATTACCAAAATGTTTAGGTATTCAAGTCACACAACAAATCTTCACAAATAATTTTTTTTGGATCTTGGCCCACTAAAATATTGTACACTACAATTTTCCAAATTGATATTGAGGGGTATCAATTTGAATAAAATAGTGGGAGCGATGATAATTAAGTAAAAAATTAATATCATCAAAATTATCAAATCAAACCAAATAAAAAATGTTTTGAAAAGGTTGAAATATTTCTTTGTAGAGTCAAATGTCAAACACAAACACACATCCAAATTGCGATAAGTCCTTTAGAAGGACAAAATGGGATAAAGTTCCATAATTGGTTAAGGACTTTGAGAAATGTTCACATCAATGAGCGAAAGCTCTATGTCTTTGCTAGACCAATGCCAGAGGAACCTGCTCCAAATGTGCGTAAGGCTAAATGGATGCTTACTGGAAGCATGCCAATAATGCCATCGACATTTAAATACCTAATCCTCTGTTGTATGAACTATGAGTTGCACAAACAACATGAAGACATGGACATTCTTGAGAAGGTAACACATCTTAAGAATCATGTAAAGAAAAGAAGGTATAATGTCTTCAAAGCGCTAATTGTGTGTGACCCGAAAAATGGAGATCCAGTAGAACCCCATGTTCTCAATATGATTGGACATGTGCAATGATTGAGATTTTTCTTAGGTAAAGAGTTGACCATGAATATGATTATGCAAGCATTGCATGAATCATATAGTAAGTTTATCAGATGCTTAGCATGTTGATGCCAAAGCAAGGAAGAAGAATGATACATCCGTGATGATGATCAACGGAAGTAAGTCCTAGGACAAAGGCAAGGCTAAGAAGTGTTTTTAGGCTAAGCATAAGACCAAGTTTTCTGCACTATATATATGGAGAAGGGTAAGTGTAAAAGAAATATGTCCTTTTCATTTAAAGGATAAAGAATAGAAAGTGCCACCATTGTCACCTGTATGGACATTAAAAAGAAGTATCCTCTTTATAGATCATCTTAGGAAGAATAAGGAGATAGATATCTCTACTTCAAGACCTGAGAAGTAGTAAGCTAGAACGGTGCGAAACAAGAGTTGCTACCTCTACAGTTGGAAGTTGTCATTCCTGGGCACATAATAGAATTAGTGAATTGCTATTATGTACTTTCCATTGATGAATACATTATATGTTTTGTATGAAAATAACATCATGTTTCATTTTAAAAGATATGATCTTTTATGGAAATACCCTATGTCTCACAAACTATACTTGATAGTTGTAAAGACAAATGTGCATGAAACATATACTGAATGGCTTGATAACTCAAACAAAATGAATACCTATAGCACTATCATCTACAGAGCATAAACAAGAAATGCATTTCTAGAATCCATATGATGAATATCTAGACTCTTTTTATTATTGAATCAATAGAGACATGCATGTCTTATTTTTTGTGCAATATGGCAAAAACGTCTTTACTAGATGTAGTGGGAGATCGACTATTCCATGAGGACTAGTACATACTGATGTACGTAGACCTTTTAGAATGAATGCTAAAGGTAGTTACAAGTACCTCACTATATTTACTGATGTAATCATTAGATGTTGAAATTTGTATTTAATATAAGTATAAATCTCTTAAAATGTTCAGGAAGATTGTGAATGAAGTACATCACTCGGTAAAATATTAAGATACATTGATGTGATCGATGCTGAAATATTTTAACCAACAATTTAAGGACTTTCTAGAGAGACCATGATAGTGTATCATAATGAACTCCACCTGAAACATACTAATGTGTCAGAAAGAAAGTATCACACCCTATTAAAACATGATGAGATTATTCAATAAAATCTAGCTAATATTCCAATATTCTTTTTGGCACATGCTTTACACTTAATGACCAAGGACGTTGGCTGACAAGCAACGCTGAACTTAAGAATCTAGTGTCAACTTATTTTGAAGAGATGTTCACAGAAAGCAACCCGCCAACAACAGCGGCGTTGGATAATATCCCGAAAAGATACAAGAACCTACAATCGGAATCTCGGAGCTACACCGACTGAGAAAGAAGTTTGACAAATCATTAAGGAAGTAGATCCATTCAAAGCCGTAGGTCCCGATGGAACTAACATGCATTTCATCAAATCAAACTGGAAATGCATCAGGAACAGTATCCTTTTAACCATTAGAAGCATGCTCAATGGCAATGACATTCCAGACACGGTAGCAGATACGAGCATTGTACTGATACCAAAAGTGAAGCATCCCACCAATTGCACCCATCTTAGACCCATTACACTGAACAATGTATGCCTTAAGCTGGCATCCAAGGTCGTGGTAGGAAGAGTTAAGAAATATATGCCTCAATGGGTGTCACAACAACAATCCAGTTTTATCCCTGGAAGATGTATATCTGACAGCATTATCATTGTCCAGGAGATCATTCACAATCTAAGGCATAAATCAAGTGCACCTTATATGGCCATAAAGATCGACCTCTCGAAAGCCTATGACAGATGGTCTTGGAAGTTCATTGAGCACACGCTCAACCAGATGACCTAGCCGCCTAACATTAAGTCTTACATTCTCAAGTCCCTATCCTCAGGCAGCACGAACACCATCTTTAATGGGGGCTCACTTCCTGCTTTCAAGAAGTCTAGAGGACTCCAACAGGGAGATCCATTATCTCCTTACTTATTCGTTCTTTGCATGGAACGTCTAACGCAACTAATCAACCAAAATGTCAAAGCCAAAAAATGGATTCCCATTAAGCTCTCCCAACAAGGGCCGCACATATCCCATGTCTATTTTGCTGATGACATAGTCATATTCGCAAAAGCATCGATACAACAGATGTCTACCATTAACAAATGCTTTGCAATGTTTGAAGAAGCATCGGGGCAACATGTCTCAATCGACAAATAAAAAATTTTCTTCGCCTCATTAGTCAGTAGAGCAACCAGGGCAGCAATTTGCAGGGCCAGCGGGATCAAGGAAACGGATGATCTCGGTAAATACTTGGGTGTTCCACTGCTACATAAAAGGGTTAACAAACAAACCTACTCTTTTCTCACGAACACTATGGAGGCAAGAGTTAACTCTTTTGGAAGATACACTTCATTTGGAAGATACACTTCATGCTCTCTGTAGCTGCCCTTATGCGAGAGAAGTTTGGATCAAGACAAACTGTAACAATAAGGACAACCTGATCCATGCCTCTGTTCAACAGTGGCTGACGTATCACCTACAAGGGAAGGAGGAAGACACTGCTCATTTCACCTTAACCTACTGGATCATCTGGAAGGCAAGGAACAACATGGTGTTCGACAATGTCCATGTCAGCACTACTAAACAATTAACTCAAATCGACAACCTCTATACCAACATATCAAAAGGGAAACACAGGAACAATGATGATAAAAACCAGGACAAGGTCGCCGTATATGAGCAAAATGGAGTGTCGAATGGACACATGATGGTGTACGCTGACGCTGCAGTCAAAGGTAAGGAAGCGGCTACCAGGATAGTAATTCTGAATGAGAACAAATTATGGCAAGGAGGATCGGCCATGTATATACAGGCAGAGTCAGTTATAGAAGCGGAGCTACGGGAAATATAGTTTGCCCTCAGAGTATACACTGCAACCGCCATGGTACCAGCTGTCATCGTCACTGATAGGTCTAAAGCTACCAAAGCAATTGACGGCCCTCCAGAGAAATTCCCAGCCTTCACCAATTGGGTCCAGTCCATCCAAGATATGCTCAACAAAAGACCAGAGTTACAGGTTGTTTATCGCCCGAGAGAACAAAACATGTTGGCGGACACTTTGTCCAAACACCACCTTAAAAACTATAAGGACGACCGTACCTATACGGCCCCTCCTATCGACCCCGTGGGTCAACCTATCCCCTACCCCCTCTGTAATGGTAGGAGTCCTACCAAATTTCGATTCATAGATGATGATGTTTTAAATACCAGTCTAATGCCTGCAAGAGAAGCGCAAGATGAATAAAAGTAGCTTCCGACTTCACCTAAAAAAAAATACAATGTACCATGTAAATTGGTTCAAAAGGACACCCACGTCTTTTATAGTGATGGATTGAAGGCTTCTATAAGAAAATAGTTTCTTAAGAGGCTTTATCCACAAATCACATGAATGTTATCTTGTTGAATACTACTTATATTCCAACCCAACAATAAAGTGTTTGTTGCTAGGATGGTTGAATTCCTAAATGGAAATTAGTTCCAAAGGAATCAATGGGAGTAAAAGTAGAACTCTAAATTTTCAAGACAAATAAGAAAACAAAGAACATAAAGAGGTACAATAGGAACAAGGAGAATCACAAGTTGTGGAATCACAAGTTCCTTATGTAAACACATAACTCATAATTTCTAGTAGAACACGCCTTGAGGTTGAAAGGTTATGATTATAGGATAACTTGAAAGGCTGCAAGTTGATCATAGAGATGAGTCAACAACCTACCTAGAAACTATTGAGGGACCAGAATTTAAGAAATGGCTTTAGGCCATGGGATTAGAGATGGACTCATGTACACCAACAAGGTATGACCTTGCTAGATCCATCTAAAGAGGTAAAACCCATAGGGTGCATTTGGGTTTTTGTAAGAAGACCAACATGGAAAGGTAGATTGGCTACAAAGAGATTCAAACTAGTTCAAAGTGTTGAACATGATGAAGTCTTTTACCAGTTACCATGGTTAAATCCCTCTAGATCATGCTTGTTGTTGCATCTTAGTATGACTGTGAGATTAGCATATGGATGTTAAAAACGAATTCCTTAATTGGAGAAATTAATAGGATGTGTACGTGACACACCCTAATGGTTTTATTAATCCATTAATGCAAATAAATTCTATAATTTACAAAAGTCAATCTATGGATTGAATCAAGTGTCTCAGAGCTAGAATCTTGTATTTGACAGGACATTCAAAGGGTTTGACTTGACTCAGAATGAAGATGGAATTTGTGATTACAAAAGATTTAGTGGGAGCATATTTATATTCCACATAATGATAGGGAACAACGTCCTTATCATACAAATTTTAAAACTTGGCAAGGAACATACCTTCTCTAAGAAGGGTTTAGGCAAAGCATCCTATGAGATAGGGATTGAGGTCTATAGAGATGGATCTAGAAAGCTTCTTGACCTATGTAAGAGAACATACATTGGATAGATGCTGAAAGGTTCAACATGCAAGACTCAATGAGAGAAAATGAGTCCATGATCCATGGAGTTAGTCTCTCAGGAGCCTAGTGTCCCAATTCTTATGAAGAACAGGAACACATGGATATATGCCATATGCATTGGCAACTAGATCTATCTTTAATGCAATGTAATGTACTTATCCAGTTATCTCATATATGTTGGACATGACAAGAGGATGTCCTGTTATCTCGTGTGTATTGGACATGATGATAAGATATCCAATAATCTCATATGTATTGGACATGACGAGAGGATATCCAGTCACCTCATATATATTTGACATGATGAGAAGCCATATATATACCTACCTAGCAATCTTGTATGTATTAGACATGATGAGAGGGTATATGTCAGATACCAGTGAGAGTCACTGAAATACCATAAAGAACATCCTTAGGTGCTTATGAAGCACTTAAAGGATTGGTTACTTGGTTATGGTAACAAGGAAGAGTTGGATGTAAAGGGTTACACCCATGGAAGCTTCTAGCTGACAAAATAATTGCAATATAAACTTATGTTTGATGACAAACGAGAACTATAAGCTAGAAAGGGTTCTGAGCTAATGATAGTTTTTTGAATCTACAAAAGAAGCCAAGTATCTCTGTGTTATAAGAACAACAAAGGATATTTATGGATCAAGAAGTTCATATGGGTGAACTTGTGTGAGGTTCCAACCGTTGATGACACAGTAGAAATACTGCTAACAACAATGGAGCTACTTGTTAGGTTGGGAATCTTGGATAGCATACTACGAGCTTCCATCTCATACAAGTAGTCGTACAACAAAGAGATGTGAAAATTGCAAAAATACCAACTTAAAGCAAACATTGCCAAACCTGCTATAAAAGCACTTTCACAGTAGAAGCATGATGATCATGTTAGGTCACTCGAGATGAGATCCATGGGTGATTGTCTATAAGTGTAAGTGGGAGTCTGTTGGTATGTATGTCCAAAGAGCCAATCATATGATGATTGTAATGACATGGCATGTAAATGATTTGATTAATAATAAAAGGCAAAATTCTAATTTATTATGTTTCATTCAGTTATGAGATAATGATGGAACACTAAAAATGTCTAGAGAATAATATTACTTAGTCATGTATGTCTTCAAGTATGTCACTTGGAAGAAATGAGATCATACAGATGTTAAAAGTACATATATACATTCTCATTATGTCCCTGATTAGTTTTTGTTGTGGAAGGTTGATAGACCGAAATAACACATAAGACCAGTGTGTGAGTTGGTTGATGATAGAGTCTCATTAGTCATGATATGGCAATATCAAACTAGGCACACAGATACATGTTAGAGAAGAGTGTATTAGATAGACCCACTGTGAGACTGACAGATGTAAACCATCATCATGGAAGTCATTGTCATATCTCATGGTGGTGGTAGTGGTTGTGGTTCTTAGACCTGAAATCATTGCAATAATCACATGTCGTTGGGTACACTTTGACATCATCAATCATAGTCCTAAAACATGGGTTGTTATAAAGGTGATGATTGGGTGACTTTGACACATGGGGACTGAGTGTGAGTGATAGAGATGGGATTTGTCCCTCCTACAAGAGTATGATATCCAATGCATCTTGATAAGCGAGACTGAGAAAAGTATGGCCATACACATGTGAGTGAATATGTGATATTGAGCTTACATATATCTCATGTAGTCTACTCTGTTCAAGAAACAAGATCGAATAATAATGAGGATGACTGCTCCATGCCTCTAGTTCAATCTGGATATCAGTGACAAAGGAACTATACAAACCCTATAAGAACATACACATATTGTAGGTTGGTTATTCTCCAACTTTCCATTTACTTGGGCAACAATGATGTGTGACTAGGCACCACTCATTGCTTGTGATGTCATAAGTGGTTATGGACATTCACTGCCAACATAATATGGGACCTATAGGGTCACACACATAGGAACTCACCTAGAAGAGGAATTTTGATCTTGAATGATGATTGAATTGATTACTAAAGTGTTTAGGTATTCAATTCAAGCAGCAAATCAGCTGTCTGGACTGCCAGACAATCAGTTCAAGTGTTGAGACTGTCGTTAGGAGTGTCAGGCTGATTGTATTGTACATTGGTTGGAATTTCTGCATGACCTGGGCTACAAGATGCCCATATCACTTGGGTGAGATGGACGTCTGTCATGGTGTGAGACACCCATATCATTTACACCAGACGCCCATTTCGGGGTGCAATTCGATTGCATCGAGGATTGGTGCTGACGTAATGTTAAACATTAACTGAAATTGAATTCAGAAACATGTACAAATTTGGGAAACATACTAGACGGCCATCTGGACTAATCCAGATGACCATCTGGGTTGCCAAATGGCCGTTTAGGCTGTCATAGGTTGTGAAACTTCTAGAATTGTTGCAAAAAATTGAGATATTCCGGTCCCTTCCACTCCTACACAAAGTAAGAACCCTGACCCTGGCCTCTACTATAAATAGAGGGGTACTGAGGGCTTCCCAGAGTACAACACAAACAATTGAGAATTAGTTTCTCTAACAATTGTTGTCCTCTTTGGTTGTGGTAACCAAGAGAGCCAAGCAAATCCCACCCGACTAGGGAGGGATAGTAAGGGGGAGAAACAACTGATGATCATTATTGTGGGAGAGCAGGTTGGTGACTAGTAAACAAGAGGAACAACTCCTTCCTGTCTGTCCTAGTAGGATGACATGAGTTCTAGTTGATCCATGTGGACTACTCTACATGCATGAGTTATTTGGCTATTGCTAAGAGGGCAACATCAACTTATAGTCTATGGCGAGATCAGAGAAGCTGCTGTAGTAATTGTCCAAGTCTACTGTCCGTGGAGGAGCAGTCAGACGAGTCCCAGTGCAACTAAGAGCTGTAGAGACACCATCCAAGACAAAGTGCACATCTACATCAATGAGGATTGTCACTAGACTTGCTCTAGGACCAGGTATATCTTTGTAAAACCATCCTTCCCATTGTATAGTTATTGACGCGATCTGCTGGTTAATGGGAAATATGTCAATAAATGTTTTGTTTCCGTTACCTATCTGATGCCATATTTACCTTCAAGAGTTAGAGAATGCGTTCATGTTCCTAAATTTATTTGAGGAGGATAAGGTGAAGCATGCTATATACAACCTACAGGGTAATGATGGCCACTAGTGGGACATTGAGGAGGAGAAAATACCAGGTGAGGTGGTCGGTTTGTGAGCCATTACTTTCTAGAGACCTAACTAGAGGAGAAGATGGATCAGTTTGAGCACTTTCACCAAGGACTGTGGTTTTTGAATGACTATGAGGTGAAGTTTATGGAGTTGCTGAGATTTTGTCCTCACATGGTAGCCACACAAAAGAAGAGGACTAGAAGGTTCAAGAAGGGCTTGAATGCCGAGTTGGCAAGTGGCTTGGAGTCCTGAGGGAAGTTTTACATATGTATGGAGTCTGTGAGGAGGATAAAGTGGACAACTATGGAGCATATGGAAGACAATGCAAGAAAGATTTTGACCCAACTCCAAGGAAAATTGCCTGGCAATTCCAAGAAGCTAAGATTTTCTTCACCATAGATCAACAGTCACAACAGTTAGCAGTCGACATTTTCTAATCCAACGAGGTATAGTTGCAGTGGTCTCTTAGAAAGGGGAGAGGTCATAGCTTTTCTCTAGTTGGGGAAAATAGTTCTGGGTCGATGTCTATGACAGGGATGTGTAGGCCACAATATGATACAAGGAGATGATTCAAGTGAAACTAGGTTCGACATGTGAGATGGTCTTTCCCTTTGAAGAACCAGGAGGTTACCCAACATCTAAGGTTGAGCCATTATGTCTCATAGCAGAAACACAGTAGTAATGTCAAAAGAGAACATGGTCAAACATTGCATACATGGTATTCAAGACCAGATAGCAGAGGTCAAGGACAACAATAAGCAATGGCTAGATTCTATGCTAGGAGTTAGCTAGAAGGAGTGGTCAACTGCAGGCTGTGACATGTTAGATGGAACTTTTTCATTTTGACTTATCTGCATCTACCTTTGTATATATTTTGGTTGACCAAGTGTGACACACTTGTTTATCACCAGAGAGGTGATAAATAGTTGTAACTTGCCTATTCATAGTAGAATTGATAACCTCTTGCTTGAAATCCCTTATAGTTGGTTATGTTGTGTTGTGAGAAGTGTGTCCATTGTTGTTGTTTCCTTTTCAAGACACATCATTAAAGTAGATTTTATTCCACTTGATATGTATGTATTAGATGTGGTGCTAGGGATAGATGCCTCAAATAAGTACAAGGTTGTTTTGGATTGTGGTTTAAAGTTGTGACATTGTGTCATTGTGATGTTTCTTGGACTTTCCAAGGAGATAGGAAGGTTCTTCCTACATGTCTAGTGTCAACTGTTATAGCAAAGAAGTTGATGAGAAAAGGATGTGAAACTTTCTTGGTTCATGTGGTGAATACCAAGGTGTGGAGTCCTAGTATCCAGGAGGTACCAGAGGTGCATGAATTTGATAATGCTTTCCTCAATGAGTTCTAGGTGTTTCACCTTTAAGGGAGATTGATTTTGAAATCAATCTAGTTCCTAGAACACAACCCATATCAGATGTACCTTACAAAATGGCTCCAGCTGAGATGAAGGAGTTCAAGAAGCAGTTGCAGGAGTTGCTGAAGAAGGGTTTCATACGCTAGCGTACTTATCCTTGGGGTGCTCCATTATTGTTTGTAGAGGATAAGGATAGTTCTATGAGGCTTTGCATAGACTATCATCAATTGAACATGGTTATAGTGAATCGTACGTACCAATTGTCGAGGATAGATGACTTGTTTGATCAGTTTAGAGGTGGTATAGTATTCTCCAAGATAGATTTGAGGTTAGGATATCACCAATTGAGAATTAAGACAGATGACATACTTAAGACTACTTATAGGACTAGTTATGAGTTTGTAGTTATGCTTTTTGTGCTAACCAACAAACCAACAATGTTTATAGACATGATGAATAGAGTTTTCAGATTGTACCTTAACCAATTGGTGGTGTTTATAGATGATATATTGATATACTCCAACGAAAATCAACAACATGAGCAACATCTCTAATAGGCATTGGAGTTGTTGAGGCAGAACAACCTATATGCTAAGTTTAGTAAGTTCAAGTTTTTGCTGATCAAGGTATCCTTTCCTGATCATGCCATCTTTGTGAAGAGCGTTAGTGTAGACCCAAAGTGTTACAACCCCAAAATTTTGGGTTCTTTGGGTGAGAAATGTAATTTCTCCTATTAAAGATATTTGAGAAAATAATGATATAATTTGTTTTGGAAAAATGGATTTCATTTACAATAGCCTTGTTCGTTGTTTTGTGGGCTTTATTGGCCATTGGGCCCAATAACAAGGAAATTCAACTAGTAAATGAATAGTTGAGATTTGGAGGAAAGGAAAATGTAGAAACCTCTAGAAGGCCAGAGAATATTATCCAAAGGTGGATTTCGTGCCTTTTGGATTCCTTGGGTTCCAAGGAGTCCAAGTTCCAAAGATAATGCAAAAAGAGACAGAAAATATCAATTAAATATTTCTTTATTAAGAAAGAAATTGAAAACAGTGATATAATATGGGAAATAAGTGGAAAGAGGTATATTGAGTTATCTTTGGTAGATTTTTGTATCCAAGAGGTTTCTAATGTTAAAAGGAATTCTAATAAGGAAAATAAAAGAGAGAGAAAGAGAAATCCTCGAAAAGAGATATTTTTACTAAAGAAACGAATAAGAAGAAAGAGAAAATAGATAAAAGATAAGTAAAAGGCTAAGGAATATTCCCAAGATGGGATTCTGAGCCATTAAGGTTCCTTGAGGTTCAAGGAATTCAAAATAATAATTTAATGGCAAAGAAAGAGGAAATACCAAATTAAATTGGCTTAATTTAAAAGAAATCTTGCTTATGAAGAAAACACCATTTTCCTTTGGAATTTGAGTCTCCGATTTGGTACACAGGGAGATGATGTCTACCTAAATCTTCCTCTAAAATTTGGTGGAAAAAGGATAAGGGAATAATGAGTTGTGATTTTTAGAAGTTTCCTAAAGTAAATGGGTAATCTTTGAACCGTATTAAATGTCACAATGAAATTGGATTATTTGGATTTTTGGATTGAACAAGGACCATTGATCAGGAATCTGATGGTTGGGACTAAGTCCTAGTCACGATGGACTATGGAGCAGGGGATGCAATTTTTCTTCCCACTTTGGTTGAGTTTGGAGGGATGCGCGCTGATGGAAATCGTTCCATTAAACTCGGGAGATCTTTCTGAGTCTGAGCATCCCAGGTTTCCATAGGTTTCATGGTGAAAATAGAGAAACCCCAAATCCTAGGAATCATGGATGGACCCTATATATAGGGGGGGTGCTTTGTGGTACCAACGCTCCCAAAAATAGTTCTCGCATGTTCGTAATTCTAAGGCGATTGCTCTGGTGCGGTCAATTTGGCCAAAGACACCGACCTCTCCCTCGCCTGGCTACCACTGTCGTCGGAGGAGCCAAGAACCTTTGGCGGGGAAGGAGCGGTGAGAAGGAGGAATTGAAGCCACCCCCGAGTCTACAAGGGATAGACAAAGTTGTTGGACCCCTCAGTTTGTGCACAGGTGGTCGGGAGTTCAAAGTCAACAAGTCAGTTGACTCGCGAGACTCTACTGGTCGAGATGCGAGGTTGAAGACGACGACCACATTTTTTTTACCAAAGTGCCCTCCCGTGCCTTCGGTTCAGGTAGGGGCATAATTTTCTTCTTTTCAATCGCAAGTCAAGGCGCGTGTTTATGGATCGTTGGATCCCGCGTGGTCCAGCGGACTACGGATTAAACGACTAGGGTTTTTTTAATGAAATCGTAATAAATTAGAAAATCTAGAAAAGTGACTTTTCTTGCAAAAATCATATCTTTTACTAGAAAACTCAGATGAGAAAAGTTTCTCATGAAAACTGATCAAAACAATATGAGGAATAAGTTAAAAATAGTTTGGAAGCCTAAATCAGTATCTTTTTGCAAAAGTGTATAATTTTGATGGAAAAAATATTAAATTATGGTTAGAAACCCTAATTGATGACAAAAGGATAGATTTAATCTTGGAAATAAGTTAATTCAAGCATTATTAACTTGTTTAATGATAAAAATGGATTTTAACCTATTTTGAAGATGGAATTGCAAG
The DNA here is from genome assembly GCA_963693085.1 of Alisma plantago-aquatica. Lineage (NCBI taxonomy): Eukaryota > Viridiplantae > Streptophyta > Magnoliopsida > Alismatales > Alismataceae > Alisma > Alisma plantago-aquatica. The sequence goes on along the minus strand of OY856411.1, from coordinate 927,707,568 downwards.
GTTTAGGGTTTTAAACCTAATATGATGAATAATATGCTTAGAAACCCTAAATAAGAGAAAAAGAAAAGAAAAGTACTTATAATTCGAAATTAGGGTTTCATGTTGCTAAAAGATGATCTTAGGATCTTTTGTGAAAGAAAGATGAAATAATTAGGGTTTGTAAATAATTTTATAAAATTAGGGTTTAAAGTAATAAAAATGAAGTGGAACCCTAATTGTAATCAAAACCCTAAAAAGGACTAGTAACCCTAGGAAACAACTAGGATTAATAGACCATGATGGCATGATTAATGATAAGAAAAATTGGATGCCTATTTCAGGATCAACTTGGTGTGTGTGCTTGCTTGGTTTCTTAATTGGTTGAATTATTTCTGCAATCAAGTTAGCTTGACAGGTATGTGGTTAATTATGGTTAATCGCATTAGTTTCCCGAATGGTTTCCCGGATGATTCATCGCATTGAATGCAACTTATCAGTTTGGATGTTCATACTTGCAAATCATAAAGTCACTATGATTATCACAATAATAGTATAAGTGTGTATTCTCGCACCTACATGCCACCCTGATGGATGATGTAAAAAGGTCAAGCCCAGGAGGGAAGACCCATGGGCACCATGAAGGGTGACCCCAGGCACCAAGCTCGGGATTGAGAAGGTGGCCTATGACATTGCATGACTAAAGGGCAGCATGAAGGGTGACCCTAGGCACCAAGCTTGGGATTGAGAAGGTGGCCTTAAGTCAATGGCAAAAGAGAAACCGTAGAGGGGGTATTCCAAGGTTAGGGCAAAAGTAGTGGAGAATGACACATTGAAAATGTAAATTGACTTGTTAATTACCTTGATTGTGATAATTAGAGTGTTAGCCATATTTGTGAAATTTTGGTTGTCCCCACATACCGACATATTTTGATATGCTGACCGACCTTTTGTTTGTCGGCATTTTAGGTGCAAGATTGAAAAGGACAAACAATAAAGTGGCATATGTGGAATTAAATAAGAATTAAAGTATAAAGGATGATTAGTTAGAATAGACTCCAGATGTGGATAGTGGTAGATATCCAAGTTTTGAAAAAGGTATGCAAAGTTTTATTTTATACTTTCTTTCAGTTTAGTTAGTAGAATTTCATAATTATTATTGAGGGATAATGGCTCTGACCTTCAGGCCTCCCTTAATTGGGGGTTATCGGGAGGCGGGGTTGTTACATTTGGTATTAGAGAATAGGTTCTTCATTTAATCTTTAATAATTATTAAATTTTACAAACTCCGTAGAACCCAAGGGAGTTATTAGAGGATTTTCTAAAAGACAGAGGTGTCTAGAAAAGGATCACACCTGGGGACTGGCAAGATTTTCCTCCGCACCGCTAGTCGGAATACGAGGACTCCCGGATTAGTGTGACTGCCTGGCCAATGTCTTAGGATTTGACTCGAAATAAGATACCTTTAGGATTCTCTCATCTTGTTCATCCTTTCTCAACTCAAATGCTGTTAAGGACCTTAAGGATTAGGGTTTTCTCTCTTTTCCTCACCTTCCTAAGGGATGGGTAAGGTTGATAAGGTTAAGGAATCCTCCACCAAATTAATGAAAATCATGTAAATAAGATGTAATGGACATAAGCTTAATAATTTAAGCGTAAACTAAAGAATAGATACATGCTTAGGTCGTATGACATGAGTTGTCATGCCCTTAGGAGAGACCTGAGGCTAGACCTCCTTGTCAAGAGGATGAGTGGAGAAAGTTGGTCATGGAGGTAGAGATCTCCATTATAAGTATAAACCTGGCACAATCCTATTAGGATGATGCTAACCCTAACCCTAAGTGGTGGTTAGAGAGATGATATGATGAGTTAGATGTCATGGTAGACCAGGTATGTGGGTGGACATGCTTTTGGATGCCCATATGAGCCATGAGAGGTTGGATGACCTAGTATCTTTGGCAAACCAACCCTGGAAAGGGTCGTGCATGTTCGAGTGAAGGATAGCTCCTTCAATGAGGAGGTTAGTGAAGAACCTATAGAAACCCTATGGTCTTATGCGAGTAGGGCATAGCATGCACCCAGAGTACGTCAGCAATGCGGCAGTAGGTTGAAAACCTTGGCCAGGAGAGTATGTGGGATAGCTTATGAGATAAGTAAGAAGAGCTATGGATAGTCTTGAGAAAACATAAGTTGAACATAGGTTTCACCCAGGTAGGGGTATGCTTGTGACCTTGATCCATCTTCATGGAGAGAGGACCTCTAGTAGTTAAACTAGTTGTGGAGTTATCTCTAGAGAGAGAGCAGGACCCAAACAAGAAGGTTGGAAGCCTAGACTCTGAGATATGAGGAACAATGGGGATTTGAGGACGATGCGACCTAAGTAGATGATAGTGGTTGCCTCATGCTTGATCCCTGGAGGCCGATGATATCTTGGTTTCCATTAGAGGAACCAAACCCTAGAGAGAAGATGAGATTCTTGGTACCTATGTGCCTATGGTATAGGTGTTTACCTTTTGAGATAGGAAGAAGAGTTCCTTAAGACCATGAAGAGCTTTAGTAGCAAGTTGTCAGGACTTATACCTTGTTGGTTGTCCTTGAGGAGGACTCCACTCTAAAGTGTTGCTTGAGTAGAAGGATGATAGGAAGTGCATACCTTGTACATGTTTGGTTCATGGTTAAGAGGTTGAGCATGCAGTTGGACACCCAAAAAGTGAACCTAGGGTTCCTAGGTCAGAAGTGGTGTACCTGATGCTCATGATGAGCTTTGAGTTTTTATAGATTCAAGCATGGTACTCCTCGTGGTGAGAGGAAAAAGGAAACCCCTTAAGTTTAAGGTAAGTTTGATGAACCCTTCACAACTAAGTTGGTGACATGGGAAGGTTTGTTCTTGGTCCAATGTTGAGGAATGAGAACAAGAATGACCTAGCATGGTTTAGTAGGTGGTATGCTTGTACCTTAGTAGCTTGGTAGGGTTAAGCATGCTCATGTGGATGTAAAACCTAGACCTAAGCACATTTGTGACCTTTGTTATCAAGATGTAGTTCCTCCCATCCTGGGAGAGGGACCCTCTTGTAGAGTGTATACCAGTTTTGTTGGTTTAAGGTAACCTAAAGAGGTCTCATAGGATCTTGAGAAACTAGTGAAAGTACATGGTATGAGAATGAACCTGTAGACCCATAGCTAACCATATCTAAGTGCATGTGGATGTGTTACCATGGAGGTAACTGGTATGGGGCCTGACCAAGGTAGGCAGGTCGCCATGACCCCTACAAAAGGATGAAAGACAACCCAAGAATGCAGAGAGAGATGATGGAGACTTGGGTAAGGTTCTAAGTTGGACATGTACTATAATAGAATCCTAAGTCTATCCTAGGGTCAGGTAAGGATAAGACCGATGGAAGTAGGAGTTGCCTAATTCCCTAGTTGCACATGACCATAGGGTCGGGAGGTAACAACTATAATTGTCTGAGGGCCATGGGTTAGGAGATTGATCACCTTCTTGAATTCATGGGACCCAAAGGACAGATGGGTAGAGTACTCTCTGGATGCATAAGGGAAGAGGGATGACCCTAAAAGTTCCAGCACCCTACAGACCTAGAGGAGATGACCAAGGATTGTGTGGTGACCAAGTAGGTTCAAGACCAATTTTCCATGGAAGTAACTTTGATATTGAGATGATCGTGATGTAGAGACATATGTTTCACGTTTCAACTTAGTTTTAAAGGTGTACTGGAAAGGTGGGTTGTATCATCTCTACTCTTGGAATGGGAAGAACTTTGTATTTGGACTGTAGCCATATGCTTATTTCCTCTTGTTATGGGAGTGAGAGATAGGACAGTACGCATGCCATACACCAAGGATAAAAGATGATGTGAGTTGGAACGTTGCTTTGAGGTATGAGGACAAAGATGATAACATACCCTTTCGGAGTGAACAATACCTGGATGGTTTACAAACACTAAGAGAAATAAGGTAGACATCTTACGAGGATGTTTTTATCATGAGCTATGAGTTATATAAGGTTGAGTTTGAAAACCAAGAGAATGAGCTCAAAGTTTTCTTGATGAAGATAGACTTAGAGTTTGAGATGAGATAATAAGTGGAATACATGGAGGTGTAGGTCTTCAACATTACCTAACACCTAAGGATGTGAAGTGGTAATGGATGCTCTGGTTGAGATGTAGCTGCCTAGTTTAGATAGAGGCTATAAGAGGTTGTTAGGTTAACCCTAAGTTTGAAAAAGAGATAAGTTTGTCTAACACTCAGATGTAACGATAACGGTTGATCAAGTTAGTGGTTGTTTGGTTAGCCATCCTAGGCCTTGATGCAATAAAAGGATGGTTGTAGAGCCTCAGATACACTTCACTGGAAAAGAAGGCAATGAAACCCTGATTAGAGTGGTTTAGGATTTCTGAGGAATCGATCTTGAGGAATCATGATGATACAGGAAATCATGATACACCGTACTACAAAGATAGTAAGTGACAGTAGTACTTGAGATGCTTAAGATGAAGTTGCACATGGCTTGTTGCCATGCATGACAGGAGGTGAAGGATGAATGCCAGTAACCCAATATTTTGATATAAAGGATAAAGAGTCCCCAAGAGGGAATGGGAGTTCATCACTATGGGTGTTATGGTAAGTCTCCCCTAGACCAAGGGAGGTCAAGATGCAATATGGGTTATGGTAGATCGTCTTACCCAGATGACATGAGAAAGAATGAATATTGTCAAGGGACGGGTCCGGTTGAACTACATATGAGAAAGAGATGGTTCAACTACACCATGATGTGAGTTCAAAAGTTCTTGAGTATTACCTAATGATTCACTTCCATAAGGTGGAAGTAGATACATGAAGAACTCGATATTTGTACAGTTTATCACACCTAAATAATGGTTAGTATGATCCAGACTAGAGGGTCTGATGAGAGCATGTGTGCTCATTCAGGGTGATACCTAGAGACAGTTCTTGTCCTCTGTAAGATGTGAAGATAACCACCATAGCTAGTATCGGGATGTAAAGAAGATCTGTAAGGGAGGTTGTGTCGGTCACCACTCCATTAAGATGATGTTGGTGAAGGGACCTCACGAAGGTCAAGAAAAGGACCACAGTGTGTGCAGATGAAGTCGCTTTGATCATGTAATGGCTAAAAGAGAGCCCAGAGGTGACATGAGTTGTGAGCTGATGCAAAGCAGACTGACATGCAGTTCACTGTGGGAGAATATGTGATGTGAAATCCGACCCCTCTAAGTTATAGTTAAGAGAGAGCTAAGTCCCGACTGCATGGTCCATATGAGATGGATTGGTGGAGATGGTTGAGTTTAGCCTTACCCCTCAGGATAACATGATGTATAATGTATTCCATGAGTCTGATCTAGAGAATTATGTGAGGTACCCAAGCCATGTGCTGAGCCCTGAACCTATTCAGCTTTATGAGAGGCTGAAATGTCATGAGTCACCTATGAGGGTACGATATACCAAGGTAAGAAAGAACTCAGATGGAAGAATATGAGATGATGAAGGTTCTTAGGAAGCACCATGGAAAGGGTGAGGCCACATGGGAGCCATGATGGACATAAGAAAGGTTTATCCTGTTTGTTTGTGTGCCTGGTAGAATTTTGAGGGCAAAATTCCTATAAGAGGGGAAGGATGTTACAACCCCAAAATATTTGGGTTCTTTGAGTGAGAAATGTAATTTCTCCTATTAAAGATATTTGAGAAAATAATGATATAAATTGTTTTGGAAAAATGGATTTCATTTACAATAGCCTTGTTGGTTGTTTTGTGGGCTTTATTGGCTATTGGGCCCAATACCAAGGAAATTCAATTAGTAAATGAATAATTGAGATTTGGAGGAAAGGAAAATGTAGAAACCTCTAGAAGGCCAGAGAATATTATCCAAAGGTGGATTTTGTGCCTTTTGGATTCCTTGGGTTCCAAGGAGTCCAAGTTGCAAAGATAATGCAACAAGAGAGAGAAAAGATCAATTAAATATTTATTTATTAAGAAAGAAATTGAAAACAATGATAAAATATGGGAAATAAGTGGAAAGAGGTACATTGAGTTATCTTTGGTGGATTTTCGTATCTAAGAGATTTCTAATGTTAAAAGGAATTCTAATAAGGAAAATAAAGGAGAGAGAAAGAGAAATCCTCAAAAAGAGATATTTTACTAAAGAAATGAATAAGAAGAAAGAGAAAATAGATAAAAGATAAGTAAAAGGCTAAGGAATATTCCCAAGATGGGATTCCAAGCCATTAAGGTTCCTTGAGGTTCAAGGAATTCAAAATAATAATTTAATGGCAAAGAAAGAGGAAATACCAAATTAAATTGGCTTAATTTAAAAGATAGCTTTCTTATGAAGAAAACACCATTTTCCTTTGGAATTTGGGTCTCCAATTTGGTACACAGGTAGATGATGTCAACCCAAAGATTCCTCTAAAATTTGCTTGAAAAAGGATAAGTGAATAATGAGTTGTGATTTTTAGAAGTTTCCTAAAGTAAATGGGTAATCTTTGAACCGTATTAAATGTCACAATGAAATTCGATTATTTGGATTTTCGGGTTGAACGAGGACTATTGATCAGGAATGTGAGGGTTGGGACTAAGTCCCAGTCATGATGGACTATGGAGTAGGGGATGTGTTTTTGCTTCTCACTTTGGTTGAGTTTGGAGGGATGTGCGCTGATGGAAATCGTTCCATTAAACTCGGGAGATCTTTCTGAGTCTGAACATCCCATGTTTCCATAGGTTTCGTGGTGAAAACAGAGAAACCCCAAATCCCAGGTATCATGGACAGACCCTATATATAGGGGGGAGGTGCTATGTGGTACCAGCACTCCCACAAATAGTTCTCACAAGTTCGGAGTTCTGAGGCGATTGCTCTGGTGCGGTCAATTTGGCCAAAGACATCGACCTCTCCCTCGCATGGCTGCTGTTGTCACCGGAGGAGCCAAGAACCTTTGGCGGGGAAGGAGCGGTGAGAAGGAGGAATTGAAGCCACCCCGAGTCCGCAAGGGATAGACAAAGCTGTTGGACCCCTCGGTTTGTGCATAGTTGGTCGGGAGTTCAAAGTCAACAAGTCAGTTGACTCGTGAGACTCTGCTGGTCGAGATGCGAGGTTGAAGACTACGATCACATTTTTTTACCAAAGTGCCCTCCCGCGCCTTCAGTTTAGGTAGGGGCATAATTGCCTTTTTCTTCTTTTCAATCGCAAGTCAAGGCACATGTTTATGGATCGTTGGATCCCCCGTGGTCCAACGGACTACAGATCAAACGACTAGGTTTTTTTTAATGAAATCGTAATAAATTAGAAAATCCAGAAAAGTGACTTTTCTTGCAAAAATCATATCTTTTACTAGAAAACTCGGATGAGAAAAGTTTCTCATGAAAATTGATCAGAAAAATATGAGGAATAAGTTAAAAATAGTTTGGAAGCCTAAATCAATATCTTTTTGCAAAAGATTATAATTTTGATGGAAAAAGTATTAAATTATGGTTAGAAACCCTAATTGATGACAAAGGATAGATTTAATTTTTCAAATAAGTTAATTCGAGCATTATTAACTTGTTTAATGATAAAAATGGATTTTAACCTATTTTGAAGATGGAATTGCAAGGTTTAGGGTTTTAAACCTAATATGATGAATAATATGCTTAGAAACCCTAAATAAGAGAAAAAGAAAAGAAAAGTACTTATAATCCGAAATTAGGGTTTCATGTTGCTAAAAGATGATCTTAGGATGTTTTGTGAAAGAAAGATGAAATAATTAGGGTTTGTAAGTAATTTTATAAAATTAGGGTTTAAAGTAATAAAAATGAAGTGGAGCCCTAATTGTAACCCAAACCCTAAAAAGGACTAGTAACCCTAGGAAACAACTAGGATTAATAGACCATGATGGCATGATTAATGATAAGAAAAATTGGATGCCTATTTCATGATCAACTTGGTGTGTGCTTGCTTGGTTTCTTAATTGGTTGAATTATTTCTGCAATCAAGTCAGCTTGACAGGTATGTGGTTAATTATGGTTAATTGCATTATTTTCCCGAATGGTTTCCCAAATGATTCATCGCATTGAATGCAACTTATTAGTTTGGATGTTCATACTTACAAATCATAAAGTCACTATGATTATCACAATAATAGTATAAGTGTGTATTCTCGCACCTACATGCCACCTTGATGGATGATGCAAAAAGGTCAATCCCATGAGGGAAGACCCATGGGCACCATGAAGGGTGACCCCAGGCACCAAGCTCAAGATTGAGAAGGTGGCCTATGTCATTGCATGACTAAAGGGCACCATGAAGGGTGACCCCAGACACCAAGCTTGGGATTGAGAAGGTGGCCTGAAGTCAATGGAAAAAGAGAAACCCTAGAGGGGGTATTCCAGGGTTAGGGCAAAAGCGGTGGAGAATGACACATTGAAAACGTAAATTGGCTTGTTAATTACCTTGATTGTGATAATTAGATTGTTAGCCATGTTTGTGAAATTTTGGTTGTCCCCACATACCGGCATATTTCGATATGTTGACTGACATTTTGTTTGTCAGCGTTTTAGGTGCAAGATTGAAAAGGACAAACAGTAAAGTGGCATATGTGGAATTAAATAAGAATAAAAGTACAAAGGAGGATTAGTTAGAATAGACTCCAGATGTGGATAGCGGTAGATATCCAAGTTTTGAAAAAGGTATACAAAGTTTTATTTTATACCCTCTTTCAGTTTAGTTAGTAGAATTTCATAATTATTATTGATTATTTGTCAAACCTTTGATCCTGTTAATTGGGATAACGACTCTGACCTTCGGGCCTCCCTTAATTGGGGGTTACCGGGAGGCGGGGTCATTACACAAAGAAAGTGGTTTCAGTGTTAGAGTGGGAGCATCCCAAGACACCAACTGAGGTTTGAAGCTTCCTAGGTTTAGCTAGTTACTACAAGAGGTTCATTAAGAACTTTAGTGCATAAGCTATACTTTGACCAAACTGAGTAGGAAGGGTGTTCCTTTTGTATGGGATTGAAAGTGTCAACATTCTTTCTAGTTGTTGAAGCAAAAGCCAACAAGTTCTCCACTGTTGATGTTGCTAGATCCTAGGAAAGGCTACATCATTTTCTATGATGATTGTAAGACACTAGTACAGAAACAACGTTCAACATCGCTTTTAGAGGCATCCGTTTTTTCGTAAAACCGACGCTACTCACATTAAACATCGGTTAATAAGGACATCCGACGTCTATATTTGAAGACCAGCCGGACACGGGTATCGCTTTTCATTCAGTGTCGGTTGAAGAAAAGCAACTGACGCCTAAAGTAGCCCGCGAAATCCAATTTTTTCGAGCAAAAAAAAACTGTGCCAAAGTATCAGATACAACGTCGGTGTTTTAGCTAATAACCGACACTGATTGAAGATAAAATTTACGCCAAAAGTTCTAATATGGGTGTCGGTTGTCTTATAATAACCGACGTTATAAGTGTGTGCGCGCCGTCCCCGCCAAATTTTTTTACACCCTTATTACGTCGGTTTTTTATGGAAACCGACGCGGTTAGGCTGTAGCGTCGGTCATTTAAACAACTGACGCTTATGTTTAACTTAACAGCACCAGCGCGAGCGACTCTTCCCCTTTCTCTGTTTCATTCCCGATTCTTCTCAGTTAGGTCCGGCGATTTCTTGCTCGTCGCCGCTCGTTGCTTCCTCCGGTCGTTGCTCGGTGCTGCCGCCGGTCGTTGCTCCTCTCCTCTCCTCGCCGCCGCCCCCGCCGGTAGCTGCTTCAGTGCTCTCTTCACCGCCACCAGCTTCCCACCGGTCTCTGCTCCTGGTGGTCGCCCACTAGCTGTTCTCCTCCACCGATCAAGGTAACCCTTCGATCGTCTGCCTTTTTTCCTCCACCGCTGGCTTTCTCTGCCGCCGCCGACCTGGACCTCACCCAGGCGGAGCCTAAGCCAGTGCCAGGGCACGCCTAGGGTCCCAAGCCCAGGTGCCCTGCCTAGCTAGGCCTCTGGGTGGATGCTTGGACGGCGCCAGAGCACGCCTAGGCTGCTGCTGGGGTTTGGATTCATCTACTGGATTGAACTCTAGATAAACCTATACAAAGGATGCCCAAAAAATGCACTGATTTCACCCCAAAAGCCATTGAAAAATATTCTGATTGTGTTTATTTATGTACTGATTTCACCAAGCTAGTGGAATTTTTTTTTAAAGTTATTTACTGATTGTGTTTATCTATGTACTGATTTTTTTATGATTTATTCATCTACTTATTTGTATTTTTCATCTACTTATTTGTATTTTTTTGTCTACTATTTTTTATTTAGTTATCTACTCATTTGAAATTATTTGTGTACTGCTTTTGAAATTATATAATCATCTAGTGATGTAACTTTATCACAGACTCATTATGAACCATTAGATCTAGATCTTAGGGTATCTCTACCGTCCTAACTATGAAATTGGTAACTTGTTTCTTTTTTGAGTATATTGACAATGTTAATCACCTAACTTGAAGAACTAGGATATGAATGATGAAACTAGGATTGTAGGTATAAGAATGACAACACATGTATTTGTTGGCCTAGAAACCCATCCATGATTTACTCATTAGGAGTAAATCTTGGATAGTCCCCGGTTTGGGACTGTTCTTGAACACCTAATCTCACTTAGGATGTAAGTGTATAATGTGTATTGGGTTTTTGAGAAAATTTTGGTAGCATTTCCCCGTTTGTTCTCTAAGTACATATGTACTTAGAGAACAACAGGGAAATGCTGCCGAAATTTTCTCGAAAACCCAATACACATTATACACTTACTAGTGAGATTAGGTGTTCAAGAATGGGATAGGTGGTACACATTTATTATATATAAGAATGACAGCACATGTATTTGTTGGCCTAGAAACCCGTCCAAGATTTACTCATTAGGAGTAAATCTTGGATAGTCCCCGGTTTGGGACTGTTCTTGAACACCTAATCTCACTTAGGATGTAAGTGTATAATGTGTATTGGGTTTTCGAGAAAATTTTGGTAGCATTTCCCCATTTGTTCTCTAAGTACATATGTACTTAGAGAACAGCAGGGAAATGCTGCCGAAATTTTCTCGAAAACCCAATACACATTATACACTTACTAGTGAGATTAGGTGTTCAAGAATGGGATAGGTGATACACATTTATTATATATAAGAATGAAAACACATGTATTTGTTGGCCTAAAGTTTTAACCATGAAAAAACTCTAATATGTTAACCCTAGACCCTAATCTTGTTGTAATATATACTTGTTTTCTCTTTGATCATAGAATGGATAGATCATGGATGTCCATTCGCAATCGCTGCACCCCAGAGTTTATTTCTGGTCTTGACCAGTTTATTATATTTTCCGAGGAACATGGACACAACCTGGAGATAGGTTCTACTGTCCATGTAGGCATTGCGGTAACAACTTGAAAGTTAGCACTGGTGACGAAATCAAAAGTCATGTCATGTGCAACGGGATTGTACAAGGCTATACAGAATGGCACTGGCATGGAGATATTTCAAACCCGAAACCAGTGGATGTCGATAGTAGTGCTTGTGTGGAAGAAGAAATTGCCTACGATGACATAGATGTGAATGAACCAGTTCCAGTAGACATCGTTGATGCGATGCTGGATAGTTGTGGGGTAGAGCACACCGATCCACCTTCCATTTTTAGAAACATTGTGCATGATGCTGAGATATCGTTATACACATGTTGTACTAAGTTTACGAAGCTTAGCGCTGTGTTGAGATTGTATAAGCTGAAATCTAACAATAGATGGAGTGACAAAAGCTTCACGTCATTGTTGTCTTTATTGAAAGAAATGCTTCCTGAAGGAAACAAGCTGTCAATCTCAACATACCAGGTAAAGAAATTGTTGTGCCCAATGGGAATGGATGCCAAGAAGATACACACATGCCCGCATGATTGTGTATTATTTCAAAAGGACTATGTGGATTTGAAAGATTGTCCAAAATGTGGTGCATCACGGTATAAATTGACGACTTCGGGGGAGTCCAAAACTGGTTCTCCTGCCAAGGTGATGTGGTATCTACCTATAATATCACGGTTTCAACGCTTGTTTGCCAATCCGATAGATGCGAAGAATTTGAGGTGGCATGCATATGTTAAGAAAAATAATGATGAGATCCTACGACATGCGTCTGATTTCCCACAGTGGAAGAAGATTGATCTATTGTACCCTGAATTTGGTGAAGAAGTCAGGAATCTAAGACTTGGGCTTTGTACAGACGGGATGAATCCGTACGGGACATTGAGCAGCCAACATAGCACTTGGCCAGTCATGCTTGTTATATACAATCTTCCTCCCTGACTGTGTATGAAAAATAAGTACGTAATGCTGTCGTTGTTGATATCGGGCCCTAAACAACCTGGAAATGACATCGATGTTTATCTTGAATCTATGATTGATGACTTAAAGAAACTCTGGGGTGAAGGTGTGATAACCTATGATGCTTCACGAAGAGAGACATTTCGTTTGCATGCTATGTTGTTTTGGACTATTAATGACTTTCCAGCATATGGGAATTTGTCTGGATATAGTGTCAAAGGAGCTAAAGCATGTCCTATATGTGAAGAGAACACTGATTCAACAAGACTAAAACATGGCGGTAAGACTGTATATCTCGGTCATCGAAGGTTTCTTCCAAAATTCCATCCGTATCGTAGGAAGCACAAAGCATTCAATGGATTGAATGAGGAACGGAGTGCACCTAAACCTATACCAGGGGAGGTTGTTTATGAAAGAGTAAAAGACTTTGTCAATGAATTTGGTAAGAGATCACAATGTACTATGGCCACACGAAGTGACAAATCTTTATTCAAGAAGTCAATATTTTGGGATCTTCCTTATTGGAGTTCTTTGACAGTCAGGCATTGTATCGATGTCATGCACGTTGAGAAAAATGTCTGTGATAGTGTCATTGGTACTTTGTTGAATATACCAGGTAAGACTAAAGATGGGATAAAATCCAGACTGGACCTACGTGAAATGGGAATAAGGTCAGAATTAACAGAATTTTGTGAAATGGGAAATTGGAGAACATACTTAACTCCCGCTTGTTACACATTGTCTAGAAAGGAGAAGAAAGCTTTTTGTGAATGTTTGGTAAATGTTAAGGTGCCACAGGGTTACTCATCCAACATCCGTAGATTGGTATCAATGAAAGATCTGAAGTTGATAGGTCTTAAATCTCATGATTGTCACACTCTAATGCAACAAATATTGCCTGTGGCAATTATATCTATATTGCCGAAGCATGTAAGGTCACTTGTATATTTTACACAACATGGACGAAGTGAACGTTTATATCGAGGAACATACCAATTTTATCAAGAGACAATATCCTCGAGCCAATACAATGTGGCTTGCTAGAGAGCATAACAAGACATTTATTAAGTGGTTTGAAAATAAAGTCTTACATCAACTATCTCAAACACCAGATGATATTACTGAAACTATCAAATGCCTCACCTTTAAACCAAAATTGACTGTTATGTCTTATGAAGGGTATGACATTAATGAATTCACATATTACACAAAGCGCCAAGATGATAAGAGTTTCGTCCAAAACAGTGGGGTCACCCTTCAAGCATCGACTATGTTTTTTGCAAGTGCAAAGGATAAGAGTCCACGTGAAGCTAAAATGTCATATTACGGTGTCATTGAAGACATATGGGAGTTTGACTACATAGATTTTAGAATTCCACTCTTCAAATGTAATTGGGTTGATAACACCAAAGGAGTTATAGTGGATGAATTGGGTTTCACTTTAGTGAACTTTGAAAAGATTGGCGAGAAGGATGAACCATTCATATTGGCATCACATGCGAAACAAGTATTTTATATCGATGATCCTGCAAATGATAAATGGTCGGTTGTTCTTCATGGTAAAAGACAGTTCATTGAAGATCCTATAGATGAAGAACAGTACTATGATAAGTATGATGACTCCTGTCCATTCTCAGTTGGGTTGCCAACACCAGAGAATATTGAAGCTAATGATGACTTGTATGTGCGCGGAGATCACAATGAAGGATTGTTAATTGATAAAAAATCGTAATATTAGAGGCATGTTTATACAATGTTTTTTTATATGTTTTACAATGTGAATTACTTTACAATGTGAATGTGAACTTTACAATGTGAATTTTACAATGTGAATTACTTTATAATGTGAACTTTACAATGTGAATTACTTTACAATGTGAATGTGAACTTTACAATGTGAATTTTACAATGTGAATTACTTTACAATGTGAATGTGAACTTTACAATGTGAGCTTTACAATTTGAATTACTTTACAATGTGAACTTTATAATGTGAATGTGAATTTTCAGATGGCTGAGCATTCTCCTGATGACCGTGCTGATGATTACCGTGAGGGTGAGGACATCAATGTGCCGCCTCACAATGTAAGTTTTAAAAATATATCATATATTTATATCTATATGTCCATTTATAGGTATATCTTGTAAATGTGTTTATTTTGTCAAATTTTAGGTTGATGATGCACATGTACCATCTGAAGCACTTGAGGCACTTGATCAGCAACACCAAAAAGTTGACAGGAGAAGGGGCATCACTATGATGAAGAAGTTAATAGCGCAAAAGGGCAATGGACCCAAACTTGTTGTGGATTTTGATGATGCAGGAAATGCATCTGGTGTGAATCACAATTCATTTGTTTCATATCTTGGGTATGTTACTCGTAGCCATTGCGGTTGTAAGATAGATTCTTGGCATAAAGTTTCTAAGGAGAAGAAAGACGTAATATGGAAGGATTTATGCGTGAGTTATTATTAATTTGCAATTCTATTTTGTAGATTACTAATTTTTTGGATACTAGTTAATAGCAATTCTAATTTGCAGAGTATATTTGAATTGGATGAAAAGTTGCATCGTAAATGCGTGATGCAACGTTGTGGGAGAGTCCTAAGGAACTATAGGACAGATCTCACCCGAGAATACATAAAAGAAGCTGATAAGAGGAAGAAGACAACCACTGAACAGTGGAACTTCCTGGACAAAGAAGAATGGGACGCGTTTGTTGCTTCAAGACAAACAGATGAATTCAAGGTATTAGGCGTCAGTCCCAATCTCATTAATATATGTTGTATTCACCTATTCAAGATTAACATTTACTGTTACTAACCAAATCATTAATGTGCATACTAACTAGGCCCTCAGTGAGGCACAAAGATCAAGGCGTGCACTGAATGAGCATGACCACACAATGGGTCCAAAGGGGTATGCATGCATTTGCCAAAGACTACAGTCTGAGGCTACTGCTCAGTCTGCTGCTACTCAGGAGTCCTCCACTATAGGTAGCACACCTCTGCCTCGCCATGATATCTGGATAGCTGGGAGGCAAAATAAGAAGGGAGAAATAAGGAAGCCCGCAATTGCTGAGGCGGCTGCAAAAATGGTAAAATACAACTCTTACAACAATCATTCGAATATTGATTAGTTGTGGTGTTTACTTAATTACAAATTTTTGTTTTGGCGATTAGAGGGAGATGCATGAGCTGAGGAAACAAGGCAAGTTCATCCCTGAGGGCACAAGGGATGAATTGATAGTTGCTCTGGGTAACCCAGAGCATCCTGGACGTGTTAGGGCTGCAGGCGCTGGTGTGGGCATCAAAGCTTTTTTTGGGCCATCCCAGCGCAAACATGTCCCAAAAGTGGGACTTTCACAAGAAGAGGTAACATATTTTTTCCTTGTAGATGTTACTGTAAAAGAGATTTCAATAATTAGAATTTGACGTTTATTTTATCAATGTATAGGTAGATAAGCTATTTGATAGGAAACTCAAAGAAGCAATGAAAAAGTGGCAGGCATCTCAGACTGCCACTTACCAGACAGTACCTATCGTGTCTCCAACTACATGCTCTACTCCTACTGCAGAGGTTGGGAGTAATCATGTAGACCCACCACCTAGCAAATCTATTGTAAGTATTTTTATGACATAGTAACTAGTTTTTTAATTCAAGATGATATGTTTTCAAGATGATATGTATATAACATTCTTTACACAAAAATTTGTAGGGGTTGAAGCCATGCCGTCTAAAAGTTAATGAATATGTCGTTGTAGAGGCGTCGGCTTACCCATCCCTACCAGGGGAAATGTTTCACGAGTCTCCATTACCAGCTGGTTGGATTCGTGTGAGCCCGGTACATATATTCCCCAAGTGGATGGATCTTCCATTGCCATATGCCCACCCAGATTGTGAAACGCTTGGTGAGGCAGAAGGCGGAGTGATATTGTGGCTAAAAGCGGATGTCCTCTTTACTGAAATTGTATGGTAAATTTACATTACGTTAAATTGTTAGTGTGTGTATATGATGTCAGTTGATCTGAAATTATTATATATATATACAGGTTAAAAAGAAGACACCCACAACATCTAGGCCTCCACTTCCACCTCCTACATTACCTAGTTGGGTTCCACAGGACCTAACTGTCCCGTTAGGTCCTAACTGTAGTGGTATGGCAATATGGTTAGGCGAATATGATATAAACTGCCCTATAACTGTTTCTATAGATTCAGATGTTGCAGGTCAATCATACGAAAACAAACTATTTATACAAGATATTTTGGAGTTGTTTCGATATGATTGGTTAAATACATCTGTGATAGAGCTATGGATAAGGTGAGATCTTCTTTATACATCCATATACCTTGTGTCGGATCTGGTGATCTTGTTTCTTATTTATTAATGCATGCGTAATTAATACATATTTTGCAGCTACTTAGACAAGATATGTGCAGATTTTGCATTCGAACATGTAGGATTTTTGATTCCATCTTTGATTAGTCTAGTAGCTAAAGACCCTCCGTCAGTTCAACAATACTGCTGTGAGGCTTTTCAATTTTTGCTCAAAATAAGAAGACGATGATAATGGCTCCATTCAATGTAGAGTAAGTTTACTTTGCTTATTATAATTTGGACTTAAGAAAATTACATTTTTATTGTGGATTTTGAGTTATTAATTTTTAACTTTTTTACCTCTAGTGGTATGCATTGGGAGTTACTGGTTATTGTCCCCGAGACATTCACTGTCTATTATCTAGATCCTAAGGGGAGTAAATTGAATACAAAATATGGACACATAATGAAAATGGCATTATTCCGGTGAGAAATATTTCATTTTCATATCCGTTAACATATGTTATTACATTACTATTTAATTATGCAATGTACTGTGTTACATTAACATGTAGGGGTTTTGATGAGTTCAAAAGGCTAGAGGAAAGGTCCCCACGAAAAAGAACCAGCCAATAATTTGGAAGAACGTGAAAGTAAGTTCCCGACTGCAATATATGTATATATTATTTATGTGAACAGTGCTTAATTAGTTGTATTTTTTAATATTTTGTATGTTTGAATTTATAGTGTGCCACACAAGACAACGGATGGGCATGTGGATACTACGTGATGCGATTTATGCACATGATTATCAAATATGTCGCAATGGACATCGATTGTATTGCTGAGGTATTATATAGTCTCATTAGATAATATGAAATATATCAATCTTATTTATAGCTCATTAATTATATATATACATCATTCTCTTTACAGGTGTTTACAACTGACCACACTATAGGAAATGCCTTACCAGATGTACATGCTCCCTATATGACGGGAGAATTAAATGAAGTAAGAGAAGAATGGGAAACAACCATACAAGTAGTTGGGGATTTAAGATATAATTGGGATGTTGATAGCAAATAATGACTAAAGAATGATATTTTGTAAATGAATTTCTGAATTATAATATATGTGTGAATGTTTCTACATGTCTGGATGTTTCTACATGTGTCTGAGTGAAAATGAATGAAACTGTTGGTTGCTATATGAATGTTTCTATATGTGAATGTGAAAATGATTGGAACTACAGATTGCTAGCTACATGAATGTTTCTAAATGTGTGAAAATCAAATGGAACTGCAGGTTGCATTGCTAAATGTGTGAATATCGTTGTTGCTAATTTTGCAGGTTTGTGGCCTGTTGTTGGCTGATATCAATGGATGTCGTAAAACCTGCAGTTCATAACTGAACTGCAGGTTTCTCATCCTGCGACCAGCCATACAGCAGGTCTGCAGATTGACAACAAAAACAAAAAACAAAAAATAGGCGTCAGTTATTTGTATAAAACCGACGCCACATCGTTACAGTGTCGGTTTCTAATAGTAACCGACGTCTATTTCCTTAACACCACGACCGTGCTGGCCAGCACGACCGTGTTGGTAATGCTATGACGTCAGTTTATTATATACTACCCGACGCCTATAGTGCCCAAGATGGTGCCCTTTCTGTGGCGCGAAGGTATATGGCGTCAGTTTTTATCTAATAACCGACGTCTATGTACTTAACACCACGTCCGTGCTGGCCAGCATGGCTGTGGCAGTGGACCAGACACCACGTCCGTACTGGTCAGCATGGCCGTGGCAGCGGACCAGACACCACGGCCGTGCTGATCAGCACGGCCATGGCAGCAGACCAGACACCACGGCCGTGCTGGCCAGCACGACCGTGTTGGGAGTGATATGACGTCAGTTTTTATCTAATAACCGACGCTAATAGTGCCCAAGATGGCGCCCTTTCTGTGGCGCGAAGGTATATGGCGTCGGTTTCTTATCTAATAACCGACGCCTATAGTGCCCTTCTGGCGCGTTTTCGGTGGCGCGCGAAGGGTTGTGGCGTCAGTTTTTGAATCGACGCGTAACAGCTGGGCTTTTAGCATTGCTCACATAGGTGTCACTTAGAAACCGACACTAAAGGCCTTAAATAACCGACACTAAAGGTCGTTTATGTACTAGTGAGAATGGGTTGGGATGTGTGCTGAAGCAAGATAGGAACATGGTTTCATTTGCTTCTCAGTAGCTTAAGAAACATGAAGAGAAATACCCAACTCATGAACTATTAGAAGCTGTGGTTCTTTCCTTGAAGATTTGGAGGCACTACTTATATGGAGATAAGTGTCAAATATTCACTCATCACAAGAACCTACAATACATATTCTCAAAGAATGAGTTCAACATGAGATAGAGAAGGTGGATAGAGCTAATCAAGGACTATGACTGTACAATAAACTATCATCCTAGAAAGGAAAATGTAGTGACTGATGTATTGAGAATAAAGTTGTCTTCATCATCGCCTATAGATAAAGTGCAATTATACTCCATGGCTTGTCATAAGAAGGATATATTGGTTTCACTTTAGAAGATGAATGTAAAGTTTGAGGTTCCTTGTTGGCATGTTTACTGGCACAATTACACGTGAATATGACATTGGTACAATAGATCAGGGATGCACAAAAGGGTGATATTAGGATATAAAATCTCAAATCAGAGTTTGGCAGTGGGAAACATGATGGTTTTCATGAGTTAGAGGACATGACAATGTGCTTCTACAACAAGATGGTGGTACCTAACATTGTTGGTACTTGAGGAGGCTCATTCATCATTGTACACTATATATTTAGGCAGTACAAAAATGTACCATAATATCAATGTACCAATGTCCAGGTTTGAATCTTGATGTGGCTATGTTCGTGGCCAAGTGTCTTGTTTATCAACAGGTTAAAGCAAAGCATTAGAAGCTTATAGGGACGTTACAACCCATGTCAATTACTCAGTGGAAATTGGATCACATAACCATGGGATTCGTAGTCATTCTTCCTAGGATGGACAAGGGTCATGACTCCATTTGGATGATCATTGATTGGTTGACAAAACCAATTTGCTTTTTTCTAGTCAAGACCACCTACACCACATAGAAGTCGGCATAGATCTATGTTGATGAGATAGTTTGTCTACACGACATACTACTTATAATAGTTCAGACAGAGGTCCTCAATTCACTAGCAAATTTTGGGATTGAGATGCAGTGTTGGAGACACAATTGAAATTCAGTACAACCTTCCATTCATAAATAGATGGCACTTAGAAAGGACCATTCATGTGTTGGAGGATTTGTTGAGATCATGTATTCTTCAGTTTCTTAGAAGTTGGGATATTCACCCGAGCCTAATTTCTACAACAATAGTTATGAGGGGAGCATAGAAATGGCACCGTATGAGGCTTTATACAGTAGGTGTTGTAGGTCACCTCTTTGTTGGTAGGAGGTAGGTGAATATCAGTTGTTGTGTCCTAAGTTTGTTCAACAAACTATAGAGAAGATCAAGGTGATTGAGCAACAATTGAAGGCATTACATGATATGAAAAAGTCATATGCAGACAATCGACATAGAACTTTGGAGTTCCAAGTTGGAGACCATGTGTATTTCAAAGTATCCCCTCGGATAGGTGTTCAAAGGTTTAATAAGAAGGGTAAGTTGACTCCCAGGTTTATGGTACCTTATCGATGCAATCCTATTTCAGGGCTTTATCTCGTGTCTTCTTGCATTTTAACCACATATAGACATGTTAGATTACAAGTGATTTTCCATAATAATTGGATTTCTATCAAATGCACTTATGGACACTCTTTGCATGTTTTTTAGGTACTTGGACCACACAATTTATGGATGGGATAGAATGAGGATGATTCTAGGACTCCTTCACCCATGGAGGAGTCCAAAGAAGGCCTTAAACCTCCTAAACCTACCACTAGTGGCCAAGGGTCGAGTTGAAGTGAAGATGTTCATGGATCTCAAAGATTGAAGATCGAAGTGGATGAATAGACCCCAACACATCTGTGGTGACAGGAATGACCATCCTTCCAACACTAAAATCACATGGAATTCAAGATTGATCAAGCTACAACAACTCCAACAACATGGTTGTGCTATCCAACACAACTGTTCAAAGATGATCCCATCATGTTCATTCTAGTTAGAACAGACATGCTTCCAAGAGCCAGAACAACTGTTCCTAAGAGAATGACCCCCATCCAAGTTACCCACCATGACTGTGCTACCCAGCATGACCGTTATACCTAGCCCCTCACCACAATCATGCTACCCAGCACGACCATGCTACCAACCTTCTTTTTCCCATTTCCAACCTAACATTTTCACTCCACCAACATGGTCATTCTCCCTCAGCATGATCGTGCTACACCTCATCCACCACAGCCGTGCTACCCAACATGGCCATGCTAACCCCAGAATCATAGCTTTTTCTACATTGAAATTCTTAGTTTACCCCCACTTAGCCTAGTCTTCCCTACTACCTATATTTACCTAGGTGGTGGATGTAGCATGAGGTTAAACTCCCCTAGCATTCATTTCTACCTACTTAGTGCATTTATAGAGCTTCTACCTACTCCCACCTACCTCCACCTCATTTCCACCTTCCTTCACATCAAAACCCTAGTTTTCTAGGTTTTTGACCATTTCCATCAACCATTCCATGCTTGTCATCCAGTTTAGAGGGAGAAAGAGCTGCTCTTGGTGTTGGAGGTGAAGGACAAGAGATCTTCTATGAGCTCCATAGCTACTTCTTCTTCTTCTTCTTCTTTTACTCCTTTTTGTACCATGAGTATCTAATCCCTTTAGGTGGGCTCTTTGGGGAGAAAATGATACTTCGATACCATTTTGAGGGGAAATAGCTTGTAAACACTATAGATTCATTTTATGCTGATTGTCGTCTACTTTGATCTTATTTCCCATATTTCTTCTTGTGATTTGTACTTGTAGACATGGATTGCTTGTTGTTTTATGCTTGAAACCACCTAGACTCTAGGAGAGAATGGCTTGTATGTGGCTATCTAAGGGATTGCTCCTAGGTCCAACTAGTGAATCCCTAGCTAGCAGCCTATCTTCTCCATGTATACATCCCCTCTCTTACTTGTACATGTGAGATCTAAGTAGCTAGCGTAGGAGTGCTTAGTGCAATTGCCTTAGAGTTTCACAAAGGATACATGGTGAGTGGTATGAGGTGAAATACCCTCATCTCCAGTCTCCATTTCTACTCTTGGCTCTCAATTTCCCTAAGAACAATTAATCTAGAAACCTAGACTTGATAGATCCTATTAGAATGTCACCTAAGCCCTAGTCCAATTGGGCTCCGTAAGGTTGGATATCATGTGTAAGGGTGTAGTGTCCCATCACACACATTATACTACCTATGGACAACTAGTAGCTTAAGGTAATACTATAGTATCTATCTTGTTGTTTGGTTTAACAACCTAGAATGAATGCATAGAATTTGCTTGATGTGACCCCCCAACTTGGATTTTAGTTAAATTCCCCCAAACGTCCCACAACTCCATTATTTGCTTAAAACCCCAATTTGCTCTCTTGCTAGTTCATTCTTGCTATGCTTTCTCAGTTAATTGCTTTAATTGCCTTCTTAGCTAGTTTCTTTGCTCTTGATAACTAGGTCTTGCTAGTGTATCTAGTGTCTATTACTGTTTGCTTGTGTTCATCTTATCTAGTTAGTGCTAATCTAGGTCCTTAATTTCTTTAGTTGCCTAAATTGCTAGTTAGCATAGTATGGCTCTTGCTTTGCTTTTCTTAGTCTTAATTGCTCTCTTCTCGATTAGCTTCTTTTCTTGATACTTGGAATGTCTATTGGTATGTATTCCCTGAGAGCCAATCATATGATGATTGGATTGTCATATATTCTGATTGATTTGATAAACATCAAAGGCAAGCTTCCAATTTATTCTAACTCAATTGATTATGAGATAAATGATGGAGAAGAATGAATGTCTAAAGAATGTCAATGCTCAATGACGTATGTCTTAAGGTTGAGGACCTGAACAATGAGATCATATGGATGCCAAGAGTATGTACGTTCTTGTTATGTCCCTAGATGGACGTCATTGTGGAAGGTTGATAGAAAACAATGACACATCAAGACTAGAGTGTGTGTTGTTTGATGACAGTGTCTCATTAGTCATGATATATGATATCAAACCAAGCACACAGATACATGTTGGAGAACAGTGTATCAGAAAGACCCACTATGAGAGTGACACATGGAACCATGACATGGTAGTCAGAGTCATGTCTCATAATGATGGTGGTGATTATGATTATTAGAATTGAAATCACTGCACTCGTTGAATGTGATTGGGTACACTTTAACATCATCAAACGCAGTCCTAAAACATGGGTTGTTATCACAATGATGATTGGGTGGCATTGACGCATGATATAGACTGTGAGTGATAGATATGAGATTTGTCCCTCCTAAGCAAGTATGATGTCCAGGACACTTGATAAGTGAGATTGAGAAAGGCATGTGCATGCACATGTGAATCAATATATGATGTTAATGTCACACATATCTCAGACAATCTGCTCTAGTTCAAGAAACATGAATATACGTTAAAAGGATGACAAATCCATGCCTTGAGTTCATTCAGGATATTAGAGACAAAGGAATTATACATTCACGGGAACACCAATCATAGACTATAGGATTGAAATTTGTTCTCCAACTTTCCTTTTTACTTAGGTAGCACTGATGTGTGACTAGGAACCACTCTTTGCTTGTGATGTCATAACCTAGTTACGAACATTCACTGTCAACATGAAATGGGACCTATAGGGTCAAGCACAAAGGATTGACTTGGAAGAGGAGTTTATCGATGAATGAAGTTTGGATTGATTACTAAAGTGTTTAGGTACTCAATCAAACATTCAATCAATAGACTTGACTCAGAATCATCAAGTTCAACTGTTGAACTAACTGATTAGAGTGCTTGATTGATTGAGGACCGAATTGACTGTGTTTAGCACAATCTGGACCACCAACTGACCGGTTCATTGGGTGAACCGATCGGCTCATGGTCAGTGAGATGAATGGTTCACTCTGGTGAACCAATCAGTTCATTTGTCCAAACGATTAGTATTGGATTTTCCCAGTTTGTGAGAAAAAGGTTTTCTGTTTCACTTGTTCAATTCGATTGGGACAAGAATTAATATTTGTGATAATTAGAAACGAACAAGGAAATTCAATTATGGGCAAGTCTGGGAAGTGAAATGATCAGTTCACTAAGTGAACCGACTGGTTCACACTCCCAACCAACCAGTTCATAAGTGAACCGATTGCCTCACTTCACCAAATGACCGTTTCAGTTATGAAACGAACGGTTCGCCTATCTCAGTGCAAATTGTTCATGGAAATTCCAGACACTTCTACTCCCGCACAGACTGGGAACCCTGACCCTGTCCTATACTATAAATAGAGGGGTACATGGGGCTTCTCTAGAGACAAAACTCAGAACATCAGTTGCTCTACAAAGTTGTTGTCCTCTTTGGTTGTGGTAATTGAGAGAGCCCAAGCAAGTTCTACCCATCCAGGGAGGAACAATGAGGGAAAGAAAACTGTAGAAAAGCAACTGGTTGCGGGAGAGTGTGTCAATGACTAGTGCACCGATAGAAAGGGACAACTCCTTCTAGTCCATTCTCCAAGATGACTAGAGTTCCTAGTAGTCTGTGTGGACTATCTATAGAGGTGGGAGATTTTTTCCGCCTAGGAGGATGGAAGTCAACCGTAGTCTGGGTCAAGACCAAGAGCTGCAT
The DNA here is from genome assembly GCA_963693085.1 of Alisma plantago-aquatica. Taxonomy (NCBI): domain Eukaryota; kingdom Viridiplantae; phylum Streptophyta; class Magnoliopsida; order Alismatales; family Alismataceae; genus Alisma; species Alisma plantago-aquatica. The sequence continues at coordinate 927,683,072 of OY856411.1, read as the reverse complement.
AGACGATGTCAAAGACAGGTGGTTGAAGACTGCACTAGCTGTGAGGTATTGTCATTGAGAAAGCCTCTAGACCAGGTATATATCGCTAAAACCATCCTTCCCATTACATATATGTTGATGCGATCTACTGGTTATGGGTTTATGGTCAAGTAAATTTTTTGTTTCCGCTTCCTACTCTGACCAGGTAAAACTCAACAATGGTATCATAGCCATGTCAATACTCTATGTTTTGGGATAATCGATATGATCAGATTTTGGTTTTAACTGTCTTTTATTTATTACATATGATGCGAATATTTAAATGACTAATGTGAATTTCTGATTAATACCACATGATCCCAAACTAATATATACATATATGATATGGTATATATGCAATCGATACACATCGCCATAAAATAGTTTTTATGGTGGATGTGTAGCATGATTATGGCCTATAAACCCTATGTGCACGTGTGTGGTTGGTTATGGTTGTTTGCATCTCAGTCTGTGCACTAAGCCCTCTTCTTCTATTCAGAATGTAACTCAAGATTCTCTTCTACCTTTACTCCCCTCAAATGTAACTCAAGGTTTCATAAAGATTATGTAAAATAGGATTAGCTTTATTTCTTGTTATGACAAAGTCTGAAGATGACCACTTGATGGACCGAGATGACTGACTGAGGAGCAGTTGGTGGCCTAAGGAGGAGCCCGACAACCCGACGAACCGACCATCTGGAGGAGCCAGATGATCGGTTGGTGACAACCAACCGATTGGCCAGGAGGCTAGCCGATTAGTCATAGGAGGAGCTGATAAACCCAGAATGGACTAAAGCACAAATCTTCATCAAAGATAGGTTGCATGTGATGTAGACCTTAGATGATCGTAGTTCCTTGTGGCTCCAAGGAACTACAATAAGATGGCCATAATCATTGCTTTATCGTTACTGCATGTTTTCATTTGTGGCATATAGCATGTATATGATACATACTATATATGTGGTGATTGGATACTTATAAGCATATTAAAACCCCTCAACAAAATATTAAGTTTAAGATGCCTTCCAAAAGCAGCACACATGAAAATTTTAAGTGACTAATTGTGGGCATGCCCTAGCATGGTGCACCATCTATCTCGTGGAAGTGTGATGGTGAATATGTGGGTCTTCCCTAATAGGGTGCATATTCATTGTGTTGGTGTTTGGGTCAGACTTAACAAGGTGACCTTGATTAGATCAAGCACCTTGAGGCATGCAGATGTACATGGCAAGGAGTTGTGCATGACATCTATCAAGCGTTGCATATGATGCAATTGACAAAGGTTGCCTACCTAAAAGATTCTAGTTGTGGGTGACCGCCCTAGCTGGTCCATGGCTTCAATGAAATCAGGACTTGCTCACTAGAAGGTTATACGCTGCAATCTTCTGAATTGATGGTGAGGGCTATCAATTTTATCAAAATAGTGGGAGTGATAATTAATTAAAGACCTAATTATTATCATCAATTTAAAATCAAATCAAATCAAAAGAGTTTTGGACTAAAATTGCATATTTCCTTTTGTAGAATAAATGACTACCAACAACAATCATTTTTCGTTGCGATCAGTCCTTGGGAAGGACAAGCTAAATGGGAATAACTTCCATGACTGGTTTAGGACATTGAGAATTATTCTCACTCAAGAGAGAAAGCTCTATGTCCTAGATATACTAGAGCCAGAAGAACCCGCTCCCAACACACCAAAGGCTGAAAAGGATGCTTACAAGAAGCATATTGAGGATGCCATTGACACGAAGTGCTTGATGTTGTGCGTAATGAACTATGAGTTGCAGAGACAACATGAGAACATGAACGTCATTGAGATGGTTCAACATCTTAAGAACATGTATCAAGACCAATCACGACAAGAGGGGTATGATGTCTCCAAGGCAATGTTCAAGTGCGTCATGAAAGAAGGAGATCCAGTAGGCCCTCACACACTCAAGATGATTGGGTATGTGGAGAACCTAACTCAACCGGGATTCCCTCTGAGCCAAGAGTTGGCTACTGATGTGATACTACAATCATTTTCAGAATCCTACAGTCAGTTTGTGATGAACTACAACATAAACAATTTTGACAGGCCACTGACAGAGTTATTGGGCATGTTGAGGATAGCTGAGGCACATATGAAGAACGACAAACCCAAATCTATGATGATGATCAGTAGAAAGAAGGGAAAGTCTTAAGGCAAGGGAAAGGGAAATAAAAGAAAGGTTCTGATGCTACCCAGTAGCCCAAGTCATCTTTAACTCTCAAAGCCAAGGGAGGGGTGAACAAGGGAGGAAAATGTCACCATTGTCATGAGCCAGGACATTGGAAGAGAAATTTCCCTCTCTACATAGATGAACTAAAGAAGAAAAAGGAGGGGATGGAAGTATCCACCTCAGGTATTATGAAATAAACTCAAAATGCTTCTTTATCTTAGGTATATGATACCAAGATATAGATCTGACATATAGGATGTAGAGGATTTGAAAAGAAGTGATGGCCTTTATGAAAGGACCAAGAAGGAACACTCATCAATATTGGAGCAAGTGTTGCTGCCATAGATAGTAGTACCTTTTAGTTTATTTCAGCCCAAAGGGAATGCAATAGAGTTATGAACTGCTATTTCATTTTGCCAATAAATAGAAACATTTTATTTCTGCATCTTGTAATGACAAGGATGTCTATCAATAAAGTTCATGTTTCAATTTCAAAGATATGATCTTTTATGGCAATGCCTAATTTATCTTGTGGTACTTTGTATGTATGAGGTAAAATAATAATACCTATAAGTTATTGATGGCTCAAACAATAAATTAGCATTATCATCCAAACAAATGAATGAGAAATTCATCTCTAGGCTCCATATTGATGGATAAACTAGACTCTCTTGGTTAATGAACCATTAAGAGATATGAATGTCTTATTTATTGGGCATGATGACAAGTCAATCTTCACTAGACATAGTGGGAGAATGATTATTCTATTAGTTATAATACATATTGATGTATATACATACCTTTTGGAGTAAATGCTAATACTTCATTGAAAGTGTTTAGTGAAACACTAATATGAATATCTTGAAGTGTTCAAGAGGATCATAAATGAAGTAAAGACTTGGTAAAAGTATTAATTCTTTGATATGATCAATGAACGAGATACTTAAACCAAATATTTGAGGACCTTGTGAGTAACTATGATAGTTTATCTTAGAGAACTCATGATTAAGTCATAATGATGTCTAAATCAAAGAAGGAATCATACTCCAAATAGTAAGAGTGTGATCATTAAACAAATAACTAATCTTCTAGAATTCTTCTAAAGAACACACTTTACACTAAATAAATGTACAAAAGGAGATTAAGAATCACAAATGTTGTGGAATCTCAAATTCCTTATGTAATAGATACACCTCATACATCTAGTAGAAAAAACCTTGAGCTTGATGGATAATGATATCCTACAAACTCAAAGGTGATTAATTGGTCATATAATGATGAGCCAATAATCTATCTAGATGATGTTGAGGAACCAAATTTTGAGTTATGGCTTGAATCCATAAGATCCAAAACGACTACCATGTGTATCAAATAAGGTATGACCTTAATGGTAGAACTTATAGGGATAAAACCCATAAGTGCAATTGGGTCTTAAGAGTTAAGGATGACATGGATGACATTTAAAGAGCTGATTGGTTGAAATGAATTCAAGTGTGTTCAAGGTGTTGAACCTGATGATTTTATTTAACCAATTGCAGTGGCTGTAGGCCATAAAGGATCATGCTTGCTATTGCAACTTAAAGACTATGAAATTTGGCATATGGATATTAAAACCACATTCCTTGAAGGAAAAACATGATGATGTGTAGGTGACACAACTTGAAGGGTTTTATAATTCCGTAAAATGCAAATGCAGTCTATAAGTTACAAGAGATTAATCAATATGATTGATTAAATACAAGCATATCATAACTGGAGTCTTTACTTTGACTATATAGTCAAAAGGTTTGTCTGATATATCAAAATAAAGAAGGGATCTGTGATTATAAAGATTTAGTGGGAGCATATTCATATTTCACATGATGATGAGGAATAAAATGAAACTGGTGGAAATACCTTCTTTAAGGAATAAAGAGAAGTGCCCTATGTGATAGGAATATAGATCTCTAGAGATAGTTCTTGAAAGTCTCTTGACTTGATAAAGAGAGAGCATACATTGGCAATCTATACTGAAGGGTTCAGTATGTAAAGATTCAGTGGGAGAAAACTTGTCCATGTTACATGGAGTTAGTCTCTTAGATGACGTGTCCCAAATTCTTATGAAGAATAGGAACACATAGATAGATTCCTTATGCATTTGCAATTGGATCTATCATATATGTAATCATCCCATTATCTTGTATGTATTGGACATGAAAAGAAAATATATGTACATTCATCATCTTGTATGTATTGGACATGATAATATGATATGCTCATCCAGTTATCTCGTATGCAATGGACATGACAAGTGGATGCCTGTCTACTTCCAGTGAAAGTCAATGGAATACCATAAATAACTTATTTAAGTACTTGTGAAGTATTAAAGGATTAGTTATATGATAATAAAGAGGAAGAGTTGAGTGTAAAAGAGTTACACTAATGCAAGCTTCCGAAATGATAGAAAATGATTGCAAAATACAAAATATAAAAGTGAATATGAGTTGTTAAATGGAAATGTTCCGAGTAAATTAAAAGCCATTTAATTCTAAAAGGAATGTCGAGTATCCTTGTGTTATGAATAGTAGAGGATACTATATGGATCTATAAGTTCATACGGATGAACTTATATATATTCCAACCATTGATGACCGAGTAGAAATACTAAGTCAAACAATGGAGCTAATTGTTAGGAAAGGAATATCAGATAGCATATTATGGCAACTCCATCTCATACGAAATGCCGTACAGTGAGGAGATGTGAAACATGCAATATACCGACTATAGCAAAATGTTACTAACTCACTAGATTAGCACTGGAACAGTAGAAACATGTGGGACATGTTTAGAGGTAACTAAAAATATGATTCAAAGGTGATTGGCTCTAAGTGCAAGTGGCAATCTGTTGGTATGTATGCCCTAAGAGCCAATCATATGATGATTGGATTGACATGCATATATTCTGATTGATTTGATAAACATCAAAGACAAGATTCCAATTTATTCCAGCTCAATCGATTATGAGATAAATGATGGAGTAGAATGAATGTCTAAAGAATGACAATACTCAATGATGTATTTCTTCAAGTTGAGGACCTGAACAATGAGATCATACATATGCCAAGAGTATGTAAATTCTTATTATGTATCTAGTCAGTTGTCATTGTGGAAGGTTGATATATAACAATGACACATCAAGACTAGAGTGTGTGTTGGTTGATGCCAGTTTCTCATTAGTCATGATATATGATATCAAACCAAACACACATATACATGTAGGAGAATAGTGTATCAGACAGACCCACCATGAGAGCGACACATGGAACCATGACATGGTAGTCAGAGTCATGTCTCATAGTGATGGTGGTGATTGTGATTCTTACACCTGAAATCAATACACTCGTCGAATGTGATTGGTACACTTTGACATCATCAAACGCAGTTCTGAAACATGGATTGTTATAATGGTGATGATTGGGTGGATTTGATCCATGAGATAGACTGTGAGTAATAGATATGGTATTTTTCCCTCCTAAGGGAGTATGATGTCCATGCCACTTGATAAGTGAGACTGAGAAAGGCATGCACATGCACATGTGAATCAATATATGATATTGATGTCACACATATCTCAGACAGTCTACTCTAGTTCAAGAAACATGAATGAACATTGAAAGGATGACAGATCCATGCCTTGAGTTCATTCAAGATATCAGAGATAAAGGAATTATACATTCACTGGAACACCAATCACATACTGTAGGATTGAAAATTGTTCTCAAACTTTCCTTTTCACTTGGGCAGCACTGATGTGTGACTAGGCACCACTCTTTGCTTGTGATGTCAAACCTAGTTATGGACATTTAATGCCAACATGAAATGGGACCTATAGGGCCACACACAAAGGATTAACCTGGAAGAGGAGTTTATCCATGAATGAAGTTTGGATTGATTACTAAAGGGTTTAGGTACTCAAATAAACATTCAATCAATAGACTTGACTCAGAGTCATCAAGTTCAAGTGTTGAACCAACTAATTAGAGTGTCAGATTGATTAAGGACTGAATTGACTGTGTTCTGCACAATTTGGACCACCGACTGACCGGTTCACTGGGTGAACTGATCGGCTCATGGCCAGTGAGATGACCGGTTCACTCTGGTGAACCGATCGGTTCATTTGTCCAAACGAGTAGTGTTGGATTTTCCCATTTTGTGAGAAAAAGGTTTTCCATTTCACTTGTTCAATTCGATTGAGACAAGAATTAGTATTTGTATTAATTAGAAACAAACAAGGAAAGTCAATTGTGGGCAATTATGAGAAGTGAAACGACCGGTTCACTAAGTGAACCAACCAGTTCATAAGTGAACCGATCGACTCACCTAACCAAGTGACCATTTCAGTTATGAAATGAGCGGTTTGCCTGCCGCAGTGCAAATTGTTCATGGAAATTCCGAAACCTTCTACTCCCGCATAGACTGGGAACGCTGACCCTGCCCTCTACTATAAATAGAGGTCATAGGGGCTTCTCCAGAGACAAAACTCAGAACATCAGTTGCTCTGCAAAGTTGTTGTCCTCTCTGGTTGTGGTTACCGAGAGAGCCCAAGCAAGTTCTACCCATCCATGGAGGAACAACGAGGGAAAGACAAATGTAGAAAAGCAACTGGTTGTGGGAGAGTGTTTTGGTGACTTACTTTGACGGAAGGAGATAACTCCTTCTAGTCCATTCTTTAGGACGACTAGAGTTCTTGGTAGTCCATGTGGACTATCTATAGAGGTGGGAGATTTCTGCCTCTTAGGAGGACGATAGTCAACCACAGTCTAGGTCAAGACCAAGAGATGCACAGACGACGTCGAAGATAGGTGGTTGAGGACAACACTAGCTGTGATGTATTGTCACTGAGAAAGCCTCAGGACCAGGTATATCTCGATAAAACCATCCTTCCCATTACGTAGATGTTGATGTGATCTATTAGTTATGGGTTTATGGACACATAATTTTTTTATTTCTGCTGCCTACTCTGATCATGTAAAATTCAACAATGTCTAGGGTTAAGTTAGGTTTTGATTGATCATAGTATCATCATAAAGTTGGAGAACTGATTTACTTGACTATTACTCGACCAGATATTATCGGTGATGTTGGGGTAGTTAACCAACACATGAGTGCACCACTCTAGGCCCACTAGCATTCAATGCATTCTCCACTACCTCAAGAGTGCTCCAAGACAAGGAATTCTATGCAAATGTCCTAAGTCCAAGATGTTCTCTATCTCTGGATATACATATGCAGAGTGGGCATGTGATTCTAAAGATCTTCGGCTGACTTTCAGCTATTGTGTCATGATCAACACTCACATAGTTTCTTGGAGGAGTAAAAAACTAGTTGCGGTAGCTCACACTAGCACCGAGGTAGAATATCGAGCAATGGCTCTTGCATGTTGTGTCTACACTGGGTCTAGTCCATTTTTACATAGTTTAAAAGCCCTATCTAAATACTAGCTACTTTATACTACGACAACCAGATGACTATACACAACTAAAAATCTAGTCTTCTACAAGCACAAAAAATACATTGAAGTCAATTTCCATATTATGCAAAAACTGGTCAAAGCCAAGCAGATCATCACTCCTCAAGTTAGGATAGGTGATCAAGTTGCAGATATCCTTACCAAACCTCTTCCTCCTGCTTTATTCAAATGTATGGGCGTCAAGTTGGGACTTCAGAATGTTTACTCTTCAACTTGAGCAGGCGTGCTGATATATTTGATAAGGTTGTATCTTCTCTTTTCCTTGTCTTGTACTCATACTTATGTGGGGGTCCTATAACCTACTTAAGTGGCACCACTCCTATATATAGAGGAGGCTATGTATTCTTTTTTTGCTTACTGAAAGCAATTGATTCTACAGTCCCACCCATTTACATCCTGCACTTGAAGAGCCAACAATGCCTTTTCTTACAACATGAAACCCTTTCTTGTTTCCTCCCATCAACATATCACATCCCTTTTCCATGCTACCCCATTGTCCCCCCTCCTCGTCCCTTCACATGTATTTTTACCTCTTCCTCCTTTGGTCCCCCAACTACTAATTGTAGTAGTAGTAGAGAACATAGCAGGAACAACATGTGGAAGAAGATGATGGTGCATAACTAAGGAGAGGGAAGGAAAGGCTAAGAAGGAAGAATTTTAGAGAGAGGTGAAGAGGGGAGGGGTGTCGATGTTAGTGCTTCCTTTATAAATGTGAAATCATTGCTATAATGTAGTAGATGACCACATGTCAAAAATGAAGCACAATACAACTATTCCAGCTGTAAATGATATGCATCTCTTTTAGCAAAAGACAAATAAAAATCCACTAGTGACAAAGTAACAATCTTATTATTTCTAAATGCAAAACCTTTCATGAATTTGGTTGTGTACATTTTTTATGTTACACCCAATAAAAAATATAAGATAATGTAACAAGTTTGACATGTATAAGTCATTTATCCTTTGAGCTTAAAGTAGAGACAACAATCCTTTCTAGATTTTGTTCCTAGAACCAATTTTGGCTTTAGAGATTCAGTCCCTCAAGTATCAAGCACTAGATCTTTTTGTATCGTCATATGCAATGTTTCATAATAGATTTTGGAAGGAAACTTCTAGAAGAACATCAAAATGTACTTATTATATCTCTTAAGACCATTTTGTTTCATTTGACACCTAGTTGGTTCTATGCAATTTGTTTATCAGGTATGATATGTAATATAAGGAATTAGAAAACATGAAAAAAAAGTTTTGGTTAAAGTAAGTTGGAAAATGTATTTCAATTTGATTATGGTGTAAGACATACAATGAGTGACATCATGTGGAAGAAATACCAAAGATTGGGGAAAAACCTTATTATAGGACCGGTCCCAGTGGCATATTCAAAAATCAAATAAGACGAGGCCATGATACAAAGACCATTTTTAACAAAGAATATTTACCATGGACGAAACATGAAAAATAGTGCACACCAATTTTAATCCTTGGACTTAGTAAAAATTAAAATTTTATTCTAATATTATATGGCTACAATTATATATGATTGAAACATAATATAAAAGTCAAAGAGCAGCCGATGTTAGTTTTCCAACTCAAACGCCTTTTATTTTCTCCGTATAGTTGATATTCATAGATTTCTCTCTTTTATTTTCTTTACTAGCACCGCCTAACACATTAATTAGTGCAAAAGGAAGTTGTTTAATACCTAAACGTGTATTATATAAGATTATTTTACTGAAAAACCATTAGGCAACATATATAAGTAGAATGTATGTTGTATATTGTCGATATGACTAGGGAAATGTGTATATGCAAAGTGAATATATAGACTCTATGGGGTTCAAATTTGTGTCCCGAACTTATTGATCCAGACATTTTTTTAATCTTTGTCGTACAAACACCTTACTAACAATATGGAGAATGTTTGTGGTGTCTTGTCGATAAGACATGGGAAAATGTGTATATGCTTAAAACGAAGATGGACTTTATTGGGTTCAAATATTTGTCCCAAATTTGCTATTCTAGACATGTATTTTTTAATCTTTTTTATATACATGCCTCATCAATTTTTTAAAGTTGAATTTTTGGATTAATGTATGACAAGAATTTTCTATAACACAACAAGACCAACAAATCTGAGATAGCAGATTTGGAGGTGATTCCTGTTGGGTTTTAGGAGAGACAGAGAAGGTAGCGGAAACAAAATATTTTCTTCTCCCCAAACCCAGAACAAAGGAAATGCGTCAACGTCTATACAATAGGAAGGCTGGTTTTTGGAGGCGTACCTTGTCCTGAGGCTTGCTCAGCGATGTTACCTCACGGCTTACGTGGTCTTCACCTCCAGTCTTGGACGGTGTCTGTGCAGCTCCTGGTCTCACCGGGACTGTCGGGATTGACAGCTGTCCTCCGAGCGGCAGAAGTCTCCCGCCTCTGAAGTAGTTCACACGGACCACCTGGAACTCCGATCTCCTTGTCCTACAAGGAATCAGAAGGAGTCGCACCCTCCTGTCGGCGTACTAGTCACCAACCCACTCTGCTGCCACCAGTCGCTTTCTGCAGTTGTCTTTCTCTTGTTGTGCCTCCCTTATCGGGCAACACTTGCTCGATCTCTCTCTCGGTTACCAAAACCAGAGAGAACGACAACTTTACAGAGCAATTGGTGCACTGAGTTTTCTACATGAGAAGCCCCCAATACCCCTATATATATAGGAGGGTCATGGGACATGGTTCTCTACCCCGGACAATGCGGGACTAAAGCATGAGTAGAAGGGTTCGAGATTTTCCACAAAACAACCAACTGCGCCACCTGAACCGATCGTTTCATACATGAAATGGTCAGTTGGGGAGTTGAACCAATTGGTTCACATCTCAACCGATTAGTGGGGGCACCTGAGCCGATCAGTTCACTTCTGAGCCGATCAGTCCGTGGTCCTGATCCAACTAAAATTGACTTTCAAATTTGTTTCCGATTAATAAAATATTAATCCTTATCCAAATCGAATTTGTACAAGTGAAACAAATTGTATTTGCAAAATAGTCTTCTGACTTTCCAAACGATCTCAATTGGTCAGTTGAGCCGATCGGTTCAACTCTTGAGCCAGTCATCTCATCCTGTCTTGAGATGATCGGTTCATCGCATGAGCCGATCAGTTCACCAACCTGAGCCGATCGGTTCATCACATATGCCGATCGGTTGGGGCAGCAGACTGTGCAAAATCAGTCAATCACAGTTTGAATCAATCGGATACTCTAATCAATCGGTCCAACACCTTGAACACTATGATATTGAGCTATCAATTGATTGGGTGTTTAATTGAACTACTAATCTACTTTAGTAATCAATCTAAACATCATTTTTGGATAAAATCCTCTTCCAGTTTATATCCTATGTGTGTGACCCTGCAGGTCCATTTCACATTGGCAGTGAAAGTCCATAACACTTATGACTTCACAAGCAAAGAGCGGTGCCTAGTCACACATCAGTGCTACCCAAGTGAAAAAGAAAGTTGGAGAACAACTTTCAATCCTACAATCCGTGAATGGTGTTACAATGAATGTATAATTCCTTTGTCACTGATATCCTGAATGAACTCAAGGCATGGAACAGTCATCCTATCAACGTTCATTCACTTTCTTGACCTTAGAGTAGATTGGAGGAGATATGTATGACATCAATATCACATACTGATTCACACATGCATGCACACGCCTATCTCAATCCTACTCATCAAGTGGCCATGGATATCAAACTCCCTCAAGAGGGACAAATCCCATATCTATCACTCACCCCTCAAAAGCCCCACGTGTCAAAGCCACCTAATCATCACCTTTATAACAACCCATGTTTTAGGACTGCGTTTGATGATGTCAAAGTGTACCCAACAACATGTGCTGAGTGTAGTGATTTCAAGTCAAAGAATCACACTCACCACCATCACTGTGAGAACTGACAGTGACTACCATGTAATGGTTCCATGTATCAAACTCATGGTGGGTCTATCCGATACACGTGTTCTCTAACAAGTACCTATGTGTTTGGTTTGATATCTCCATATCATGACTAATGAGATTCTATCATAAACCAACACCATAATCTAGTCTTATGTGTCATTGTTGTCTATCTACCTTCCACAATGACATCTGACTAGGGACATAATAAGAATGTACAAACTCTTAGCATCCGTATGATCTCATCGTTCAGGTCCTCAACCTGAAAGCATACGTCATTGATTACTATCATTCTCTAGACATTCAATCTGTTCTATCATTATCTCATATGACTGAACCAGAAAGAATTGGAAGCTTGCCTTTAATGTTTATCAAATCAATCTTAATGTATCCCACCAATCATCCCATGATTGACTCTCAGGGCATACATACCAACAGACTCCCACTTGCACTACAAGCCAATCACCCTTGAATCATATTCATAGTGATCTTCAAACATGTCCCACATGTTACTGTACTCTAGTGCTAACACAGTGAGTTATGGCAACGCCTTACCAAAGTCAGTATTAATTGCATGTCTCTCATCTCTTCACTATATGTCATACGTATGAGATGGAGTTGCCGTAATATGTGATGTAGTATTCCTTTGATAACCTTTAGCCACATTGCATGACCATGCACTCCTAACTTGTCATCAATGACCGGAATATCTATAAGTTCATCTCATGAACTTCCAGATCCATATAGTATCCATTGCTATTTTCTAACACACGGATACACAGCCTTTCCTTTTAAACGGCTTTATAGGAACGTTTCCAATTATCAACAAACATTCACTTTTATATATCTCATATATATTTTGCGATTAATTTTCTGTCCTTTTCGGAAGTTTGCATCAGTGTAACTCTTTACAGTGAACCCTTCCTTATTTCCATAGAACTAGTACTTCTCAAGTACTAGTTAAGTTCTTATGGTATTCCAGTAACCTTTACTGGAACTAGACAGACATCCACTCGTCATGTCCTACATACGAGTTATCATGATGAGCACATCATATTGTTATGTCCTACATACAAGATGATGAATGCATTTTATTCTTGCTATGACCATACATGCAAGATAATGGGATGATTACATACATGATAGATCCATATCTATTCTTAGTGTTCCCATTCTTCATAAGAATTGGACACTTGGCCTTGGGATACTAACTCCATGTAACATGGACAAGTTTTCTCCCACTGAATCTGTGCACACTGAACCCTTCAGTATAGATTGCCAATGTATGCTCTCTCTTTTCAGGTCAAGAGGTTTTCGAGAAATATCTCTATAGATCTCTATTCCTATCACATAGGAAACTTCTCTATCTTCCCTAAAGATAATTTCCACTTTAGATTTCCGTTCTAGAACATTTCCATTTCACATCAACATGTGGAATGTGAATACGCTCCCACTAAATCACAGATCCCTTCTTTATCTTTGTCATATCAGTCAAACCCTTTGACTATATTATCAAAGTAAAGATCCAACTCTGAGTTTCTTGTACTCAATCAATCACATTGATTAGTCCATTGTAACTTATAGACTTCATTTGCATTAATGGATTCATAAACCTTATATGTTGTGTCACGTACACATCCTTGTTTTATTCCTCATAGGAATGCAATTTAGTATCCGTATGCCAAATCTCTTAGTCATTAAGTTGCAATCAACAAGAATCATCCTTCTCAAAATGTTATCCATGTGTCTTAATGCTTAAGACTCATTCACACTTATGGACTTCATCCCAATGGGTGCTACCATCAAGGTCATACCTTATGGTTCACATGGAAGTCATTTAGGATGTAATGGTCATAAACCATAACTCAAAATCTGGTTCCTCATATTCATCTAGATAGTTGACTCATCACATGACCAACTCATCACATAGATAATCGAGGTGTATCTGTCAAGGATATAATAACTCATAACTCCTTGTGATTCTTAATGTCCTTTATTAGTGTGGGGTATTCTTTTAAAAAGAATTTAGTTATTTGATAATCATCCTCTAATTCCTTAGAGTATGACTCCTTCTTGATTTAGACATCACCATGCCTTAATCATGAGTTTACTATGATACACTATCATAATCACTGACAAGGTTCTCAAACATTTGGTCAAAGTATTTCATTCATTGATCTCATCAAGAATTAACACTTTACCAAATTCTTACTTCATCTATGATATTCTTGAATACTTCAAGATCTTCATATTGGTATTTCTTTAAACACCGCTTTAAGTATTAGCATTTGCTCCAATAGGTATGTAAATACATTACATGTATTATACCTAATAGGATAATCATTCTCCCACTACCACTAGTGAAGATTGATGTCTAAGAGATTCATGTCTCTTACTGGTTCTCTAACCAAAAGAGTCTAGATTTATCCATCATATGGAAACTAGAAATGAATTTCTCATGATTTATGCTAATTTGATTGTTTGAGTTATCAATAGCTTCTAGGTATGATTTTATCTTATGCATACCAAGTACCACAAGATAAACAAGGCATTGCCACAAAGATCATATCTTTGAAACATCAACTATATTGATAGTCATCTTGTCACTACAAGATGTAACAATAAAGTGTTTCTATTGGCAGATTGAAACAACAGTTCTCAACTCTATTTCGTGTCCTTTAGGCTGAAATAAACTGAAAGGTACTCCTATCTATGGCAGCAACACTTTCTCCAATGATGGGTACTCCTTTCTCGGTCCTTTCGTAAAGGCCATCATTTCTTTGTAGATCTTACATATCATATATGTCAGATCTCCATCTTGGTATCATATACCTCAGAAGCGGTTCATTTCATAATACCTTAGGTGGAGATCTCCATCCCCTCCTTCTTCTTTTGTTCTTCCAGATATAGAGGGCAATTCCCTTGTTCACCTTCCCATGTGCCTTGAGGCTGAAGACGACTTGGGCTACTGGCTAGCATCAGAACCCTTCTTAGATTTGCCCTTGCCCTTGCCCTTGGACTTGCCTTTCTTTCTGTTGATCAACATCACAAACTTAGGGTTGTCCTTCTTCATTTGTGCCTTGAGGCTGAAGATGGCTTGGATTGTTGGCTAGCATCAGAACACTTCTTTGCTTTTCCCTTGTCCTTGCCTTTAAGACTTACTCCTCATCGATCAAAGATTAGGATTTTGTCTTTCTTCATCTTTGCCTCTACTATCCTCAACATGTCTAACAACTTTATCAACACTTGTCAAAGTTGTTCATGTCATAGTTCATCATGAACTGTATGATTCTTGCAACATTTGCAGTATCATACCAATAGCCAACTCTTGGCTCAGAGGGAATCCTTCTTAGTTAGGTTTTTCCACATACACAATCACATTGAGTGTGTGAATACCTTACTGGATCTCCTTCTGTCATGAAATACTAGTACAATGTCTTAGAGATATCATATGTCTCATGTTGTCTCTGCAACTCATAGTTCAGAGAGCACACCATTAAGCACTCCACATCAATGGCATCCTCGGTATGCTTACATAAGCATACTTTTAGCCATTGTTGTGGTGGGATCGAGTTCATCTGGTTCTGGAATAACTAGGACTTAGATATTTCACTCTTCGATTGAGAACACTTCTCAATGTCCTAATTAGTCGTGGAAATTATTCCCATTAGTTTGTTGGTCACAAGGACCGATCGCAAATAAAGTGATTATTGTTGATTAACCATTTATTTTACAAAAGGAAATATATGCAATTTAGTCCAAAACTCCTTTTTAACATATTTGATTGATTTGAAAGGTTGACGATATAATTAGGACTTTAATTAATTATCACTCCCACTATTTTTGTTCAAATTGATATCCCTAACCATCAATTCGTAAGATTGCAATATATAATTTTCTAGTGAACAAGATCCGTATTTCATCAAGTCATGAGTCAGCTTTGGCTGATCGCCCACAATCTTGACTATTTAGGTAGGCCATCATGCCAATTGCATTATATGTAACTCTTGGATAGATGACATGCGCAACTCCTTGCCATTCATCCCGTGCCTCTGGGCTTAGACGCTCTAAGAATCACCAGTTAAGTCTAACCCAAAGTCGATGCGGTAAACATGCACCCTGCTTTGGCAGAACCTACATGTTTACCCTTCACACTTCTGCGAGATAGATGGCGCACCACACTTTGGCGTAACCTACCCTTGGTCGAACAAGTTTTTCATGTGTGTCGCTAATGGAAGGCGTATAAGACTTAATATTTAGATGAGGGATTTAGTTTTATAGATACATATACATATCCAATCACCACAATACATAGTACGTATCATATACATGCTATATCCCATAGAAATCATGCAAAATGATAAAAGCGATGATTATGGCCATCCTAATGTGATTCCTCGAGCTAAGAGGAATCACGGTGATCTAGGTCTACATCACATACAACCTGTACAAGATGAACTCTGTGCTTTGTCGTTCTGGGTTTGATCAACTCATCTCCATGATTGATCGGCTCGCCATCATGCTGGTCGGTTGGGTGCCGCTAGCCGATCGATTGGCTCCTCCAACCGATCAGTTCGTCTGGTCACCGTGCATCTCCCCATGTCCGCCACCCGCTCATCTCATTCCTCGAACTGGTCGTTTGGAACGCCAACCGACCAGTTCATGCCTTGAACCTATCGTCTCAGTTGTCGTCAGGTTGTACTCCGTTCTTTGACATAGCAGGAAATAAAATATCTATCCTATTTTACATTTGAATAGGGAAACCCCGAGTTACATTCAGGGGAGCAAAGGTAGGAAAGAAATCTCGACTTATCTCGAGTTACATCAAGAAAAGGAGGTAGGGAATCGATGCGCAGACCGAGATGCAAGCAACCACATTCAACTAAGCACACATACATAGGGTTTATTGGCCATAACCATGCTATACATCCACCACAAAACTCATTTAAGGGCGACACGTATCGAGTGCATTCATATTACATATCATATATGTATATTGGAATTTGTGGATTCAAGATTGGACATGCATAAAGCCAATTTTATTTGCATCGTATGCAATAAATAAAGGCAACAAACCAAAATCGATCACATCGATAATCCTAAAGTATAGGGCAGTTGACGTGGCTCTGATACCACTGTTGGGTTTTAGGGGAGACAGAGAAGGCAGCGGAAATAAAAAATTTTCTTCTCCCCAAACCCATAACAAAGGAAAAGCGTCAACATCTATACAATAAGAAGGATGGTTTGTGGAGGCGTACCTTGTCCCGAGGCTTACTCGGTGACGTTACCTCACAACTTGCATGGTCTTCACCTCCGGTCTTGGACGGTGTCTGTGGAGCTCCTGGTCTTACCGGGACTATCGGGATTGACAGCTGTCCTCTGAGCGGCAGAAGTCTCCCGCCTCTGAAGTAGTCCACACGGACCACCTGGAACTCCGATCTCCTTGTCCTATAAGGAATCAGAAGGAGTCACACCCTCCCGTCGGCGTACTAGTCACCGACACACTCTCCTACCACCAGTCGCTTTCTACAGTTGTCTTTCCCTTGCTGTGCCTCCCTTATCGGGTAGCACTTGCTCGGGCTCTCTCTGTGTTACTAAAACCAGAGAGAATGACAACTTTACAGAACAACTGGTGCACTGAGTTGTCTACATGAGAAGCCCCCAATACCCCTATATATATAGGAGGGTCATGGGACAGGGTTCTCTACCCCGGGTAATGCGGGACTAAAGCAGGAGTAGAATGGTTCGAGATTTTCTACAAAACAACCAATTGCGCCACCTGAACCGATCGTTTCATACATAAAACAGTCGGTTGGGGAGTAGAACCGATCGGTTCACATCTCAACCGATGGGTTGGGGCACCTGAGCCGATCGTTTCACTTCTGAGCCGATCGGTCCGTGGTCCTGATCCAACTCAAATTGACTTTCAAATTTGTTTCCGATTAATCAAATATTAATCCTTGTCCAAATCGAATTTGTACAAGTGAAACAAATTGTATTTGTAAAATAGTCCACTGACTTTCCAAACGATCTCAGTTGGTCAGTTGAGCTGATCGGTTCAACTCTTGAACTGGTCGTCTCAGCCTGTCTTGAGCTGATCGGTTCATCGCATGAGCCGATCGGTTCACCAACCTGAGTCGATCAGTTCATCACATGAGCCGATCGGTTGGGGGAGCAGACTGTGTAAAATCAGTCAATCACAGTTTCAATCAATCCGATACACTAATCAATTGGTCCAACACCTTGAACACTATGATATTGAGCTATCACTTGATTGGGTGTTTAATTGAACTACTAAACTCCTTTAGTAATCAATCTAAACATCATTTGTGGATAAACTCCTCTTCCAGTTTAAATCTTATGTGTGTGACCCTGCATGTCCATTTCACGTTGGCAGTGAAAGTCCATAACACTTATGACTTCACAAGCAAAGAGCGGTGCCTAGTCGCACATCAGTGCTACCCAAGTGAAAAAGAAAGTTGGCGAACAACTTTCAATCCTACAATCCGTGAATGGTGTTACAGTGAATGTATAATTCCTTTGTCACTGATATCCCGAATGAACTCAAGGCATGGAACAGTCATCCTATCAACGCTCATTCACTTTCTTAATCTCAGAGTAGATTTGAGGAGATATGTATGACATCAATATCACATACTAATTCACACATGCGTGCGCACACCTATCTCAATCTTACTCATCAAGTGTCCATGGATATCAAACTTCCTCAGGAGGGACAAATCCCATATCTATCACTTACCCTTCAAAAATCCCATGTGTCAAAGCCACCCAATCATCACCTTTATAACAACCCATGTTTCAGGACTGCGTTTGATGATGTCAAAGTGTACCCAACGACATGTGTTGAGTGTAGTGATTTCAGGTCAAAGAATCACACTCACCACCATCATTGTGAGAATTGACAATGACTACCATGTAATGGTTCCATGTGTCAAACTCACAGTGGGTCTGTCTGGTACACTTGTTCTCTAACAAATACCTATGTGTTTGGTTTGATATCTCCATATCATGACTAATGAGATTCTGTCATCAACCAACACCACAATCTAGTCTTGTGTGTCATTGTTGTCTATCCACCTTCCACAATGACATATGACTAGGGACATAATTAGAATATACAAACTCTTAGCATCCGTAGATCTCATCGTTCAGGTCCTCAACCTGAAAACATACGTCATTGAGTACTGTCATTATCTAGACATTCAATCTATTCTATCATTATCTCATATGACTGAACCAGAAAGAATTAGAAGCTTGCCTTTAATCTTTATCAAATCAATCTTAATGTATCCCATCAATCATCCCATGATTGGCTTTCAGGGCATACATACCAACACTAAGAAAGAATTCCTGTTACTATGTATTATGTTTCTAACAGAATAAGAAGTATCACCATATCAAATAAGTGATATTTGTCTAAGTATAACCTGTAATTGATTGAACCTCTTCTCATCCACATCTGTCGAATAATAAATATATTTTAATTAGGAAAGTAAGATAGATTACAATGGTTCAAACTACAACTTTATTCTAAGTTTTAATAAGCCAATTAGTTGTGTTATTATATATTATTAAGAAAGTAACATATGAAGACCCCTCTCTTTCGTGCATTAAACATGAAATAGATGTATAATGTATTCTTTTCTTTCAAGAGCCTCTCTTCTATTTCCGTTTGTCTTGATATCCCCGCCTTCATAATCACGTTCTCTCTTTGACTCAGTAAGTTATCCTATTGCTTTATGATTCAAACATAAATGCTACTAATAAATAGGAAAATGCATTATACATGTAACATTTTTTTTGACAAATCACAAGTCATAACAATAACTTAAACACGAGTGGGCCACAACGTGAGTGGGTGAGGCCACCTAGGAAACTTCTCTCATAACCCAGTGATTATGGCGGGCAGCACATGAGGCCACGACCTCATGTGGCCGCTTGGTGCGTCCGTAAGACCTAATAGAAATTCGTTATAGTGTACATTATTAGCTATAGAGGGGTGTGGAAAGTGACATATAAAGAATGTGTTAGTTACCGGCGTTGTTCAATATACACGCCCTTTTGGGTAATCGTGGTTTATACATTTTCCAATCTATCTTTCGAAGAGTATAGAGTATAGAGGAAAACACCCTGGAATTTAGAGGGTGTCGTATATGAATTATTTCACTTTTATTTTTAGTGTAACCAAATAAGCATTGAGAACCAAACTTTTGAATAGCTAATGTAGTTTAACTTCTTCTGTTATGTCCAAAGTATATTTATTATTTTGTATTTTTTACTTTGTAAATATAAAACTTGTCAAGCTTTACGAGTCTTGTACATACTCAACTTAGGGCCTGTTTGGTTGGGCAACAAATGAACTCTGATTTTAACTCAAAAACAGAGCATTTGTTTCGCGCCGATTTGTAGTGCGGTCGGGTGAAGTTGCACCCGTGACCGACCTTTTGTATACGATTTCACATTCCGTTACGTGTAAGTAGCTACTTACTAAATAAAACCAGTTCATACTAGCCGCATCTAACCAAATATATAATTTGCAGTTTGATTTTGATCCCTTTAAAAACAATTATTTTTGTTTCACACTTTTAGCTCCGACTGCATTCAACTAAACTGACCCTTAGACAGTAGAAGTAATCGAATCCATTTCAAAGACAAAAAAAAGAAACCAAATTCTGTTTCGTTATTTCAAGTATTCTCTTTTAAGCTAAAGCAAGCTGCCGGTTAAGGTCGAAACTTAAAACCAGTGGCGTTGGTGAGACATCGCCATTATTCTAAAAGGTGTGTTTCAATGCATGGGCATGATAACAAGAGATGATTGACAACTATGGATGAATCGATGGGTTCGGTTCGGCTCGGCTTGCCTCCGTCAAAGCACCTAGAGGAAGTACTGCACTTGGCGTCCATTTGTGGGTTCTGTGGGCCGAGCGTTATTGAAGGCGTCCTGTGAAATCGAATTTATTGTCGAGATGACAACAAATGAGAACGGAATAACCAATCAGGTGCCTAATGAGGAAATTTTCTGAAACAAAGAGTGTAAGTAGTTGGATGATTTCACCTCCTTGATGGCGTTCTTGAGCATTGCCACTTGTGTCCTAGAAACATTCTTCACCTGCACATTTGTTCACGGAAGATGGAGGTGAGAGGAATTTGAGTATTTTTTATATTTAGAGAATGATAAATGATTAGAGAGACTAGGCTGTGTTTAGTCTATGTAACCAACCATGCGTGCATTAATTATATACCTTGTCAAAGACGGTCCAGCTTACACCCTCAGTGCATGGTGGTGTGGTGAGGGAGCCATTATATCTGAAGTAGCTCATCAGGTCATGGACGCCGACGTCGTTAGGATCCATGTCACCGACGTCGCTCTCAGCTTCCTCTCGTTTGGCTATCTTCCGAATGCCGCTTTCCAGCTATATACGTGCGAGTGTAGGGATAAAGACAAAATCATGGATGCATATGGATGTGTAATATATTGTCTGGGAAACAAATGGAACGATTATAAACAATGCAAATTGGATCGATCGATGTTAGAACCATGCACCTGTTTTAGAAGCTTGTCACTCGAGCCGACTGAGCCGTACTGGTACAGGACGCTCAGGACGGCGGTTCTGTTGTCGGAGCTCTTATGAACCATGTGTACCTCTAACGGGAGCCTCACGCGGTCGACTGTGTGCTCGGAAGGGGAATGCCAGTGTAGCTGCAGCAGACAGTACGCCGTGCCGTCGATCACGACCGAACCTGCCGGTCGTTCTAGGCTCCACTCCAACTGTGGAGATATCCATGCAATTCCAGTCCACCGTGAGCCAAACATAAAGCAAAACCGAAGCGATGGAAACAATCAAAACATTCATACATCTAACTACACTATATATGGCTCCATGGAGCTGCTGATGAGTCCACACACGTACGTACCATGATTGCGTGACCCATGTTCCTGAGCTTTGCGGCAGAAGCATGATAGTTAGTGGCCACCTTGCCGAGGGAATGCGCCGGCACCGCGTTGGACTTTACGAGGTTGATCGGCGATTGCATGTTCCCGGTCTTGCAGGTCACCCAGTCCGGCCGTAGTTCGCCCCAATGGTCTGGGCCGTTTCTTGTCCCGGACCTGTACCCGAAATCCTCCCCCTCCATTGCTTCATTTGCTGCGTGTGTTAATAACAGGATGACGATCGAACGAACTTCCCGTAGGGATGTTTACTTGCTATGAATATACGTACACATACATATACATCTTAATTTGTACTGCCTCACCTCGCGTCTCGAATGCGTCCGTCATCGTTCTCGGGTCCGATAACTGCAGCAAGATCAGGAAGAGCAGAAACATTGCCAAGTCGTCAAAGAAGAGGAGACGCATCATGGCGGCGCCCGTGGGTTTGGTACTCAAGACCGTCAATATACGTGCGTGCCTTCCTCGACCAGGTACTGCTGGAAGGGCGGTTCGTATTCAACGTTTTTCTCTTGCTGCCGCGTTCGGAACGGAGGCGACGGTATTAGTGGAGAATAGACCGACGCGACGGTGTATGCTCCTTCATCAAATTTTATTAGAGTATAATGCTCCCTTGAACCGCTGACAATCGTCAGCCGGCATGCCTAAGGAAAATATATTTTCTGTTTTCTTGAAGGTTATTTTTCCTTATTCGCATTTTCTAATTATTTATTGGCACGCTTCTATTTTTCTCTTGTTACATGCTTCCCTTTTTTTCCTCATTGAGTAGTGTCTAATATGTACCCTGTTGGTGCTGGAACGCAATCGGCAAAATGTAATAGGGAATTGCACGAGCAGGTGCATCACTTTAATGTCCCAACTGCTTTCCTAATACACCATCGACCACCGCTCTCGATTTACATTGTATTGTTCTGCTGCAGTGGTCGGGATACACCATCAACCAACTGACTTCTCACGTCAGACAATCTTGTCCAGGGCAAGTAGGGATTGCCACGTCAATGGGAAAGAAAACACTCATTCAAACGCAGATTGATCCAGTTGTTCAATAAGCAATTGGTAGGATGAGAAGCAGAAGGAAAACTATTGCCAACCCCGGGACCGAGCAACGCACCGGTGTGTATATTAGGAGCAGTTACGGAGTGAATTAATTAAGAGAGATAAATGAGTGTACATTAGGGAAAATTGAAAAGAGAATTAAATGAGAGATAAATGATATAGTACGGATCCGAGGGAGGTGAGCAGGAACATCCCCCCCTAAACAAATTACAAATACCCCTTTCGTATATATATGACTTAATTGTTTGATCTTACAAATATTACAATTATATAAAAATACATAAGATAGAAAAGTTAGATTTATAGTGTAATGCATTAAGAATTGATGTTTTCAACACATTCATGTCACGTTCCTGAATTCAAACCTCAGCACACACATTATTTTAAAATTAGATCATATTTATTCTTTTCAATTATTTTATATTCTCATTTAGTAGATCTCATTCAAATATTCAATATTTTAATAGACTTATTTATCCTTTCCTTATATATATTTAAGTATTAATTTTGCAAGTTAATACTATAAATATTTTTTGAATTTGAATCTTTCATTTTTTAATAAAACCAATTTTTTTTATAAAAGTGTCTTTACCGGGCAACAAATTGAGTTGCTGGTTCTTTCTGGATGGCGCATCCAATAGATCTAAAAGTCAAGTTATTAAGAGAAGAAGATGGTAGTACAAGGTGCCTATTAGTGACGTGTTAAAGGCGTCACGTAATATAAACTAATTAAAATTTCAATTTTTGATTTAAATTTGACTAGACTTATTGATTTTATGATAATATGTTGTATACACACACACACACACACACACACACACACACACACACACATATATATATATATATATATATATATATATATATATATATAAATACAAATATATATATATAGAGTTAGGCTAGAATACACTCGAGTGTACGGATCGCGCGAATACACTCAAGTGTATTTGCATATCAAGACTATTTTTTGCAAAATGTAAACCGTTGATCTTCACCGTCATACTATATAACTAGACTACATACAAATTTTGAACCCATTTGGATGAGTGTAAGTCACTCATCCAAGGGCAACAAAATCAACGTGTGAAACTAATTTGAAATGCATAATTTTTGCGGTCTTCATAACATGAGCTATACATATCCAAATGTGCTCAAATTTTGTGTATGAGTCATTCATGAGATGTTTAAGAAGATCCACAGATTAGATTTTCAAAAAAAATATTACATCTCTCTCTCTCTCTCTATATATATATATATGTGTGTGTGTGTGTGTGTGTTTATATATATATATATATATATATATATATATATATATATATATATATATATATATATATATATATATATATATATATATATTGTGTATGTTTTAATTCATTCCAGAAAGAAATAATGTAGGTTTTCAACTATCATTTAATTATCTTTTCAGATAACGTATAAGTTAAAAAATATGGGACTTGATATTCATTCTTTTACCTAAAAACATGAGTTTTCTTTATAAATTTAAATTATGCCAATTTAGTTTGTCAAGAAAGTCTTAATCATTATTTTTTTTGAATTTAAACTCATAATTTTTCTTTAAAAAATTCTCATCTCATATTTTCCACATCCTTTTCTAATTCATAATCACATTTTCTTTCTTCTCATCATAGTTTTCATTAAATGACATTCCATAATAAATGATTCTTCAAAAATATTAGACACAACGAATCTTACATTACTTACGACTGTGTCTATCACCCCCTTCCAAATACCCCCAATGCCTCCCTTCTCAAATTTATTTTCTTACGTTAAATAACCTCTCGTTTATTCTTCTTTCAAATAACTCATGTTAATTAGGAAAGAAATTAACATGTATGTTACATTGTCACAATAGTTGTATGACCATTCACTCCGCCATTTGGTATGAGTGTAATTACTAACACACAATATTTTTTTTTGTTTCCAAAATATAAATTAAATTTCTAAATAAAATCCTATCAATTAGTTGATGTTTTCAATGGTGTTTTTTTTCTCTTGTGACATGCTTCCCTCTTTTTCTTCCTTGTCTAGTATCTAATATGTACATTGTTGGTGCTAGAACGCAATCGTCAAAATGGAATGGGGAATCGCACGAGAAGGTACATCACTTTCATGTCCCAACTGCTTTCCTAATAGAGCTTTGCTATATAGACCCAATATTAAATCAGATTCTTCATCCTTTATCTCTTCTAGCACACAGACTCAAATACAGCGCCATGATAGCTACAAGTTGCATCAGTGGTCTTCCGGAGACGCTGCCATCTTTTGGCTTGAAAATGTATACATGGGGAGAGAGAGGGTGGTTAAAGAAGAGAGAAAATAGGAGAGAGGAAGTGACAGGAAAAAAAGAAAAATAAAGAGAGTGAGAGAGAGGACTGGAGAGAGAGAGAGTGGCGAAGAGAGAAAAAAATGAGAGAGATATATTTATTTTATTAATAACTTTCAAATCGTTATGTATTTTTTAACGAAATAAAAATTGTTGGATTTCTTATGAAAAATACAATCCAATACAACTAATGTTGATATATTTATGAAAAATGTAATATGCAATCTAAAATAAAAGAGATGAGGAAAGTACTATCATTAACTTATTTTTTTAGTAAATTGTTATCTCTGATCTAATTCTTTATTATTGTTGGTCTAATGTTTTGAATATATCACTCCTTATAATTTTATGTATTGTGATGAGAGAGAAAATAGGAGAGAGAAGGGAAGTAGTGCCAATCGTGATGAGTTTTTTCTAATCGAGTTGTTATCTCTCATCTAGCGTGTTGTCATCGTTGTCAAATTTTTTATTTTCTCTAGTCAAACTTTTTTGTTATCTTTACTCAATTTTTTTTATCATCTCTAGTCAGTTGTTTATTTTCTCAAGGTAAAGTTTTTGTTATCTCTAATCATTTTTTTGTTATCCAGTAAGCATAATTTTTTCTTAAAATTAGTTGTTATCTCCAGTCAAACTTTTTGTTATCTCTAATCAAATTGTTTGTTATCTCTAGGCAAAGTTTTTGTTATCTCTAAATTTTTTTTGTTATCTCTAGGAAAAGTTTTTGTTATCCAATTAGTATAATTGTTTCTTAAAATTAGTTGTTATCTGTAGTCAAACTTCTTTTTTATCTCTAGTCAAATTGTTTGTTATCTCTAAGTAAAGTTTTTGTTATCTCTTGTCATTTTTTTTGTTATTCAATTATTATATTTTTTATTTAAATTAGTTGTTATCTCTAGTCAAAATTTATGTTATCTCTAGTCAAATTAGTTGTTATCTCTAGAATTTTTTTTGTTATCTCTAACTAATTTTTTTGTTATCCAGTTAGTACAATATTTTCTTAAAATTAGTTGTTATATCTAGTAACTTTTTGTTATCTATGGTCAAAATTTTATTATTTCTCCTCAAATTCTTTGTTATCTCTAGTCAAATTATTTATTATCTTTAGGCAACATTTTTATTATATATAGTCAATTTTTTTATTATCCAGATAGTAATTTTTTTTTCTTAAAATTAGTTGATATCTCTAGTCAGACTTTTGGTTATCTCTAGTCAAATTGTTTGTTATCTCTAGGAAAATTTTTTGTTATCATTTGTCAATTTTTTTGTTATCCAAATAATATACCTTTTTTTTAAATTAGTTGTTATCTCCAGTCAAACTTTTTAGTATTTCTACTCAAATTCTTTGTTATCTCTAGTCAAATTATTTGTTATCTCCGACCTAGTTTGTTGTTATCTATGGTGCAATTCGTTGTTTGTAAGAGAGAGAAAATAAAATAAATATAAAAGAAGTAATGTTTTTTTTTAAATTTAGCTATTCTAAGTTCTAATTTGTTGTTATCTTAATCCAATATGTTGTTATCTTCAGTCCAATTTGTTGTTGTCGCTGGTCGAGTTTGAAAATATAATGAATAGGAGAGAAGTAGTGCAATTCATTTTATTAAAATTAGTTGTTATCCCTGGTCTAATCGTTGTTATTTCTAGTTTAGTTTGTTGTTACCTCTGGTCTAATTTATTGTTATCTTTTGGTCCAACTTGTTGTCATAAGAGAGAAGTGATGTACTTAATTATTTAAATTAGTTGTTATATCTGGACCAATTTGTTGTTATTCTTAGACAAAATTTTGTCATCTCTTGTACAATTTATTATTTTTGTAAGAAAGAGAAATATAAAAATGGGTTTAATTTCTCTCTCATACAAATTTATGATACTACTTCACTCTTATTCCTCATATTTTCTCTTTTAAAGAAAATATTAAATGAACGATAATAACACAATGGACTAGGGAGAACAAACACTACACCATAGGTAACAAATTAATGACAACTTCCTAACATTATTCATATTTTCTTTATCTTATAAAAATAAAATATTGGGTCCGAGATAACAACACAACATATTAAACATCGAATCAGAGATAATATTGACATTAGTCTTATTAGAATGCATATTTTAAAAAAATGTCGACATTAGTCTTATTAGAATGCATTTTGTCATCAAGAATCTAACATTTTTCATTTTGTTTAAAATTACATAATAGTTTGAAAGTTATTAGCAACATGAACACATGTCTCCTGATTTTCTCTTTTCTTTCCACAACTCCTCTCTCTCTTTTCATCCAATTACTCATCTTTTTGTTCAGAGATAATAACTTGATTAAAGAAATAAGTTAATGATACTACTTCCTTCATCTCTCTTATTTAGATTATGTGCTACATTTTTCAAAAAAATATCAACATTAGTCTTATTAGAATGCATTTTTCGTCAGGAATAACAATTTTTATTTCATTAAAAAATACATAACGGTTTAAAAGTTATTAGCAAAATAAATATATCTCTCCTAATTTTTCTCTCTCCTTGTAGCAACTCCTCTCTCTAGTCCTCTCTCTCTCACTCTCTCTCTCTTTTCAGTTAGGTACCCGTCCTTTTGTTCAGCCAACAATAGTCCCGTCATTAGCCAATAGCTAGGGATGAGCATCAGGTCGGGCCGACCCGATCTGTTTCGTGACCCAACCCGCATAACCTGATCTAGACCCGAACCTAAATTTATAATATGAGTGGGTCGGGTCTAAAATTTAAATCTATATTTTATTTGGGCCGGGTGTGGGCGGAGGTAAATCCAGACCCGAAAACTCGAATGCCCAGATTAGATGTTATGAACATTATATACATATCCATCTATGTTTGTCCTGAAAGAAAAATATATTGATTTTTGATGCAATATGTAGTACATATACAACCAATGATTACATGGATAATCTGTAACCAATCAACATGATTAGTGAATTAATACTAGTAAGATAACCATCATTGACATAGATAGACATACTTGATTTCTTTAGTTTGATATCATTGTGTCATTCAAATCGATCCTTTTGTTGTTTAACTATGTATATTTTAACAACTGAATAAAATTTGGCATCCATACTTTGATTTACAATGTATATAACACTAAAAAATTCATATCATTTGCTCATTAAAGTAAAAGAAGCAACTAGCTCAATGCGTAGTAGATTCTGCTCATTTTTTTACTCATATGCCACATGTAGGAGACACATGATCTTTTTCCCTTACAACACCCATTTCATTGTATATACATATAGGATGAGAAAGTAAAAAGTCACAAAATTGCATATTCCACTAATTTTTAAGTCTCATGCATTCACATGTACGAGAAAATGATTTATTGCTCTTTCAATATCCATTTTATTGTTGTAAAAAATCACACAAACAACGTATAGATATTCCGGCTACATAGATCACAAAGTACACACACATATATATATATATGTATATATATATATATATATATGTATATATATATATATATATATATATATATATATATACATATATATTGAGGTTTATAATAAAATATATATCATACTAGTTTAGTTTTCATGTTAGGAGGCGAGATTTAGTAAAATTTGGTATGCTCATTTGATATTATATGGGCAAATACGAACCTAGTCTGAAACTCAACATTCTTATATGAGCCAGGTACGGGCTGACATTTTTCATTTTTTACGGCCCCAAACCCGGCCCGTGACTCACTTTCAAATGTGGGTTTGGGTTTGGGACAGACAAAACACGGTATAGCCCGGCCCGATGCTCATCCTTACCAACAATTGCCCATCTACATCGTACAATAGGTCACTAAAGTCCAAATAGGGTCACATTTCTGGTCTGTATATCTTCTTCCATGATTCCATCCTAATACGCTACTGACGACAGCTTTCGATTTACATTGTACTACTGAGTGGTCGGGATACACCATTAACCACTGATTTCTCACGTCAGACAATCTTTTCCAGGGCAAGTAAGGATTGCCACGTCGATGGGAGAGAAAATACTCATTCAAAGGTAGATTGTTCCAGTGATTCAATAAGCAATTGGAAGGATGAGAAGTCTATGTAAGTAGGAAAATTATTGCCAACCCGGCTCGGGCAACACACCGGTGCTCGGGCAACACACCGGTGTGTGTACTAGGAGCATTTACGGAGTGAATTAAATAAGAGAGATAAATGAGTGTACATTACGGAAAATTGAAAAGAGAATTAAATGAGAGATAAATGACATAGTACGGATCCAAGGAAGGTGAGCACGAACACCCCCCTAAAAAGATTGCAAATGCCTCTTTTGTATATATATGACTAAGTTGCTTGATCTTACAAATATTAAAATTACGTAAAAATATATAATATAGAAAAGTAAGATTTATAGTGTAATGCATTAAGAATGATGTTCACAACACATTCATGTAACATTACTGAATTCAAACCTCAACAGACACATTATTTTAAAATTAGGTCATATTTATTATTTTCAATTATTTTCAATTATTTATATTCTCGTTTAGCGTCGTAGATCTCATTTAGTTATTTGATATTTTAATAGACTTATTTATCCTTTCCTTATATATATTCAAGTATTAATTTTATAACTTAATAATATAAATATTTTTTAAAATTTGAGTCTCTATTTTTTTGTTTTGGTAAATTTGTTATGACTATATAATTATTTTAACATTCAAGAAAAAAAAAAACATTAAAATGATATTTGTAAGTACATGGAAAATTAAATAAATGCCTTCGTAGAGGTACGAGCTACAAATTGAGCTGTCAAACCTTTTTGTATTGTAAAGCCCAATGATTTAGAGACAAAATCTGAAGAAATAGATGATGACATCATCTATTTTTTTAATGAAAAATACATTAAATGACATTTTAATAAAAAATAAAAAATTTATAAAATTGTCTTCACGGAAGAACATACAACAAATTGAGCTCTCTGGATGGCACATTCTCTAGATCTAAAAATCAAGTTATAAGAAGAAGAAAATGGTAGCATAAGGTGCCTATTGGCGACATGTAGAAGACATCACATAATATAAACTAATTAAAGTTTCCATTTTTGATCTAAATATGAGTAGGCTTATTGATTTTACGTTATTATATTGTAATTGTATTCTTTATCACATGAGTATATATATATATATATATATATATATATATATATATATATATATATATATATATATATATATAACTTTGTGTGTTATAATTCATTTCAGAAAGAAATAACGTAGGTTTTCGACTACCATATAACTATGTTTTCAGATAACATAGAAGTTGAAACTTAAGGGACTTAATATTCATTTTTTACCAAAAAAGTATGGGCTTGTTTTATAAATTTAAATTATGACATTTTAGTTCGCCAAGAATGTCTTAACCATCAACCCTTTTTGAATTTAAACTCATAATTTTTATTTAACAAACTCCCCTCTCATATTTTCATCATCATTTCCTAATTTATAAGGATATTTTTTTGTAAACTCCTAATTCATAATTATATTTTCTCTCTACTCGACATAGTTTTCATCAAATGTCATTCCATAATAAATGATTCTTCAAAAATATTAACCACATCAAATCTTACTTTACTTACGACTATGTCTATCTCCCTCCTTCCAAATATCCCCAATGCCTCCCTTCTCAAATTTATTCTTGTCTTAAATTAGCTCTGGTTTATTCTTCTTTCGAATAACTCATGTTATTTATGAAAGAAATTAACATGCATATTACATTGTCCGAATAGTTGTAATGATTATGACCACCCACTCTTCCATATGGTATTGGTGTAATTACTAACACACAATAATTTGTTGCTTCCAAAATACATTAATTTTCTAAATAAAATCGTATCAGTTAGATTGTTCTTTCAATGATGTGATTTAAATTTTATTTATCCTTTACACAACCATTGTGCAAAATAAGTAGAGTGATAGTTTATAGATTTTGTAATTAGTGGAACAAAATGTAATTACTTTTCTCAAGAAACAACATGTCTACCTCTTGGTAGTTGTATCAATTAATCAAAAAATTAAATTGATAAAAAAGAATATTTCATCAAATAACTTTTAGATTCAAAAACTATAATTTTTCAACATAGTAAATAACATACTTTAGTATAAGCTATTCCTAATTGGATTATATTTTTGACAAGTAATTAGGTTGCTAAGAATTATGGGTGGAAAGAATCTGGTTAATAACTGATTAATCAAATGGTTAACTCTAAATAATTAATCATTTTTGGAAAACTTGGTTAACTCAGTTAAATTTGGTTGATTTATTTTGGTTAATTGGTTAAATGGTTAATTTTTCATGTAAAAATATTTTTCTTTGGTTAATAGAATTAACCAAATAGCCACAATTTATACAAAAAACAATTCTACACATATATACATACATAGTTGTATTTTCATTTCAAGAGATCTCTGCATTTATGTAATAAACAAGTTTTAATGAATATATACTATTATATCTACAAGAAAAAATATTATAATATAATAAGTGTTAAAATAATGCTAAATATTTTCATACAATACTATTACAAGAGTGTTACTTGTATTACTAAATTGGTCGACCTATTTAATCGTTAACCAGTTACCCATAACCGAATCAATTGACATTAATACAATTAGGTTAATGGTTAAAATCTAAAACCTAAACAATCATTTAAACAAAAAAAACTCATAACTTACTTAATTAACCGAATGCTTACCCATACTATGAATGGTTTGAGTTGAAGTAATACATATGTAAATGATGCACCATAGCAAGTTCTCAAAGTCATATTATTCAAATAATATTATTAAGCATAATATCATGTATAATTAAATGTAGCATCATATTTCACAGTTTATGTCTTTTGGATATATATTAGAAGCTTAAACATTGAATACTATATTTAATATATAATATGTATATATTATATTACTTGTTGGAATACATTATAGTTGTATAAGCAGTACTTTTTTTGTAAGTCAAGTATTAAATAAAAAATGGTATGTAAATGTTTGGTTATTATCATTTAAATTTTATGAAAAACACTAGAATGAAATATGTTGTATGTAAACATAAATATTTTTTGCAAGCATAGAGTCAAATGTTTCTTATAAAATATTGTGTTTGAAAATTGAATATCATCTATATCATCTCAATATTTATGAAGTCCAATACATAATTAATATTCAATATATATATATATATGTATGTAGAAAGAGTTTTTATTTTATACAATTATGAGTACATTATATTTTATTTAAATATTTTTCCTATATATGTGATCAAATCTTTAAAAGAAAAACATTTTACCTTTTTATAGAACTCATAAATGATAATTTAGCTAGTAATCTTAAATAATATGTATAAAAGTGTATTTTTTGTTAAATATTTATTTTATAATATGTATAAACTCTACGTAGTTGGTTGAAATAGAAGTCTTCTACTTGATCCTAAGATGGCTGGGAAAGGCATATATAATGATGATAGACTTTAAAAATAATTAGAACACACAAAAAATGCAAAAGTATATGCATTTGATTTTAATATCATAGATAAAATTGAATTAATATGAAATGTAAGATACAATTAGAGATCAAATTGTATATTTATCCTGTGTGATTTATAAGCTTCTTTGTAATATTAATCTCTATTAGATATGTTTTCAAAATGTGTGGTCCTTAAGTGCTATTCTCCCCCCAAGCTTTGAGTGTTGGCACTGACCCTGGTGGGAGAGTTGTGGAGAGAAAATGAATGGGCTTACATAAGAGAAAAATGACAGAGACAAAAACATAAAGTGTATATTTCCAATATTGTATTTTGATAAAATGCATTCGTTTATAGAAGATAGATTAAAATCACAAATACAAGATGAGAGTATAGGCACATGGCATTTATTGTGTGTTGCAAGAGATAAAAATATATAAAAAATATGGAGGTTGGTGGAAGATCAAAGAGAAGTGCATGCAAGGGGGCACAATAAAATAAATCAACAACATAATTATAACATGCATAAAATATACAAAATCATATAATAAAGTAAAACAGTTAACCACTCCAACAATCAACACTCAAACCATCAATGTGTCATGCAAAAGTGAAAGGGAATTTTTTGGGTCAAGTTACATCTTTAGATCTATGGAAAGGTCTCAAAAAAAGATAATCAAGATCCTAGTGATTCATCCATACATCATAAAAAGATGAACAAATCAAGCAAATCAAGCAGTAGAAATCATTAATATGTACATGAATATGTAAAGTAGAGAAACCTAGAGAGTTATTTTCATAAAACCTTTGATTCCTTTAATTCCAAATGAATAAAAAAATATAAGAAGAAATTATAGAATGATGTTGGTAAGCTTTGGTGTCTTTGACATTTCCCAAGAAATTTACATTGTAGGTCCATACTAACATAACAATACATGGCTCATCAAGTTATATGAAATGTGTTAAGCTATGCTTTGTGGAGGGGCACAAGAATAATATGTGAATACAATATTCTAAGTTAGTTTAGGAGGACCTAAGAACCCTATAGAGTGCTAATGTCATCCAAATGAACCTTTTATGGTCAGTAAGCCAAATAGTGAGAATAACTTTATGTGGACAATTTTTTTTTAAAATTTTGTTTACCTAAGAAAGTATTAGTGCCAATATAAATGAAGAATTGATAGGATATGTAAGGATAATGTGATGGACTACATCTTCTAATCTCTTCATGCAACTTCTAAAATCTACCTTTCTCTTTTTCTTTCTCTTACCTTCATTTTCATAATTGAGCATGTTTTTATGCTTAATGGTTAATCTTGTGTATTTATAATACCATACGACACTCAATTTGACCAAAAAACTAATTTCAAATTACATCACACCTCACTGTCTCCCTTAATAATTTTGACTCCCTTACTAATTTTGACTTTATGTATGTATACGCATGTACCTTATTCTTGTAGTCAAGATGTAGATCTCTCTCACACCTTTCCAATGCACCTTTTCTTACTACCTTTTAAATATACCTAGTTTTCTAACTCTTCTTCCTAAATTTTTCTACCTTTTTGTTAGCCTTGGGCTGACCCTTTGGGCCTATGATGCACGTCGCCCACATGCCTCCACCCTCTTCCCTTCACTTTCTTCTTTCCTTTACCCCATCTGATTTGAGTTCATCTAGGACCGTCTGATCATCAAAATTGATAGATCAGGGTCTTAATCAATGACCACGGGTGCCTCTCATGCTCTCACATTCCATGGTTGTAGAGCAGCTACAAAGAAACTTTTCTTTATAATTATTGTCCAACCAGTGTGGTATCCATTCCCTTTGGCCCGCATGACCTACTTTGAGCTTGAATGGATAGAGAGTGACCTTGTGCAAGGTAGAATCATTGTCGATCCACCTCCATTCTAAGATCCAATGGTAGAGAGCCATACCCCAAACCCTAAAATTGTCGTATCTTGCATCCCATAGCACCTCACAACCTATAAATAGGTTCTCTATATCGGATTTCTCTCCCTCTCACTTTTCTACTCTAGGTGAAAGCACTGTCACTATTCTAAATTCTCCCCAACAAGTCGATGCTGCGTTGGGTTTGGGCTAGGAAGCCCTGACTAAGGTTGGAGACAACCCCAATCCACAGATGCCCTCGCATCGCCACCAAACACCTAGAATCTCATCCCATTTCTAGTAATCAAACCCATGAGCATCGTAGACCGCATGAGTTTAGATGATCCATCGTGTGCTTAGCTTCCTCCTTCATGGGTTGTCTATTGATCTCCTATTTCTTAGACCATCAAGGTAAAATCCCCCAAAAGTCCAATTTTAATGCAAAAACTTTAAACCCTAACCTTTCCTAGGTTCCTTAACCAAATGAAAATATTATATGTCATTATTATTAAAAACAACTTTCTAATGATTCTATAGTCTCTTTACATGAGCTCCCAAAATTTTACTAAATATGTTTCCTTTATGATCTTGTGACTATTAATCACTCACTGTAACGCATAACATGTATCCTTAATGATATATTGCTCTCTGTTCAAGAAAATCAATATTTTTTCTTAATTAGGTACATGATTTGTTACCTTAGACCATTTACATGTACCCTAATTCTCATATTGACCTATCATGACCAACTTTGACATAAAGACTATCCTTTTAGGTACTTATATATTGCAACTTAATTATAAGACCCCTAACCTGAGTTTTGGGGTAACCCTATTTTATTTGGATAAATTATGTGCTTAGAATATTTCTCTAATCTTTTTAGATGTAATTAGGTCTAGTGGAGAGCTTAAGTTTCAAGTTTGATCTTGTTTGGATGAAGTTTGTGCTTTCTGTGTTAGTTTTGGTGCAAATTGCAAATTACCCAATGTAGGGGGTTGATGTACAATGTGCCATCTCTAGAGTATTCCCTCTCTTTTTTGACATACTATAGAGGAAATAGGAAGAGTAGGTTGCCTTGTTTGAGCCTTGGTTGAGGATTATCACCCCATGTGGTGATTAGGGTTGATGTGAGTGTTGAGTGCCTTGACCATGTGTGTCGGTTGTGTTCTCTCGACCTTGGGTTGCGTAAGGTTGGATTTGGAGGGTGTCATGGTCGAGACACCTCCTATAGGTCTTGGGAGTCATGACCTAGGTAGTCTAGGTTGGTCTTGGGTCGAGATGGTTGCCCTAGCATAGGTTGTCTCGACCTAGGGATGGTAGTGGGATCTTGTTTCAACCTAGAGGTGATGTTGGGCGGTGGTGTCACGACCATGGGAGGTGCACCCTAGGGGGGTCACGACCACGACCATGTGGGTTGACATGGTGGTTGAGACATACCTAGACTGTATCACCATGTATGTAAAGAGGCGAGATCACCTCCTTACTAAAATTTAAAGGAAATAAAAAACATCCACTTTTTTCTAAGAAAAATAGACAATGTGGAATGCATGTATAATAATCCAAGTAGATTAGCATGATTCAGATACATATGAAACGTCAATAGCAATGGAAAGAAACTATTTTATTATATTGCTTTTTGAACTCTTGTTCACTACATGATTTTCTTTGAAAAGGAAAAATTGAAAAGAAACTATAGGATCTAGCAATAAGCAACTTAGTCATCCTTGATAGCAAAACTTGAATCTACTACTCCTGAACTTGGTCACCTTGGCCTTGTTCAACACCTTGATCTAACCCTGGGTAGTTGGGAAGATACCCAATGAAAGGGAAAGAAAAACAAGGTATGTGTCAAAGAAAATGAACAAGGACAAAAGATAAGAAAACTATAAGGAAATAAGGCTAAGATTTCATCATAAGATGAAGATAGTCAAAAGAATGAGGCATAAGTAAATAGATGATTGCCATAACAAAAATAGTAAAAAGGTTGCATGCATGATTAATATTGACTACCTAAACTATGTAGGGTTGAGGCACCTACCTAACCTCAACCAATAAGTGAGGGAGAGTAACACATTCCAATCACTTACAAATATTTTATGTTGGGGAGAGTAACACATTCCCCAGGGCGAAAAGACAACTCTGCCCCTAGGTGGAAAACAAAAAGAAGAAGAAAATAAGAGGGAAAAAATGGTTATTACACCCAGGGGATCATCTCCCATAATAGCTCGCACCATGGCTGGTGCTCGAGCTTGCTGCGAGACCCCAACATTTGGGCAAAACTACGACATGTGATCAAATCCAAAAATGTGAGCAAGAAAAGAACAAGGAAAGGAAGACAAACTCACCAAAGGCTCCAGTTTACCCAGAGACAATGAGGAGAAGAAGAATACTCTATCGCAAGAACTGTAACTAAACTCAATCACCGATGAACAAACACACGAGCACGAGGGAAATTGAGGGTATGGTTGAGTTGCAAGGGAACCCAACAAGCCTCGGGCACATGTATTTATAGGTAAGGTTGAGTGTCGAAGCGAGGAGGGTAGAGACTGAACCTACATGGAGAACACATTTTGGGTTTTTTCCAAAATAATTTATGAAACCCCCACAAAGCATGGATCATAATGTGTGGAATCATATTAGGAAACTATAGGAGAAGGAATCACAAAAAACAATTGAGTAGGGAGGAAGAAATCACGATTTGAAAATCGTAATGCAACTGGTCCAATTTACTTATTTAGTCACGAGCTATATGATCGTGGAGGACCGTCAAATCATGGGTCACGATCATCTGCTCACATACTGGCCGTCCACTGGCGTAAAAAAGAAAAAAATAATGGAAAATACCACGTGACATAATAAATGGAATCCTAAACCAAATAGGACTAAAGTGTGGATGTATTAATTTCCCTTTTTCTCTCTCCTCGTTTGAAAGGGTAAATCCTAATTTTTATACGAGGAATCCGAATATGCAATTGGTTTTGCCTTTTGGGAACTTTTAATGTGTTAAATAAATCAAAACTTATTTTCTCTTTCCTCCTTCATTAACGGTGATAAGATTCTCCAAAGTTGATGAAACTTCACCCACAAGTCACATTAAGTGCCTTGGATACAAATTTTCCATCAATATTACATGTTGGGATTATTTTTCATTTATTTAATATATTGAAGGTTCTACACACTCTCTCTCTTGATTTCACCCTTTAATCAAATATTCTCCAAATTGAGTGAAAATTCACCCTAAGGTATATTTTAATGGACAGAACACAAATTTGGCATCCATTGTTACTTTTGGA
Source organism: Alisma plantago-aquatica (assembly GCA_963693085.1). NCBI lineage: Eukaryota > Viridiplantae > Streptophyta > Magnoliopsida > Alismatales > Alismataceae > Alisma > Alisma plantago-aquatica. The sequence goes on along the minus strand of OY856411.1, from coordinate 927,645,352 downwards.
GTCATTAAAGATTTTATATTGTAATTTTAAGTTATCTTTTTTTTTTCTTCAATTAATTCAACTATAATTACCAATTTTCCAAAAGTTGTAAAACTTATCACCCAAGCAAACTTATACTCAAAGGAAATGAATCTGGGTTTAGAATTATCCTTTAAGTTCCACTTTTATGATTTTTAGGCAATTTATTCTTATATTCACTCAATGGGAAAATAAATTCATTTATTGTCACATTATCTTCACTTTTAGGATTTTCTTTCTTTTTCCCACACAAAAGCCATAGAAACTTCTACTTTGATTTTTATTTTATCCTTATCTCTCTTAAGTGGACATTTTGTAAATTAAACCCATTAGTAAACTTTCACTGAGGTATTTTTGCTTAACTCCTTATAAAGTAAAATATTGGGAACAAATGTACACCAAACCTTAATAATTCCCACTAATTCAAGATCAAGGACATAAAGGAAAGAAAAACTTAGAAAAAGACTGAATCTAATATTATACATGAATTTCAGTTTGTTACAACACTCCACCTGTTAAAAAGGATTTTGTCCCCGAAATCTCATACAAAAAGGGAAGCGTGAGTACGTAACATCTCATCTCTATGTTTCCAAGTGGTTTCTTCCAAACAATGATACTGCCATAAAACCTTCACCAACTTGATCTCCTTGTTCTTCAATTGCTTAACTCGGGAGTCAAGAATCTTCACAGGTAACTCTTCATAAGTCATATTCTCTTGAATCTCCAGAGGTTCAATTGAGAGTACATGAGAAGGGTCCTTCACATACTTTCTCAACACATAGACATGAAACACATTATGGATCTTGTCATAGGTAGGAGGGAGAGCTAAATGACATGCATAGTCTCCAACCTTATCCAAAATCTCAAATGGTCCTACATAGAGGGGACTAAGCTTTCCTTTAACTTTAGATCTTGTAATAGAATGATAGGCTTGATATTCAAGAAGGCATAGTCGCCTACTAAGAAACTCACGTCAGACCTTTTCTTATCAACATACATCTTCTGTTGACCTTGAGAAGCTTTCATTCACTTCTTGATCAACTGAACCTTCTCTATCATCATCATATGCATATCATCAGACTTCACTAGAGCACGTTCCCCCACATCATCACTGTGTAACAGATAACGACAAGGTCTTCCATACAAAGCTTCATAAGGAGGCATACCAATACTAGCTTGGTAGCTATTATTATAAGCAAACTCTGCTAATAGGAGAAACTTATCCCATACACCTCCCCAATCCATAACACATGCATGAAGTAGTTCTTCCAAAATTTGCACTGTCCTTTTAGATTGACCATCGGTTTGGGGATGATAAGCCGTACTGAAATGCAAGTCAGTACCCATCTCTGCTTGAATCTGACTCCATAATTGAGAGGTGAATTTTGGGTCACGATCAGATACTATCACTTTAGGAACTCCATGCAGATGAACGAACCAATCCATGTACAACTGAGCCATCTTATCAACCTTGTAAGTGGACTTGAAATGCAAAAAGTGGGAAGATTTAGTAAGCCAATCGATCACAACCTACACAACATCAAAACCCTTCCTGGTCTTAGGGAAACAAGTGACAAAGTCCATAGTAATCTTATCCCATTTCCATTTTGGAATCTCAAGCATGTGTAGAAGAACACCAGGTTGTTGATGCTCGATCTTGACTTGTTGACAAGTTAAACACTTTGCAACGAACAGAGCGATACCCTTCTTCATGTTCTTCCACCAAAAACTTCACTGTAGGTCCTTGTACATCTTGGTAGTACTAGGGTGTATGGTGTTCTTAGACCCATGGGCTTCACTCAAAACCTTTTGTCGCACATTCCCAACTTTAGGTATCGACAACCTTTGTCAGAAATAAATAGCTCCATCAACTCCAATGAAAAAGTCAAATTGTGGCTTCTCATCTAAGGCTTTCATCTCTTTAAGCTCAGAACTTTCAAGCTATGCAACAACAACTTCCGAGATCCATGAAGATGTAATGGACAAACTAGCCATGTGAACACAATATTTCTCAGCATCTTCATCATCTTCAGGCTGCAGTTTCCAATAGGAAACATACTCTAGGTTCATGGCAACACATACTACATTCTTCTTCCGACTCAAAGCAGCAACAACTACATTCTCTTTACCAGGATGATAGGTGATGGTAAAGTCATAGTCCTTGAGATACTCCATCCATCTTCACTGTGTCAGATTCAGATCCTTCTATGTCACCAGATACCTCAAACTTTTTGATCTAAGAAAACTTCAAACTTCACTCCATACAGATAGTGTCGCCAGATCTTCAAAGCATGCATGATAGCTACTAGCTCTAAATCATGGGTAAGCCAGTTCTCTTAATTAGGTTTCAATTGATGCAAATCATAGGTGATCACGAAATCTTCTTGTATCAAGACACACCCTAATCTTTGCTTATAAGCATCTATGAAAATAATGTAGGGTTTACCTTCAACAGGTAGAGCAATAACATGAGAAGACATCAAACAACTCTTTAGCTTTTGAAAACTGTCCTCACATTCAGGTGTCCATACAAACTTGACTTCTTTTCTTGTCAACTTTGTCAGAGGAAGATCCAACTCAGAAAAACTCTTGATAAACCTCTGATAGTAACCTACTAACTCGAGGAAACTACAGATCTCAGACGAGGTCTTTGGAGCTTTCTGTTTGGTCATAGCTTCTACCTTTGTAGGATGAACAACAATATGTCCCGTAGAAATCACATGACCTAAGAACATCACTTCCTTGATCCATCACTTTGAGAATTTAGCATACAATTGATTTTCTCTTAGTGTGTTCAGAATGATCCATATATGTTCATGATGTTGTTCTTCAGATTTGAAGTAGACCAACACATCATCGATGAACACCACCACGAACTGATTGAGGTAAGGATGAAACACTCAATTCATCAAGTCCATGAAAGAAGTAGGGGCATTGGTCAAATAGAAAGGCATGACCAGAAACTCATAATGCCCATAACGTGTTCTGAAATATATCTTTGGGACATCCTCATCCTTCACGCACATCTGGTAGTAGCCACTTTGCAGATCCATCTTCGAGAACAAAGTGGCTGACTTCAACTGGTCAAACAGATCGTTGATGCAAGGAAAAGGATAGCGGTTCCTTATCGTCACTTGATTAAGCATACAATAATCCATTCAAATACACAACAAACCATCCTTCTTCTTTACAAACAAGATAGGGGATCCCCAAGGTGAAACACTAGGGCATACAAAGCCCATGTGGAGAAGCTCCTCAAGCTTCTTTTTAAGCTCGACGAGTTCTGCAGGGGCCAAGCGATAAGGAGGCTTCGAGATAGGAGAAGTTACTGGTGTGAGCTTGATGGAGAAATCCACCTCATGAGTTGGGGCTCCTCAGTAAAAACATCGGGGAAGTCCTTCACAACATCTATGTGATCGAGAGCAGGAGGTGTAGCATTGAGGACAATAGAGGCTAAGAATGCTCTACACCCTTACGAGACAAGCTTTTCAGCTTTGATGGCGGAGATGACAAACTGCCGATCCTCTCACTTCCTACCCTTGACACACATCCTTCCTACAACAGGATGTAACAAACTAACTTTTGATACCTCACAAAACAAAATAGCTTTGTACATCTTCAACCAATCCATCCCCGGGATGACATCAAAGGCGGTCATGTCAAGAAAGATGAAATATGAGGGAAACATTATACTAGAGATATAGAGATCCATGGTCAGGAGTTTGAGATAAGAAGACAAGATCCTACCACTAGGGGTTTCAACATCTAAAACACGATCCATATATTATAATTCTATCTCTAACATGGTAGCAAACTCAGATGATATGAATGTATTCGATGAACCAGAATCGAACAATGCTTTAACTAGATGCATATTAAGATGTAAGGTACCTTAAATGACTTCATTATCTCCTTTAGCTTCCTCAGTATTAAGGGCAAACACCCTTCCATTCCACCTTTCCACAGGTGACCATCGGCCTTGCCAGTTCTGATTGTTATTTCTTGGAGGCAGATTCTATCACTATTGTGGCTGCTGAGTAGGCTGCTGAGTTGGAGCTGGTCCTTGCCCAAGCTTGGGGCAGTTGGGTCAAATGTGTCCATCTTGACTGCACTCATGGTAGATAGGTGCATGTCGATCATCTCTAGGGGGTTTACCATTTCCAGTAGGGCACCTTTGTGGAGGGTGAGAACCCAACTAATGGTTGCATTTGTCGCACCGTTGGTTTCCACCAACATTCTTCCTCTTGTTGTTGTTGTGCCCAAAAGATTGGAACCCAGGGTATGACTCAATCACCAAAGCCTTGTCCACCATCTGTTGAAAGGTCAATGGAAAATGGGGAACAAGGTTGCATGCTACGCTGTAGCTTAAATACTCAAGAAACATGGTTGATTTCCTTTCAGCTCCAAGGTCCACCGCATAGCGCTCCAAGAGAAGAAAACATTGTACGTACTCAAAGACACTCAAGCATCCTTGATGCAGACTTTAAAACTCTACTTCCTTCCTCTTCAAATATTTGGGGTAGATATACTTCTCGCAGAAGAGCTTGAGGAACTCTTCCCAAGACATGCTTGAAGTATCATGGGTATGAGACATACCCATCCACCACACTCGTGCTGGCCCATCCAGCACATACGTCGTGAGGCAAACCTTCTAGTGAGGAGGACATGCCATGCCCTTAAAGGTACGCTCCAGAGCCAGAACCCAATCATTAGCTTTATTCACCATGTTTGGCTCACTCTCACCTTTAAAGTATGGTGGTTGCATCTTGATGAAGTTTGTAAGGGTGAACTCCTTTGGATTGTATGCAACAACTGCAACATTGGAGAGTTGTCCCACCAAGGTAGTCGAGAGCAGCTGGCACAACATGATCAACTCTTGCTCAGGGGTCAGAAGAGGGGTGCCAACATGGGTAGTAGGGACTGTCCCAGTGTTAGAGGGATTATCCTGGTTGTCTGTGTTGCCGGAGGTGGTTCATGAAGAAGAGTTGTTCATGTTTCCAAACAAGTCTCCCTTCCTGAAAGATAAGGGTACAACATAAGATAATGGGAGTAGGTAACAAGGATAGTTAAGGATACTATTCCCTCTGAGCATACTATTTTAGGAAGTTCGTATTAGTGCAAGCCAAGCTGGTATTATATGGATCTGAGAGTCCCCATAAACTAAGCTAGTAGAGCGGAGGAAAATATTGCCAACCCTAGACCTTGATCCATTCTAGACACCCTTGCTTTCAACTTATGCCCTAGTAGTTTCCCAACAGGCTCTGATACAATGCTGTAACGAGGAAAGATCACCTCCTTACTAAAACTTAAAGGAAATACAAAGCATCCACTTTTTTCCAAGAAAAATAGACAATGTGGAATGCGTGTATAATAATCCAAGTAAATAAGCATGATTCAGATACATATGAAATGTCAATAGAAGTGGAAAGAAACTAAGTTATTACATTTCTTTTTGAATTCTTGTTCAATACACGAGCTTCTTTGAAAAGGAAAAACTGAAAAGAAACTATAGGATCTACCAATAAGCAACCTAGTCATCCTTAATAGCAAAACTTGAATCTAATACTCCTAACTTGGTCACCTTGGCCTTGTTCAACACCTTGATCTAACCCTGGGTGGTTGGGAAGACACCCAAAAAAAGGGAAAGAAAAACAAGGTATGTGTCAGAGAAAATGAACAAGGACAAAAGATAAGAAAACTATTAGGAAATAAGGCTAAGATTTCATTATAAGATGAATATAGTCAAAAGAATGAGGCATAAGTAAATAGATGTTTTCCATAACAAAAATAGTAAAAAGGTTGCATGCATGATTAATATTGACTACCTAAACTATGTAGGGTTGAGGCACCTACCTAACCTCAACTAATAGGTGAGGGAGAGTAACACATTCCAATCACCTACAATTATTCTATGTTGGCGAGAGTAACACATTCCCCAGGGCAAAAAGACAACTCTGTCCCTAGGTGGAAAATGAAAAGAAGAAGAAAATGGGAGGGGAAAATGGGTATTACACCCAAGGGATTGTCTCCCATAGAAGCTCATGCCATGGTTGGCGCTCGAGCATGCTGCAAGACCCCAAAATTTGGGCAAAACCACGACATGCGATCAAATCTGACAAGAAAAGAAAAAGGAAAGGAAGACGAACTCACTGAAGGCTCCAATTTACCCAGAGTAAACGAGGAGAAGACGAATGCTCCATCACAAGAACTAGAACAAAACTCAATCATCGACGAACAACCATGAGAGTATGAGGGAAATTGAGGGTATGGTTGAGTTGTAAGGGAACCCCACAAGCCTCGGGTAGGGGTATTTATAAGTATGGTTGAGGGTCGAAGCGAGGAGGGTAGAGACCGAACCTACGTGGAGAACACATTTTGGGTTTTCCCAAAATAATCCACAAAACCCCCACAAAGCATGGATTAAAATTTATGGAATCATATTAGGAAACTGTTGGAGAAGGAATCATGAAAAAGAATTGAGTAGGGACGAAGAAATCACGATTTGAAAATCGTACTGTAACTGGTCCGATTTTCCTATTTAGTCGCGAGCTAGATGACGGTGGAGGACCATTGGATCACGATCACGATCATCTGCTCACATCTTGGCCATCCACTAGCATGAAAAAGAAAAAAAATAAAGGAAATACCTTATGACATAATAAATAAAATTCTAAACCAAACAGGACTAAAGTGTGGATGTATTAATTTCCCTTTTTCTCTCTCCTCGTTTGAAGGGGCAAACATGTTCCAAATTAAATGAAAATTGCCACCAAGTATAATTTTGATATGAGGAATATGAATATGAAATTAGTTTTGCCATTTGGGAACTTTTAATGTGTTAAATAAATCAAAACTTATTTTCTCTTTCCTCCTTCATTAATGGTGATAAGATTCTCCAAATTTGATGAAACTTCACCCACAAGTCACATTAAGTGCCTTGGATACAAATTTGCCATCAATTTTACATGTTGGTATTACTTGTTCATTTATTTAATATATTGAAGGTTCTACACACTTTCTTTCTCCTAATTTCACCCTTTAATTAAATATTCTCCAAATTGTGTGAAAATTCACCCAAAGGTATATTATAATGTGTAGAACTAGATTTGGCATCCATTGTTACTTTTGGGGTCATTAAATATTTTATTTTGTATTTTTAAGTTATCTCCTATTTTCCCAATTAATTCAATTATAATTACCAATTTTCCAAAAGTTGTAAAACTTATCACCCAAGAAAAATTATACTCAAAGGATATGAATATGGATTTAGAATTATCCTTTAAGTTCCACTTTTATGATTTTTAGGCTATTTATTCTTATATTCACTCAATGGGAAAATAAATTCATTTATTGTCACATTATCTTCACTTTTAGGATTTTCTTTCTTTTTCCCACACAAAAGTCATAGAAACTTATAGATCGATTTTTATTTTATCCTTATCTCTCTTAAGCAGATATTTTGCAAATTATACCCATCAGTAAACTTTCATTGAGGTATTTGTGCTTAACTCCTTATAAAGTAAAATATTGGGAACAAACGTACACTAAACCTTAATAATTTCCACTAATTCAACATCAAGGACATAAAGGAAAGAAAATCTTAAAAAAAAGGAGAAACTAACATTATACATGAATTTCAATTTGTTATAATGTCTTGCATGTCATGCTTAAGTGGTTTCATGTTGGCCTTTTGAGTGGACAAGTGTCCCTTGGGTCCCTTAGTATGTTGACACCTCACCCCTTTCTCTCTCAACTTCCATCTATGAAACCCCTTATCTCTTCTTGCTTGAAACCTTTTTTTAGCCATCTATCTTCCTCCTCATTCCTTGCTTGTTCTTTGAGCTTGGTTGGGAAAGGAGGTTCATACTTTGAGCTTGGGGGATAATTCTCCTCTTGCATGCGGTGGTGGTGATCCGAGCTCATCTTCCATCCTTAATAAGTGCTTGTATTCTAAGTTGATACTTCTTTTGATCTCCTACCTTCATCTTCCTCTCTTTTCTTGGATCTAGACCATGGTTCTTCCATGGTGGTCGTTTTGGGAGAGAAACTCCTCATCACAAGAGTCATAACCATGTTTTGACAAGGTAGACCCAAGTGTGAAGAGGATTTCTCCTCTCTTTCTCACTTTCTCTTTTGTTTCATCCAAGAGCTTCTTTTCTTATTTACTTGGGCTAGATTTGACCTTGGAGTCTTCTCCTTCTTGAGGTGCTCTTATGGTCGAGAGTGGAGCTTTTGGTGAAGCTTCTTCAACCCTTAGTTTGTGTACTTGGAGCTCTTGATCTTGGAGTTTGGAGCTCTTAGTGGTGATCATCTTAAGGCAGGTTATATAACACTAAACCTACTCAATTATTGCACTTATTTATGATTTTTATTACTATCTTCTCTCTCTAGATTGCTTCCTCATCATGCTTGTACTTAGTGGTAATCTCTAGAGTTTGTTTGGTAGAGACATCTTCCTCAGTTTGGTAGAAATATGAAACCCTAATCTATGTGTACCCGATTTAGTAGATGACGAGTTGTGGAGGTTCTTCTCTAAGTTTTGCCCTTGATCTTGCTCCCATGCATGGTGTTCATACACCTAGAAGTTGGATAGATGTTAGGTTTAGTCTTGGTTACATTGAGAATGGTTTTCCCTTCTTTGGAAGAGGTTCTTTCTTCGTGGTTTCTTGACCTATGCTTTAGGGTTTGGTGATCGATTGCTTGAGTTTTTCTTCACGGTGACCTTGGTTCTTCCCTTGTTTTCAGTTCAATTTTGAGACCTAGTTGGTGCATATTTGTGTGGTCATGACACTTCCCTCTTGTGCAACCTTGATAGTTTTTGGTCGATATGCTTCCTTGTGGTTGAGTTTGACCTAGTGGTGTTAGGTTAAGGCTTTTGTGGTCTAGTCACCCTGGTGTTTGTGTCTTGTTCCTGCCCTACTTGAGTCGAGACTCACCCTAGAGTGTAGGGTCATGACCATGATGGTCTTAGGTAGCGACATGGGTGGATGTTGAGACACCCTTGAGGTCGAGACACCTTTGGTCAAGATGCCTTGTGAAACCCTAACCCTAAGTGTCACGGGAGAAACATGACATAGAGGGTGGAGGTCACGACATGTTGGTGGATGGTCAAGAAACATGAGTGTCGTAGAGATGACATGGACCATGATGGGTGGTCGTGACCTACGTGGTGATGTGGTCAACATAGGGTGATGGTAGGTGGATGAGAAGCACATGTGAACACAATGATATTCATATATGAATGATATATAAGCCATATATAATGCTGCTTAGAATGTTATCTAATCAACTCTAATGATGTTTCCTAATCCTTATATACTCCAAGATGATGGAGGGTGATGGTTCTAGGGTTGACGGTTGAACCTAGTCTTGTAAACTCTAAGCAGCTAAGACTAAACCCTAACCCTAATAATGTGCAATGCGACTTGCTTGTTTCTCTCTCATGGAATGGTTATGATGTTATGTGGCTATCTCTCTTGTTTATGAACTCCTAACCATGCAGGTGTTATGATCTTGATAATCATAGCTAGTGTGTGCTATGGTAGTTAAACAAGATACATGTTCATTGAGACTTCAAGAGGCATGCTAAAACACTTATGATATATGAATGATGAGTTGAGAGATTGATATCCCATAGCATGTGACTTTTGTATTGATGATGTGATGAATGGAAATGATACAGACATCCCATGGTGATAGTATGACAATTTCACACTCTATGCATTTATATTTTCTAAAATGTACTATGTCCTTATCTTTGTAGAGTTTTTTATGACTTTATACCTTGTAACTTGATTGATGCTAAATGACACTAATCAAGTAGAACTTAATCATGTAGTTTTTCTTTGTGCCATAGATCCATCTCAGTGTTAGCACTTGCTGGATGGTAAAATGGGATTTTCCTTAGAGTAAGCATGGAGTCATATACTATTGAGTATATGCATTCATAGGATTGTATGTGGGCCATAACCTGGAAACAGTGCGGCTATGGGCCGTAGGTCAGTGATTTGATGCTTATGAGGTTTCACATGATTGGCTACGGGCCATACCTTGGCATGAGTGTGGCTATGGGCCATAGATCAATTTCACTATCATTGTGACATGTACCAAGGTGGGCTAGGACTTTCACTGCTTGACTATATGTTACAGGTTGCAGTTGACTGGTATGTCTCTATTGTGTACTCGTGTACTAACCATGAGGTTTGGTGAGGTCATGGATTCCAGATCTTCTATAGACCTTGTATGGCTTTGATTGTGAATCAGTAGTGGTTGGTTGGATTTGAGTGGTATGACTCAAATCCTCAAGGCATAATAAAATATGTACACAGCCGTGTAGTGTAATTGCTTAGGATTAAATACGAAAACATTGGATGAGGCCTTGCTTTCTTTTACACAATGTAGATGGTAGTGAATATATATGTTCTTCATATTCCTTTTATAATAAGATGTCCTACAATCCAATTGCAATTTCTTATGCTGATTAGGAATGATTATCTGCTTATTGTAATTGTAGATTTACTTCTATCTTTTAGTTACCTTATCTGTGCTAATAATAGCATTGGTGGAGAGTTATATCTCCTGATGATATTTGGAATCTCACCCTATGGGTTTCCACATATTTTAGGTGGACATCCATGAGAAGGTAGAGATCTTGCAGCGGAGGCAGAGTAGCAGTGAGGAGGACAATAACAGCTAAGGTTGGGAATGCTACTTGTTGTCTTTTGTTGTTAGAGTCCTAGAGTCATCCCTATATGCTCAGGTCTTGGGGGAGTTATGTATGTTCCTTGATGGTTTTATTGATATGAGTTTTTGGTTTATGCTCCCTTGTTGTATATAGTTGGGTGGTATACATGTTTATGTAAATGAACATATATCACATGTGACAAGTAGTCTTTATAAACATGTTGTAAATAATGATGCTTTATGATATACCATTCAATTAGCAAGTTTTTGGACCCTGATGTAATAAGTTTCTTGATATTGGTTCTCATTGTAGTTGGTTTTAATTTCTAGTGTTTTCTAGTAATCTGGACATGTAAGTTTTATTTCCACTTTTAGTTTTGAGTAATCTCATGGTTTGTGGCACGAGGAGTTGCAATAAAGGTAGGTATCAGAGCTTTAGGTTCGTTGAGTCTATAGGGATCTAGGACTAGGGTTTGTGTCTATTCTCATATCCTCTAGTCTGTCTTATAGTGACTTCTACTAATGCAGAAGAAGAAGAAAAGCTTAAAATTTTTTACAGAACACGAATAACACACGGTTGAGAGTAGTGTTGCTACACTAGGTGTGGTGTAAGGAACTAGGTGCAAGAAGATCGAGTGCCTCCCCAATTTGACCCAACCATGCTTGAAAACCCTGCCTTTTAGTCTCTTTTTGGGAGTTCATTGCTACTATGATGCATATGATATTCAGTATGCCCGAACCACAACCTAGGGTACCAGTTCCCAATGTGGAATCTTTTGGTACTGGGATGACTTTTGAGTGACTTTGTTGTGTTGGGGAAGTGGAGTATGCCAAGATGGCTGATCTAGCAGATGCTGATATGTGGCTTACTGAGCTTGAGAAAGTCTTTAAGATCCTTAGCATCCAGGAGACGGATAAGGTGAAGCATACAATGTATCTTCTGAAGGGGAGTGTTAGCCATTGGTGGGCCATAGAAGAGAAGAAGAGGCCTGGAGTTGCTGTTGGATGGGGAAGTTTCGACATGAGTTCGTCAGTCAGTACTTCCCACAGACCTATTTGGATGAGAAGATCAACTAGTTTGAATGGATCTGACAGGGATCCATGTCGATTAATGAGTACAAGGCCAAGTTTATGGAACTTCTTTGGTTCTATCCACACATGGCTGCCACTGATGATGAGAGGATATGCCATTTTGAGAAGGGGTTGAACACTGAGTTGTCTACCCCAGTGGCTTATTTGGAGAATTTGGAGATGTTTGCCACATTCATAGAGTCTGTTCTGAGGATCGAGAGGTTTGTGATAGAGAAGTGAGAGATGAGGGCCAGGAAGAGGTCTACACAGTTCTAGGGGTAGTCATCAGGAGGCTTTAAGAAGCTGAGTTTTTTTTACACCTCCAGCACCACAGAGGTTTAGTTCTGAGATGCAATGGTCATCGAGTAAAGGTAGAGGGTGTAACGTTACACCTACTAGAGCTTATAGACAACATCAATATCAGTCATGAGGCCATCTAGGACATAGTTTGAGACCATAGCTTGCCATAAGTGTGGGTAGGTAGGACACTTGAGGTCAGAGTGCCCAGTGAGAGACGACGAGGTGACCTAGCAATTGAGGTAGAGCCAACAGGGCTCGTAGAGGTAATAGTTCAGTGGTGCAGGAGGACAAGGAAATAGTCAAGCATCACAAGCTAGATCATATGGTCAAGGAAGCTGAGGATGGGGGTGACAACAAGCAATAGCTAGATTCTACGCCATGAGTTAGTCGGATGCGGTGGTCCACCCACAAGTAGTAACATGTCAGATGGAGTTATTTCATTCTAATTTGTCTTCTTCTTGCTTCATATCTATTTTGGTTGACCCAGGTACAACACACTCTTTTGTCGTTCGTGTAGTGCTTGACATTTTTCTTTTGCCTATTAGTCGTAGGAGAGATAGTTTGATGTAAGAAACCACGTTAGTTGGTTCTATAGTGTTGCAGGAGGTGTATCCTTCCTATATCCTTTCTTTCTCAGGGCTACTACTACAGAAATGGCTTATAACGTCAAATTTAGAGGCATCGGTTGTATCCCAAAACCCGACGCCTAAACCCTACAATGTCGATTGAAAGCACAAGCTGACATGTATACGTGAAGACTGTCCAGACACGAGTATCACTTTTTATTTAGCATCGGTTTCTCAGTAAGAAACTGATGCCTAAAATCACCCTCCAAATCCATTTTTTTAGTTTAAAAAAATTACCTCTAAAATTTCACATACGATGTCAGTTGTTTACCAAACAATCGACGACTAAAGGTTTTTGCGAGATAAAAATCAGACCCATTTTTGTCGTCAGTTTTCTTGCAACAACCGACGCCGATGTGTTTTCGAGCACTGTCCCCACAAAAATTTTACCCCCCTTTGGCATCGATTTTTTTGTGGTGACCTACACCTTTTATTTTAAGCGTCGATTAGTTTTAATAACCGACGTCTATTGTTAACTTAATAGCACCCGTGCGAACCAGACTCTTCCCCTTTCTCTATTTCATTCCCGATTAAGTTTAGGTTTGGTGATTCCGCTGCTCGCCTAGTGCTCTGCCGCTGCCACACCTGCCGCCGCCACTGCTCACCTAGTGCTCCGCTGCCGCCGCTGCCGCTCGCCTGCTGCTGCTCGTCTGATGCCTTTTATTTTAAGCGTCAGTTGGTTTTAATAACTAACATCTATTGTGAACTTAATAGCACCCACGTGAACCAGACTCTTCCCCTTTCTCTGTTTCATTCCCGATTAAATTTAGGTCTGGCGATTCCACTGCTCACCTAGTGCTCCACCGCCACCGCCGCTGCTCACCACTTCCACGCCTTCTGCCGCCACCGCTCGCCTGCTGCCTACTGCTCAGACCACCTGCTCACCTGCTGCGTGCCTGCTGCCTACTGCTCAGACCACCTACCGTGTGCCTGCTTGCTCGCCTGCCGCACTGCCACTGCCACGCCTTCTGTCGCTGCCGCCGCTTGACAGGTACCCTTCTTCCTCCTCTTCTTCGTCCTATCTCTAAATTCCATGGTGAGCAAGTTGTGTGGTCTTCATGATCATGAGTCAACTCAAGATTGGGCTTGTTTGGTCTGGCAGGAACCTGCGAAGGTGATGAATCTATTTTCTATCTCTGGTTTTCCAATCTCAAGATTGGGCTTGTTTGATCTTATAATATTCATAGATTATTCATCTAATGTTAGAAAAATACATATAAATAGTTATTGGATAGGATTTTAAAATAGGAACCTGGTTATTGGAAAGGATTTTGAGCATGGCTAAAACACCCAAATTAGGGTTTAAAAAGGTACTTAAGATGATAATAAATGTAAATTGCATTAATTTTAGGAATAGGTGAGGTCAGAAGAACTAAGTTAGGATCTTCTTTGCTACAGGTAAGCATGTCATACCACTATGCATATTTACTTTGGATGAATTTCATGTTATGTATGATTTAAGACTATGCTTTAAATTTCAAGTTAATGTATGAAATAAAGATAACGATGATGCCTCTGATTATATTATTTCCTGTTGTTTGTTGTATTAATGATTTCCTATTCTTATAACTGATTCTCATTAGTTTAATGATATGATCATGTAATGATCAAGAAACTAAAGAAAGAATCATCTAAAATAATGTTAAGGAGATGTTTCTGTTGTGACATGTTGAATTTTTTTCTATGTTATACCCACCACGATTTGTGTTATAAAATAACACATTGATTAATTTAGGAAGCATTGATATGTTGTTATGGCTGTCCACAAGTGTTTTTATAAGAAAATTGTGTGTTGAATGGGGTTGGGAACAAGGGACTGGTGTTATATTATGTTGGCCTAGAAACCCATCCAAGATTTACTCATTAGGAGTAAATCTTGGACAGTCCCCGGTTTGGGACTGTTCTTGAACATTTAATCTCACTTAGGATGTAAGTGTATAATGTGTATTGGGTTTTCAAGAAAATTTCAGTAGCATTTCCCCGTTTGTTCTCTAAGTACATATGTACTTAGAGAAAAGCGGGGAAATGCTGCCGAAATTTTCTTGAAAACCCAATACACATTATACACTTACTAGTGAGATTAGGTGTTCAAGAATGGGATAGGTGGTACACATTTATTATATATAAGACCTTAAACCCTAAACTTGTTCTAATATATACTTGTTTTCTATTTAATCATAGAATGGATAGATCATGGATGTCAATTCCAAATCACTACACCCCAGAGTTTATTTTTGGTCTTGATCAATTTATTAGATTTGCCGAGGAACATAGGAAACAACCTGGAGATAGGTTCTACTGTCCATGTAGGCATTGCGGTAACAACTTGAAAGTCAACACTGGTGACGAAATCAAAAGTCATGTCATGTGCAACGAGATTGTACAAGGCTATACAGAATGGCACTGGCATGGAGAGATTTCAAACCTAAAATCAGTGGATGTCGATAGCAGTGCTTGTGTGGAAGAAGAAACTGCCTCCGATGACATAGATGTGAATGAACCAGTTCTAGTAGACATCGTTGATGTGATGTTGGATAGTTGTGGGGTAGAGCACACTGATCCACCTCCCATGTTTAGATACATTGTGCAGGATGATGAGATACCGTTATACACAAGTTGTACTAAGTTTACGAAGCTTAGCACTGTGTTGAGATTGTATAAGCTGAAAGCTAACAATAGATGGAGCGACAAAAGCTTCACGTCATTGTTGTCTTTGTTGAAATAAATTCTTCCTGAAGGAAATGAGCTGCCAATCTCAACATAGCAGTTAAAGAAATTGTTGTGCCCAATGGGAATGGAGGCCAAGAAGATACACGCATGCCCAAATGATTGTTTATTATTTCAGAAGGACTATGTGGATTTGAAAGATTGTCCAAAATGTGGTGCGCCAAGGTATAAATTGACAACTTCGGAGGAGTCCAAAACTGGTTCTCCTGCCAAGGTGATGTGGTATCTACCAATAATATCATAGTTTCAATGCTTATTTGCCAATCCGATAGATGCAAAGAATTTGAGGTGGCATGCAGATGTTAAGAAAAATAATGATGGGATCCTACGACATGCGTTTGATTCCCCATAGTGGAAGAAGATTGATTTATTGTACCCTAAATTTGGTGAAGAAGTCATGAATCTAAGACTTGGGATTTGTACAGATGGGATGAATCCGTACGGGACATTGAGCAGCCAACATAGCACTTGGCCAGTTATGCTTGTTATATACAATCTTCCTCCCTGGTTGTATATGAAAAATAAGTATGTTATGCTGTCATTGTTGATATTGAGCCCTAAACAACCTGGAAATGATATCGACGTTTATCTTGAACCTCATATTGATGACTTAAAGAAACTCTGGGGGTGAAGGTGTGATGACCTATGATGCTTCACGAAGAGAGACATTTCATTTGCACACTATGTTGTTTTGCACTGTTAATGACTTTCCAGCATATGGGAATTTGTCTAGATATAGTGTCAAAGGATCTAAAGTGTGTCCTATATGTGAAGAGAACATTGATTCAATATGACTAAAACATGGCGGCAAGACTGTATATCTTGGTCATCGAAGGTTTCTTCCAAAATTCCATTCGTATCGTAGGTTGCGCAAAGCATTCAATGGGCGGAATGAGGAATAGAGTGCACCTAAACCTATACCAGGGGAGGTTGTTTATGAGAGAGTAAAAGACTTTGCCAATGAATTTGGTAAGAGATCACAATGTACCATGGATACACGGAGTGACAAATCTTTATTCAAGAAGAAGTCAATATTTTGGGATCTTCTATTACAACGTCAATTTTTAATACATTTTCATAATTGAAATGTAATGATTTTATGAATATGTACTTAATTGAAAAGGTTGTATGCTTTGCTTCAAAGGATGGATTTATTTGCAAATATCCCTTTCGATAGGAATTTCATGATTTCTACTATTGTGCTAATCCAATAATGGATATAAAAGAAAAGAAAAGAAGAAAAGTCCAAATAGTATATAAAGATAAAAGATAATGAATTTTAAGCAATATATTTATGAGAAATGTATAGAAATCTCTAGAAAGTGGAATTGATGTCCACAATTGATTAGATTTCGTTTACATGTGATTTCTAATGGAAAGAGTAATCAAAATAAAGAATATAGGAAGAGATGAAAGAGAAAATATATGTTTTAATACAAGATATATGCTTATTAAGTCGTTGGCTTACAAATGAAGAAAGGGGTTATTCCTTTAGTGTTTCAGCTTAAAACTTGGTATATAAGTAGATTAAGTCTTATTAGACTTTCCTTTAAATTTTAGGATTTTTTGGATGTACCGTTTAAGAGATATGAATTTTTTAAAAATCCCTAAAGTGAAGGAGTGACAATAAATGTCACGATTTAGAATTTCTTTTAATAGGCACGTGCAATACATACCGTTGGATCTGGGATCCAATGGTGCGGGGTCATCCCCTACCTTGTGTTAGGAAAGGAAATAGAGGAGTAGGAAAGATGTTTTTTGAGGGAGTTCTTTTTTCTCACAATCTAGTGCACGAGAAGTTTTGGAAACTGTCCCTACGAGATCGGGGTGTGAAGGCGAATCCAACCGACCCTGATTTTTCCCACTCTGGAAGGCTATCGAAGCTTTCCCCAATGGAATAGAAGGTCGGCACCCCGAAATCTCTGGACGCATCCTATAAAAGGCAGGGTAACAACTTCCTTTGAGATCGGAATCTCATCCCTAGTGCTATGCTAGACTCTCAGAATGTATGCTTGCCTTCAATTCCGTAGAGCAGCTGTTGCTCGTCCCTCTTTTCCTCCCTCTGTTCAGCCACATATCGACATCTAGGACCCGGTGATTCGCTCCTCCTTCGGATGATTCAAGGCCGCATATGAGTTTGTCTGGGTGCGGCAGAGGTGACGACCCTCCTCCCTGGAGCAGCGGCTTCCCGCATCGCAAGGTCAACCCAGCGGTTGACCAGCCCCTGCTGCTGTTCGCGTGAGTCCGTCAGGGCGAGAGGTTGAAGACGCGGTTAAGAGAAAACCAGTCTATGCCCTCCCTCATGCAACAAGAAAGGGAGGGCAAGCTTGTCTTTAGCCCGCATGGATAAAAGGTAAAAAGTCCCTTTTCCTACATGGCATGTTCTGATTGGCCCAAAATGATTTATCTTGTGAAAACTGTAAGAAATTGTAGGTTTTTCCAATGGATATAAGTAATATATGGTTTTTGCTCAGAAAAATGCAAGGAATTCAATAAAAATACTAGTAGAGCCTAGTTTTTCTTCTAGTTCGAAAAGTGCATAAAGTTGGTCATTTTAATGTTTTAAGTGTAATCAAAACCCTAGATGTTGAATAGGAATGAGTTCAATTACTTAAGTTGGTATTATGAATCAACACTTATCCTTTTGACATAAAATGGATAATATGAATATCATTTGTTTTTAAAAACCCACAATTTTCTTAATTAGGGTTCTATGACTAAGAAAGTGCAATAATGGGCCTAAAAGCCCTAATGTTGGATAATATGATCCTAAGGCCTAGTTTGGGTAAGTACTTTTTGAATCTCGGTAATCTTGCATGTAAAAATATATTTTTTGGCATTCTACTGCACAGAAGTTCCGACGGGAGTGGGAAAATTGCCAGCTCACATGCACAAAAGATCAACAAAAAAGAGAACGCAGGAGCAGAATTGGCAGTCTGGAAACCCGCCGATCCTGGCGGCACTCACGACTACCATTTTTTTGATAAAAGGTGTACACAACGGTTGAAAAAGAATACAGATTGACATCCGTTTATGCACTTTTAATGTATCAAATGCTGGAAGTTTAAATGGTGGCGGCCAAACTAGGCCTAATGTCTTTTATTTTGAGAATATGGATATCTTAAATAGGGATATATTGATCTAAAGTTTAATTAAGAAAAAAAGGGAGTTTTGGAATAGATAACTTAAAGAGATGAAGTTTTGATATGTAAAAAGGATGTTTTAAAGTTTCATATGAATAAAGATGTACTTGAAAACCTAGAAACCCTAATCTAGGTGTTAATGACTTTGATAAACTATATTTCAAAATCCTATGTGTAAGATGAAGTTCGAACTAATCTTAAGCCAAATTGGTAATAAAGAGGCTTAGATATGAATAACTAAGTAATTAGGGTTTTGGAACATGGAAACAGTGTTTTAGGGTTTAGTTGACCTAAAAGGTAAAGGTTAAGAGACGAATATAAAGAATGTTAAGGAAAACTCTAATTCAACTTAGGTACACCCTAGGAGGGAATTCCAATTCAATAAAGTAAGTACATGACGAACATATGAGTAATTAGATTACACATGTTTTCCAGGTTTCTTGTTGTGCTTGGTTGATTGGGGTGATTGGTTGCCTGGCTTGGTTGGCTGTTTGATTAATTGGATATTCTGCTTACAATCCTTGAGACTTCCAAATCAGGTATGTGGTTATGCTTATGGATAATCGCTTTAGTTTCACAGTGATTCCTGAATGTTTTTATCGGTTCCCTGCAAATAAATGCTTGGATGACTTTTATTTCATGCAACTATAAAGTGACTATGATTATCACTATGAATATATATATATATATATGTATATATATATGTATATATATATATATATATATAACTGGATTAGATCCTAGTCCTCCTCTATGGCTTTGCTAATAATGAAAAGGGTAACCTAGTACATGGCCTACTTGTTAAGTAGGACATCAGGTTATCATGAGATAGAAATTGGGCTTCCCATGTGTAGTGCCATGAGATTCTTTAGCATACCATGAGTTAGGGAGTGGGCTCAACACTAGAAATTGATTCACATGTTAGGTAGGATCATGAGGGGTTTAATGGGGATCTACCATAAGGAAGATAGCATCCAGGTCCACTGCAGGGACATCACAGAGGCTAGGGTATGGATGGATTGAGCAATTATATTTAAAATGTAAAGTTGTTTGTTAAATCATAATTGACTGCAATATGTTGTTACAGTTAATTGCACGATTATTGTTTCCCCCACATACCAGCATATTCATTTATGCTGACCGACATTTTGTTTGTCGGCGTTTTAGGTACAACATTGAAAAGGACAAACCGTAAATTGACATATTGTGAATACATGAATTAAGGTGCAAGGAGGATTAGTTAGAATAGTTTCCGTATGTGGATAGAAGTTAGAAATCCAAGTTTTTCAAAAGATATGCAAAATTTTATTTTATTACAGCTTTTCAGTATAGTCTGGTAGAATTTGATAATTATTATTGATTATTTGTTGAACCTTTGATCCGAAAATTGGGATAACGGCTCTGACCTCTTGGTCTCCCTTAATTGGGGGTTACCGAGAGGCGGGGTCATTACATTTGGTATCAGAGCATAGGTTCCTTATTTAATCTTTAATAATTATTAAATTTTACAAACTCTGTAGAACCTAAGGGAGTTATTAGAGGAATTTCCAAAAGACAGAGGTGTCTAGAAAAGGATCACGTCTGGGGGCTGGCAAGATTTTCCTCCGCACCACTAGTCAGAATACAAGGACTCCCATATTAGTGTGACTGCCTGGCCAATGTCTCAGGATTTGACTTGAAATAAGATACCTTTAGGACTCTCTCATCTTATTCATCCCTTCTCAACTCAAATGTTGTTAAGGACCGTAAGGATTAGGTTTTTCTCTCTCTTTTCCTCACCCTCTTGAGGTATGGGTAAGGTTGATAAGGTTTAAGGAATCCTCCACCAATTTAATAAAAAGCATGTAAATAAGATGTCATGGACATAAGCTTAATAGATTAAGCGTAAAAGGAATAGATACATGCTTAGGTCTTATGACATAAGTTTTCATGCCCTCAGGAGAGACCTGATGCTAGACCTTCTTGTCAGGAGGATAAGTAAAGAGAGTTAGTCTTAGAGGTAGAGACCTCCATTATAAGTGGAGACATGGCACATCCTCTGAGAATGATGTTAACCCTAACCCTAAGTGGAGGTTAGAGAGAGAGAGATATGGCATGATGAGTTAGATGTCATGGTAGACCAGGTGTTTGGATGGACATGCCTTGGATGCCATATGAGCCATGAGAAGTTGGATGACCGAGTACCTTTGGTGACCCAACCCTGGGAAGGGTCGTGCATGTTAGAGTGAAGGATAGTTCCTCAATTGATGAGGTCAGAGAAGGACCTATAGAAACCCCATGAGCCTATATGAGCATGGAATAGTAGGCACCCAGAATACGTCAGTAGTGTGAGCAGTAGGTTGAAACCCTGGCCAAGGGAGTATGTTGGATAGCTGATGAGATAAGCATAAAGGGCTAGGGATAACCTTGAGCAAACATGAGTTTGAGCATAGGCTTCACCCACGTAGAGGTATTCTTGTGAGCTTGATCCATCTTCATGGAGAGAGGACCTTTAGTATAAGGCTGGTTGTGGAGTTAGCTCTAGAGAGAGAGAGAGAGAGACAGAGAGAGAGAGCAGGACCCAAGCAAGAAGGTTGGAAGCCTAGACTCCGAGATATGAGGAAAAGTGGGGAGTTGAGAATGATGCGACCTAAGTGGATGATAGTGGTTGCCTCATGCTGATGATATCTTGGTTGCCATTAGAGTAACCAAACCCTAGAGAGAAGATGAGACTGTTGGTACCTCTGTACGTATGGTATAGATGAGAAGAAGAGTTCCTTAAACCATGGAGAGGTTTAGTAACAGGTTGTGAGGCCTTATACCTTGTTGGGTGTCCTCGAGGAGGACTCCACTCTGAAGTGTTGCTCGAGTAGAAGGATGATAGGAAGTGCATGTCATACCTTGTACATGTTTGGATCATGGTTAGAGATTGAGCAGACAGTTGGGCATCAGAGGAGTGAACCTAGGGTTCCTACGTATAAGAGGGGAAGTCCGAGGTGCATGTGGTCAGTTTCCGAGGTGGTGAAATCCACTAGAGTGTTTTAGGGTTTCCGAGGAGTCACCCTTGAGGAATCATGTCTTATAAGAAGCTCATGATTTTAAGTACACCGTAGACCATGGCATCACAAAGATAGTTAGGGTTTGTAGTGGTATTTTGAAGGCCTGAAATAAAGAAGGATAAAGGGGTGCATGTGGTCAGTTTCCATATAAGACATAGGGTGAATGCCAAACACTAGTAACCCAATGAGTTGCTATAGTTAATGAAGAGTCCCCAATAGGGAATGGGAGTAGATCACCATATATATTATGGTGGGTCTCCCCTGGACCAAGAGAGGTCAAGATGTGACATGAGTTATGGTAAATCGCCTTACCAATTGACCTAATCCATTTCCTAAAAGAGAGCACTGTCAGTGTGAAAGATCTGGTTGAACTATACATATATAAGAGAGAGATAGTTCAACTACACTGTGATCTGAGTTCAATATTTTGAGCATGACCTCAATTTCACTTCCATGTTGTGGAAGTAGGTGTAAGAAGAACTCGATGCTAGATTGAAGTTGAGTATACCATATCACCCCTAACTGATGGACAGTCAAGAGAGTATGATCCATACTTTAGAGGGTTTGATGAGAGCATGTGTGGTCATTTAGGGTGATTCATGGGAGCAATTCCTGCCCATAGCAGAGTTTGCTTGTTATGATAGCCACCATAACTAGTATTGGGATGTATGAATATCTATAAGGGAGGTTGTGTCTGTCACTACTTGTAATGTACCCAATTTTGGCTACTAAATATATGTTGAGCTAGGTTACTCAAACTTGAACTTATTTGCAATGTTGTCTTTCATTTAAAACCCCAATTAGTTATTTTAATTCAATATCATGGTCTTGATAAATCTTAGTATCCAATTCAAGTCCTTTTTGTCAAAATGTATCTATTGTCCTCATTTGAGAAAATATCTCCATGAAATCCCTAAGTTAAATATCAATTATCATACTTTGATATCATATAGTCCAATTTGTTATTATTGTTCCTTAATTCCTTGATTATATCTTGAACCCTTTGGTTCCTCTCAATCTGAACACTCTTGATTTGGAATTAATGGGAAATATTAATCATATAAAAAGAAATAGATTTTATAATCAATTATGAGATAAGTTGAGTAAGACATGCTATATTCATAAATTGATGGTTCATTTATCTTTAAGACTTAGTCAAATAGAAAATAAAGCCATAGTTAAAATCCCATTGCAATTAGCCTTGTAGTTTAGGAGTTATACAAGGAACAATGATTAAAATGTTGACTAGTTTTATTAGTTTTGTTTCTTAGTAAATGAGGTAACACCCCATCTTCACCCGGTTCCCACAAACCCTCAAGTTACCCTATGTGTAACTTATGATGCTTTCTCCTTGCTCAGACAAATGACTGCTCCAAAGGCATCATGTGTTCACCTACTCTGCCTCGCCTCCTCTCATTCCCTCTGACTGGAAACTGCAAGGAAATAGCCATCCATGCTTGAACTCTACCCCTCTCTCTCACAAACCTTAGAGTTGCACCTTCCATGTAACGCCGCCAATGTTGGCCGTTATAGAGATCTCGATGAATCCTCCTCCTCCCCCACCCTAGTGGAGCACTTCAAGGGACCTTCCCGATGCCCTAACATCATCTCCCTCCTATATATATGCAACTATCTGTGGATCTACAAACTCATCACAAGGACATGAACCTGACGCCACCCTGCCTTCTTCCTATTGTCAGCACCACCTAGATCCAACATGCCTCGCCAATCGTGACCCTATCACTCCACCTGCCGATGGATAGTGCTACAGAACTACCTCCATTCTCCTGCACCGCCTAGCCAGTAGCGAGCCTAGCCATGACCACCACGGTGCCGCATGCCTACTACAACACTGATCAAGATATGCAACAACACTTTATCTGCATATCTGACTCCTCTACCCTACGCCCTTCCTGGTCTGCAATGTCAGATTGGATCACCATTGCTGCCTCTCTTCATCATCACCATCAACCACCCAAGATCTTCCAGTCTCCGCCCTATGCTCCTTCAGCCACCACGACGCCCACTCTCGCTCAAAGTCGCACGCTGTAGACATCGCCTCCTCCTTCGTCTTGATACCAATCGACGGTCTGCAACTCAGACCTGGGCACCTTTTCTCTGACCCTAAGCAGTCTGCAGCCACCACAACACCTCTCCAGCAAATAGACTACCGATGGCCGCCAATTCGCTACAACAACGATTGACTCCTTTAAAGATCCGCAACATCATCAACATGGTGCATGATCACGACAACCATATGCAACTGAACATGCAACTCACCCCCTCAACCACAGATCATCATCACCCTTCCTCCATTACCTCACCTTTGAAATCTTGTGCACTGGCTAGCAGCCACAAGCACCTAAACTTTCAGCCTGTGCTGTTTGTAGCCGATCTCCTGGCATCTCTAAGCCCCATCGATCTGGGCATTGGAGATTCAGATCTCCACATCATTTGACAAGCATTCACCAGCAATCCTTTGACACCACCTGCAAAACTAGAACGGCCAGACCAACATCGTAACTTCTCAGCAGATTACAAATTCTGAACCAGACACCCTCCATCAACCCCTCACACAACTACAACCTTTGCCTCTGTTCTATCTCCAACTATTGCATCTACTTCGTGTAGATTGGGGAAGGTAGAAAAATTTCCTCCATCATTACCTTGTGATCCGTCGACCATAGACATCAATATGTCCTCAACCCTACTGCTAAGAGAGGCTATCACCAAGGATGGGATGCATACTAGTCTCCACCATCACAATCCAATAAACGAAGAACTAATCTATGGAAAACCATGAAGCTTCACAAACTGTATGTAATTTGCTTACTTTGTTTGTAGTTTAGTTTGTTAACAAATAACAAATGAAATGAGGATAAGAGGGAGAGAGGTCAGATTATGATATCGGAACTCACAAGTCAATAATAAAATATCTAGCAATTAGGTTTAGTAAAGTCATATATAGGTACACCACGTTGCATGTGTACTAGGAATTAGAGAATACACATTCAGTAAGTATGCCTCATGTATACCTACTATACTAGTTAATAGTAATAGTTAGATAGATGCAATTTCTATAATAATGATATTATGTCTAAATTTTCATATTCTTTGTTGGAAGCATGAACCCTAGAAGTGGATAGCAAGTTTTCTTTGAATGATCTATGATCCACTTATATTCCACTTGGCCTAATCTTATCTAGAATGGAAATCTTAATGGGAAAATAGTAATATTTAATTATACTTAGACCTCATTGGGACCACATATGATGAACTCATAATAATGAATACTCCATAAGGACTAGAAATGAACAAATAATCATGATGGAACTTATTTGAAGAAGTGTAATAGAAAGAGAATGTGGAACATGAGATCAAAGTCTAAAATATGAATTTTGATAATTAAATATGTAATTTTGAGTATGACATACACACCTAATCTTATAGTCTCTAACTAAATATTGATATGCATATATGAACATGGTCCTACCTTAAAAAGGAAAAATATATACTTATGACTAGATGTCCACTTAATAATATGATAAACCTTGTGAAAGAATAGAATAGGGTTATTAATTATACAATGTGGTGGTTATCTATAGTATAAGGAAAATAAACCAATAAATTGATTATATACTAAACTTAACTGCAAATCCTAGAAAGAAAAAGAATAGAATAATCATGAAATAGAAACAACCCTAAAGGGGAAATAAAAACCATAAATAGAAAAAGATTGAAGAACATTGATTCCAAGCCAAATGGTAACCAAATTGTATCCTACTTTATAGATGTTCTCTCTTGGAGCCAACTTGTGATTATACAATCCTTGGAGCCCTAAATAATTGAGGTACTAGATCTTCTATTTAAATTGTTGAACTATTTTCCCTTTTAATAGACACACATATATATCTTGATTTGTGGTGAATTCCATATAGTTTTGAAACCTCTACTTGTTCTTGAAAGTTCACCACTCTCATTTTATAATTGATAAATTATTGTTGATAATTATTTTGGCACTAGACTTGATCTATTTGGAGTTTTAACTCCCTGTGGACTTTGGTCCCTTGGGCTTTGGCCCTATAAATCATTGGCTCAATTGAGTGGGCCAAGTACCCCACAACCCTATGGAGTGGACAGGGATTAGTTGTCCCCCAGTTAACCGAAATAGCTAATAAGGCACTAGTGTCGTTCTCTCCTAGAGTTTGAGAACACCAGGCACTTATCCCTAGAAAAGATATGATAGGAATGTGCCAAAACTTGTCAAATAGAATATCTTGAAATTGATATACTTTTTGAATAGCCTGGATAGATTTTGCATACTTGAAATATTGAATCTTACTTAGTGATATTCTTGAGAAAGATTTGCTATCTTAAAATTGATATTGGGATTTATTCTTGATTATCCTTTAGTCCACCAAACAGTTCTTTCCTAACTTTTATTATCAATCAAAATCCTATTTTGTACATAGTTCAATGATTGGATTCAGTACCAGCTTTGGTGACCCAAATTTTCCTTCAATGGGGTCCATGTGTGGTTTTGTTCCCTCTGGGAACTCATGGGCAGGTGGTAGATGGAAGAGCTTGAAGAGACATGTACTGGGTAGTACTTCATTGAAGAATTGATAGAATGAATTCTATTTCTTAAACTTGTAATCGTATTTGTAAGCTTCCACGACTCTGATGTACAAGCATGATTGTAATAAAGATTGTTTATGATTGTGATATTATTTTGTAAATATTTGATCGTAAAGATCGTGCCTTAACCACTTCACTTAGATGATGTCAGTGAGAGGACCTTGTGAAGGTTAGAGAAACCATAGTGTATGCAGATGAAGTCACTATCTTCGGGCAATGGCTAAAAAAGCCCAGGATAAAAAAGAGTCGCATGCTGATGCGAAGCAGACTGACATGCAGTTCACTGTGGGTGATTATGTGTTATATAAACCCGACCCCTCCAAGCTATACATAAAAAAGCTGAGTCCCCGATACATGGGTCCATTTGAGATGGATTGGTGGAGTTTCTTATGTTTAGCCTTACCCCTCAGGATAATATAATGTATGATGTGTTCCATGTGTCCGATCTAGAGCACTATGTGATGTACCTGAGCCATGTGCTGAGTATTCAACCTAGTAAGCTTCAAGGGAGGCTGACATATCCTAAGTCACCTATGAGGGTATGATATACCAAGGTTAAAGAGAACTCATATGTAAGAATATAAGATGATAAAGGTTCTTTGGAAGCACCATGGAGAGGATGAAGCCACATGGGAGCCAATGATGGACATGGAAAAGTATTATCTTGAATTGTTTGTATGTTTGGTGGAATTTTGGGGCAAAAATTCCTATAAGAGGGGAAGGATGTTACAACCCCAATTTTTGGGTTCATATGGTTGGAAATGCAATTTCTCCAATAAAATGTATCATTATGAAATGGTATGATTTATGTGCAGTGAATGGATTTTTTTAATGATATTTCCTTTAAATATATGATTTTGTGGTCCCTATTATGTTAGTGAGTCCAAGGTGATAAAAAGAGAAATAAAATGGGAGGAAATAAAATATTTCTTAAATAAGAAAAGAAATTGAGAAAATAATGGAAGTATGAGAAATATGTGGAAAGATGTGTGATTGACTCATCATGGATGAGATTTCAAATCCACAAGGTTTCTATTAGTAAAAGGAGATTAAATAAGGAATATAAAAGAATAAGAGAGAGAAAATATGTATAAAATATGCCTTAATAAGTGATAACTTGCATGTAAAGAAAAGACTATCATACTTTTGTATCTAAATCCCAAACTTGGCACACAAGTAGCTTAAGTCCTTATGGACTTTCCCTTAAAATTTGGCTTGGGAGATATGATTTTTGGAAGTTTTCCTAAAGTGAAGAGGATAACAGATAATGTCACAATTTATTATTTGAATAGGATTATTGGTTAATTCGACATGCATAATGAGGACCGTTGATCTGTGGATCTGATGGTAGAGAACTCATCACCTTCCTCATGTCTGGCTAGACAAGATGGGAACATTACCCGACATTTACGGTGGTTGATTTGTCTTCCCACAAGGATCGAGCAACTATGGGAAGTTTCCCATTGTGATCACAAGGCCAAAACGAATCAAATGAACCTGGGTTTTACCTCCTTTGGAAGGATACCATAGGTTTCCTGTGACGTCCCCAGATTTTCTAAAACTTAATCTGATGTGCGATATCCAAATTGAAATCCTCACCTCAGCGAGAATCCCAATTCAAACATCCCACACTAGGCTAAGAAGAAGAAAATCAGAGGAAGTCAGAAGGAAACACAATCAGTAGCACATGTACATGAACAATAATAAAACCTTACACACATGTTCACCATTCAACATATAATTACAACATGAATTGTTACAACATTTGATATTACATATTGAACAACAAACTATACATATACATGTACTACAACTAACATGATCTTAAGACAACAGGTCCACCTGTACATCAACTCGCTATGCAACTCTCAACTATCCTGGATCTTCAAGAGCATAACCACAACCTATATAAAAGATTACATGCGGTACACGTCAGCACAATATTCATGAATATTGTACTGAGTACGCCTACATGTCTTTTATATACCTCTCATCATATCTTGGCAATAAGATAAAACTAATACTTGGCAGTAACAGAAGAATATAAGAAAAGCGTATACTTGCACAAGGATATTCATTAACAAAAGAGAACACATATTTTAAGCTTATTTTCCATTATATACCAAGGCCTTTATGATCACTACCAAAGAGTTAGATCATCTGTACAAGGTGACCACTACCAAAGAGTTAGGTCAGACCACTACCAAAGAGTTAGGTCATATGTACAATGTGACCACTACCAAAGAGTTAGGTCACTTCCAAGCACACTACCAAAGAGTTAGTGCTTTCATATAATGGAACATATATATTATGTTTCATGTGTTCATAGCAGTAATCATGGAAAATCATGCAACGTATCATACCAGAACAATAATTTCATCCAATACCA
Source organism: Alisma plantago-aquatica (assembly GCA_963693085.1). Taxonomy (NCBI): domain Eukaryota; kingdom Viridiplantae; phylum Streptophyta; class Magnoliopsida; order Alismatales; family Alismataceae; genus Alisma; species Alisma plantago-aquatica. The sequence continues at coordinate 927,616,719 of OY856411.1, read as the reverse complement.
TATGCCAAGTATTTTACTACACATATAACACAAGCATATTGTATAATAAGCCAAGTAAGAGGTAATGGCGTACCTTAGATCAAGAGATAAACTTATCACAATCTATACCACATTCCTGATGTCACCTATCCTTGGTGAAACCCTGATTAAGACAAGATCATATACTATCATCAGGTTCTCATCAACACTAACCCTAGTCATGCTCATTAGGGTTTCTCTTATCTCATTAGTATATTCTCATCATTTCTTGCATTCTTGTCTTAGAAATATCATACTGATGTCATATTCCAGGTTATTATTCATTATCCAAACATTATCTTCCATAGTAGTATTGTGCACATTAATTAACCCTAGATTACACCATTAACTGAGATTAGGGTTTAAAACCATGTATTAAAGGTCAGTTTCATATAACATGAATTATGGGTATCATCTTGATCTCATATTTAAATATAAGGTTCCAGATGCTAATACGAGCTTACTCTGTGAATTTCATCATTTATTGAGCCTGTATGCACTTATTGTATATTAATTAGGGTTATTAGCCCTAATTAGACATTTTTAGCAAATTACATGATTTCGTACATTATCATGATCATAACTGACATCATATGCATTATAAACATGGTTATGGACTTACTGATATTTTTCCATAATTTTAGGCCAATGTTTGATATTTATTATCCATCAATTAAGCATTTCACTACTAACGAGATATCATTGATATTTGTGCATCAAAAGCATGATATAAAGGGACCATGTTGTTCTACTCATTTTTCTGAGAAGTTTGGTATATTATATGTATTTTTCTGAGGCTCGAGCTATTTAATATGAATTATGCAAGATCTGAGATATATACTGGAATTACTGAGCGATTTACCTTTTCTGGCCAACCGAGGACTGCCATGTGGCCATGTGGGGGCGCACTACTTCTCGCTTCCTTGACCTGCGCTGATCCAGGTTCCGCTGAGTTTTCCTTGGTTCAGCTGGGCCGGTCCGGTTCAAGGTTTCTCCCCTTTTCTTTTTTTTTTGGTCACGTTCTCATCCCAGCGGTGCCTCTGCGTGAGTCATCCTCACGATGTGAGCGCCGCCGGAGTCCCGAGCAGGACTCCCATCTTCAGTGAGGCATCAATGCCTCCATTGGATCCCTCTCCAAAGAGTCATCTGAGCCGCAACGCTCTTCCACCAGCAACTCCGCCCAGATCCCTTTGGCTGGGTTTCTGGTTCTGCACGAAGTGGTGAGGACGTCACCGCATCCATGGATCCAACGAGGAATCCGGGAAGCCAAAGGCTGTAGATGACGACACCATCAAACTTTACTGATCTCAAGCTCCGCACCTGTGAGCTATAGGTGATGGCTACCGCAGAGGTGCCCTCCTCCAGTGAGCGATCCATGGCTGCGACGAACTTCCTTTAAAAAGGTCGGCATGTATCATGTACGAGCTGCCGGCATGGAACCTTGCCGTTGCAATCACTCCCTATCCTTCACGGCTATCCTCTGATCCTTCCTCATATCGCTGGCCTAGTTCCTTACATCCAGAACTACTTTCCTTCTCTCTCGCTTCACGTGAACGAGAGCCTGAACAGACGCCCACCAGCGTCAGCGCTACCTCTGCTCCCCCTGGGCATCGTTCCTCCTTTGGCTGCTTTTGGTAATGGAGACGATAAGGAACTGGGGACTTGTTCTTCCTGATCTCGTTACTCTGAGAGGGCTAAGGAGGGTCAGACTAATCGTGTCAAATAGGTAAGAGCAACTGCTCTTCTAGTTCCCTTCATCCACCCACGACCAGGATGTGGGATCAGTTAGAGCCTTGTGGGGTTGTTCACTATGACCGGCTGCGAGAAGGATAAATATCTTGACCATCCAAATCTGACCAAGCCATCAAATGCGGGCATGACCAGGATAACCCGTACCATCTTCTCATAAAAAGTGTATATTGTATGATCACCATGCTACAACAAACATGAGACCACGGTGCTCCTCAAACCTTGCTACTTATGTAATACACATGTAAACTTGGTCTCATTTATCAATTTCGTCAAGCATACACATCATTTCATCATTTTCAAACCTAAATAAATCCTTCTAGGAATATCCAATTGCCACCACATTTTAACCATAGCTTCCTCACAACTAAAGATACCTTCTACTCAAATTTGGTGCCAAAACTCAACTGCTATACCATTCGATTAAATTCCTCAAAAGGCATAACTTATGGATCTTAATTATGATTTCATCATCACATCAACACATCTACTTAGTCAAAAGCTTGTAACTCTTAATACTACTCAATCATATGATTTCGTTTATGTCATTGGACAATTAAGGATTCCAAAAGTTCACTCCATCACATTTCCCCAATCTTCAGGAATCTCGTCAGATCCTGTTGGGGTCAAAATGTATATAAGGGCGATAACCCATCCCTTCAGAAACACCCAGACGTTCACAAGTCGTCTCCTAACTTCTGGACCTATTCTCTACTCCCAATTTGGCACTGTGGTTCGTCCATGGCTCTGACTCCTTCTTGAGTTCCACTGGGACTACTCTCTTCATCGTCTTGCTTGGTCGGGCCCATGGTTGATTGGCCTAAATCACACGACCAAAAAGGGGCAGATCTAGAGTAGTCATACTTTTAAGAAAGGAACCCGACACTTAGGCCCCCACAACTAATATACGAGGTCTGATGTACTAATCGGGGTCAAACCATAGGGATAAGGTTAGTAGGTGTTTAGCACACAAAGTCTCACACTCATATACTCCAGATAAAAAGGGTAGTTAAATGGGTGTTACCAAAGGAATGATGGTACTCAAACCAGAATAAAGCAAATAAAACAAAGATATGAAAAACAAAGCGTAATAAAAGAAGATGTAAATGAAGACATGGAGGGAAACTTGGATTGGGTTTCACCTACTAAGACTTCACACCAACATGCAACATTATCTCTCCCTCTCGTATACTCCTATCAAGATTACAAGAAAACATAGATGGTGTCTATTCCCTTCTCTCTCGAGATAAGGATAGATCTAAGTCTAGGGGTAACCTTTTTCTCGAGATGTATACACAAAAACCTCATAAAAGAACGTATGATCTCAAACTTTAGCATTCCAACATTCTCATGCATTCATACTACTCCATAACATAAGATAAAAGTGATATTACCCTCTCAAGATATCAACAATCAAACATCATGAGATGGTAGCTAAGCATACAAGTGAAGCAATAAAACCGGTGCATTGATATAATCTTGACAAGAGTATATATATTCAAAATGGAGAGACAATATACATGTTGGGAGAGCCTTAGTGGCTACTCCCAACCCAAGTTAAGATGTTTGGCCACACATGTTCAGGGGCAGCATAACAGTGTTACAAGAAGATAGATACATCAAGCTCCACGAAGTGATGAGGGAAGTACATCGAGATGGAAGTGATAGATCTAGATGGAGAGAGAAGAATGTGATACAACTTAGTACTTCTTCAGATCTAGATCTAGAAGGTCAATGGCACATACGGTCTTCTTCTCTTGAAGAAGATGGAGCCTTCAGACTTCTCTCTCCTCAGCTTCCACCTTTAGAGATCCAAGACTGATTGGATGAGTGGATGGAGATGAGTTTGGGAAATGGAATTACTTTGTGGTACTATCAGATATGATCTATGATCCGATGATTTGACAAGACATGTTGGTGGCATATTTATAGGTGCACTCCACCAACTTAACCCCTCGACCGCGGTCAAATTTTGGTCTTGGATAAAGCTTGATCGTGGTCGAGGCCTTATTGCTATTCTTTCCTCGGTCAAGGTTAGTTGATCCCCTACCTTGGTTGCGGTCTGGTTGGCTACCTCCTTGGGTGAGGGTCATGGTCGAGGTCAGTTTAGCAACCCCCTCAGTCATGGTCTAGCTGGCCACCCTTCTCGATCGTGGCCTGGTCGCTATGACTTTCTGTAGGACCACGATCGAGGTCGAGGTGTGCCTTGCTTTGGAGAAATCGAGGTCACGGTCTTCAAGTTGGTTGCGATCCCAAAGAGATTGAGTGCAAATTGACCGCAAGCGCAAGGCATTAGGGTGAACAAGGAGACCTCGACCATGATGAGATGGTGCATGCTAGATGAATGAGTCACGATCGAGGTGATGACCATGACCTGGGCTAGATATGTGCCTGGAATTAAGGGGAGAATGTGTAAGTGAAGTATTTGACATAACATGCTAAAATAGTTGGGAAAGTTAGCAAAAGATATGCTAAGAAGGCATAAAATGTATACAAAAAGTGCGTATAATAAAGTGTTATCAACTCCCCCAAACTTAGAATCAAGCCTATCCTCAGGCTAAGTGTAGGCTCGAAATCATAGAGAGAAAGGGAAATTTGTGTGACAAAATTTTGCGAAACTTAACACTACTGAGTTATCTTATTATTGCATCAAGACTTTCGTGGTATGCTTTCTCAACCCCTTAAAGTATCATTCCTCCCTCTTATATCTAGAGTTGCAAAATTTCTAGTTCTTGCCATTGTTGTCAATTGTAAAAGTTTTCTCCTTCTCAACGTATCACCCCTTCCCTTCAGGATACTAACCATACTAATAAAACATCTCCTCGAGGGGTAGGTTTCACACTCTTTCTTTATTTTCAGTCGACCCTATGCTAATGTGTTCGGGCAGGCTTTAGGCTTTAAGTATTTTCCTCTTCTCCTAAGCTCCCTCACCCACAATTGTCGTAAGGACACTATTGCCCTTTTGGGTGTGTGACTTTAAGTCAGGTGGTTTTGTGAGTTTTGTTCTGGATTGGAGGTGGGTAAGTTTGGTTTCAAGGTTCCACTTACGGGGATGACATATCTGCATTCGTGAGTGTAGCAATACACCGGCCGTGTGGAAACTTTTGGCATCTTTTGAGCACAACTCTCATTATATATTTTTTTCTTTTTCGTTTTGGCTTTTTACACCTCCTTTTTGGATTGGGTGAGGGGGATTTAAGCGGTCTTCTAGGTGGACAAGCCTCTTTTTTAGTCCCAAGAGGTGATGGATTTACTTGAAAGGGTATATGTTTCCTTCTCTATAGAGATAAGGATTTTCTGGTTGGAATCGTCAGGTATGGTGGTTGGTCCGGAGTATGGCTAGGTGAAGTTCTCTAGTTTCCAAGGGTTTCATGAGCTTAGGGTTATCACATACACAATGTCTTATTGCAAGAATGAGATAGAGAAGTATTGCTATGTTTCTCATTTTACCTTTATGTGTATTAGATGCTTGTATATTTCTCTCTAGGAAAACGATATTACTACAACTTTTAGCATGAAAATAGACTAAATTCTAAGGTAATTTCACACAATTTTTAGGCAAAAAGGCAAGAGCAGTCTGGAAGACCTAAGATATGTACATGTAAAGTTTGTGGAAATAAGGAAAATTTGAAAATTTTAGAGGTAAAATGGTGATAAAATTGTACCTTTCTATCCCGTTTATAACCCCTCCCCCAAACTTATCCTTCACCCCAACTCGAGGTGTCAGAATTTGAGTGAGATGTATAAATGAGCTTTCTTTATTCTTGTTTGTCAGTGTTGGAGGCCCACTTGGACTCGAGTAGCATACTAGCGTATACTCCTCGCAGCGGATGATAATACTCGTACTGCATCCCCTCCACTTTTATACTCAGGTTGGCTAGGGCCGTCATCCAGGCTAGATAGTAGAAGCCACATTCATTCGACAGAGGCACCTGCTGAGGGCTCTTGTGGTAGAACTACATCTTCTTAAAGTCTTTACCTGCCGTATGCTTGTACCCTCTGTTGTGACTTTTTAGCATATCAATAATCACCTCCGCGCATGTGACAATCTTTTCTTCTGTTGGGGTCTTTGAGGTAGTCATGCTTGTCTTCTTGTTCAAGCCAAAGGCTGCGTCTGAGTTGTTATATAATACTGTAGTCTGTTTTATGATGTCGACCACCAGTAAAGTCCAATGACTATCGCGAAGAATTGGCAGAAAGATGTAGTCCGATAGGGACGTCACGAGGTGTTGTTCCAAGCGTTCCTTCTCGCCTGATCTTTTATCTTTTATGATGTCATCTACTAGCATGAAGTATGCCATATGTAGGTTTGCCATGTTGTCACTCAAGAGGGCCTGGTAGGCTGACATTATGCTTACTGATAGGTATCCTCCTATTCTGAGTGTGTCTCAAAGATCATCTTTCAGCACACATATCTCTTCTCTTTCAAAAATAGCTTCTACCGGTGAGTCATCATCTTTCAATGACTTCATTATGATGTTTAGTGATTTTGAAGATAGGTTGACAAAGTTCCATCTGTCAAAGTCCTTGAAAGATGGTATTATCTCCCCCGCCAGCCTGTCTGGTCTTTCTTCTAACGGATCATCATCTTCTGCTTCTCCTTCTTCTGACTATTTTGCTGAACGTTGTTGTTCTTTGTCTTCTATCACTAGAGGCTAGTGAGGTTCTTTTTCTGGTATGCTTGCTATAGCTGCTCCAATGTCTGCATTCCAACCTTCTTTCCATCCTTCAACCCTGGCTGATTCTATTAGATCAATCCACATGGTTCTTATTTGTTCCCTCCAAGTTACCTTTTTAGGTAGAAGGATCTTCTTATGAACCCTTCACCGTATTGTGCCTGAAGGCATTGCCGGGTCACTAAATAAGCTGCGATTGTAGATGACCTCCATTATACAAACATCGTACAACCTATGTAGATCTTCCTCGCATAAGTCCTCCAGCGGGATGCCTTTTTTGATGGCTTCCATCATCCTAAGTATGATGAAGGCACAATCCCCTAAGCCAACCTCTTCTCGTGTCACTTTCTTACAGATAGAAAATAGTTTCTAGATTCCCTTGAATCTGTCATCTACTGATTGTATCACTTTCTATAAATGTAGCGGTATCTTTAGTGCGTCTCTTACTTCTTTCCTTTTATATATTAGAGCAATACTGTCCAGTTCGGCCACGTAGCAATTGAGCATTGCTGTCTTTCGCTCGTATAGATCGATTATGATCAGAGCCCAGTGCTTCACGTTTCTTATGGGTAGGACTACAAACTTGGTTCCCTTTCTACACACTGCTTCTGTCAGCCCAGTCACACCAGCAGCCTTGTAGTCCTCATTGTATAAGAGGCTTTCCGGGTGTGTGGTGCCATTGAACACTTATTGCACCTTGTCTGAGTGTGGGAACTCTTCGAGGAGGGTGGCACACAATACTTTTAATAGTTTCTTGTGTACTCATACCCTTTTTACAAAGATCCCTCTGAAGTGTTCTTTAGTTAGACTTCTACCCTTGTTGTGATATATGACATCTTCTCTGGGTAGATTGTCATCAAGGATATCTGCTAAGATGTGGACATCTCCACATGTGATTTGTGATAGTGCAGTCATGTCAATTCCCATCATTTTGCATGGAAGAGGAGGAGCTACACCTAATTCTCAATCTTTGAATGGCGTGCTCTGCTCTCTAGCGGGCTCATTCGTGAAGGTGGGCTCATTCATGAAGAAAGCAGCGAGCCTGCCTTCCTTGTTGTCTGAGGTTCCATCCTGTACTATGGGGATGGTTGATTTTCTGGTTGTATGTGGGGCCTCTATGCTCATTAGCATCAGTGCAGTCACCATCACTGCCACCTCTAAGGAAGCTTCTGCAGCTGTTCCATCCTTGACATTGCTTTCCTCAGATGGGTGACCTAGCTTGGAAGTTGCCAGTTATGCTAGTGTTGCTTCAATTGTTTCGTCATAGATGTGGTCGTTCTGCTCATTGTGAATTGGGGAGTGTAGGAATCCACTGCACATTTCCATCCCAGATGTTAGGTCATCCAGCAACGTGTCAATATCTCTGAGCTATCTGGATGTCAGATCTTCTATCCTTACGTTCTCTACTCTAGCGATGACTGCTTGTGTTGGTTTTTCTGTTGCATCATTTCCTGTGGTCGGGGTAGATTTGGCTTTTGCTAGTACCCCCTTCCTCTTTTTAGATTTTTCCTTGTCCTCTTTAGGACTGTTGTTTAAATCTAGATTTCCAGACAACATAGTAGTCTTTTTCTTTGTTCCGTTGTCTTTGGGAGAGTCTGATGTCGGTGGTGCTTCTTTTGCCTTAGGTTCAACTGCCGAGGTGGTTTTTACATTGGCTCTTTCTTCTTTTCATGTTGAACCTGCACCTGTCCCTCCCACGTTGTCGTCATCGTTGTTGGGGTTTGGAGGGCTTGATGAAGCTTGTGATGTGGAGGGTCCTGCCACACACTTGCCCTTCTTTTTATGTCGTTGGCTGTTGAACTTCTTGCGTTCGTCTTCTAGCTTCTAGAGGTCTGCTTCCAATTACTGTTACTCCAGGTCGAGGTTGTGCATCGCCACCTCGTATCCATTTAAGTGGTCTCTATCAGCCTGCATAGCGTCCCTTTCTCTCATAAGGGCTTCCATTTCCTCCGTGAGGGCCTTCAGCTCTCCCATCATCGTGTTCTAGGTGTTTATCACCTCTTGCATGAACTGGGGTAGTGCCTCGGTCCTCTCGTTTAGTGTTTGCACTTGCGTAGTTAGTGTACATAGGGTGGAGGTTATGCTTGAATTAAATTCAGATGTTTGATACATGTGTTTCCACAGTGCATCAAACTTATTACCTAGTATGTCGCCGAAGGTTGGAAGTTGGTGTGGTTGTGGCTCCACATGTGTCATGGATGCTTGTGGTTCCTTCAACAGTGGAGTTGGTATTGTCGGGCTGGGTACTCTATGTTCTCGATGTCCCATTGTCAGAGGGATTACTTCTGGAATCATCATCTTGGGTACAACTTTGGAGTCCTTGTCTTGTTGGTAGGAGTCTTGTTCACCCGTCTCCGGTTGTTCGGAGGTTGGTGCCTTAGGGTGTAGACTTTTGCTTAGCATGTCATCTGGGTTCGCCTGGACGTCATGATATTTTATTTCTTCATGCGGTTGGCATTACTCGATCACTATTGTTTCAGTGACTATGGGAGGTGAGGTTGTCTTCAGAGCAGTAGGATTTTCTACTGCTTCCTTCTTCTTCCTTATTGCCAACCTTTTCTTCTCTTCTGTCTTCTTCTCTATCTCTACTGGTTTGTCCTTACTGCTTGTTTCGTCAACTGCTCATGTCTTTTCCACGACATTAAGGATGGCCCCTAAGTAAATCTTGTCGATGTCTTCTTGGGTGGGCCACAACTTGTGGGCATCATAATACATCATCTCTTAGAGGGGAAGGATTTTCTTTGAGCTACTCTACTTATAGTACAACTTATCTCCATTCTGAGCTTGGATTCCCGCATTGAGGAGGGACTTGATGTCGATCTTTGTATGTCCCTCTATTGCCCTATATCTCTTCAATGCTTCTACACCCATAAAATGGTAGGCTATCTTTGTTATTTGGCCTCCCTAGCAGAACTCCTAGTTTCACTTGGATTCTCCTCCCACAGTGGCTAACAGTCTTTTGATTAGTATTTTACCTATGTTCACATGCTTCCTTTACAACATTGACCAGATCATGAATATGTCTCCTTTCATTACTCCCCCTATTTCTGACCTCGTATATATTGTGTTGGATGTTATCTTTTATATTACCCTGATAAAGCATGAGGTGATCAGGGTAGCCTTGGAGTTCTTGGAGTTATATTCATCTTCTCCCATCAGGTCTTCCTACATCTTATGACTATCATATCTGACAGTTTGCTTCTCTTCCAGGCTGGCAGAACAGGCTTGGGCTTCTGCTGTTGTATTCGTGAAGATAGTATTCAGCATCACTTCTTTGATTGTGTGAGATTTTCTCCCTAGTCTCACCTCCAGCTTGTGGTCTCCACCCCCCTTTTTGCATTCTTATTCATCCACTGAGACCTTTTCTAGTGAAGATAGGAATTCAACTGTCAACTACCTTGAGGACGGGGCGTCATAGGTGCATAGGGTGCACAAGTTTGCACCCTCTAATAACTTGATGACCCTGTCATAGACCCCCATCTTTTTGAAGTCATTTACGGCCAGGTACCTCATGGGCCTGAAGATATTGACCCGTGACATCTAGTCGTATTACGACGGGTGCACATCGTCTCTTGGTACACATCCGCTCTGCTCTAGGGCTACCTCTTTAGTATCTACTCCCTCCTTGTTGGTTGTCTCAGCCTCTTTTCCCTTCGTCATTTTAGCAACTATTACTTTTACCTTTTTGCTGCTTCTGGTTGCCTTGGGCTCAACCTTCCTTTTTCACAAAATTCTTAGCTCAGACTCTGTGGGCTGGTATTCCGAGGTTCCTATCTGTGCTGCACTCTGTGCAGACTCTGACTGTTCTGGTGTCTAGTGACCCAGAATGTTCTGATACTACACCATCTGTATCTATAGTTGTAGCCTCCTGGCTGGTGGCAGGCTTGTATTGGTCTCCAAGGCTTTTGCTAGATTTTATATAATTATCTCTATCTTTTTAAATGAGGTTGCCCTCTTTGCCAATGATTCGTTAGTCGAAGCAGATATCCTAATTTTTTTAAAAAATTATTTATAATTAATATATCTAGCATGTGGTAATGTGATTAAGATTTATATCTCAAATGTTTTATATCTTTTGAAGTTGTTATACATATACTCTTGTTAGAAAAGAATTAGGGTTTGAATGTCCACTTGTATGATAAAGCCTTCATGCATTCAATTGGCAGTAATTAAGTAAGTGTAACCTTAATCATGTAGAGCCTTGTTCCGTAGAGCAATCTTCAGTGTCAGAACTTACTGGATGGTAAAACAAGTATTCCCAAGGGAAACTCGGAGTGCATATTGTTGAGTATGTGGGGGTGGCAAGTTGAGGATATATCCTTGTCATCCACAATTGCAGATTATGGACGATGGCTATGGTCATGCCTCTAACATTTGATGTGATTGAGGACAAATGCGGTTGTACCTCGGATTAGAGGGTTTTGTATACCCTATTCTCTAGTGTCGTAACTTGTACCAAGTACAAACTAGTTGTTATTAGTTGACTATATGTCACTGTTGGAAGTTTGAATGGTATGTCACTACATTTTACTCATACTGACCGAGGGAAAGATATCTTAGGATACCGACACTCCTAGATCTTATACGGAACTGAATAGCACTTCACAATGGTCAGTTGGACTTTGAGTGGTACGACTCAAACTCCCCAGGGCATAATAATAAAAGATATAATACCAACCATGTAGTATAATTACTAGGGTTTAATACATATCCCATTGATTGATTAACCCTTATCTTGTCTTTATACTACATAGTTCTTACATGATGCAGACTTATGAAAATTGTGTACTTCTACTTGATATTACAACTTATTTGCTTAACTGCTTAGTATGCTTAAACTATTCAATCTGTTCATATTGCTTATTCAATACCCTAACTCCTCAATGTATTTACTATTAATTAATATGTTATAATAAAAATATGTTGGAGAAAGTTATATCTCTAGCTGGGATTGGGTCTCACGCGTGGGTCCCCACATCTTTTTAGGTGGTCGCAGGGAACGAGGTTTAGGTCGCACTATGGAAGAGAATGAACCTGGTGATTAATAGATTCAGAAGGTTGGTTAGTTGTAGATGTTAGTAGTAGAGTCCTAGTGTCATCCTTGTACTCTTAGGTCCGGGTATGGGATGTGTTTTCTAGGTGATATACTCCTATCGACATGAAATTTTGGTAGTATGCCAATGTTTGTAAATATATGGCATGTACATGTGAAATATTTTTTGTATGGAGGATGTGACTGTGGTTTTTGGACCCATATGTAAATACTTGTTATAGTATATGAGAATGGAATGATGGACCTTTTATAAATGCTCTAGATTTTATTTACATTGTTGGAATTGGTTTTAATTATCCCACATTTTTTACTATGTGATTAATTAGTAGTTGATCTTATTTTGTGTTTTGAGTAATCTCATTTAGTGTGACGAGATGTCACAGTTAAGTTGGTATCAGATCTCTAGGTTTAATGAGTCTATAGGGACATAGGACTTAGGTTTGAGTCTATTCTTATGTATCCAACATATCTTATCATAGTTTATGCTTATGCATATATGTCTGGAGGACATGAATAACACGTTGAGAGTAGCTATGTTGCACCAGGAGGAGGAGCAGGGAGGCAGGCACATAATGAGAGAGTGCCAGAAGTAGGGCCAAAGCAGCCCGCAATGCCTCATCTAGACCCAAAAGTGATGGCCAATCCTAAGTTTTAGTCTATGTTTAGACAGATGATGGCCACAATTACACATATTGCTGACAGAGTGCCAGCACCCCAAGCTAGGGTAGCCACCTCCAATGTGGAGTCCCAAGGTGTCGGGAAGACATTTGAACATCTTAGATGTGTTGGGGCAATTGAATATGCATGTACTTTTGATCCAGGAGATGCTGACATGTGGTTGACTGACCTGGAAAAGGCATTCAAAATCCTAAACATCACTGAAGAAGACAAAGTTAAGCGTGCAGTATACCTATTGAAGGGTAGTGCTGGCCACTGGTGGGCCATAGAAGAGGAGAAAAGTCCAGCAGTTGTGATAGGATGGGAGGAGTTTCAGAGAGAATTTATTAGACAATATTTTCTAGAGACCTACCTAGATGAGAAAATATCTCAGTTCGAGAAGATTTTTCGGGGAGCTATGACTATCAATGAGTATGAATCAAAGTTTATGGAACTTCTGAGGTTTTTCCCGCACATGGAAGCAACAGACAAGGAAAGGATCCATAGATTTGAGAAGGGTCTGAGTATAAAGTAGACTACTACATCATCAGCCTTGGAGAACAGGGAAAGGTTTTCCAACTTTATGGAATCTGTTAGGAGGATTGAGAGGTCTTCCATAGAGAAGCGTGAAGCTAATGTTAAGAAGCGACCTATGTAGTTTCAAGGGCAATCATCTGGACGCTTTAAGAAGACAAGGTTTTTCCCACTACCGTCACAACCAAGATCAACCTTCAGTGAACCAAGATCACATGCACCATTATAGTGGACCCTGTGTTGGGGTAGAGGTCACAGTTTTCTGCCAATGGGAGCCTGCAATACCTCATCAGTTTTAGTGATAGGGCTATTTAGGCCATATTAGGACACCAGAACATGTTACATGTGTGGGCAAGTGGGGGCATACAAGACCTTATTGCCCTATGAAAGATGAGGAGGTGACTCAGTAGCCAAGGCAAAGTCAACAAGGTCCACAACAATGACAGTTTAGTAGTGGCAGTGGAAGAGGACGTGGTCAGATGTCCCATGCAGGATCCTTTGGAAAAGCAAGTAGAGGACATGGACGACAGTAGGTGACAACAAGGTTCTATGCCATGACCCAGCCAGAAGCAGTGGTCAATCCACGAGCCGTGACAGGTCAGATGGAGTTATTTCATTCTGATTTGTCTGCTTCATGTTTTGAATATGTGCTAGTAGACCCAGGTGCGACACACTCTTTTTTAACTAGAGAGGTGATAGATAGTTGTTATCTACCTGTTAGTCTTAGATCTGATAGCATGTGGCTAGAGACTCCTTTGGTTGATTCCGCCGAGTTGTGGGAAGTGTGCCCTTCTTATGTTCTTTCTTTATATGGACACAACATTCAAGTGGATCTTTTGCCACTTGACATGCATGGTTTTGATGTAATCCTAGGAATGGATACCTTGGAAAAATACGAGGTTGTTTTGGACTGTAGTACTAAGGTGGCGACGTTCCATGATGGAGATGTACAATGGATTTTTTAGGGTGATAGGAAGATTCTTCCTACATGTTTGATGTAAGCTATGACATCTGAGTGGTTGATGAGACAAGGATAAGAGGCTTTCTTAGCTCATGTTGTAGATACCTAGGTGGTAGGTCCTAGTATCTAGGAGGTACCAGTGGTATGGGAATTTGAGGATGTCTTTCCTAAGGAATTTCCTAGTATTCCCCCTCCTAGAGAGATTGAGTTTGAGATCAATCTTGTTCCTGGAACACAACCCATAGCACAGTCAGCATACAAAATGGCACCAATAGAGATGCAGGAGTTAAAGAAACAATTACAAGAACTGTTAGAGAAGGGTTTTATCAGGCCAAGCACTTCCCCTTGGGGTGCTCCCGTGTTGTTTGTTAAAAAGAAGGATGGTTCAATGAGGTTGTGTATAGACTACAAACAATTGAACAAGGTGATAATAAAGAATAAGTATCCTTTACCGAGGATTGATGATCTTTTTGATCAGTTGAGAGGTGCCACTATGTTTTCAAAGATAGACCTGAGGTCAGGTTACCATCAGTTGATAATTAAGGCTGATGACATACCCAAGTAAGATTTTAGGACTAGGTATGGTCATTATGAGTTTGTGGTTATGTCGTTTGGGCTAACTAATGCACCTGTAGCTTTTATGGATCTAATGAATAGGGTGTTTAGACCTTATCTTGATTAGTGTGTGGTCGTGTTCATAGATGATATCCTGATATACTCCAAGGATAGTCAACAACATGTGCAACACCTTCGCCAGGTATTCACTTTATTGAGGCAGCATCAACTATATGCTAAGTTTAGCAAGTGTGAATTTTGGTTATCTGAAGTGTCTTTTTTGGGCCATGTTATATCTATAAAAGGCATTTATGTTGATCCCAAGAAAGTGGAATCTATACTAGAATGCGAACAACCAAAGACACTGACAGAGATCCGTAGTTTCCTAGGTCCGGCAGGTTACTACTGGAGGTTCATCAAAGACTTCAGTTCTATAGCGTTACCCCTAACTAAGTTAACTAGGAAGGATGCTCCTTTTGTTTGGAATGACAAGTGTCAATTCTCTTTCCATCTTTTAAAAGAAAAGTTGACTAGTGCATCAGTGTTAGTACTGCTAGAGCAAGGAAAAGGCTATATTGTCTTTTGTGATGCATCAAAGAATGGGTTGGGATGCGTGTTGATGTAGGATAAAAATGTGATTTCTTTTTCATCGTGTTAGCTTATGAAACATGAGGAGAATTACCCAACACGTGATCTAGAGCTTGCAGCGGTGGTCCATGCCTTAAAGATCTAGAGACACTATCTTTATGGAGAAAAGTGTCAGATCTTCACTGACCACAAGAATCTACAGTACATCTTCTCAAAATAGGAGTTGAATATGAGGCAGAGGAGATGTATGGAGATGATTAAGGATTATGATTGCACAATAGATTACCATCCAGGGAAAGCTAATGTAGTAGTTGATGCATTGACTAGAAAGTTGTCTTCATCATCAATGGTAGATAATGCACAATTAAATTCCTTGATGTGCCATAAGAGAGATATGCTAGTGTCTCTTCACCAGATGAATGTACAACTAGAAGTTTCCTTACTGGCAGGATTGTTGGCACAGTTACAAGTGAAACCTACTTTGAGACAGTAGATTCGTGATGCACAATAGAATGATATTGTGATACAGAATATCCGATCAGGGATTGGCAGTGAAAAGTATTATGGCTTTCATGAGGTAGATGATGGTACAGTTTGTTACCATAATAGGACAGTAATTCCCGATGTTGATGGATTGAGGAAGATGGTACCTGAGGAGGCTCACTCCTCCATGTATGCAATGCATCCTGGAAGTACCAAGATGTACCAAAACTTGAAAGACATGTATTGGTGGCTAGGTCTAAAGCGTGATGTGGAAGAGTTCATTACCAAATGTCCAATTTGTCAATAGGTGAAGGCTGAGCACCAGAAGCCTATAGGGACATTACAACCCTTGCTAACACCACAGTGGAAATGGGATCATATTACTATGGACTTTATGGTTGGTCTTCCTAGGACAGCCAAGGGTCATGATTCCATATGGGTGATAGTAGATAGATTGACTAAGTCAGCTCATTTTCTACCAGTTAAGACGATGTTTACAACAAAGAAATTGGCACAAATATATGTTGATGAGATAGTCCGTCTGCATGGAATTCCAATGACTATAATTTTTGACAGAGGTCCACAGTTTACAAGTCATTTTTGGGAGCGTCTGCATTCAGCAATGGGAACACAACTGAGATTCAACACAACTTTTCATCTACAGACTGATGGCCAGTCTGGAAGGACTATTCATACTTTAGAGGATCTCATGAGGGCATGTGTGCTGTAATTTATTGGTAGTTGGGATGTACATCTGACTCTGATAGAGTTTGCGTACAATAATAGCTATCAAAGAAGAATAGATTTGGCTCGTTATGAGGCTCTGTATGGCAAACAATGTCGGTCTCCTCTTTGTTGGAATGAGATAGGTGAATATCAAATTTTGGGTCCTGACCAGACTATAGAAAAGATTAAAGTGATACAAAAACAGTTGAAAGTAGCCCAAGAGAGGCAGAAATCTTATGCAGATAACTGATGTAGACCACTTGAGTTCCAAGTGGGAGATAGAGCATATCATAAGGTTTCTCCTTGAAAAGGTGTGATGAGGTTTGGAAAGAAGGGTAAGTTGGCTCCTAGATTTATGGGACCATACATTGTCCTAGCTTGTATTGGAAAGGTAGAATATAAGTTGGAGGTACCACCATAGCTACATAGATTACATAATGTCTTGCACATCTCTATGTTGAGAAAATTCCATCTAGATACTGACCAGACAATCCAACTAGTAGAGGTTGAGTTATATGAGGATATATCCTATGTTGAGGGTCCTATGTTGATCCTGGATAGAAGGGTGAAAAAGCTAAAGAGAAATGATATAATACTAGTGAAAGTTTTGTGGAATCATATTGGAATATAGGAAGCCACATGGGAACTAGAGAATGAGATGTGTAGAAAATACACTTCTCTTTTTGCATAGGATTTTGGGGCAAAATCCTTGTTAGGGGTTTATAGTTGTAAGGCCCCTGAACTTGCTTAATGCGTTGAATGAGCTTAATTACCATAATTTAATTCTTATAACCCTAATATAACCTTTTTATATGTTTTGAAATCATAATACAAGCTTAAGTTTCAAATTTGGTCCAATTTGGACACTGTTTGAGCAAGTTATGCAATTTTCTATACATTTTGGACTTTTCTGCAATTTACCCAATTGAGGGGTTTTATTTGCAATTTATCACATAAATTATGTTACTTAGATGTTATATTATAATTCTTGAGTGTTTTGAGCCATGGGGCTCCTAGTTGAGCCATTGTTTGAAGGTATTTTCTCTAAGGGTATTTTAGGGTTTACCCCTTCACGGATGAGCTACCTTTAGTAGCTATCAACTAATGAATTATGTGATTGGCTGGGAAATTCGACAAAGGAAATCTAATAATGTCTATAAATATGGTGGGGGAGCTTCTTGTGTGTGTGTTTGTATATTCTTAATAGTTTAAGGCTATAGACACATGGGGAAGCTACTTTTACACCTCATGCTTGCTTCCATCCTTATCCATGGGCTATATTTACCCCTTCCTTGCCCAAATAAAAAAATATGCTTCCTTTTTCTTTACTCTAACCTGGAACAACTATCCACTCTATTTTTCTGTGGAACCAAGTGCACTAAGGTAGAAGACAACCCCTTTTTGGAGAACAAGGTCTCCTAGAGCTCCATCTAGCCCTACCTAGGGTTCCCAAGGTCATCTTTTAGGGATTTCGACCAAGGCAAGTTGTTTTCTTCCTTCCTTCTCCGTTTTTCTTTATCTTCTCCTTCGTTAGACCTTCCTCTAGGTCAGAACCCTGCTGTTCCATGGTGAAAGTGGCTCTAGAACTCAAAATCTATCCTTCTTATTTCTTTTTCTAGGATTTTGCTTCTTTGTGGAAAGAAGTGCTTATTTGGCCAAGTTCAGATCTGAATCCAAGGTTTTCTTGCCCTATTTGCTCAAGATTCTTTCTGTTTGGGATCTTACCTACTATATAGAGGCGAGTTATATAACATTCTTCACTTATATTGCTAGTTAGAAGCTTGTTAGTTCATGTTTATGTTTTAATGTGATGAAATAAGCATAGAGAAACCATGCTTGTTTAGAATTACCAATTGTTGTGGTGTTCCCTATTTTGTTCCAGTTCTATATGAACTTTTAAACATGTGTAAAACCTTTCTCAGGTGTAACATGATCTAGGATAGGATGATAGCAACAACCTATGGTGCTAAACACAAAACAATTGATGGTTCAAATTAGGGTTGTCAAGCTATTTCCTTCCCTATCACACAACCGATGGTCATACCATTCAACAACCAATGGTGTTTCTATCTTGGCAACTGATGTTCGTGATCAAGGGTTTCAAATTTATGGTGACAACCTATGGTCACCCCCTTAGGTCAGGTTTTGGCTCAATTAGACGTTTAATTATCATTTACGAAGTATATTAATGATGATATCAATCGATGATGGCATTAACTTAATATTTGATGGTGTTAACTAAATGTATTACTGATCTAACAACCAATGGTGATCTAATGATCACAATTAGTGGTGTATCAGGTCATCAACATATATGATGAGTTAAGAATGTAATTTTATATTTGATTAAACCTTGAACCAATGGTTCCTTGGTTCAATTGATCAAATGGTTAAACCTATACATCAATTGATAACCTTGAACAATGAACCTGATCCAATGAATAATATTGGATGCTTCAACATCCAATGGATTAGAATAAATCACATGGTATTATATGTGGTTCCTAGTGATGATAATTCGATGGTCCAATACCATTAACTTTTAGTCTTACCTTTGCCATCTTATAGTGATATTTGATAAATCACTACAATAAGTGGATGCGTAACTCCCATGTGATCTAGCTTGTCATACCTAACCTTAATATAATTATTTTATGTTGATTGGTTATAATTAGACCTCTTGAATGATTAATGTGATAATTAATTACACTCTTCTTGTGTTGAAACAAAAATGTAGTACTATTTGATCATCATAGTGCCTTGCCATGTTAATATCTTTGGACATATATGTGTTAATGATCTTTTGAGCCTTGTTTAAGGCATGGAATAATGATGATAACCTTACTATGAATAATGTGATGGTCTTAATGACCTTTGGGCATTTTTAAAGCCATGATTGAGGTGAAATCCTCTTCATGTTCCAATAAGGGTTAAAACCCTGGAACTTGTGATAAGATATTGGTATCTTGTAATAGTATGATGATAAGTTTGGTCCATTAATTTGCAATGAATGATAGCATGTGGTAATGTGATTAAGATTTATATCTCATATGTTTTATATCTTTTGAAGTTGTTATATATATACTCTTGTTAGAAATGAATTAGGGTTTGAATGTCCACTTGTATGATAAAGCCTTAATGCATTCAATTGACAATAATTAATCAAGTGTAACCTTAATCATGTAGAGCCCTGTGCCGTAGAGCCATCTTCAGTGTCAGAACTTACTAGATTGTGAAATGAGTATTCCCAAGGGAAACTCAGAGTGCATACTGTTGAGTATGTAGGGGTGGAAAGTTGAGGATATATCCTTGTCATCCACAATTGCAGGTTATGGAGGATGGATATGGTCATGCCTCTGACATTCGATGTGATTGAGGATAGATGCAGTTGTACCTTATATTAGAGGGTTTTGTATACCCTATTTTCTATTGTCGTAACTTGTACCAAGTACAGACTAGTTGTTATCAGTTGACTATATGTCACTGTTGGCAGTTTGACTGGTATGTTACTACAGTTTACTCATACTGACTGAGGGGAAGAGATCTTAGGATACCGGAACTCCTAGATCTTATACAGAACTGAATAGCACTTTGCAATGGTCAGTTGGACTTTGAGTGGTATGACTCAAACTCCCCAGGGCATAATAATAAAAGATATAATACCAACTGTGTAGAATAATTGCTAGGGTTTAATACATATCACATTGGTTGATTAACCCTTGTCTTGTCTTTACATTACATAGTTCTTACATGATGTAGACATATGAAAATTATGTACTTCTACTTTATGTTACAACTTATTTTCTTAACTGCTTAGTATGCTTAAACTGTTCAATCTGTTCATATTTCTTATTCAATACCCTAACTGCTCAATGTATTTACTGTTAATTAATATGTTATAATAAATATATGTTGGAGAGATTTATATCTCTCACTGGGACTGGGTCTCACCCGTGGGTTACCACATTTTTTAAGGTGGTTGCGGGCAACGAGGTCGAGGTCGCACTCTGGAAGAGAAAAAACCTGGTGATTAATAGATTCAAAAGGTTGGTTAGTTGTAGATGTTAGTAATAGTGTCCTAGTGTCATCCATGTACTCTCAGGTCTGGGTATGGGATGTGTGTACTAGATGATATACTCATATCGAAATGAGATTTTGGTAGTATGCCAATGTTTGTAAATATATGGCATGTACATGTGAAATATCTTTTGTATGCAGGATGTGACTGAGGTCTTTGGACCCATACGTAAATACTTGTTACAATATATGAGAATGGAATGATGGACCTTTTGTAAATGCTCTAGATTTTATTTACATTGTTGGAATTGGTTTTAATTATCCCGCATTTTTGACTATGTGATTAATTAGTAGTTGATCATTTTTTGTGTTTTGAGTAATCTCATTTAGTGTGATGAGGTGTCACAATCATATCATCCATTTAAGTCATATTAGTCATGTTCATGCAATCTAGTCATTCTTAGAGTACATATGAGATAAATCTTGGATTAGTGTCACAAAGATCTACAAGTCACTAATTTGAAACATAAAATAGCATGCATAATCATTAGGGCATGTCTTGTTGACATTAGATAGAAAATATCAACATGTGTATCAAAATTGCATTAAGTGTCACATTTCATACCATCAAGTTGAAATTGAGTTCAAGTTTGAGAAACATAGATTCACGACTCAATAATGCATCAAACATTACTGGTCAAAAGTGATCATGAAAATTTGGAGTTCATATAATTGAGTTGATCATTAAATTAGTGATATATAGCAATAAAGTCCATATTACACATATTTCATGGTTAACTTCATAATTTAGGATGATCAAAAGGGTTAAGAATGACCAATTTAGATTTTTGAAGCACAATATATTGATTAGGGTCACAATGATCAGGTGGGGTCATGATATGATCATGGTTAAGGGCTTAACATCATTAATCTTGGAAAAGAGAACAAAAAGATGCCATTTTCAATATAAAGAGTGAATTTTCATTTAAAACTAGGTGCATTGCATGGATCTCGTTTCATACATCTATATTCATATATAATATGTCCAATTTGTCCTTAGGAATATTTTTCATGAATTTTGTAGGATTAGACATATTCATTGAAGATAGAGAGAGAGAGAGGGAGAAAGAGTTCACTACCTCAATGGGAGGGGTGCTGTGGCCCTCCTTGATTGGAGCCTGACATGGGTCCAAGCGTGAGTTGGATGTGGGTCCAAGTGTGAGTTGGATGCGGTAAACAATGAGAAATGAGAGAGAGGGTTGTGTAAGATGGGCCACTCATGATCATGTCTGTCCCTTTAAGATTTAAGGTTGGACCAATCATCTTCCTTACTCTTGGTGAAGGTGATGAATGCAATTTCATCCCTTTTAAACTGGATTTATCAAGTCTTTTTCTAGATTTTATCTTACTTTCACCAATTTTCTGGTATTAATTGTAATTTAATTACTCTTGGCACATTATTTAGAATGCACACAAATTTTTCACCGTTATTTTGCAGGTTCAACCCACATGCAAATTTTTTCTTCCTTAGAGAACAAGGGCCTACTTTTTTACTTGGAAATCAAAAGCACAAGGACTTTGATTATAAATTTTTGATCATTTGAATACCTAAATTGAGCGGTTAATTTAGTGAATTAATTGGTTCACTCATGCAGACAATCACACTCTAGAGTCTCATTTGGTCGTTTCATGGTATCAATCAAACAATTCATCCTTTCACTCATCCTCTGATCCATCCAATTCGATAGCTAAAACATGCATTTTGTTCCATGAACCAGTTGATTCAGAAGTCTGAATCATGCAATTCAAAAATCCAAACTACTGACCCAAGTTGCTTTGTGACGAAGTCTTTGTCAAATGGCACTACCACCATTTCTTTAGGGTTTTGACTTACTTCCTAGGACCAACACACACACAAGTCCAAACTGAGCGATCCACACTATGAACCAATCAATTTACAATTTGCTAGACATATATAGACAACCACCGCCAGTAGTTTTTCTTTCCCACCCTTAGGGTTTCCACCCCTCCTTCCCCTATAAAAAAGGAGGGACTCCACTAAGAAGTGGAGTACCTCTTCTCTTATGCACCAAAGTGACTCCTAGTTTTGCTCCGAGCAGCCTCTTAGTGAGGACCTTATATAAGTTATCTTTTATCATTTTATTTCTATTAAAAACTCTTTCGTAAATCTTATCATTTACTCAATGTGCATGAAACATAAACTGATGACTGTTGTCTATAAAATATACCATTCAATTCTTTATTGATTCATCGACTTTAATCAATTCAAATATAACTGAACTTTCATAGCATTCATTGTATTTCATACATACATACATACAAGCAAAGAATACTTATGCTCCGTTAGCATGGACCATTTACATTTCTCTTATAGGAGATCCTACTTCTCTCCTAGGTTGAAGGAGATCTTATCGTCATTTTTGAAGGCCGACAAAAATCCTTGTCGATCAAGTATTGATGTGGCACCAAGATGTGATTTCTGGAGACATAGGCTTGCATTCATTTCCTTGGTATGCTACGATTAGGGGAAAGTCTCTTTACTAGGTTTTAGGTTCTAGAATCTTCTTGTACAACTGGATTACATTTTGAATATATTTTCTCCTTGAATTTAACATTGCCCATTGCCTTAACTAATTTATTAAATTATAAAGATAGGTGAAACTTCTTTTCCTTTGTTAATTAATAAACTCCAACTTCATGGTCAAGATATTTATCTTTTTTAGTGACTTATCTTTATTATCTTTTAATATCCTTTGTATGAGATATTTACAAGGATAAAAGAAGAGAGAATGTATTATCATTTACTCTTATATGTTTATCAAAAGTATGGCATTAACTAAATTACCATTATGTTTTATTTGTAATCACAAGTAAAGAAAGATAAGAGTGAAAAAGTTGTATCATTTTTTTCACAAATACATGATATATTATTTCCATATAAATAAGATCAAGAGATATTATTTTATTTTTAAAAAAATCCCAAAAGGGAAGAAAGACAAAAAAACTTTAATTTACATCTACAAGAACTAAATATATAGAAATAATATAGAACTCAATTTCAATGTGTTATTTACAAATAGTTGAATGTAATTACTCACTCCCATATAATTTATATTTCTTTGAAATTATGTTATTATTATGGAACAACAAAACCATTTTTAATTGTACATATACATAAATTTTATTTACAACTTACATAACATATTGTCATCCATAATTACCTCTATTTTCAATAGAATGCCTACTAGTTGTGTTGGGAAGGTGACTAATAAAAATCCACACTTCTCAGTAGTCTCCAATTAATATATTTCTATTATAAATTTTATCACATAGTATTCAATTATTCAAACTTTGGAACATTAAAAATAAAATAATCTAACTCTCCTTCTAGCTTCCATTCTGTTATTTTAAATATATGGTTTCCATGTTGACTAATTTTAACCAATAATAGTCCGGCCAAAGTATCCCGACTGGTTACAGCTCGGTAAATCCAGATGAAGGACCCAGGTTCGAATCACGCTGAAGGCGCTCCGCGAAAAGTAAAACGAATTTGATTGGGCGTGGGAGGGGGGTGATCGGACCACACCCTCTCATGCCCTGAGAGTTTACACTATCTGGGGGGTCACGATTGTGGCACTTCTACGGGGGCAGTTCTCTCATAAATAAAAAAAAAATTAACCAATAATTAATCGATGTTTTTATTATTTTGGTTTTGCATTTGTTAAATGAATTGACATTATATTTGCATTAATCTGAATGATCAAACAAATTTGAAAGGAAACCAAATTTAGACCACACATTAATTAGGTAGTCTGATCCTTCCTTGACAATAAAATCTGAGTTTGGCATATCTTTTATACACAATTTGTATGTTGGCCATTAACATCATTCTTATGTATTTAAAGGATGATAATGTGAAACAACTTTCCTGAATTGTGTCTTTTAGTCCAAAAAAGTAATGACCAGTGAATGTCTTCTTAGGATTTAATTTATATGCCTCTTTATGCCTTTTGAAGGATTTTTCTTAAAGAGAGAGGAAAAGAAATGATAATGTTGCATGTTTCAATAGGGGAAAGAAAGTTATATCAACATCATGTTCTTGAATGTTATTCTTTTCCATTGATTCAAAATTAAGCCATTAAGTGAATTACATTTTTCTTTATGTCTTTTGAGTATTCCAAAGAGGAGGAGATTGAAATAGTGAATACTGTTGTTTCCCTTTTATGGTAAAAGCTACCAAAGAAAGAAGACTTCTTGCTTAAGATATATGTTCAATAATTTCGAATTCTACTCTTTCTATCTTCCTCTTTTATTTCTTTTAAAAGATTTCAAGAATGAGTGAGATAAAAAGAGAAGGGAAAACATGTATTCAACATTTTAAGTCAACTACAACAAATTATGGCATATGTATAAGAAAAAGTGTATTTTTAGTTTTATTTTGTTTTTCTATAAGAAGTATAATTTCACGGTCTTTGACATAAGCCCTTCAACTATTTTTAACTCAATAAATTCATTTCTAAGTTTTAAGTTAATTGTGAAAATTTGGGTGTGAAGATTCTATCCACCATAAAATAAATTTCATCCTCAAAATTTTTCTACACTACTACCCACCTGAGAGTTTTTCTTGCTTCTTCATGAAATGATAGTTGATATTTCAAAGTTCATTTGTGTTCAAAAATTTGCATTATAAGAAATATGTAAAATATGACATATAATTTTATAAAAACTTTATGTGAACATGGATTAGTCATTACTTTGATCTTCTTCGCAACTTATACTAGGGGTTTATAAAATGAATGTATCACTATAATTAGGACATCTACCTCAACCTTGTCATGACTTTCTAAGATTAGGCATAGATGACTATCTAACCTTAGGCCTTTAGGTACCTCCTTCAGTTCTTGATATGTGTTGATCAAGAACATACCCCGAGATGTGGGATCTTGCAATGCCACCTCTCACTAACCTATTGATACACGTATCCCATACCACATGGACAAGTAGGAAATGAAAAATGCATCAAAAGTATCATGCTTATGACATCCCTCTTCAACTAACAATTGATTGACCATGTCCATTAAGAATGGAGAGGATGTCTCATTAGATAGGATTAGATTCATACTTGAGATCTAACTAGGTAAACTATTATCCTTTACATGTCATCCTAGGGTCTATTAGTGTTTCTTAAGAGTCCATTCCTAGACCTTAATTTCACATTTTCATTCTATGGTGACAATGGGAATCATATTTGCCTAGTGGCCATCTACCTATCTGCTTTGATACCATAATGTAATATCCCACTTTCAAAACATATATATCCCTGAGCTGAAGCATTATCTTCAAGTTGGATGTCACAAAATGCTAATAATTGCAAAATAGAGTCAAGGAATCACCATGCATTATTTTGAATTGATTCATACATAGGAATACTACAACTTGTTCATCTTTAAATCTAGATCTACTGTGACAAACTTGGTTAACATAACTAAGGCATGATGTCAAAGATTTCAAAAAGATTGGATCGGCTTGGTAGATGGAACTCCACCAAGTCTTTTATTCCTAAAGATTTCTTGAACTAGTCCTTGCACGTCAGTTAGCTTCTACCTCCTAAACTTGCTCCTTACCTGCAAGCATCATGCCACCAGCCATGCATCAAACAATTTGTAAGTAGAATTGAACACCTTATAGCTTAAATGAATCATGTAAATTGAAAATAGATGTTAATCATTAAACATGAAAAAGAAGATACACAACTACTTTTAAATCTATTTCTTTAATCTTGACCTATATAAGGATCCTCAGGTTTGCACATAAGTGTCTCTTCTCTTATACATTGAAGTGCCTCTTCTCTTATGCACTAAAGTGCCTCTTAGTTTTACTCCAAGGATCCTCTTAGTGAGGATATTTATAAGTTATATTTTATCACTTATTTCTCTTAAAAACTCTTTCTTAAATATTATCATTTACTCTTAGTGTATATGATATATAAGATGATGACTATTGTACATAAAACATACCACTCAATTCATCATAAATATATTGAATTTAATCTATTGAAATGATAACTAAACATTCATAGAATTCATTGTAATTCATACATACATACATAAAATTTGATGATACTTATGCTCATTCAACAGGGACCACTTACCTTCCTCTTATAGGAGATCCTACTTCTCTTCCTAGGTTGAAGGAAATCTAATCATCCTGACTGAAGGCTGGCAGAAATCCATGTCGATCATGTATTGAGGCAGTGCTTGGATGTGATTTGCAAGAACATAGGCTAGTTTCTTTTCCTTGGTATGCTAGGATCAGGGGAAGTCCATTTCATAGGTTTTAGGGGTCTAGAATCTTCTCGTACAACCAGATTAAATTTTTAATATCTTTTGTCCTTGAATTTATCATTTCTCATTATATGAATTAATATAATACATGATAAAGATAGGTGATAACTAATTTCTTTTGTTAATTACTAAACTCCAACTTCATGGTCAAGCTATTTATCTCTTTATAGCGACTTTCCTTTATTATCTTTCAATGAAATTTGTATGTCATATTTACGAGGGGAAAAGAAGAGAGAATGTATTTTCATTTACTTTTATTTGTTTATCAAAAGTATGACATCAACTGAATTACCATTACATTTTATTTGTAATTACAAGGAAAGAGAGATAAGAGTGAGAGAGTTGTACCATTCCTTTCAAAATTACATAATGTATTATTTCCATGTATCTTAGATCGAGTAAAATTATTTCATTTTAAAAAAATCACAAAAGGGAGGAAAGAGAAAAAGAAATTTTATTTACATCTACATGGATTAAATATATAGAAAGGATATAGAACCTGATTTCAATGTGTTATTTAAAAATTATTAAATGCCATTACTCACTCCCATATAATTCACTAAATGATGTTATAATTACAGAACAACAAAGCCATTTTTAATTGTCCATATTAAAATTTTTTTGTCAACTTACTTAACATCTGGTAATCCATAATTACATATCTTTTCCATAACACACCTCCTAATTGTGTTGGGAAGGTGACAAATCAAAATCTACACTTCTCAATAGTCTTCAATTAATATATTGCTCTTGTAAATTCATCACATTGTATTCAATTATTCAACTTCAGAACATTAAAAAGATAATAATGAAACTCTCCTTCCAACTTCCATTCTACTATATTAAATATATGGTTTCCATGTTGAATAATTTTGACAAACAATAAATAAATGTTTATATTATTTTGGTTTTGCATGTGTTAATGAATTGGCATTATTATTACATTTACTTGAAACAATAAATAAATGTTTATATTATTTTGGTTTTGCATGTGTTAATGAATTGGCATTATTTTTACATTTATTTGAGTGGTCAAACAAATTTGTATTGAAACCAAATTTGGACCACATGTTTATTAGGTAATCTAGATCCTTTCTCAATAATAAAATCTAATTTTGGCATATCTTTCATACACAATTTCCATATTGGTCATTTAACTTAATTCTTATGTTGTTAAAGGATGATAATGTGAAACATCTTTCCTAAATTGTTTCTTTGATTCCAAAAATGAAATGAGCAATGAATGTCCTCTCAAGATTTAATTTGTATGCCATTCTATGCCTTTTGGAGGAATTTTCTTAAAGAGAGAGGAAAAGAAAAGATAATGTTACATGTATTCCATGGCGGAAAGAAAGTAATATAAACATCATGTGATTGGATGGATGTTCTTTTCCAAGAATTCAAAATTAAGCCATTAAGTGCATTACATTTTTCTTTATGTCTTTTGAGTATTCCAAAGAGGAGGAGAGAGAAATAGTGAATAACGTTGTTTCCCATTTATGTTAAAATATATCAAAGAAAGAAGACTTCTTGTTTAAAATTTATGTTCTGTAATTTCAAATTCTACTCCTTTTATGTTCCTCTTTAATTTCTTTTAAACATTTTCAAGGACGAGTGAGATAAAAAGATAAGAGAAATCATATATTCAACATTTTAAGTTAACTGTAACACATGATGGCATATGTATAAAAGAAAGTGTATTTTTAATTTTCTTTTGTTTTTCTATAAGAAATATAATTTCATGGTCTTTTACATAAGGGTTTCAACTATTTTTTATTTAATAAAATTGTCTAAGTTTAGCTGTGAAAATTGGGATGTGACACTATCTGAGGCTGAGTGATAAAAACAAATGAAAGACTTCTCAGTCTCCTAGTCCACATACACACAACATCATGTTGTTCCACCCCACATAACCACCCCTTAGTTCGAAATCCAAACTCAATGAATCACATTGCTCCAAGCCAACCCTTTTTCAAGTAACAAGAACGATAACTGGCAAGACCATCTTCAAAGATTTTCATAATTTTGTTCCTTCTACAAGATCCCAGACATTTTTGAGAACACCATAAAATTAAGATTGTTCAAATACTCCCTATCTGACAATGCTACTAGTTGGTACAATGGTATGTTGGGAGATCAAGTCACCACTTGGGATGCACTCCAATCCATGTTTCTGGAAAAATATTACCCCCATTCACTCACTTATGAAATCAGGGGACAGATGAACCAGTTTTTCATGGTCTTGGGTGAGATCTTATGCAAAGCTTAGGAGAGGTTCAAGGGCCTTCTGCATCATTTCCTACACCATGATATTCCCCAGGCCCAAGTTATTGAAATTTTTACCATGGTGTTGACGACAACACCAAAGTTTTCCTTGATTCCCCACCAACAAGGAATTTTATGTTCTAGATCCTACAAAGATCATGGAAATTCGTTAAACACATTTTAATACCCAAGCCCAATGAGGATCCGCTGGTGTCATCAAAGTAAAAAAGGTTGAAGAAAAATCTGACATAAAAGTAATTTTTAAGAGCCTTAAACTCCTTGTCCTGAAATAGGATTGTTTGGAGTCTTCCTTCAATGTCGATGAGAGGAGAGGGCACCACAACAAATCAAGGTTGTCGATTCTCTTTGGGGCATCTGCCAAGGGTATGATCACACTACCAAACAATGCCAACTTGTCTATAATATTCCTATGCAGCCAGAAGTCAATCATCAAATGGAGGACTTAAACTCCATCCATAGTATACCTGGCCAGGCCTACTATCTCCCAAATTAGGGTAGGAATAACCCTAGCTCTAATATGCAAATCTGATGAGTGCTAAAAATGCTACTCAGTTAATATCTCCCCAAGTCAACATCTCCAACTTCCCACCCCCCCGTGTTTTCCATACAATATCAACTACAAAAATTTTAGGAACCAAGGGAATTACTGAGGAAACTTTCAAAATAGTGGTGTCTACCAAGGCTAGCATACCTAAACTTGAACCAAGCACCAAAAATGCAACAAAATGCTCACATCCCCTCTGTAGATGAAAGGATACTTCTCTAGAGCAAGTCATCCATTCATAGTAGGCCCGCCAGAAGGCAATTGATGCTCAGATGGCCGAACTCCTAGCCATCTAGAAGCCTCCTACCCGTACTTGTTCCAGACAACCCGACAACAACCCAAAGCACCCTAAACAACTAAGAGTCATATCCACGCATTTTGAAAATCAATATGCTACTCCTACTTAACTAGAGAAACCCCCAATGGCGCACATAAGTTTTGATGATGATGACATTGTGGTCATTGGAATGGAATCTTCACCAGACACCTCCATCCCCATCCTTGAATCTTCACAGGTGGAAGATAATGAGCCTGAGATCCTCATTTACAAACCTCTTCCACCGTATCATCCCCCCCTAAAGCAAGCTAGGCTAGATACTTGATGTATCAAATTTACAGAGTCCATGCAAAAACTTCATGTAGATATTCCTTTTTTAGATTCTCTTGCCGACATACCTACTTGGTCTAGGTACAT
Organism: Alisma plantago-aquatica; assembly: GCA_963693085.1. Classification (NCBI taxonomy): domain Eukaryota; kingdom Viridiplantae; phylum Streptophyta; class Magnoliopsida; order Alismatales; family Alismataceae; genus Alisma; species Alisma plantago-aquatica. Next base: position 927,586,813 of record OY856411.1, on the reverse strand, counting down.
GAAAACCTTGTTGACCATGTTGTACACCACAAAGGAATATGAGACTATGAAACTTTCTAGGACCACCTCGAATATCATTCTTAACAAGATGCCTAAAAACCAAAAAGATCATGGTTCCTTTGAGATTGGGTGTTACCTAGGAGACAATGCTTGTAGGAAAGGTCTTGCTGACTTAGGTGCCAGTATTTGGATCATGCCTTATAGTCTTTGTAAGAGATTAAGATTTGTTGATATGCTTCCCACTTCCATGACCATCCAATTTCCAAATGCATCCATGATGAAGTCATGGGTATCTTTGAAGATACACCTGATAAGGTTGGGAAATATGCATATGCTCCATGTGAGATTGTTCTCTTGGACATTAAAGAAAACTTGCATTATCACCTCATTTTCTACCATCCCTTTTCGGCCTCTACCCAAGCTTTGATTGATGTTGAAGCCAGAATCATCCTTTTGCGCCTTGGTAGGAAAACTTTGGAGTTCCGTGTTTTGGAAATCAAGCGGGGACCAAGACTCTAGGAAGAGGTCTATGTCCTTGATTGTGTTAACAAACTTTCCCAACTAAGACAAGAGTCAAAATTATGGAGGACCCTTTCCACACTGCCCTTATGGCCCCTTCTAAATGTCATTTTTGATAATGAGAAGTTAGATCAGTGCAAGTCTCATCTACACAACTTTGAAGAGATTTCTCATGAAGAATTTGAGGAACTTAAGATGATCTCTCTGCTGGAAGAGAAACTTGAACCTCCTAAAGCATCATAAATGAAATATCTCCTGGAATGACTCAAATATGTCTTTCTTGATGAGCAACAAATATGTCATGTCATAAGTAATTCTGACCTTACTTCTGAATAGAAAGACAAGCTTATGACTGAGCTAAGGAAAAGGAGAGCTACTTTGGGTATAACACAATTGAGATGACATGGATTAATCAAGCCATTTGCATGCATAAAGTCCCTATGGAAGAAGAATATAAACCAACTTGAGACCCTTCAATAAAAATCAATTCCAAACATGAAAGAGGTTGTACGATTAGAGGTTATCAAGCTTTTGACTACAAGAATCATCTACCGAATATCCAACTCCCAATGGGTCAGCCCTGTCCAAGTAGTACCCAAAAAAGGGGGAACCACCATTGTGAAGATTGACAATGACAAGCTCATCCCACCTATATTTTTACAGGATGGAGGATTTGTATTGACTATAGAAAACTGAATAAGGACACTAGGAAATATCATTTTCATCTTCCCTTCCTTGATCAAGTACTAGAATGCCTTCCCCATCTAGAATAATTTCTCTATTTAGATGGTTATTCAGGATAGAGAATAATTTCTCTATAGAATAGTTTCATCACCTGAATGCAGATCCCCATTCATCCTGAAGAATAGGAGAAGACCACTTCTAGTTGTCCCTTTGGTACATATGCATTCAGGAGAATGCCTTTTGGTATATGTAATGCTCCCTCAAATTTTCAGTGGTGTATGTCTGCTATTTTCACCCAGTTAACTAAAACTGTCATAGAGGTTTTAATGGATGACTTCTCTATTTATGGATACAGTTTTGATTCTTGTCTTACACATCTACCCCTAGTACTGGAAAAGTATGAGGATGCACACTTAGAGGTTTTAAATTGGGAAAAATATCATTTCATGGTGACAGAAGGAATTTTCCTAGAACTCCGGGTTATCAATCAAGGTATAGAGGTTGATAGAGCCAATATTGAGGTGATCACCAAGCTTCCTCCTCCTGCCTCCGTCAAGGATATTTATTCCTTTCTTAGGAATGCTACATTTTATAGGTGTTTCATCTGTGAGTTTTTGAAAATCACCAAGCCTCTTACCAACCTTCTTCAAAAAGATGTCCCCTTCACTTTTGACCAAGCTTTATGACCAGATTCATTGTCTTGAAGGATTCACTTACTTCTACCTCCCTCATACATGCATGAGATTGGTCTTTTCCCTTTGAAATCATGTGAAATGCTGGTGATTTTTCTATCGGCACCATCCTTAGAGAAAGAGTTGACAAGAAACATCATGGAATGTACTACACATCCAAAACCTTAGATGATGCATAACATAATTATACCACAATTGAGAAGTAAATGTTAGCCATTATTTTTGCCTTCGGTAAGTTCCTCTCTTACCTAGTTGGGTCTAAAGTGATGGTCTACACAGATAATGCTTAAATTTGATACTTAATGACCAAAAAGGATGCCAAACCTTGCCTCATTCTTTGGATCCTTTTATACATGAATTTGACTTAGAAATCCTTGATAAGAAAGGTTCCAAAAATGTTGTTGCTGACAATTTTACAAGTCTAAATTTGTGTGGTGATAGTGGAATTCCAATTGATGACTCCCTACTAGATGATAAATTGCTTAAGGCAGAATCACAATACCCATGGTTTGCTGATTATGTTAATTATCTTACTACACACATGCTGCATGCTGATTACAAAGGACAAGACAAAGTAAAAAATTACATGATATCAAGACTTTTATTGGGATGAACCCTACCTTTTTAGATTGTGTGCAGATGGTCTTTATCATAGACATGTAACTAAGAAAGAGGCTCATGATATCTCAAACAATGTCATTTCGGCACCATTGAAGGATGCATGAGCTCTCAAAAGACTGCTAGAAAGTTTCTCCAAACTAGCTTCTTTTGTCCCACCTAGTGTAGAGATTTGTACAAGTTTGTCCTAGCCTCTAACCAATGCTAGAGGTCTGGAAATATTCATAAGAGAGATCAAATTCCCATGACTTCTTGGCAGGTAATAGTGATTTTTGACATCTGGGGAGTGGATTATATGGGACCCTTTCTTATTCTTATGGGTATATCTATATCCTCATGGTTGTGGACTATGTTTCAAAATGGGTAGAAGCCATCCCCAACCAAACATGTAATTCCAATTATGTTAAGAAGCTTTTTAAGGATGCCATCTTACCTAGGTTTGGGCTACTTCACACCATCTCACCAACTCTGTAAAGAATGGGACCTGATAGCTGTCCCACTCAAATGGTATAATAGACAAGCCATGTAAGATTAAGCAGTGGTAAACACAACCATTTACAAAGTTACAAAATGTTCTATATACATAAGATTGTCACCCTAAGGGTGGTAGATAAAAACAATAAAATGCAATGTCTACTTTCACAAGAGTCCTAGTAGCAGAGAGAAACTTGACCATTCCAAGATATCCTCAAGTCAACTCCAAGTGTACTACCTTCATATGTCCAAGTCCTTCACAACACCTAAACCTGGGTAGTTTTGGGAACACTTGAAAAATAGGAAACAAAGGGGTATGCATGAGTAAAAACTGGTATATGTGTAATATAAAATATTTTGTACATTTATAAGGAGTTTAAGTGCAAAAGAGGTGTTCCATCATGAGAGTTCATATGAATTTAAGTAAGTTCAAAAGAAACCGGTTCCAAGAGAATAAGGCATTTATAATTCAGATTTCAATAATAGAGATGTAAAATATCATGCCACTAATAAAAATATCATAGTAAAACAAACATAACCACATGTTGATATATTTAGAATAAATAACTAATGTACGAACAAGAAACTAATGGATCTTTGGTCTAATAGGTGGAAAGGCACACCCTGTATATAAAAGAGGTGGAAATATGCACCCCGAGCGGAAATGTTTGTGCTCATGCACCATAAAAAAGATATCTAGCTAAATTACCAACCATGCATAAATAGTATGACAAGAAATGGTTTAAGTCACCAATCATATATTCAATTCCAAACAATAATTTAAGTGGGGTCAATAACCCACGGAAGAAAAATATACATCAACTTTAGAAGTATAGGAGAACAATAATTCAGAGATTTGAGAATTTCAATCTTGGAGCAAAAGTGGGTAATTTAACAAGCAATGCCTCATTATTGGAAGATTTAATCATCTTTATGCCCAAAATAAAATAGAGAGGAACACATACCTGATGTTCATGGTTAGAGGTTATTCAATAGTCATACTTGGTCTCCAAATTCAAGTATTAATCCTAATAAACATTAGGCATGTTAGTCAAACATAATAAACACGCATGTGCATTTGTATTATATATTTACATATTTTTCTTATCCTAGTCCTGATCACCTAATGTCATATTAGGGTTGTTAATCCTATCAAGTAAACATATAATTCACAAATATCAATTTTAGTTCTAATATTAATCTTTAGTCACATATGTATGAGTATGTCTAGGTTTACATATGTGTGCAAGTAAAAATTATGCATTTCACCCATTTAGGTCTTGCGATATTTCTCTCTCTCACTTTAATATGTAGTTCGTGTTTAGGTAAATATGTATTATATGAGATAGTATTTATCAAGATTACTGTTACATGAGGAACCTAGGGTTTCTATTTATCCATGCATTGACGTACTTCTCAAGATAACTTTATCATCAAATAATTACTTATGAATACATACATACATAAGATTAATATATGAAGTAGGTTATATTTAAAATACACCCACGTTTGAAATGATATACACATGATTTTTAACCAATATTTAATATGGCACATTAGTCTTATTTATATATCCTTATAGAAATTTCAGACCTCGGTAGTCTATTATAAACCCACTATTATAAGTCTTTATATACTAACAAGTTGTGTGAGGTTTTGATGGATCGATCACATCACTAATACTTATTACATGTTAGTGGTTGAAATCTCATCAGTCGTTTGATATCCCAATATTGATAGTATATGTATCTTTACTGAATTACTAACATCTAGAACATATATACTTACATTGATGCACACATATGTTAGTATGTACTAGGGTTTCATTGATTAGGAAGTCTTACATATGTTAGGATTAGTTACAAATTATGTATTAGCAATAACTTGAACTTATCTGTAATGTATTTTTAGAACTAAATAAAAAACACAATTGATCACCTAGAGGTTGTTGGAAGCATACTAGTCTTCTAGGTTTGTTCTCTATCATTCTTGGTTCAGAGGCTAATCTAGTGCTGGAATTCCGTTGGACTTGGCCGAACAAGAACCATCATCAATAAAAGTGAAGGAGGTGGTAAGGATATAACCTTCTGGGTTATGGATGATCTCTTTGCCTCGATTGGTGCCTCTATGGAGTGGTGCAACTACAACAGGTCACCGAGAGAAGAAGCATGGTCGTTGGCTGATGAGACGGGGTTCCCGTGGTAGGCATTGTAGAGAGTGATCGACACTAACGACCAATTTGCAAATTGTGGGATTAAAGTGGTAGTTTGTGGTTAAGGTCTAGGAGGAATCAACGATGGAGCCATTTTGGTGTAGGTCACTTTCAAGGGACTGGACAGGACACTGTTGTATTGCAGGTGGTTTGGTAGCTCTTCTAGGGTTCGATCAAGGTGGAAGGGTGTTAAGTGTGCGTTATGCATGGCATGGTTTGAAATTTTAGTGGTAGCAGGTTCATGGTGTTGTAGATGTCAAAGCCAGGTTGTGCAGACATGGAGATCTAAGGAAGGAGCATGTTGATGATGAGACCACAGTCTAAAAGATGAAGGTGGTGATTGAGAGAGCAATGCAGTGATGAGTAGATGGTTGTGTCTGGACTACGAGGAACCGAAGGAGATGAGGAAGGATAGGGTCCGAGTGTTGGAGATGATGATGGCACTGTGGTGATGTCATGGCAGTCATGGCTTGTGGAAGCACAGTTCATTGGTACATGCAATAGGTAGGGAGGTGGATGATCATGGATGTGGTGGTCGATCCAACTCACAGCTTGGCGAGGTTGGAGAAGGAGGTGTCGAGGTGGTGGTTTTGTAGGTCTTTGGTTGGAGGGCTCGGTAGTGACATGTTGATGTAGGTCTACGAGTTGTGAGGAAACGACAACTTTCAACTTGAGTGGTGGAGGCAGATCTAGGACAGAGCATGGTAGGTGATGAAAGCTTGACTCCTTTTCATGACTGGCATGAGGAGTTGGAGAAGCAGTCTGGATGGCGATAGGAATGAGGTGCAGACAGTGTCAATGCATCTGTCGTCACCAGTGCAACGGGTCTCTCTCCTACTACAGAGACCATGGGTGCAAGGGTTGAAACGAAAAGAGGAGAAAGATGCAAGGAGGAGAAGGGGAGGCAGATCTATCAACAACTAGGGTTAGGTGAGTAGGATGAGATGAAAAGGAAAACATGGAAAGAGATATAAGAGATGGGTGCATGGTGTTAGTTACTTACCGGTTTTGTGTCTGTCAGTAGGGCGAGGGCTGCTTGAGTTAAACTTGAACCAGATAACACACGTGATCATGAAATAGGAATAGGAAAGGAATATACACCGCCATTTAATGTAAATATTGTAAATACTTATGTATAGTTAAGCTAAGATTCAACCAATTAAATGGAGGGTCAATTGGAGTCCTATTGACATAAAATTTATGAGTAGGCTAATTACAACATGAAGAGTCCAATTTTAACATTAGATTCACCCTATGAACGTGTGTCATATTTTATTTCATTACTTATACATTATGTACTAAATTAGTTATTTAATGTCTTTCTTAATAAATTTAATACATTATTTCCTATTTTCTCTTTCCTTTGATTAATTTGACATATACTGATTCTAGCATGTCAACTTAGGTCTAACAACAATTAATGGATGAATTTGTGTAATTAAGCCCAAATTAATGACATGATTAATTAATTTATCAATGACCTTATATAAAAGATAATTTATTATTATTTTATTTACATTATATTTATTAGTTTCAAATGGTTTTGGTTAATCTAGTTCAAGGGCAGATGATTTAATTCTCATACAAAAAAGGATCTAGGAAATGAGAGGATCGATCAATGGTCTTAGATCTGGATATGTTACAACACTCCACCCCTTAAAGAGATTTTTATCCCTGAAATCCACCAAGCTATAGCCCAACATACTCAGCTAAAATTTTCTAAGCAATTATAAGTTTCTAACTCATTAGATAAAATTAGGGCAGAGAGTCCTAACATGAAACACCATATCACACTTATACACAAATTCCAAGGTGAACATATAGTACTCCATCCATAAAGCCTTTATTATCTACTCCTATCATGTATTGGTCTACAAAGTTTACACTAAGATTGAGGATTATCTTAACAATTATAATTCTTTACGATTAGCCACATTGCTATGTGGGGGTCTCCCATCCTACTATCATGACATTGGTATCCTTTCCTTGATCACTTTGCAATGTTGATAACCATTGATTTCAATTATTCATTAATTTAAGTTACCGACCTAATTGTACTAAGCTCCACCCATTAAAAGGGCCTATCTTATTGTTTGAAGAGTCAAAAGGGATATCTGACTAGATTATAGCTATTATATTTGTTCTTCTTCCTCTTTATTTCAGTTATGACTAAGGTCAAGGGGTTTAACATGCAAGTCAAAGATTTCTTCACTAACAAGCCTATCTACTACAACTTCCTTGTGGTGGTGACTTGGTTCCAAAATCATCGATGAATTCTAAAAAATTATTTTTTTAAATATAATTTAATATCAAAAATAGGTTTGACGATGAAAACGTTATGATGGGAATCTAAAATGGAGCCAAAATCAATTTGAGAACTAAGTCGACCACTTTCTACCACATAAAACATATACTATCACCTTAACATTACTTCATCTTCATAAAAGGCTTGTCTGCACACATCACCAGGGTATACAACAAGCATATCCAATTTCTAGATTAGGAGGGGATATAAGTTTCTAGTAGCACATAGTTAACTTGCAGTAGCTCCTACTAGGCACGACCTTCATTATCCCACCATTCTCTTAACCATGACTTAGGAAATCACATCCCAAAACCTCATTTATTTATAAGATTGTGTAACCATAATTAGAAGAGATTAGGGTTTCTACTTCCCTATTTGGTTTACATTCATGGTGTCATCATAAGCCTAGATGGACTAGATAGTCAAACTACTCCTCATCTCACACATAAAATAACCTAATAACATGGTGGTAGTGAGAGGGTGGTCAACTCTTTAAGGATCAACTCGAGATGTACCTACCTCACATAACCTCGGTCTAAGAGCCTTAAACTCCTTGTCCTAAAATAGGGTTTGTTTGGAGTCTTCCTTCAATATCGATGAGAGGAGAGGGCACCAAAATAAATCAAGGTTGTCGATTCTCTTTGGGGCATCTGCCAAGGGTATGATCACACTACCAAACAATGTCAACTTGTCTATAATATTCCTATGCAACCAGAAGTCAATCATCAAATGGAGGACTTAAACTCCATCCATAGTATACCTGGCCAGGCCTACTATCTCCCAAATTAGGGTAGGAATAACCCTAGCTCCAATATGCAAATCTGATGAGTGCTGAAAATGCTACTCAGTTAATATCTCCCAAAGTCAATATCTCCAACTTCCCACCCCCCGTGTTTTCCATACAATATCAACTACAAAAATTTTAGGAACCAAGGGAATTACTGAGGAAACTTTCAAAATTGTGGTGTCTACCAAGGCTAGTGTACCTAAACTTGAACCAAGCACCAAAAATGAAACAAAATTCTCACATCCCCTCTGTAGATGAAAGGATACTTCTCTAGAGCAGGTCATTCATTCGTAGTAGGCCCGCCAGAAGGCAATTGATGCTCAGATGGCCGAACTCCTAGCCATCTAGAAGCCTCCTGCCCGTACTTGTTCCAGACAACCCGAAAAAAACCCAAAGCACCCTAAACAACTAAGAGTCATATCCACGCATTTTGAAAATCAATATGCTACTCCTACTTAACTAGAGAAACCCCCAATGGCGCACATAAGTTTTGATGATGATGACATTGTGGTCATTGGAATGGAATCTTCACCAGACACCTCCATCCCCATCCTTGAATCTTCAAAGGTGGAAGATAATGATCCTGAGATCCTCGTTTACAAACCTCTTCCACCGTATCATCCCCCCCTAAAGCAAGCTAGGCTAGATACTTGATGTATCAAATTTAGAGAGTCCATGCGAAAACTTCATGTAGATATTCCTTTTTTAGATTCTCTTGCCGACATACCTACTTGGTCTAGGTACATGAAAACCTTGTTGACCATGTTGTACACCACAAAGGAATATGAGACTATGAAACTTTCTAGGACCACCTCGAATATCATTCTTAACAAGATGCTTAAAAACCAAAAAGATCATGGTTCCTTTGAGATTGGGTGTTACCTAGGAGACAATTATTGTAGGAAAGGTCTTGCTGACTTAGGTGCCAGTATTTGGATCATGCCTTATAGTCTTTGTAAGAGATTAAGATTTGTTGATATGCTTCCCACTTCCATGATCATCAAATTGCCAAATGCATCCATGACGAAGTCATGGGTACCATTGAAGATACACCTGATAAGGTTGGGAAATATGCATATGCTCCATGTGAGATTGTTCTCTTAGACATTAAAGAAAACTTGCATTATCACCTCATTTTCTACCATCCCTTTTCGGCCTCTACCCAAGCTTTGATTGATGTTGAAGCCAAAATCATCCTTTTGCGCCTTGGTAGGAAAACTTTGGAGTTCCGTGTTTTGGAAATCAAGTAGGGACCAAGACTCTAGGAAGAGGTCTATCTACTTGATTGTGTTAACAAACTTTCCCAACTAAGACAAGATTCAGAATTATTGAGGACCCTTTCCACACTGCCCTTATGGCCCCTTCTAAATGTCATTTTTGATAATGAGAAGTTAGATCAGTGCAAGTCTCATCTACACAACTTTGAAGAGATTTCTCATGAAGAATTTGAGGAACTTAAGATGATCTCTCTGCTGGAAGAGAAACTTGAACCTCCTAAAGCATCATAAATGAAATATCTCCTGGAATGACTCAAATATGTCTTTCTTGATGAGCAACAAATATGTCATGTCATAAGTAATTCTGACCTTACTTCTGAATAGAAAGACAAGCTTATGACTGAGCTAAGGAAAAGGAGAGCTACTTTGGGGTATAACACAATTGAGATGACAGGGATTAATCAAGCCATTTGCATGCATAAAGTCCCTATGGAAGAAGAATATAAACCAACTTGAGACCCTTCAATAAAAATTAATTCCAAACATGAAAGAGGTTGTACGATTAGAGGTTATCAAGCTTTTGACTACAAGAATCATCTACCGAATCTCCAACTCCCAATGGGTCAACCCTGTCCAAGTAGTACCCAAAAAAGGGGGAACCACCATTGTGAAGAATGACAATGACAAGCTCATCCCCACCTATATTTTTACAGGATGGAGGATTTGTATTGACTATAGAAAACTGAATAAGGACACTAGGAAATATCATTTTCATCTTCCCTTCCTTGATCAAGTACTAGAATGCCTTCCCCATCTAGAATAGTTTCTCTATTTAGATGGTTATTCAGGATAGAGAATAGTTTCTCTATAGAATAGTTTCATCTCCTGAATACAGATCCCCATTCATCCTAAAGAATATGAGAAGACCACTTCTAGTTTTCCCTTTGGTACATATGCATTCAGGAGGATGACTTTTGGTATATGTAATGCTCCCTCAAATTTTCAGTGGTGTATGCCTGTTGTTTTCACCTAGTTAACTAAAACTGTCATAGAGGTTTTAATGGATGACTTATCTATTTATGGATACAGTTTTGATTCTTGTCTTACACATCTACCCCTAGTACTGGAAAAGTGTGAGGATGCACACTTAGAGGTTTTAAATTGGGAAAAATATCATTTCATGGTGACAGAAGGAATTTTCATAGAACTCCGGGTTAGCAATCAAGGTATAGAGGTTGATAGAGCCAATATTGAGGTGATCACCAAGCTTCCTCCTCCTACCTCCGTCAAGGATATTTATTCCTTTCTTAGGAATGCTACGTTTTATAGGTGTTTCATCTGTGACTTTTTGAAAATCACGAAGCCTCTTACCAACCTTCTTCAGAAAGATGTCCCCTTCACTTTTGACCAAGCTTTATGACTAGATTCATTGTCTTGAAGGATTCACTTACTTCTACCTCCCTCATACATGCATGAGATTGGTCTTTGCCCTTTGGAATCATGTGAAATACTGGTGATTTTTCTATCGGCACCTTCCTTAGAGAAAGAGTTGACAAGAAACATCATGGCATGTACTACACATCCAAAACCTTAGATGATGCATAACATAATTATACCACAATTGAGAAGTAAATGTTAGCCATTATTTTTGCCTTCGGTAAGTTCCTCTCTTACCTAGTTGGGTCCAAAGTGATGGTCTACAAAGATCATGCTTAAATTTGATACTTAATGACCAAAAAGGATGCCAAACCTTGCCTCATTCTTTGGATCCTTTTATACATGAATTTGACTTAGAAATCCTTGATAAGAAAGGTTCCAAAAATGTTGTTGCTGACAATTTTACAAGTCTAAATTTGTGTGGTGATAGTGGAATTCCAATTGATGACTCCCTACCAGATGATAAATTGCTTAAGGCGGAATCACAATACCCATGGTTTGCTGATTATGTTAATTATCTTACTACACACAAAATTTTCATTGGTCCAGATGAGAGCGTCTAGGAGGAGGCTATGATCCCTAGGGCGATCGTACTCTTGACGGAGCCGCCGCCATCCACTCCAGCTAGGCACTCTGCCTACCGGAGGCCACTGTCCACTCGTTGCTAGGGCCTCGATCACGATGCTGCCTTCGCCACTATTACGTAGGGTGACTAGGCTGAGTATGCGAGGACGCCAAACACAACAGGTTGTTGCGGAGAGGAGAAACCATTTGTTGGTGACTGTCGTTTCAACGGAGGAGGTGCTACCTGATATTAGGGTTGTGATGTCCAACGAGGATGCGCTGCATGACTACCGCTTGCCGTCTAGGGTTAATACGGATGAAGGCTAGAGTGATAGGAGACCTGAAGCTCCTGGGCCTGGGCGGGCGGGGGATCCCGCGCCTGGTGATGCACCGAGGATGGCGTCGCAGGAAGCTAACCATGTAGATTCATCGACGCTGGAATCAAATCATCGGGAGGGACACACCGCTTTGACGCCGCCCCCGCCGCCGCTGTTGGGGGAAGGAGGGCCAACACCTATGGTAATCGTGATGGCCTGCTCGCCGATTTCCCCTTCTGTTCCGATGGAGCAAGCGCCACGATCGTCTGGGTATAGAATGACGGAAGTACTTGATGGAACCGCTTCTAACCCTAGGGTGGGTTCCGATCTGCCACCCACCACGCCGCCAGTGGGCACGATGTGGCCCCAGAGGAAAGTACCTCTATACGGGATCCCACACGACACCTGCTTCAGGTGTATGGGGAGAGGCCATTAGCAAGCGCAATGTAGAAGAAGCAAGGTCTGCTATAAGTGTCGTAGACTGGGGCATGTGGCTGCTAGATGCACGCAGTCTGTTTCGAGACTGAGGCCACCGGACGTACATTCGAGAACGACTTTTCCACCATTGCCTATAGGTATTCCAGCTAGGGGCACTCCGCAACACATCCCTAAGCGTATAGCTGTTGATGTCGGTCCTGACGACGAGATGCAGAGAAGGAAAATGACGGCACTAGAGAGGGCGGTGGAGATATCTTGGCCCTATGGTGTTCAATGGACGGAGATTTTCCCTTTCTTGCGATAGTGTTGGCCCAATGCTGCAGATTTATACAGATTTGCGGAGCGGAAGGCTGTTGCCTTCTTCTCATGCGATAAGGAGGCGAAGGAAGTGAAAGAGAAGGGTGTACCGTCTCTAAGTGGGAAAAGAATCGATTTACAGCAAATGATTAATGGAGAACAGCACCAACGGAAGGAGGCCTTTTGGTTCTGGGTAGCAGACATCCCTATTACCTGTAGGGATGATGATACGATGGAGAAGATTATATCGCCTTTCAGAAAGTTGAGGTATATTTCTGATTGGCAGAAGGATAAAGATGACTTATCTGGACTTCTTATCCTAGTGGAGGCTTTTAGTGAAGATGTCCCCCAATTTGTATCTCTTACATACGGGCAGCGTCGGACCTTTGTGCAGCTCTTCATGTTGGCGAGAGGGCCGGTGGGATCAAACAACACACAACTCACTGAATTTGGGAGAGATTCAGGGATACCTCGGGAGGCTTTACTTGTGCAGGAAAAAATGACTGCATCTAATTCCATGGTGGTTGTGATAGGTAGAACCTCGGAATCTAGGGAGATATCACAGGCGCGGAGTTCGTCTCCGGTCAAGCAGCATCACAAAATACCAAGGCGAGTGGTAGTGGATAGAGAGGGCAACATCAGATTTCTGTCGAATAGACGGCTGGAGGATTTCATGTTCCTTGAGAGTGAATATAATGAGCATAGGAGGAGGTCTGGAAGGAGTCACAACAGACATAGAAGAGATGGTGATGATAGCTGGTACCACAAACATTATCACTCTAGGAGAAGACACTCAGACTGCGATGGAGAATTCTTTGATGGGTGCTGGTCGGAGTTTGAAGGGGGATACAACCCTTGATCGGTCTCATCTTTGCTGTGGACGGAGGTACAAAGTTGAACATGGATTGTACTTCTATTTTTTGGAACATCAGAGGTGCATCTAATAACCCTACGAGGAGAGTTTTGAGCAGAATCTGTGGTCATTTTAAACCAGATGTGGTTTGCTTGTTTGAGCCGTTTCTCCATGCTGAACAGGAAGCAGAACTCATGGACATCGTGAGGCTTGATTGGGCAGTGGATAATCAAGAGGAGGAGGGGAAGATCTGGTTTTATGCAGACAAAGATATGAACCCTATTGTATTCAGGAGACATAGGCAGCACATCACGGCGAGAATGGAGGCCAGCGATGGGTCAAAGTTCTTTGTTATAGCTATATATGCCAGTTGTGATAACATTGAGAGAAGGACTTTGTGGAATGAGATACTTGTAATGGCGGAACATATTGGTGATGAGCCATGGATGATCGCAGGTGACTTTAATGTGGTACGTAGTACAAGGGAGAGACGAGGTGGCAACCTTCCAGGGTACCAGGACATGATGGATTTCAATACTTTAATTGTGGATACAACATTGGATGAAATTCCGTTTGAAGGCAGCCAATTCACTTGGGTGAATAAACAGATTCTTACACCTACTATGTGGCAGAGAATAGATAGAGTGTTAGTGAACGAAGCATGGATGATGGCAAGGCCCACAACCAGGTTGATACACCTGACCAGAGATAGGGTCTCTAATCACAGTCCAATTGTTATGATTTTAGATGCTCAAGCATTAGATCGAAAGAAAGCACATTTTGTTTTTATGAAGGCGTGGCTTGATCACGAAGATTGCTTAAAGGTGATTGAACAGGCTTGGAGTGAACCGGTGACTGGGCATCCTTCCTTTGTATTTTGTCACAAGCTTAAGAGAGTTAGAATGGCTCTGCGACGATGGAGCAAAGAGTCTTTTGGAGAAATCAAACAACACATCCAAGACTTGGAGGACGTGGTTTTTACTACACAGGTTGCATTCGATGGGAACCTGACTAGGGTGAATGAAATGAATCTGAGGACAGCTGAGAAAGAACTGCAACTATTGTTGGATGAAGAAGAAGCAATGTGGAAGGAGAAAGCGAGGATAAGCTGGCTTCAAGACGGGGAGCGTAATACGAGATTCTATCATGCTACCGTCAAAGCAAGAAGAAAGAACAGGAGGCTTAACATGGTGGTCTTGCAGGATGGCACTTGTATCTCGGATCCAAAGCTGATGGCGGAGGTGACGGCAGACCACTATCAACATTTTTTCAATGAAGTGGTGGAGACAAGTGAACCTGACATGGAGGAATTCCTGCAATATATTCCGGAATCGGTATCTATGGATGACAATTTCTCCCTTCTCACTGGTCCCCATGAAGCGGAGGTTGTGAAGACCCTACAAAAAATGGATTCCTCAGCGGCTCCAGGTCCGGATGGGTTCACGTTGATGTTCTTCCGGGATGCTTGGTCCATCATTGGCGGGGATTTTATGAAACTGACAGAAGCTTTCTTTAGAGGTCAACCATGTTTTAGGGGTCTATTTTGCTGCCGTATTCTGCTTATACCGAAGGTGGACATCCCAAAGAGATTACCGGAGGATTTTAGGCCGATATCGATTGAAAACGTTGCGCTCCGCATCCTTGCGCGAGTTCTCAGTGATAGGATGGCTCCCATGATGCCGAGATTGGTTTCCAAGGTGCAAGGTGCTTTTGTTAAAGGATCTGACATCACTCATCACGTCCGGCTTGTGAAGGAGCTGATGCACGACATCAACAGGGGCCAAGGGACACCCAATGTGATTTTGAAGTATGATATGTCGAGAGCTTACGATAGGACTGACTAGAATGTACTGCGGAGAGTGCTACAGCAATTTGGGTTTATTATGGAAATGGTGAATTCGTGCTTAAGCTTCTTTTCCGCTACATGGGCCACAGTCACTGTTGGGGAAGAAACTACGAGTTTTTTCCCGATCAGTAGAGGCATCAAGCAAGGTAGTGTGCTATCACCCTTTCTATTCATTCTGTTTGAGGAGATTTTATGTAGAAGATTACTGAAGTTAGAAGAGGAAGGACTCATCTCGAGATTCCAGATAAGGGGGGAGGCAATCCCGCTAAGCATCCTTTTATATGCAGATGGCATTGCTATTTTCTTCAATGCTGATCAAAGATCGATGGAGAATATTAGGGAAACCTTTGAGGCGTATGAAAGGGCCACGGGACAACGTATCAACAAGGCTAAGTCCACCTGTGTAGTAGGTGGGAAAGATTTGGAGATGATCGACAGAGTGGTGAATTGTCTGGATACGGGGGCAGCAAAGGAATCTTTAACCTACTTGGGTATTCCTATAACTAAAGGAAGGATGAGACTCAACGACTTCAAGTTCTTGATGAAGAAGATTGTTGATAAATTCACATCCTGGAGATCCAAGCTCCTATCCTTCGCGGGTAGAAGATTACTGATTGCTCACGTCCTGACATTCATTCCAGTATATACGGCGGCTGCGATTGGCATTCCAGTGGGGATTGCAGACCGTATTGAGAGCAAACTCTCTCAATTCTTGTGGGCGGGAAGAGATGAACAACACAGAAAGGCATGGCTCCGTTGGCACAGAGTTGCAAGACCTTTTTCCCAAGGTGGGCTTGGGATCCCATCTTTGCGACTGATAAATGATGCATTTGTTGGGAAGGCATGTTGAGAGGTGTTGACGTCGGATTCAATATGGGACGAGTTCTACAGGTGGAAGTATGCCAACTTGGCAGCAGGTCGTGATAATTTTTACCCCAGATCCTTGAAGATTGGGTCTTCTCCTTCTCCGTGCTGGAAAAGAATCGGGGATATGTTGCCGCGGGTGTTCCCTATGTGTAGATGGGTGGTAGGGAGAGGTGAAATTCCTTTCTGGGACTCGCGGTGGTGCGAGCAACGATTGGCAGATCATGATAGATTTTCTAGCGATAGAAGACATCCCTTTCTTATTAAAGATTTTTGGATTGATGGACATGGATGGGACTGGGACCTACTAAAAATGATTGTCGACGATGATGGTCTAAAACTTACCTGTGAATCTAACACATGGATCGCTGATGAAGATGATAGGATGATATGGAGTCTGGGGATGAGAGGAGTTTTTTCTATGAGATCGGTTAAGAAGATACTGATGCTAGAAAGAAGGGAAGGTCCAGTTGGACTGGGTTTGATTTGGGATACTAATTTTCCTAAGGCTGTAGCCTTCATTTGGAGATTTGTTAGAGGGGCCACGTCAACGGACGACAACATTAGAGCCAGATGTTGTATTCCTTTAGCATCTCGATGCAATTGCTGCGTGGAGCCACATGAGGAAAGCATTGAACACCTGCTGTTCCAAGGACAAACTGCGGAGTTCTTTTGGGGAAAATTTGCTGAGTTGACAGACATGCTTCCACCCACCGATGTAAGAACCCTAATAGACACCTGCGTATTGGGGAAGAGGAAGAATCTTAAGGAATGGTTAGCTGGAAACCTGGTGGTTCTGATCCCATACAATGTATGGCGATTGAGGTGCGAAGCTAGATTCAAGGGGAAACTCAGACCATTCATTCATGAATGGGGTTATGTTATTAGAACATTGAATTTTCAATTGAAGAGAAGATCTTTTGTGATTGCTTCTGATAACAATATTTATGCTCGAATGAGGGAGGCGCATTTGGTGGAACCTAGAGTCATGATGAGGCAGATCAAGCTGCTGAGGTGGCTGACGCCCGACCAGCATAATCTTAAGCTCAACCTTACGACCGGGAAAGATAGAGACAACCAAGGAGTTCCTAGAAGATGGGAGGCGGGAATTATTAGGAACCACAGGGCTAATATTTGCTTGGTTTTCAGAGTATGGATTAGAAGTACAAATTACATCCTTGTGTACATGCAAGCGTGTGCCATCGACTTGAAGTTAGTGAGAGATCATGCATTGGGCATAACGTGTGTTGAGATTGATGAGGCTTACGTGTATGACATCATATGGAACAACGGGAAGGAACCATGGAAGACGACACCTTTCGTTAGGGAGCTGCGAGAGGAGTTTCAATCTGCTATGGTTTATGGATCCCTTGTTCACAAGGTCATCAATTCGATACCTCGTGAACTAGGAAAATGGGGCAGCAGGTTGGATGAGCCATACATTTCTTCTGATACCCTGAATATGCCACGTAGATTAAGAGGTATGGCGTCTTTGGAGAAGCACCGAGTCCCTTACATCATAATGCAGAAAATAGATATTTAGGCTGAGAAATATGGCTGGGCCAAGGTTCAATTTTGGGGAAGGGGTTAAGTTTTGAGAGATTGGAACATGATGTATTTTGTTATTTCCTTTTATTACCTGCATTTGATATAAGCAGGAGCTGTATTTCTTTGATGATTGTGCCCACAAGAGGGGTGTGGGATGAATAAAAGCGACCCCTGGCTTAAAGAAAAAAAATCTTACTACACACATGCTGCATGTTGATTACAAAGGACAAGACAAAGTAAAAAATTACATGATATCAAGACTTTTATTGGGATGAACCCTACCTTTTTAGATTGTGTGCATATGGTCTTTATCATAGACATGTAAATAAGAAAGAGGCTCATGATATCTCAAACAATGTCATTTCGGCACCATTGGAGGATGCATGAGCTCTCAAAAGACTGCTAGAAAGTTTCTCCAAACTAGCTTCTTTTGTCCCACCTAGTGTAGAGATTTGTACAAGTTTGTCCTAGCCTCTAACCAATGCTAGAGGTCTGGAAATATTCATAAGAGAGATCAAATGCCCATGACTTGTTGGCAGGTAATAGAGATTTTTGACATCTGGGGAGTGGATTATATGGGACCCTTTCTTATTCTTATGGGTATATCTATATCCTCGTGGTTGTGGACTATGTTTCAAAATGGGTAGAAGCCATCCCCAACCAAACATGTGATTCCAATTATGTTAAGAAGTTTTTTAAGGATGCCATCTTACATAGGTTTGGGCTACTTCACACCATCTCACCAACTCTGTAAAGAATGGGACCTGATAGCTGTCCCACTCATATGGTATAATAGACAAGCCATGTAAGATTAAGTAGTGGAAAACACAACCATTTACAAAGTTACAAAATGTTCTATATACATAATATTGTCACCCTAAGGGTGGTAGATAAAAACAATAAAATGCAACGTCTACTTTCACAAGAGTCCTAGTAGCAGAGAGAAACTTGACCATTCCAAGATATCCTCAAGTCAACTCCAAGTGTACTACCTTCATATGTCCAAGTCCTTCACAACACCTAAACCTGGGTAGTTTTGGGAACACCCAAAAAATAGGAAACAAAGGGGTATGCATGAATAAAAACTGGTATATGTGTAATATAAAATATTTTGTGCATTTATAAGGAGTTTAAGTGCAAAAGAGGTGTTCCATCATGAGAGTTCATATGAATTTAAGTAAATTCAAAAGAAATCGGTTCCAAGAGAATAAGGCATTTATAATTTAGATTTCAATAATAGAGATGTAAAATATCATGCCACTAATCAAAATATCATAGTAAAACAAACATAACCACATGTTGATATATTTAGAATAAATAACTAATGTACGACCAAGAAACTAATGGATTTTTGGTCTAATAGGTGGAAAGGCACACCCTGTATATAAAAGAGGTGGAAAGATGCACCCCGAGCGGAAATGTTTGTGCTCGTGCACCATAAAAAAGATATCTAGCTAAATTACCAACCATGCATAAATAGTATGACAAGAAATGGTTTAAGTCACCAATCATATATTCAATTCCAAACAATAATTTAAGTGGGGTCAATAACCCAAGGAAGAAAAATATACATCAACTTCAGAAGTATAGGAGAACAATAATTCAGAGATTTGAGAATTTCAATCTTGGAGCAAAAGTGGGTAATTTAACAAGCAATGCCTCATTATAGGAAGATTTAATCATCTTTATGCCCAAAATAAAATAGAGAGGAACACATACCTGATGTTCATGGTTAGAGGTTATTCAATAGTCATACTTGGTCTCCAAATTCAAGTATTAATCCTAATAAACATTAGGCATGTTAGTCAAACATAATAAACACGATGTGCGTTCGTATTATATATTTACATATTTTACTTATCCTAGTCCTGATCACCTAATGTCATATTAGGGTTGTTAATCCTATCAAGTAAACATATAATTCACAAATATCAATTCTAGTTCTAATATTAATCTTTAGTCACATAGGTCTGACTATGTCTAGGTTTACATTTGTGTGCAAGTAAAAATTATGCATTTCACCCATTTAGGTCTTGTGATATTTCTCTCTCTCACTTTAATATGTAGTTCGTGTTTAGGTAAATATGTATTATATGAAATAATATTTATCAAGATTACTGTTACATGAGGAACCTAGGGTTTCTATTTATCCATGCATTGACGTACTTCTCAAGATAACTTTATCATCAAATAATTACTTACGAATACATACATACATTAGATTAATATATGAAGTAGGTTATATTTAAAATACACCCACATTTGAAATGATATACACATGATTTTTAACCAATATTTAATATCGCACATTAGTCTTATTTATATATCCTTATAGAAATTTCAGACCTCGGTAGTCTATTATAAACCCACTATTATAAGTTTCTATATACTAACAGGTTGTGTGAGGTTTTGATGGATCGATCACATCACTAATACTTATTACATGTTAATGGTTATAATCTCATCAGCCGTTTGACATCCCAATATTGACAGTATATGTATCTTTACTAAATTGCTAACATCTAGAATTGATATACTTACATTGATGCACACATATGTAGTATCTACTAGAGGTTTCATTGATTAGGAAGTCTTACATGTGTTAGGGTTAGTTACAAATTATGCATTAGCAATAACTTGAACTTATCTATAATGTATTTTTAGAACTAAATAAAAAAAAATTGATCACCTAGAGGTTGTTGGAAGCACACTAGCCTTCTAGGTTTGTTCTCTATCATTCTTGGTTCAGAGGCTAATCTAGTGCTGGAATTCCGTTGGACTTGGCCAAACAAGAACCATCATCAATAAAAGTGAAGGAGGTGGTAAGGATATAACCTTCTGGGTTATGGATGATCTCTTTGCCTCGATTGGTGCCTCTGTGGAGTGGTGCAACTACAACATGTCACCGAGAGAAGAAACATGGTCGTTGGCTGATGAGACGGGGTTCCTGTGGTAGGCATTATAGAGAGTGATCGACACTAACGACCAATTTGCAAATTGTGGGATCAAAGTGGTAGTTTGTAGTTGAGGTCTAGGAGGAATCAACGATGGAGCCATTTTGGTGTAGGTCACTTTCGAGGGACTGGACAGGACACTGTTGTATTGGAGGTGGTTTGGTAGCTCTTCTAGGGTTCGATCAAGGTGGAAGGGTGTTAAGCATGTGTTATGCATGGCATGTTCTGAAATTGTAGTGGTAGAAGGTTCATGGTGTTGTAGATGTCAAAGCCAGGTTGTGCAGACATGGAGATCTAAGGAAGGATCCTGTTGATGATGAGACCACGGTCTAAAGGATGAAGGTGGTGATTGAGAGCGCGATGCAGTGATGAGTAGATGGTTGTGTCTGGACTACGAGGAACCGAAGGAGATGAAGAAGGATAGGGTCTGAGTGTTGGAGATGATGATGGCACAGTGGTGATGTCATGGCGGTCATGGCTTGTGGAAGCACAGTTCATTGGTACATGCAATAGGTAGGGAGATGGAGGATCATGGATGTGGTGGTCGATCCAACTCACAGCTTGGCATGGTTGGAGAAGGAGGTGTCGAGGTGGTGGTTTTGTAGGTCTTTGGTTGGAGGGCTCGGTAGTGACGTGTTGATGCAGGTCTGCGGGTTGTCAGGAAACGACAACTTTCAACTTGAGTGGTGGTGGCAGATCTAGGACAGAGCATGGTAGGTGATGAAAGCTTGACTCCTTTTCATGACTGGCATGAGGAGTTGGAGAAGCAGTCTGGATGGCGATAGGCATGAGGTGCAGACAGTGGCAATGCATCTGTCGTCACCAGTACAACGGGTCTCTCTCCTACTACAGAGACCATGGGTGTAAGGGTTGAAACGAAAAGTGGAGAAAGATGCAAGGAGGAGAAGGGGAGGCAGATCTATCAACATCTAGGGTTAGGTGAGTAGGATGAGAGGAAAAGGAAAACATGGAAAGAGATATAAGAGATGGGTGCATGGTGTTAGTTACTTACCGACTTTGTGTCTTTCAGTAGGGCGAGGGCCTCTTGAGTTAAACTTGAACCAGATAACGCACGTGATCATGAAATAGGAATATGAAAGGAATATAAACTGCCATTTAATGTAAATATTGTAAATACTTATGTATAGTAAAGCTAAGATTCAACCAATTAAATGGAGGGTCAATTGGAGTCCTATTGACATAAAATTTATGAGTAGGCTAATTACAACATGAAGAGTCCAATTTTAACATTAGATTCACCCTATGAACGTGTGTCATATTTTATTTCATTACTTATACATTATGTACTAAATTAGTTATTTAATGCCTTTCTTAATTAATTTAATACATTATTTCCTATTTTCTCTTTCCTTTGATTAATTTGACATATACTGATTCTAGCATGTCAACTTAGGTCTAACAACAATTAATGGATGAATTTGTGTAATTAAGCCCAAATAAATGACATGATTAATTAATTTATCAATGACCTTATATAAAACATAATTTATTATTATTTTGTTTACATTATATTTATTAGTTTCAAATGGTTTTGGTTAATCTAATTCAAGGGCATAGGATTTAATTCTCATACAAAAAAGGATCTAGGAAATGAGAGGATCGATCAATGGTCTTAGATCTGGATATGTTACAACACTCCACCCCTTAAAGAGGTTTTTGTCCCTGAAATCCACCAAGCTATAGCCCAACATACTCAGCTAAAATTTTCTAAGCAATTATAAGTTTCTAACTCATTAGATAAAATTAGGGCAGAGAGTCCTAACATGAAACACCATATCACACTTATACACAAATTCCAAGGTGAACATATAGTACTCCATCCATAAAGCCTTTATTATCTACTCCTATTGTGTATTGGTCTACAAAGTTTACACTAAGATTGAGGATTATCTTAACAATTATAATTCTTTACGATTAGCCACATTGCTATGTGGGGGTCTCCCATCCTACTATCATGACATTGGTATCCCTTCCTTGATCACTTTCCAATGTTGATAACCATTGATTTCAATTATTAATTAATTTAAGTTACTGACCTAATTGTACTAGGCTCCACCCATTAAAAGGACCTATCTAATTGTTTGAAGAGTCAAAAGGGATATCTGACTAGATTATAGCTATTATATTTGTTCTTCTTCCTCTTTATTTCAGTTATGACTAAGGTCAAGGGGTTTAACATGCAAGTCAAAGATTTCTTCACTAACAAGCCTATCTACTACAACTTCGTTGTGGCGGTGACTTGGTTCTAAAATCGTCGACGAAATCTAAAAAAATGTTTTTTTAAATATAATTTAATATCAAAAATAGGTTTGATGATGAAAATCTTATGATGGGAATCTAAAATGGAGCCAAAATCAATTTGAGAACTAAGTCGACCACTTTCTACCACATACAACATATACTATCACCTTAACATTACTTCATCTTCATAAAAGGCTTCTCTACACACATCACCAGGGTATACAACAACATATCCAATATCTAGATTAGGAGGGGATATAAGTTTCTAGTAGCACATAGTTAACTTGTAGTAGCTCCTACTAGGCACGACCTTCATTATCCCACCATTCTCTTAACCATGACTTAGGAAATCACACCCCAAAACCTCATTTATTTATAAGATTGTGTAACCATAATTAGAAGAGATTAGGGTTTCTACTTCCCTATTTGGTTTACATTCATGGTGTCGTCATAAGCCTAGATGGACTAGATAGTCAAACTACTCCTCATCTCACACATAAAATAACCTAATAACATGGTGGTAGTGAGAGAGTGGTCAACTCTTTAAGGATCAACTCGAGATGTACCTACCTCACATAACCTCAGTGTCAATGTACATTCAAAGTTTCAAGAAAAAGAGTATCAACTATAGCTTCCAAGCACGACTATGTGATCCAACTATGTATTCATATCTTTATAGGACAAGAATGATAAGCATAATTCCTACCTAATGGGTATGTAAGGGATGAAATACCAAGGATAGTTACTTGAACCCTATACCTTCCTTCAACAAACCCTTATTTAAGAGATATCCCAAGGTTAGCTGGGATAATATCAACCCTTGGATGGTGATTCTCAAGAAAAACTATGGTGAGATAATTCCATGTTGTAGGTAAGACACACCTAACCTTAAAGGATCTAGTTCATATCATGAATACTATCATAGAACATCTCAAAATCTAAAACTCATGTCAATATTCTAAGTTTGTATCAATGCATGCTCAACCCACACAATGTGTGTCACATAGGTATGCAAGAAAAAAAAACAAAAATAGGAGGTTTGATGACTTGTTCTAAGGTTACAAACAATTATGTGAGTTCAAGTCAACCTACTCTCTATAGTAGATGAATTGTCCTCTCCTAAGTCAAGAGGTAGAGGCTACTTCCTAGTAGATTCAACTTTTACATATAGAAAGCAATGCCTATAAATAGAGGGTAGGATTGATAAGAGCTTACCCAAAACTAGGTCATCCACATAATTTGTTTGGGATGCATAGATATCACCAAATTGGATAGGGGTGAAACCCTAATTTAGTAAACATGATTCAGGTTTAGGTATGACAACAACCTCTAAAGGGTAACCTACCTACTAACGAACAATCTAGGATAACTTGAAATAGCCAAGTTACCGACTGCTTTGGCTCTTATACCATTATGTAAAGAGTGTGACCCGATAGTGGGCCCACTCAAATGGTATAATAGACAAGCCATGTAAGATTAAGAAGAGGAAAACATAACCATTTGCAAAGTTACAAAATGTTCTATATACATAAGATTGTCACCCTAAGGGTGGTACATAAAAAGAATAAAATGCTATGTAAACTTTCACAAGTGTCCAAGTAGCAGAGAGAAACCCAACCATTCCAAGCTATCCTTAAGTCAACTCCAAGTGTACTACCTTCATATGTCCAAGTCCTTCACAACACCTAAACCTGGGTAGTTTTGGGAACACCTAAAAAATAGGATACGAAGGGGTATGCATCGTAAAAATTGGTATATGTGCAATATAAAATATTTTGGGCACAAGGAGTTTCAGTGCAAAAGAGGGGTTCCATTAAGCGAGGTCAAATGAAACATGTAAGTTCAAAAGAAATCAACCCCAAGAGAATGAGGTATTTATAATTCAGATTTCAATAATTGAGATGTAAAAGACCTTGACACTAATCACAATACCACAGTAAAACAAACATAATCACATGTTAATATATTTAGACTAAGTATCTAATGTATGACTAAGACACCACTAGATCTTTGGTCTGATGGGTGGTAAGGTGTACCATGTATATATAAAAGAGGTGGAAAGATGCACACGGGGTGGAAAGGTGGGCCCTAATGGTTGCGCTCATGCACCATGAAAAGGATATCTAGCTAAATTACCAACCATGCATAAATAGTGTGGCAAGAAATGGTCTAAGTCACCAATCATATATTCAATTCCAAATAGTAATTTAAGTGGGGTGAATGACCCAAGGCAACAAAATATACAACAACTTCAAGAGTATAGGAGAACAATAATTCAAAGATTTGAAAATTTCAATCTCTTAGAAAAAGTGGGTAATTTAACAAGCAATGCCTCATTATAGGAAGATTTAGTCAGCTCTATGCCCAAAATGAAATAGAGAGGAACACATACCAAATGTTCACGGATAGAGGTTATTCGATAGTCATATTGGTCTCCCAAGTTAGGTATCAATCCTAATAAACATTGTGTGTTAGTCAAACATAATAAACACGTGTATGCATTTGTAACGACCCCACCTCCCGGTAACCCCCAATTAAGGATAACCAAGAAGTCAGAGCTGCTATCCCAAAATAGAATCAGTGGTTTTGCAAATAATCAACAATAATTAATGAATTGTACAACAACTAAGCTTTAAAATGAAATAAATTTTTTCTTTTCTCATACCTTGCAAAATATAGGAGTGTGGGATTGTACCCCATATAAAATCTATCTATCTGAAAATCCTCCAATCTTTATTAAGCTTTATTCCATCATTGTCACTTTAAAGGGATATCCATTTTCTTGATAAACCTAAAATGCTGACAAACAAAATGATGGTCAGTATAACAAATTATACTGGTACGTGGGGGAACCAATAATCGAGCATTTAATTGTAACAACATATTGCAAGTAATTATGATTTAACAACACAAACTTTACATTTTAAACATGACTTCTCAATCCTTACATACTCTAGCCTCTGTCATGTCCCTACAGTGGACATGGATACTACCTCTCATATGGTAGATCTCAACAAACCCCCATGATCCTACCTTACAGGTAGATCAATACATAGGGTCATGGAGTCGTATGGTCCTACCAAAGGATAGGCCAACACATCGACTCGTGATAACCTGATGATCCTACCTCATGGGTAGACCATGCACTAGGTCATCCGATAACTTGATGATCCTACCTCATGGGTAGACCATGTACTAGGTCATCCTTCTCATCATTAACAAAGCTACAGAGGAGAACCAAGATCTGAGCTAGTCATGCACGTATAATTATGGTGATAGTCGTAGTCACTTTATAGTTGCATGAAATAAAAGTCAATCAAGCAATTATTTCCAAGAAACCGATAAAATCTCAGGAATGGCTGTGAAACTAAAGTGATTTAACCATAAGCGTAACCACATACCTGCTTTGGAGATCTCAAAGAAGCAATATATCCAAAACCAACTAGATGTCCAATCAAGCAAGCCAATCAATCAATCAAGCAACCATTGATAATGAAAACATGTATAACACCTAGTTGTTACCATGACATCCAAACAACTCGTTATTGACTTGGGATACCTTTCTAAGGTTTCTAAGTCTCATTAGTATTCTTTTACGGTTTCTTTGATCAATTTCTCAAACTTTATCCTTTTTAGGTCAAAAAACCCTAAAATACTTTTCTACTCATAAAAACCCTAATTACTCAAATTATCCATATTAAGAGTCTTTTAATCTCAATTGGATTTGTAACAACTCATATCTGTATTATCCATGGATTTGCACAATTGTAACTATTAAAAGTCATAATTATCAAAATTAGGTTTTCTAGGACCATTAATGCATATTCATGTACATGAAACCCTAAATTAAGCCAATTATGCATAAAGATCATCTCTTTAGATCTAAATATTCCTTTTATTAACTATAAGTTAATATTGGATTAGATTATCCAAAGAACATTATTAAATCCACTAACCATCAAAACTTAGGGTTTTGCATTAATAACACCATTAAAGGTGACATCTTTAGGTACTTTTTGAATTTCAAGAAAAATCAGGCCTTCCTAATATTTTTAGTGCATTCCTTGCATTTTTCTAATGAATTTTCATATATAGTTTGTTTTTATCGGAGGTTCCTAGCAACATCTATGATTTTTGCAACATTATTCATGAATCAGCCAATCATACGAGGCCATGTCTTAAAAGGCGAGATATTACCTTATTTCCACATGGATTAATCGACACACAAAGCGTCGGGTCTAGGGGTATTTCCCCTTTTTACCCTTGCGCCCTCCGGCTTTGGTCCCATGCGATCTGGGTAGGTTGGTCTTTTGACTCGTGGTCGTCTTCTTCCCCCCGATTCACCCAATTCTCGCGCACCGACACCGTGGGCGGTCAACACACCTGTTGACCCTCGTCCTCACAACGCTGGACCTTCACGTAGAGCTTCCATCAGGTCCGCCCTGCTCCTTCGAGTCTCCGTCCATCAGATTGCGACCCCGCTGAGGGTCGGGGTGGCTGTTCCACAGACCGTCACCACCTCTGAACATGGGAGGTGCCAAGCCAGGGCAATGCCCCTTCCCATCGTATCACTTCTCTTGCAAGAGCTCATACTCATGGACAGAGTACCACAAAGACCTTAAGAGTGTCAGGATCCCTTATATATATAGACAGGGCTGCCATGTTGTTGCTTCCCATGGAACTCCAGTTCCAAGATGGACTGGGATTTGGGGAAATCCCAATCCTGCACAAAAACAGCGCAACAAGGGGATTGAAGAGTCCAAAATGATCTCCCAATTCTAAAGGGAAAGTTGCCAGGAACCGACACACATCGAGAAGGGGTTTAGAGTCTAGGGATCTCGAGTTTACTGTACCTCCTTTCCTAAAACAAGCTGGAGGTAGGAGACAAGTGTGTCACCGCTGGATCTCAGATCCAATGGTTCACATCACACACACCCAAAAGAAGGAATTCCCATGTGAATGATATTTCCTTTATCCTTTCCACTTTAGGACATTTTGTAAAAATCATAACTCTCAAACGAATTATCCAATTAATATTAAATTTTAAAATAAAGTCCTTGATGAATTTATCTACGTGTGTACCAAGTTTGGGACTGAAACTCAAAAGTATGAGAGACGTTTCTTCATATTCAAGTTATCACTTATAAAGACATATTTTATGCATATTTTCTCTCTTCTATTCTTTTATATTACTTATTTGGACTCCTTTTATCATTAGAAATCATGTGAACTCGAAATCCCATCCATGATGATCCCATTATCCATATTTCCACATATTTCTTATATTTTTATAATTATCTCAAATTTCCTTCTTAATAAATTAATATGTGATTTTTTATTTTTCTTTTAATCATATTGGACTCATTATCATATTATGATCCATGAAATCACATGCACAAAAGAAATATTTGCAAAGGGAATCCATTCAATACATATATTTCATACAATTCCCATAGTCATACATTTATTGGGAAAATTACATTTCCAACCATATGAACCCAAAATTGGGGTTGTAACAGCATTCCTATTATATATTTAAATATTTTTCTTATCCTAGTCCTGATCACCTAATGCCATATTAGGCTTGTTAATCCTATCAAGTAAACATATAATTCACAAATATCAATTCGAGTTATAATATTAATCTTTTGTCACATAGGTCTGAGTATGTCTAGGTTTACATATATGTGCAAGTAAAAATTATGCATTTCACCCATTTAGGTCTTGCGATCTTTCTCTCTCTCACTTAAATATGTAGTTCGTGTTTAGATAAATAGGTATTATATGAGATAGTATTTATCAAGATTACAGTTATATGAGGAACCTAGGGTTTCTATTTAGCCATGCATTGACTTTTTTCTCAAGATAACTTTATCATCAAATAATTAATTATGAATACATGCATACATTAGATTAATATATTACATTGGTTTTATTTAAATTACACCCCCATTTTAAATGAGATAAACTTGATTTTAACCAATATTTAATATGGTACATTAGTTTTATTTATATAGCCTTATAGAAATTTCAGACCTCGATAATCTACTATAAACCCACTACTATAAGTGTCTATATGCTAACAAGTTGTGTGAGGTTTTGATGGATCGATCACATCACTAATACTTATTACATGTTAATGGTTATAATCTCATCAGCCGTTTGACATCCCAATATTGACAGTATATGTATCTTTACTAAATTGCTAACATCTAGAATTGATATACTTACATTGATGCACACATATGTAGTATCTACTAGAGGTTTCATTGATTAGGAAGTCTTACATGTGTTAGGATCAGTTACAAATTATGTATTAGCCATAACTTGAACTTATCTGCAATGTATTTTCAGAACTAAATGCAAACACAATGGATCACCTGTAGGTTGTCTGAAGCACACTAGTCTTCTAGGTCTGTTCTCTGTCGTTCTTGGTTCACGAGGCTAATCTAGTGCTGGAATTCCCTTGGACTTGGCTGAAGAAGAACCATCATCAATACAAGTGAAGGAGGTGGTAAGGATATAACCTTCTGGGTTCTGGATGATTTCTTTGCCTCGATTGGTGCCTCTGAGGAGTGGTGCAACTACAACAGGTCACTGGGAGAAGAAGCATGGTCGTTGGCTGATGAGACAGGGTTACGTTGGTAGGCGTTGTTGAGAGTGGTCAACACTAGCGGCCAATTTGCAGATTATGGGATAAAAGTGGTAGCTTGTGGTTGAGGTCTTGGAGAAATCGACTATGGAGCCATTTTGGTGCAGGTCACTGTCGAGGGACTGGACAGGATGTCGTTGTATTGCAGGTGACTAGGGATCTCTTCTAGGGTTCGATGGATATGGAAGGGTGTTACGAGTGTGTTATGCATGGCATGGTCAGAAGTTTTAGTGGCATCGAGTTCATGGTGTTGTAGATGTCAGAGCCATGTTGTGCAGACGTGAAGATCTAAGGAAGGATCATGTTGATGATGAGACCATGGTCTAAAGGAAGAAGGTGGTGATTGAGAGGGCGATGGGGTGATGAGTAGATGATTGTGGCTGGACAACGGGGCACCAAAGGAGACGAGGAAGGACAGGGTCCGGGTGATGGAGATGATGGTGGAATTAACGATGGTGATGTCATGGCAGTCGTGGCTTGTGGAAGCATATTTCGTTGGCGTATGCAACAGGTCGGGAGGTGGAGGACCATGGATTTGGTGGTCGATCCAACTCGCAGCTTGGAGAGGTTGGAGAAGGAGGTGTCGAGGCGGTGGTTTTGCTGGTCTTTGCTTGGAGGACTCAGTAGTGCCGTGTTGATGTAGGTATGTGGGTTGTCAGGCAACGACAACTGCTGATTTGAGTGGTGGCGGCTAATCCAGGACAGAGCAGGGTAAGTGATGAAAGCCCGACTCCTTTTCATGGCTGGCGCGAGGAGTGGGAGAAGCAGTCTGGTTGGGGATGGGTACGAGGTGCAGACAGTGCCACTACGTCTGTTGTCTCCAGTGCGGTAGGTCTCTCTCCTTCTACAGAGACAGTGGGTGCAAGGGTTGAAACAAAGAGAGGAGAAAGATGCAAGGAGGAGAAGGGGAGGCAGATCCATCGGCGGCTAGGGTTAGTTGAGTAGGATGAGAGGAAAGGGAAAATAGGGAAAGAGATATAGATGAGGGGTGTGTGGCGTTAGTTACTTGCCAGTTTCACAGCCGTCATTAGGGCGAGGGTCGCGAGAGTTAAACTAGAACCAGATAACGCACAGGATCGTGAAACTGGAACAAGAAAGGAATAGAGAATGACATTTAATGTAAATATTGTAAATAGTTATGTATAGTAAAGCTAACTTTCAACCAATTAAATGGAGGGTCAATTGGAGTCCTATTGACATAAGTATTTATGAGTAGGCTAATTATAACATGAAGAGTCCAATTTTAACATTAGATTCACCCTATGAACTTGTGTCATCTTTTATTTCATTACTTATTATGTACTAAATTAGTTATTTAATGTCTTTCTTAATTAGTTGAATACATTATTTCCTATTTTCTCTTTCTTTTCATTCATTTGATTTATAATGATTCTAGCATGTCAACTTAGGTCTAACAACAATTAATGGATGAATTTGTGTAATGAACCCCAAATTGATGACTTGATTAATTAATTTATCAATGACCTTATATAAAAGGTAAATTATTATTATTTTTTTACATTATATATCTTAGTATCAAATGGTTTTGGTTAATCTAGTTCAAGGTAGAGGATTTAATTCTAATACCAAAGAGGATCTAGGAAATGAGAGGATCGATCAATGGTCTTAGATTTGGGTATGTTATAGGAAATATTTCTAAGAGAGATCAAATGCCCATGACTTCTTGGCAGGTAATAGAGATTTCAACATCTAGGGAGTGGATTATATGGGACCCTTTCCCTATTATAATGGGTATTGCTATATCCCGGTGGCTGTGGACTATGTATCAAAATGGGTAGAAGCCATTCCCACCAAAACATGTGATTCCAAGTCTATTAAGAAGCTTTTTAAGGACACCATCTTACCTAGGTTTGGTTTACCTCACAACATGATTTCTAATGGAGGATCACATCTTTTAGAGAAATTTTTTGAATCTTTTCTTAGTTGATATGGTTTCTACCACAAGGTTGCCTCACCTCACCACTCTCAGACTAGTGGTCAGGTCAAGGATTTGATTAGACAAATAAAATCCATCCTGGAGAAAACTATCAATGGCACTAGGAAGGACTGGGCTTTGAAAATCAATGATGCCCTGTGGGCATACAAAATTACCTAAAAAACACCCCTAGGCAGCACTCCTTTCAAGTTAATATATGTGAAATACTACCATCTTCTCATAGAATTGGAACACAAGGCCAACTGGGCTATCAAACTTTTAATTTTGACTTTTCTACAACATAAGAGAACCATTTTATCCAATTACTTAAGTTAGAAGAGCCCAGGATGACAACCTATGAAAATGCCCATATTTACAAGGACAAAACCAAATTATGGCATGATGAGCATATTAGACGAGAAGACATTCAATAGGGTGACCATGTCCTAGTCTATAATTCCAAGTTGAGGCTTTTTCCTAGAAAAATCAAATCTAGATGGTATGGACCATACCTTGTTAAGCGTGCCTATGCAGATGACATTTTTCTTCTTTGGGATAAAAGAAAGGGGGAATTTTTTGTAAATGGACATAGACTTAAGAGATACATTTCCGCTGAAGATTTCATGGAATCTAGAGCACATTACCTTCCTATCCTTGAATACTTGGAATTAAACAATCATCTTCCCCCATCCAATCCTGAGCCAGAATCGACCCAATCAACACAGGCGTTGGGCCTTCGACGTAAAACTTGGTGCTTATTGGGAGGAAAGCCAACATCTCTTTTTGTTCACTTGTCTCCATTTATATTTAATTTTTGTAATATCCAACTAACCTTGTTTTTGTTTCAGGTTCCTAGTTCAAAATTCTTAGTTCAAAAAAAAGTATGAATTGATGGGTCAGATTCCCAACTGGCCAATTAAGTTTGGTGTTTCATTTTAATTTCAAATATTTTAGCCACCGCCTATGAAGAACAAATCAAGCATTTCACCTAGTGAACCGATCGGTTTATTGCCTCAACATCACCTTTTCAAAAAAGTGACTAGATCAACATTTGAATCACCTAACTCTCCCTCATGCTGTGTGAATCATATGGTTCACATGACCAACCACTAGACTCACTCCCCACACATGTTCTATAAAGTGCGCCAAGCAGGGGAGGGCCTCTCACACAGAAATAACCCTCTCCCAAGCCCCTAGCCATAGCCGCTGCTCTCAACCCAACAATAGCAAGATCCCCTTCCTCTTCTTAGGGCCTATTTGGTTTCATGTAGAGTTCAAAAATAGGAATGGAAATGCATGAGTTGAAACTAGATTTGTTTTGTTTGGTTGGATGTAAATGGAATCCGTTCAACTGTTTTTTTTTTCATTTGGTACTGTGTTGCTGGTATGTACAATTGAAGATGGCGATAGATACATCTCTATATTAATGATCTGGTCATCAAAATGAGGTTATATGTCACCAGTAGAACCTGACATGCAAGCAGTTGCTGGATCATGTGTGACATGCAACAAATGTTTGAATCTAGGTTGACAAGTACCGAGCTGGTGTTGATATGGCAACTAGCAGGCCAAGTTGGTGGGAAAACCAACCATACAATTATTATTCACGGTTCCAATTCATCAAGCCTCCATGTAAATTAGACATAAGTGATGTTTCATTTTCCAGGTGAGCGTTGCAATCACATCGAAGAAAATAGAAGGAATTAGAAAAATTATGTAGTGGTTTGTTGTGTGTTAGAGTTCCATCCAACCGAACGGCCCTTAGGCAAGTCAGGTGCTTCAAGCCACCAACTCACCATCCTATCACTCATCCCATCATTCTATCATCCATCCGACCTCACCACCAATTCCCTCCTCAAGACCTTCCCACCTGAGCATTTCCCCGCCCAGACTTTAGGCCAGCCATTCTACTAGGCATTACACAATGCCTGCTAGAGAGCCAACCAGCTGTTTCGCCATCTAGCCACCCAAATTCCACTGCTCAACTGATTGTTTCATGTATCCCACTAGGAAACTCGCATCACCTCATCATCACCACCATGCACACCAATTGGCCTAGACTTTTAACTTAAGTGAATTACAGATTTGGTTGTTATGTGGGGTATTATTAGCCCTTGGATGGGAGGTCAACGATTGTTAAGTTGTCTCCTTCCTTGAACTCAGACCAAGGCTTCAGAGCTGAGTTTGCCATGAATTTCCTCACCACCACTCATCGAGATCTTGGGGCGAGGGGGAGAAGTAACTGGGTACATTGATTCATTTCCCCATTCTAAACTCTACAACCCCTCACAATAGTCATTTCGTGACTGGTGCTGGGAGCATCACTTGCTTCGCTATCTTGCCTCTCACCAGCAAGTATAGACTGCAATCCATGGGAAGAAGAATGAAGTAGAGGTAGAGAGGAGATACTAGGGAATAAGGCATAGAGAAGAAAGATCAAACTCATGGGAGTCAACTGTGGGTGGCCCTGTTTTGGGCCGTGGTGTGTGGGTAGCACACTAAGCCCTTCTAATTGGAGAAGAAGATAGAGTTTGGATGCTTCATGTTGAGCTTCTCCACCACAATCAGAGGGCCTCATGGTGTTGGTAGATGCTATGTGAACCTTTTAGAAACATTCAAGCAACGCAAAGAGGATCATGGTTGTTTCCCCTATTTGCTCTATCGCAACAATACTCCACGACGGCGGCCTCCTCAAGCTGTAAGTAGGGCCCACCAGCAGCGAGCTTGAAAGACCGGAGGTGCAATAGAGGGTCCAGAGAAGGCCTGGGCATAGTTGGTCATGATGAGAGAAGGCATTGGGGAAGGATCTTGTTGTTGGAGCATGTAGTAGCAGCGTTAGCTGGCACCCAGAAGAAAGAACTCCCACAGAACCCAGACGCGAGCAAGATAGGATAGTCAGGACGGGAAAACCCTGATCTGATTTAGCAGACCAACCTTAGAACCTGGGAATCCACCCAACCAAACACAGTGAACCAGGTCGGCTCCCTACCCAACATAATAACAAGGAGAAGTTCCACCCCTTGGGACACGTGGCTGAAGCTGATAGGCTCAGAAAGGAATAATCTTCTAGAAGACTAAGAACCTATATAAATCATAGTAATTAGCCTAAATGTCAGAAAAATACAAATAACCTACCAACATTCTGAAAAAAAAGAGTAGAACAAAAAGGAAACATAAGACCAGTCTTTTAATGCTCAAATCTTAGTTATTTCATGTAAGATGTGTTATCCTTGTATCAGCTGTAATAAATATCAAACTATCTCCTAAAATTTGGAAGATGTAGACATAGATCCTTAATGTGATATGTAGTTCATATAATGTTAGGGATGATGACAATTGGACCTTAAATCATGTAACTTAATGTGGCTTCATAGGGATAATAACCTTAATTAATGTGCAATAATTACATATATACTCAAGAAATCCTAGAAATTATAGTGTAGCCTTATATCACTACATGGAACCCTTTTTACAATTATTAGATCATAATGATGCATTTAACTCATGTTACATATTATTTGTTCATAAAATAGTGAGAAACCCTAATTGGAGAAATGTATGTAAAATCTAGAGTTAATATGTGCACACAATTATATGCAACAAAATATTCAGATAATTTATACTAATATGACATATAATATCAGTAACCTGAATCCATGTGGACAAGACAAGTAATGATGAGAATATCATAATGACTATGCAAAACCCTAATGAACAAGACTAGGGTTGATGATGATATTCTTATCCAAGTCATGTATGTTATTGTCTTGATCAGAGTTTGACAAAGGATATAGTTAACATGAGGAATATATGATGATTAAGATTACTTGATGAAGGTATGCCTTACCTCTTTCTTTGGCTTACTATTTAGTATGGTTGTATTATGTGTAGTAAAATGCTTGGCATATGCTATTGGTTGAAACAATTGTTCTTGTATGTTATCTTTCTTGA
Source organism: Alisma plantago-aquatica (assembly GCA_963693085.1). Classification (NCBI taxonomy): domain Eukaryota; kingdom Viridiplantae; phylum Streptophyta; class Magnoliopsida; order Alismatales; family Alismataceae; genus Alisma; species Alisma plantago-aquatica. The sequence continues at coordinate 927,551,386 of OY856411.1, read as the reverse complement.
TTTTCCATACATATGGTTATGAACACATGAAACCTAATGTATGTGATCAATTATATGATAGAACTAAATCTCTTTGGTAGAATAGTGCATTTTTGAAAGTGCTAAATCTCTTTGGCGTAATAGTACATGTGAGCAATACATATCTTTGGTAGAATAGTGATTTTATGAAAGTACTAAATCTATTTCATAGAACAGTACATGTGAGCACTAAATCTCTTTGGTAGAATAGTGCATGTGATTGATCAACTTTACATATAATGGAAAATGTGGTTAAAATACGTGTTTTTCTCTTTGTTAATAAACATCTTTCTTCCAGTATGCTTTTGTTATATTTGTTTAATACTGCCAAGTATTATTTTTATCTTCTTATCAAGTCTTATTATGAAAGAGGTATATAAAAAGACACATATGCATAATCAGCATAATATTTTAGTATGTTATGCTGATATGTACCACTTGTAATCTCTTATTTAGGTTGTGGATGTATGCTCTTGAAGACCAAGATAGTTGGGGATTTGTGTGGCCAGTAGATGTATAGGTGGACCTATTGTCCTAAAATCCTATTTAGTGTAGTATGTGCATATGTAGAAGTTTTCTATTCACTATGTAATATGAAAAGTTGTAACAATTCATTTATAATTATATGTTTAATGGTGAACTTGTGTATGTGTGGCTTGCTTATTGTTCATGTGCATATGCTACTATTTGTTCCTTTCCCTTGATTTTCTTATTCTTGTCCTAGTGTGTGAGTTTGAATTGGGAGCTTCACTGAGGTGAGGATTTCAATTTGGGCGTCACACATGTGGTCAAGGTTTTGAAAATCTGTGGATGCCTCAAATTTTAGTAGAAAACTAGACAATCATGAAATCTAATATAATGATGAAATATAAGTTCAATGATAGTGTCATTCGAAAGTCATGGTGATGAACATGTTCACTTGAGAAATTTATCATTAGAATTTTAATAACACACCTTGGGCTCATATGATGACATGAAAAAAACCCTAATGTAGGGTTAAAAAGGAATGGAAAAGCCCTAATATCAAGATGTTTCCATGATAACACACAAAGTAATATGTAAATAATTGAGATGGGTACACCTTCGATGATGACAACCTGTGAGCACACTTAATGATGGGGAATGTTTAGACATCTATTGGGTGTTTAATTAGACATGATGATGTATACATTGACCATTGACTATGATCTTGGATTCATTTCGAGGATGAAATTTCTTTTAAGGAGGGAAGGATGTAATGACCCATAATTTTCTCTCCTCCCTTATAAACCTTTCTTCTCCTTTCATGGCTCAACTAACTAGATCTGATTTCAATTACATGATTTAGGTGTTTTTATGTGTAATTGAGGTCACATTAGATCTATGATCCAAGACGTAACACTATCTTGCATGTTATACCTAAGTTTCATACCTTGATGTGCCATTCTTTTCCATTTAATTTGACCCTAATAAATGAACTCTTTTTTCCTCCAAGGTACTCCATGTTGTAAAGTTTTCAATATGAATCCACTTGAACAAAAACCACATTAGTTAGACCTATAAAACTCTACTTTTGACATTATGAAGATTTTCCTGTTTGATCACCTTTGTGCTCTTTTCTCTACCTTGGGCCGGCCTACATGGGCCAAAATGCAGAATAGCGCCCCAACTGGTTGCCCCTCTCTTCCTTCTACTTTTGGGAAAAAATCATGAGGTTGGGTGGTTCTTCTTCCAGCTCCAGCCAAATCAGGCAATGGAAGGGGACCTCATGGACAACAAAACCCAAACCCTAACCCCCTTATTCCATTTAAAGCCCCCCTTCTAACCCTTGATCCTTTTCCTTCTTCCTTTCTCCTTCTTTTCTCCTTTCCTCTAGGTCTGAAACAACAATAAAAGTACGCCACCTTCTCTTCTACCCACAACACCAACTAAGTCGCTAACTATCCTCACACCAATGCCACCTCAAAGGAAAGCACGATGAAGGAACTTCTCAGCTAATGGTGGCACAAATCCTAACCACCCTGAAGTGGTTCCTCCTGGGATGATGTAGTGGTGAGACCACTAGAGAAGCTAGTGGAATGATTCCATGTTCTTCCTCTATTCCACTACTGGGAACAACGGGGTCGCGTGAAAGAGGCAATCGGGATGGCATGTGACCATGGGCTAGGAGGGGCTGCTGGACTAGACATCCAAGGGTCCATGGGAAGGTCGGTCCAACTCCCACACCCTTGAGCGACAGAACACGGGTGCTGACCATGAACATGAGAGATGTGGGTAGATGATGAGTGGGTGAGAGCGGCTCCCTGATGCCACAAACTCCCCTTTGGTGCTACATGATAGAAGCCCATTGGCTATAAAGGTAACAAGTTGGCAAAATCATATTTTCTTCCTAAAATCTTGCAAAAATCATAATAATTTGGTCCTAATTAAAAAAATGGTAAACCTATATATTTTTTTGATCAAGAGAAAATGATCTACATCATGAAGTAGTTACAAGCCGTATATCCCTTCAAAGTTCTTCTATTTTCTTGAAAGTAATGAACTTTATTATCATGGGACATATATCTAATGCACTAAATATGTATAATCTTAACCATTATTGATTATTTTCCCTCCTAATCCTTAAAACAATCTCTTTTTGTAATTTGAGCACTATGGAAGACTTAACTACTCAAAAGTACCTTGAATGACCTAAATGCTTGAGTTTGACGGTTAATGATGAATGTTGAGATTTTATGCTAATCTTGGTACTTTTGAACATGAAACTCGCTCTACTCTTGAAAATGAATAACTTTATGTTCTTCATTACACTATATCCACCCCCAATCCCCCATGCGATACACTTGTCTATTTTACCTAAGATTCTTTTAAATGTGACCCCTTGATGTTGATGCTTTAATACGATTGATCCAAGTGTCATGTTTGACATATCTTGAATATCAAAATCATTTATGTTCTTGAAATCAGTAACCTCATGCCTTCATAGGATGCTAGAGATTATGATATTCCTTTTGATGAGTTATGTTGTTACATGTGACTCAAAGGCACACCCCTTTTGGGCCTAATATGGATTATGTGGCTTACTTGTGTTCCTTGTATCATAAATATGATGTGTATCTTAAACTAATGTCTTTCCCTTCCAGATAAGGAAATATTGTTCCTTATGACAATCTTGATGTGGATTTACCAATAATTATGATCTTGGTTTATCTATTATGATTCTTTCCTTGATCAACATATTTTTTGAAAGGGAAATTATTAGGATATGATTTTTATCTGAAAAGAAGGATATGATGGTAAATACACCCATGTGGCAAATAAAAGTTAAATGTATGGTATGAGATTGTTTTAGGGACAAAAAACCACCCTTAAATGATGACAATGTCCACCCTAAAATGAGATAATGTATACCATGTAAAATCTTTACACTCACTGAAATGTTGAAAAACATATGAAAAGATCCCCTAGAATGATGTCGTAACCATGAAAAGATGTTCATATAATTGTTGGTCCAAGTGAGAATATTCAACGTAGTTAAAAAAAAAGATAGAAAAAAGAAATCAGTTATATATTCCTATAAGGAATATGATATGTAGAGACAGTCTAGAGGAAATGTTAGACGACCATTTTATCGTTAGCTTCTGCAACCCAAATGAATGTGGCACTCTGCCCAATAGACATATTGATTGGAAAATATAGGATAGAGAGGAGGGAGTGGGGAGGCAGAGTGGAGACTGGAGAGAGAAAATGATAGGAGGAGAGAAAAAACAAAGAATTTTATCATGGTAATAACTTCCAAATCATAATGAATTGACAAAAAAATTGTTTCATTCCTTGTAAGAAGTATGTTACAACAACATCAATGTTGATATACTTTTAAAAAGTATAATATACAATCTGTAAGTGGAGAGATGGAGTAAGTGGAACAAGACAACAAACTTGAGAGATGAATTATTTTTCTTATAATTTCAATTCGTAATGAATATTTTGACAAAATAAAAATTATTAAATTTCTTACAAAAATATACTCCAACAAGATCTATGTCAATATTTATTAAATAAATATAATACACAATAAAAAATAGATGTGTTTTATGTGGTCCAGTTGTTATCTTGGTCTAATTTATTGTAATCTCTGATTTGTTGTGTTGTTATCACTGGTCTAGTGTTTTGTTTTTCTTTCTCCTCCTGATTTTACTCATCATAAAGAGATGTTTTATTATCGTTGGTCTAATTTTTTGTTATCTTAGGTCTACTTTGTTGTCAACTCTGGTTCAATCTCTGGTTTTGTAAGAGAGAGAAAATACATGAAAAGTAAGTAAGTAGTGTCATTTTGTAAAATTTGTTGTTATCTCTGATCTAGTTTGTTATTATACAATTTATTATTTTTGTAAGAGAGAGAAAATACAATGAATAGGAGAAAAATAGTGCCATCATTTTTATAAATTTAGTTATTATCTCTTGTCCAATTTGTTGTTATCGATGATCAAATTTGTTGTTCTCTCCAATCAAATTTATTGTTCTCTCTAGTCCAGTTTCTTGTTTTTGTAATAGAGAAAATATGAGGCATAAGGGGGCACTAGTGTAATTTATTATTTAAATTACTTGTTAGATCCAATTTGTTGTTATCTTTGGTTTAATTTGTTGTATCTCTTGTACAATTTGTTATTTTTTTGTAAGAGATGAAAAATGTAAGGAATATGAGGGAAGTTGTGCCATTGATTTTTTTTAATTTAGTTGCAATCTCTCGTCTAATGTATTGTTAAGTCTACTCTAATTTATTATTATCTCTGGTCTAAATTGTTGTTATCTCTGGTCTAACTCATTGTTATCTCTAGTCTAAATTGTTACCTTTAGTCTAATTTGTTTTTTTTTTGTAAGAAAAAAAGATAAGGAATAGGAGGGAATTAGTACAACTAGTATTTTTTAACTAGTTGTTATCTCTGGTACAATTTATTGTTGACTCTAATCAAATTTGTTGTTATCTCTAGTATAATTTTTTACTTCTATAAGAGATAAAAAATACAAACAATAGGAACGAAATAGTTCTTTTATTTTTTAGATTTAATTGTTGTTTGTAGGGTTGTCAATGGGAAGCGTATGGGGAGAATAAGGTCTTTACCCTTAACCTTACCCTTACCCACCACGTGTGTCTAGTAGGGGTGTGGATAATTCCCCACTCCACTAGTATCCTTATCCTCCCTTACCCTTACCTCTTACCCATAGGGAAAACGTGGAGGGTAAGAGTGAAGCGAAGAATTTATCAAATTTGTGCTAGTCCTGATAATAATGTCCAAGGTAATACATTTATATATTTGACTAAAATATCAAGATGCTCTAGAATAGATTTTAAATATGTAAATTGATTCTAAGTAATCTTCTACAACATTATGTAAATGATTTGTATTGTATTGAAAGCATATATAAATGGTAGTATTCTAACATTACTGTGTGAACAAATAAATTATTTCCAAAACATAAATATTGCTACATTAAAATGATACCAAATGACAATATGTCACAAAGAGTTATTGTTGGAAACATACATATCTTATACCCTCTAAAATTTTGTTGTATCTAAAAAAATAGTTAAATTAGATAACACCACCTCACATATGTACCAAATGGTAGATTAAATATTAATCTTGTTATCATATACATGTTTTGTCTTACACAACAACAATATTTAATATAACATAGACTATTTTTATGCATATATCTTGTACCTCCAAAATAGTGTTGTATACACAACCAAGTTAACTACATAAGAAGTAGATAAGAATATCAGGTATTATATAAACTAATGACCAAGTAATATTAAATATCCCATAGACTAATATATATATATATATATATATATATATATATATATATATATATATATATATATATATATATATATATATATAGTTAGGCTAGAATACACTCGAGTGTACAGATCACGTCATACACTCCAATGGTGTTTGCCTATCTAGACCATGTTTTTCCAAAATCTAATCCATTGATCTTCATGGTTACAATAATAATATGTCACATACAAAATTTAAACTCATTTTGATGAGTGTAAGTCACTCATCCAAGGACAAAAAAATCGACACACAAAACTAATTTGAAATACATGATTTTTTCCTCCTTTAGATGCACGACCTATAAGTGTCTAAATGAGCTAAAATTTATTATATAGTATGTTCTTATGATAATTAAGATCAACGGTTTAGATTTATCAAACATTTACTGCATCTTCAAAAATGATTGAGGTGTACGGTGTCTCCGGTACACTCGAGCGTACACTAGCCTGACTCTCTCTCTCTTTATATATATATATATATATATATATATATAGGGTATGCGTAATGACTTACCCTTACCCTTACCCACTAAGATAGCGGATTAGAGGGTAGCGAGTAGGCGGGTAAATGATAAGAAAATCCTTTACCTTTACCCGTTCCCTGCAGGGTATGGGTATATGATAAATTGCTTTATCCTTACCCTTTCCCTACATGGTATGGGTATAGGATAAATTGCTTTACCCTTACTCATTGACAACCCTAGTTGTGTGGGGTCTAATTTGTTATTATCTCTATTCCAATTCATTGTTATATCCAGTCCAATTTGTTGTAATCTTTATTCCAATTTGTTATTTTTAAGAGAGATAAAATAAGAGGAATAGGAGGAAACTAGTGTAATTATATTCTTTAAATTAGTTGTAATCTCTGATCTAATTTTTTGTTATCTATGGTAGAATTTGTTATTTCTTAAGAGAGAGATAATACAAAAAATATGAGAAAAGTAATGTCATTAATTTTGTTAAATATAGTTTTTATCTTTGGTTCAATTTATTGCTATATCTAGTCCAATTTGTGGTATCTTCGGTCCAATTTGTTTTTATCTCTAGTCCAGTTTATTATTTTCTAAGAGAGAAAATACAAGAAAGAGGAGCAAAGTAGAGCATTTTTTTAGAAATTAGTTGTTATCTCTGGTCAAATTTGTTGTTATCTCTAGTCTAATTTATTGTTATCTCTTGTACGATTTGTTATTTTATAAGAAAAAATATAGAAGGAATAAGAAGAAAGTAGTGCCATTAACTTTTTAAAAATTAGTTGTTATAAGCGATCTAATTTGTTGTTATCTCCGATCCAATTCATTATTATCTGCGGTCTATTTTGTTTGTATCTCAAATCTAGTATTTTATTTTCTCTCTCTCCTCATCATTTTCATCATCACAAAGAGTAAGAAAATATGAGAAAGAGGAAGGAAGTAGCGTCACTAATTTATTTTCTTTTATAATTGAATTATTATATATAGTTTGGTGTTTTGCATCTCTTGTTTATTGTGTTGTCATTATTCTTCTTAAACATATGTCAAAATTGGTCCTTTCAGAATGTACTTTTTGCAATGAATTTTATGGTTTTATTTCGTTCAAAATTTTATTACACGAATTTGAAATTATGGGTAAAATAATATTTTCTCTCATTTCTCTTCCTGCAACCCCCTCTTTCTCTTATTTATCTCCCCTACAGCCACACTCTCTCTTCCACTCCCATCTTTTTATTACACATTTCCTCACCTGACACAAAAATTGAGCCACGTCTTAATTAATGCACCGCTGCATTGGTAGGGTCTTACAGTAGTGAGCAGAGGAAATACTACAGCTCGTTGTAAGCGCGGGCCACAGATTCTAGACAGAAAATAGGTACAGAAAGAGGAAAAGAGTTGACCGTAACATGTGAAACTGTAGTGACTAGTGATTAACGCTTCTTAAAGAACTTCTCCTCTGTTTGATTTGGATGCTTCCTACGTCTGACAGAACCTCATATGATGATGACAAACATATATCATGCTTAAGAATATAAACAGTCGTGTCGATGGGAGCGTTATCACTGCTGATCCTCAGAACGACATGAACTGCACTTTTGTTCCCTTGTGCTTGTCTATAAATCTCGGTTTTGATCCTTTGTACTTGTGAAAAGGACCACCGTTCGACGATTCAATTCTGTAATAGTGTTCAGCCGACTACCAGGACTCCAGACAAATGAACATCAAAGAAACGTGAACACAGGCTCCATTTTAGAGCAATCACTATAGAACCAATTTCTATCAATGAAAGATACCGTTACCATCATTCTAGTCGCCTTACATGCAGGATTTCTTTTTGGAGGCAACTGGCAAAGCGCCAATTCTCCGGATCGACTTCAGTTATGTACATGTTTAGTGACGAATTTCTCAAAGAACTCCACTAACTGTTCCTATCTTTCCTGCAAACCCACGACATCACTAAAAATTTAGCAGTGTCCTCACATTTTTCTAAATAATATTATAAATATTGTATTTCTTGTGGCCCAAAATAAATAAGAATGTATAGATTAAAAGCTTTCCTGAAGCGGGGTTAGGATTGGTTAGCTTTCCTGAAGCGATGCATCTATTGGGGTTAGGATTGGTTCGCATAGCTACCATCTCTTTTCCCAATATTCTACATAAAAAGTTATATAAAAATAGTTCTTTATCCAAGAATTCTAACCGTAATTAAATCCATCTCCTGAAAAATCTAAAAAAAACTACCTCCTAAAAAGATATGTAGAGTTTCTCTGGTCGCTTCCGTCTTAAGACTTCTCGACAGCTGACCGGACACCCTGAACGTCGTCTTCTTCATATGTTAGTTGTGGTCCGCTGCTCTTCCTGTACAATCTATTGGCTGCTAGAGGTACCTTAGTCACCGGTCCACTAAAAACAACGACAAATTCGGTCATGGAAGCTTTCCCAAATTTGAATAGGAAAAAAAAACCCAAAGTATAAATATTTACATTCCCGAAATAGCACACTTTCAGCCTAAAGCGTCCCTTTAGTTGGCGTTTTACAGTTATCGGGTTATAAAGCGCCATAAAATGTGGCGTTTTCAAGCTTGAGGTCCTAAAAGCGCCAAACAATGTGACGTTTTCTAGCTTCAGGAGTCAAAAGCGCCAAATAATCTGGCGTTTACTTGTTGGAGGACCCAAAAATACCAAATAAAGTGGCGTTTTAGACTAAAGTGCCAAACAAGCTGACGTTTTCATGCTGGAGGACCCTAAAGCGCCAGACTGGCTGGTGTTTTCATGCTGGAGGACCCTAAAGCGCCAAATAAAGTGGCATTTTAGACTTAAACGCCAAGCAACATGGCATTTTCATAGTTGCAGGCCTTAAACACCAAACTGATTGGCGTGTTTATCTCAAATAAAATTGATCACAATACACGCCAACTTATATGGCGTTTAATGTATGCTCTAAATTTTCAAGCATGTTCTAAATTTGTAAATATTCAGCACCTATTTATATGGTATTTGCTGCATTATGTAAATATCAAACACTTATTCATATGATGTTTTCTGCCTTATGTAAATATCAAACACGTATTCATATGGTGTTTGTTGCATGTTCGAAATTTCTAAATATCCAACACATAGTAAGCTAGATTAGGATTACAATATGATAGAAATATGTCCAAAAGGGAATAAGGTAAATGGTGAATACAAAATGAACCAATATAGAATAATAAAAAACAAACATCAGTCTAAATGCATTTAAGAAAGATACATGATTCAACTAAGAAATCTACAATATTTGAAAATGACAAGCAATCTTCAGATGCTGCAACAAACAAGTTCAATCCTGCAATCAAAATAAAAGAAATATTTGACCAAATTATTAAACTATACTTAACAATACAATATATTATTTAGAATATAAAAATATTTGAAAGAATTAATACATGTCACTTTTGTCTACCTAAACCTTAGGTTTGGACACCAGATTGTTGCTCTATGTTTGGAGAATCTTGGATTGGGCTCAACTGTGTAGTTTGAGCTCCACGTATAGGCCTACTCGTAGGAAGTGGTGGTGTGAGAGGTCGAGTGAAAGGCATATTCCAAGATGGTGGAGGTGATCCAAACATGGTTGTGTGGAGGCCCTGTGACCAGCTAGGTGGTGGTCCATGTGGTGAAAATGGATAAAAAGGCCCGTGTTGGTCAAAGGCTCGGGACGGACTAAAACCTTGTTGAGACCATGATAAAGTAGAAGGAACCCCAAACTGATCAGATGATGGTGGCGACGAATAAGAGTAGAACATTCCTGGAAACGAAGAAGTACCAACATGAAATTGTCTTGCAGATGTAGAATCTCCTATAGGAAATGAGTCGCTTGTTGTTGGAGAAAAACCTGGTGCGGTAGAATGCCCTTGTGGTGTAAAGTGTCCAGTTGTTGTAGAACAACCTGGTGCAGTAGAATGCCCTTGTGGTGTAAAGTGCCCAGTTGTTGTAAAAGTTGCAAAAGGAGTGGCATCAACTGATATTGTCATAGGAGGAGCCATACTCTGATTTGGATGCATGTGGCTAGGCATCTGCTGAAACCATGTATCCTGTACTTTATATATGTTACAACCCCAACTTTTGGGTTCATTTGGTGAGAAATGTATTTTCTCATATTAAAGATATTTGAACAAATAATGATATAATTTGGTTTGAATAAATGAACTTCGTTTACAATAGCCTTGATGATTGTTTTGTGGGCTTTATTGTCTATTGGGCCCAATAACAAGGGAAACACGAAAGGAACACCATTATTAATAAGAAATGGAGAAAAAAAATTTAGAAACCTCTAGAAGGAAAACATATGTAATCCAAAGGTGGATTCCATGCCTCTTGGGTTCATTGGGTTCCAAAGAGTCAAAAGTTGCAAAGATAATGCAAAAAGAAAAGAAAAGATCAATTAAATATTTCTTTATTAAGAAAGAAATTGAAAACAATGATAAAATGTGGGAAATAAGTGAAAAGAGGTATAATTAAGTTACCTTTGATGGATTTTTGTATCCAAAGGATTCCTAATGTTAAATGGAATGCCAATGAGAAAATTAAAAAGAAAGATAAAGAGAAATCCTCAAAGAGAGATATTTTAATAAGAAATAAATAAGATAATGAGAAAATAATAGAAATAGATGCATCTAGAAGGATAATAAGTATCCTTAAAAAGGAATTTCGAAATCATAGAGTTTCTTGGGGTCCAAGGAGCCCCAATAAAGAGGAATAAAGAGCAAATAACAATAATGCAAAAAAAAAGAGGATAATGTGATGCATTATTAATGATTTTGGTGGCATTGCTAAAAAGGAAGTATTTTCTACTTAAGAAAATATAAATTTCGTAGCTAATGGATTAAAAGCCAAGAATAAACAGAATAAGGGAAAAGGTTTTTGAATTTCTAAAATACCCAAATAATATAATTATATTAGAAGATAATGAAGAGAGAAGAGGTTGCTTCTTAGCTAAGGAAATACGATTCCTTTTAGGAAAAGGACGTGAGTCCTCATGGATGTACACCTTAGGGCTTCGTTACTCACCCTTATATATAGGGTAGAGCCGTGGTTCATGCCCAAGAGAGAGAGAGAGACCCCATGCTCTCCTCCTTGTTCTTCCATACAAACCCTATTCGAGAGCATATATCTATCTCGAGGGCACCATGGAGTGGTGATGAAGTCTCACCGGGGGCACGAAGCTCCAACGACGATCGAAGATGGTCGGTCATCGTCTCCATGGCTGCGGCCGTCGAGCAGATCCTGCTGAAGGCCGGCGCCAAGGCTGCAGGTCCCGCGCTTGGCCAGACCTAACCAGCTGTTTTGGTTGCGAGTTGGATGGCGCCCCAAGGGCGGTGGGATGTGGCAAAGCTAGGGAAGGCATCGACGGCAGCCATCGGGCCCTAGAGGAGAGAGGACGCACCTGCAACCTACTGCAGATCGACGTCTCTGCTAGGTTACATGAGGTAGAAGATGATCTGCATGCGTTGGATGAAGTTTCCCCTCCACGGGATGAAGGAGAATCCAATTAACTGAGGGCATTTTAGTCTTTTCGAAATGTTTACAACACAACTGGGTTGCATTGCATGAACAAGCGACGTGGCAGCTTTTGATTGGCCCAAAGTAAGTTAATTGTGCATAATTCATATCTAATTAACCGTAGCTCGGATGGATACACATAATATATGAATTTTGCTCAGAAAAATGAGAGGAATTCAATAAAAATGGTTTTAAAAGCTAATTCATTTTACAATTCGAAAAGTAATGGAAGTCATCAACTTTAATACTTTAATGATTAAGAAACCCTATTTTGAGATGATTAATGTATTTAATGGGTTTAATGGATGATTAAAGTTGATATTAACCTGTTAATTGTAAAAAGGTACCTTAAGAATAAAAAGGATGAACGTTGCACGTAATTAGTTTAATTTAGAGTTTCTGGTGCATGAATATGCTTTAATGGGCCTTGAAACCCTAATATTAGTGAATGAGACTAGTAATGGCTTTAATTGTTCAATTTCATGATTAAAGTTGAGATATGATAATTCCAAGTCATTTCGAGTATAAATGTTCCTAATTGTGGTTAAATACCCTTAATGTAGTAATTAGGGTTTTTCTAATGAATAAAGGTAGAACTAATGACAAATAGAGTTCATATGTGAATTAAACCATAATTGATGATAAATAAGCATAATGATCTTTTCATGGTTTAAAAGGATAAAAATGGTAGCTTTGATGTAAAAGAGGCTTAATGGAATTAATTAATGGTTAATTATGCCTTAAATTGAAATTAAGGTTATATGTTGTTAAAAGGTAAGCTTAATATCTTTCGTGAAGAATAGATGAGATAATTAGGGTTTAAAATAGTAAAAGATGAAGGGAAACCCTAATTGTAATGGAAACCCTAAAAGTGGGCTAGAAACCCTAGGAAGCAAGCTAGGTTTAATAGATCTTGATGACATGAGTAGTAATAGGAAATTGCATGATTATTTTAGGATCTTGTTGTATGTTCTTGCTTGCTTGGATTTCTTACTTGCATGGAATATTTTTATCTCAAATCATCCTGACAGGTATGTGGTTATGTTTATGAATAATCACTTAAGTTTCACAACAATTTCTGAACATTTTTATCAGTTGCTTGAAAATAACTAATTGAATGACTTTTATTTCATGCAACTATAATGTGACTATGATTATCACCATAAATGTGCATACATGACTGGCTCAGATCCTGGTCCACCTCTGTGGCTTTGCAAAGGCTAAAAAGGGTAACCTAGAGCAAGGTCTAGGTTATCAAGAGTTAGTGAGTGGGCTACCTACGGGTAGTGCCATGTGATTCAACCCTAGAAACTGATTCACCTGTTAGGTAGAATCATGAGGGGTTAAATGGGGATCTACCATAAGGAAGGTAGCATCTAGGTCCACTGTAGGGACAACACAAAGGTTAGGGTATGTAAGGATTGAGCAGTTATGTGGAAAACATAAAGTTTATTGTTAAATCATACTTGACTGCAATATGTTGTTATAGTTAATTGCATGATTATTGTTTCCCCCACATACCAGCTTTATGTTGACTGACATTTTCTTTGTTGGCATTTTAGGTACAAGTGAAAAGAACAAACAGTAAGGTGGCATATGTGGAATTAAATGAGGATTAACGATCAAGGAGGATTAGTTAGAATATTCTCTCATATGGATAGAAGATTAGTAATCCAAGTTTTTCAAAGGTATGCAAATTTTTTTAATTTATACCAGATTTCAGTATAGTTGGTAGAATTTGATAATTGTTATTGATTATTTGTCGAACCTTTGATCCTGTTAATTGGGATAATGGCTCTGACCTTCTGGTCTCCCTTAATTGGGGGTTACCGGGAGGCGGGGTCGTTATATTTGGTATCAGAGCCTGGGTTCCTCATTTAATCTGTAATAAATATTAAATTTTACAAACTCTGTAGAACCCAAGGGAGTTATTAGCGGAATTTTTGAAAGGCAGAGGTGTCTAGAAAAGGATCACGCCTGGGGGATGGCAAGATTTTCCTCCACACCACTAGTTGGAATATGAGGACTCCCGGATCCGTGTGACTGCCTGGCCAAAGTCTCAGGATTTGACTCAAAATAAGATACCTTTAGGACTCTCTCATCTTGTTCATCCCTTCTCAACTCAAATGCTATTAAGGATTATAAGGATTAGGGTTTTCTCTCTTTTCCTCACCCTCTTGAGGTATGGGTAAGGTTGATAAGGTTTAAGGAATCCTCCACCAAATTAATAAAAGACATGTAAATAAGATGTCATGGACATAAGCTTAATAGATTAGGCGTAAAAGAATAGATGCATGCTTAGGTCATATGACATAAGGAGAAACCTAAGGCTAGACCTTCTTGTCAGGAGGATAAGTAAAGAGAGTTAGTCTTGGAGGTAGAGATCTCCATTTCAAGTAGAGACCTGGCACATCCTCTGGATGATGTTAGCACTAACCCTAAGTGTTAGTTAGAGAGAGATGACATGATGAGTTAGATGTCATGGTAGACCAGGCGTGAGGGTGGACATGCTTTTGGATGCCCATATAAGACATGAGAGGTTGTACGACCTAGTACCTTTGGTGACCCAACCCTGGGAAGGGTCATGCATGTTAGAGTGAAGGATAGCTCCTTCAACGTTGAGGTTAGAGAAGAACCTATAGAAACCCTATGGCTTATGCAAGTAGGGCATAACATGCACCCAGAATACGACAGTAGTGTGAGTAGTATGTCGAAACCCTGGCCAAGGGAGTATGTTGGATAGCTGATGAGATAAGTATAAGGAGCTGTGGAGCAAACATAAGTTGAACCTAAGCTTCACCCACGTAGAGGTAAGCTTGTGAACTTGATCCATCTTCATGGAGAGAGGACCTTTTAAGGCTGGTCGTGGAGTTAGCTCTAGAGAGAGAGAGCATGACTCGAGCAAGAAGGTTGGAAGCCTAGACTATGAGATATGAGGAAAAGTGGGGAGTTGAGGATGATGCGACCTAAGCGGATGTTTGTGGTTACATCATGCTTGATCCCTAGAGGCTGATGATGTCCTGGTTGCCATGAGAGGAACCAAACCCTAGAGAGAGGATGAGTCTGCTGGTACCTCTGTATCTATGGTATAGATGGGGAAGATGAGTTCCTTAAACCATAAAGAGGTTTAGTAATAGGTTGTAAGGCTTATACCTTGTTGGTTGTCCTTGAGGAGGACTCCACTCTGAAGTGTTATCGAGTAGGAGGATGACAGTAAGTGCATGTCGTACCTTGTACATGTTTGGTTTGTGGTTAAGAGGTTGAGCATGTAGTTGGACACCCAAAAAGTGAACCTAGGCCTAAGAGGGGAAGTGGTGTACCTGATGTTTATGATGAGATTTGAGTTTCTATAGATTCGAGCATGGTACCCCTCATGGTTAGAGGAGAGGGAAACCCCTTAAGTTTAAAGGTATGTTTGATGAACCCCCACAGCTAAGTGATGACATGGGAATGTATGATCTTGATCCAATGTTGAGGATGAGAACAAGTATGACCTAGCATGGTTTAGTAGGTGGTATGCTTGTGCCTTGGTGGCTGTTGGGTTAAGCATGCTCATGTGAATATAAACCCTAAGGATGTTTGTGACCTTATTGTAAAGAGTTGTAGTTTTCTCCCATCCTGGGAGAGGAACCCTTTGGTAGGGTGTGTACCAGTTTGTGGGTGTTTTGGAAACCTAAAGAGGTCTCATAAGATCGTGAGAAGCTAAGTGAAAAGTACATGGTATGAGAATGAACCTGTAGACCCATAGATAACCATCTCTAAGTGCACGTGGTTGTGTTACCATGGAGGTAACCGATATGGGGCCTGGCCAAGGTAGGCAGGTTGCCATGACCCCTATGAAAGGATGGAAGTCATCCATGAATGCAGAGAGAGAGAGAGAGATGATGATGAAGACTTGAATAAGGTTCTAAGTTGAACATGTACTATGTTAGAATCCTAAGTCTATGCTAGGGTCAGGTAGGGATGTGTGTAAACCCTAGTAGGTTCAAGACCAGTTTTCCATGGAAGTAACTTTGATATCAAAATGTTTGTGCTGTAGAGACATATGTGGCATGTTTCAACTTAAATTTAAAGGTGTACTGGTAAGGTGGGATGTATCGTCTCTACTCTTGCAACAAGAAGAACTCTATATTTGGACTGCAGCCAAATGCTTATTTCCTCTTGTTATGAGAGTGAGAGATAGGACAATACACATGCCATACACCAAGGATAAAAGGTGATGTGAGTTGGAATGTTGCCATGAGGAATGAGGATAGAGATGATAACATATCCTGGTGGAGTGAATGGTACATGGATGGTTTACAAGGTAGTCATCTTATGAAGATGTTTTTATCATGAGATATGAGTCATACAAGGTTGAGTACAAAACCCAAGGAAATAAGCTCAGAGTCTTCTTGATGAAGATAGACTTGGGAGTTGAGATGAGATAATAAGTGGAATATCTGGAGGTGTATGTCTTCAACGTTACCTAACACCTAAGGATATGACGTGGTAATGAATGCCTTGGTTGAGATGTAGCTGCCTAGTATAGCTAGAGGCTAGATGAGGTTGTAAGGTTAACCCTAAGTTTGAAAAAGAAGATATGTTTGGCTAACACTCACATGGAATAAGATCTGTTGAACAAGTTAGTGGTTGCTTGGTTAGACATCCTAGGCCTTGATGAAATAAAAGGATGGTTGAAGAACTTCAGATGCACTTCTTTGGAAAAGAAGGAGATCATGATACACCTTGGTACTACATGCATGAGATCATGATACACCTTGGTACTACAAAGATATTAAGTGACAGTAGTACTTTGGAAGAAGTTACATGTGGTATGTTGCCATGCATGACAGGAGGCGAAGGACAAATACTCATAACCCAGTGTATTGTTATAGTGGATAAAGAGTCCCCGAGAGGGAATGGGAGTTCATCACTATGGATGTGGTGGTAAGTCTCCCCTAGACCAAGGAAGGTCAAGATCCAATATGGGTTATGGTAGCTCGCCTTACCTAGATGATAAGAGAAAAAAGAGTACTATTAAGGGACAAATTGGGTGAAACTACACATGAGAGAGATGGTTCAACTACACCATGATGCGAGTTCAAAAGTTCTTGAGTATGACCTAAAGGTTCACTTCCATGAGGTGGAAGTAGGTACATGAAGAACTCAATGTTAGTACCGCTTATCACCCCTAACTAATGGTTAGTATGATCCAGACTAGAGGGTCTGATGAGAGCATGTATGCTCGTTCAGGGTGATATCTGGAGATAGTTTTTGTCCTTTGTAGGATGTGATGATAACCACCATAGCCAGTATCGGGATGTAAAGAAGCTCTACAAGGGAGGTTGCGTTAGTCACCACTTCATTAAGAAGATGTTGGTGAAGGGACCTCGTGAAGGTCAAGAAAGGACCACAGTGTGTGCAGATGAAGTCGCTTGATCATGCACTGGATGAAAGGAGCCCGGAGACGACATGAGTTGTAAGTTCATGAAAAGTAGATTGACATGTAGTTCACTATGGGGGAATATGTGACATGAAAATCCAACCCCTCTAAGTTATAGTTAAGAGAGCTGAGTTCCCAATGCATGGGTTCTTTTGACATGGTTTGGTGAAGAAAGTTAAGTTTGCCCTTACCCCTCAGAATAATGAGATGTGCGATGAGTTTCATGTGTCCAATTTAGAGCACTATGTGAGGTACCCAGACCATGTGCGGACCAATGAACCTAGTGAGCCCCAAGGGAAGCTGTAATGACCTGAGTCACCTATGAGGTTTATAGATGCCAAGGTGAAAGAACTCAGAGAAAGGAATATGTGATGATAAAGGTTCTTTGGAAGCGCCATGGATAGGGCAAAGCCACATAGGGGCCAATGATGGACATGTAAATGTAACACCCCTCCCTAGGGTTACATACATAACCAGCGGAAGCACAGCCTAATCCCCAACATTATCCATAATGTGGGGTACTTGGCAATTCAGGGAGGGATCGTCACAAGCATGATATTCGTTGCACAAAATAGAGTTTAAATAAACCATCACAGGATTAAAATTTACAATTTCTCATCCTCAAACTTTAACAAAAGTTACATGCACATAATCATGGCAATAGGAAAAAGGTCTATAAACTAGGTATGGTTGGCACCCCACCAAAGCTCTTCTCCTTGTAGGTCCTTGAGCTAGGGTTTCCTCCTTAGATGGACTTCCCTCCTTAGCTAGCTTCCAACCTGTGGGCATCATGCCCCCAGCCATGCATCAAACAAATGGTAAGTGGATTGAACATGTTATAATATAAGAAACTTGAAAACTGAAAATAAGCATTAGTATTAAACATTGAACATTGAAAAGACATGCATTTTCTTTTAGATCAATTTCTTTTATCTTAACCTATATAAGTAACCTCAGGTTGCACAAAAGTGCCTCTTCTCTTATGCACCGAAGTGCCTCTTAGGTTGCACCGAAGTGCCTCTTCTCTTATGCACCAAAGTGCCTCTTCTCTTATGAGGTACTTATATAAGCTTCAGTTTATCATTCTCTTTCTCTTAATACTCTTATCTTTACTTTAAACTTTATTGGTAACTATTATCACTAAAGTTCATGAAGGTGATAGCATACCTCATAAGAAACTCAAACTATATTAATCTTACTGACTTTAACAATTAGAAACAGTAAATAACATAAACATGGAATTCATTGCAATTCATACATGCATACGTTAAATCAAACAAATTAACTATGTTCAATTGCATGGACCACTTACTTTTTACTTGGAGAGTGAACTCTCTCTCTTCCTAGGATGGGTAAAACCCTAATCACATCCTGGGTCAGAGGAACCCTAATTATCCCGTTCATAAGATATGTCACATCAAAATATGTATATTATTCATAATATTAAACCCTAGATTCATTTTTACAAAATCAAGAGATATCGATTTAGAATCAAACTCTAAAAACCACATATTCGGATTCCTCTCGAAAAATCCTTTCCAAAACATATTTTTTCTCATTTTTCTGAGCATCGAGCGATTTACTACGAATTAATGAAAATACACCAATCAGAAATTAGAGATATGCCACATGGGCCAATGAGAGCCCGCCACATAGGTGCGGGTCTCGCCCTGGTGGATAAGCGGTCAACAAAAGTTAAAATATTGAAAACCCGGAAGTACCCTTGCGACTGGAATACGTAGCTTCACATGGAGGGGGGGTATTACGGTCATTGCGGGGCCCAGATTCTTCACCCCTCGCCTTCTTTAGCCATGGCGTCGAGCGCAGGCTCTGGAGATTAGTTCTCCGATCAGGTCTCACTGAGGGCAGCATTGAACGGACACCTGAGAGTGCAGCCGAGTTGCTCGCACGATCCCGAAGCCATAGAGCCAAGGCTCAATATAAGGGAAGCATAGGAGCTCAAGGACGGCTCCAGCCAGTCGAGCGCAGCCACCAGAACTAAGGCTGGAGAAGAATCCCACAAACAAGGCGTCAAACACATGTAGGGTCACCGAGAGATCGAACCAAAGTGAAGGGCATCGACTCAAGAAGGAATCGACCAAGGAAAGGTGGTTGCGCGCCAAGAACAGGCGGAAACAGAGGAGGAAGTCGGAAGTCGTCTGCGCCGACTCAGGGCATAAAAACACCAAACAAGGGTTGGGAAAGATCGTTCGGAGTCGAGCGAATCTATGGGCAGTGTCACCCTAGCCGGAGAGGCCTGGAGGTTCCATGGCGTCAAAGCGCCGGCGAGCACTCCGGGTGGCTCTATAGGACACGACGTTCAGGGGATTCTCGCAGCAAACTAAAAACGCGAGGGTGAAGAACGGACGTTGAGGATACTAACCGCGCTCACGATTGAGCTGAGGTGGACTGACGAGGTCGGGCGAAGACGAGGACACCGGAGATGTTACCTTGAGTAGGTTGGGGAAACTCAGGGCTTTGGAGATGCAATTGAAGGTGAAGGAGGTAGCTACGGTGGCTGGCGATGCTTTTGGTAGCTTAAAAGAACAGTGAGGAGGGCTAGGGTGGCAGCTGCTATAACCGGCGGAGAGAGCAGCGTGAGCCCTAATGGGTGTTTCCTTAAATGAGAATGAGAGGGGGAGTTCTAGGGCTCGGGAGATGCGCGGGGGGAGAGACGAGACCAACGCAGCAAAAATCTCGCAAAAAGGCAGACTGGAGAGGGAGCAATCAATCGAGGGGTTACTCATTGAATCAGTGCCTCTGTTGCCTAAAACGGCCAAGGAGGAAGACGACTTCTGAGTCGTCTGATCCTTGATGGACGGATAGCGATGCGCGCATATAAGGAAGGAGGAATAAGGCGCGTGACAGGAAATAAATGCTCGGACCATAGGGAAAACTGGTGCATTGAAAGTAAATTCTAATCAAATTATATTCAAACCTTCCCTAATTTAATTGGAGGGTCAAACAAGCTCTAAATGAGTCCAAATTTGGACCATTGACTAATCAAAGGGTCTAGAATATTCCTAGCCAATTAGATTTAGGTTTTCTCAACGTTTGGTCCACATTTTCTATTTTTGTTCCTTATCTTAATTTAAGTGTACAAACTAATTAAATAATTAATATAAAGGTTTCCTTGGTGAGTTCTTGCTCCAAATTACGAGATAAACAATAATTGCTTATTTCAAAATCGTTCCACACCTCTTTATTGCTTTCTTGTGTACTTTATTTGGAGGAGAGAGAGAAAATGAACATTAGGGGTTTTATTTTGAAATATATATAAAAAAAAGGAAAGGCATACTTGTTGTCCATGTGGTTTAAGTTTCGAATTTCTTGCTTCTTTCTCTTTCTCTTTCATTCCTTTTTGACTTATTTAATAAAAAGAAACCAGGATAAACATATTAGCATTATTACACAATTATCTACAACACATTTAAAATAAAGGAGAAACTTATTTGGAGCCCTTTTTTATTTCTCTTTGTATTAAAATCCTAGAAATAAAACTAATTTGGGCAAATTGCATTAAGGATCTTAAAAAAATATTATTTAAAGAAAACTACATAAAATGTTTTATTTTACTCTTAAAATTAGGGATGTTACAGTAAAAGTCTTATCCTGAATTGTTTGTTTTCTTGATGGAATTTTGAGGGCAAACTTCCTATAAGAGGGGAAGGATGTTACAACCCCAACTTTTGGGTTCATTTGGTGAGAAATGTAGTTTCTCACATTAAAGATATTTGAACAAATAATGATATAATTTGGTTTGAATAAATGAATTTCATTTACAATAGCCTTGATGATTGTTTTGTGGGCTTTATTGTCTATTGGGCCCAATAACAAGGAAAAGACGAAAGGAACACCATTATTAATAAGAAATGGAGAAAAGAAAAATGTAGAAACCTCTAGAAGGCAAAAGTATGTAATATAAAGGTAGATTTCGTGCCTCTTGGGTTCATTGGGTTCCAAGGATCCCAAAGTTGCAAAGATAATGCAAAAAGAAAAGAAAAGATCAATTAAATATTTCTTTATTAAGAAAGAAATTGAAAACAATGATAAAATGTGGGAAATAAGTGAAAAGAGGTATAATTAAGTTACCCTTGATGGATTTTTTTGTCCAAAGGATTCCTAATGTTAAATGGAATGCCAATGAGGAAAATAAAAAGCAAGATAAAGAGAAATCCTCAAAGAGAGATATTTTAATAAGAAATAAACAAGATAATGAGAAAATAATAGAAATAGATGCATCTTGAAGGATAATAAGTATCCTTAAAAAGGAATTTCAAAATCATAGAGTTTCTTGGGGTCCAAGGATCCCCAATAAAGAGGAAGAAAGAGAAAATACTAATAATGCAAAAAAAAGAGAGGATAATGTGATGCATTATTAATGATTTTGGTGGCATTGCTAAAAAGGAAGTATTTTCTACTTAAGGAAATATAAATTTCGTGGCTAATGGATTAAAAGCCAAGAATAAAGAGAATAAGGGAAAAGGTTTTCGAATTTCTAAAATATCCAAATAATATAGTTATATTAGAAGATAATGAAGAGAGAAGAGGTTTCTTCTTAGCTAAGGAAATACGATTCCTTTTGGGAAAAGGACGTGAGTCCTCATGGATGTACACCTTAGGGCTTCATTACCCACCCTAATATATAGGGTAGAGCCCTAGTTCATGCCCGAGAGAGAGAGAGATATCCCACACTCTCCTCCTTGTTCTTCCATACAAACCCTAGTAAAGAGCATAGATCTATATTGAGGGCACCAAGGAGTGGTGATGAAGTCTCGTCGGGGGCACGAAGCTCCCACGACGGTCGGAGATGGTCGACCATCATCTCCATGGCTGCGGTCGTCGAGCAGAGCCTACTGAAGGCCGGCGCCAAGGCTGCAGGGCGCACGCTTGGCCAGCCCTAACCAGCTATTTTGGTTATGAGTTGGATGGCACCCCAAGGGCAGCGGGATGTGGCAGAGCTAGGGAAGGCATCGGCGGCAGCCATCAGGCCCTAGAGGAGAGAGGATGCGCCTGCAACCTACTGCAGATCGACGTCTCTGCTAGGTTACACGAGGTAGAAGATGTTCTGCATGCGTTGGACGAAGTTGCCCCTCTGCAGGCTGAAGGAGAATCCAATTAACCGAGGGCATTTTGGACTTTTTGAAATGTTTCCAATGCAGCTGGGTTGCGTTGCATGAATGGGCGACGTGGCAGCTTCTGATTGGCCCAAAGTAAGTTAATTTTGCATAATTCATATCTAATTAACTGTAGCTCGGATGGATACACATAATATATGAATTTTGCTCAGAAAAATGAGAGGAATTCTTTAAAAATGGTTTTAAAAGCTAATTCCTTTTGCAATTCGAAAAGTAATGGAAGTTATCAACTTTAATACTTTAATGATTAAGAAACCCTATTTTGAGATGATTAATGTATTTAATGGGTTTAATGGATGATTAAAGTTGATATTAACCTGTTAATTATAAAAAGGTACCTTAAGAATAAAAAGGATGAACTTTGCACATAATTAGTTTAATTTAGAGTTTCATGTGCATGAATATGCTTTAATGGGCCTTGAAATGCTAATATTAGTGAATGAGACGAGTAATGGCTTTAATTGTTCAATTTCATGATTAAAGTTGAGAAATGATAATTCCAAGCTATTTCGAGTATAAATGTTCCTAATTGTGGATAAATACCCTTAATGTAGTAATTCGGGTTTCTCTAATGAATAAAGGCAGAACTAATGACAAATAGAGTTCATATGTGAATTAAACCATAATTGATGATAAATGAGCATAATGATCTTGTCATGGATTAAAAGGATAAAAATGGTAGCTTTGATGTAAAAGAGGCTTAATGGACTTAATTAATGGTTAATTGTGCCTTAAATTGAAATTAAGGTTATATGTTGTTAAAAGGTAAACTTAATATCTTTCGTGAAGAATAGATGAGATAATTAGGGTTTAAAATATTAAAAGATGAAGGGAAACTCTAATTGCAATGGAAACCCTAAAAGTGGGCTAGAAACCCTAGGAAGCGAGCTAGGTTTAATAGATCTTGATGACATGAGAAATAATAGGAAATTGCATGATTATTTCAGGCTCTTGTTGTATGTGCTTGCTTGCTTGGATTTCTTACTTGCATGGAATATATCTATTTCAAATCAGCCTGATAGGTATGTGGTTATGCTTATGAATAATTACTTAAGTTTCACGGCAATTTCTGAACATTTTTATCGGTTGCTTGAAAATAATTGATTGGATGACTTTTATTTCATGCAACTATAATGTGACTATGATTATCACAATAAATATGCATACATGACTGGCTCAGATCTTGGTCCATCTCTTTGGCTTGGCAAAGGCTAAAAAGGATAACCTAGAGTAAGGTCTAGGTTATCAAGAATTAGGGATTGGGCTACCTACGTGTAGTGCCATGGGACTCTTTAGCGCACCATGATTTAAGGAGTGGGCAACCTATGGGTAGTGCCATGTGACTCAACCCTAGAAACTGATTCACCTGTTAGGTAGAATCATGAGGGGTTAAATGGGGATATACCATAAGGAAGGTAGCATCCAGGTCCACTGTAGGGACAAAGTAGAGGATAGGGTATGTAAGGATTGAGCAGTTATGTGGAAAACATAAAGTTGATTATTAAATCATACTTGACTGCAATATGTTGTTACAATTAATTGCACGATTATTTTTTCCCCCACATACCAGCTTTATGCTGACCGACGTTTTGTTTGTCAGCGTTTTAGGTACAAGTGAAAAGAACAAACAATAAAGTGGCATATGTGGAATTAAATGAGGATTAACGATCAAGGAGGATTAGTTAGAATATTCTATCATATGGATAGAAGATTAGTAATCCAAGTTTTTCGAAGGTATGCAAAAAGTTTTAATTTATACCAGATTTTAGTATAGTTGGTAGAATTTGATAATTGTTATTGATTATTTGTCGAACCTTTGATCGTGTTAATTGGGATAATGGCTCTGACCTTCTGGTCTCCCTTAATTGGGGGTTACTGGGAGGTGAGGTAATTACAATATATGTTGTCCCATGATCTCAACCAATCATCAACAACTGTCTCTTGTATGGGAAGATTGCAAGCACACTTTAAAATTCCATTAATCATCTCAGAGCAATTGTTTGTTTTTGTACCGTATTGATAACCACCATCACAAGACATACTCCACAATCTTGGGTTTAAAAGCATTAGCCAACTATAAGCAGATGGGTCAATGGCTTTTATAGCACTCATGTGTTTATCGAACTCTACCACTTCAGTCGCCTTAGCTACTTTCCACATCAAGTTATATAATTCAGTAGACTTAAATTTATTATGAAAGTTGTATCTATATTGTCTTAAACAGTTATGTTGAGTGGCATATGGGAACACCTCATCCAAAGCTTGATGAATGTTGTACATCCTATCAGATATAACAAAAAAGTCATTCCTTTGTCGGACAATTGAAATTTGATATTTCATGCAATTCAAGAACCACACCCAAGAAGAACAATTTTCTTTCTCAACAACTGCAAAAGCTAAGGGAAACAATCTACAGTTTCCATCAATTCCAATAGATATAAGTAAAGTTCCACCATATTTACCATACAAAAATGTGCCATCAACACTAATCACTGGTCGACAATGAGCCCAAACTACAATAGATGGACCAAAACTCCAAAATACATGTTCAAATTGATGACCAAGGGTTGTTTCACTGACTTTGAAATTGTATATAGTTCCTGGAATAGCTTGTTCAACAGATCTAAGAAATAGAAGTAACGACCCATACGATGTCTCCCAATCTCCAAAGATTGATGAAATGACTTTCTTACGTGCATGCCAAGCCTTCTTGTAGGATATGGTAAGATACAACTCAACTTTCACTTTTTCAACTATCTCTTGAGCGCTCATGTCTAGTTTTTCTCTCAACATAGGCATTATCATCCTTCCAATATATGAAGACTTGCATTGCATATGATCCTTGTACAAAATTGCACTGTGGCATGAGTGTTTATCATTGTATTTTGTTATTTTCCATAACCCACCAACCCTCTTAGAAGTACATGCATGAAGTCTCCATGAACATTGATCATTATGCAAACATATAAGCATAAGGAAAAACTTATTTGATTGGTCTGTCCAAAATTGGACATTATTATTGATTGACCAAGACTGCAATTTTACAAGGAGGTCTGCCTTTGTTTAAAAAATATCACCTTTATTAAAACATTTCCCTGTAACAACTTCATCATCTCCCATGTCTAAAGGGTTTTGATAGTCATCAATCCAATCATCCACTTTAAAACTTTCATAGTTATCCATATTGTTGTGGTCCGCCCAATCATCCTTCCAGGTTTTTGGGTCAACATAAACATCATGATTGCTATCATATATATGAACTTGTTGCAATTCTACGTCACTATCAAGGTCATCATCATCATCATCATCATCATCATCATCATCATCATCATCATCATCATCATCATCATCATCATCATCATCATCATCATCATCATCATCATCATCATCATCATCATCATCATCATCATCATCATCATCATCATCATCATCATCATCATCATCATCATCATCATCATCATCATCATCATCATCATCATCATCATCATCATCATCATCATCATCATCATCATTTGGATCATCATCATCGTTATCATCCTCAACAACATTGTGTTTTCCATCATCACCCAAAATATTGGATTTCTCAACATAAAGATTCATATGCCTCCCATTGCCAATAGTGAGTAGGTCTTTCCAACTATCATCATCCACAACTTGTGTAGGAAATAAGTTAAATGTCGGACCGAAATCACTTGGAAGGGTGTAACTTCAATTTATGTCATGCATTGATGATTTGATGGCAAGAACTTGATGTATGAATGACATAAACTCGACATAAGTAGATGTCGTAGATATTTCAATAGGCATGGGTGTTCCATCATAAAGTATGACAAAATTTCTTGAGGTATTGGCCATAATCATGAATTGTATGGAAGTAATTTTTGTTAGATATATAATTTGAAAGTTTTTTTGTGATTTAGTAGAATTGTATGGAAGTTCATCAAATTTTTTCAAATCACTAAACATATAGCTACCACATTTGTTCAAATGATTTTGATATAAAAGTGCCTTTGTTCAAATGATTTTGATATAAAATTTACTTTGTTCAACTGATCTTGATAACGATACTATTGCACATTTGTGATGATCCAAACCATTCTCTTCTAGTAAATCTAATACAACAAAGCTTTGAAAACTTATAAACTAGTGATCTTTAGGCATCTAATCTATATACAATGAACCATCAATCACAAAACATGTATAAAATATGCATGAAACAACAAATGATATATTTTAAATCAAACCATCAATCGTGGAAATAGAATATATATATATGAAATCATATTGGAGTAATTGCTTAGAAAATATAAAACCAAACCATAAATCACAAAAATAATGATCAATATATATGAAATAGAAAATATAAAATAAACCATATGATATTTAGACAAATGTCTAAATAATAAAGGTCTGTGTACAATCTAATTAGGGTATAGTCCAATTAGTTACAATCAAATAAATTACATTCTACAATTACATACATCATACTCACGCATTTCAAGATAAAATGCATATAATCTACTTAATCTCACCTTTTTGTTAGAAGTAGCTGTTGGGTTTTAGGGGAGAAAGAGAAGGCAGCAGAAACAAAAAAAAATTCTCCTCACCGAACCCAGTATAAAGGAATCACGTCAATATCTATACAGTAGGAAGGATGGTTTGTAGCGACATACCTTGTCCCGAGGCTTGCTCGACGACATTACCTCACGGCTTACGCGGTCTTCACCTCCAGTCTTGGACAGTGTCTGTGCAGCTCCTGGTCTCACCGGGACTGTCGGGATTGACGGTTGTCCTCCAAGCGGCAGAAGTCTCCCGCCTCTGCAGTCATCCACACAGACTGCCTGGAACTCCAATCACCTTGTTCCACAAGGCACCAGAATGAGTCACACCCTCCTGTCAGCGTACTAGTCATCGACACACTCTCCTACCACACGTTTCTTTTCTGTAGTTGTCATTCCCTTGTTGTGCCTCCCTTATTGGGTAGTACTTGCTTGGGCTCTCATGGTTACCACAACCAGAGAGAACGACAACTTTACAGAGCAACTGGTGTTCTGAGTTGTACTTTGAGAAGCCCCCAATACCCCTATATATAGGAGGGTCGTGGGATAGGGTTCTCTACCCTAGGCAATGCGAGATTAAAGCAGGAATAGAAGGGTTTGAGATTTTCCACAAAACAACCAACTACGCCAGCTGAACTGATCGTTTCAAGCATGAACTAATCGGTTGGGGACCTGAGCCGATCGGTTAATACCTGAGCAGATTGGTTGGGGCACCTGAGCCGATCAATTCACTTCTGAAATGATCGGTTCACTGCCCTGGTCAGTTCTCGATTGACTTTTCCTCTTTTGTTTCGAATTGATCCAAATACCAATCCTTGTTCCAATCAAATTGGACAAGTGAAACGAAGAGAAATTTCTTGCCAACCTGACTTTCCCAACTCGCTCAGTTGGACCAGTTGAGCCGATCGGTTCAACCCTTGAACCGGTCAGTTCATCCTGTCCTGAGCCGATAGGTTCATCACATGAGCCGATCGGTTGGGACTGCAGACTGTGCAAAATTAGTCAATTGTAGTTTCAATCAATCTGATACTCTAATCAATCGGTCCACCACCTTGAACACTATGATATTGAGCTATCAATTGATTGAGTATTTAATTGAATTACTAAACTCCTTTAGTAATCAATCTAAACATTGTTTGTGGATAAACTCCTCTTCTAGGTTAAATCCTTTGTGTGTGAACCTGCAGGTCCATTTCACGTTGGCAGTGAAAATCCATAACACTTATGATTTCACAAGAAAAGAGCGGTGCCTAGTCACACATCAGTGCTACCCAAGTGAAATAGAAAGTTGGAGAACAACTTTGAATCCTACAATCCGTGAATGGTGTTATAGTGAATGTATAATTCCTTTGTCACTAATGTACTGAATGAACTCAAGACATGGTACAATCATTCTTTCAATGTTCATCCATTTCCTTGATCTCAGAGTAGACTGGGTGATATGTGTGTGACATCAATATCACGTATTGATTCACACATGCATGCACATGCCTTTCTCAATCCTAATCATCAAGTGGCCATGGACATCAAACTCCCTTAGGAGGGACAAATCCCACATCTATCACTCACCCCTCAAAAGCCCCATGTGTCAAAGTCACCCAATCATCACCTTTATAACAACCCACATTTCAGGACTGTGTTTGATGATGTCAAAGTGTACCCAATGACATGTGTTGAGTGTAGTGATTTTAGGTTGAATAATCACACTCACCATCATCACTGTGAGAGCTGTCTGTGACTACCAAATCATGTTTCCATGTGTCACTCTCACGGTGGGTCTGTTTGGTATACATGTTCTCTAACAAGTACCTATGTGCTTGGTTTTATATCACAATATCATGACTAATGAGATTCTGTCATCAACCAACACATAATCTAGTCTTTAGTGTTATTGATGTTTATGGTTATTTCCATAATAACAACCGACTAGGGACTAAACAAGAACGTATACTCTTAACATCTGTATGAACTCATCGTTTAGCTCCTCAACCCAAAAGCATACGTCATCGAGTAAAACAATTCTTTTGACATCTATCATGTTACACTATCATCTCAGAAACAGTTAAAACATATAGATCAGAAATTGCCTTTATTATTATTCAAATCATTTACAAAGTATCCCATTACAATCATCACATGACTTGCTATATGGGCATACATACCAACAGACTCCCACTTGCAATTAGAGCCAGTCACCTAGGAACCTCAGTCCTTGTGACCTACCATGACCATCATGCTTCTGCTGAGAAAGGGCCTTAGTCAGTGGATCAGCTATGTTGTCTTCAGTTGGTACTTTGCAAATCTTCACATCTCCTCACTGTATGATCTCTCGTATGAGATGGAAGCACCGCATTATGTGCTTGGACCGCTGATGTGATCTGGGCTCCTTAGCTTGAGCAATAGCTCCATTATTGTCACAATAAAGCTTAATTGCATCACAACTACTGGGAACTACACCAAGTTCAGTGATGAACTTCTTGATCCACACAACTTACTTTGTTGCATGTGAAGCAGCGATATACTCGGCCTCTGTAGTAGAATCGGCAACTGTTTCTTTCTTGGAACTCTTCCAGCTCATAGCTCCATAGTTTAGGCAAAATACAAATCTTGATTGCGATCTATAATCATCTTTTTCGGTTTGGAAGCTTGCATCAATGTAACCCTTTACTACCATTTCTTCCTCTCTGCCGTATATAAGGAACTGATCCTTAGTCCTTCACAAGTACTTGAGGATGTTCTTTACGGCTGTCCAGTGAGCATCCCTGGGATCTGACTGGTACCTGCTCCTCATGCTGAGGGTATACGAGACATCTGGGCATGTGTACAACATAGCATACATGATGGATCCGATGGCTGATGCATATGTGATCCCATTCATACGCTCCCTCTCTTCACAAGATTGGGGACATTGAGCTCTAGAGATGGTGACTCCATGTAGCATGGGGATGTTGCCTCTCTTTGAGTTCTCCATGCTGAACCGCTTCAACACTTTGTCAATGTACGTGCTTTGACTTAGTCCGAGAAGCCTTTTAGATCTATCTCTATAGATCTTAATACCTAGAATGTAGGATGCTTCTTCTAAGTCCTTCATTGAGAAAGTATTCCCAAGCCAAGTCTTTACCTTCTCTAAGGCTGATACATCATTCCCCATCAATAGTATGTCATCCACATACAATATGAGGAATGTGGTCATGCTCCTACTAACCTTCTTGTACACACAAGGTTCATATTCATTCTGAATAAAGCCCAACACTTTGACTTCCTCATCAAATCGAAGATTCCAACTCCGAGATGCTTGCTTCAATCCATAGATTGACCTTTGTAGCTTACAAACTTTATTGGCATTCTTTGGATCTACAAAACCTTCAGGTTGTGTCATGTA
This sequence comes from Alisma plantago-aquatica, assembly GCA_963693085.1. Taxonomy (NCBI): domain Eukaryota; kingdom Viridiplantae; phylum Streptophyta; class Magnoliopsida; order Alismatales; family Alismataceae; genus Alisma; species Alisma plantago-aquatica. The sequence goes on along the minus strand of OY856411.1, from coordinate 927,521,030 downwards.
CACATGCTCATTTATATTCCCATTAAGGAATGCGGTTTTAACATCCATTTGCCAAATCTCATAGTCATAGTAAGCCGCAATAGCAAGCATGATCCTGATGGACTTAATCATGGCAACTGGAGAAAAAGTTTCATCATAGTCTACACCTTAAACTTGTCAGAAACCCTTTGCAACTAATCTGCCTTTATAAGTTTGCATATTTCCATCCATGTCGGTCTTCTTCTTGAAGACCCACTTGCACCCTATGGGTTTTACCCCTTCAGGTGGTTCCACCAAAGTCCATACTTTGTTAGAGTACATGGATTCCATCTCGGATTTCATGGCCTCAAGCCATTTCTCAGAATATGGTCCCTCCATAGCCTCTAGATAGGCAGTTGGATCATCATCTATGATCAACTTACCACCTTCCTGAGTCAAAAGGTATCCAAACCTCTCAGGTTCAAGGCGTGTCCTACTAGATCTACGAGGTCCTGTTGTTACTTGAGGAGACTGAGATTCCACAACACCTTGTGAATTCTATGTTCTTCTTGTACATCTACTGGTTCAATGTTTTCTTGTTGGGCTTGAACCTCTTCAAGCTCTATTTTCCTCCCACTACTTGCTTTGGAAATAAATTCCTTTTCTAGGAACACACCATCCCTGGAAACAAACACTTTGTTGTCAGTTGGGTGGTATAAGTAATATCCCTTGGTCTCCTTAGAATATCCAACAGACAAACATTTACCAGATCTAGGGCCTAGCTTGTCAGGAAATATTTTCTTGACATATGCCTCACACCCCCAAATCCTCATAAAAGACATATTGGGATGCTTCCCTGTCCATATCTCATATGATGTCTTTTGAACCGATTTAGATGGTACTCGGTTAAGTGTAAACGTGGTGGTTTCAAGAGCATGACCCCAGAAGGAAATCAAAAGATCAGCAAAACTCATCATTGATCGCACCATATCCAATAAAGTGTGATTCCTTCTTTCAGACACACCATTATGTTGTGGTGTTCCAGGAGGAGTCCATTGTGATAAAATACCACGGGCTCGCAGAAGGTCCTCAAACTCCTGGCTCAAGTATTCTCCACCTCGATCAGATCGAAGTGCTTTAATACTTTTACCAAGTTGGTTTTGTACTTCATTCATGAAATCCTTAAACCTTTCAAGGGTTTCTGACTTTTTTTTCATCAGGTACACATAGCCATGCCTACTGAAGTCATCAGTGAAGGTAATGAAGTACTGATACCCACCTCTGGCATTAGTTCTAAAAGGCCCACATACATCCATATGTATGAGTCCTAATAGATCACTAGCTCTCTCACCTTTACCTGAAAAGGGAGTCTTGGTCATCTTGCCCAACAAATAAGATTCACATGTCTCTATTGATTCATAATCAAAAGAGTCTAGATAACCATCTTTATGGAGTCTAGAAATGAGCTTCTCATTTATGTGCCCTAGATGACAATGCCAAAGATACGTTTTGTTTGAGTTGTTGAGTTTTTGCCTTTTGGTGTTTACGTTGTATATACTTGTCTCTAGATCTATCAAGTATAGACCATAAGACATTGGGGCACTGCCATAAAAGATCCCATCTTTTGAAATGGAACACTTTCCATTCTTAATAAGAAATTCAAAACCATCCTTGTCCAAACAAGAGAAAGAAATGATATTCCTATTTATGGCAGGTACATAATAGCAGTTCTTCAACTCTAATATTAGCCCACTAGGTAGAGTTAACTCATAGGTTCCTACGGCACTAGTGGCAACTCTTGCCCCATTGGCAACACATAGTTCAACCTCGCCTTTCCCTAAAGGCCTACTTCTCTTAAGATCCTTCACATTTGAACAAATGTGAGATCCACATACGGTATCAAGTACCCATGACAAAGAAGTAGTAAAGTTAATCTCTATTATGTATACACTAGAAGTAGAGATCTCTATCTCTCACTTCTTCTTCCATCGTTCCTTCCATCCTTTCCATGCAGAAGACTCTGACATTGGTTTTGCGAGAGAACCCTTCTCTCCCTAACCTTTGTCCTTGGACTTTGTTCCATTGATCTTCATCAAAGAACTATCCTTCTTCTCAAACAACACATTAAGCGTACATGGAGTGGATTCAAAGGCTACCGATATATCTAGATTGTGTAGAAAACTTCTCACAATCCCCAACCAGTTATGGAATTTATTCTTAATTAATTTTCCCATTTTAAAAGATGATTCTTTTGCCATTCTACAAGAGAAAATTGCATTTGTCAAAATTCCTTTTGATTTGATTTGATTTGAATAAAATTGACGATAGTTAGTTAGGCCTTTAATTAATTACCACTCCCACTATTTTGATTCAAATTGATATCCCTCAACATCAATTCAGAAGATTACAACATAACATATTCTAGTGGGTCAAGATCCATATTTCATCAAGTCATGAGTCAGCTTTGGTTGATCGCCCACAACTTGACTATTTCGGTAGGCCATCATGCCAATTGCATCATATGAAACTCTTGATGAATGAACATGCGCAACACCTTGCCATGAACATTCCGTGTTTCTGGGCTTAGATGCTCTAAGAATCACCAGTTAAGTCTATCCCAAAAGCTGACACGGTAAACATGCACCCTGCTTTGGCAGAACCTACATGTATACCCTTCACACTTCCGCGAGATAGACGGAGCACCACACTTTGGCGTAACCTACGCTTGGTCGATCTGGTTTTTCATGTGTGTCGTTAATGGAAGGAGCGAAAGACTTAATATTTAGATGAGGGATTTGTTTTTTTTTATAGGTACATATACATATCCAATCACCACAATATATAGTAAGTATCATATAAATGCTATATCCCACAGAAAACATGTGAAATGATAAAAGCAATGATTATGGCCATCCTAGTGTGATTCTTCAAGCCAATAGGAATCACGATCATCTAGGTCTACATCACATGCAACCTATACAAGATGAACTCTGTGCTTTGCCTTTACTGGGTTTGATCAACTCATCTCCATGATTGATCGACTCACCATCAGGCCGGTCGGCTGGGTGCCACCAGCCGATCGACTGGCACCTCCAGCCGATCAGTTCACTAGTCATCGTGCATCTCCTCAGGCCACCACATTCTCGTCTCACTCCTTGAACCGGTCGTCAAATTGTCCTCCGTTCTTTGACATAACAGCAAATAAAAAAATATATCCTATTTTACATTTGAAAATGGAAACCCCGAGTTACATTCGGGGGGAGCAAAGGTAGGAAAGAAATCTCAAGTTATCTCGAGTTACATAAGGAATAGGAGATAGGGAATCAATGCGCAGACCGAGGTGCAAGTAACCACATTCATCCAAGCACACATACATAGGGTTTATTGGCCATAACCATGCTATACATCCACCACAAAACTTGTTTAAGGGTGACGCGCATCGAGTGCATTTATATTACATATCATATATATATTGGGATTTGTGGATTTAGGATTGGACACACATAAAGCCAATTTTATTCGCATCATATGCAATAAATGAAGGCGAAAAACCAAAATCGATCACATCGATAATCCTAAAGTATAGAGGAGTTGACGTGGCTCTGATACCACTGTTGGGTTTTAGGTAAGAAAGAGAAGGTAGCAGAAACAAAAAAAAATTCTCCTCACCGAACCCAGTATATAGGAATCATGTCAACATCTATACAGTAGGAAGGATGGTTTGTAGAGACATACCTTGTCCCGAGGTGTAACGTCCCCAAATTTTCACCTTCTCAAAACCCAATGGAGATGAGAAGACAAAATCTGAAAACATTAGCAATTATATCAGAGAGAAATGTGGAAGCATAATACGCATACATGAACATTCAAATATAATGCATACACCATAACATTCTCAACATTCAACATATTTATATTACAACATGACTTATTACACAATGATTTACAATTACATATTGAATGAAGATTTTACAATATATGAACATGTATGCTAACAGGATCTTAGACAATAGGTACAACCTATTCAACTTGCTCACATCCTATTCTTTTATTCCATTTTAGCTCTGGACCTAGAAAATATGAGAAACAAAATCATCAACAAAAGTTGGTATGTGGAATTAAAAGCTAAACTATGATGGCATATAATATATTCAAAATTGAAGAAAGAGAAAGAAAACATTACTTAAAGGTAGAAAATCAGGTAATCCCAAGTTATTAGCCACATTTAGAATGAATATGCATTACTATGGTGGACTTAGCACATACATAAATGGTGGGCCCTTCCACGTGTACCTTGTACTCTAGGGATCTCCCCGTATACCATGTACTCTAGGGAGGTGCTAGTCAACATTAAAACTTTCCCTTTCTAATAGGGAGTTTAATGAGCACCACTAGTAACTACATTTCATTTATCCTCATTTATGTTCTTTTATGTTCCAGGAAGAAAATTATCAATATACATACATCTACATCCAACAATGTATTTCAAATACAAGCAAGCAAGTACATATATTTAACATCTAGCAAATCTAGCCATATAATTATATCCACGTACCTGAGTTCATATATTCCTCACATATCCATGATCATCTAGAACTTTGTCCATGACCTGATTAAATATAATTGAGCATCATTAATACAAGGTTCATCATTATTAATGGTATTTAGGTCCAATTTAGGATTTAACCATACCTAGGTTCCATCTGATCTTAAATATGTTTATGACATTTTTCTACTGATCTATATGTCATAAGTAAGGTCTGGTATGAATTTCATATTTTTATGAGGATTTTCCTATTTTCTAGCATTAATATAAGGCTAAAAACATCTAATTATGCATGAATGATCAAAGACCTAATATTTAGCAATAATATTCAGATTATATTCCATAAATTGGTTTCAATAATCATTAGGATTCTATAAGAATTTTTTGAGAATTAATATCAACAATATATTGTTTATTTTATTTAATGAACCCTAAATAGAAGTATCATCTAGTAATTTCAAAACTGTGAACATTACTACTTCAAAGGTCTAATCTAGGTTTTTAATAAGAAAGTAAGTATCTTTTTGAGTCTACTGATATTTTTTGGGAATTATTTGGCCAAAGGAGCTATATTCTAAGCATTTTCTAAGATCTGGTCTAAAAGTGGGAATTTAAGAGGAATTTACCTATCAGGCTGTCCGATTCATCTGATTTGGACCTGGTTCTGCCAGGGGTAAGCGTCAAGAGTCCCCGATCTCTCTTTCTCGCATCGTGACCTGCGTTCTCCACAAGGACGCTTCCAGATCGTCGCTGCTGGCCCTCATCCGACGAGAAACACGTCGTCCTCCATGCCGTCTTGCGAGCCGAAACTTGTTCCAGATGTTACCTCGCACGTCACCCCCCATCCTTGTCCAGTTTTGCAGCGTCGCTGCATCTTAGGTTCACAGCGAGGAGCTTCATGGCTAGAAGCATTGCCTACATCCACCACCGCTATAGTATGAAGATCTGGCGAAACCTCTGTCTGAGATGAGAACTTCATAGCATGGCACATCACTGTCGGTGCCTTGGGCGGCTGTTGGGAACGAGGGAAGGCTGGTAGGCAAAAGGATGCCTCACTGATGAGGTCAGAGATAGCCCCGTAGGTGCAGCAGTGCAAAGCTTCAGGGGCGACATTGGAAATCTCAGACCTCTTCCCATCACCCTTGATCTGTATCTCCTACTCATCTTCTTGGCAATGTCGCTACCTATCTGATCAAATCCTTCAACACCGTCTTCAGTGACCTGTGATTGTGGGCTCTGTATTATGGTTTCTCCCTTCCAGACTCCACCTCCACCTCCACGATGAGGTTGGCTTCCATATGATGAGTTGGAGCCTCCTCAGTGATGTCCTAGTATCAAGGAAATTCTCAGTATAACCTCCTTCATCCCTGTTGTCCACTGCCTTTGATGACCATGGTGTGGCTGGCCTCCTCGAATCTGAGAACACAAGAATCATGTCGAGGTCGAAGGTCTGATCCTCCATGGTGAGGCTTTGCCCGAGGACTAGCCTCCTTGATCCTCCCTTGGTCCAAATCTGTAAGATGAATGGAGAGGGGTAAGGAGACTGGAGTCCCATATCCTTCTGTAGATGCCCAGAACTTATGCAAGGGGTAGTTTAGGTCATGTATGCTTTGTGATCTCTCTCTTCACAATAGAAACCAATATCGTGAGGGAGGCAGTCAAGCTTGACGTGGTCATCCTTCCAGGTTAGGATATACGTGTATTGTTGGAAGTTGATCTATGGCTATCAAGGATCCACATATCTCTCATCCAAACCGAAAGGATCCATTGCATTGGGTGCCTGGGAAAAACCACCCAACCAACTCATATCAATGGCCAAATGATAGAAACACCCTAAGCTAGGCTCAACTAATAATATTTTGATGGCTGCATTCCTCAATGCGTTGATTTGTCATCTACTTGCAATATCAAAACCTTCTTGCTGTAGGAGAATCATTTATTCATTAAAATTTAATGATAGGTTTACCATCATCTAAGCTACTTTATACCACAAAGTTCATCCAAATCTTCTGCCCTTGACCAATATGATACTAGTTTTTCATAAAGGCTCTTGTATAGGTATATTGAATCCCAATGCATCTCAAATAGCATCCAACATTAGAAAAATAATGAAACTTACTTTATTTCACCAAGTCATACTTGAAGATCCATCCTTAGACACTTTTGACTCATACATATCACTTAACTTCAGAAGTGCTCACATGACCATGAATAAGTGATATTGGTAACTCAAAGATGCAACTAATATTCCTCAAATGCATTATGGTGTAAAATACCTTCAAATTAGGATCAAAACATCCATTATATACAACCAATTCGTTAGTTTGATGCCAAACTACTTCACAACATTGTTGGCCTTAAATAATATACTAGATGTCAAAACCCTTAAATTCGGGCTATCACACGAGGCTTGCTCGAAGATGTTACCTCGCGGCTTGCACGGTCTTCACCTCCAGTCTTGGACAGTGTCTGTGCAGCTCCTGGTCTCACCGGGACTGTCAGGATTGACAACTGTCCTCCAAGCGGCAGAAGTCTCCCGCCTCTACAGTCATCCACACGGACTGCCTGGAACTTTGATCGCCTTGTTCCATAAGGAACCGAAAGGAGTCACACCCTCATGTCGGCGTACTAGTCACCGACACACTCTCCTTCCACCAGTCACTTTTCTATAGTTGTCTTTCCCTTGTTGTGCCTCCCTTATCGGGTAGCACTTGCTCGGGCTCTCCTAGTTACCACAACCAGAGAGGACAACAACTTTGCAGAGCAACTGGTGTTCTGAGTTGTACTTTGAGAAGCCCCCAATACCCCTATATATATAGGAGGGTCATGGGACAGGGTTCTCTACCCCGGACAATGCGGGATTAAAGCAGGAGTAGAAGGGTTCGGGATTTTTCACAAAACAACCAACTCCGCCAGCTGAACCGATCGTTTCAAGCATGAACCGATCGGTTGGGGACCTGAGGTGATCGGTTCACACCTAAACCGATCGGTTGGGGAACCTGAGCTGATCGATTCACTTCTAAAATGATCGGTTCACTGCCCTAGTTAGTTCTCGATTGACTTTTCCTCTTTTGTTTTGAATTGATCCAAATACCAATCCTTGTTCCAATCAAATTGGACAAGTGAAACGAAGAGAAATTTTTTGCCAACCTGACTTTCCCAACTCGCTTAGTTGGACCAGTTGAGCCGATCGGTTCAACCCTTGAACCGGTCGGTTCATCCTATCATGAGCCGATCGGTTCATCACATGAGTCGATCGGTTGGGAGTGCAGACTGTACAAAATCAGTCAATTGCAGTTTCAATCAATCTGATACTCTAATCAATCGATCCAACACCTTGACCACTATGATATTGAGCTATCAATTGATTGAGTGTTTAATTGAACTACTAAACTCCTTTAGTAATCAATTTAAACATCGTTTGTGGATAAACTCCTCTTCCAGGTTAAATCCTTTGTGTGTGACCCTGCAGGTCCATTTCACATTGGCAGTGAAAATCCATAACACTTATGATTTCACAAGCAAAGAGCGGTGCCTAGTCACACATCAGTGCTACCCAAGTGAAATAGAAAGTTGGAGAGAAACTTTCAATCCTACAATCTGTGAATGGTGTTATAGTGAATGTATAATTCCTTTTTCACTAATGTCCTGAATGAACGCAAGGCATGGTACAATCATCCATTCAACGTTTATCCATTTCCTTGATCTTAGAGCAGACTGGGTGAGATGTGTGTGACATCAATATCACATTTTTATTCACACATGCATGCGCATGCCTTTCTCAATCCTACTCATCAAGTGGCCATGGACATCAAACTCCCTTAGGAGGGACAAATCCCATATCTATCACTCACCCCTCAAAAGCCCCATGTGTCAAAGTCACCCAATCGTCTCCTTTATAACAACCCATGTTTCAGGATTGCGTTTGATGATGTCAAAGTGTACCCAACGACATGTGTTGAGTGTAGTGAATTTAGGTCGAAGAATCACACTCACCACCATCATTGTGAGAGATGACTGTGACTACCAAAGCATGGTTCCATGTGTCACTCTCATGGTGGGTATGTCCGGTACACATGTTCTCTAACAAGTACCTATGTGCTTGGTTTGATATCACTATATCATAACTAATGAGATTCTGTCATCAACCAACACACAATCTAGTCTTTAGTGTTATTGATGTCTATGGTTATTTCTACAATAACAACCGACTAGGGACTAAACAAGAATGTATACTCTTAACATCCATATGATCTCATTGTTTAGGTCCTCAACCCAAAAGCATACGTCATCGAGTAAAACAATTCTTTAGACATCTATCATGTTACACTATCATCTCAGAAATAGTTAAAACATATAGATCAAAAATTGCCTTTATTATTATTCAAATCATTTACAAAGTATCCCATTACAATCATCACATGACTTACTCTATGGGCATACATACCAACAGTAGCAAGATCTCATCTGTGTCACTTCACCACACCAGAAGTATGACAAGATCAACCACTCGTTCAGTGATCTCCTTCACCACAAAATTAAATGACAATACCTAGTCTTTGCACTAAAGAAGAGAGAATGAAAATGAAGAAAAGTAATAGAAGAGTTCGATAGACATGGAGAAGAGTTGACATTGCTAACAAAATAAAAAATGAAAAAACAAGCAATCTATCGTAGGTTTGAAATAACTAAGATATATGCAACAATGTACTGATGATATATGCAACAATGTACTCAAGTTTGAAACAACTAAAATACACCATTTGTTAAGATGATATATGCAACAATGTATTGATGAAAAATGAAAAAACTGGTCGACGCTCGGCTGCGGGGATTTTTTGTAAACAATGTACACCATGACGTGTTACTGAGTGTTGTAACTAGGTCTTGAGGCCTAGTTTTGCCAGACACTTTTACAATCGCACAAATCTACATAGTAGATGGCAGTCGATTAACACAACGTAGCAGCTATTGGAACCAGGTTTTGTGTTTGCAAAGCGAGCAAGAAAGGGAAGGAATGGAAGGGATGGGGAGAAAAAAGATGAAGGAACAAGTAACTAGGGTCAACTAGTAGTAGTGGGAGTGCCCATGTTCTATTATGGTGGGTACCCCGGTCACAAATAGAAATAGGAACAACAACACAACTCATATAGCTTGATGAATTTGTATCACACCATGTGCCAGCATCCCAAATACATCATCCGCCTCACTCCGCATTTCCCCCGTCCATCGTCTTCTTCCTCCCATTGACTGGAGACCAGGACCACGTTTCTTGGCCATACCATTACCTTATGTGGGGCAGGCAGGCGGAAGAACTTACCGGCGACGCTGGTTGCAGCGGTGGTCACAGATCGACGGTGGTCGCCGGTCATCGGTCGAAGCTCGTCACTGGTCGCCCGTCGCCGATCGCTGGTTGCCGGTCGACGCTAGTCGCTGGCCGCTCGTCACCGATCACTGGTCACTGTTCGACGCTCGTCGTTGGTGGCCGGTCTCCGATCGTGGCTACTCTGGAAGAGCAAGCGAGCGGGCGGGAAATCGGAGCATAGAAAACCTAATAGAAAGTGGAAGAAGTCGAGATAGAGAAAGAATGAGCGAGCGATCGTTTCGGAGTAAAAGGAAGCAAAAAGCACCAACTTTTGTGGAATTTTACATAAAGACGCCTCTCCGTAGTGCGAATCAGGGAGACGAAACATTTTGGGCCCATGAATAAATCTAACACGGCAAACTATGTGGCTCTTTACAAAGGTTTGGTGTGAGTATTCAATAGAAACACCAAGTAATGTGATGTTTTTCTGTGACCGCTGCCTCGAAGTCTTAAAACGCCAAACAATGTGGCACTTTACACATAAAATGCCAACTTCTTTGGCATTTTGGTTCCTCCAGCACAGAAATGCCAATATAGTGGCACTTTACATGTAAAACGCCAATTTAGTCGGCTCTTTTAGGTCCTAAATCTTGAAAATGCCAGATTGATTGGCGTTTTTAGGTCCTAAGGTGTGAAAATGCCACACTGTGTGGTGCTTTATATCCCCACAACAGTAAAAAGCCAACATAAGTGGCATTTTAGTCTGAAAGTGTGCTAGTTTGGGAAATAAGTTGGGAAAGGTGCTATATTGGTAAATATTTATACAATAGTGTGCTATTTGGTTTTTTTTTCCATTTGAATATGTCTTCCTAACATAACATTGTGGGTCGTGGAATAACCATAACACTCATTTATAAGAGTTTTATGTAATTTATGGTTGTATTTGATATACAGTCGTGATATGTTTACTTGTCATGGATATGCTAGCTACTGATAGTTAATTTTATATAAGATAATTGTCTTTTGGAACAACGACAAATAAATTTAAACTTAAGTTGTCAGTTCTTTGGTGTATATATATGTAATTTAGACAAAATGTATTATACACGACCCATAAATAATGTTGTATGGAGAATTTTGTGATAAATAAATATCAAAAGTAAATAAATTAGTTTCCTAACAATAAGTTGTTAGGATATTTCCTGGTCAACTAATTCTTGTCGCTAAGAAGAGTTCTAAAGCTGTCTAGAAGCTCATATCTTCATATCTCAAGGATAATTGTGGAGTAAAGAAGGAAGGCAATGGTCACGACTGTCACTAGCCTGGACATTGGAAAAGGGATTTCCCTCTCTTTCTGGAGGAATTGAAGAAGGGGCAGAGACCTCTACTTCAGGTACAAACCTTATAAGATAAATCTAAGTACTTCTTCATCTTGGTATATGATACCAGATGTAGATCTAACATACGTTGATGTGCAAGATCTGATAAGAAGTAAAGCCTTTATGAAAGGGTATGGATGGATTGTGAAGAGCAAGAGTTACTGTAGGTTTATTATACATGTAGGATTTATCTTAGCCCATTGGGCATGTAATAGAGTTTTTTGAACTGCTATTTCATTATGCCAATAAATAGAAACATTTTACATTATGCATCTTATATGATGAGGATGATAATGAATAAATACTTGTTAATTCTTATATTTATAAGGTGTGATAGTGTATGAAAATGCCCCAAACATCTAGTGATTTTCATACCAAAGGATCTAACGGTGATTGTTTAGTACGTAAATACCAAAGATTATAAACTGGTAACTCAAACAATCAATATCTATAGCATTTTCATCTGCAACACATATATTAGAAATGCATTACTAGAATCCATATTGTTGTTTATCTAGACTCTTTTGGTTATTGAACTAAAAAGAGACATTCACGTTTTATTTATGAGCAACATGACAAACCATGTCTCACTAGGTCTAGTGGAGAGAGCAAGCATTCTATTAGGCCTTATACATGTTGTTGTATGAAGATCTTATAGAATTATTGCTAAAGGTAGTTGTTTATGCTTCATTATATAAACTGATGATGTTAGTTGATATAGGTTTGTATTTCATGAAATACAAACATGAATCTCTTGAAGTTTTCAAGAAGATTATAAATGAAGTATAACATTGATAAAAGTATTAAGAAACTTTGATATGGCCAAATGTTGAAATACTTTACTTCAAAATTTTTAGGACCTTCTGGAAGAACTGTGACATTATATCACAAGTCAAATCCACCTAAAACATGATGATGTATCAGAAAGTAGGGATTACATCCTGATGGATCATTATGTGATTATCATTTAATCTAATCTTCTAATTTCCTCATGGATATATACTTTACACTAAACTAAGTACCAACTAAAATGGTTCAAAAGGCATCATATGATATATGATATGGGAATGTCCTGATATGTCTTAAGGATTGAAATTTATATAAACAAAAGTAGTTTCATCAAAAGTTTATCCACAAAAACATAATTGTTGAATACTACCTTAATCCCAATCCAACAACAAAATGTTTGTTACTAGGATAACTGAGTTCCAAAAGAATTAGTGCGACTAAAAGTGGAACTCCAAAGGTTTGAGGTCAACAAGGAAGTACAATGGGAACAAGTGGGAACCAAAATTTTTGTGGGATCTCAAGTTCCTTAGATAACACAGTTGCTCATAGTGCTAGAAGAAAATATCTAATATTGAAAGATTTGGAATTGAACAACTCAGATAGGTTGGTCATGAGGTGATGAGCCAACAAATTAACTAGAAGCTATTGAGAGCTAGAATTTGAGAAATGGCTTAAGGCCGTTATGGAGTCCATGTACGCTAACAAGGTATACCATTCTAGTACCACCTAAAAGGGTAAAACCCAAAGGGTACAGTTGGATTTTCATTGGAATACCAGCATGGATAACCTAAATGGAAAAATTGGTTGCAACTATTTTCAAATCAGTTCAAATTGTTTAACCTGAAGAAATTCCTTTACCAATTTTCATGTTTGTTGTTTCAGCCAGTATAGACTATGAGATTTTTCATATGAAGAAAACAATGAATTCCTTAAAAGGAAGAATTGGTAGGATGTGTACATGACATAACCTAATGGTTTTATAACTTCATGAATGCAAATAAAGTCTATAAGCTACAAAGTTCAATGTTGAAATTGAAACAAGCATCTCAGAGCTGGAATCTTTTGATTTGACAAGATAGTAAAAGAGTTTGACTTGAGCCAAGGTAAAAGATGAAAATTGTTATTAAAAAATATTTAATGGGAGCATATATGAATATTCCACATACAAATGGGGAATAACATCTCAATACTGTAAGTATTGAGATTTGTCAAGGAAAAGACCTTCAGCAATGCATGATTAGGTGAAACATTCGATGTGATAGCGATCAAGATCTATAGAGATACTTCTTGAAAGTTTCATAACCTATGTATGAGCACATATATAAGCATGATGCTGAAAGAGTTCAGCATGAAGGTTTCAATGAGAGAGAATCTATCCATTTTACATGGGAGTAGTCTCTCATGAACCCTATGTTATAATTATTATGAAGAATGGAAAGACATAAGTGAGATGCCATATGCTCCAACAATTGGATCTATCATGTATGCTAATGTACTCATCCCATAGTCTTGTATGTATTATACATGACAAGATGATATTAGTTTCCAATGAGGGTCATTGTAATGTCATTAAAGATATCCATTAGTACTTAAGAAGAACTAAAAGATAATTTGATAAATTACAACAACAAGGAAGAGTTAGATGTAAAGGTTTACATCGATGCAAGCTTTTGGAATGACAAAAAGATATCACAATATAAAATGTGTTTAATTTTGAGAAAAGAGTTGTGAGTTGGAAGAGTTCAGAACTATAGACCATTAATTCAATTCTACGATATAAGCCTAGTATCCTAGTGTTATGAACATGGGAGAGGATGCTATATGGATCTAGAAGTTCATATGGATGAATTTAAAGATGTTCCAACTATTGATGAAACAATATATAACTGTGACAATAATGGAGCTACTGTGTAGGCATGGAATATCAGATAGCTAATTTCGACAAGTCCATCTCATATGAAATGTCGTAAATGAAGAGATGAGGAACATGCAATATACAAATGATATCAAAATGTTGCTAACCCACTGGATTAGCACTTGTGTAGAAAAATCATGATGAACATGTATAAATAACTAAGAGTGAGATTTGTGGGTGATTATCTCTAAGTGCAAGTGGGAGTCTATTGGTATGTATGCCTAGAGAGCCAATCATATGATTATTGTGATGGCATATTACATAAAGGATTTGATTAATAATAATAAAGGCAAGCTTCCAATTCATTTTGTTCACTCATTTATGAGATAATGAGGAAACATAATGAATGTATAAAGAATAAAAATAATCAATGATGTATGTCTTCAAGTATGTGACTTGAACAATGAGATCATACAAGTGTTAAGAGTATGTGCATTACTATTATGTCCCTAGTAGGATGTTGTTGTGGAAGGAAGATAGACAAAAATAAGAAATAATACTAGAGTTTTTGTTGGTTGATGATGGAATCTCATCAGTCATGATATATGATATCAAACCAAGAACATAGATACTTGTTAGGGAATAGTGTATCAGACAGACCCACCTTGAGAGTGATACATGGAATCTATAAATGGTAGTCATAGTCATATCCCATAGTGAAGGTGGTGATTGGGGTTCTTAGACCTGAAGTCACTACACTTATTACATGTCATTCAGTATACTTTGACATCATCTAATGTAACCTTGAATAAGGATTGCCATAACGGTGATGATTGGGTAGCTGTGACACATGGGGATTCACTATGATGGATGTAGATGGGATTTGTCCCTCCTACTGGAGTTCGATATCAAGGAAACTTGTTAAGAGAGACTAAGAAAAACATGTGAATGCACATATGAACAAATATATGATATTGAGGTCACATATATCTCAGTCAGTCTGTTCTAGGTTCAAGGAACATGGATTGAACATTGAGAGGATGGCATTTCCATGCCATGAATTCATTTCAAATATCAAAGACAAAGGAAATATACTATATTGTAACACCAACGTGATATGGGACATATAGGGTCACACACATAGGATACACATAGAAGAGGAGTTCAATCATGAATGATAATTGAATTGATTACCAAAGTGTTTGGGTATTTAATTTCAGCAAGAAATC
Source organism: Alisma plantago-aquatica (assembly GCA_963693085.1). Lineage (NCBI taxonomy): Eukaryota > Viridiplantae > Streptophyta > Magnoliopsida > Alismatales > Alismataceae > Alisma > Alisma plantago-aquatica. The sequence goes on along the minus strand of OY856411.1, from coordinate 927,505,969 downwards.
AACTGACTGAACTTCCAACTGATCGATTCAAGGGTTGAACAAACGGTTGGAGTGTTAGGTTGATTAGATATTGAATTGGTTGATTTCTGCCTGATCTGGGGAGTGAATTGATCAGTTCACTTAGTGAACTGATCAGCTTGGGTCACCATCTGACTGTTTAGTTGGGTGAGACACCCGGTTCATGGAGAAATTTTATTGATTGAGGATTAGTGTTGACGTAATTTTATGCATTAATTGGATTCAAATTACCAATTCATATGTGATTGGTAAACATGGTGAAATGACTGGCTCACTGAGTGAACCAATTATCTCGCATGTGAACTGACCGGTTCGCTGGATCACTGACCGGTTCTCTACTCATAGGTTGCAAATTTCATGATCTTCCAGTTCCTTCCACTCCCACACAGACTGGGAACCTAAAACCTAACCCTCCTATAAATAGAGGGTAATGGGGGCTTCTCAATTACCTATGATAATTGTTGTCCTCTCTAGTTATGGGAACCAATAGAGAGCCCTAGCAAATCCTTCCTGATAAAGGGATGGATAGCAAGGGAGAACAATTGTGGGAGAGCAAGTTGGTGACTAGTACACCAATGAGAGGGACATTTCCTTCCAATTTGTTCTAGTAGAATGACAGGAGTTCTAGGTGGTCCAAGTGGAATACTATAGAGGGGAGGAGGCTATTGTCTACCTCTATGAGGACAATGTCAGGCTGCAGTCCATGGTGGAGATTAGGAGTTACTACAGACACTATCCAAGTGCAACTAGGAGAGATGCACAACTATGACGAGTTATAGTCGTTGGACTTGCTCCAGACTAGGTATGAACTCATTAATCCATCCTTCCCATTACATAGTTGTTGACATGATCTTACTGTCATGAGGAATACATACATAATTTTTTTTATTTCCACTGCCTACTCTATCCTCATATTTCCCTACATAAAGCACCTTATGCTAAGATTCATGAAGTATGAGTTGTATGAGCAATGTGAAGGCATGGGATACTTGAGACGATGACACATCTTAGGAACAAGAACCATTATCTCCCAAAAAAAGAAAAGTACAATGTCTCAAAGGTGCTCTTTGAGTGTAAGATGACAGAGGGAGACTCAATAGAGACCTAGGTGCTCAATATGATTGGACATGTGGATCATATAGAAGAACTGGGATTCTCTTTGATCCAAGAATTGGCCAGGAATATTATACTACAATTATTGCCTAGATCGTATAGCCATTTTATTTAGTGCTATCACTTGGATAATATGGCTAGATGACTGTCAAATTTGCTTGGCATGTTGATTCATGCCAAAGCAAGAATGTAGAAGGACAAATCTATGATGATGATCAATGGAATGGAGTCCAAGAATGAAAGTAAGGCCATGAAGATTTTGAGGCTAAGCATAAATCCATATCTTCAACACTCAAGATAAGGAAAAAGAAAAGTACAAGAGGACTATCTCCTTTATACTTGAAGGAATTAAAGAAGAAGAATATTGGGATAGAGATCTCCACTTTAGATATATACATTATTGAGATAAGCTTATTTGCTTCTTCATCTGGTCTACTAGATACCAGATGTGGATCTCACATATGCTAGAATATGTAGGATCTGAAATACAAGTAGGCCTTTAAGAAAGGGTGAGGTTGAACTAGAAGTCGCAAATGGAGAAAGAGTTGTTTCCACTACAATTGGAACCTATAGTTTGTCTTTGCCTACATGGCTTGTAATATAGTTAATGAACTACAATTATGTAGCTTCCATAAATAGAAACATAATTTTTGTAACTTGTATGGACAAGGATGCATATGAATTTCTTATTAAGAATGGTCATTATTTTATTTCTAAAGATGAGTTACTTTATGGCAGTGCCCCAATGTATTATGGTCTTTATTTTTTAGATCAAAACACAAACATTTATAATGTAAATACAAAAAGAATAAAACTCAACAAATCAAACAAAACACATATTTGGCATTGTGGTCTAGGGTACATATATGAGAATCACATATCTAGACTTCATAAAGATGGTTATTTGTACTCTTTTGATTTCGAATCAATAGAGACATGTGAATCTTGTTTGTTGGGCAAGATGACTAAGACCCATTTCACTAGTATTAATGAGAGGGCTAGATATCTATTAGGACTCATACTGATGTATACGGCCCTTTTAGAACAACTGCTTGAGGTGGGCATCAGTACTTCATTACCTTCATTGTATGGATATGTTTACCTGATGAAACATAAGTCATAAAGTCTTGATAAGTTTAAAGAGTTCATGAATGAAGTACAAAATCAACTTAGCGAGAGTATTAAGGCGCTTCATTCTGATCGAGATGGAGAATAATTAATCCAAGAGTTTGAGGACCTTCTATGAGTCTTTGGTATCATATCATAATGGAATCCACCTAAAATATCACAACATAATGGTGTATTAGAAAGAAGGAATCACACATTACAAGATACAGTGTGATGAATGATGAGTTTAGTTGAACTTCCAACTACCTTATGGGGTTTTTCTCTTTAAACCGTTGTGTTTACACTAAACTATGTACCATCTAAATTGGTTCAAAAGACACCATATGGGATATGGTATGGGAAGTGTCCCAATTTATTTTTTATGAAGATTTGCGGCTGTGAAGCTAATGTGAGAGAGAAGATTCCTAAAAAGCTTGGACCCAAATATGATGAGTGTTATTTTATTAGATATCCTAAGGAAACCAAAGGATATTGATTTTATTCCCTATCTAAGAAAAAAGTGTTTGTTTCTAGAGATGTTGCATTCCTAAATAAGGAATTTATATCCAAAGGAATCAATGGGAGGAAAGTGGAACTCGAAGAGGTTCAATCCCAAAAAGAAAACTTTGAACTAGTAGATGTACAATAGGAACAAGGAGAATCACAAGTTGTTGTGGAGTCTCAAATTCCTCAAGTGACAAAGGAACCCCGTATATCTAGTAGGACATGCCTTGATCTTGAAAGAATTGGTTATCTTGTGACTCAGGAAGGCAGTGAGTTTGTCATAGATCATGAGCGAACAACCTATCTAGAATCTATTAAGGGACCAATGTCTAAGAAATCTCTTGATTCAATGAGATATGAGATGGAATCCATGTACACCAAGATGTTATGGACCTTGGTGAATCCACATGAAGGGGTAAAACCCATAAGGTGCAAATGGGTCTTCAAGAAGAAGACCGACATGGATGGTAAAGTACAAACCTACAAGAGTAGATTGGTTTCAAAGCATTTCAAACAAGGCCAAGATGTTGGCTATGACAAAACCTTTTCTCCAGTTGGCATTGCTATGTCCATAAGGATCATGCTTTCCATTGCATCTAATCATGACTATGAGATTTGGAAGATGGATGTTAAAGCTTCATTCCTTAATGGGAATCTTCTTAAAATGTGTGCATGACACAACATGAGGGTTTTATAAATCCAAAAGATGCAAATAAATTCTTTAATCTATAAGGGTCAATCTATGGATTGAAGTAAGCACCTCAGAGCTAGAATCATTGACTCGATGAAACAGTCAAAGAGACTGGCTTTAGTCAAAATGAAGATGAACCATGTGTGTACAAGAAGGTTAGTGGGAACATGATATTATTCCTAATATTGTATGTAGATGACATACTATTGATGGGGAATTACATCCCAACTTTACAAATGGTAAGGATCTAGATTTTAAATACATTTTCAATGAAGGACTTGGGAGAAGAATCCTAAATCTTGGGAATCAATATCTATAGAGATAGATCTAGAAGGCTTCTTGGACTAAGTCAGAGCACATACATTGACAAAGTGTTGAAGAGGTTCAACATGGAAGACTCAAAGAGAGGAAACCTTCCCATGCCTTATGGAGTTTCCATCTCTAGAGCACAGTGCCCAGCTCTTGTGAAGAAAGGTAACATAGGAGTAGTGTTATGCCTCGACGCCACACAATGAGATAACTTAAAAACAAAGCACATGATTAACAACTAAACATCCAGATTACTAAAAAATAGGGTAAATTAAAACCGATTTAAATATCACTCTTAAGATAGGAAACATCTAATCAAGGTCCATAAAATTTACATAGCAACATATACCATATCAGGTATTTACATCTGTCACGTGGGCATAAGAAAAACCTATATACAAAAGAACATATTCATATGTACATGCCATACATAGGAAACCAAGGCATAGTGTCAAAACCACGTGTCAATGTAAGTCATCTACAAAACACACCCCTCTCAGACCTGAGAGTATAGGGACAACATATAGGACTCTACTACAACACTAGTAGATATACAACCTTCTGAGTTTATTGTTCTCCAAGCTACTCCCCTCAACAACACAATCTCTACCACTTCATCGATGACCACCTAAAAAGGTGTGGAAACCATGAGAGTGAGACCCATGTCCAACATGAGATATAACTCTCTGCCAACATTTATTGTTACGACAAAAAGACTACTCACTAGTACATAACTGACCTTTAGTGTCGGTTATTTAAGGCCTTTAGTGTCAGTTTTTAAGTGACACCTATGTGGCCTTTAGTGTTAGTTTTTAAGAGGCACCTATGTTACGATACCTAACGACCAACCGTTATGCATCCATTCTCAAACCGATGCCACAACCCTTCGCGCGCCACCGAAAATGCGCCAGCAGGGGGGTATAGGCGTTAGTTATTAGCTTTGAAACCGATGCCATATACCTTCGCGCCACAGAAAGGGCGCCATCTAGGGCACTATCTGCGTCAGTTTAGTAGTGATAACTGACACCATCTCACCCGCTGCCACGGCACGGCCGTGGTGTCTGGCCCACTGCCACGACCGTGCTGGCCAGCATGGCCGTGGTGTCTGGCCTCAATAGGGAAATCTATGTCGGTTACTAGTAGGGCAACCGACACTGTAACCATTTGTCGTCGGTTTTATACAAATAACCGATGCCGATTCTATGTTTTTTTTTCTATCAGTCTGCAGACCTGTTGTGGCTGGTCGTAGGATGAAAAACCTACAGTTCATTTATGAACTGTAAGTTTTATGACATCCATTGATATCAGCCAACAACATGCCACAAACCTACAAAATTAACAACATAAATGTTCACACATTTAGCAACCTACAGTTCCATTCATTTTCACATTCACACATGTAGAAACATTCATGTAGCAATCTGTAGTTCCATTCATTTTCACATTCACACATATAGAAGCATTCATATAGCAACCAACAATTTCATTCATTTTCACTCAGACATATGTAGAAACATTCAGACATGTAGAAACATTCACACATATTATAATTCAAAAATTCATTTACAAAATATCATTCTTTAGTCATTATTTTCTATCAAGATCCCAATTATATGTTAAAACCCCCACTACTTGTATGGTTGTTGCCCATTCTTCTCTTAACTTCATTTAATTCTCCCGTCGTATAGGGAGCATGTACATCTGGTAAGGCCTTTCCTGTAGTGTGGTCAGTTTTAAACACCTGCAAAGAGAATGATGTATATATATAATTAATGAGCTATAAATAAGAGTGATATATTTCATATTATCTAATGAGACTATATATAATACCTCAGGAATGGTATCGATGTCCACTGCGGCATATTTGATAATCATGTGCATAAATCGCATCACATAGTATGCACATGCCCATCCGTTGTCTTGTGTAGCACACTATAAATTGAAACATACAAAATATTAAAAAATACAACTAATTAAGCATTGTTCACATAAATAATATATACATTGTAGTCGGGAACTTACTTCCACATTTGTCCAAATTATTTGCTGGTTCTTTTTCATGGGGACCTTTCCTCCAGCCTTTTTGAACTCATCTAAACCCCTACATGTTAATTTAACACAGTACATTGCATAATTAAATAGTAATGTAATAACATATGTTAATAGATATGAAAATGAAATATTTCTCACCGGAATAATGCCATTTTCATTTTGTGTCCATATCTTGAATTCAATTTAGTCCCCTTAGGATCTAGATAATAGACAGTGAATGTCTCGGGGACAATAACTAGTAACTCCCAATGCATACCACTAGAGGTAAAAAAGTTAAAAATTAATAACTCAAAATCCACAATAAAAATGTAATTTTCTTAAGTCCAAATTATAAGCAAAGTAAACTTACTCTACATTGAATGGAGCTATTATCAATGTCTTCTTATTTTGAGAAAAACTTCTAAAAGCATCACAACAGTATTGTTGAACTGACGGAGGGTCTTTAGCTACTAGACTAATCAAAGATGGAATAAAAAATCCTCCATGTTCGAATGAAAAATCTGCACATATCTTGTCTAAGTAGCTGCAAAACATGCATTACGTATGCATTAATAAATAAGAAACTAGATCACCAGATCCTGCACAAGGTATATGGATGTATAAAGAAGATCTCACCTTATCCATAGCTCTATCACATATGTATTCAGCCAATCAAATCGAAACAACTCCAAAATATCTTGTATAAATAGGTTGCTTTCGTATGATTGACCTACAGCATCCGCATCTATAGAAATAGTTATAGGGCAATTTATAACATGTTCGCCTAACCATATTGCCATACCCCTACAATCAGGACCTAACGGGACAGGTAGGTCCTATGGAACCCAACTTGGTAATGTAGGAGGTGGAGGTGGAGGCCTAGATGCTGTGGGTGTCTTCTTTTTAATCTGTATATATATATATATATATATAATTTCAGATCAACTGACATCATATACACACACTAACAATTTAACGTAATGTAAATTTCCCATACAGTTTCAGTATAGAGGACAACCACTTTTGGCCACAATATCACTCCGCCTTCTGCCTCACCAAGTGTTTCAAAATCTGGGTGGGCATATGTCAATGGAAGATCCATGCAGTTGGGGAATATATGTAGCGGGCTCACACGAACCCAACCAGCTGGTAATGGAGACCCATGAAACATTTCCCCTGGTAGGGATGGGTAAGCCGACACCTCTGCAATGAAAAATTATTTACTTTTTAGACGGCATGGCTTCAACCCCTACAAATTTTTGTGTAAAGAATGTTATATACATATATACATATCATCTTGAAAACATATCATCTTGAAAAGACTAGTTATTATGTCATAAAAATACTTACATTGGATGTGCTAGGTGGTGTGTCTACATGATTACTCCCAATCTCTGCAGTAGGAGTAGAGAGGGATGCCATAGGTATTGTCTGCTGAGTGGCAGTCTGAGATGCCTGCCACTTGCTCAGTGCTTCTTCGTGTTTCCTATCAACTAGCTTATCTACCTATACATGGATAAAAGAAACATTAACTTATGATTATTGAATTCTCTTTTACAGTAACATTATAAAGAAAGAATAGGTTACCTCTTCTTGTGAAAGTCCCGCTTTTGGGACATGTTTGCGCTGGGATGGCCCAAAGAACACTTTGATGCCCACACCAGCGCCTACAGCCGTAACACATCCAGGATGCTCTGGGTTACCCAGAGCAACTGTCAATTCATCCCTTGTGCCCTCAGGGATGAACTTTCCTTGTTTCCTCATCTCGTGCAGCTCCAGCTAATCACCAAAAAAAATTTGTAATTAAGTAAACACCACAAATAATCAATATTTGAACGGTTGTTGTAAGAGTTGTATTTTACCATTTTTGCAGTCGCCTCAGTAGTTGCATGCTTCCTTATTTCTCCCTTCTTATTTTGCCTCCCAACTATCCAGACATCATGGTGAGGTAGAGGTGTGCTACCTATAGTAGAGGACTCCTAAGTAGCAGCAAACTGAGCATTAGCCTTAGACTGTAGTCTTTGGCGAATGCCTGCATACCCCTTTGGGCCCATTGTGTGGTCATCCACATTCAGTGCACGCCTTGCTTTTTGTGCCTCACTGAGGGCCCAGTTAGTATGCACATTAATGATTTGGTTAGTAACACTAAATGTTAATCTTGAATAGGTGAATATAACTTATATTAATTAAATTGGGGGTGACACCTAATACCTTGAATTCATCGATTTGTCTTGAAGCAACAAATGCGTCCCATTCTTCTTGGTCCAGGAAGTTCCACTATTATGTGGCTGTCTTCTTCCTCTTGTCACCTTCTTTTATGTATTCTCCGGTGAGATTTGTCCTATAGTTCCTTAGGACTCTCCCACAGCGTTGCATCACACATTTACGATGCAGCTTTTCATCCAATTCAAATATACTCTGCAAAATAGTATTGCTATTAACTAGTATCTAAAAAATTAGTAAGCTAACAAATAGAATTGCAAATTAATAATAACTCACGCATAAATCCTTCCATATTATGTCTTTCTTCTCCTTAGGAACTTTATGCCAAGAATCTATCTTACAACAGCAATGGCTATGAGTAACATACCCAAGATATGAAACAAATGAATTGCGATTCACTCCAAGTGCATTTCCTGCATTATCAAAATCTACAACAAGTTTGGGTCCATTGCCCCTTTGTGCTATTAACTTCTTCATCATAGTGATGCCCCTTCTCTTGTCAACTTTTTGGTGCTGCTCATCAAGTGCCTCAAGTGCTTCATAGGGTACATTTGCATCATCAACCTAAAATTTGACAAAATAAATACACTTACAGGATATAACTAGAAATGGACATATAGATATAAATATATTATATATATTTTTAAAACTTACATTGTGAGGTGGCACATTGATGTCCTCACCCTCACGGTAATCATCAACACAGTCATCAAGAGAATGCTCAGCCATCTGAAAGTTCACATTCACATTGTAAAGTTCACATTGTAAAGTAATTCATATTGTAAAGCTCACATTGTAAAGTAATTCATATTGTAAAGCTCACATTGTAAAGTTTACATTCACATTGTAAAGTAATTAACATTGTAAAGTTCACATTTAGAAAAATAAAACATATAAAAAATATAAACATGCCTCTAATATTGCAATTTTTTTATCAATTAACAATCCTTCATTGTGATCTCCGCGCACATACAAGTCATCATTAGCTTCAATATTTGCTGGTGTTGACAACCCAACTGAGAATGGAGTGGAGTCATCATACTTATCATAGTACTCTTCTTCATCTATAGGATCTTCAATGAACTATCTTTTACCATGAAGAACAACCGACCATTTATCATTTGCAAGATCATCGATATAAAATACTTGTTTCGTCTGTGATGCCAATATGAATGGTTCACCCTTCTCGCCAATCTTTTCAAAGTTCACTAAAGTGAAACCTAATTCATCCACTATAACTCCTTTGGTGTTATCAACCTAATTACATTTGAAGAGCGGAATTCTGAAATCTATGTAGTCAAACTCCCATATGTCTTCAATGACACCGTAATATGACATTTTAGCTTCACGTGGACTCTTATCCTTTGCACTTGCAAAAAACATAGTCGACGCTTGAAGGGTGACCCCATTGTTTTGGAAGACACTCTTATCATCTTGGCGCTTTGTGTAATATGTGAATCCATTACTGTCATACCCTTTATAAGACATAACAATCAATTTCGGTTTAAAGGCGAGGCATTTGATAGTTTCAGTAATATCATCTGGTGTTTGAGATAGTTGATGTAAGCCTTTCTCTTCGAACCACTTAATAAATGTCTTGTTATGCTCTCTAGCAAGCCACATTGTATTGGCTTGAGGATATTATCTCTTGATGCAATTGGTATGTTCCTCGATATAAACACTCACTTCATCCATGTTGTGTAAAATATACAAGTGACCTTGTTCCAACTGCTCATGGTTGATTACTTTCATCTGTGATCCCAAAATTCCTTTGCCAAATTGCTCCTCAATATTCTTGTCATTACCAGGAGTGTCATTATCACTGAGAAAGTCATTGCAAAAATCCATAACCTCTCTCACCACATAACCCTCAATAATACTCCCTTCAGGCCGATAACGGTTTCGAACATCACTTTTAAAAATGCTCATGTATCGTTCAAAGGGATACATCCAATGCAAGAAAACTGGTTCCAACATTTTCACTTCCCTAGTCAAGTGGACAACAATATGTACCATGATATCAAAGACCGACAGAGGAAAATACATCTCAAGATGACATAGGGTAACAACCACTTCTCTTTGCAAATTATCGAGAGTATCAAGGTCAATAACTTTGTGGCACAGACTTTTGAAAAAGAAACAAAGTCTGGTGATTGCAAACCTTACATGCTTTGGCAATATAGATCGAATTGCCATAGGCAATATTTGTTGCATTAGAGTGTGACAATCATGAGATTTAAGACCTATCAACTTTAGATCTTTCATTGATACCAATCTACGAATGTTGGATGAGTAACCCTGTGGCACCTTAACATTTACCAAACATTCACAAAAAGCTTTCTTCTCCTTTCTAGACAATTTGTAACAAGAGGGAGGTAAGTATGTTCTCTGATTTCCCATTTCACATAATTCTATTAATTCTGACCTTATTTCCATTTCACGTAGATCCAGTCTGGATTTTAGCCCATCTTTAGTCTTACCTGGTATATTCAACAAAGTACCAATGACACTATCATAGATATTTTTCTCAACGTGCATGACATCGATACAATGCCTGACTATCAAAGAACTCTAATAAGGAAGATCCCAAAATATTGACTTCTTCTTGAATAAAGATTTGTCACTCCGTGTGGCCATTGTACATTGTGATCTCTTACCAAATTCATTGACAAAGTATTTAACTCTTTCATAAACAACCTCCCCTGGTATATGTTTAGGTGCACTCCGTTCCTCATTCAATCCATTGAATGCTTTGCGCTTCCTACAATACTGATGGAATTTTGTAAGAAACGTTCGATGACCGAGATATACAGTCTTACCTCCATGTTTTAGTATTGTTGAATCAATGTTCTCTTCACATATAGGACACACTTTAGCTCCTTTGACACTATATCTAGACAAATTCCCATATGCTGGAAAGTCATTAATAGTGCAAAACAACATAGCATGCAAACGAAATGTCTCTATTCGTGAAGCACATAGGTCATCACACCTTCACCCCAGAGTTTCTTCGTGAAGCATCATAGGTCATCACACCTTCACCCCAGAGTTTCTTTAAGTCATCAATCAGAGGTTCAAGATAAACATCAATATCATTTCCAGGTTGTTTAGGGCCCGATATCAACAACGACAACATTACATACTTATTTTTCATACACAACCACGGAGGAAGATTGTATATAACAAGCATGCCTGGCCAAATGCTATGTTGGCTTCTCAATGTCCCGTACGGATTCATCCCATATGTACAAAGCCCAAGTCTTAGATTCCTGACTTCTTGACCAAATTCGAGGTACAATAGATCAATCTTCTTCCACTGTGGGGAATCAGACGCATGTCATAGGATTCCATCATTATTTTTCTTAACATCTGCATGCCACCTCAAATTCTTTGCATCTATTGGATTGGCAAACAAGCGTTGAAACCGTGATATTATAGGTAGATACCGCATCACCTTGGTAGGAGAACCAGTTTTGGACTCCCCCGAAGTCATCAATTCATACCGTGACGCACCACATTTTGGACAATCTTTCAAATCCACATAGTCCTTTTGAAATAATACACAATCATTCGGGCATGTGTGTATCTTCTTGGCATCCATTCCCATTGGGCACAACAATTTCTTTACCTGGTATGTTGAGATTGGCAGCTCGTTTCCTTCAGGAAGCATTTCTTTCAACAAAGCCAACAATGACGTGAAGCTTTTGTTGCTCCATCTATTGTTAATTTTTAGCTTATACAATCTCAACACAGCGCTAAGCTTCGTAAACTTAGTACAACCTGTGTATAATGATATCTCATCATCATGCATAATGTTTCTAAAAATGGGAGGTGGATCGGTGTGCTCTACCCCACAACTATCTAGCATCGCATCAACGATGTCTACTAGAACTGGTTCATTCACATCTACATCATCAGAGGAAATTTCTTCTTCCACATAAGAACTGCTATCAACATCCTCTAGTTTCAAGTTTGAAATATCTCCATGCCAGTGCCATTCAATATAGCCTTGTATAATCTCATTGCACATGACATGACTTTTGATTTCGTCACCAGTGCTGACTTTCAAGTTGTTACCGCAATGCCTACATGGATAGTAGAACCTATCTCCAGGTTGTTTCCTATGTTCCTCAGCAAATCTAATAAACTGGTCAAAACCAAATATAAACTCTGGGGTGCAGCGATTGTGAATGGACATCCATGATCTATCCATTCTATGATCAAAGAGAAAACAAGTATATATTACAATAAGATTAGGGTCTAGGGTTAACATATTAGAGTTTTTGCATGGTTAAAACTTTAGGCCAACAAATACATGTGTTGTCATTCTTATATATAATAAATGTGTACCACCTATCCCATTCTTGAACACCTAATCTCACTAGTAAGTGTATAATGTGTATTGGGTTTTCAAGAAAATTTCGGCAGCATTTCCTCGATGTTCTCCTAGTGCAGATGTACTTAGAGAACAAACGGGGAAATGCTACGAGAATTTTCTTGAAAACCAAATACACATTATACACTTACATCCTAAGTGAGATTAGGTGTTCAAGAACAGTCCCAAATCGGGGACTATCCAAGATTTACTCCTAATGAGTAAATCTTGGATGGGTTTCTAGGCCAACAAATACATGTGCTATCATTCTATAACATTGATTTCAACATTTCGAGTGTCCATGCATGTTCATCATCAAGATAAAGATTACACATAAATTAGTATGACCTAGCTAGGGATGGAGAGATTCATAATTGATTTCAAAATTTCAAACTAGCTCATGCATTATCATCAATCTACATCATACAATAGGGATTCATGTAGATGTTAGGGTGACACATCACTAAAAAATCAGAGATTTAACAATAGGGTTTTAATATCTTACATAGATTGATCACAAGATTTCAACAATATACTTAATTCAAGATTATGGTGAAATGTGTATTAGGGTTTTAATATCTTAATTCAACATGCATCAAAATTTACAGAATTAGGTCAAACATTAGTATTCAATTGCAAATGTATCTTCTTCTTCCTGCTCCCTCCTTACCAAATGGATAAAAGCAAGGCCACGTCCGTGGCTGTGTTGGCCTACCACAGCCGTGCTGGCCAGCACAACCATGTTACCTAGGGGCAACACGGCCGTGCTGGCCAGCACGGCCGTGGTCGGCCAATACAGCCACGGCCGTGGCTAGTCCACACGGTCGTGGCCTTTCTTTTAATCCATTTAGTAAGGAGAGGGAGCAGGAAGAAGAAGAGGTGGAGGAAGAAGAAGAGGTGGAGGCCCACACAGTTGTGACCTCCTCATGTTGCTTCCAGGCAGAGGATCAAGTAGCAGAATGGCAGGGCGAGCAGGTGTTGAGCAAGCAAAAGAGAGGGAGAAAGCAAAGAGGGTACCTCCTCTATCGAGCGGCGGCAGTGGCGAGCTGCAGGTGTTGAGCGGAGGCGTGGCGGCAGTGTGGCGGCGAGTTGCAGGTCCAGAAGAGGTGGTGTCGTGGTGGCATCCTGAGCGGTGATGGCGGCAGGCGTGGAGGCAGTGATAGTGAGCAGTGGAAGAGGAGAAATAGATCTCTGGACCAAAGCCTGGAGTAGTGTGAGAACGAATGAAATAGAGAAAGGGGAAGAGTCGGGATCGCGCGGGTGCTGTTAAGTTAACAATAGGTGTCGGTTCCTAAATAAAATCGACACATAAAACTAAAGGTGTCAGTTCTACAAATGCAGTGACACCTATTCTCAATGATAGTCGTCGGTTTTTACTAGAAGAAAACCGACATCTATATACATATTCCGATTAAAAAAATTGTTCTCCATTAATGACCATAGTCGTCAGTTTCTTTCAAAAACCGACGCTCAAAGGGTGTGAAAAATTTCCCGAGAACAACGCGGGAAACCCATGAATGTCGATTATTATAGCAAAATCGATGACCAAAATGTGCCCAATTTCTATTTCGTGAATAACCTTTCGTCGTCGGTTTAGTAGTTAATAACTGGCGCCATATGTTAAATTTTGGAGGTAATTTTTTTCACTGGAAATTTTGGATTTGGCGGTTAATTTTAGGCGTAGGTTTATTATTAGGGAACTGACACTGAATAAAAGTGATACCCATGTCTGGTCGATAGATGTCAGTTTTTTTATTAAACCGAGGCTTTAGGGTTTAGGTGTCAGTGTATTTATACAACCGACATCTTTAAAAGTGATGTTATAAGACATTTTTGTAGTAGTGACTATTAAACCGGATGAGAAAATTCATCTAAAAGAATTATTTAAACTAATTACACAAGTTAAGTAGGTTGAGAAGCTATAATGGATAAGAAGAGCATCATGTGTAATTGGAAGGAAAAGATGAACATGTATAACAATTAACTTCTATTGCCACTATATATAATAACTGAGTAGTATAAGAAACTATATTATAGCAAAAGAAACTAGCAACATAAGGAGCAAAACAAGGGTAAGCATCCAATGTGAAGCGTGTTAAACCCTAAACAAATATGCTAAACGATTGTATTATGTCTTTTATTATGCCCTGGGGAGAGTGAGGTATAGCAATCAGACTCCAACCAACTACCGCTCGCTCACAATCAATTCTATACAAGAACTAGGAGTGTCGACATCTGAAGAGTGCATCCCGTCAGTCAATACAAGTGAAAAGACAATGACATAACAATCAAGTTGTCTATAGTGACATATAGTCAAGTGGCTAAACATAGACCCATCCTTGGTATAAATGTCATGACACTCGAAACTAGGGTATATAACACCCTGTCATCTGAGGTACAACCATAGTTTTCCTCAATCACATCATATATACAATATCTCAAACCGAGCCATGACTACAACCACCCTCCATAACCTTGGGGTCAGGATGTCAAGGATGTACACTCCCTACACCCACACATACTCAACAGTTATGTATTTGACTCTTAGCATCCTTTAGGAGCACTCGTTTTCCCATCTAGCAAGTTCTGATGCTAAACGATTCTACGGCTTAGGGAACTACATGATTAAGGTTTCACTTGATTAGTTATGTTGATTGGGTGAATTAAGGTTGCATCAAACAAGTGGAATATAAACCCTAATTTGTTTCTAGCAAGAATTAATTTATAAAAACTTCAAAAGATATAAAACATATGAGGCATGAATTTAGTCTTATCAACATATGATAACATTCTCTGTCACATAAGAAAGAGGATAAAACCTCCAATAGGGATCAACCATGCCCAATGATCATTAAGACTATCACATATCAATTACATGCAAGAACATCATTATATTTCCATGCCTTACCAAAGGCTCAACAACCCATCTCAATACTTGAGATATACATGTCAGCATTACATTGTAATAAGATGTTTGTAGGGCAACACATTAGGGTTACAAAAACAATGATGGGATATCCTTATCACCACATAAGTCATTCAAGAAAGCTAAGCATAGGAAATCACTATCATTGGATCATATTAATGTTATATTCAACAACTAGATTACATATGATCAACACCACTTAATTACATTAGGGTTTAGTGTATCAAAGATAAGCTAGTTCAACATTACACCTCATTTGATTATGGTGATCATAAATTTATATTCATATGAGAACAAGGTAAAACTACATGATTATGGGCAAGTCATCATAGGATTCTACATCATTCAAACCAAACAAACATACCATGAGTATAACCCCAAAACCATCGAATATGAGAAGGTAAAACCATTGATTGTAACACAAGCAACCCCCTTGAACAAACATTTTAGAAAACCACCGAGTTGTAGACTTAGTTGAGTCACCACTCAATGTAGTAAAGCCATCGTTTTATCATTCAAAGAACATCATCGGTTGAAGGAATAAGAAGTCACATCAATTGTTGACTTTAAAGACAACCATCAGTTGTAGGAATACAACCCACCATTGGTTGTTCACTTAAAATGAGCCATAGGTTGTAAGGTTCATGACCTCCATTAGTTGTGACACTTAGTGTCACCATCGGTTGGACCATTTGATGATGAATCAAAAGAAGCCATCATTTGAGACTCAAAACAACCATGGGTTATGACATAGACTAGCCATTGGTTGTGAGGCTCAGTGAGGCCATCGGTTGAAAACAACAAGTGTGAAAATCTAATCCAAAGGCAAATGGAAACCATCACCTATTAAACCAAAAAAACCATTGTTTGACCATTCACATATAAGCACTAAAAACCATCGAATGGGAAACCCTAAGAATTGGTTCAAAGGAGAAAGCAAGCCCATTAGTTGTTCTCAAGAGAAAGCATCCAAACAGCAGTGGAGAGACCACCATCGATTGGCACACAAAAAGCCAAGAAAAACATCAATAGAACTTGACCATCGGGTCATGTACCAAGGTGGAAAACAGCCACAAAAACCCTAAGTAATCCATCATTTTTAGGGAAATCAAAATCCATCAGTTGTCAAGAAATCAACCCTAAAGCATTCTATACCTTAGGAAGGTCATACACAAGGTATAGAGCACATCTAAGAAGATAACAATCCAATAAATAAAGGTAGGTTCCTTCTACTTAAAACTTTGTTTTAGAGAAAAATTTAGCACATGCAAGCTACAAGTAAGAAATAAGCATAGGGAAAGTTATATAAATCACCTCTAGGAAGAAGAACAAGCTCCAAACAACAAGCTAGCTTGAGTATAAGAGGAGGGAGACCTTATCTTAGTACTCCACATGACCAAGCAAGCATCTTAAGCAAGAAAGAGAGAAAACCCTAGGTCAAGGAAGCAAGAGATGAGGGTTCTTTAAGATCTATAGAAAGTCTACCATGGAACACCATGGCCATGACCAAGAAGGAGGAAGGAGGTAGAACAATAAGGAAAATGAATATAAAGAAAGGTATCTTACTTGTTTAGGTCAAGAACTAGCAAAGGAATCTCCACAAGCTTTAAGAGAGGGTAGATATGAACCCTAGCTGCACATGCAAGGAGATCAACTACCTTCTTCCACCTTGACCACCTTCTTCTCTACTAGAGCAAGGAGGATGAAGATCTAGATAGAAAGGAAGAGAAAGGAGCCCAAAAGGCTCGTTTGCATGGAAGGTCCATTCAAGAAACAAGTCCATCAGTTGTGGAGTCTACTAGGCCATCACTGTAGGGATTATGGCTACAATATAGGTAACGGAAACAAAAATTTTACTTTCATATTCCCCATTAAATTAGCAGATCACGTCAAAAACTATATAATGGAAAGTATGGTTTCAAGTATATACCTGGTCTTGGAGAAAGTCCAGTGACATCTCCTCATCATTGTAGATGTACAACTATCTTCTAGTTGCATTGGGACTCGTCTAATACACCTCCTGGTCTTCATCACAGACAACCAGTTGATGTTGTGCTCCTAGTGACAGACAACGTCCTCCTCACCTCTATGGAAATCCACACGGACTGCCTAGAACTCATTTCATCCTATTAGAACATATAGGAAGGAGTTGTCCTTCCTGTTGGTGTACTAGTCACCCCTTTCTCTCCTACGATTGTTCTCCCTTTCTATCCCTCAATTTATCAGGTAGGTTTTGCTCGAGTTCTCTATGTTACAATAACCAAAGAAAAGAAACAATTGTTAAAGGCAATTGATGTATCTGAGAAGCCCCCAATACCCCTCTATTTATAGGAGGGGTTAGAATCTAGGTTCCCAATTAGTGTAGGAGTGGAAGAGGCCAGAAGATCATAAAATTTTCACAACCTACGAGTACTGAAATAGTCGGCTGGCAACCAAACTAGTCGGTTCACATGCGAGCCGATCGATTTTCTCAGTGAACTGGTAATTTCACCATGTTCACCAATTGCATATGAATTAGAAAATCTGAATCCAATTAATGCACAACATGATGTCAACACTAATCCTTGATGCAATCGAATTTCTTCAGGAACTAGGTGTCTCTGCCTATGAACCACTCATCTCACGATCTCAACCTATTTGTTGGTGAGTGGAGCCGATTGGTTCACTAAGGGAACCAGTTGGTTCGCTCCCCAGTTCTGGGACAACTCATCCAATTCAATTTCCAATCAACCTGACATTCCAACTGGTTGTTTCATCACATGAGTCGGTCAACTGGAAGTTCAATCAGTTGATTTATTGCTTGAATTGAATGCCTACACATTTTAGTAATCGGTCCAAGTATCGTTCAAGATCAAACTCCACTTCTAGGTCAGTTCCTATGTGTGTGCCCCTATAGGTCCCATATTACAGTTGTAGTGAATGTCCATAAATAGTTATGACATCACAAGCAAAGAGTGATGCGTACTCACACATCAATGCTACCCAAGTAAATGGAACATTAGAGAACAACTTCAACCTACAATCCGTGTATGGTGTTATAGTGTTTGTAAAGTTCATTTGTCACTAATATTCAGATTGAACTTGAGGCACAAAGTAATCATCCTCTCCAACATTCAATCTTGTTCCTTGAATCAAAGTAGACAATCAAAAATATATTTATGCTCATGAAGATATATTTAAGCTCAATATCACATATTGACTCACATGCGCATGGCCATGCATTTTTTTAGTCTAGCTAATTAAGTGGCCTAGGATATCATACTCCTATAGGAGGGACGAATCCCATCTACATCAGTCATAGTTAGTCCCCATGTGTCACACTCACCCAATCATCACCTTTATGGCAACCCTTTTTCAGGATTATGTTGGGTTAAAGCATACCAAATGACACATGATGAGTGTAGTGACTTCAGGTGTAAGAACCACAATCACCACCATTAGAGATGACTATGACTACCATTGTAATGATTTCCATGTGTTAGTCTCATGGCGGGTCTTCCCGATAAACTATTCTCTAACATGTATCTGTGTGCTTGGTTTGATATACCATATCATGACTAATGAGATTCTGTCATCAACCAACACTCACTCTAGTCTTATGTGTTATTGGTGTCTATCTGCCTTCCACAATAACATATGATAAGGGACACAATGAGAATGTATATGCTCTTAACATCTGTGTGATCTCTTTGTTCAAGTCACATACTTGAAGATATACATCATTGAGTAATATCATTCTCTATACATTTATTATGTTTCTTAATTATCTCATAAATAAATAAATCATAATAAATTGGAAGCTTTGCTTTATTAATAATCAAATCATTTACAAATTATGCCATTACAATCATCATATGATTGGCTCTCTGGGCATACATACCAATAGACTCCCACTTGCACTTAGAGCCAATCACCCATGAATCTTATTCCAATTGATCTAACATGACAATAATGCTTCTACTGTAAAAGTTCCTTTATCAAGGAGTCAGCAATATTGTTCTTACTTGGTACTATGTAAATCTTCACATATCCACTCTGCATTATCTCTCGTATGAGATGGAACCACCTTTGTGCATGCTTGAAATGTTGATGCGATATGGGTTCCTTAGCTTGTGTAATAGTTGCATTGTTGTCACAATATAGCTCAATTGTGTCGCTGATGCTTGGAATGACCCCAAGTTCATAGTTGAACTTCTTGATCCATATAGCCTCCCTTTCCACGTTCAATGCAACAATTTAATCAGCCTCTGTTGTAGAATCAACAACTGTCTCTTTCTTGGAACTCTTCCACATTACAACTCCATTGTTTAGGCAAAACATGAATCTTGATTACAATCTATAATCATCTTTGTCACTTTAGAAGCTTGCATTGATGTAACTCTTTACCACCAACACTTCCTCTCCATCATAGATGTGGAACTAATCCTTCTTCTCCTCAAGTACTTAAGGATGTTCTCTATGGATGTCCAGTGAGCATCACCTGGACTGATTGATATTTGCTTGTCATGCTCAAGGCATACGAGACATCAGGACAGGTACACAACATTTCATACATGAATGATCTAATTGTTGATGCATATGGAATCAAAGTCATGTGTTCCCTTTCATAACAAGAACTAGGACATTGAGCTTTAGAGAAGGTCACCTCATGAATCATGGGCAAGTTTACTCTCTTCAAAACTCTTTGAATGTCTCATCAAAATGAAGATTCCATCTCTGATATGCCTGCTTCAATCCATAGATTGACCTTGGTAGCTTTCAAACTTGATTTGTATCCTTTAGATTTATAAAACCCTCAGGCTATATCATGTACATATCCTTAAGAAGATTCCCATTAAGGAATGTGGTTTTAACATCCATATACCAAATCTTATAGTCATGGTGAGCTGCAATAGCAAGCATGATCTTGACAGACTTAACCATGCCCCTAGAGAAAAGGTTTCATCATAGTCAACACCTTGAACTTGTTTGAAACTCTTCGCAACCAATCTGCCCTTATAGGTTTGTACTTTAGCATCCATGTCAATATTCTTCTTGAAGAACCACATGCACCCTATGGGTTTTACCCAATCACATGGATCCACCAAGATCCATACCTTGTTGGTATACATGTATTCCATCTCAGATCTCATGGCATCAAGCCATTTCTTAGACTCCAGTTCCTTAGTATCTTCTAGATAGGTTGTTGTCTCATCATCTATGACCATCTCACTGCCTTCTTGAGTCACAAGATATTCCAAATCTCTCTGGTTCAAGGTGTGTCCTATTAGATCTATGAGGTACTTGTGTTAATTTAGGAACTTGAGATTGCACAACACTTTGTGATTATCTTTGTTCCTCTTATACATCTAACAATTCAATGCTTTCTTGTTGGTCTTGAACCTCTTCGAGTTCCAGTTTCCTCCAATTAATTCTTTCAAAAATAAATTCCTTTTCTAGGAATACAACATCTCTAGCAACAAAAACTTTGCAGTCATATAGTGAATAAAAGTAATAACCTTTAGTCCCCTTAGGATATCTAACAAAATAAAATTTATCATATATAGGTCCATGCTTTTTAGAAAACATTTTCCTTACATAAGCTTCACATCCCCAAATCTTCATAAAAGACATATTGGGACACGTCCCATACCATATCTCATATGGTGTCTTTTGAACCAATTTAGATGGTACTCGATTTAGTATAAGTTGTCCGGTTTCTAGAGCATAACCCCAAAAGGTAGTCGGAAGCTCAGCTAAACTCATCATTCATCGCACCATATATAGCAATGTGTGATTCCTTCTTTGTGATACACCATTATGCTGAGGTGTTCCAGGTGGAGTCCAGTGAGATACAATCCTATGGGCTTGCAGATGGTCCTCAAAATCTTGGTTTAAGTATTCTCCACCTTGATCAGAATGGATGCCTTAATACTTTTCCAAGTTGGTTTTGTACTTCATTCATAAACTCCTAGAACCTGTCAAGAGATTTTGACTTATGTTTCATGAACTAACATAACCATACCTACTAAAATTATCAGTGAAGGTAATGAAGTATTGATACCGATCTCTAGCGGTTGTTCTAAAAGGCCCACATACATCATTATGTGTGTGTACAAATAGATCACTAGCCATCTAATTGTTACCAGTGAAAGGAGTCTTAGCCATATTTCACACCAAACAACATTCACATGTCTTTATTGATTTGAAATCAAAAGAGTCCAGATAACCATCTTTATGGAGTCTAGATATGCGATTCTCATTTATGTGCCCTAGACGACAATGCCAAAGGTATGTTTTGTTTGAGTTTTTTAGTTTTAGTCTTTTAGTATTTACGTTATAAACATCTATCTTTAGATCTAGCAAATAAATACCATAAGAAAATGGACCACTTTCATAAAAGATCCCATCTCTAGAAATAGAACATTGACCGTTCTTAATATGAAATTCATATGCATCCTTGTCCATAAAAGGTATAGAAATAATGTTTCTATTTATGGTAGGTACATAATAAAAGTTCATTAACTCTATTACAAGCTATGTGGGTAGAGATAAACTATAAGTTCGAACTGCGGTGACAACAACTCTTGCTACATTTGCGGCTCATAGTTCAACCTTGTTGTTTACTAAAGGCCTACTTTTTAGATCCTACATATTCGCACATATGTGATATCCACATCCAGAATGTTACCCATGATGAAGAAGTAGATATTTTTATCTCAATAATGTATATACATGAAGAGGAGTTTTGTATCCCCATCTTCTTGTTCCTTAATGCCTTCAAGTTCAAAGGATAAGTTCTTCTTGTACTTTTCTTTCTCCTCATCTTGAATGTTGAAGATATGGAATTGGGCTTGGCATCAAAATTATTCATGGCCTTGCTCTCATCCTTAGACTCAACTCTTTCAATCACTATCAGGGATTTTTCCTTCTTCATTCTTGCTCTGACATGAATCAACATACCAAGAAAATCAGACATCGGTCTGGCCGTATTATTTAAGTTGTAACACTCAATAAAGTGGCTATAGGATTCTGGTAATGATTTAAAAATCATGTTTGTGACCAATTGTTGGCTCAAGGAGAATCCCAATTCTTCAAGATGATACACATGTCCAATCATATTGAGCACATGATTTTCTATTGAGTTTCCCTCTGTCATCTTACACTCAAAGAGTGCATTTACGACGTTGTTCCTTTCTTTCTTTATGAGATCATGGTTCACTTTCTTAAGATGTGTTACCATCTCAAAAATCCCCATGTCCTTGCATTTATCATGCAACTCATAGTTCATGCAGCTTAGCATAAGGTACCTTAAGTCCAAGGCATAATTGATATGCTTCCAATAAGCATCCACCTTAGACCTAGGCTCATTAGGAGCATATATTTTTGGCACTAGTTTATCTAGGACATTGAGCTTGCACTATTCATTGAGAACCCTTCTCAAAGCACACAACCATTCATGGTAATTTATCCCATCAAGTTTGTCCTTCCTAAGGACTGATCACAATACTCATTTGTTTGTCATTTGATTCTACAAGAGAAAATTGCATTTTATCAAAAACTCTTTTTTATTTGATTTAAAACTTTTGACGAAATTCAATTGGATATTTAATTGATTATCTCTCTGACTATTTTATTCAAATTGATGTCCCTCACATATCAATTCGGAAGATTGTAGCACACAACCTTCTAGTAAGCCAAGATCCAAAACAATCAACTATTACCCGACCAACGCTAGTGTCCATAGTCAATTATTAAGGTAGGCAACATTTGTCAATTGCATCTTATGCCGTTCTTGGATATACAATGGGTGGAACTCCATGCCATGATCATCTGCATGCTTCTGATGCTTAATCTCATTAAGGTCAATAGTTAAGCCGAACCCAAAAGCTAACACAATAATAATTCACCTTAGCTTGCTTGGCTAGCCCACATTATTACCATCACACTTCTATGAGATAGACGGTGCACCATCCTTCACGTTCCCATGCTTCATCAATCAAGCTTTTCATGTTTTCTTCTAATGCAAAGCATCTAAGACTTAATATTCAATTGACAAAGTTTGTATTTATAAATACATATAATTTATCCAATCACCACACCTATAGTACATATCATATACATTCTATATCACACAATTGAAAACATGCAATAAACAAAAAGTGATGATTATGCCCATTCTAATGTAATTCCCTGGAGCCACAAGGAGTTACCACAACCTAGGGTCTATATCACATGTAGAAAGCTGTTGTTGATGAAGGTACGTGCTTGCCAATCTGTCTGATCGGTTCAACCCTTGAACCGATCAGCTCGCCTCTTGGCCATTCGGTTGGTCGTCTCACTAGTCGTCTGATCCGCGGTTCATCATCTACTAGGTCCTCCAGTTGATCGATGGGGTCCACTAGCCAATCGGTTCAACTCATCCTTCTTGGCCCTCCTTATTCCTCCAGTCAGTCGGCTCGCCTTGGAGATGGTTAGTTTACGTGGCCTGACCATCTTTCTTCTTCGTCATAATAGGAAAGTAAACTATCATACTATTACATGATTATAGAGAAACCTCAAATACATTCGAGGGGAGCAAAAGTAGGAGAGAATAATATTTTTACAATTGGAAGATAAGATAGAGGCTCGATATGCAAACTGAGATAAAATAGGATTAACGAACCACACAACCATGCACATATAATAGGTTTAATGGCCATAACCACTCTACACATCCACTATAAAACTCACTTTGAGGACAACACATGTAAATTGAATATATATAATAGTTTGGGATTATGCATGGTTTTTTATTGGAAAAAATTTATTTGCATGGTATGCACTAATTACATAATAAAATAAAAAATTCAATCATATCGATTACTCAAAATATAATACATTGACATGGCTCTGATACCATTGTAGGGAAATATGGCTAAAAAATAGGGAGCAGAAATAAGAATTTTACTGCCATATTCCCCATGAAATCAACAGACCACATCAACAACTATATAATAGAAAGGATGGTTTCCGGGGAATACATCGTCCTGGAGCAAGTCCAGTGACATCTCCTTGTCATTGTAGATGCGTAAATGTCTTCTAGTTGCATTGAGACTTGTCTATTTTGCCTCTTGGTTTTCACCATGGACAACAAGTTGACGTTGTCCTCCTAGCAGTAGATAATAGCCTCCAAGCATCGATTTAAGTCCACACAGACTGTCTAGAACTCCTGTCATCCTACTAGAACGTACATGAAGGAGTTTTCCCTCCCTTTGGTGTACTAGTCATCAACTTGCTCTCCCACAATTGTTCTCCCTTTCTATCCCTCCCTTTTTCGGGTAGGACTTGGTCTGGTTCTCTTGGTTACCACAACTAGAGAAGACAAACAATTATCAGAGGCAATCAACTATTTTCACAACACCCAATATCCATATATATATAGGAGGGGTTAGGGTCTTGGTTTCCAGTCTATGTGGGAGTGGAAGGGATGAAATATAATGAATTTTCACAACCTGCAATCATTAAACTGATCAGTTGGCGACCGAACCGGTCGGTTAACATGCAAGCTGATTGGTTCTCTTAGCAAATCGATAGTTTTGCAATGTTTCCCAATCGCATATGAATAATAAATTTGAATCTAATAAATGCACAACATGATGTCAATACAAATCATTGATGCAATCAAATTTCTCCATGAACTGGGTGTCTCGCCCTACGAGCCGGTCGTCTCATGGGTACAACCAATTGGTTGGTGAGCCATGCCGATCAGTTCACTAAGTGAATGAGTCATCTTTCTCCCTAGTTCTGGAAGAACTTAGCCAATTCAATATCCAATCAACTTGATATTCCAATCGGTCATTTCATCACATGGGTTGAATAGTTTGGAGTCTATTCAGTTGATTTTATTCTTGAATTAAATACCTAAACACTTTAGTAATCAATCCAATTATCAGTCATGATCAAACTCCTCTTCAAGGTTAGTTCCTATGTGTGTGACCCTATAGGTCCCATTACATTGGAAGTGAATTTCCACAACCAGTTATTACATCACAAGCACAAAGCGGTTCCTAGTCACACATCATTGCTACCTAAGTAAATGGAAAGTTGGAGAACAACTTCAACGTACAATCTGTGTATGGTGTTATAGTGTTTGTATAGTTCCTTTGTCACTGATATCCATACTGGACTCATGGCATGGAGTAGTCATTCTCTTCAACATTCAATCTTATTCCTTGAACCAGAGCAGACTGTGTCAGATGTATGTAATCTCAATATCACATATTGACTCACATGGGCATGACCATGCATTACTCAGTCTTGCTAATCAAGATGGTCAAGGATATCATACTCCTATAGGAGGGACAAATCCCATTTACATCACTCACAGTCATCCCCCATGTGTCATAGTCACCCAATCATCACATTTATGGCAATCCCTATTCAGGATTACATTGGATGATGTCAAAGCATACCAAACGATGTGTGATGTGTGTAGTTACTTTAGGTCTAAGAACCACAATCACCACCAACACAATGAGAGCTAACTATGACTACCATTGTTATGATTTCCATGTGTCATTCTCATGGTGGGTCTACCCAATAGACTATTCTCTAATATGCATCTATGTTCTTGGCTTGATATACCATATCATGATTAATGAGATTTTGTCACCAACCAACACACACTCTAGTCTTATGTGTTATTGTTGTCTATTTGCCTTCCACAATAACATCCAAAAAGGGACATAATAAGAATGTATATACTCTTAACATCCATATGATCACATTGGTCAAGTCACATACTTTAAGACACACTTCATTGAGTAATATCATTCTCTAGACATTTATTATATTTCTTCATTTATCATAAAATAGAATAAATTGGATGTTTGCCTTTATTAATAATCAAATCATTTACAAATTATTCCATTACAATCATCATATCATTTAATCTTTGGGAATACATAATAATAATCATATCTTGACCCTCCCAGGGTGGCCCTTGAGTTTCACCACTTGGTGACCATTATTTGATGAAACCCTAGGTCACTATGTGGAAAACCATCGATTGGTCACCCCTTCCAATCAAACCATCGGTCCTAGGGACCCCAAGAGAGAAGACCATAGACCTACCGCCACTAGAGAGCACCATCATTTTCCCCCACCTAACGATGACCGTTTGATGTCATTCATCCATGAGAATTATTGGTTAATGGCCTCTCGAGGTAGCTCATACATGAGAGCCAATACCCTAACTCACCCTATAGAGGTGTCACCACAAAAGCAAGGTACATCTAGGCACCCTAAGACACAAAAAAATCAAGAAAGGTTTGAAAACATGCAAGGAACAGAAAGAATGTGACAAATTCCAAGAATAACCTGAGATATGGTAAATTATTGAAAAGTCCAAAACGTGCACCAAATTACATAACTTGCACAAATAGTGTCCAAACTAGACCCAAATTGAAACTTCAGCTTATCACATGATGTCAAAGCTTATATTAGGGTTAGATTAAGGTTTTAAGCACCTACTTATGATAAGTAAGAAAGTTCAACCACTAAGAAAGGTGTTGGGTCTTACAACCATAAACCCCTAACAAGGATTTCACCCTTGAAATCCTATGCAAACAAAGATGGTTACTTCCTTCAGATATGATCCTCTAACTTCCATAGGGTTTCCTCCACACCACAGTGATGCCAAAAAAAATTAATTAAAACTATATCTTTCCTCTTCAACTTCTTCACTCTCCTATCCAAGATCAAAACAGGACCCTCCACATATGACACATCCTCCTCCAACTCAACCTCCACTGGATGCACAACTACTTTGTATCTGGATGACACTTCCTCAGTATGGAAACATGGAATACTAGGTGTAACCTATGCAACTTTGGATGTAACTCAAGCTTATATGCAACCTTCCCAACATGTACTACAACAGAGTAAATTCCCATATACCTAGGATCCAACTTACCATTCTTACCAAACCTAAAAACACCTTTACATGGGAAAAACTTAAGGTACACACAGTTTCCAACTCGAAACTTCAATGCCTACAATGGTTGTCAGCGTAAGACTTCTATCTATCATGGGTTTCTTTCCATTGCTACTGTATCAGCTTGATCTTCTTTATAGTCTACTGCACAAGCTCATGACCCAAAAGATGATACCTGCCTATCTCATACCAATAGAACGGTGACCAACAATGCCTCCCATATGATGCTTTGTATGGTACCATATCTATGCTCCTCTGGTAGTTGTGGTTGTAGGCAAACTCTATCAAACTCAAGTGCACTTCCCAAATGCCAATAAACTACAAGGCACAAGCCCTCAAAAGATATTCTAGTGTCTGATTGTCCATCTGTTTGCAGGTGGAAAGCATTGCAAATCCTTAACTGTGTCCCCATGGCTGTATGCAAATGTTCCCAAAAATGACTGGTAAATTGAGTACCTCTATCTGACACTATCATCATTGGGATACTGTGCAAATGGACTATCTCATCGACATTAATCCATGCTAACTTCTTTGTCCTCTATCTAACACTATCATCATTGGGATACTGTGAAAATGGACTATCTCATCGACGTTAATCTACGCTAAATTCTCTGTTGTACATGTCATCTTAACTAGAAACAAGTGAGTTGACTTGATCAACTTGTCCACATTCATCCAGATGGAATCATGACCTTAGGTTATCCTACAGAGACCAACCACAAATTCCATAGTGATATGATCCCATTTCCATTGTGGTATCAAAAAAGGCTGCAAGGTTCCTGCCAACTTCTGATGCTCAGCATTGACCTGTTGATAGACTAGACGTCTAGCCATGAACTCTGCCACATCACATTTCAAGCATAGCCACCAATATAGATCCTTCAAGTCATGGTACATAATTGTATTGTCAGGGTGCATTGAATACATAGAAGAGTGTTCCTCCTCCATAACCATCTTCCTCAAACCATCAACATCATGTACCACTGTCCTTCCATGGATACACATTGTCTTATCCTCTGTCTCATGGATTCCATCATGCTTCCCATTACCAAACTCTGATCTCATCTTCTTTATCATGGTATCATTTTGTTGTGTATCTCTAATCTAATGCATCAATGTAGGTTTAACTTGCAACTAAGCCAACAATCATGCCAACAAGGAAACCTCCAACTTGACGTTCATCTGACAAAGAGACACTAATGTATCTCACTTGTGACACACCAAAGTATTTGACTAAGCCTTATCTATAGATGATGACAAAGATGATTTACTACTCAAAGCATCCTCCCAGGATGGTAGTCTATTGTTCAATTGTAGTCCTTGATCAACTCCTTCCAATGTATCTATCGCATGTTCAACTCTTGTTTTGAGAAGATGTACTGAAGGGTCTTGTGGTCGATGAAGATCTAACACTTCATTCCATAAATGTAGTGCCTCCATATCTTCAAGGCATGAATCACTCCAGCAAGCTCCAAATCATGCGTTACGTACTTCTCCTCATATTTCTTAAGGTGTCGTGAAGCCAAAGAAATCATGTTCTTATCCTGCATCAACACGCATCCCAAGCCATTTTTTGATGCCTCATTGAAGATGATGTATCCCTTACCTTGCTCTGGAAGCACCAACACTAGTGCACTGGTCAAATTCTCCTTTAATAGCTGAAAAGAATGCAAAAACTTGACAGATCAGACAAAAGGAACATCTTTACTTATCAACTTTGTTAGGGGTAGCACCACAACTAAAGTTCTGGATGAACCTCCTATAGTAGCCTGTCAAGCCTAGGAAAATGCAAACTTCCATCGGCATCTTCGGCTTCTTTCACTCTAGCATTGATTGTACATTCTTACGATCCACACAAACACCTACAGTAGATATCACATGTCCAAGAAAAGACACCTCCTTAAGATAAAAATCACACTTACTGAACTTGGTATATAGTTGGTGCTGTGTCAACATTGTCAAAGCCAAGTGTAGATGTTTCTCATGTTGCAGACTGTCTTTGGAGTATATCAATATGTCATCAATGAAAACCACCACAAACTGATAAAGATATGTCTGAAGCACCAAGTTCATTACATCTGTGAAAGTTGTTGGTGCGTTGTTCAACCCAAATGAAATAACCACAAACTCGTAATGATCATACCTAGTCTTGAAAGATGACTTGGGTATGTCATCCAAATTGATTCACAATTGGTGGTAACCTAACCTTATATCAATCTTGAAGAACACTGTGGCACCTCTCAACTGGTTAAACAAATAATCTATCCTCGACAATAGGTATTTGCTCTTTATTGTCACTTTGTTCAATTGTCGGTAGTCTATGCACAACTTCATGGAACTATCCTTCTTCTTGACGAACAACATGGGAGCACCCCAAGGGGAATTGCTTGGTATGATAAAGTCATTTTCTAGCAGATCCTACAACTTCTTCTTCAACTTTTGCATCTCTGTCGGTTCCATCCTGTATGGGGACTATGCTATTACTATGGACCAGGAACAAGATTTATCTCAAAATAAATCTCTCTAGGAGGGGGAACACCAGGAAACTCCTTGAGAAAGACATACTCAAACTATTATACCACTAATACCTCCTAGATACCAGGACCTCTCACCTTAGTATGTACAACATGGGACAAAAAAGCTTTACACCCATGTCTCATCAACATATCTACTGTTATCACTGACACAAAACATGTCAGAAGAATCTTCTTATCTCCTGGGAAGACCCTCAAAACACCATCTTTAAGAAACATCTCCACCTTAAAACTATAGTCCAAGACGTCCCTACACTTCTCCAATGTATCCATCCCAATGATCACATTGAATGTGTGCACGTCAAGTGTCATGAGGTCCACTTGAATGCTACATCCTGAGAAAGAAAGAATGTAGGATGGACACACCTCCCGCAACTTGATAGAACCAACAAGAGTGGTTTCTAGAAGAAGACTATCAGATATACGACTAACAAGCAAAGAACAACTACATATCACCTCTCTCGTGATAAAAGAATGCATCACACTTAGGTCAACCAATACAGATACTTAAGAAGAATTAGACAAATCAGAATGAAAAAGTTCCATTTGACCTATCATGAACACTGGATTGACCACTCCCTCATACTGACTAATGTTGTAGAATCAAATCATTGTCTATTGTTGTCCTCGACCTCTTCCAATTATCCTAGAATATCCTACCTATGATGCCTGATCGCATCCTCTTACCGCACCACTGCTGAACTGCAACATCTGTGAACCTCGTTGACTCTACCTCGACTGTTGTGTCACTTCATCATTCCTCATAGGGCAAGAGCACTTTGTATGCCCAACCTGCCCACACCTGTAGCAAGTCATGGTGTCATACTATAGCCTAGATGACTCTACCACAAATACTAACACTATGCTCTAAGCTTATACATATAGGAAACTATGACCTCTGCCCTTGCTCGGGAACTATTATGATTGTACATGTGAACTTTGCTCAGAAAAGGCCGATTTCTTTTGTGACTATGGTAATGAGAACCTTGGCTTCTTGAAGCCTCCAAAAGATTGCCCCTAGAACTGGGTTGGCCTCTTCTTAGTGTTAGCCTCACACTTCTCTATGGCTAACTACTCGATCCACATTACTGAATCCACAAAGGTGAAAAACTTCTCCCTATTCTCCAAAGTAGACACTA
Organism: Alisma plantago-aquatica; assembly: GCA_963693085.1. Taxonomy (NCBI): domain Eukaryota; kingdom Viridiplantae; phylum Streptophyta; class Magnoliopsida; order Alismatales; family Alismataceae; genus Alisma; species Alisma plantago-aquatica. The sequence continues at coordinate 927,475,043 of OY856411.1, read as the reverse complement.
TCATAGTAAACTCTAGGCTCATACCCTTCACGAATCTATGGATCCTCTTCTTATTTGTCACAGCCATATCAGGATAGAACCTCAATAACTCAATGAACTTAGCTTCATACTTGTTGACAATCATTGATAACTGGCACAACTTCTCAAACTATGATATCTTCTCATCCATATACGTCTCGAGAAAGTATCGACTAACAAACTCTTGCCAAAACACCTCCCATCCTATCACGATTCCTGGTCTCTTCTCTTCTTCTATGGGCCACTAGTGGCCAGCACTACCCTTCAGTAGGTAGAAAGCATGCTTCACCTTGTACTCATCAGGGATGCTGAGGATCTTGAACATATTCTCAAGATCCATCAGCCACATGTTAGCATCTGTTGGGTCTTCGGTACCCTCATACTCAATCACACCCATGCATCTCAAATGCTCAAATATCTTGCTGAAATGTTGGAATTCCGCATTAGGGAAGGAAGCCCTTGCTTGTGGCATGGGTGCTCGGTCCACCAAATGCATAATTGTGGCCATTAACTATCCAAACATGGACTGAAAAGTAGGATTGGCCACGGTTTCCGTTACGAACTGAGGCACTTCCAGCAGTCCATCTACTCTTGTCTTCCTCCTATAACCACCTCATGGGGTAACAAAGCTACTCTCAGCATGTTCTTAATGCTCTTGACATATTAGCATAAGAAAAATCTATAATCAGATATGTGGAGGATGCAAGAATAGGTACAAAACCTAGTCCTATGTCCCTATAGACGCAGTGAACCAAGAGCTCTGATACCAACCAAATTATGATGCCTCGATGCCAAAAAATATTATAACTCAAAACCAAAGCACGCGATTAACAACTAAACATCCAGATTACTAGAAAATAGGGTATATTATAATCGATTTAAACATCTCTATTAAGAGTGAAAACATTTACGTCAAGGTCCATAAAACATGCACAACAACACCATATTAGGTATTTCGATATGTCCCATGGCCTTAACCACAACTTGTATACATAAGAACCTATTCACACGTACATGCCATATATAGTCAACCAAGGCATGGTGTCAAAACCATGTGTCTATGTAGATCATCTACAAAACACACCCCTCCTGAGACCTGAGAGTACATGTATGACACATAGGACTCTACTACAACACTAGTAGCTATACAACCTTCCAATTTCACTATTCTCCAAGTTTCTCCTCCTCCATAGCACAATCTCTACCACATCATTGATGACCGTGGGAAAACCATGAGAGTGAGACCCATGTCCTAGTGAGAGATATAACTCTCTATCAACAATTATTATTACCACAGTTAGATTACTATTAAATAGGATGAGAAAATTAAGCTAAAAGAATTATTTAAACTAATTACACAAGTTAAGCAGGTTGAGTAGCTATAATGGATAAGCAGAGCATCATGTGTAATTTGAAGGAAAAGATGAACATGTATACTAGTTAACTTCTATTGCCACAATATATAATAACTGAGTAGTATAAGAAACTCTATTATAGCACAAGCAACAAACAACATAAGGAACAAGACAAGGGTAAGCATCCAATGTGAATCATGTTTATGTTGAGAAACAAAAAAATTATCTATTTGTATTCCATAACATCAAGATCACGTCAACTACTATGATATATGAAGGATGGTTTAGTGAGTTATACCTGGTCTTGGAGCAAGTCCATTAACAACAAATCATTTCAATGCAACTATCATTTAGTTTCTCTTGGATGATGGTTGTGCAGCTCCTGGTCTTCACCATGAACAATGAACAAAATAGCTTCTGTAGTGACTCATGTGGTCTCGCCATAGACTACATGATGACTTTTCTCTCCTAGCAGTAGACAAAGGACTCCTATCTCTAGAGTAGTCCACACAGACCAACTAAAACTCCTATCATTCAACTAGAATAGATAGGAAGGAGTTGTCCTTCTCGTTGGCATACTAGTCACCAACTTGCTCTCCCACAACAACGATTCTCAGTTTTTCTCTCCCATCTCTATCCCTCCCTTATTGTGTAGGACTTGATTGGGCTCTCTCGGTTACCACAACTAGAGAGGACAACAATTCCCAGAGCAAATGATTCTCAATTGTCTATTTTGTATTCTAAGAAGCCCTCAGTACCCCTCTATTTATAAGAGGGGTTAGGGTCAGTGTTCCTAGTTAGTTTGGGATTGTGTGGGAGTGGAAGGGACCAGAAGATCTTGAATTTTCACAACCTACAAACACCAAAATGGTCGTCTGGTGACCCAAATAGTCGTATGGTCACAGGAGACGGTCATCTCGCACTGTGAGACACTCGACTGGAAGTTTCCCAATCACATATGAAATTGGGAATTCGATTCCAATTAATATTACATATCAATTTCTTGCACCACAAGTATTATGCAATCGAACAAGTTCGGGAAACTTCCAAAATGTTTGTTCGGACCCAACCAAGCTGTCTCACCCATGTGGGATGCCCATCTCACTCACCCAGGTGCCCATCTAGTGAGTCGAGCCAAACTAGCCAGTTTAATCGATCGATTCATAGAGAAAAAAATTAGCCAATTTGATTTCTCATTAGCTTGATGTCCCAAACGACCATCTCAACTCTTGAGCTGATTGTATGGTACCCCAAACAGTCATCTCACTTGGTGAGACAGTTGTCTAACAGTACAAACATCACAGTCAACTAATTTTTTGAGTGAATTGAGTATCGAAACACTTTAGTAATCAATCTAATCATCATTCATGATTAAACTCCTCTTCTGGATGAGTTCCTATGTGTGTGGCCCTATAGGTCCCATATCACATTTGCAGTGAGTGTCCATAACTAGCTTATGACATCACAAGAAAGGTGTGGTGCCTAGTCGCACATCAGTGCTACCAAGTGCATGGAAATTTGGAGAACAACTTGAACCTACAAATTGTGTAAGGTGTTGCAGTGATTGTATAATTCCTTTGTCTCTGATATCCAGGATGAACTCCAAGCATGGACTCGTCATGCTCTAAATTTTCAATCCATGTTCCTTGAACCACGAGCAGACTTCCTGAGATAATATGACCTCAATATCATATATAGATTCACATGTGAATGCGCATGCGATTCTCAGTCTCACTTATCAAGAGACCATGATATCAATCCCCGGTAGGAGGGAAAAATCCCATATCTACCACTCACAGTCTATCCCCATGTGTCAAAGTCACCCAATCATCACTTTTATGACATCCCATGTTTCAAGACTACATTTGATAATGTAAAAGCGTACCCAATGCATGTGATGAGTGTAGTGATTTTATGTCTAAGAATCACAATCACCAACTTCACTATGTGAGATAACTATGATCACCAATGATGGTTTCCATGTGTCACTCTCAAGGTGGGCCTATCTGATACACTGTTCCCTAACATGTATCGATATGCTTGGGTTGATATTTCCATATCATGACTAATGAGATTATGTCATCAACCAACCCACACTCTAGTCTTATGAGTTACTCCTATCTATCTACCTTCCACAGTGCAAGTGACTAAGGACATAATAAGAATATACACACTCTTAACATTTGTATGATCTCATCCTCCATGTCACGTACTTGAAGACAAACATCATTGAGTATAGTCATTCTTTAGACATTCATAATGCTTCCTCATTATCTCATAATTGAATGAAACCGAATGAATTGGAAGCTTTCCTTTATAGGTATAGATAAGATTCTTTATGGTACATGCCATGTCACTCATCACATGATTGATTCTATGGGCATACCTTACCAATAAACTCCCTCTTGTACTTATAACCAATCACCCACGAATCTCATTCTTAGTAATGCAAACATGTCCACCATGTTTCTTCTGTGCAAGTGCTTAAATCAGCGGGATAGCAACATGTTGCTATTATTCAGTATATTGCATGTTTCTTATATCTTCGCTCTGAGATGAAACCACTATAATATGGTATCTAATATTCCTTGCCTAACAAGTAGCTCCATTGTTGTCCTAGTAACACTACTATGTTATCTAAGTTTGGAACATCTATAAGTTCATCATATGAAATTCTAGATCCATATAGTATTACCATGTGTTCATAATAAAAGTATAATTGGATTCTATTGTAGAATAGAATTTATGGCTATTAGTTCAGAACCCTTCCAACTAAAAACATTTCTCCTTTTAAATAAAATATATTTTATTGTGATCATTTTGTCATTATGGAAACTTTCATCGATGTAACCCTTTACATCCAACTCTTCCTTTTATTGATGTCCTTATTAACTAACAATCTATCCATAAGTACTTCACAAGACCTTGTGGATGTCTTTAATGACATTCCAATAACCGTTATTGGAATTTACCATCATCTTATCATGTCTAATATATACACGATTATATGGAATACATATACTTATAGAATTCATGATAGATCCATTTCTTCATCCTATGGTATCTTAATCATAGGATTTCCATTCCCCACAAGAATTAGAACATAAGGTTCATGAAAGACCAATCTAGATTCTCTCTCATTTAATCCTTTCCATGTTGAACTCCTTCAAAACATTGATATTGTGCATGCTCAAACTTCCATTGTGAACCATTCAAGAACTATCTCTATAGATGTTGATCCTTATCTCATAATATTTTCACTTAATCCTTCAATGTTGAAGGAGTTTCCCATGCCAGATCTCAGTATTCATAATATTGAGATGTTATTCCTGATCATATGTGTAGTATTCATATATGCTCCCACTAAATCTTTTATAATCACAAATTTCATCTTTTATCTTGACTCAAGTCAAACTCTTTGACTATCTTGTCAAGTTAAAAGATCCATCCTCAGAGATGCTTGTCTCAATCCAAATTGAACTTTGTATTTTATAGACTTTATTTGCATTCTAGAAGGTGTAAAACCTTTTAGCTTGTGTCACGTACACATCCTCTAATGTATTCCCTTCAAGGAATCCAATTTTTATCTTCTTATGTCCAATTCCTTAGTCTATTTACTACAACAACAAGCATGACAATTGGTAAAGGAATTTTGTCATTTTCAACAACTTGAACTAATTTGAAAAAACTTATTCAACAACAAGCATGACAATCGGTAAAGGAATTTTTTCATGTTCAACAACTTGAACTGATTTGGAAAACCTTATTCAACCAATTTGTCCTTTTATGTTGTACATGTAGATTTTTGTCTCAAGATCATGTTGCACACTTTAGGTATTACCCCTTTAGCTGGTGCTATCAAGGTCGTACCTTGTTAGCTTACATGCGCCCCATAATGGCCTTAAGCCACTACCCAGATTATGGTACTTAATAGATTCTAGTTTGATTACTTGGCTCATCCTGTCATGACCAACCCATGTGATTTGTTGAATTCACAACCCTCCAATCTCATACATGTTCTACTCAAACTATGTTATTATGTGTTACATGCTGAACTTGAGATTCCACAATAACTTGTGATTCTCTTAGTTCTCATTGTACCTCTTTGTCGACCTTGAACATTTCAAATTCTACTTTTACTCCAACTGATTCTTTTGGAACTCAGTTATCCTATCAACAAAACACTTTTTCTATTGGATTGGGATTAATAGTAATATTCAACAATTATGGTTTGTGGATAAACCTTTTCAAGAAACTACTTTCTCGATGTAGGTTTTAATCCTTTAGAAATATTGGGACATTCCCGATTCATATCGTATATGACGTCTTATAAACCATTCAGATGGTACATTATTTAGTGATAGGTATATATTTATGAGGATAAAAAGACTTAGACTAATTGATAATTATATCATGACTCATCATGATATAATTCATTGATTCTGACACGCCGTCATGTTTAGATGGATTTGACTTGTGATGCATGATCACAATCCTTTCCTTGAAGGTTCTCAAGATATTAATGTAAAGTATTTCAACATTTAATCACATCAAAGTTTCTCAATACTTTTATCAAAGTCATACATCATTTATAATCTCCTTGAACATTTCAAGAGATTTCATTTTAGTGAGTACATATAATCATATTACTAGTAAAAGAGTATATGGTATGAGTAATTGTCTATAGCATAAGATCTTCATGCATCACATGTATGAGGTTTAATGGAAAGCTTATCCTCCCACTACATCTAGTGAAGGATGTTATTTCATGTTGTGCGTAAGTAAGATTTGTATATTTCCTCAGGTTCAATAACTAAGGGAATCTAGATTAATATTAATATGTATTCTAGACATGTATTTCTTATATCTACACCAAGATGACTAACGCTAATGATAATCTTGACTTATCAATTATAATCCTTTGGTATTTAACGTTATAAAAATTCATCTCAAAATCTTTCATACAAAGACCATTTAGATGCTTGGGCATTGCTATGTAAGATCATATCTTTTGAAATAGAAACAATAATATCTTACTTTTTTGATTTATCATCATAGTCAAACAAGATGGTTTAAAGTAAATTTTTCTTATTATTGGCAAAATGAAATAGCAGTTCTACTGGCTCTATTACATGCCCATTGGGCTAAGATAAATTTAAATGTAGACTAAAGCTTCTGCAACACTTGCTCTGCTTTGTCCATCTTTGTCCTTCCATGAAGGCTTTTACTTCTTGTCACATCCTGCACATCAATATGTCAGATCTCTATTTAATATCATATACCCAAATGAAGAAGTAATAAAATTTATCTTATAATGTTTATACCTAAAGTGGATGCCTCATTGCCTTCTTTCTTCTTCTTTAATTCCTCTAACCAGAGTGGGCAATTCATTTTCTAATGTCCAGGCTGGTGACGATGGTGGCAATCGCCTGTTACTTTCTTCACGCATCCCTTTGATTTGAGATCTAAAGACTTGGGCTTCTGGCTAGCTCTAGAATTCTTCTTAGCTTTGCCTTTGCCTTTAGACTTTCCCTTTGTCTTGCAGATCATCATCACAAACTTGGGATTGTCTTTCTTCATCTGTGTCTCAACTGTTCTCGATATGCCCAACAACTTTGTCAACAGTTTATCAAATCATTCATGTTGTAATTCATGACAAACTTAATATTTAACTCTAGTAGAGACTACAAAACCTTGTTAGTGACCAACTCTTAACCTAAGGAGAACTCTAGTCAAGCTAGGTCCTCCAAAAATCCAATAAGCTTGAGTACATGAGGACCTACTAGATCTCCTTCTGCCATGATATATTTGAACAACACCCTGGAGACATCATATCTCTCTTGTCTTTCCTAATCTTGATACATGTTCTTGAGATGTGTGACCATCTCAATCACACCCTTATTCTCATGCTACCTCTACAACTCCTAGTTCATGTAGCATAGCATCCGACACTTGAAAACCCCATGGAGATGAGAAGACAAAATCCGAAAATGTTAAGCAATTGTATCAGAGTGCATTGCGGAAGAAATATGTGCATACATGTACATACACATATAACATACACCATGCAACAATCTCAGCATTCAACATGTATATTACAAAATGAATTAAATTTACAACTTACATTTATATAATTTGAAGAAAATTTTACAAGTCTACAAACATGTATGCTAATAGGATCTTAACACAATAGGTACAACCTGGATAACTGTTCACTCCCATCTTTTCCTCCCATGCTATCTCTGAACCTAAAAGATACATGAAATGACGAATCAACACACAAGGTGTTGTGTACGTGGGTAGAAAGATACATACTAATATGATTGCATAATTGAACTAACATTAGAAAGAAAGGGTAAAATAAAACATTATTTAAAGTGATAATCAGGTAAACACATCTTTTATATATTTTATTAGATGCAGTTGTACTACAATTTTATAAGCACTTCTCATACGTCCAGTATGAGAAGTTATTTCATCAAACATATGACATGGGAAATTCATCATACATCCATGCTAGGCAACATACATCCATACTGGGCCATGTGCACTAGTAGCTACAACTCATCAAAATGTCCTTTTATATTTCATTATGTTTTGGCAGAGCATATAGTATAGTAGTTCAACCAACAAGATATAAGCAAGAGTTTCACACAAGGTACATCATATCATAAGCAACCAAGAAAAATTAGTCTTATACTTAATAAAGCCCACGTACCTAAGTTCATAGAATCCTAATCATCCTAGATCATCTATAACTTGTCCATGACCTGATTAAATATAATTGAGCATCATTAATATATGATCATTATTATTCTTAACATTTTAGGTCCAAATTACGGTTTAGCTAAATCTAGGTTCAAATATCCTCAAATATGTGTCTGATGTTTTATTACTGATCTAGAGGTCATATTAGGGGTCAGAACCAATTTACATATTTTTCTGATGCTTTATCTATTTTCTAAAATTTAATGAAGTTTAAAGCATCTAATTAATCAATAATGAAGAAAGATCTAACATTTTGGCATAATGCCCAGATCAGAGTTCATATTTAGTATCCACATGATTTTAAGAGTCGTAAATATTTTTCTTAGTTTTTATATCCATCATTCACTAATTATTCTAGTAAACTAACCCCAAAAAGAAGCATCGTCTACTAATTCAAAAACCATGAACATGACTACTTCAAAGGTCTGATGTAAGGGTCTTATAATAAAGTCTGCATTATTCTGAGTCTAGGGATATTTTTGGGGAAATTATTGGCTATGGGAACTATTTACTAAGCATTTTCTATTTTTTATCTATTTTCTGTAAATAAGTAAATGATTTACCTTGTACGGTGAGGCCCATGTCCTGATGTGGCACTCCATGATTGGCCCACGTTGGGAGGTGTGGCTCAGTAGCCTGGTCTATCTTGGGCCGATTGGTTCCTATGTCTAGCATAGATTGGACTAGTTTAGGGGTGACTACACTCTATTGGCGTCGAGTCAACTTTGTGTCTGACATCACGAATCGCGACCTGCCTGCTCCGCAAGGGTGAACCATAGACGCTGCCGCTCGGGTCTTTTCCGATGAGCAACGAGCTGAGGTTAGGCCTTCCTTCCTAGAGCCTTGTACAACCAAAATATTCAGGATGCTTCATGGGTCTGAGGCGGCTAGGTCACGATGGATTACTACCCTTGAAGCCTCAACGCAGTCGAACAGTTGCAAGGTAGAAATAGAGCAAGCTGGGAAGATTGCACATCCACAAAATTCAGACCCAACACCTCCTTCTCTGGGTATCAGGAGCTTCTTCCAGGCTCACATGACTCAGGGGAGTGCTCGATTTTGGCGGGGATGTGAGGTGATTCATTACCCAACCCAATCCACTTCAGACGACGGTGGAGGGGTCGACCACCATAGTCACCGCAGGAGAGGGGAAGGGGAAAAATAGTCTCCCTTTTTTGAGACAAAATCCAAATCTCCTTGAAGATTCCTAAGGACCTGGAGAACTCTCACAAGCATCTGAAAAGTGTATCCATAGCCCCAGGCATGCTCCCCAATAGGTTGTAGGTTTGGTGGACATCACTATCCCATCCACTAAGAAACTAAGAGTGTTGCAGGTTGCAGAAGGAATCTCTATTCGCTTTGCTAGGTAAGTGCAAAACACAATCATGAAATGAGGAAGGAGGATTCGATCTCTATGGTTCTCACTGATGGAGACGATGGTAGGAAGAAAACTTGGTCCTCTCCAAATACGCCTCCACTCAACCTAAACTAGGGTTTGTTGGAGATCTCCATACTTCTTGAATCTGAATAACCTGCTAGATGAGTGTGGGGTGTATTATGGACTAGGTGATCGAGGTTGGGTGGATTGGCATGTTGTTCTGTTGCTCTTCTCGAATTTTTTAGAGGTTAAAGACACCTCAATAGTCTATGGGAATGCCTAAGAAAAGGGAGTAGACTAGCGTGACATCAAAATCAAATGGATACTAAATCATATAACTAAAAGACTAAGGTCCCACCCCATATATTTCATTAATGTTCTCAACATCAAATGAATACATCTTTTTATAGAAATATCCAAACGTTATCAAATTTAAAACATAGGCTTATAACATCATATTGTAGCTTTGAACAAAGTTTGGGTCACTAAATCCATTACTTGGTCATGCAAATAAGTTCCAAAAAAAAACTTATAGATGGGTGCTTAAAATCTGAATTCAACTCAATGAATAATAAGATCTTGGTCTGATGAGTCCAACAATATGAGTTATGATGTTGCATACCCTAAGGCTTATCAATTCACCACTCAAGATCATTGTGACTACTAAATAGGACTCTTGGCCTAAAGATACCCAAATCATTTAACCAAAGTCATTCATCATATATGAACGAAATTAATGTTGTAAACATCAATCAGGTATCTGGTTCGCTTTTTGAGTGAAAAGAGACAGTGTTGAATAACCAATTCCTCTATTTGTATCAATCCTCTAAATGTCACACACATGGTCCTAAAATGATATATTGGTTATCAAAACCCTAAAATATGGGTTATCACATTCACCCCGCCTTATATGGTATTTCGTCCTCAAAATTCAACTAATCTCATTCTTAAGCTGATATCAAGGAGTTGTAGATGCCTCTAGGCCACCACTTCTAAGTGCTAAGAGTATCATTATTCAGTCATGTTAGGATATTTAAGCATGTAAGGTGTACCCACCCCACCTTATATAGGTTGAAGCATCATTTTTTTATTAGGACTTGTAGCATCCCTTAGTGTCTTAGTCATCACATGACATTCTTATATTTTAGGTTCTACATCCTCATCGTATCTTAAGGACAAGGGTTTTGTTCATACATGTGAAGTGAATAAGGTATCCTTATAGTTTCATATATCACCCTACTAAAGATATGGTGATGTTGAGGTTTCATGCCATTATTTATTTGGATTATCAGAGTTAACATCTCCAATGTGGTTTATGATCAATGTCATGCTAAGATTTTATCCTTAGACAAATGCTAGATTTTTCATATTTACGTATTAGGGTTTCACCCTATTGTGTGAGAGTTATCCTCAAACTTAGATGGATATATTGAGAAGGATTGAGGTTAGGCACTATATTTTGTGATCATGTAATCTATGATCCAAAGGTATCTTTTTTTTGCTCATGATTTCAAACTTACATCTTGCATGCATGATATAGAGGGAAAGAGAATATACTCAGCTAATATTACGTCAAAATTGGATATTACATGCATGATATAGGGAGTGAATATAGAATAAGTAAAGCTTATATGAGTGACTCGTCATATATATAAATCATCTATATAACTCTAGTGAGGTTTCTAGTATCATATATATTAAGAAAGAGAAGTGGAAGGAACAACATTTATGAGTATCTCATGCACAAGGAATTTTACTCTCAGAACCAGAGTTCATATATCACCTCACTTGCAGCTAATGATGATACTCAAAACATTTGTCACTCAAGCTAGACCTAACTCAATCAAAACAATTGACCTTTCTCATTATGAGTCTTCTACCCATAATTTCTTTTACCCAACTCTCACATCTAGAATTAAGACCAAATATATGAATCACACATAAGGACTCAACTCATCTACTTAGGAGTAACCCAGTTTAGGACACATCATTTCACATATATCTCATAATTTTCATATATTTTAGGGTAGGTCCTATGACCCTCTCCTTGTGGGTCTTACTCTCTCAGGAGTTCACCATGTATCTTGTCCAAACACTGGAGGTCCTCCTTTGTAAAAGAGCTTGAGGCTCATGCATATTCAATGTTATCTTAATTTAGCTCATCTTAAGTAAGAAAAGAAAATGTACTTTCATCATCGAGACGTAGTTTAGATTCTCCAAATGGGGATTCAACTCATATACAACTTAAATCATTATAAGGAAACTTATAGAAGAGATCAAACTTGGATAAGATTACACATGATTGTATCATATATATAAATCAATCATCTACTCTAACTTTCACATATCCAATAAGGCTCTAGACATCTAACCTAGATCTACTCTCTCTTCTTGATTAATGTCACTCCCTTTCATTTAGATTGAATGAACACTAACTACTCTCCATTGTGGGGGACACATTTTATATTTACATATATTTAATAAAATATTATTTAGATTTTCTCCAAAAAAGAAGACGTCAGAGAAAACTGTTGAGGATCGAGTCGATTGGAAAACAAAACCAAATCAGCAAAATCGAGTGTCCCACACATAGCAGACAGTCTAGTGCCATGTCACCTAGTGAAATGGTAAGAACGAGATGTAGACTAGTGTAGCTACCCAATACATATGAGCTCTATATGGAAAGGGTTTCAAACACTTGCCTAAATCTAGTTCTCAAACATCTAGGTTCTAACCTAGAGGCTAAGTCAAACCTTATTCCTATATAACAACTTACTAAGTTTTTATCTAGGTTTAAAGTGAGAGGTGAAATTTAGTTTTATGTTTCATGGTGAGCAATTATTAGGTGTAGCTATTGTTCATGCTCTGATACCAACTGTAACGTCCCCGAATTTTCACCTTCTCAAAACCCAATGGAGATGAGAAGACAAAATCTGAAAACGTTAAGCAATTGTATCACAGTGCGTTGCGGAAGCAATGTGCACATACATGAACATACACATATCACATACACCATTCAACAATCTCAACATTTAACATGTACATTACAAAATGAATTAAATTTACAACTTACATTTATATAATTTGAAGAAAATTTTACAAGTCTGCGAACATGTATGCTAACATGATCTTAACACAATAGGTACAACCTGGATAACTGTTCACTCCCATCTTTTCCTCCCATGCTATCTCTGAACCTAAAACATACATGAAACAACGAATCAACACACAAGGTGTTGTGTACGTGGGAAGAAAGATACATACTAATATGCTTGCATATTTGAAATAACTTGAGAAATAAAGGGTAAAAGAAAACATTGTTTAAAGCAATAATTAGGTAAACACATATTTTATACATTTCATTAGATGTAGTTGTACTAACCATTTTATAAGAATTTCTCATACATCCAGCATGGGAAAAATTATTTCATCATACATCTAACATGGGAAATTCATCATACATCCATTCTAGGCAACATACATCCATACTGGGCCATGTGCACTAGTAGCTACAACTCATCAAAATGACCTTTTATGTTTCGTTATGTTTTGGCAGAGCGTATAGTATAGTAGTTCAACCAACAAGATATTAGCAAGAGTTTCACACAAGGTACATCATATCATAAGCAACCAAGAAAAACTAGTCTTATACTTAATAAAGCCCACATACCTGAGTTCAGAGAATCCTAATCATCCTGGATCATCTTTAACTTGTCCATGACCTGATTAAATATAATTGAGCATCATTAATATATGATCATTATTATTCTTAACATTTTAGGTCCAAATTAGGGTTTAGCTAAATCTAGGTTCAAATATCCTAAAATATGTGTCTGATATTTTACTACTGATCTAGAGGTCATATTAGGGGTCAGAACCAATTTATATATATTTATGATGCTTTATCTATTTTCTAAATTTTAATGAAGTTTAAAAATATAATTAGTTAATAATGAAGAAAGATCTAACATTTTGGCATAATGCCTTGATCAGAGTTCATATTTAGTATCCACATGATTTTAAATGTCAGAAATATTTTTCTCAAATTTTATATCCATCATTCACTAATTATTCTAGTAAACTAAACCTAAAAAGAAGCATCGTCTACTAATTCAAAAACCATGAACATTACTGCTTCAAAGGTCTGTTGTAAAGGTCCTATAATAAAGTAGGCATTATTCTGAGTCCTTGGATATTTTTGGGGAAATTATTGGCTATAGGAACTATTTACAAAGCATTTTCTAAGTTTTATCTATTTTCTATAAATAAGTAAATGCTTTACCTTGTATGGTGAGACCCATGGCCAGATGTGGCGCTCCATGATTGGCCCACATTGGGAGGCGTGGCTCAGTAGCCCGGTCTATCTTGGGCCGATTGGTTCCTGTGTCTAGTAAAGATTGGATCGGTTTAGGGGTGACTACGCTCTATTGGCGTCGAGTCAACTTCATGCCTGGCATCACGAATCACGACCTACCTACTCCGCAAGGGTGATCCATAGATGTCGTCACTAGGGTCTTTTCTAATGAGCAACGAGCCGAGGTCAGGCATTCCTTCCCAGAGCCTTGTACAACCAAAATATTCAGGATGCTTCATGGGTCTGAGGCATCTAGGTCACGACGGATTACTGCCCTTGAAGCCTCAGCTTAGTCCAGCAGTTGTAGGTAGAAATAGAGCAAGCTGGGAAGATTGTGCATCCACAAAATTAGGACCCAACACCTCCTTATCTGGGTATCGGGAGCTTCTTCCAGGCTCGCACGACTCAGGGGAGTGCTCTATTTTGGTGGGGATGCAAGGTGATGCATTCCCCAACCCAATCCACTTCGGGTGACGGTGGAGGGGTCAGCCACCATAGCCACCGAAGGAGAGTGGAAAGGGGAAAAATAGTCACCCTTCTTTGAGACAAAATCCAGATCTCCATGAAGATTCCTAAGGGCCTGGAGAACTCCCACATGCATCTGAAAAGTGTATCTGTAGCCCCAGGCATGCTCCCCAATAGGTTGAAGGTTTGGTGGCCATCATTATCCCATCCACGGAGAAACTAAGAGTGTTGTAGGTTGCGGAAGGGATCTCTATTCGCTTTGCTTCGTTAGCGCAAAACACAATCATGAAAGGAGGAAGGAGGGAGTCGATCTCTCCGGTTCTCACTGATGGAGACAATGCTAGGAAGATAGCTTGGTCCTATCCAAATATGCCACCACTCAACCTAAACCAGGGTTTGTTGGAGATCTCCATAATTCTCAGATTTGAATAACCTGCTAGACGAGTGTGGGGTGTATTATGGACTAGGTGATCGAGGTTGGGTGGATCGGCATGCTATTCTGTTGTTGTTCCCAAATTTTTCGGAGGCTGAAGACACCTCATTAGGCTATGGGTGTTCCTAAGCAAAGGGAGTAGGCCAGCGTGACATCAAAATCTCATGGATACTAAATCATATAACTACAAGACTAAGGTCCCACCCCATATATTTCATTAATGTCCTCAATTTCAAATGCATACATCTATTTATAGAAATCTCCAAACGTTCTCAAATTTAAAACATAGGCTTATAACATCATAGTTTATCTTTGAACAAAGTTTGAGTCACTAAATACATTACTTGGTCATGCAAATAAGTTCCCAAAAAAAACTTATAGATAGGTTCTTAAAATCTAAATTCAACTCAATGAATAATAAGATCTTGGTCCGATCAGTCCAACAATATGAGTTATGATGTTGCATACCCTAAGGCTTATCAATTCACCACTAAATATCATTGTGACTACTAAATAGGACTCTTGGCCTAAAGATACCCAAATCATTTAACCAAAGTCATTCATCATATTTGAACAAAATTAATGTTGTAAACATCAATCGGGTATCTGGTTCACTTTTTGAGTGAAAAGAGTCAGTGTTGAATAACCAATTCCTCTATTTGTATCAATCCTCTAAATGACGCACACATTGTCCTAAAATTCTATATTGGTTATCAAAACCCCAAAATCTAGGCTATCACAATCCTTGTCAGCCCTTGGTGCATTTTGAGGTGGTTCCTTTTGTTCTGGCATTTCCACAACATAGAACTTATGATCCTATGTGAGAACGATTCTCAACATCCTAAAACTTGTTCCCAATTAGTTTTTCCTTCCCAAGAACCAATCGTAGAGAAAAGTGATTGTTGTTTGTTGCCATTTGATTCTACAAAAGAATTAGCATTTTTTTCAAAACTCAATTTTGATTTGATTTGATTTGATTAAATTTGGGCGATAATAATTAGGTCTTTAATTCATTATTGTTCTTGTTATTTTGTTCAAATTGACAACCATCAAGTATCAATTTGGAAAATTACAACAAACAATTTTCTAATGAGCCAAGATCTAAAATGATTCAATTATTACCCGACCTACACCAACATCCATAATCAACCATTTAGGTAGGCAATCGTACAAATTGCATCATATGCAATTCTTGGATAGATGATATGCACAACTCCTTGACATAATCATATACATGATTCTGGGCACAAACACTATCAGAATCACCAGTTAAGCCTGACGCAACAACCAATAAGATAATAATGCAACCTGCTTTAGCGCAACGTACATTACTACCATCACACTTTCATGAGGTAGACGGTACGCCACACTTTATTATAACCTATCCTTCGTCGAACAAGCTTTGCATGTGTATTTCTATTTGAAAGCATCTTAGACTTAATATTTTATTTAAGTATATATATATATATATACATATATATTGTATCCGATCACCACATATATTATATGTATCATATACATGCTATATCCCATAATGTATACACACAATATAAAACAAAATGTGATGGTTACATCCATGTATACTTGTAATTCTTTGGAGACCCAGGGAATTAATCGCACCTAGGTCAATCATCACATCTCATGTATGAACCTGTTGTTGGTGTAGATATGTGCTTGCCAATCTGGGTAGACAGGTTCAACCATTGAATCGATCATCTTGCCTCTTGGCTGGTTGGTTGGTTATCAGGGACGATTGTCTGGCCTCCAATCCAACTAATGTTTGGACTCCTTCCAAATGGTCGATTGGGTCCACTAGATGGTCATCTAGATCCACCGTTCTATCCTTCATGGTCCTCTAAATAGTTGGCTCATCTCATGAATTGGTCATCTCATCCGACGATGATCATCTTCCTTGCCGTTACAAGAAAAGAAACTATCATACTGCTATTAAACTATTACATGTAAAGAAAAACCTCGAGTTACATTCAAGGAGATGGGGGTAGGAAATAATTAAATTTACATTGGGAAGAGGGAGGTAAAGGTTCAGTATGTAGACTGAGATAAAAAACAATAAAACCAAACCATCCAACCACACATAGATATTGGGAACTGGCCATAACTACACAACACGTCCACCATCAAAACCTCTTTTAAAGTGATGCATGTAAATTGCATATATATATTTATATTTATTTATTTATTTATATTAGTTTGGGATTATGTGGTCTTAATTTGATCAGTTACGCATATGAGACAATTTAAAAATTCACATCGTATGCAATAAATAAATGATTAAACCAAAAATCTAATCATATCAATTATCCTAAATCATAATAAATTAACCTGGCTCTGATACTAATGTTAGAAAATATGGGAACAAAGTATAGCAATGGAAACAAAAAAATTATCTATTTTTATTCCCATAACAACAAGATCACGTCAACTACTATGAAATATGATGGATGGTTTAGTGAGTTATACTTGGTCCTAGAGAAAGTCCAGAGAAAACAACTCGCTTCAATGCAACTATAAATTAGTTGCTCTTGGATAGTGGTTGTATAGGTCTTGGTCTTCACAATGAAAAATGAACAAAATAGCTTCTACAACAACTCATGTGGTCTCACCATGGACTAAATCCTGACTTTCCTCTCCTAGAAACAGCCAAAAGACTCCTATCTCTAGAGTAGTCTACATGGACCAACTAGAACTCCTATGGTTCAACTAGAATAAGGAAGGAGTTGTCTCTCCAGTTGGTGTACTAGTCACCAACTTTCTTCCCCACAACAATGATTCTTAGTTGTTCTCTCCCATCGCTATACCTCCCTTATCAAGTAGGACTTGCTTGGGCTCTCTCAGTTACCACAACCAGAGAGGAAACAATTTTTAGAGCAACTAATTCTCAATTGTCTATGATGTATTCTAGGAAGCCCCCAATACACCTCTATTTATAGGTGGGGTTAGGGTCAGGGTTCTCAATCAGTTCATGATTGTGCAGGAGTGGAAGGGACCAGAAGATATTGAATTTTCACAACCAGTAAATATTGAAATGGCCATTTGGTGACCCAAATAGTTGTCTGGTCACATGAGATAGTTGTCTTGCACTGTGAAATAGTCATCTGGAAGTTTCCCAATCACATACGAAATTGGAAATTTGATTCCAATTAATATTACATATTAATTTCTTGCACCACAAGTATTGTGCAATTTAACAAGTTCAGGAAACTTCTAGAACATTTGTTCAGCCACAACAGAGCCATCTCACAAACAGAGCCATCTCACCCATGTGAGATGCCCATCTCACTCAACCAGATGCATGTCTAGTGAGTCGATATGAACTGATTAGTTCATAGAGAAGAACTTATCCAATTTGATTTCTCATCATCCTGATGTACCAAACGGCCGTCTCAATTCTTGAGCCAATTGTCTGGTACCTCAAACGGTCGTCTGCCAATACATACATCACAATTAGCTTATTTGTTGTGTGAACTGTGTACTTATACACTTTAGTAATCAATCCAATCATCATTCATGATCAAACTCCTCTTCTGGATGAGTTCCTGTGTGTGACCCTATAGGTCCCATATCACATTGAAAGTGAGTGTCCATAACTCACTTATGACATCACAAGAAAGGAGTAGTGCCTAGTCACACATAAATGCTACTCAAGTGAATGGAAAGTTGGCGAACAACTTCGACCTACAATCTTTGTTAGGTGTTGTAGTGATTGTATAATTCCTTTGTCTTTGATATCTAGGATGAACTTGAGGCATGGACTCGTCATCCTCTCAAATCGATGATCCTTGAACCAAGAGTAGACTGTCTGAGATAATGTGACCTCAATATCATATATTGATTCACATGTGCATGTGCATGTGTTTCTAGGTCTCACTTATCAAGTGGCAAGGATATCAATCTCCAGTAGGAGGGAAATGTTGGTAAGTATGCCCTGAGAGCCAATCATGGGATGATTGGTGGGATACATTAAGATTGATTTGATAAACATCAAAGGCAAGCTTCCAATTCTTTCTAGTTCAGTCATATGAGATAATGATAGAATAGATTGAATGTCTAGAAAATGACAGTACTCAATGACGTATGCTTTCAGGTTAAGGACCTGAACGATGAGATCACACGGATGCTAAGAGTTTGTACATTCTTATTATGTCCCTAGTCGGATGTCATTATGAAAGGTAGATAGACAACAATGACACACAAGACTAGATTGTGGTGTTGGTTGATGACAAAATCTTGTTAGTCATGATATGGAGATATCACACCAAACACATAGGTACTTGTTAGAGAACAAGTGTACCGAACAGACCCACCGTGAGTTTGACACATGGGACCATGACATGGTAGTCACAGTCAGTTCTCACAGTGATGGTGGTGAGTGTGATTCTTTGACCTAAAATCACTACACTCAACACATGTCGTTGGATACACTTTGACATCATTAAATGCAGTCCTAAAACATGGGTTGTTATAAAGGTGATGATGGGTGGCTTTGACACATGGGGCTTTTGAGGGGTGAGTGATAGATATGGGATTTGTCCCTCCTGAGGGAGTTTGATATCCATGGCCACTTGATGAGTAGGATTGAGATAGGTGTGCGCACGCATGTGTGAATCTGTATGTGATTTGATGTCATACATATCTCCTCCAATCTACCCTGTGATCAAGAAAGTGAATGAACATTGACAGGATGACTATTCCATGCCTTGAGTTCATTTGGGATATCAGTGACAAAGGAATTATACATTCACTGTAACACCATTCACGGATTGTAGGATTGAAAGTTGTTCTCCAACTTTCTATTTTACTTGGGTAGCACTGATGTGTGACTAGGCACCTCTCTTTGCTTGTGAAGTCATTAGTGTTATAGACTTTCATTGCCAACGTGAAATGGGCCTGTAGGGTCACACACATAGGATTTAACCTGGAAGAGGAGTTTATCCACAAATGATGTTTAGATTGATTACTAAAGGATTTTAGTAGTTCAATTAAACACTTATCAAATGATAGCTCAAAATCATAGTGTTCAAGGTGTTGGACTAGATGATTAAGAGTATCGGATTTATTGGAACTGCAATTGACTGATTTGTACAGTCTACTACCCCAACTGATCAACTCATAGGGTTGAACCGATCGGCTCAGGTTGATGAACCGATCGGCTCAAGAGGTGAGTCGATCGGCTCATGTGTCAATGAAACGATTGGCTCAATCGTTGAACTAGTCGATTCGTGTGACCAACCAAGATTGTTTGGAAAGTCAGAAGACTCTTTTTGCAAAAACGTATTTGTTTCACTTGTAAAAATTTGATTTGGACACGGACTAATATTTTATTAGTTGGAAACAAACATGAAAGTCAATTCGAGTTGAACCAGGACCACGAACTGATTGGCTCATGCTTGAACCGATTAACTCAGGTGTCCCAACCGATCGGTTCAGGTGTGAACCGATCATCTCAGGTCCCCAACCGATCGGTTCATGCTTGAAATGATCGGTTCAGCTGGGGTAGTTGGTTGTTTTTGTGGAAAATCTTGAACCCTTCTAATCCTACTTTAATCCCGCACTGCCTGGGGTAGAGAACCTTGTCGCATGACCCTCCTATATATAGGCATATTTGGGGCATCTCAAGTACAACTCAGAACACTAGTTGCTCTGCAAAGTTGTCATTCTCTCTGGTTGTGGTAACCAGGAGAGCCCGAGCAAGTACTACTCGATAAGGGAGGCAGAAAGGCAACTGGTGGTAGGAGAGTGTGTCAGTGACTAGTACGCCGACAGGAGGGTACGACTCCTTCCGGTGCCTTGTGCGATAAGGTGATCAGAGTTCTAGGTGGTCCATGTGGACTACTACAGAGGCGAGAGACTTCTGCTGCTCGGAGGACAGTTGTTAATCTCGACAGTCCCGGTGAGACCAGGAGCTGCACAGACACCATCCAAGACCAGAGGTGAAAACCGTGCAAGGTGTGAGGTAACGTCACTGAGCAAGCCTCGGGACAAGGTATGTCTCTACAAAGCATCCTTCCTATTGTATAGATGTTGGCGCGATTCCTTTTTCTGTGTTTGGGAGGAGAACTTTTTTTGTTTCCGCTGCCTTCTCTATCTCCCATAAAACCCAACAGTGGTGTCAGAGCCACGTCAACTGCTCTATACTTTAGGATTATCGATGTGATCGATTTTGGTTTGTCGCCTTTATTTATTGCATATGATGCAAATAAAATTGGATTTATGCATGTCCAATCCTAATTCCACAAATCCAAATATACATATATGATATGTAATAAGAATGCACTTGATATGCGTCGCCCCTTAAATGAGTTTTGTGGTGGATGTATAGTGTGGTTATGGCCAATAAACCCTATGTATGTAAGCTTTGTTGAATGTGGTTGCTTGCATCTCGGTCTGTGCACCGATTTTCTATCTCTTATTCCTGATGTAACTCAAGATAACTTGAGATTTCTTTCCTACCTTTGCTCCCCCCAAATGTAACTTGGGGTTTCCCTATTCAAATGTAAATAGGATAGATCTTTTATTTCTCGTTATGTCAAAGAACGGCAGGCAACCTGATGATGACTGAGATGATCAGTTCAAGGCGTGAACCGATCGGTTGGCATTCCAGACGACTTGTTCAAGGAATGAGACAAGTGGGTGGTGGCCATGAGGAGATGCATGATGACCAGACGAACCAATCGGTTGGAGAAGCCAATCGATCGGCTGGTGGCACCCAACCGACCGGCCTAATGGCGAGCCGATCAATCATGGAGATGAGTTGATCAAACCTAGAACGACAAAGCACAATGTTCATCTTGTACAGGTTGCATGTGATGTGGACCTAGATGACCATGATTCCTTTTGGCTCGAGGAATCACATTAGGATGGCCATTATCATCACTTTTATAGTTTCACATGTTTTCAGTGGGATATAGCATGTACATGATACGTACTATGTATTGTGGTGATTGGAAATATATATGTACCTATAAAACCAAATCCCTCATCTAAATATTAAGTCTTATATGCCTTCCATTAGCGGCACACATGAAAAAATTGATCGACCAAGCGTAGGTTACACCAAAGCATGGTGCGCCGTCCATCTTGCAGAAGTGTGAAGGGTAGACATGTAGGATCTGCCAAAGCAGGATGCATGTTTACCGTGTCAGCTTTTGGGTTACTAGACTTAACTGGTGATTCTTAGAGCATCTAAGCCCAGAGGCACGCGATGAATGGCAAGGAGTTGCGCATGTCATCTATCCAAGAGTTGCATATGATGCAATTGGCATGATGGCCTACCTAAATAGTCAAGTTTTGGGCGATCAGCCAAAGCTGACTCATGACATGATGAAATACAGATCTTGACCCACTAGAAGATTGTACGTTGTAATCTTCTGAATTGATGGTGAGGGCAATCAATTTGAAAAAAAATAGTGGGAGCGATAATTAATTAAAGTCCTAATTATATCGTAAAACCTTTTCAAATCAATCAAATAAGTCAAAAAGGAGTTTTGGACTAAATTGCATATATTTCCTTTTGTAGTAAAAATGACAACAAACAATAATCACTTTTCGTTGCAATCGGTCCTTGAAAAGGACAAGCTGAATGGGACTAACTTCCACGAATGGTTTAGGACATTGAGAATTGTTCTCACTCAAGAGCAAAAGCTCTATGTTCTGGATACTCTAGCTCCAGAGGAACCTGCTTCTACCGCACCAAAGGCAGAAAGGGATGCTTATAAGAAGCATTCTGAAGATGCCATTGATGCAAAATGCTTGATGTTGTGCTCCATGAACCACAAGTTCTAGAGACAACATGAGAACATGGGTGTCATTGAGATGATTCAACATCTCAAGAACATGTATGAAGATCAAGCACGGTAAGAGAGATATGATGTCTCCAGGGCATTGTTCAAGTGTGTCATGAAAGAAGGAGATCTAGTTGGTCCTTACACACTCAAGATGATTGGGTATGTGGAGAACCTGACGAGACTGGGATTTCCCCTGAGCCAAGAGTTGGCTACTGACGTGATACTGCAATCATTGCCAGAATCCTACAGTCAGTTTGTGATGAAATACAACATGAACAAGTTTGACAAGCCGTTGACAGAGTTGTTAGGCATGTTGAGTACAGCCGAGGCACAGATGAAGAAGGACAAGCCTATGACTGTGATGTTGATCAATGGAAAGAAAGGCAAGTCCAAGGGCAAGCGCAAGGGCAAGGCTAAGAAAGGTTCAAATGCTAGCCAACAGCCCAAGTCGTTTTCAACTCTCAAGGCCAAGGGAGGCATGGCCAATAGAGGCAATTGCCACCATTGTCAAAAGCCAGGACATTAGAAAAGG
The DNA here is from genome assembly GCA_963693085.1 of Alisma plantago-aquatica. Classification (NCBI taxonomy): domain Eukaryota; kingdom Viridiplantae; phylum Streptophyta; class Magnoliopsida; order Alismatales; family Alismataceae; genus Alisma; species Alisma plantago-aquatica. Next base: position 927,451,935 of record OY856411.1, on the reverse strand, counting down.
AAATGTCCTCTCTATCTGGAAGAACTAAAGAAGAAGGAGGCAACGGACGTCTCCACCTGAAGGTGTCATGAAATAAACTTGTAACATTTTTGAGGTATATGATACCAAGATATAAAGTGTAAAGCACCCAATAAATGGGGCAAGTGTTGCCACCATAGATAGGAGTACTTTAGTTTATTTTCATCCTTGAAGGCATGTAATAGAGTTTTCTCTTGTTATTATAAATGTTGAATTAGATGCTGATCAAGAAGAAAAACTCTTAAATGAACTTAGAAGCTATAAATATGTGATACAATACTCAATTGATGACCTCAAAGGAATTAACCCATCTATCTGTATGCATAGAATAGCTTTGGAAGAAAATGCCAAACCATGCATAGACCCCCCAAGGAAACTAGACCATAATATGATGGAAGTTGTAAAAAAGGACATTTTCAAACTTAAAGATGTCAGAATCATTTATGCAATAAGTGATAGTCCTTGGGTGAGTCATATACATGTTGTACCCAAGAAACAAGGAATGATTGTAATAAAAAGGGAAAATGATGAATTAATATAAACAAGAATCTTCACTAGATGGTGAATGTGTATTGATTATAGAAAATTAAATAAAGACACAAGAAAGGATCATTTCCCTTTACCTTTTATCGACTTGATGCTAGAAAGTCTTGCCCATCACTCTTGCTTTTGCTATCTTGACGGGTACAGTGGGTTATTTTAGATTCCCATCTACCCACCTGATCAAGAAAAGACCACTTTCACATGCACCTATGAAACTTATGCTTATAGACAGATACCCTTTGGGCTTTGTAATGCTCCTGCCACCTTTCAAAGGTGTATGATTGCAATTTTCACTGATTATATTGAAAATATTCTGGAAATATTCATGGACAACTTTAGTGTTTATGGCAATTCCTTTGATGATTGTTTGTTGAATCTAACTAAAGTTTTGTAGAGATGCCAACAAGTCAACCTCATGCCCAATTGGGAGAAGTGCCATTTTATGGTACAGACCAGGGTTGTACTTGGCCATGTTATTTCAAGCAAGGGAATTGAAGTGGATAAAGCTAAAGTGGAGGCTATTGAAAAGATGTCAACTCCAACCAATGTGAAAGAAATTTGTAGCTTCTTGGGACGTGGGTCTCTACAGAAGATTTATAAAGGATTTTTCAAAGATTGCAAAGCCTTTATGCTCCTTGCTAGCAAAAGATGTTGAGTTCATGTTCTATGATGATTTCCAAATTGATTTCTGAAGATTGAAAGATGCTTTATTTTCATCTCCTATCATCCAGACACCAGATTGGAGTGCTCCTTTTGAAATAATGTGTGATGCAAGTGACTACACGATCAGAGTAGTTTTGGGACAAAGAAAATACAATAAACTCCATGCCATACACTATGCAAGTAAGACCCTAGATGATGTACAAATCATCTATGCTACTACTGAGAAGGAGATGATAGTCTATGCATTTAACAAGTTCAAACAGTACCTAATGGGTTCCAAGGTTATTGTATATGCAGATCATGTTGCAATAAGGTACCTTATGAGTAAGAAAGATGCAAAGCCTTGCCTCATCTGTTGGATATTGCTATTATGGGAGTTTGACTTGAAAATTATAGATAATAAAGGGACAAAAAATGTAGCTTATCACCACTCACGCCTATCAACCAGTGTTGAAGACAAGGTTCCAATTGATGATGATTTGCCTATTAAGAAGTTATATGCAGTGAACTCTCTTGATATTCTATGGTTTTATGATTTTGCAAATTATCTAGCTACTCGACTCCTTCCTCCTGATTTCATGTACCAACAGAAGAAAAAGTTCCTCCATGATGTTAAGTTCTATTCTTGGGATAACCCCCTACTTTCAAGCAATGTGTGGATGGGCTTATCAGAAGATGTATTCCTGATGAAGAGATCACAAATGTGATTACAGATTGTCATTCCTCCCCCTCTGGTGAAGACTTTGGAGTGGATAAGACTGCAACCAAGATTCTTCAACCAGGCTTCTATTTGCCAAGTCTATTCCATGATGCGTACACATTCGTCAAATCTTGTGACAAGTGTTAAAGTGTCGGAGGGATTTCATGAAAGGATGAATTGCCACTGATTTCAATCCTAGAGATACATGTCTTCGATGTGTGGGGAATAGATTATATAGGGCCTTTTCCATCCTCATGCAACTACAAGTTCATCCTAGTAGCCTATGATTATGTATCCAAATGGGTGGAGGCAATCCCCACTCAAGCACCAGAGGCAAAGTCTGTGATAAAACTATTCCAGAAGATTATTGTGTCCCAGGTTTGGAGTCCCAAGAGAAATAATATCGAACGTTGGTAGCCACTTCAATGAAAGGAACTTTAACAACCTGCTTAGCGAATACAAAGTGAAGCACAAGGTGTTCACACCTTATCATCCTCAAACATCAGGTCATGTGGAGATCTCCAACAGGCAACTAAAAGCTATTCTAGAAAAGACCGTCTTCAGCTCAAGGAAGGATTGGGCACTAAATCTAGATAATGCACTATGGGCGTATATGATGACTTTTAAAACTCCAATTGGGACAACTCCAATCAAGATAGTCTACGGAAAATCATGTCACTTACTAGTAGAACTGGAACACAAGGCACTATGGGTGATCAAATTCCTTAACTATAATCAAAAGAAAGTAGGAGAGTAAGGATTACTACAACTCCATGAGCTCAAAGAACTCAAAATGGATGCATATGAGAATGTGAAGACCTACAAAGAAAAGACAAAGAGATGGAATGACAAAAGAATCAAGGTTAAAGAATTCAAAGAAGGAGACCAAGTTCTATTGTTCAATTCTAGACTTAAGTTTTTCCCCAGGAAATTGAGATCTAAGTGGTCTGGACCATTCTTAGTCTTGAAGGCCAATCCGTATGGGACAGTGGAGCTGCAAGGAAAGCAATCAACATTCAAGGTTAATGGACAAAGATGAAAGTTGTATACCACATGAGAGGAGATTGACAAGGGAGCCTCTTGCTCCCTCCAAGATGCATGATCAACCAGTTGAAGAGTCTTACTACAATCTTTAAATGGTGGAACTTATGGGAGTTGACCCCATATTAGGAAAGATTTCATTAATTCATTTCAGTCAAGAACATTTTTTAATTCCAAAAATAAACTTGTCGTGGATGAATGTAATAATGTAGACCCTCATAGACTAATATCATCATCTCTTCAGGTGATGATCATAAAAGACAATTTATGTAGAAATTCAGAAAGACACAACGTGTCTTTCTTTACACGCGTAGTGTTGCTACTCACAAAAGGGACGACTATGTAGATTCTCAAGAGTACATGAGATGTACTATTTGGAACACGGCGTGTATGATCACAGACAACACCCGCTGGAATCAGATATGATGTGTTTTTAATCAAACACAACGTGTCCTACATGTGTTTCAAAAACACTAAATTTTTAGAAAAAATACACACTGTGTCTTTATTTGCAAATGGTGTGACGCTATTAGGTTGACAACACCGTGTATACATCTGGAAACTCATATGTCATGTTTTTTAATTGAACATGGAATTTCCTTTTGCTCAATCAAATGAAGCCATCTATCTGGAAAATCACACATCGTGTCTTTATTTGCACATGACATTTCATTATCAGTAGGGCGACTTCAACCTTGGTTTCTGGAATCTCACATGCAATGTTTCAAATCATACACGACATGTCCTTAGTGGTCAAAGCACATTAAAAAAGGAGCAGGTGACCTTTATAAAAGAGCACGTTGTGTCCTCAAAAAGACATGGCATGTCCAAGGATGAGAAAGTTGGGTTTTAACACTAATCCCAAGCCACCTCCCTCACTTTCACTCTCAACTAGCCGTGTTCTAATAACCATGTGTGACTCCTCAACCATGTTTTCCGCCGCCACTCCCGAAGCAAGCTTCAAGCTTCATCATTGCTCCGCAAGCAAGGTACAAGTTGCGAGCTCCGTTATTGCTCCACAAGAAAGGTCCAAACTCCGAGCATCGTCGTTGCTCTACAAGCAAGGTCCAAGCGGCGCCACCGCCTTCTGTTACTTTGAAGCAAGATTCTACCACTGTGATTTGCCACCGCAACAAGCACACGAGCTTTGCATCCTCCATCCTAGAAACCAAAGCATCATGAACACTATCTTCATCATCATCCTCTCCATCATCGATTCATAAAGACACGCCGTGAGCAACCGAGGTCACGCGGTGTAGAAAATCCTTCATCCCCAACCTCAGGTCATCACACCAATCTAGGTACACATTGTGTCTTCCATAAAACATGTCGTGTACACTGCCAAGTTCAGCAGTCTTCCTGTGATGCACACCGTTTCCAAATCTAGACACGTTGTGTTTAAGGCCATTTCAGTAACTTCTCAAGTAGCAATGGTGCCAGTGAAGCAGACGTCAAACCGCAGGCACAAACCCAACTCATCTTCCACCCCACCTATTTCTCCATGACCCATTTTAGGGTGACTGTGGAGGAAGACCCGACATATCAATTCCTCATCTCTGGTAGGGTTCTCCCTACCCATTTTTCCTAGAAAGAAACCATGAATGCTCTGGGTTCAAGAATGAGGATAAGAAGAACCTCAAAGACTTTGGTCATGAGTACATTTCCTTCGCAGTAACGAAAACTTACCCTCACGTTGTCTATGAATTTCTTACTACTCTTCAGGTTGTGGAGGACCCAAAGCATAGGCTTGAACCATATGTCTACATTCACTTCTGTCTTCTAGGCCAGATCCACAAATTCACCTTTAAGTAATTCTATGAGCTCTTAGAGTGCAACTACGAGGGTTCTCTAGCCTACACTCCTACTTTTGAAAGTGATGTTTTCTGGAAGTGAGATCACAGATTAAGAGAGTCATGTCTCTATAAAGGCCAGGGCTTCTTATATACATAACCCCATATTCTGATACGTCCACTACCTCCTCAGCACATGTGTCTTTTCCAAGAAAGAAACACAAGGTGTGCACGTGAAACAAGATTTGTTCTTTCTGTAGGGTATGGTTTATGATTTCTAGATCGATGTGGGTTATTCCATCCTCACTTGATTCTTATACATCAAGAAGATCAAGAAGAGAGAATCTAGGGACATCATGTGTGAGGGATTAATTACCCTCTTGGCAACCAAGCTTGATGTGGACCTGACTAGTCTATAGGTTGCACAAGGTAGGAACCTAGTGGACATCCAATATATGATCTCTATAGTGTTGATTACTAGGGTCCCCAACAATGATGCCAAGTTCATAAAATACTTTCACAATGATCAGTACATAGACCTGCCTGACTAGGAGAACATCACTTTGACGAACAAGGATGATTGGAAGGTTGACCTTAGTGGCTAAGGTGATGATGCTGATGCACCTGAAGATCAAGCTACTCTAGATGCTCCGCCACACAGAGCACCGCCACCCTCCACCAACACTGAGACTGAGTACACTTGGACGATGCCTAATGTTAGGCATCTTTACTGCTATGTTCAGCAGCGGTTTGACCATCTAGACGGCCATGTCAAACTAATGAGCAAGAAATACTCAGTGATGTATGACATGGTCTAGTGCATGGATGTGTAGCATATCTCTCAAGGAAACTATCCAATGCCCACACTAGCATGCACCTCCACCACCACAGCCTGAGCCTACTTGACGACCCATGTCGGTCGACATTCCTGATGATGATGATATGGTCAACTAGTATTTCACTACTGGTTACGAGGGCACTGGCCCTTCCTAATGATACCTTCCATGACAGGTACCCAGTTGCTTCTTCCTTAGGTTTGATTGATGTAGTGAGAACATTACAAATTTGAAGCTTATGGGAGTGCAACCGGCAGTAATGTATCTGTAGTAGTTTAGTTGTTTTTCATTTTGTAGTTCTCCCGTTCTTATCTTTAGTTTTAGTTTTTTGTTTCTGCTTTTCTCTTGGCAAGTTTAGTGTGATGTGAGGCTCATTTTGTGTAATGAACTTTATTTCTTCACAAGCTTGAACTATCTTGTCCTCCCTCATCAGAATTATCATTTCAACAAATTGTAAAAGAGCATGCATGAATCAAATGAAACTTTATGGTCACCAATACATGGTTAATGTCAGATTTATGCTTGTACCCTGAAATTTCATCTTTTTTCATCCTGGATTGCCTAATACGTATAATTGGTAACAAATTTTGTGAATATGTCCACTTTGCAACACTATTTAGAACATGGGATGATTTTCCTAGACTCATAGTGATTTTATAATCACCCTTTTCAGTGAAATTTTTTCAAAACAAATGAATGGAATCCAGGTGAAGTTACAATTTTGTTAACTCTCTTCTATTTTTGAAAACAATAAGTGGAACCCTTAACCCATTTAACTTACATTCTGATTAACTTCATCTTAATTACCCCATAAAAGATGGCTAAAACTACCCACATGTAATACTAACCTGGTGTAAGTCCAATCTGGTCATGACGGTTAGGTGATATGTCCTACAAAGAGGGTAAAATGCCACAACCGGTACTCCTTGTGTGCATAAGCCTCATTAGCAGCCGAATGTCATAATCCCCAATCCAATAACATATCTTTTGGGAAAACAAGAAGAGAAAGCAAAAGTTTCTAACATTGACTATGATTCCTTCATTTGCATCTGTTATAGCTGAAAGTTTTGTTGTATATTCACTGATTGTTTGGCCTAGTCATTCAAGTTCCTTCTAGTGTTGCATGGTTGACTACTTCATTTAATGTGTTACCATCCTTGCTAAACTTAATTTTCTTTCTTGGATGTCTAAACTCAAATCAAGGCGATGAATACGAACCTAATAATTATAGTTGGTATACCCTCTTTTATATCTTCCATTTTGTTTGATATATACATGAGCTTTACAATTCCTTCATTTGTTTTCTATGCTCTTTTTTCTTGAGGACAATAAATAGTTCAAGCTTAGGGGGATTTGATGTGCACATTTCATATCTACTTTTTGCACACATCTGCACACCAATTGAGTTCATTTTGCCTTCCATTTAGCCTTTAACCATACTTAACTTGCCATCTTTATGATATTTTACTTGTAGCATGATGTTGATCATAGGAAAACGTTGAAAATGCCATTTTGTAAATAGCCCAACCCAAATCCGACCTCAATGGTACTTCCCTATGATTTGCAGTTGATTCGAAATTCATTTTTGAAGAAACAATAATGAACACGACATGTCTTATTTAAGACATGATGTGTAACTTTCCAAAAAGGTTCACAAAACAAAGAACATCCCATATGCTATTAAACACATGGGCGTGTAAGTTTCCAGTGGCTTCAGCTCCCGAATTGTATATTAGAAGACATGATGTGTCTTTATTAAGACACAATGTGTCCTTATGATCCAGAGGTCGACTCTGACTTGCTGCCAATGTACACGGGCGTGTATTTACTCGAACACGTCATGTGCCTTATGCTAAGATCGACCCTAGTAGTAGCTACATGGCATGCCTCTAAGGTGACACACCATGTACTTCTTGCACATAAGCAGTTATTCAACAAGTTACATGATGAGACACGATGTGTCTCCTCACAGACATGTTGTGTCTTTACCAGTTTCTACAGAAATCAGCAACAACCGACCCTCATTTCAAAAATGAGTCCAACCTTTTGGGTGGTTATGACTTGCCATTTTGAAGCACTTTTCATCCAAGAGAAGTTCTAGAGCAAAGGAGTGTGATTTTGGGGTGGAAGATGAGGTTTCATGAGAAAGAACCACCATACTACTTCATTTCTTCACAATTTTTCTCCAAAAAGTGCAACAGAGCATTTCTTCTCACTCAATCTTCTCTGGAGGTAGGATTGTCCGAGTTGAAGAAGCTCCAAGGGTGGAATCTCATCCTCTAGCCAGAGTTCTACTCTCCCTTGGTTACACTTTTGGTTCCTTTAGCCTTTTCTTCTCTCAACTATGCAAAACTCTAAAAATTAATCCATGTGCTTGGGTTTCTCCATTATGAGCGAGTATAACCTTCTTCTTGGGCATGGGATAGTAACTCACATTCCATTACTCATGTGAACTCGAAATTTATATTGAATGATAGTTAATTTTCTTCTCTTTGGATGCCTATAGTGTTTATTAGCTTGTATTCTTTGTTGGCCACCTTTTATACATGTTTTATGCTTCTTTGTGCCTTAGGAGAACGTCTGAAGGAGTAGGGAGTAGGATCCACGGTAATGTGCTCTTGACCACGAGAGTGGATGGAGAATGTTGAGAGTTTATGGTTGTGTTTAAAACTAAACATTGAGATGAGAGTGTCATGTGAAGATGACAATCATCTCATGTCACTAGGAGGTGCATGTCGATGACAACATCCTTGTGAATTGACACCATGCTTTAATTTCATAGTTACATATGATGTATGGCGTGGTTGTGAAATCCAATGTCCAAGTCCCTTAAATTCTAAATTGAACCTTTAACTTAAGCTCTTTTGTTGTTGTGTGTCTTTAGTTATTTGTAATAAAACTTAACCTTTGTAATTCAACTTAGATTAATGAAATTTAACAACTCTGTGCCTAGCTAACCTATCTCCTTGTGTTTGACACTCGACTACAATTGACCCCGTACACTTACAGGTGATAAGTCAGTTGAGATTTTTCTTTTAAAACTCCAACAATTATTGTGAAAAGAAGGCAAACAAAAGAAAACTCAAATTCCACAATGGGATATAATTCATTAGTCAAAATTATAAGAAAAATGCCCAAACCTTAATTACCATTGAAAGGAGCTATAATCATACTCTTTCTAGCATTACCAAAAAATTTAAAATGCAGAAGATCAATAATCACTAACAAATGTTGGGTCTTTCTCTACATGACTAATAAATAATGGAACTATAAATGCCACATTAGTTAATGTGAACATCCTATACACCATATATCAGTACCTGCAAAATATATATGTATGGATTAATATAGATAAAAAAATCAACATATATTTTTACATATATAGAACAAGGTATTTAGCCATAAGTTCTCACCATATCCAATGTTCTGTTGCGATTGTATTGAACCAATCATAAGTAAACATCTCCACAATAGGTGTCAAGAATACATAAGTGTCGTGATATTAACATACAACATCCTCCAGGATACAAACCATCATAGTCAACCCTTCTTAAAAATTATGTAACCATAGTGCCAACCTCCTACACTTAGGACCTAGTTGTTTGGATAGGTCACTTACAATCCAAGCATGTAAATGAGAAGGTGTAACATACCAGATCATGGACCCTACCCTAGAAGTTTGACCTTTTGGGTTTGACCAAGCAAGTTTGAGGGTAGAATGATCCTAATAATCCAATGCATGAACAATGTAATCTAATATGTGACATAATTTGTTTGGGGATAAAAAGATGATAAAGAACTTAATTGAATAAGTAATTTACTTAATGGGCCATTAGTAGTCCATATGACATAATTCATATAATAAAGCCACAAAATAAATAATAGACTTCAAATTCATAATCTACACATTAAAATAAGACTACATGACAATTTTCATTTAATTTGGACAATCTTGAAATAACATGGTAAGTTAGGAGAGAGAAATTACCTAAAAGGTGTAATTAATAAATAAATATAATAAATAACTCCAAAAGAGGAAAATAATCTTTGATTCGTGATCTACATAATAAATATAGCCTTTGGGTATAGTTTTATCCAATTTGGAGAAAGTTTGCTTAAAAGGTAATATCAGGAGAGAGAAAGTGTATAGAACCTTCAAAATATTAAATAAATATTCAAACAACTCCAATATGTAAAAATGATAGAAAATTCGTATCTAACACATTAAAAATGACTTGTGGGTCAAGTTTCATCAAATTTGGATAATCCTAAAGCCATTAATGAAGAAGGAAAGAGAAAATGATATTTGATTTATTTAACCCATTAAAAGTTTCCAAAAGGTAAAACTAAGTGCATAATCAGAATCTACATGCTTTAATTAGCCCCTGTGCAAAATTTACCTAATTTGGAGTATTTTTGCACCCTCAAAAGAGGAGAGAGAAAAATGAAGATAATTAATGTATCACTTTAATTGATTTCATTGTCCTACTATGATTTCCTATTTACATAATGTCACGCTTGATATGGACGTTGATTCTCGATCAGATGGCTCTCAGTTTTTCTTCAACCCCGAGTCGAAATGCTACAGTAACCCCGTCGGCTTTCTTATATTCAGTCGATGATTTTTCTCTCTACATTTGGTCTTTCTTCTAGCTTTCTTCGCCTTTGGATTCCTGGTTTGATCCCACATCTTTTGATCCCTATTTTCCCTACCTTTTTCTTCTCAGATTGTGAAACCCCAAACCTTGCGCCGCAAGCAAGGTTGGTCCCAAGCCAACTTAAACTTTCCCTCACCCTCCACAATATATATGGGTACCTCAGGGTATTTTAGAAAACATGTGACATTTTCCATCAGTCAATTTCTCTAGATCTCACATGGTTGCTCGTCGAAGTTCAGTTCTTTGGTCTATCCTTACAGTGAACCTTGCTCCCTCCACTCGTCTTCTTCATCTGAATTGAAGGTATAGTTAAGTCCATTTTGGTCCTATATTCATTTTGATTCCTTCGCCTTTGAGTTTCATGGTGATTCATGGATTCACCCAAATCGGGCTGGAGCTGCTTTGTGCCATGTCTACAATCGAGCTTGGGGACGATCTCCTTGATAAATTTACCATTTTGCCCTCGCAAGTTTATTCTTTCATTGTTTTCTCGCGCGGGGTACCTTGGTAATTCGTCTTCTTGTTTTATTTTTTTGCCGCGGGTCTCGCTGACTTTGACCAGGCGACATGGTTGTGCCTGATTGGTCCATGTCACATGGGCCTGATCCTCTCTCTTCCCCTCTTTGTTGCCTATTTGGAATTTCCTAATTTTGTGATTGGTCGACTTTCCAAAATACATAACTAATTGTCTGTGTGTCCAAAAATTACAAATAAATAATCATTGGATTCAAAAAAATGTAAGCTTTCATTTGATATTTTTTTGTTTCCTGAATCTAATGTTTTAAATAGGTGTTTTCAATGGATCTAATTAATAATGAATTAACTTGTAAAAATTATAACTAATTATCTATAAGTTAGAAAAATACAATAAAAATGTTTTGGACTCCTAGTGACATATACTAAAATAAGGCATGGTTTTGATAACCTAATTCACACATCAATAAAAAGGTGATTTTAGGGTTTTGAATAAGTAATGGAAACCTAACCCTAATCCCACATATATGCTAATAGGTGCTTTGGATGCCTAGGCTTGGACCTAGATGTGACTTTGGATCATTGACGCTGAAGTTGAGGAATGTTGTATCCCATATTCATCCATATTGAGCAATTCACCTACTTTATCATTCTTTTGAATTTTGGCCTACACAATATGTCTTATGTTTTGATACCATGGTTCAGGTGAACTATCTTGATTGTTATGAACTTGGATAATTTCTTGATATCATATCTTGTGTCGTGGTGCATGTTGGTCTCTTTTATTGTTATGTGCCACTTTGAAGTGGATGTTATATGTTTGTGTTGTCCATTGTGTGATGGCAACCTTTGTTTCATCTTTTGACTAAACTATTTAGTTGCCTCTATATTTACATGCTATGTGGATCAGTAGCACTAGAGTAGTGTAAATTACATTGGTTTTTGGGTGTGTGCCCTTTTTGTTTATGGGATGATATTGGTGGTGCCCCATACCTGAGTTTTAAAGATGTGAATCCTTGGCTCAACTTTTATATATATTGGGAGATTGACAGTGAGTCATTCTCTATTAGGTTTTCAAGGATGTGATGCCTTGGCCACCTCTTTGTATATTTTGTTCTAGGGCTATGTTTATCTCACATGCATGAATGTTTGATGATGTTTGTGGGGGGTGTGCCCTGCTACTCTCTCTATGTGCCAGTATTGCACAATCTTTATTGTTTTGTACATGGCAAGTATCTTCTTTTCTCATGTGATGATGATTCTTATCTTTTATGCCCTCTTTTGGGGTAGTCCTTATCTCTTGCATGGGAAGCCTTTTATTTTGATGTCCCTTATTGTTTATAAATTGCTCAATTTGCTTTTTAGTATGCACATACCAACCTTTGTTGATGTATCCTATTGTTTCTCTTTTGCTGAGGTATGCTTCCAACCCTAGGTAGTGGACATGGATGGCTTGACGTGTGGACCCGGACTTAGATTGTGAAGTTAAAGCTTGGAGACAATCTTGAGGTGGTTTAGATTTCCTCTACATGGATCCTTGTGATGTAAGTTTGTAACCCTTTATTTCATAATTGAATATAGTCATGTTTTACATTCCGCTGCTATACTTTGGGTCTTTTGTTACCATTATATAAAGATTTGAAAATTTTACACCCACTCCATCATACCTTCTAAGTGTGTTTGGACTGGTGGTTCTATTGTTCAAATTTTTAGTAAGGAGGTGTTTTCACTTCTTTACAACATGGTATCAGAGCTCATGTTAGTCGGAATCTGACTATTTCAATTTTGTCTCCCTATAGAACCCTTGACTTTGCTAGTTAGCTCTAAGTGAGATGGTTACCCTAGATTTGATCAGTGATGATCTTCTTATACAAAAAGGTTTTATTTGAGGATAAGATTAGGTTTCGAGGAAGTATTCATATGGAAAAATTGTGACTTGGTTCTTGTATTGATTTTGTGTCGTCATGTTGGTTTTACATCGCAAAGTTTTTCGTCAACAAAAATTATTTTTAATTATATTACTATATGTACAAAATCTTCCTTGTATTTTATCGAAGTTTTCATAAACTAAGTCAAAATGAAGTGAAACTTTAGTTTGATAGAATCTAACCCTAGTTTGTGACTAGGATTGATATAATGGTGTAGTTGACCTACCCTATGACTTTTTGGTAGTTCATGTAGGGTTGTTAGGTTAGAGACACGAGGACCTATAACTCAACCCCAGATGGTGACTTGATAGTTGGATACATGAAAAATATAAATCTCTAAAACATTCACAACTAAATAATATGTGGGTAATCTTAATACCTTGATGATGATTAGTTTGACTTGTTAGGTTGAATCCCTTTAACAGGTGGAGAGTAGTTAGGTATTGATGTTTGATCTATTGATTTTGAGGACAAAATCCTTTTAAGGGGTGGAGTGTTGTAACATACTAGATCATAAACCCTACCGTAGAAGTTTGACCTTTTGGGTTTGACCAAACAAGGTTGAGGGTAGAATGATCCTAATAATCCAATGCATGAACATTGCAATCTAATATGTGACATAATTCGTTTGGGGATAAAAAGATGATAAAGAACTTAATTGAATAAGTAATTTAGTTAATGGGCCATTAGTGGGACATGTGACATAACTCATATAAGAAAGCCTCAAAATAAGTAATAGACTTCAAATTCGTAATCTACACATTAAAATAAGACTACATGTCAATTTTCATTTAATTTGGACAATCTTGAAATAACATGGTAAGTTAGGAGAGAGATATTACCTAAAAGGTGTAATTAATAAATATAATAAATCACTCTAAAAGAGGAAAATAATCTTAGATTCGTGATCTACATAATAAATATAGACTTTGGGTAAATGTTTATCCAATTTGGAGAAAGTTTGCTTAAAAGGTAATATCAAAAGAGAGAAAGTGTGTAGAATCTTCAAAATATTTAAATAATTATTCAAACAACTCCAATATGTAAAATTGATGGAAAATTCGTATCTAACACATTAAATATGACTTTTGGGTCAAGTTTCGTCAAATTTGGATAATCCTAAAGCAATTAATGACAAAGGAAAGAGAAAATGATATTTGATTTATTTAACCCATTAAAATTTCCAAAAGGCAAAACTAAGTGCATAATCAGAATCTACATGCTTTAATTAGCCTCTATGAAAAACTTTACCTGATTTGGAGTTCGTTTGCACCCTCAATAGAGGAGAGAGAAAAAGGAAGATAATTAATGTATCACTTTAAATGATTTCATTGTTCGTCTATGATTTTCGATTTACATAATGTCACACGTGATCTGGCCGTTGATTCCCGATCGGACGGCTCTCAGTTTGTCTTCAACCTCGAGTCAGATTGCTACAGTAACCCGTCGGCTTTCTTATATTCAGTCGACGATTTCTCTTTCTACATTTGGTCTTTCTTCGAGCTTTCTTTGCCTTTGGATTCCTAGTTTGATCCCACATCTTTTGATCCCTATTTTCCCTAATTTTTTCTTCTTAGATTGTGAAACCCCAAAGCTTTGACTGCAAGCAAGGTTGGTCCCAAGCCAACTTGAACTTTCCCTCACCCACCACTATATATATGGGTACCTCAGGGCATTTTAGCAACGTGTGACATTTTCCATCTGTCAATTTCTCCAGTTCTTGCATTGTTTCTCATCGAAGTTCGGTTCTTTGATCTGTCCTTGCGGCAGACCTTGCTCCCTCTACTTGTCATCTTCATCCAAACTGAAGGTACGGTTAAGTCTTTTTTGGTCCTAGCTTCATTTTGATTCCTTCTCCTTCGAGTTTTGTGGTGATTCATGGATTTGCCCAAATCGGGCTGGAGCTGCTCAGCGCCATGTCTACGACCGAGCTTGGGGACGATCCCCTTGATAAATTTATCGTTTTTCCCTCCCAAGTTCCTTCTTTCATTGTTTTCTCACGCGGGGGCACCTTGGTAATTCACCTTCTTTCATTCTTTTGTTGGCGCGGGTCTCACTGACTTTGACCAGGCGACATGGCTACGCCTGATTGGTCCAAGTCACGTGGGCCTGATCCTCTCTCTTCCCTCTTTTATGCCCTCTTTTAGGGTAGTCCTTATCTCTTACATGGGAAGCCTTTTATTTTGATGTCCCTTATTCTTTATAAATTTCTCAATTTTCTTTTTAGTAAGCACATACCAGCCTTTGTTGATGTCTCCTATTGTTTCTCTTTTGCTTGGGTATGCATCCAACCCTAGGTGGTGGACATGGATGGCTTGACACGTGGACCCAGACTTAGATTGTGAAGTTAAAGCTTGGAGACAATCTTGAGGTGGTTTAGATTTCCTCGACATGGATCCTTGTGATGTAATTTTGTAACCCTTTATTTCATAATTGAATATAGTCATGTTTTACATTCTGCTGCTATACTTTGGGTTTTTTGTTACCATTATATAAAGATTTGAAAATTTTACACCCACTCCAGCATACCTTCTAAGTGTGGTTGGACCGGAGGGTCTATTGTTCAAATTTTTAGTAAGGAGGTGTTTTCACTTCTTTACAGAAGGAACTTAAGGAGGACATGTATATTAGTTACCAATTTATACACAAATAGAAAGAATTAGAAATACAAATGCAATGTAAATCTATCATACATTCCCATAGATAACTCCGACAGGCCAGGAAACCACGTCACCTTCTCCATATGTTATCCTTTCGTGGTCGAGGTGGCCATATGAATTGGTGTATGTCTCAAATATTGGTAGAAAAGCTTAATATTCAAGAATCGTATTGTCAGGCATTCAGTACCATGAATCATGGCACATGTAAGGGATGGGAATGTGTCTCCTTGTGCAACGATAGTGACAATAAGTTCTAGAAATGCCATATGGAGTGACCTCATTTCCTACAATGATGTATATAGAGTTATATATACTAAAACAAAAAATATTAAAAATTCACCTAAAAGACTATGATATCATAGAAAAACATAAACTAGGCATGCCTTGAGGGTCCATGGGATAACGCGCAACCATTTTTATTTGATGAGGGTTCATCTTGACAGAAGAGCAATGCTACAGAGGTACTTGTGACAAAGTGGATTTTAGCATAATAATGAAGTAATTGATCTTTTGACCTCATTATACTCCCTCATGGTCCCAAATCATTTTTCTTGTCTTCTAAATCAATAACGACACTCAAATTTGAAATATGGTGATCAACGTGAATTTTATACACATTATAACACCACAAATTAGATTCAATCATCACTTTGTCCAATGAAGTAAATTTGTCCATCAAATTTTATCCTTTAGTTCTCAAACTTTTTGTAAATGTGCTACACAATTTTATGAACCTATTATCCAATTTGCATCTTATTTGGACATTCCTACTATTTACTATGATTTCATGAAGATAATGTATTGAAAATCCTTTTATTTGCCTTTTATTTAGGAATTTTCTAAGTCAGAAATTGGTGGACTGCATCAGGGGCGAACCCCAACCCTTGAATCTACCTCTCACAGATCCAGGATCGATCCAGTAGTAATGAGGTCATCATCAATCTCCTGCAATCAGTGGGGAGGTGTCTTTATAGCCAAGACTTGCAATCTTGCACTCTTGACCTCTTTTTGAAATTCTAATTGAGAGGAAATGTTCCCCTCACAAATTCAAATTGAATGAACCCTATTTTGACCAATTTTCATGCTCTGTCCAACTGCCAAAACACATTCATTTCCTCCCTTCTCACTCTAGCGGCTTTGGCTGCCACCAAGAAGTTATCTAGCCCTAAACCTAGCCCCAACCCTATATAAACACCCTCTGAGATCCACAACAAGCACACCTTGTTCATAGCCATGGTCTCGTGTGCTCAACAGCCTCGAACACCCCCAGATCATCCCCAATCTCCTACTTCTCCACGATGTGCCGCCATACAAGCCCATTTAAGCATTCTGAGATCTCACCCTCTTTATCCTCTTTCTGACCACCATTTTATTCATGAGGCTGAGGCAAGCTCGACCATCCTACTTCCACCCTCCCTTGATCTCTCCTTCTCTGAATCCCTCCTCTCATCGGTGAGGCCTTCCATCTCAGTTTATAGCTCATGCGGTGGACTAATCGAGAAGGGAGGGGTTCTCAGAGCACTCGGTCCAAGAGAACCCAAACGGGTCCAAGACCCAGCTAGACCAGCAATTGGACCAACTAATTGAAGGGTTGAGCTGACCGAACCAAGTCTAAACTAGACCCTCCACCTGCAAGCCATACGCCTATGTGGTGTAATATCATCCACCTAATCATTTAATCAAACAACCAGACTTTATCTAATTTAAGGTATTTTTCACCCTCTCATATGGAAAATAGATTAAAATCTCTAACCTTGTTTAAATCATAACAAATGCATCCTAGCTCCAAAATTATGAATAAATAGTAAATCATGATTAGAAAAACCTAAGGAATTTATTAAAAATACTTTTAAAGACTAATTACTAATGGATTTCACCGATATCCCTGGACTTGAATCTTATACTTATTTAATTTTTCTAATCATTCAACAATGATGTTTAATCTTTATAAACCCTAGATTTGGACTCTAAGGATTATCTTGTAACCTAGATCTAATCTATTTGACTCAACTACTCTTGAAAATGAATCATTAGTGACCTAGATCCATTTACTTGATTCAATCTTGATTATAATCTTTATGAATAATAAGTAATCTTGATATTGATCTTAATCTTGCAAAACCCTAGATATACTTTTAACCCATCAATCTGATATTGAATTCCAATTATGCTAAGTATCATGATGATGATATAGAAATTTGATGATGACTTGGATCATGATCATAAATTAGGGTTAACACATGATCCTAGAAAACCTAGGTAAGTCATTCACACTCGAAAATATTGGACACTTGAATAATAGTGGACATATTGGGATATTATTGATTATAAGTGGATAACCTAACCCTAAGGTTGATATAGGAAAAGTGTAACCCCAATCTCAAATATTGAAAGACGATCTTCAAATATCATGATCTTAACCCTTGATCCAAATATTGTGATTTAGGATCTGACTCGAAGGGTTGACATATTACTTGTTGAAATTTGTACTCAAAATCTTCAGTGAAAGGTACGCTATTATATCTCTTCCTTAGTTATATTGAAGATACTTTTTATGTATCTCTTGACTGTATACTTGTCTATATAACTTGATTGAGATATTGTTCCCTATGATTAGTCTTCCATTTTTCCCTATATTACATTTTGAGAAAAACATGAAAACATACATGATATTGCCCATTATGACTGCCCATATATTGATGATGTTGATAATGTAGACAATGTTGATACTGAGTGCAAGTAACCTCCTCATTTGGTGGTGGGACTTGTACATTGTCCTCCTATCTCATATGGAGAGAAGGAGCCTGGTGACCTCCCCCGCTACATTGGGCGATGACTCACACAAAATATATAAGAATGCTTCTCTATTACAACATAATCGGAACTCATAATAAAAATTGAATTATTTGAAATAAACATCTTGTCAAATAAATGTTGGATTTGGAAAATTTCTTGTTATAATTTTCTTGAATATAAGTCCTACCAAGCATACTCTTTTTCTATAAACCTTTTTACTTGATTTTGATAGTGTGTCGTGCAATTGCATAATTTTGTCTCAATTTTCTTGATATTAGGCAATACAAATGGAACACTGACTAAGATTGCTTCTGCACTCCACATACTCTGATGACAAGGATAAATTGGCAATATCTCCTATATTGGGTTAGTTTGTTCTTTAAATCTCATGTTTTTGAGTTATTATTTCTTATCGTATATTCTAGTGTGTGAGATCCTATTGGGCCACTCAGGGATGGGTGCTTCAATCCTTTTACTACTGTCTAGGCAGTGGGATTGGGATTGGGGTAAGAACGGTTCCATGACAGTTGGTATCAGAGCATACACACTCCCATATACTTTAAGTAAATAATTTCTTGAGTCTCATAAACCCAAGAAACCCTAAAATCCATAATGGTGAAAATTGAGGTGTCTAGGCTCATGTTTTCACCTTGTTGATTATTTAGAGTTTGGAAAGGTATCTCCTTTTACCCGATTTGGCTTTGTTGGCCTAAGGTTAATATGCTAAATCCAGGATGATATTGATACTCAATCGTGAATATTGATTTAATAATGACCTTGATAGATGACAATGTTGACTATAGCTTGTGGTTGACTACCTAGATAGACCTAGGTCTAGATCATTCATCAAACTTGGATACCATGATAATGAAATCTTGACATGTTGCTCGAATATTGCTTGAATATTGTTGCTCGAAATTGAATATAGATGAATGATCTCCCCCAAGGTCTAAATAGGAATCTAGACCCTAGCTTTGGAATATTTCTACATATGATCTTGATGTCTAAACTTCAACTCTTGATATTGATGTACAAAATCTTGAAACATGATATGGATCTCAAGACCACCCTTGATATATAAATAGTGTCTTTCATAATTCCAAATTTTGAAATTTTGAAATGATGAATATTTTGACTCTCTCGATTTTTGACTTAGGGTTTATCTCTCATTAGGACTAGGGTGGAACCTCCCATTGATTTTGAGCTTAAAATCATGATATTGAAATTATGATATTGTCTCGAAATGTTGAAAAATGAAATCTCAAATCATGGATGTATAACCCCCCACCTAGGCCAATGTAGAAGCTAGGACCCTGAGATGTTGGGATTTAAAGTCACCTTGTACACTTGATTTAATAAACTCTAATTGTTTGACCCAAAATATGATCTCTCCAATTTTTTATCAATAGGATGCTTTCCATATATGTGACTCATATGATGACTTTGAACAATATATGCATTGACCATGATACTCAATTGCACGATGATGAAATGATATTGATACCAAGTTGGTTATGATATGGAACATGGAATCCCAATTATGATTATTGGATTAGTTGAACCTTGAGGACATGATTTTGATTTTATATTTGAGGATACAACATGTATTTTTATGATCCCAACCTTGAGGATGTTTTTGAATTTTGGGGACAAAATTCCTTTTAAGGAGGGAAGGATGTGACAAAATGGATTCAAGCATAATAATGAAGTAATTAATCTTTTGACCTCATTATACTCCCTCATGGTCCCAAATCATTTTTATTGTCTTATAAATCAATAATGACACTCAAATTTGAAATATGGTGAACAATGTGAATTTATACACATTATAACACCACAAATTAAATTAAATCATCACTTTGTCCAATGAAGTAAATTTGTCCATCAAAATTTATCCTTTAGTTCTCAAACTTTTTTTAAAAGTTATAAACAATTTTACGAACTGATGGTCCAAATTGCATCTCATTTGGACATTCCTACAGTTTACTACGTTTTCTTGAAGACAACGTATTGAAAATCCTTTTATTTCCATTTTATTTGTGCCTTTTCCAAGTCAGCAATCGGTGGATTGCATCAGGGGTGAACCCCAGCCCTTGGATCTACCTCTCATGGATCTAGGCCTGATTCAATAGTAATGAGTTCATCATCAACCTCCCACAATTAGTGGGGAGGTGTCTTTATGATTGAGACTTGCAATCTCGCGCTCTTGACCTCTTTTTGAAATTCTAATCAAGAGGAAAGGATCCCCTCACAAATTCGAACTGAATGAACCCTATTTTAACTAGTTTTCATGCTTTTTCCAGCCACCAAAACACATTCCTTGTCTCCCATTCTCACTCTGGCGGCCATGGCCGCCACCAAGGAGTTATCTAGCTCTAAACCTAGACCCAACCCTATATAAACACCCCCTGATATCCACAGCAAGCACACCTAGTTCAAAGCCATGGTCTCATGTGCTCAACAGCCTCAAATACCCCCAGATTGTCTGTGATCTCCTACTTCTCCAAGAAACACCACCACACAAGCCCATTTGGGCATTCAGAGATCTCACACTCTCTTTCCTATTTCTGACCACCATTCCATTCACGAGGTTGAGGCAAGCTCGATCGGCCTACTCCCAACCTCCCTCAACCTCTCCTCCTCCAAATCCCTCCTCTCTCTGGTGAGGCCCTCCACCTCTATTTCTAGCTCACACAGAGGAATGATCTAGAAGGGAGGGGTTCTCAGACTGCTTGGTCCAAGAGAACCCAAATGGGTCCAAGATCCAACTAGACCAACAATTGGACTGGCTAATTGAAGGGTTGATCCGACCAAACCAAGTCTAAATGAGACCCTCCACCTACAACCCACACACCTATGTGGAAAAATATTGGCCACCTGATCATTTAATCAAATGAACAGACTTTATCTAATTTAAGGTATTTTTCTCCCTCTCATATGGAAAATATATTAAAATCCCTGACCTTGTTTAAATCATAAGAAATGCATCCTAGCTCCAAAAATTATGAATAAATAGTCAATCTTGATCAGAAAAACCCAAGGACTTTCTTAGAAATACTTATGTATCCTAAATCCTAATGGATATCACTAATATCCCTCGACTTGAATCTCGTACTTATTCAATTTGTCTAATCATTCAACAATGACGTTTAATCTTTGGAAATTCTAGATTTGGACTCCAAGGATTATCTTGTAACCTAGATATAACCTAGTTGACTTGTCTACTCTTGAAAATGAATCATTAGTGACATAGATCATTTACATGATTCAATCTTGATTATAATCTTTATGAATAATGAGTAATCTTGATATTGATCTTAATCTTGCAAAACCCTTGAAATACTTTTGACCCATCAATCTGATCTTGAATTCTAATTATGCTAAGTATCATGATGATGATATAGAAATTTTATGATGACTTGGATAATGATCATAAATTAGGGTTAATAGTTATGATCCTAGAAAACCTAGGTAAGTCATTCTCACTCAAAATTACTGGACACTTGAATAATGTTTGACATATTGGGATATTATTGATTATAAGTGGATGACCTGACCCAAAGGTTCATATAGGAAAAGTGTAACCCTGATATTACATATTGAAACACGATATTCAAATATCATGATCTTAACCCTTGATCCAAATATTGTGATTTAGGATCTGACTCAAAGGGTTGACCTATTATTTGTTGAAATATGTATGCAAAATCTTTGGTGAAAGGTAAGCTATTATATCTCTTCCTTGTTGTATTGAAGATACTTTCTATGTATCTCTTGACTATATACTTGGCTATATAACTTGATTGAGCTATTGTTCCCTATGATTAGTCTTCTATTTTTCCCTATATTATATTTTGAGAAAAACATGAGAACATAAATGATATCGCCCATTATGACTACCCATATATTGATGATGATGATAATGTTGATATTGAGTGCAAGCGACCTCCTCATTCGGAGGTGGGACTTGTTCATTTTCTTCATACCTCATATGGAGAGAAGGATCATGGTGACCTCCCCCATCGTGTTGGGGTGATGAGTCACACAAAATATATAAGCATTCTTCTCCATTATAGCATAATGGGAACTTGTAATAAAAATTGAATTGTTTGAAATAAACATCTTTTCAAATAAATGTTGGATTTGGAAAATTTCTTGTTATACTTTTCTTGAATATAAGTCATGCCAAGCATACTCTTTTGCTATAAACTATTTTACTTGATTTTGAAAGTGTACCATGCAATTGCATGATCGTGTCTCAATTTTCTTGATTTTAGGCAATACAAATGAAACACTGACTAAGATCGCTTCCGCACTCCACGTACTCTGATGAAAAGGATAAATCAGCAATATCTCCTATATTGGGTTTGTTTGTTCTTTAAATCTCATGTTTTTGAGTTATTATTTCTTATCATATATGCAGTGTGTGAGATCCTATTGGGTCACTTAGGGATGGGTGCTTCAATCCTTTTACTACTTGCTAGGTTGTGGGATTGGGATTGGGATTGGGGTAAGAATGGTTCCGTGACAGTACTATTTGAGGAGGTTGAGATTGAAAAACCTATAAATTTCCCATTGCTTCTTCTATTCTCTTTGAAATCATGTCCTCTACCTCCTCTTTTGTAGTCCACCTTTCTTGGTAGATTTGTGCTTTTTCTTTGATGTGGCAAAAAAGGATCTTATACCTACACAAGCCTCAATGGCCTAATAACATCTAGGATGATCTAGAATGCCACAAGCAACCGTCAATTGATCCCTTTGATCCTCGGGGATGAACTTGCCTTCTTTTGTTTTCTCATAAACCTCACACTACTCATCATCAATCCTAATTGGTCAGTAAAACATAACAATGAAGGTAAAAAATGAACACTCACTTTGAGAGTTTAATTGGACCTTTTTTATAGCGACCTCATCAGTTGTGGTGTTGGGTATTTGTCTAGAGTGGCTTATCCTCACAACAATCCACTCCTTGTGGTGAGGTAAAGTTGTATGAGTAGTAGAAAATTCAGCAAACCCAAGAGTAGGCTTCTCAAAAGAAAACACTCGCTCTCTCTATTGGCGACACCAGTCATATCCACCTGGACCCAACTTGTGGTCATGCACATCCTTTTCTCATTTTTCTTTTGTATCATTGCATAAAAATATATGTTAATTATGTAATACTTTAAAGTCATATGATTAATGATAAGAATGTATTTTGAACAAAGATTAATATCTTGAATTCATAAGTTTGTCTTGAAGCAACATACACTTCCCACGCATTCTTATATATATAAGTCCATTGCTTAGTGGCATGATTCTATTTCTTGTCACTCATTATGTATTCTCTTGTCAGATTCATCGTATAATTCCTCAATATCCTCCCACAATGTTGCATAACCTTTCTACAATGTAGTTTTTCATCATGGTCAAATATTCTCCGCAAAAGTCCATATATTTAATGGCAAATTCATGAAAATAGAATTATGATTATCTTTAAATGATAGAATATATCACAACTATGTCCTTCCATATGAGGTCTTTAATAGAATTCTATGCCATGAATCTATTGTTTTATCCACTTTTCTTTGACTAATAATCCCTAAACATTGTATGAATGAATTGTGATTCTTCCTAACAGGATTTCTTGTTTCATCAAATTCAATGACCTTCTTCATATCTTTTCCCCTTTGTAATACTGACTTGTTCATAAAAATGACGCCTCTTTTAAGTGAACGATCACGCTACTCCTCAGCAGACCCAATAGAGCCTCAGGGTGCACATCCCCAGACAACCCATCCTAAAATTATTAAGAAACACACATATGTAATGAAAATTAAATTTATATAACTGTGATAGAGAATGTAAAATGCAAATTTGTATAAAAAAACAATAAAACTTACTCCAAACTCATCTTCATAGTGCACATTGTAACAATTTTTATTGTCACAATTAAACTCCATCTAAAAAGTTTACATTAAAAATAGTCTCAAAATGAAATATATGTGACAAAGATAGTAAAATGCACATGTAGCATATGAAACATATTCTTCTATAAATTTTTAATGTAAAATGAAAATCTAACATATAAAAATTAAAAAGTATGCCTCTAATATTGGTTAGATCGTTGATCAATGAATATTCCTTTTGTGTGATTTCCATGTGTAATAAGTCAGTGTTGGCTTCAATATTTACACTTGTAAAGCCAACTAAGAATGGACTGGAGAATTCATACTTGTCATAGTACTCTCCTTCTCTATAGGATCTACAATGAACTACCTTTTCCCATGAAGAATGATATACCATTTTTCATTTGTAGGATCATTAATATAGAATACTTTTTTCAATTGTGATGTCATTATGAATGGTTCACCTTTCTTGCCAATATTTTCAAAATTCACTAATGTGAAACCCAATTCATTCACTACTTCTTGGTTGTTATCAACCCAATCACATCTAAATATGATAACTTCAAACGTTTTTAAGTCAAACTCCAATATGTCTTCAATGACACTATAATAAGACATTTTAGATTCATTTGGACTCTTATCCTTTACACTAGAAATATATAATAAAAATTCTTAAAGGGTGACCCCACTATTTTGAACGACACTCTTATCATCTTGACATTTTGTGTAACATGAAAGTTCCATGTCAAACCATTCATAAGATATAAGATCCATTTTTGGATTAAAGACAAGCCATTTGATAATTTTTGTAACATTATTTTGTATTTGAGATAGTTGACAGAAGACGTTATCTTCAAACCACCTAATCAATGTCATATTGTTCTCTCTAGAAAGCCACATTGAACTGGCTTGAGGATATTTTTTCTTGATAAAATTGGTATGTTCAGTGATATAAATACCCACTTAGTCGATGTTGTGTAAAATATACAAATGTTCTTGTTCCCATAGATCGTGACTAATTACTTCCACCCATTCTCTTAAATTCCCTTTGTTAGAATAAGCATCAATATTCTTTTCATTGGTGGGAGCTTCATTACAACTCAGAAAGCCATTGAAAAATTGTATAACCTCCCTACCACAGAACCCTCCATAATACTCCATTCAAGCTGATAACGGTTTCAAACATTACCTTTAAAAACACTCATGTTACTTTCTAAAGGATACATGCAATGTAAGAAACTTGGACCCAACATTTTCACATTCCTAGTCAAATGGACAACATGATGTACCATGGTATCAAAGAAAGGAGGAAAATACATCTCAAGCTGGCATAGGGTAACAAATACTTCCATTGCAACTTATCATGATTCTTAGGATCAATAAATTTGTTGCATAGAGTGTTGAAGAAGAAACAATGTCTGGTTGTTAAAAATCTTATATGTTTAGGCAGTATAGATCAAATAGCCACAAACAATATTTGTTGCATTAGAGTGTGACAATCATATTTAATACGTATCAACTTTAGATCCTTCATTGATACTTATCAGCAAATATTCAAAGATTATCCATGTGGTGTCTTAAAATTAAGGAAGAACTTGTAATAATTTCTCTTATCCTATCTAAACAATGATGTAACAAGTAGGAGGTAAATATATTTTTTCTATCACTTCTAACTTCCATTATTATTTCTTTTGTTATACCCATTTCACGTAGGTCCATTCTGTATTTGATGCCATCTTTCATTTTACCATATATATTCAATAGAGTACCAATGATGCTATCACATACATTTTTTCTCAACATGTAGGACATCGATACAATGCCTAATTGCCAAAGAGCTCCAATAAGTAAGATAGTAGAATAGTGACCTCTTCTTGAATAAATTTTTTTCACTCGATGGTAATAGTAAATTTTGATATCATACCAAATGCATTAACAAAGTTTTTTACTCATTCATTAACATCCTCACTTGTTATAGGTTTAGGGGCACTCTGCTCCTCAATTCTACCACTGAATGCTATACACAACCTTTGTTAGGAATGAACTATTGGAAGACAAAGATATATAGTCTTTCCACCATGTTTTATTCGTATTGAATCAATGTTATCCAAAAATATAGGGCGTGTTTTGGATCCTTTCAATCTATATACATACAAATTCCCATATGTTGGAAAGTCATTGATAGTGCAAAACAACATAGTTTGCAAAAAAAATCTTTCTTCATGAATCATCATAGGTCATCACACCTTCTCCCAATAGTTTCTTTAAGTCATAAATGAAAGGTTTAAGAAAAACATCAATATCATTGCTAGGTTGTTCTTTGCCTAATATCCACAAGTACAGTATGACATACTTATTATTCAAACACAAACAAGGAGTATAATTGTATATAACAATCATAACAGTCCAAGTGCTATGTTGGCTACTTAACTTTCTATATGGATTCATCACATCAGTGCAAAGACAAACACTTGGATTCCTCAATTCTTCATCAAATTCAAGATACACTAATTGAATTTTTTGGTATTGTGAGGAATTAGAAACATGTTGTAGGATCCATTGTTTTTCTTTACTTCTGCATGCTAAGATAAATTGTGTGCACCCATGGTAATGGAAAACTAGTGTTGAAATTGTGGTAGTATAGGTAAATACCACATCACCTTGATAGGAGAAACAATTTTGGGGTTTCCCAAAGTCATCATATTTTACCTTGACACTCCACATTTTGGACAATATTTCAAGTTGACATAGTCCTTTTGAATAAATAGACAGTCATTCTAACATACATGCAACCTCTTAGCTTCTATTTCCATTGGGCACAACATGTTCTTAGTTTAGTATGTTAAGATTGGAAGCTTGTTTCCTTCAGGAAGAATTTTTTTCAACAAATACAACATAGACATGAAATGTTTTCTGCTCTGTCTATTGTTATCCTTCATAGCATACAACTTCAACATAGTTCTCAACTTTATAAACTTAGTTTCAACCTAAGTGTAATAGTTTCTCAGCATCATGCACAATGTTTCTAAATAAGGAAGGTGGATCAATAAGATTTACCCCACAATTATATAGCATCATATCAACCATGTCTATCAAAATCAATTCATTCACATCAACATCATTGGCAATTTCTTTTTCAGCATAAATAATGCTATTGACATATATTGATCTCGTAGTAGGAATCTCTCCATGCTAGTACCATTCTGTGTAGCCCTGTGAAATCATTTTGCAAACAACATGACTTTTGATTTCTCAATTGTGTTGACTTTCAACTTGTTACTCCAATTCCTACATGGATAATAGAACATATCTCCATATTGTTTCCTATGATCCTCCACAATAGTAATGATCTTTGGCATGTAGTGATTTGAAATGGACATCCACGATCGATCCATTCTATGATCATAGAGAAAATGATTATTGAATCAAATATTTCGAGATTAGAATATAGATATGAGGGTTTATTTAGGGTTTAGAGTTCACATATTAGGGTTTAGAGTTTATAGATTAGGTTTTAGGATTTAGTAATGAATGTCTACCACCTATCCCATTCTTGAACATCTGATCTCACTTGTAAGTGTATAATGTATATTCAATTGTCAAAAATATTTTGGTAGCTTTTCTACATAGTTCTTCAAGTACACTGATCCACATGGTCAAATATCCACCTACATATGAACTTAGAGAACAAATGTGGAAGTGACGACAAAATGTCTTGAAAATGGAACGTACATTATACACATACATTCTATGTGAGATTAAGTATTCAAGAACAATACCAAACAGGGGACTACCCAAGATTTACTCCTAATGAGTAAATCTTAGAATGGCTTTTGAGCCAACATATAATATAATCATATATATACTTATGATCTTAGTGTCATCATTCATATCGTAGGTGTAAAAAAATATGCATTCATATAGTCATATTCTATTTACACAATCTAGATAATAATTAAAAAACCTATCAAGCAACCATTAACCATCAATTTTCCTAAGCATAATTTTAAAATTCTATTTAGATATACAATTAGGATTTAGTGACCTAGAATAATACAAAATGCATGCATTTTTAAACCAAATCATCATACAATCTAGAATTTAATGACTTAAACATACATGCATTTTCATAATAAATCAACAACTACATCTAAAAAATATAAAAAGGAAACTGGCTTAATGGATGAAGTAAAGTGAGGAGACTAGAAGTAGATAATACAAGAGAAGTGGCAATGCTAGCACAACGTAGTGGCGACAAAAAAGAAGATGATAGCACAACCACACAACCATGCAGATGATTATAGAAGCATAAAGTAGGAACAGAGAAGAATGGTCATGGCGATGGTGACAGAAGCACAATGGAGATGAAAGCTTGAGCAGTGACTACGATAAAGGTCAACGAGAGCATGAGCAACCGATAACAATGACAAAGAGTGGGGAACGATCACCAAATCTAGGTATCGGTGTAGGGGGATGAAGTAGAGAATGGGGGAAAGAAACTTTGTGGGTTATATTAAGTGGAGCTTAGTCCTTGGCTGCTACCAAAAACCAATGAATAGTTTGTCTAAGAAAAATTGACGACATAGTTCAATATTTGTCATTGATTCTCCACCAAGAAGATAATGCCATATTCACTTATACCTATTATACAATGCCAACCTCACTAAGTCATCTATCATTGGTTTTTCCATCAAAAATGCTAATATAGTTCAATCTTTATCAACGATTATTCACCAATAAACTGATGCTATATGTACTTATCCTTATTAAAAAAATCCAAACTCACTATGACTTAAGTCTGTAGTTCTCGCAAATAAACTGATGACATATTTCATCTTCAATTCTCAATTTACCAACAAGAAATTGATGGCATATATACATATCACTATTAAAAAAATGCCAAGCTAACTAAAACATGTGTCATCAGTTTCTAGCAAAAAATTAACAACATTACCCAATTTGGAGGAGAATATTTTTGGCGGGGTATGTTGCGGGAATCATGCATCATTGCTTCTATAAGAATTAATCAACACCACATGCTTTTTGAAGGTAAAGATTTTCATAGTGGACGTGACTTACGATGTTAGTTTTTTTAAAGAAAAACCCATGATAGAGGATTTTTGAAGGAAAAATTATTTTGCAGAAAGTGTTACTTTGTTAGTTTTTTACAACCAATGTTAATCACCTATATCAATTTTTTCCCTTAAAATTTGAATTTTGCGAGCTATTTGTGATGAAGGTTGTACACCAAGAAACCAATGTGAAAATGAAAATGATGCACATATTTTTTCTTAATCAACAAGACTTGACCAATAGTGACATTTGTGATTTACCAATTGTACATGTACTTGTGATAGCAAAACAATAGGGGAAACAATGAATATTGATGGCCGAGAGATCCTAAATTTTCTTGATAAGATTCTAATGATTTTCAACAAGCTCTATCACAAGCACAACAGTCTAAATAGTAGCACGGCAACACCCCATAACAATATCAAGAAGATAGATGTCCGAATAGAATGTAAATGATAGGATACATATTTGGTAAACATATGAGTCAGTATGAGAATTACATGGACCAATCCAAATGGGAGCAACAAAATCAAGGGCCTCAAATTTGCATAATAGAAAATTAAATTTAACAACTAGCAGTGGAAATGGAAGCAATGATAAAGCCCTACATGCATGAATTTCCTCGGAACATAGAGATAACCCACCAACATCATCAAGTAAACTATGTATCAATTTCCAAGGAGAGAAAACATGTTATTCAGGAGACACCAAATCAACACACTCCAAAGTTGGAATGTGTTTTATGTACCATGGGTACCATTTCTCCACAACCTGTAAGGAAGATCTAAGGAAAGAAAAACACATGTGAATTATTCACACGCATGCACCTTAGTCAATATAGTGTCTGTGAATAGTACATAGGACACTCAATCTACATGTATGTGTAAGACAAGTAACTTCAAGGTTCCACCATTGTCATGTCCATGCTCCTGGTTCTAGAGGAATTGTTGGTACATCAAGAAAAGGTAAAGGTTCTACTCCATAGTGGAGCAACCACAGTAAAATAAGTCACCTACAATTGAGAAGGAGTAGCTGCATGTCACCCTTTTCTAGAGAGATGTGTCATATTCTCTCATAAGAGGTTTTTTATGCAAACATAGGGGATGAGACCCCAATGTTCCATGCATTCCTCCATACAAGCATACAAAGAAGAAACATGTGCCTTTCTTGGATAGTGTAAAGTCATGAAAGAAGGACAACCAATTTAAGAAATTTCTATACATCTTATAAAAACTCCAAATCAACATCACTCTAGTGGAGGTGATACAACATATTCCTGCATATGTAAGATTTTTGGAGGATAGCATCAACAAGAAAAGAAGGGTAAAGATATAGATGTTGTGTGTGTCGATGCAGTGGTTAGTTCTTTGATCTAAAGAATACTATCAGTAGGATGTTTCTACATGCCTTGTTCTATTGATAGAAAACATTTTTAAGAAGGATTATGTCACTAGAGGAGAGCATAAAATTGATGCCTCTCTCTACCTTTCAGAATGTGGGATTGATGAAACCAAAAAAGACTTCCATTACAATCTAGTTGGCGGATGGGTCAATTTTGAGGCCCTACGGGAAATGTAAGGATGTTTTAGTCAAAGTTAACAAATCTATCTATCATATTGACTTTGTGGTCATGGACATACAAGAGATACCACCTCAGTAAAACTGACATTTTTTATGAGAATTCTTAGAGACATAGGAAAAGATCATTGATACCATCGAGAGGCTGCTCGGTGGTATTGACCCATCAATCTCACATAAGATAGAGGATGACAGAATGACACATATGTTGGTGGCACCAACATATTCACTTGAAGACCCTGATGCTATAGGAAATCATGTCATAGTACCACCAAGAATAGGATCGGTAGAATCGACATCATGCTTGGTAGTATTGATAAAAGAACTCATTGGCATCGACAAAGAGATGCAAGTTGAGTTATGTTTAGCTCGGTACCACTGAAACACACTTCAATAGCACAGACCGAGAAGACAAAATCTATGGCACCTCCTCCACTAGGGTATTTGTTCTCCATGGAAGGTATGTATGTGATGTTGTAGTCTATTCATCAAGGGAAGAAGCAACAATAATCCACCTTTAATCAGGTTCAGGGTGTCTAGGAGTAGTTTTTTCAGCAACAACATGACATCTACAAGAACGGGCATCTTCTCTTAATAAACTACAAGTGCATCACGCTCATCTGTAGCACATTGAGTACAATCAAGTCTGATCTATGACCACTACTAGAGTTACGAGAACTTTTCTTGCTACCCTCAGGCACCTGACATGCCATCCCAACCTCTGTAGTTCATTGACACTATCAATTAGCCTAAACCACAAATTCCATTGGGATTTCCATCTACTACCACTATTCTAAGTTTTGAGTACCATCTACCACCTCTTGATTTGATTTTGACTATGAGGACATGGCTGATTTCATGATTACATGTGTTATGTAACGAATTTATATTGGATTACCTTCTACCATAGTTAGTTTTCTTGTATGTTTTTATTTTTCTCTTGATTTTCTTCTATTATAGGAGCAAAAATCTATCTAGTGTAGTCATGGAGCATAAATTCTCATGATTACATTTTATAAGTAAAAAGAATGTGATTAATGTTCTTGCAATGAATTTGATATTTTTCTATTATGCTATATTTCTTATGTTTACTTACAAAGTATGAGACAACACCAACTTAACGAATAGTTTGGGTCAGTTATCTTGAGGATATCTTATATGGATGAAAATCTTAATGTTCCTAAGGCTTGTGTAAGATGGGAAATTTTGATCCTAAACCAACCAAACAATAACAAGATATTAAATGGGAATTTTATAAATAAACTGAAGGGTACACATGTTGATAGGAGAGGGATGGATCGTAATTAAGAAAAACATCTTGTCATAGTGATGTGATTTCATCCATCCTAGATGTAAATTCATTCACCACCACATGGTGATCAACTAATTCAAAAAAAATCATCTTTTGACTTTGTTGCATATCATAGTAGGTAACATTTTAGTTAGTTCATTTCCAAGTGCATTATAAAATTAAAATAAAAGTGTGTGTTTCATTTGTTTTTAGTGGAAATTCTAGTTACATAACAACTAACGTACATATTGCATTTTTTATTTGCATCATGTTGTATAATGGGTATCTATTTAGCTATCTTTAGAAATAAAGGGTGAGAAGGAGCTACTGTTACAACCCCACTTCCCGGTAACCCTCCATTAAGGGATGCCTAGAAGTTGGAGCCTCTATCCCAAAATTGGATCAATGGTTTTGCAAATAATAAAAAATAATTAATAAATTCTACCAAAGACTAAGCTTAAAGCTGGATAAAAATTTACTTTTTTCACATACCTTTCAAAAAATAGGAATTGGAACTTTACCCAATGTAGAGTTCTATCTAACTAAATTCTCCTTTCTTTAAATAGATTTATTCTCCAAATGTCACTTTATTGTTTTTCCTATTTAAGTATTCCTAAAATGTCGACAAACAAAATGTCAGTCAGTATAAAGAATATACTAGTATGTGGTGGCAACCAAACATTTCCACATATATTCTAACAGCCTAATCACATCAAGTAGTTGTTAACAATGCAAGATTACGTTTTCAATATAACTTCACAACCACTTTTACTCATCCTTTGGGTTACCCTCTCTTAGGGTTTAGTCCTTGCAAGGGACTTTAGGCTACCTTCTCCATCCTGAGCTTGGTACCTTATGGGTCACCTCTCTGGGTGCCCTGTGGTCTTCCCTCTAGGGCTTGACCACCTATGACCTTCCCTCTAAGGCTTGGTCCTCTCAAATCTTACATCCAGATATGGTATGTAGGTTTGGGCAAGTCATATATATGTTTACCTTGTGATAATCATATTCACTTTATAGACTATAGAAAATAAAATCATCCAAGTAGTTATTTTCATGCAATCGATGAAACCTCAGGAATCACCATGAAACTGAAGTGAGTAATCAAAAAATAACCACATACCTGATCTTGAGCAAAAGAATCCGAAATCAACAAGATATCCAAGCAAGCACCTAATGTAAGCAACCTTTAACTCCTGAAGCATATAGAATACCTACGGTCATTGTCATATCACAAACAACTTCCTAATGATATTAGGACATTCTCTAAGGCTTATAAGTCTCATTAGGACTCATTAGGGTTTCTTAGATTACTTTATGAAACTTTACCCTTTTCAGGTTAACAAACCCTAAAAAATAGGTTTCTCATCAACAAAAACCCTAATTATTCCAATTATCCCCCTTAAGGGTTGTTTATTCTCAAAATAGGCTTAGGATCATAATATCATTGTTGCATGCTTATATTTTTAGATTAAAATCATTAAAACCCATGTTTAAAAAAATTAGGGTTTATAGGCCTATTAATGCATAATCATGTGTATAAAACCCTAAAACAAGCATGTTATGCATAAAACGTATCTTTTCAGATATCAATCTTCTTTTTGTTAACAACAGGTTATTAACTTCTCAAAATAACCAAAACGAGACATTAAATCTGATTTTAATCTCAATATAGGGTTTCATCAAAATTTATACATCAAAAGTGACATCATTAAACACTTTTCGAATCACATGTAGATTCAGACTTCAATTATATTTATATTGAAATCTACATATTTTTGTAATCAACTTTCATATATAATTTTCCCTCATATGATATTCCTATAATTACTTATGATTTTAGCAAGTTAATCATTTACTAACCAATGGGAGGTTGCCACCTAGGTAGAACACAACCTACGCGACCGAGCCAGCTCGCAAATAAAAATAGGATGAAAGTACATATTTGTCCCTTACCTGATTGAATACGCGTTGGGGTAGAGTGGCAATTCACCACGAGGTTGTCTTCAACCTCCAATTGCGTGGGCCACTGGTGTGAGGGGTCAACTCGACTTTTGACTCCAAGTTCCTGACCTCCTATGCACTGTGTGAGAGTCCTTTCGCCTTCTCCACCGTGAGCCAGACTCAACACCACTCTCAATTCCCTGGTTGGTGATTGTGAGAGACGATTCGTGTAGATGACTAGTCAAGGTTTCCAGGAATGAGAGAGAGCAACGACGGACAGAGTTCTGAGTCGAATTGAGTGATACGAGCTATGCTCAAGGGGTTTCTTGCAGATAGTTTTGTGGATTTGTTGGATCATCTATCCCCCCTTATATTGGTGATGGTCTCTCATGTGGAGAATCCTCCTCTAAATGGATTGGGGAAATCCTGAATTTTCCTCAAAAGTCCTATAATGTTAGGATCGATCAATTCGGGAAGGTATCCCGAACTTGTTGGGCAAGCTTCCAAGAACTCTCGTGCATCAGAGAATGAGATAAGTTGAAAGGGAGATCTCCTCACTTCCCACTCGGTCTGGGAGTTTAGATGATGACCCATCACCATATGATCACGAGATTAATGGTTTGGATCGCTTGCATCCACTACAAAATTGCATCTTTTATCCTAAATAAAATGTGACATTTAATGTATTCGAGTGATTATCATATCACTTTTGGATTCTTATAAAATCCATAACTCTCTCCTCATTTATCCTTTTTCATCCAAATTTTAAGGGAAACCTTGTATTAGCATTATCTACTCATATACAAAGCTTGAGTCCCAAACTCGAAAGGATAAAGGATGTTTCTTCATATGCAAGATAACACTTATTAAAGCATAGTTTATTCATATTTTCTCTCTCGTTCACTTTTGTTTCTTTATTTGGATTCCTTTTATCACAAGAAACCATGTGGATTTGAAATCCACTCTATTATGAACAAACACTTAGTCTTCTAGAGAATTCCACATTATTCTTAGCATTATCCCAATTTCGTTTATTATTACATTACTTTCCATCATTATTCACTTTTAAACATATTGGGCTTTGTTACTCAATAAGGCCCAAGAAAACATTCATGCAAAAAGGATTATTATCAAAGAAATCCATTCAAGGTACTTGAATCATACAATTTTCATAATCATACACTTTATTGGAGAAATTACATTTCAACCCAAACATATGAAAATTGAGGATATAACATCATTGTAACGACCCCACCCCTTGTTAACCCCCAATTAAGGGAGACCATCCCAAAAAAAGATCAATGGTTTTGAAAATAATCACAAATAATTAAAAAATTCTACTAAATACTAAACTTAGAATAGGATAAAATTTTACTTTTCACATACCTTTTGAAAAAAAAATTAGGAATTGGAACTTTACACAATGTAGAGTTCTATCTAACTAAATCCTCCTTTTTTTAATTAGCTTTATTCTCCAAATGTCACTTTACTCTTTGTCCTTTTTCAAGTATTCCTAAAATGTTTACAAACAAAACATCGGTCAGTATAAAGAATATACTAGTATGTGGTGGCAACCAAACATTTTCACATATATTCTAACAACCTAATTACATCAAATAGTTGTTAACAATGCAAGATTATGTTTTCAATAAAATTTCCCAACCGCTTTTACTCATCCCCTGGGTTACCCTCTCTTAAGGTTTAGTCCTTACAAAGGACTTTAGGCTACCTTCTCCATCCCAAGCTTACTACCTTATGGGTCACCTCTCTGGGTGTCCTGTGGTCTTCCCTCTGGGGCTTGACCACCTATGACCTTCCCTCTAGGTCTTAGTGCTCTCAAATCGTACATCTAGAGATGGTATGTAGGTTCGGGCAAGTCATATATATATTTACTTTGTGATAATCATATTCACTTTATAGATTGCAGAAAATAAAGTCACCCAAGAAGTTATTTTCATGCAATCAATGAAATGTCAGAAATTGTTGGGAAACTAAAGAGATTAATCATAAATAACCACATACCATACTTGAGCAAAAGAATCTTAAATCAACAAAATATTAAAGCAAGCACCTAATGCAAGTAAAGCTTTACTCCTAAAACATATAGAATACCTAATGTCACTATCATATCCCAAACAATTTCCTAATGACATTAGGACACTTTCTAAGACTTCTAAGTTTCATTAGGAATCATTAGGGTATCTTAGATTACTTTATCCAACTTTACCCATTTTAGGTTAACAAACCCTAAAAACAAGTTTCTCATCCACAAAAACCCTAATTAACTCCCTTAAGGGTTCTTTATTCTCAAATCATTCTAGGATCATTATATCTCTATTGCATGCTTATATTTTAGGGTTAAAACCATTAAATCCCATGTTTCCCAAAATTAGGGTTTCTAGGCCCATTATTGCATAATCCTGTGTATAAAACCCTAAAACAAACATGTTATTCATAAAACTTATCTTTTCCGATCCCAATCTTCTTTTTGTTAACAATAGGTTATTAACATCTCAAAATAACCAAAACGAGACATTAAATCTGATTTTCATCTCAACTTAGGGTTTTATCATAAATTAATACATCAAAAGTGACAACTTTATACACATTTTGAATAATAAGTAGATTCAGGCTTCAATTTTATTATTATTGAAATCTACATATTTTTCTAATCAATTTCATATATAATTTGCCCTCATACAGTATTCCTATAATTACTTATGATTTTAGCAAGTTAATCATTTATTGACCAATGGGAGCTTGCCACCAAGCCTAAACACAGCTTACGCGGTCGAGCCCGCTCATTTATAAAAATAGGATGAAAGTACATGTTTAGCTCTTACCTGATCGAAGACGTGTCGGGGCAGAGTGGTAATTCACCATGAGGTTGTATTCAACCTCCGACTGTGCGCACCACAGGTGCTAGGGGTCAACTCGATCGGTGACTCTATACATGCTGGGCGAGAGTCCCACCACCGTGAGCTGCACTCAACGGTGCTCTTAATTCCCTGGATGATGGCCGGGAGAGATGAGTCATGTAGACGACTAGTCTAGGTTTTCGACGATGAGATTGAGTAGTTAGGGATAAAGTTTTGAGCCGAATTAAGAGACATGAGCGATGCACAGAGTCAAGGGGTTTCTTGTAGAGAGTTTTGTGGATTCATTAGATCATCTATCCCCCCTTATATAGGTGATGGCCTCTCGCACGGAGAATCCTCCTCCAACTAGAATAGGGAAATCCCAAATCTTCATCAAAAGTCCTATAATGTTAGGATCGATCAATTTCAAAAGGTATCCCGAACTTGTTGGGAAAGTTTCCAAGAAATCTTGTGCATCAGAGAATGAGAAAAGTTGAAAGGGAAATCTCCTCACTTCCCACTCAGTTTGGGAGTCTAGATGATGACCCAGCACTGTCGGATCAGGAGATGAATGGTCCAGATTGTCCGCATCCACTACTAAATCACATCTTTTATCCTAAATCAAATGTGACATTTAATTTATTTGAGTGATTATCAAATCACTTTAGGATTTTTATAAAATCCATAACTTCTTATACATTTAATCTTTTCCCTCCAAATTTTAAGAGAAACCTTGTATTTATATTATCTAATCAAGTACCAAGCTTGAGTCCCAAACTCATAAGGATTAAGGACTTTACTTCACATGCAAGTTAACACTTATTAAAGCATAGTTAATTCATATTTTCTCTCTCATTCACTTTTATTTCTTTATTTGGATTCCTTTTATCACAAGAAACCATGTGGATTCAAAATCCACTCTATTATGAACAAACACTTAGTCTTCTAGAAAATTCCACATTATTCTTAGAATCATCTCAATTTCTTTTATTATTAGATTTCCTTCCATCATTATTCTCTTTTGAACATATAGGGCTTTGTTACTCAATAAGGCCCAAAAAAGCAGTCAAGCACAAAGGATTATTATCAAAGAAATCCATTCAAGGTACTTAAATCATACAATCATACACTTTATTGGAGAAATTACATTTCAACCCAAACATATGAAAATTGAGTATATAACATCCTCCCCTCCTTATAAGAATTTTGCCCACAAAATTCAAGTAATCAAATAAACAAATTAGGATAGGCTTTTTCCATGTCCGTGTTTAGCTCCCATGTGGCTTCATGCTCTCCATGGTGCTTCCAAAGAACCTTTACCATCTCCATATTCTTACATCTGAGATCTTTCACCTTGGTATCTAGAATCCTCAGAAGTGACTCAAGGTATATCAGCCTCCCTTGGAGTTCTATAGGTTCAATGCTCTACACATGGCTCAGATCCTTCACATAGCACTTCAGATTGCATACATGGAAAACAACATGCATCATACTATACTGAGGGGGTAATGACAAATGATATGCAGCCTCACCAATCCATTCTAAAACCTCAAACAGACCTATATATCTAGGACTCATTTTTCCTCTATTCTTAGATATAGCTCAGAGTGGTCGGATTTTCAAAAACACATGTTCTCCCATAGTGAACTGCAAGTCAGTCTGCTTTGCCTCAACATACACATTGTCGATCATGGGATCTCTTTAGCCTCTTCTTGATCAAAGAGACTTTATATGCATACACCTAGAGCTTGTCTGACCTCAAAAAAGTCCTCTCACTAACATCATCCCAGTGAAGTGGTGATTGACACAGTCTCCCATATAGAGCTTCATATGGAGGAATCCCGATACTGGCCTGGTAACTATTGCGGTATGCAAACTCAACTAAGGGCGAGTACTACTCCCACGATCTTCCCCAATCAAGCACACATGCCCCCAACAGGTCTTCTAATGTCTAAATCATCCTCTCTAACTATCCTCATTCTGGGTATGGTAAGTTGTACTAAACTTTAACCTTGTACCGAGATCTTCCTGAACCTACTTCCAAAACTTAGAAGTAAACTCTGGGTCTCGATAAAAAATAATCTAATATGGTACACCATGCAACCGTACTATCTATCTAATATATAGCTCAGCTAGGTCCGACACCTTGGCAGTGAACTTTAAAGCAAGGAAGTGTGATGACTTGGTAAGGCGATCTATGACAACTGCCCACATACACCGCTATGTCTTTCTTCATTCCTTGCCACCAGAAGTACTGCTACAGATCCTTAAACAACATAGTAGTGTTTGGGTGTACCGTGTACTTGGAACCATGAGCTTCTTACAAGATATGGTCCTTCAAAGGAGAATCCTTAGGAACCCAAACATGATTCTTGTATCAGATTCCACCATGTAATTCCCCAGAAAGTTGGGTCTACGTATTCTCTAACAACCCTTTCATCTTACCAAGTTCTAAAATGGCCAATTGTGCAGCCACTAACTTGCTCAACAAGTCTAATTTTATCTGAATGTTTGCCAATCGAACTCAATCTTCTAATGGTTGTGGATCCCACTCTCCAAGTTCTTCTAGTTTCCTCCACTGGATAGACAAATAGTTGCAAGCTTGAGCTATTTCTAACTAAGAGCATCAACTACAACATTAGCTTTCCTGGGATGATAGGTGATGGTGAAGTCATAATCTTTCATATACTCCATCCACCGTCTTTGTCATTGATTCAGATCTCTCTGAGTCAGAAGATAATTCAAGCTCTTATGGTTGGTGAGGATCTCAAAGGTAGCTCAATATAGATAGTGACGCCAAATCTTCAGAGCATGGATGATAGAATCCAGCTTTAAATCATATGTTGGGTAGTTGACCTCATTGGGCTTCAGCTTTCGAGAGGCATATGCAACAACATGCCTATTCTATTCCAACACACATCCAAGTCCCATCTTGGATGCGTTGGTGAAGATCATGAAACCCTCATTGCCAGACAGTAAGGTCAACACCAGAGTTGTGGTCAACTTCTCCATTAGTTCTTGGAAGTGAGCTTCAAATACGTCGGACCACATGAACTTCTCATCCTTCTAGGTAAGCTTGGTGAGAGTAAAAGTAGTCTTTGAGAAATCCTTGATGAAGTGTCGATAGTATCCGGACAACCCCAAGAATCTATGAATCTCAGAGGGTTTCTTTGGTGCAAGCCAATCTTAAACGATCGACACTTTAGCTGGATCCATGACGATCGTTCCTCCAGATATGATGTGTGCAAGGAACATGACACGGTCTATCTAAAACACACACATCAAGAATTTCCCATAGAACTTCTTCTTTCTTAAGATATCAAGGACTCTACCAAGATGGTCACGGTGTTGCCTTAGGTCATCAAAATAAACTAGGTTGTCATCTATAAACACTATGACATATGGTCAAGGAAATGTTGGAACACAGTATTCATGAGATTCATAAATAGACAAGGTGCATTGGACAACCCAAAAGGCATAGCCACAAACTCATAGTGGCCATAATGGGTTTGGAAAGACGTCTTGGGGATGTCCTCACTCTTAACTAGCACATGGTGGTACCCTGACCTCAAATCGATTTAGGAAAAGACTTGAGCAGGTTTGATCTAGTCAAAGAGGTCATCATACAGGGTAAAGGATACTTGTTCTTAATGGTAGCCTGATTGATCATCTGATAGATGATACACATCTTGAATGATCCATCCTTATTCTTCACAAAAAGGACGGGTGCTCCCCATGGCAATGTAATAAGTCTAATGAAACCTTTATCTAACAGTTCTTACAGTTGTTTCTTCCACTTGAGCAACTCAGTAGGGGCCATCCTGTAGGGTGCCTTAGATATAGGGTTTGTCCCGGGAGCTAGTTCTATCAAAAAGTCCACCTCTCTCTCAGGGGGAATCCTAGGTAGATCATCTGGAAAAATGTCAACATACTCGCTGACTACCTCTATTTCCTCAAGGGGTCACACCTTAGGCTCTAGCTCAATTACTACAACTTGGAAAGCTTGGCAACTTTTGGCTATCATCTACTTGGCCTTCAGAGATGAAATGTATAGGTCGGTGGTTGCATGTCTCCTTCATCAAATGGTAAAGTGTGGGTGACTAGGTTTCCTAGTAAGGATCTTCTTTTCCCTACAAACAATTTGTGCTCTATAGGTGTAAAGCCAATCCATACCAATGATCACATCAAAATCATTCATATAGAGGAGGATGAAGTCAGTAGGGAGCTTGTGACTTAGGTATTTAACTAGCAAGAAGCGTGTTTTCAAAAGACATATATATCTGACCACTCAGGGTTGTGACATCCAAAACATAACCTAAATCCTTGATGTCCAAACAAAGCATAGTTGCCAGATTTCTCAAAATGAAAGTATTAGTAGAACTAGAACCAAAAAGAGATTTTACATTTTGTCCCATGACTTCAAGCATGCCTACATAGTTTTCCATAATGTATCAAACAACAACATGATTAAACTAAGAAGAAAGGAAAACTCTAACGGTGATTACCCTCTATCAACCGATTAGCATTGGCTTGAGCCTCTTCATTATTGATGGCAAAAACTCAGTCTTGCCTTCGCTCTCCATCAGGAGGACCTCCAGTTGGTGCATCGACTCCTACAAGGGGTGTTGTTTCCACCAGTCGTGCTACCACAAGACATGGACCTCTCAAATTAGGCAGAGGATAGTTGGCAATGAAGTGTCTCTCTTATTGGCAATGAAAGCACATCTTCTTCTCAAAGCAGCACTTCCTAGGGTGTATTTGTCCATAGGTATGACACTTCTAAAAATGGCTCTCACCGCAAGGCTTTCCTTTGCCTCCATTATTGCCCTTAAAGTTGTTACACCCTTGTCATTTCTTATTGTCATTCTTCAGTCCAATAGCTCCTTTAGTGTAGCTCAGGTACCCCTTAGATGGTTTGGTCATAGGCATCACTGTCTTCTCCATGTTCAAGGCAGTGTTGTAGGCCTTAGCAAAGGTTGTTGGCTTACTCACCATCACATGAGGCTTGATGGCGGGGTGTAGATTCTCCAAAATGTGATCCACCACTACTACAAATCTTGTCAAAGTTGAAGGCCAAATCCTTGACCAATACGTCTTGGTCAAGGCCAATCCCTGACCAACGTACCCTCGCCAAAAGCTTTGTGACCAATAACGATTGGCTAGGACCTATCCCTAACCAATAGGGATGGAATCCCTGGGCAACTATTATTGGAATTAAAAAAATCCCATGGGACAATGCATTGTATCCAAGGCACATCCTTGACCATTTAGAATATATTTTGTTTTTATATGTCCATATATGAACATATATAACATCTAAAATATTACACATGAGAAGTAAATCATCGCACATCAGATGACAACACCTTGCATATAACAAAAAAGAACATTCATCATCATCATCATCATCTAAGCCTCAGTCCCAACTATGTTCTGGTCGGCTACATGGATCCTTCATTTCCATTCAGCTCTATCATGGGCCATATTCTGATTGAGATGTAGAGATTCAAAATCTCACTTTATAATCTCATCCCATGTTAATTTAAGCCTTCTTCTTCTTCTATTTATAGTGTTTGGTTCAATAGCATTGCTTTGTATAGGCACACTAATAGTTTTGTGTTGCACATGTCTGTACCATCTAAGTCGGCCCTCGCGCAACTTGTCCTCAATGCTCGCCACCCCCACTTTATTCCTGATATAGTCATTTCTCAAGAGATCTTTTCTTGTCTTCCCACACATCCATCTCAACATATGCATTTTAGCTATGTTCATCTTATTGAGACTTTGTTTCTTCACCGCCGAACATTCACTCCCATAGAGCAAGGTTGGTCGTATAGTTGTTCTATAAAACTTACTTTTTAACCTGAGAGGGATCTTCTAATCGCATAATACTCTAGTAGCACTCCTCCATTTCAACCATCCTATAGTGATCCAGTGACAAACATCATTTTGGACATCCCCATCTATTTGAATAATAGAACCCAAGTAATGCAATTTATCACATTTTGGTATATCTACTTCGTCCAACTTGGCTCCATCATTCACACTGCGAGATTGGATGAAATTACAATGCATATACTAAGTGTTTCTCCTGCTAATCATCAATCCATTTGATTCCAATGCCTTTCTCCAACATTCTACTTTATCATTCAATCCATCTTTAGTTTCGTCAATCAAAACATTATCATTAGTAAATAACAAACACCAAGGAATATCATCCTAAACATTCTTTGTCAACTCATCCATAACAAGAATGAATAGATATGGGCTGAGTGTGGATCCTTGGTGTACCCCAACTGTGATAGGAAAAGTTGGTGTCTCTCCTCCAGGAGTCTTGACACTAGCAGTAGATCTATCATACATGTCTTTGATCAAGTCAATGTATTGGATTGGCACACCCCTTTTCTTCAAAACCATCCACAACACTTCTTTGGGTACTAGATCATAAGCCTTTTCTAGATCGATAAACACCATATGAAGAACATTTTTGCTTTTTCTATACTTCTCCACAAGCTTCCTTATCAGAAAAATAGCATCTATTGTTGATCGTCCAGGCATGAAACCAAATTGGTTGTTTGATACCTACGATATAGATCTTAACCTCTGCTCAATAATCCTCTCCCAAATCTTCATCGTGTGACTCATCAGCTTGATACCTCTATAGTTTGTAAAGCTCGGAACGTCACCTTTGTTCTTGTAGATGGGGACTATAGTAATATTTCTCCACTCATCGGACATCTTCTTGGTCTTCATGATCTTGTTAAAGAAATTCGTTAACCATGTAACTCCCTCATCCCCCATACTCTTTCATACATCATTGGGAATATCGTCTGGTCCACATGCTTTTCTCATTTTCATCTTTTTCAAAGCATTCTTGACCTCAAATGGTGAAACTCATCGTGTGTAAATGATATCTCTTGTATTCATGTCACACGAGTCACTAACATTATAAGCAGTATCTCCATTAAAAAGCTTATGGAAGTAATTTCTCCACTCGTTCTTGATATCATCGTCCTTCAACAATACTCTACCATCTTCATTCTTGATGCATTTTACTTGACTCAAGTATCTTCCTTTCCTTTATCTTATATGAGTTATGAATGCATATTCATCATAATATTCAATCACCATCTTGGGCCCAATTCAACTCAACGATTTCACTTTCATCTACTAAATATCACAAAATGCAAAATTGCTTAATTGGTTCAATTATCAAGATTATAAACTAGGTTTATATTGATTGTATGCAGGTCATGATGAGGCTCAACCATCAACTGGAACTCAAGATCCTCTCAGCTTTGGTCTTGACCAAATAGTCTTGACCAAATGGTCTGACCCAATGGTTTGCCTTAATAGTTTCACCACATGATCGTGATCCAACGATCCACCCCTCTCCATTGCGGTTTGCTTCCAACCGGTCTTGCGCTTTCACACAATCTCAGGATTGTATGAGAAGCCTCTACGGGATACCGATAGGAACTCACACCCTCAAGACAGTTAGCCCAGCCAAGGGAATAAGACCGATTAGAAACTAGACCTACAACCCTAGATCTCAGTGCCACCTTCTGCATTTCCATCACTGCCCTCCATCATCCTCATAGCACCCCGAAAGCCGCAAGACTAAGATACCACCATCTTCAACAACACCACCTCCATCTCCGGTGCTCACCCTGCACACATCCTGTGACTTCCTTCATCCACAGTGCCCAGCGCTCCTGTGCCTAGCAGCAAC
Source organism: Alisma plantago-aquatica (assembly GCA_963693085.1). Taxonomy (NCBI): domain Eukaryota; kingdom Viridiplantae; phylum Streptophyta; class Magnoliopsida; order Alismatales; family Alismataceae; genus Alisma; species Alisma plantago-aquatica. The sequence continues at coordinate 927,407,464 of OY856411.1, read as the reverse complement.
CAGCCAACATCGACGCCCTACACTGCTCCGCCTTCTCCTTCTCTGACCGGTCCTGGCTTCTGCCCTCGACACGGTTTCGAGACCATGTGGCGGCAAACAATCTGCAAGACCGAATGGCCTCCACTAGCAAGACCGTTTGGATAGCCTACGAGCAAGAAGACTGATCGAACGTAAGACCGTTAGCGCAGGGACACCGAAGATCGATTGGATGCCAAGCACTCTGAGACCATTTGATCGATTGACCTCAAGACCGTTTGGCATGCAAGGACTGTGTGAACGCAAGACCATTAGAGATCAAAATTGTTTGGATGATTATTAGTCTTCGAGACCGTATGGACGAGAGACCCGCGACCGCTAGGGAACATGAGATCGTTTGCTGAAGATCAAGACCGTTAGAATAGAAACCATTTGGAGGAAAAAACTCAAGACCGTTTGGACATATCAACTCCAGACAATTAGAAAACTGAACGGTCTCCAAAACTATTAGAGCACGACTGTAAAAATTGCAACCGGGCCCAAAGTGTGGAGACCCCAACCAGTGCCTATAAATACGACCAGCAGGGTCCTTATTTGAGGCATCGGATCTGGGATGTCGCCAGGCTGCCTAAACGCAAGATTCGATCCAGATTCATCATCATGCCACCGTCACTTCACCTGCTCCTCCTGCTAAAAGCAAGGAGATCGAGAAGAGAAGGAAGGAGGAGAGAGAAAGATTGCCTGGTCTGTCTTGGCATCCCTCGTTCCACATGCAGATCTACTCCAACATGACATAGATGACCGCATCATCTTCACCGAGATGCGACCATCTTCTACATAATGCTCATGGTGGAAACTTCCCTCTCTCTTATTTTTCTTGTTTCTTGCATCATGAGCAAGTAGTTCCCTTTTGCTGGGGTGCGGGGACTAGCCCCACTACCCATTCTTTCATGTCTTTTCATTTTAACATTCCAAGGCAATGTATGTAACTTTTCATTTTGTTGTTAATCGTCGATGTTTGCTTGTAGATTGATCACCTACTTGCTTTTATCTTGTTCTTTCCTATGTTGCGAGAACTTCAATATGTAGGATAGAATGTCAATTAACGTGGTTGACTCCCAAACTAGAAATAGAATGGGATTCTTTGAGGTCATAAGAGCATGGTCTGTGAGGGGACAAGACATCTAGCCCACGGTGATGCTTCTTTGTGCCTAAACATCCCTCAGAGAGGGCCACAACCTTAGTTGGATATTTGTATCTTCAGAACTGTAAGTGCATGATCTGGATGGTGACGAGACATCTGATGCCTAAGGTGATACTTACGTGAACCTAAACATCCCTGAGGGAGGGTTCACAGTAGTTCTATTTGGATAGTTAGATCTTGCCTGGATGTTTTGTGTTTGGATGTGTTTGCATGTGTTGTGGTGGTGAAACCCGAGACCACCCCAGTGATCCCATATCAGTAAATCTATATCAACCATAATTCTTCTCTTTACTTTCTTGCAATTAGTTTAATTAACATCAAATCAACCTATCTTTCTAAATATTAGTCTTGCTTGAGCTAGATTCAACTAACAACAATTCTTAAAAATGTTGTCTCTTGGGATTCGATCCTCAACTATACTACAATAAGACTCGTCTGCTTGCGGGTGGTATTATTGCACAAGGTTTTGGTAAAAGCTCAGGGATTTCAACCATGAGTGAGTTTGTTAGTGCGATAATAGACCACGTCAAATTTTGGCACCGTTTCCAGGGACAACAGAATCAGTTAGTCAAATCTAGTTCTAATAAGGATAATCTAGGTCTTTGTGTTTCTTTTGATATAATTGATCATTCACTTGAATTTGACTCTACTCCATGGATCTCACTTTTGAAACTTTTCAATTTCAGGTACATCCAAAAGACTAGTGCATGCATTGCTTGAATAGTCCCAGACTCTCTGCTAGCTTTGACCCAGAGATAGACAGGACCTTTCATCGTCAAAACATAGAGAATCAAGAAAGAATGGCTCAAGAGGAGGAAATAGCCCGAAGGGTAGATCAAGCCATTAATGCACAAAGAGAAAGGCTCGTGCAAGAAGCCAGAGCTGCAGTTCAAGAAGAATTCCTAGCAACACAAGCAGCAGAACTGCAAAAGGATCATAGGGAGTTCTCATTCCCTAAAGATGTTGATGTTCATCACCCAGTTCAACCTCCTCCCATCAATGATCCCAACTTTGAGATACGAGCACATTGGATTACCTTTCTTCAAAACAACCCATTCTATGGTAAACAAGGAGAAGATAGTCAACAACATCTTCTAAGGTTTATTGATCTATGTGCCATGAAAAAGCAAAATGGAGTGTCCAACGATGCCATTAGACTCCGTCTTTTCAAGTATTTGCTTGCTGATAGAGCTATGAGTTGGTACAACTCCTTGCAATGCGAGCCCATCACTACATGGGAACAACTGCAAAATGATTTTCTAGAAAAAAATTACCCTCCTTCTCTCACATATGAAATTAGGGGTCGAATAACAATGTTCACTCAAGCCCCTGGAGAAACCCTTGCGGAAGCATGCGTAAGATATAAAGAGCTTCTACGCAAGTGTCCACACCATGGCATTCCCAAGAATCAACTCGTCGAGATCTTCTATAGGGGTGTGAATGACAATATCAAGAGATTCTTAGATTCCTCATCTAGAGGGACTTCATGCGTCAAAGTTATGATAGTGCATGGAAGGTTGTCACCCTTGGAGCTAAAAATCAAGCAAATTGGGGTAGATCTGTAGGTAAGGGAGTATTGAAGGTAGCTATGGCTGAAGTTATTCCGGAATACAAGTCTATCGTTGAAACCCTCAAACTCTTAGTTTCTAAGCAAGACCATATCGAATCGTCCCTTGCTGCATTTGGAAGAGGTAATTCACCCTCAACAACAAGAACATATCAAGTCAGCTTCATTGTTCTGTGAAGCATGTAAAGGTACTGATCATTCCACTTTAGCATGCAGTGTTCTCTACGATGTTGTTCTAAGCAACGCTTATGGTCAAGGAGATAATAGTCAAATAGAAAATCTGAATGTTGTCAACACCATCCCTGGTCAAGGATATTACAATACGAATCAGAATAGGAACAATCCTAGTTTTCAATATGGAAATCCTTCAGGAGTGGAAAACTCGTGACAACTCGGTTCAAACAATCAACAATGTGTCCCACCAAGATTCCAGTATAACCAACAACAAAATTTTAGGAATCAAGGAAACTTTAGGGGTAACCTTCAGAACATGAACTACAACTAGTATTAAAATAATTCTCAATTTTAGAATCCCAACCAGGTACCCTATCAACCACAAGGACAGCAAGCCAATCCTATCTCTCTGGATGACAAACTAACAACTATTGAGAAGATGTTACAGTCATAGCAGACTATGATAGCTAACCAGCAAGCTCATCAGAAGGCTATTTAATCTCAACTAGCTCAACTTGCATCTAGCATGAAGCCACCTGCTGGAGCCTTTGCTGGCCAACCAGAAAATAATCCTAAGCACCCTGAGCAACTGAAGGTTGTCACCACCAGGTCTGGAAAAGACTATCTGATCCTCCTATCAAGACACATGTGGTTATTACAGACGAGGATGAACTGATGATTATTCAAGACTCTAAAACACATGAGTCTCAACCAAAAGGGCCAGCAACAACTGATAAGACAGACGAGGAAAGTTATGGAAAACCTACTGGTACCGAGAAAGAAATACCAAATTCGGATGTGCCAATGTACAAACCTCATCCATCTTTCCCTACTCATTTAAGGAAAACCAAGCTTGATACTCATTTCAATAAGTTCAAGGATGCAATGAAAAAGCTTCATGTTGATATACCTTTTCTAGATGCGTTGGCTGAGATACCATCCTGGACAAAGTACTTGATTTCACTTCTCACCAGGAAATACATAACTGAAGAATATGAGACAGTCAAGTTAGCAACAACTACTTCAGACATCATCCAGAGTAAGATGCCCAAGAAGCAGAAAGATCCATGATCTTTTGGGATCTCCTGCCATATCGGTGATTCATCGTGTAAGAAAGGATTGGCCGATCTTGGTGCTAGTATCTCCATCATGCAAATTAGCCTTTGCAAAAGGCTAGGGTTTGCTGAACTACTCCCGGCTGGTATGATAATACAACTTGCAGATAACACTGTGACTCTACCCTTAGGAATCATTGAGGATGCCCCTGTCAAGGTGGGAAAAGATTCTTATGTCCCTTGTGACTTTGTCATCATGGACATAAAGGAAGATACTAGATACCCTCTCATATTTTGACGTCCGTTCCTCGCCACTGCAAGAGCTCTAATTGATGTTGAAGTAGGAACCTTGTTGCTCAGATTAGGAAAAGAAATCCTCAATTTTACAGTTTTTGAAAGTATGAGAAGACTAAGTATGCAAGAAGAAGTCCACTTGATTGAGTGCATAGAGCATATGACACTTCTTACGTAAGAGGATTATGAACAAAATGATCTGTTAGAAGTGGCTCTAACAAACCCATCCGCAGATAACTCCATTGATGAACAAATAAAGGATTGTGTTCTCCACCTCGATACGGCTGAAGAAGATCTTGAAGCAAGGATTGAGGAACTCAAAGCTATGAATGTCACTGAAGAACCATGTGAAAACCCACAAGCTCTTGAAATAAAACCCCTACCTGAGGGATTGAAGTATGTGTTTCTAGATGACCTCAAAGTCTACCCAGTCATCATAAATTTTGATCTAACGACAGAACAAGAAGATAAACTCTTGACAGAATTAAAAGAAACAAGAAAAGCATAGGCTACAAGATGAGTGATCTCTCCGGAGTCAGTCAAGCATTGTCCATGCACAAAATCCCCATGATGGAAGATCACAAGCCAACTGTTGAACACCAAAGGAGGCTTAATCTGAATATGAAAGAAGTTGTCTGCCTTGAAGTTATAAAGTTGCTCAAGACAGGAATTATCTATCTGATATCCGATTCACCATGGGTAAGTCTTGTGCACGTTGTTCCAAAGAAATGTGGGACTACAATGATACAGAATGAAGATGATGAACTCATCCCCACTCGCATAGTCATAGGGTGGAGGATGTGTATTGATTACAGGAAGTTGAACAAGGCGACTCGAAAGGATCATTTCCCAATGCCTTTTCTTGACCAAATCTTAGAAAGGTTGGCTCACCAAAAGTATTTCTGTTATCTCGATGGCTACTCTAGATTCTATCAAATACCTATACATCTAGATGACCTAGAGAAAACAACCTTTACTTGCCCATTTGGAACATATGCATTCAGAAGGATGCCATTTGGACTTTGTAATGCTCCTACCACTTTCCAATGATGTATGGCAACCATATTTGCTGGACTCACTAAAACCATTATGGAAAGTTTCATGGATGATTTCTCCGTATATGGGGATTCGTACGAATCATACCTAAAACACCTCTATGTGGTCCTCAAACAATGTGAAGAAGCACATCTTGTGCTAAATTGGGAGAAATGTCACTTTATGGTTAAAGAAGGCATTGTCCTTGGCCATAGGGTCAGTAACCGAGGAATTGAAGTGGACAAGGCCAAGATCGAAGTGATATCCAAACTCTCTATCCCAACCAATGTAAGAGAGGTTTGCGCGTTCCTTGGTCATGCAGGCTTTTACAGAAGGTTTATCAAAGATTTGTCCAAGATAACAAAGCCTATGACCAACTTATTACTAAAGGATGCTAATTTCCATTTTGATGAAGAGTGCATCAAAAGTTTCAACAACTTGAAGCATGCTCTTACAACAACGCCCATCATCTGAGCTCCAGATTGGGATCACCCATTTGAAATTATGTGTGATGCCAGTGATTATGATGTGGGTGTTGTTCTAGGGCAATGTATAGAGAAGAAACACTATGTGATCTACTATGCATCGAAGACCCTCGACAAGGCTCAGAGGAATTATGGAACTACCGAGAAAGAACTTCTTGCAATCGTGTATGCCTTTGACAAGTTTAGATCCTACCTCATAGGTTCAAAAGTTGTTGTCTACACAGATCATGCAGCTATCTGTTACCTCCTAGCAAATAAAGATGCAAAACCCAGGTTGATAAGATGGATCCTCCTCTTGCAAGAATTTGATCTAGAGATAAGAGATAAAAAGGGACAGAGAATGTTGTGGAAGACCACCTCAGTCGCATCCACACTCTAGAAACTGAGAAGATCTTGATTAACAATTCTCCTCCAGATGACCAACTAATGAAAGTTTTAGAAGCTACCCCTTGGTACTCGGACTATGTGAACTACCTCGCCGCTGGTGTCATCCAACCTGAATGCATCGAAAATGCACTGAACAAATTCATGCATGATGTGAAGCAATATCACTGGGATGAGCCGTACCTCTTCAAGCTCTGTGATGATGGTCTTTACAGACATTGTATTGTTGAGGAAGAAACCCAACTCATTTTAGAGCAATGTCACTTAGGCCCAGTTGGAGGCCATATGAGTTCTAAGAAAACTGCTATAAAAATTTTACAATGTGGTTTCTTTTGGCCAACCATATCCAAATATTCCTACAACTTTGTCTTATCATGTGACAAGTGTCAGAGAACGGGTAACATAACAAAGAGAGATGAGATGCCACTGAAGTTGTGGCAAGAAGTCGAGATATTTGATGTTTGGGGTGTAGACTACATGGGTCCATTCCCATCTTCTCATGGATTTTCCTACATCCTAGTGGCAGTAGATTACATCTCAAAATTGGTAGAAGCCATACCAACCGTCACTAGTGATTCCAAACCCGTCATCAAAATGTTCAAAGATATTATTTTCTCCCATTTTGGAGTCCCGCGCACTGTGATATCTGACGGAGGATGTCTTTTACTCGAAAGAAGCTTTGAAGCATTGCTGAGAAAATATGGTGTAACACACAAAATAGCCTCACCCTACCATCCACAAACAAGTGGACAGGTAGAGGTTTCTAACCATCAACTCATGGCTATTTTGGAAAAGACAGTAGGCAACAATAAAAAAGATTGGTAAGTGAAAATCAATGAGACATTGTGGGCCTACCGTATAGATTTTAAGACTCCCCTTGGTACCACACCATTTCGGTTAATCTATGGGAATTCATGCCACCTGCCTGTAGAACTCGAACACAAAGCATGGTGGGCAATAAAACAATTAAATTTTGATATGAAGAAATTAGGACAAACTAGGATTCTGCAACTTCAGGAGCTAGAAGAACTCCGAATGACAGCTTATGAAAATGCATGAATCTATAAAGAACGTACGAAACTTTGGCACAATGGTCATCTAAAAAGAAAAGAATTACGAGTCGGAGACCAAGTTCTTCTATTCAACTCAAGACTGAAGTTATTCCCAGGGAAACTTTATTCTCGATGGTCTGGGCCTTACATTGTCAAGAGCATCTCCCCACATGGTGCTTTCTCTTTATGGAGTGAAAAGTTAGGAGAATTTGTGTCAAATGATCAACGATTGAAGGTATATTTCACCTCAGCTGACATAGGCACCATTTCAATGCTGGATCTTTCCAATCCAACATATCCACCATAAAATTGAAGGGTTCAGTCGAGCCATCGACATAAAACAAAGGCGCTTGTCGGGAGGCAACCTGATCAATAAATTTGTTTCTACTTTCAATTAGAATTTTCCTTAATTTTGTATTTAAATTTTAGATAAGTTTGCACTAAATAAAAATTGCATTGCGAGTTGCCATCGTGAGTTCTCATTGATCTTCATTTTGAGATTTTCAGATGGAGGACGCATGCTGCTTGGAACGCAACCACATCTGGTGGTCCAAACGGCATGAATTTTCCCCTCCATCTTGGATTTAGGGCTTCCTCAGGACGAGCAAATTTCTAAGTTTGGGGTGGAGGGTGGGTGGTGCGTACTTTACTTTCCACCTTCACCCATCTATTTTAGACTTAAGTTTTCATCGTTGCATTGTTGACCAAAATTTTCAAAAAAAAATCAAAATTTTTGAAGTTTTTCAAAGAAATTGAACAGATACTTGATGAAGTTTTGACGCTTCCTATTTCATTAAAAGCCATTTCCTAGCCTACTATGCATTTTGAATCATTATACCCTCCTTATTCAAAGCAGACCCTCAAAAGGACCATTTTCTTGAAACTAGCCTTTTGATTGAAATCATCTCGTGAAGCTTATGATTCCTAACATCATGATCTTTCTGCAAATATGGCAAGTGTCTATCAAACTGATAGGGATCAAAAACTTCGTGCTTCCTAACTAACTAGTGGAACAATAACATGGAATCCCCACCAGATCCTCATCAAGTCGTTATTTGAGTAGAGTATGATAAAGAGAACGGCCCAATGCACTGAATTGTAAATCAAGTGGCATTCTGATCTGAACTCTTTTCTACACTTCTTCTGTCATCTTCGTACCCCTCTGTCCATCAAAAAGAAACATAAATAGCCAAAATAGTGACAAACCCTAAGTTTAGGGTGGCACACCATTTCCCTCTATATATGCTTCTTCCATACCCCTCGCAAATTAATAGGGGCGTACCACCAAGAAAAGATGCCAAAGCGCACACAAATAACTGCAATCTCGAGTCAAATAGAGGAGAAATTTGCACAAAAATGCAATAAATGAAATTTTAAATCAGATAATATAAATCTCGAGTCGAATAGAGGAGAGATTTATTTCTTCCATACCACCATTCACTCCCTTCTCTACCTAATGGCACAATGAATGCCTCCACTACCCTGAAAAACACCAGTGTCAGATCAGATGCACACTTGTTGTTCTGCGGGTATCTCTAGACTCTTACAAAACTCTTAGAAATGCTTTTTGTTGGAAAAAGTGAGGAGGAAGTGATGTTGGGAAATGAACTTAGGAATGAAGATATGGTAAGATGTGTTCAGTGGTATCAGGAAGTTGAGATGCTTAGTCATACTAAGCAGAAAGGAAACAATAGTGATGTGAAAATGAGGCAACCACATGAGTTGAAAGTATTCATTTGGCGACTCTTTCAGATTTTGTGTTACTCAAAGATGAGCAACATTTAATTTTGGGGTCTTTTGATGAATGCATATTCATCATAATATTCAATTTCCATCTTGGGCCCAATTCGACTCAATGATTTCACTTTCATCTACTAAATATTGCAAAATGCAAAATTGCTTAATTGGTTCAATTATCAAGATTATTGACTAGGTTTATATTGATTGTATGCAGGTCATGATGAGGCTCAGCCATCAATTGGAACTCAAGAACCTCTCAGCTTTGGTCTTGACCAAATGGTTTTCCTTAATGGTTTCACCACATTATCTTGATCCAATGATCCACCCTTCTCCCTTGCAGTTTGCTTCCAACCGGTATTGCGCTTTCACAGAGTCTCAAGACCATATGAGAAACCTCTTCATGAGATCGATAGGAAGACACACCCTCAAGACCGTTAGCCCATCCAAGGGCATAAGACTGATCAAATCCTAGACCTACAACCCTAGATCTTGGTGCCACCTACTGCATTTCCACCACCACCCTCCATCGTCCTCACAACACCCCGACGACCGCAAGACCAAGATACACCTCCACCACCATCGTCGACAGTGCCACCTACATCTTCGGCACTCACCCTACACACAGCCTCCATGCTGCCTTCATCCACAGTGCCCAGTGCTCCCGCACCTACCAGCAACCCACGAACATCGACGCCTTGCACCGCTCTGCCTTCTCCTTCTCTGACCGGTCATGGCTTCTTCCCTCCACACGGTTTTGAGACCGTGTGGCAGCAAACGGTCTGCAAGAATGAATGGACTCCACTAGCAAGATAGTTTGGATGGCTTGCGAGCAACAAGACCGATCGGACACAATACTGTTAGCGTAGGGACACCAAAGATCGATTGGAAGCCAAGCACGCCGAGACCGTTTGATCGACTGACCTCAAGACCGTTTGTGTTATAACCCCATTTTCCCAAAAATTTGTAATGAGATTGTAAATCTCTATTCAAAGATAAATAAAATCCATGATTGATTTGATGAGTTGATTTGAATGAATTTCATGTATGATAGCCTTGTATGTTTTCTTAATGGGCCTTATTGGCCATTGAGCCCAATTAAAGGAAAAAGGAAAAAGAAATGAAAAGAAATTCAATTGGATAAGAAGTATATAACAAAATAAATAAAATAAGAACAAAAGGGTAAGGGATAATTTCCAAAAATAGAATTTTGAGTTATTAGGGTTCCTCAGGGTTCAAGGAACTCAGGATAATAACTTAATGGTAAAAGAAATAGAACAAATATGGAAAATATGAATAATTAGATGATAACTTGCAATCAAAGAAAAAGGATCATTTACTCGAGATTATAATCCCAATTTTTGTAGGATGGAAGATAAAAGTACGAAAAATGTTTCCTCAAAATTTGATTTAAAAAGGAAATCAGATTTGAGAGTTATTGCTTTTTCAAGATCTTCTCAAAATATGGTTTTAATTGGGAATTTAGGAAACTGTTTCCTTTAGTTGGCTGAACGCGAAGAAGGTGGGCCATTGGATCTTAATCCAACAGGCGCCACTCATCGTCTAGGTCCCAAGCAGACTAGGACACTAGTTATGTCAGAGGGATTTTCCCTCTTAGTTTCCTCACGATCCAATGAGTGGGAAGGCTTGCTGAGTTGTCCTTTGAACTCAGGAGATGAAAACGAACGGGAGACCCCCTGGTTCGACTAGGATTGGAGGAGGTTCTGGGAAACACCCAAACCTCACAAGCGTGGCCCGATCCTATATATATGGGAGGTCTGTGGAGAGAACCAACATCGTTTCTTGATAGCCCAACCTCTGCGGAAGGGTGTGAGGGGCGTTTCTTTGCATTCAATTAAGCTTTCTACCCTGACCTTCATCAGCAGTGCCTTGATGACCCTCGCCGGAGTCGGGCAAGTAGGGGGCGACAGTAGAGAAGCACGAGTGAGGAATTGAGCCATCCACCAACTTCATCGAAGGGAGACAAAGCTCCCTAGTCGATCGGTGTGAGCAAAGGGCGACGAGAGCTCCAAGTCAACCTCCAGGTTGACCAAAACGGAGCTACTGAGTTGGAGGAAGACGAAGACCAGTCACTGTTGGATCTAGGTCCACGGTGGTCTCAGGACGAATCTAACGCTCCAGGGCGGGAGCGACTTTTCTTAGACGTGCGCAACCAGGATCGTTAGATCCAAGAGGCGGATCACCGGACCACTGATCGAGCGGCCCGTCTTTTATGGTAATAAGTCATCTCTAATCGAATAATCAAGAAAAAGGGTTTTATTTGCAAAATTCGTAGAAATTGATAGGATTGTATAATGGAAAAACCTTATACATGAAAGTTGTGTAGAAAAATACAAGGAATCTAATAAAAATACTTTGGGAACTTATTTCTACTCTGTTTTACAAAAGTACTTTATTTTTCTAGTAAAATGTATTAAAAGTTGATGAGAAACCCTAATTGAAGATAAAGGGTGTATTTTGGTGAATTCATAGGTCAAATTGATAAGATTAACCCTGTTAATGATAAAGGTGGTTTGTTTATCCGTTTTGAATGCAAGGTTGCCTAATTTAGAGTTGTAATCCATAAATAAAGGATAATATTTATTGAAACCCTAATTTGGGGATAAAGGAAGAGAAAACCTTGATATTTCGGATTAAGAAAGTAAATTGCCAAATAATGATTCTAATACTGTTGGGAATATTAAAATGAAAGGAATTGAGGGTTTTATGTAGTTTTGATAAATTAGAGATCATAATATTAATAATGGAGGCAAAACCCTAATTTCCAAGGAAACCCTAAAATTGGAATAGAAACCCTAAGGGATATGATGGAATTGGATAAATATTAATAAAAGTAAACTTGTACTTTTATTTCAGGGCTTCTGTGCAATTTGCTTGATTGATTGGATTTTCTCTCTCTACAAATTAATTCTGTATCTGAATCTACAATACAGGTATGTGGTTACGGTTATGAATATCTCGAGATAGATTTTCGAGGTTTTCCGAGATTTTCACCAATGACTTGAAATAAACTGTTGAATGAATTTAGTTCATGCAAACTATAATGTGAATATGACTATCACATAATATATGTGCCTACTAGCTCAGATCATGGTCTCCTCTGTGTCTTAATGGCTGACCTAGTACATGGCTACCTAGAGGGTAGGTCCATCAGGTCGTGGAATGACTTAGTATATGGCTACCTAAAGGGTAGGTCCATCAAGTCACAGTGAGTTAGATATTGGGCTATCTTTGGGTGGTGCCATGCGACTCTAACTTTACAGAGGTATTATATAAGTCCTTACAGGGACAACACAGAGTTGTGGATAGGTATGGATTGAGTAGTTTGGCTTAAAACGTAATCTTGGTTGTTAAATGATTAATTGAATGATTACGTTGTTAACATATTAGCATGATTATTGTTTCCCCCACATACCAGCTTCTTGCTGACCGACATTTTGTTTGTCGGCGTTTTAGGTACAATGGAAAGAACAAACAGTAAAGTGGCATATGTGGTACTAAATGGGAATTAAAGTGCAAAGGAGGATTAGATAGATTAGTATTTGTGTGGTAGAAGTTTTGAAATCCCAGTTTTAAAAGGTATGCAAAGTTTTTATTTTTACCATATTTCAGTATAGTTGGTAGAATATAATAATTGTTAATAATTATTTGTCGAACCTTTGATCCGGGTTATTGGTTAATGGCTCTGACCTTCCGGTCTCCCTTAATTGGGGGTTATCGGGAGGCGGGGTCATAACAATTGGTATCAGAGCATAGGTTCCTCACTTAATCTTTAATAATTATTAAATTTTACAAATTGTGTAGAACCCAAGGGAGTTATTAGAGGATTATCTGAAAGACAGAGGTGTCTAGAAAAGGATCATGACTGGGGGCTGGCAATATTTTCCTCCGCACTACTAGTCAGAATACGAGGACTCCCGGATCCATGTGACTGCCTGGCCAAATTCTTAGGGTATGATTCAAAATAAGATACCTTTAGGACTCTCTCATTTTGTTCATCCCTTCTCCACTCAAATTTTGTTAAGGACCTTAAGGATTAGGGTTTCCTCTCTTCTCCTCACCCTCTTCAAGTATGGGTAAGGTTGATAAGGATTAAGTAATCCTCCACCAAATTAATAAAAAGCATGTAAATAAGATGTCATGGACATAAGCTTAATAGAGTAAGCGTAAAGGAATAGATACATGCTTAGGTCGTATGACACGAGTTGTCATTGCCCTCATGAGAGACCTGAGGATAGACCTTCTTAGCAGGAGGATGAGTAGAGAGAGTTAGTCTTGGAGGCAGAGACCTCCATTAAAAGTACAGACCTGGCAAATCCTTTGAGGATGATGTTAACCCTAACCCTAAGTGAAGGTTAGAGAGAGAGATGACATGATGAGTTAGATGTCATGATAAACATGCCTTGGATGCCATATGAACCATGAGAAGTTGATGACCGAGTACCTTTGGCAACCCAACCCTGGGAAGGGTCGTACATGTTTGAGCGAAGGATAGCTCATTCATTGATGAGGTTAGATAAGAACCTATGGAAACCCCACTAGTTTATATGGGCATAATAGGCACCCAGAATGTACCACTAGTGTGATCAATAGGTTGAAACCCTGGTCGGGAGAGTTTGATGGGTAGCTTATGTGACTAAAATAAGGGGCTATGGATAACCTTGAGCGAACATAAGTTGATCATAGGCTTCATGATGTAGGGGTATGCTTGTGAGCTTGATCCCTCTTGGAGAGAGAGCCTCTCGTAGTAAGGTTGGTTGTAAGGATTTCTCTAGAGAGAAAGAGCATGACCCATGCAAGAAGGTTGGAAGCCTAGAGTTTGAGATTTGAGGAACAATGGGGAGTTGAGGATGATGCGACCTAAGTGGATGATAGGGGTTGCCACATGCTTGATCCCTAGAGGTTAATGATGTTTCCATGGGAGAAACCAAACCCTAGAGAGAGGATGAGTCTGCCGGTACCTCTGTGCCTATGGTATAGGTGTTTACCTCCTGAGATAGGGAAAAGAGTTTCTTAGACGTGGAGAGGTTTAGTAGCAGGATGTGAGGCCTTATACCTAGTTGGTTGTCCTGGAAGAGGATTCAACTATGAAGTGTTGCTCGAATGAAAGGATGACATACCTCGGACATGCTTGATTCATGGTTAAGAGGTTGAGCATGTAGTTGGACACCCAAAGGTGGACCCAATGTTCCTAGGCCTAAGAGGGGAAGCTGTGTACCCGATGCTCATAATGAGATTTGAGTCTCTATAGTTTCGAGCATGAGTAGAGGAGAAAGAAACCCCTTAAGTTAAAGGTATGTGTGATGAACCCCTCACAAATAAGTTGGTCTAATGTTGAGGATGAGAACAAGTGTGACCTAGCATGGTTTAGTAGGTACGCTTATGCTTTAATAGTTGCTGGTTTAAGCATGCTCATGTGAATGTTAACCCTAAGGACGCTTGTGACCTTTGTTATCAAGGTGTAGTTTCCTCACATCCTGGGAGAGGGACCCTTTGGTAGGAGTTTACTAGTTTGGTTGGTTTTGAGGTAACCTAAGGAGGTTTCATAGGATCTTAAAAAGCTAAGTGAAGAGTACATGGCATGAGAATGAACCTGTAGACCCACATATAACCATCTCTATGTGCATGTGGATGTGTTACCATGAAGGTAACTGGTATGGGGCTTGACCAAGGTAGGCAGGTTGCCATGATCCCTATGGAAGGATGAAAGTCAGCCCATGAATGCAGAGAGAGATAGATGATGAAGGCTTGGGTAAGGTTCTAAGTTGAACATGTATTATAAGGGAATCCTAAGTCTATCCTAGGGTCAGGTAGGGATAAGACCGATGGAAGTAGGAGTTGCCTAATTCCCTAGTTGCACATGACCATGGGGTTGGGAGGTAACAGCTATCATTGTCTAAGGGCCATGGGTTAGGAGATTGATCACCTTCATGAGCTCATGGGACCCAAAGGGCAGATGAGTAGGGCACTCTCTGATGCATGAGGGAAGAGGGATGACCCCAAAAGTGTCGGCACCCTATAGACCTAGAGGTGATGACTAAGGATTGTGTTTGGACCAGGTATGTTCGAAACCAGTTTTCCATGGAAGTACTTTGATATCGAGAGGATGGCATGTCTCAACCTAGATTTGAAGGTGTACTGGCAAGGTGGGGTGTGTCATCTCTACTCTTGGAATAGGAAGAACTTTGTGTTTGGACGGCCGCCAAATGCTTATTTCTTCTTGTTAAGGGAGTGAGAGATGGGACAGTATGCATGCCATACACCAAGGATAAAAGATGAGGTGCGTTGGAACGTTGCTATGAGGTATGAGGACATAGATGATAACATACCTTGGTGGAGTGAATGATACATGGACAGGTACAAATGATAAGAGTATTAAGATAATCACCTGGTGAGAATGTTTTATCATGAGCTATGTGGGATCTGCATGTGATACAAGGTTGAGTTTGATAACCAAGAGGATGATCTCAGAGTTTTCTTGATGAAGATAAACTTAGAGTTCGAGATGAGACTTAAGCGGAATACATGGAGGTAGTATGTCTTCAACATTACCTAATACCGAAGGATGTGAAGTGGTAATGGATGCTCTGGTGGAGATATAGCTTCCCAGTTTGGCTAGAAGAGGTTGTTAGGATAACCCTAAGTTTAGAAAGGAGGAAAGTTTGGTTAACACACAGATGTAACAATAATGATTGATCAATTTGATGGTTGATTGGTTAGCCAGCCTAGTCTTTGATGCAATGGAAGGATGGTGATAGAACCTCAGATGCACTTCTTTGGAAAGGAAGGTGATGAAACCCTGATTACAATGGTTTAGGGTTTCTGAGGTATCAAGCTTGAGGAATCATAACAATGCAGGAGATCATGATATACCTTGGTACTACAAAGATAGTAAGTGATAGTAGTATTTTGGATGTCTACGGTGAAGTGCATGTGGTATGTGAAGGATGACCACCAGTAACCCAGTGTATCGTTATAGAGAATAAAAGAGTCCCTGAGAGGAATGGGAGTTCATCACTATGGATGTTGTGGTAAGTCTCCCTTTGACCAAGAAGGTCAAGATGCAATATGGGTTATGGTAGATCGCCTCACCTAGATAACATGAGAAAGAAGGGAGTATTGTCAAGAGACATATTCTGTTGAACTACATAAGAGAGAGAGATGGTTCAACTACCCCATGATATGAGTTCAAAGGTTCTTGAGTATGACCTAACGGTTCACTTCCATGAGGTGGAAGTAGAAACATACATAACTCAATGTTGGTATAGTTTATCACCCCTTACTAATGGTTAGTATGATCCAGACTAGAGGGTCTGATGAGAACATGTGTGCTTGTTCAGGGTGATATCTAGAGATAGTTCTTGTCCTATGAAAGATATAATGATAACCACCATAGCCAGTATCGGGTTTTAAAGAAGCTCTACAAGGGAGGTTGTGTCGGTCACCACTTCAGTAAGGTGATGTTGGTGAAAGGACCACGTGATGATTAGAAAAGGACCAAAGTGTGTGTAAATGAAGTTGCTTTGATCGTGCAATGGTTGAAAGGAGCCTAGAGATGACGAGCGTCGTGAGCGAATGCAAAGTAGACTGACATGCAGTTCACTGTGGGAGAATATGTGACATGAAAATCCGACCCCTCTAAGTTATAGCTAAGAGAGCTGATGGATTGGTGGAGAAGGTTATGGATAACCTTACCCCTCAGGATAAAGAAAGGTTGATGAGTTCCAAGTGTCCAATTTAGAGCACTATGTGAGGTACCCAGACCATGAGCTAAACAATGAACCTAGTGAGCCCCAGGGAGGTTGGAATGACCTGAGTCACCTATGCAGTTTATAGACGCCAGGATGAAAGAACTCAGAGAAAAGAATATGTGATGATAAAGGTTCTTTGGAAGCACCATGGGTAAAGATAAAGCCACATAGGGACCGTTGATGGACATGGAAAAGTCTTATCCTGAATTGTTTTGCTTGAGTGAATTTTGATGGCAAAATTTCTATGAGGGGAGGATGTTATAACCCCATTTTTCCAAAAATATGTAATGAGATTGTAAATCTCTATTCAAAGATAAATAAAAATCCATGATTGATTTGATGAGTTGATTTGAATGAATTTCATGTATGATAGCCTTGTATGTTTTCTTAATGGGCCTTATTGTCCATTGAGCCCAATTAAAGGAAAAAGGAAAAAGAAATGAAAAAGAAATTCAATTGGATAAGGAGTTTATAAGAAAATAAATAAAATAAGAACAAAAGGCTAAGGGATAATTTCCAAAAATAGAATTTCGAGTTATTAGGGTTCCTTAGGGTTCAAGGAACTCAGGATAATAACTTAATGGTAAAAGAAATAGAACAAATATGGAAAATATGAATAATTAGATGATAACTTGCAATCAAAGAAAAAGGATCATTTACTCGAGATTATAAATCCTAATTTTTTTAGGATGGAAGATAAAAGTACGAACAATGTTTCCTCAAAATTTGATTTAAAAAGGAAATCAGATTTGAGAGTTATTGCTTTTTCAAGATCTTCTCAAAATATGGTTTTAATTGGGAATTTAGGAAATGGTTTCCTTTAGTTGGCTGAACGCGAAGAAGGTGGGTTGTTGGATCTTAATCCAACATGCGCCACTCATCATCTAGGTCCCAAGCGGACTAGGACACTGGTTATGTCAGAGGGATTTTCCCTCTTGGTTTCCTCATGATCCAATGAGTGGGAAGGCTTGCTGAGTTGTCCTTTGAACTCAGGAGATGAAAATGAACGGGAGACCCCCTGGTTCGACTAGGATTGTAGGAGGTTATGGGAAACACCCAAACCTCACAACCGTGGCCCGATCCTATATATATGGGAGGTCTGTGGAGAGAACCAACATCATTTCTTGATAGCCCAACCTCTGCGGAAGGGTGTGAGGGGTGTTTCTTTGCATTCAATTAAGCTTTCTACCCTGACCTTCATCAGCAGCGCCTCGATGACCCTCTCCGGAGTCTGATGAGTAGGGGGCGACAGTGGAGAAGCACGAGTGAGGAATTGAGCCATCCACCAACTTCGTCGAAGGGAGACGAAGCTCCCTGGTCAATCGGTGTGAGCAAAGGGCGACGAGAGCTCCAAGTCAACCTCCAGGTTGACTAGCGCGGAGCTACTGAGTTGGAGGAAGATGACGACCAGTCACCGTTGGATCGAGGTCCACGGTGGTCTCAGGATGAATCTAACGCTCCAGGGTGGAAGTGACTTTGCTTAGGCGCACGCAACCAGGATCGTTAGATCCAAGAGGCGGATCACTGGACCACTAATCAAGCGGCCCGTCCTTTTTGGTAATAAGTCATCTCTAATCCAATAATCAAGAAAAAGGGTTTTATTTGCAAAATTCATAGAAATTGATAGGATTGTCTAATGGAAAAACCATATCCATGAAAGTTGTGTAGAAAAATACAAGGAATCCAATAAAAATACTTTGGGAACTTATTTATGCTCCGTTTTACAAAAGTACTTTATTTTTCTTGTAAAATGTATTAAAAGTTGATGAGAAACCCTAATTGAAGATAAAGGGTGTATTTTGGTGAATTAATAGGTCAAATTGATAAGATTAACCCTGTTAATGATAAAGGTGGTTTGTTTATCCATTTTGAATGTAAGGTTGCCTAATTTAGAGTTGTAATGCATAAATAAAGGATAATATTTATTGAAACCCTAATTTGGGGATAAAGGAAGAGAAAACCTTGATATTTCGGATTAAGAAAGTAAATTGCCAAATAATGATTCTAATACTGTTGGGAATATTAAAATGAAAGGAATTGAGGGTTTTATGTAGTTTTGATAAATTAGAGATCATAATATAAATAATGGAGGAAAAACCCTAATTTATAAGGAAACCCTAAAATTGGAATAGAAACCCTAAGGGATATGATGGAATTGGATAAATATTAATAAAAGTAAACTTGTACTTTATTTCAGGGATTCTGTGGAACTTGCTTGATTGATTGGATTTTCTCTCTCTACAAATTAATTATGTATCTGAATCTACAATACAGGTATGTGGTTACGCTTATGAATATCTCGAGATAGATTTCCGAGGTTTTCCGAGATTTTCACCGATGACTTGAAATAAACTGTTGAATGAATTTAGTTCATGCAAACTATAATGTGAATATGACTATCACATAATATATGTTCCTACTAGCTCAGATCCTGGTCCCCGCTGTGTCTTAATGGCTGACCTAGTACATGGCTACCTAGAGGGTAGGTCCATCAGGTCGTGGAATGACTTAGTATATGGGTAACTAAAGGGTAGGTCCATCAAGTCACAGTGAGTTAGATATTGGGCTACCTTTGGGTGGTGCCATGCGAATCTACCTTTATAGAGGTATTATATAAGTCCTTACAGGGACAACACAGAGTTGTGGATAGGTATGGATTGAGTAGTTTGGCTTAAAACTTAATCTTGGTTGTTAAATGATTAATTGAATGATTATGTTGTTAACATATTAGCATGATTATTGTTTCCCCCACATACCAGCTTCTTGCTGACCGACGTTTTGTTTGTCGGTGATTTAGGTACAATGAAAAGAACAAACAGTAAAGTGGCATATGTGGTACTAAATGGGAATTAAAGTGCAAAGGAGGATTAGATAGATTAGTATTTGTGTGGGTAGAAGTTTTGAAATCCCAGTTTTAAAAGGTATGCAAAGTTTTTATTTTTACCATATTTCAGTATAGTTGGTAGAATTTAATAATTGTTAATGATTATTTTTCGAACCTTTGATCCAGGTTATTGGTTAACGGCTCTGATCTTCCGGTCTCCCTTAATTGGGGGTTACCGGGAGGAGGGGAAGTAACAGTTTGGCACGCAAGGACCGCGTGAATGCAAGACCGATCAGAGATCAAAACCATTTTCATTATTATCCGTCTCTGAGACCGTATGGACAAGAAACCCACGACCGCTAGGGAACGCGAGACCGTTTGCTAAAGATCAAGACTGTTAGAACAAAAACCATTTGGAGGCAAAAACTCAAGATAGTTGTAACGACCATCGCCAAACCGCTCGACAAATCGTTACTAATTAAGCGGAATTTAAAACATTACCAACGGATTAACAAAAATCACTAAAAATTAAAACCATTTTGCAAAGAGATCCATTTCTAGGAAAACTCTTTAAGGCAGAACCAAAACTTTATATACATCATTGTTCACATTGTACATACACTTTACCATCTCTTCTTGAGGATAACATATAACAGTTGCTTTGTCAAAACATATAATGAAGCAACATAAAACCTCGAGGCTTACAAGCCAAAACCTCAGATCGTTCATGAAACCATAATGTACCAACTCCAAGGACCTGAGAGTACAGAGACGACACATAGGACTTTTATCTATAAGACATGATAGACAGTACACTCAACCTGATCTGTCACTGCTGTCCCTACCGCTGTTGTTCTTTTTTCTACAGAAAAGGTTTTCACCTCCTCGTGCACGTCCACCTAAAAATTTGGATCCCACGGGGGTGAGACAATTGAAAATTGCCCCAGAGAGAGATATAACTCTCCGCCAACAGTTAAATAATATTAAACTGAGCAGAGGATAAGCAGTTTAGCACATTCTCATATTTTAAAGCATTGCATCTGTCTATGATAGAGAAGTAATTCATCTATTCACTTTATAAGGAATATGGAGAACACGTATATCATTTACCCATCATACTATCTCAAGCTTATCCTGTGATGCTCATCGTCATGGTAAGTCATCCATTAATCATTCTCATTTTTATCTGTTGGCCTCAGCCAATATGCTAATCAGATATTGAATTGTACCAGTCATATAAGTATACATCATCATATCCTATACAAGCATTGGACTATTCCAATCATACGCAACCATTCCAGGCATTGGACTATGCCAATCCTATGACATTATTCCAGTCATTGGGTTATTACCAATCCTATGCAATTATTCCAAGTATTGGGTTATGACCAATCCTGTGCATTCCAGGTATTGATCTATGTCAATCCTGTGATATTATTCCAGGTATTGGGTTATTACCAATCTTGTGCAATTATTCCAGTTATTGGGTTATGACCAATCTTGTGACATTATTCCAGGCATTGGGTTATTACAAATCTTGTGCATTTATTCCAGGTATTGGGTTATGACCAATCCTGTGACATTATTCTAGGCATTCGATTATTACCAATCTTGTGCATTCCAGGTATTGATCTATGTCAATCCTGTGATATTATTCCAGGTATTGGGTTATTACCAATCCTGTGCAATTATTCCAGGTATTGGGTTATGACCAATCCTGTGACATTATTCCAGGCATTGGGTTATTACCAATCCTGTTCATTCCAGGTATTGATCTATGTCAATCCTGTGATATTATTCCAGGTATTGGGTTATTACCAATCCTGTGCAATTATTGCAGGTATTGGGTTATGACCAATCATGTGACATTATTCTAGGCATTGGGTTATTACCAATCCTATGCATTCTAGGTATTGATCTATGTCAATCCTGTGATATTATTCCAGGTATTGGGTTATCACCAATCCTGTGCAATTATTCCAGGTATTGGGTTATGACCATTCCTATGACATTATTCCAGGGATTGGGTTATTACCAATCATGTGCATTCCAGGTATTGATCTATGTCAATCCTGTGATATTATTCCAGGTATTGGGTTATTAACAATCCTATGCAATTATTCCAGGTATTGGGTTATGACCAATCCTGTGACATTATTCCAGGCATTGGGTTATTATCAATCATGTGCATTCCAGGTATTGATCTATGTCAATCTTGTGATATTATTCTAGGTATTGGGTTATTACCAATCCTGTGCAATTATTCCAGGTATTTGGTTATGACCAATCCTGTGACATTATTCCAGGCATTGGGTTATTACCAATCATGTGCATTCCAGGTATTGATCTATGGCAATCCTGTGATATTATTCCAGGTATTGGGTTATTACCAATCATGTGCAATTATTCCAGGTATTGGGTTATAACCAATCCTGTGACATTATTCCAAGCATTGGGTTATTACCAATCCTGTGCATTCCAGGTATTGATCTATGTCAATCCTGTGATATTATTCCAGGTATTGGGTTATTAGCAATCTTGTGCAATTATTCCAGGTATTGGGTTATGACTAATCCTGTGACATTATTCCAGGCATTGGGTTATTACCTATCATGTGCATTCCAGGTATTGATCTATGTCAATCCTGTGATATTATAGGCTTCATGCCTTTGCCATGTATTGGTCTGTAACCAAACCTAATTACACCGCCAGGCAGTGGACTCTAACCACTCCTGATTACAGGCTTCACGTCTCTGCCAGGTATTGGTCCGTAACCAAACCTGATTACACATTCGTTATGGGATATCAATCCCTTAAATTCATCATTGGTTATCACATCCTTTTACTAGGCATTATACCATGGGGCAAGCCATCATATCAATTCACATTCTTTAAGTACTACAAGTGTTCCTCTTATCTCCTTTAAGCATATTCAAAACACTATATCCCTTATTTGGCTATAAGCATAAAGCATGTATGAACAAGATTTCATTATTATTATAACCATTTATTATTATTATGAAGTTATTGGTTTCCATTTCCCTTAGTTTATTTTGCACATTACCATTCCTTACATGAGACTTTTATAAGCATCTTATCACCTCTCATTAGGCAACAATTATTCACATGGCTCAACAGGCCCATTAATCATCTTGTCACCTTTCACTAGGCAACAACTATTCACATGGTTCACAAGGCCCATTAAACATCTTGTCACCTCTCACTAGGCAACAACTATTAGGGTTAGGGTTTCCCTTTATAGCCGAATAGGGTTTCAAGTTCATATTATCAATCCAAACCTTAATCCAGTGCTCCACACATCTAGGAGCATACATTAATATCATAAGTATTCAATCATACTTATTTATTCTCATCATTTATCATTAAATGAATCATCAACACAAGTTATGAGTTCCTCTCTCATCCTTATCAGAGTATGATTACATCATACTTTATTAACTTGGCTTAACCCTTTCTCTAGGTATGATAGCCTACACTTATCAAAGTGCATTCCATCTCAATGTAACAATTGACATGACACACATCATGTGTTACTCATCCAAGTATATTGGATTTAAGGCACATCAAGGTGTAACAACCTTAAAGTGTTGGATGTGATATTTACCATGCCTTGGTGTATCACTTCCCTCATCACTTTTAACTTACTTAAGTTCATCAACTTATCTTGTATAAGGGTATTTCCCATCCTAATACTTTATGCACTAGCCCATCACATTTATTCTGTAGTGTATTGATCATGAGTCATACATTTGAATTGTCAAACCATCATCAATTGATATGAACTCATCTCAGATTGAGACATTGTTGATATAGGATTAACCATTGTCAACCACTTTAGGTGTTTCACCTATCAAGGTATCAGTCATACCATTACTTGGTGTTACACTCATTACTCCTAAGAGTGTCTTACTCTCACCTTTACAAGGTGTCTTGGGTTGGAGGTGTATGAACACTCACCATATCAGGTTAGGATTTGTACTTGTCTCCATATCAGGCATGAGGTATCTTCTTGACCTCATATCGGGCACAAGGTGTATGTATGTGTCGTCCATGATACTTATGGGGTATCAAACTATCACCATGTTGGGCTAGAAGTACATTCAATCACCCTATCGGGCTAGTCACCATCTAGGGTTAGCCATGACGGGTTAGGGTTACCATATCATCTAGGGTTGTGTATCGTGCAACCCTATCGTGCAACCATGTCGTGCAACTATGTCGTGCAACCATGTAGTGCAATAGCACTTGTTATACTTCACTTATATCGGGTTACCCAAATTAGGGTTTCATGTCAACTTTTAAGTATTCATTCAACCTTGTATCATGTATGGAGTCTATACTTGACTCCCTATCGTGCAAGAGGTGTATACTACACCCCATTATCGTGCAACAATGTATTCATTCATATCCATATCGTTCAAGTGAAGTAGGTGCATCATCATATCAGGTTAAAGGTGCTTTCTTGTGTGCTTGCACCCGATATCACTTTTATAAGGTGATACCATCATCTTCAAGCTCTATACCTTTGTTATAACTATTAAAGTTCATGGAAACTGGTCTAAGCAATTACTAGAACTCATAATTTCATCGACTATTTCAGGAAATTTCGGAATTAAAAGTAGATCATTAAATACAACAATTTAGGTGATGAATAATAACATGGTTGAGTTGAAGTTATATAACCCACCTTAAGAACGACTTCAAAGCTCCAAGATCCAAAGCTCCTCGTTCCTATGGTTAAATATGGACTTCACAACTCCTCTATATGAAAATAATCACCATGGATAAGCAATTGGTGAAGAAGAAAAGAAAGGAAGATCAAAACCCTAAATTCATGCTTCAATCCAAGGTTCCAGATGATCTTATCCTCACCTTAGGGTTAAGTATGAGCTCCTTCTTGCTCCTTCACACCTTTGCACGATACACTAGTGTCCTTGCACGATATGCCACCCCTCTTGCACGATATGGCACTCACTTGCACGATATGACAGTCACTTGGAGTCAAAACTTCACTCTATGGCCGATATCACCTTTATATGACCAATATCACCTACTTGGGCGATATGCTCTTGCCATGGGTGATATCCCAAGGCCCATGCACGATACCACAGCATCCCTTCATGATATGGGAGCTCTATGAACGATACCTTAGGGTAGGAGGGTGGTAAGGGTCGAAAAATTGCACCAAGGGGTGAAACTAGGGGTATATATACTTGTTGTTCATGAAGGAGGGGAAAAACGAGGTGTCAACATTTTGAGCTAGTAGGTGCCACATGTCATGCATGGGTGACACGTGTCCATGCATGCATTAACATTTATCTTGTCTTGCAAAAAGGTTGAGGATCATCTTGAGATGCAAATTATTCCATTACTTATCCATTTGGATAAGTTATCTAGGTTTAATCACCATTTTAAGTCAAGCCGATACACTTTTTCTAAGGAAACTTGTTGGCCGTCACACCTCACCTCCTTGAGGTTCTTTGTACGATATGGCATTTTCCAAGAGTTCACAAAACGATATGGGACACCTCCTTGGGTTCCATGGCCGATAGGCACTCATATATAAGCTTTTCAACTTGATACAACTCAAGTTAAGCTTTCAAATTCAACCCTTTTCTTGGTCATTTCATCACCAAGATTACCATCACTCATAAGTAATTAAAACATGGTGTATCATCCATTCTCTCTCCTCTAAGTGATACTAGGAGGGAGTAGGGTCACTCTAGAGGTGGTAATTTTCATAACAACCCCACATTTTGGGTAAATTACAATTTGTACCAAAATTGGTGCATAATGCACCAACATTGTTCAAACAAGTTCAAAATTGGAATTTAGGCTTTCCACAAGCCACCACTTAGCATCATTTTCTATATTATGATGATAAAAAATATAAGGCACGTTCAACATGTGACATATTGCAATATAACCCCTCAACTTGGGTAAATTGCTCTTTGGTCCAAAACAAAGAAAAATTATTCAAACAACATTCAATCGGGACCAAACTCGAAACATAAGTGTGTCACATGATAACAAAGCACCTTAGAGGATTATATTAAAGTTCTAAGTAACTTTATTATCCAAAACAAATAGGGTTACCTCATAACCCAGGTCAGGGTCATTACAAATTATAAACCCCTAACAAGGATTTCATCCCTAAAATCTTAGATAAAAGGAGACATATATTATTCATTCATTATATCATCAAGTCTCCACATAAAATCTCATTGTTATGGAGACACCATAGAACTTTGTTCAATACAAAGTTCTTTTACACAAAAATCCCATGGAATCAAACACATAGGATACATGCTTCACTGTCTTTTCATTATCGACTATGTAGTTAATTCTGGGTCATGTAACACTTTTCTCACTCAGATAGAGGTTGTTTGTTAATCTAATTTGACAAACTTTTATTGTAATATTTTTACAATTATTCCTTCAAGTAGATCATTCTCATCAATGTTATGTTTATGCAAATCATAAACCCCTAACATATGATGTCCATACTACATTAGGTAACTAGACTGATTCTACAGTTAACCATTCCATGTAACTATCATAAGATAGTCTGATGTTTCTCAGATACCAGAATTCCTTACCTTGGTATCTAACACATGTGTTAATAACACATCACTTCCTCATTTTTGTTTATAAGTTGACTTATGAGTAAATCAAATTCCTTCATATATGGATTAGAATGTGGTAGAAATATCCATGCCACATCTCCTTCTTCTTTAGACTCTTGAGATTTTTCAGAATGACTACTTGATCAGAGTAATAAAAAAGATAACAATCTAAATATGTCATACTTACCTTGCCTTCAATAAATGAATACCTGGATAGGGTATTCAAGAACTGAAATTAGGTAGTATGTATTTGTTTTATATTATGTTTCATACTTTTAACATCTCTTTAAATTTTACTACTTAGTATCTCAGATTTTCTCTGGGTGTTTCTTTTACATCTCTTCCTTTTCTACATGAAGAGAGAAATTTGAAAACATATAAGAGAATATTAATCTAAATATAGGTTGTCATCCTTCTTATCTCTTCCTCATTTCCTCATAGGACTAATTAAAGGGAGTTCAACATCAATTACCTTCTTATAATTATCAGATAAAATCAAGAGAAGACATTTCAGAATGAGAAATCTCTATCTGACTGTCATCCCTCGCAGTCATCCACCACATCTGGTTGACTCAAACATAGAGTCTAGCTATTTCATGTTGTTTCTTTTACCTTTACTTAACGACTACTGCCCTGGTGCACTAGGCATTTATTGCACTGATAGCACCAAAAACTTTGTCTTTTTAGACAACTAGGCAAATGTCACTAGAATTATAGAGACCTTTCCTTAATTCTCATCTTATTGACCCTCCTTGGGCATTGCCATCACATATGTACTATCTATCTATACTTATGGAAGAGTCTATTTTCTTATCATATGTTAATTCTTCCCATATTTTGCACTGTTCCAACATGACTATGTCATTTAGGAACCCTTTCAAAACCCAAAGTTTCCACATTAAGGACTGGTAACCTCAGTTGTAATGCTAGTATCCAGTCTATAATATGCATCACTATTGTCCTAACTTGCCTCACAAGAGTATAAACATAGAATTCTCTATCCTGATCGGGTCATGATGGGAATTCTCAGGCACTTGTTCTTCTCTTTCCTGATCCCATGCATCCTCTCCTGGTACAACAACATTGCCCTTAGCAATGTATTCCTCATGTTCCCCAGTCATTTATAAACTTTACCCTTTACTCTGCATAAGCAAAAGTCACTAAAGGGTATACTGGAGGACACTAACACAAACTCAACACCTTAGTCCTATGTCTCTGTAGACTCAGCAAACCTTAAGCTTTGATACCAAACTTGTAACGACCATCGCCAAACCGATCGACAAATCCTTACTAATTAAGCAGAATTCAAAACATTACCAGCGGATTAACAAAAATCACTAAAAATTAAAACCATTTTGCAAAGAGATCCATTTCTAGGAAAACTCTTTAAGGCAGAACTAAAACTTTATATACATCATTGTTCACATTGTACATACACTTTACCATCTCTTCTCGAGGATAACATAAAATAGTTGCTTTTTCAAAACATATAATGAAGCAACATAAAACCTTGAGGCTTACAAGCCAAAACCTCAAATCGTTCATGAAACCATAACGAACCAACTCCAAGGACCTGAGAGTACAGAGATGACACATAGGACTTCTATCTACAAGACATGACAGACAATACACTCAACCTGAGTTGTCACTGCTGTCCCTGTCGTTGTTGTTCTTTTTTCTGCAGAAAAGGTCTTTACCTCCTCGTGCACGTCCACCTAAAAATTTGGATCCCACGGGGGTGAGACAATTGAAAATTGCCCCAGTGAGAGATATAACTCTCTGCCAACAATGTTATTATCACAGTTAAATAATATTAAACTGAGCAGAGGATAAGCAGTTTAGAACATTCTCATATTTTAAAGCATTGCATCTGTCTATGATAGAGCAGTAATTCATCTATTCACTTTATAAGGAATATGGAGAACACGTATATCATTTACCCATCATACTATCTCAAGCTTATCCTGTTATGCTCATTGTCATGGTATGTCATCCATGAATCATTCTCATTTCTATCTGTTGGCCTCAGCCAATATGCTAATCAGATATTGAATTGTACCAGTCATATAAATATACATCATCATATACTATCTAAGCATTGGACTATGCCAATCATACGCAACCATTCCAGGAATTGGACTATGCCAATCCTGTAACATTATTCCAGGCATTGGGTTATTACCAATCCTGTGCAATTATTTCAGGTATTGGGTTATGACCAATCCTGTGCATTCCATGTATTGATCTATATCAATCCTGTGATATTATTCCAGGTATTGGGTTATTACCAATCTTGTGTAATTATTCCAGGTATTGGGTTATGACCAATCCTGTGACATTATTCCAGGCATTGGGTTATTACCAATCTTGTGCATTTATTCCAGGTATTGGGTTATGACCAATCATGTGACATTATTCCAGGCATTGGGTTATTACCAATCATGTGCATTCCAGGTATTGATCTATGTCAATCCTGTGATATTATTCCAGGTATTGGGTTATTACCAATCCTGTGCAATTATTCCATGTATTGGGTTACGACCAATCCTATGACATTATTCCAGGCATTGGGTTATTACCAATCCTGTGCATTCCAGGTATTGATCTATGTCAATCATGTGATATTATTCCAGGTATTGGGTTATTACCAATCCTGTGCAATTATTCTAGGTATTGGGTTATGACCAATCATGTGACATTATTCCAGGCATTGGGTTATTACCAATCTTGTGCATTCCATGTATTGATCTATGTCAATCCTATGATATTATTCCAGGTATTGGGTTATTACCAATCCTATGCAATTATTCCTGGTATTAGGTTATGACCAATCCTGTGACATTATTCTAGGCATTGGGTTATTACCAATCCTGTGCATTCCAGGTATTGATCTATGCCAATCATGTGATATTATTCCAGGTATTGGTTATTACCAATCCTATGCAATTATTCCAGGTATTGGGTTATGACCAATCCTGTGACATTATTCCAGGCATTGGGTTATTACCAATCCTGTGCATTCCAGGTATTGATCTATGTCAATCCGGTGATATTATTCCAGGTATTGGGTTATTACCAATCCTGTGCAATTATTCAAGGTATTGGGTTATGACCAATCATGTGACATTATTCCAGGCATTGGGTTATTACCAATCATTTGCATTCCAGGTATTGACCTATGTCAATCCTGTGATATTATTCCAGGTATTGGGTTATTACCAATCCTGTGCAATTATTCCAGGTATTGGGTTATGACCAATCCTGTGACATTATTCCAAGAATTGGGTTATTACCAATCTTGTGCATTCCAGGTATTGATATATGTCAATCCTGTGATATTATTCCAAGTATTGGGTTATTACCGATCCTGTGCAATTATTCCAGGTATTGAGTTATGACCAATCCTGTGACATTATTTCAGCCATTGGGTTATTACAAATCCTGTGCATTCCAGGTGTTGATCTATGTCAATCCTGTGATATTATAGGCTTCATGCCTCTGCCATGTATTGGTCCGTAACCAAACCTGATTACACCGCCAGGCAGTGGACTCTAGCCACTCCTGATTACAGGCTTCACATCTCTGCCAGGTATTAGTCTGTAACCAAACCTGATTACACATTCGTTATGAGATATCAATCCCTTAAATTCATCATTGGTTATCACATCCTTTTACTAGGCATTATACCCTGGGGCAAGCAATCATATCAATTCACATTCTTTAAGTACTACAAGTGTTCCTATTATCTCCTTTAAGCATACTCAAAACACCATAGCCCTTATTTGGCTATAGGCATAAAGCATGTATGATCAAGATTTCATTATTATTATAACCATTTATTATTATTATGAAGTTATTAGTTTCCATTTCTCTTAGTTTATTTTGCACATTACCATTCCTTATATGAGACTTTTATAAGCATCTTGTCACCTCTCATTAGGCAATAATTATTCACATGGCTCACCAGGCCCATTAATCATCTTGTCACCTTTCACTAGGCAACAACTATTCACATGGCTCACAAGGCCCATTAAACATCTTGTCACCTCTCACTAGGCAACAACTATTAGGGTTAGGGTTTCCCTTTATAGCCGAATAGGGTTTCAAGTTCATATTATCAATCCAAACCTTAATCCATTGCTCCACACATCTAGGAGCATACATTATTATAATAAGTATTCAATCATACTTATTTAGTCTCATCATTTATCATTAAATGAATCATCAACACAAGGTATGAGTTCCTCTCTCATCCTGATCAGAGTATGATTACATCATACTTTATTAACTTGGCTTAACCCTTTCTCAAGGTATGATAGCCTACACTTATCAAAGTGCATTCCATCTCAATGTAACAATTGACATGACACACATCATGTGTTACTCATCCAAGTATATTGGATTTAAGGTGCATCAAGGTGTAACAACCTTAAAGTGTTGGATGTGATATTTACCATGCCTTGGTTTATCACTTCCCTCATCACTTTTAACTTACTTAATTTCATCAACTTATCTTGTATAAGGGTATTTCCCATCCTAATACTTTATACACTAGCCCATCACATTTATTCTGTAGTGTATTGATCATGAGTCATACATCATGAGTCATCTCAGATTGAGACATTGTTGATATAGGATTAACCATTGTCAACCACTTTAGGTGTTTCACCTATCAAGGTATCAGTCATACCATTACTTGGTGTTACACTCATTACTCCTAAGAGTGTCTTACTCTCACCTTTACACGGTTTCTTGGGTTGGAGGTGTATGAACACTCACCATATCGGGTTAGGATTTGTACTTGTCTCCATATCGGGCATGAGGTATCTTCTTGACCTCATATCCGGCACAAGGTTTAAGTATGTGTCACCCATGATACTTATGGGGTATCAAACTATCACCATGTCGGGCTAGAAGTATATTCAATCACCCTATCGGGCTAGTCACCATCTAGGGTTAGCCATGACGGGTTAGGGTTACCATATCATCTAGGGTTGTGTATCGTGCAACCCTATCGTGCAACCATGTCATGCAACCATGTCGTGCAACTATGTCGTGCAACCATGTCGTGCAATAACACTTGTTATACTTCACTTATATCGGGTTTCCCAAATTAGGGTTTCATGTCAACTTGTAAGTATTCATTCAACCTCGTATCGTGTATGGAGTCTATACTTGACTCCCTATCGTGCAAGAGGTGTATACTACACCCCCATATCGTGCAACAATGTATTCATTCATATCCATATTGTTCAAGTGAAGTAGTTGCATCATCATATCGAGTTAAAGGTGCTTTCTTGTGTGCTTGCACCCGATATCACTTTTATAAGGTGATACCACCATCTTCAAGTTCTAGACCTTTGTTATAACTTTTAAAGGTCATGGAAACAGGTCTAAGAAATTACTAGAACTCATAATTTCATCAACTATTTCAGGAAATTTCGGAATTAAAAGTAGATCATTAAATACAGCAATTTAGGTGATGAATAGTAACATGGTTGAGTTCAAGTTATATAACCCGCCTTAATAACGACTTCAAAGCTCCAAGATCCAAAGGTCCACGTTCCTAAGGTTGAATATGGACTTCACAACTCCTCTATATGAAAAGAATCACCATGGATAAGCAATTGGTGAAGAAGAAAAGAAAGGAAGATCAAAACCCTAAATTCATGCTTCAATCCAAGGTTGAAGATGATCTTATCCTCACCTTAGGGTTAAGTATGAGCTCCTTCTTGCTCCTTAACACCTTTGCACGATACACTAGTGTCCTTGCACGATATGACACCCCTCTTGCATGATATGGCACTCACTTGCACGATATGACACTCACTTGGAGTCAAAACTTCACTCTATGGCCGATATCACCTTTATATGGCCAATATCACCTACTTGGCCGATATGCTCTTGCCATGGGCGATATCCCAAGGCCCATGCACGATACCACAATATCCCTTCACGATATGGGAGCTCTATGCATGATACCTTAGGGTAGGAGGGTGGTAAGGGTCGAAAAATTGCATTAAGGGGTGAAACTAGGTGTATATATACTTGTTGTTCATGAAGGAGGGCAAAAATGAGGTGTCAACATTTTGAGCTAGTAGGTGCCACGTGTCATGCATGGGTGACACATTTCCATGCATGCATAAACATTTATCTTGTCTTGCAAAACGGTTGAGGAACATCTTGATATGCAAATTCGTCCATTACTTATCCATTTGGATAAGTTATCTAGGTTTAATCACCATTTTAAGTCAAGCCGATACATTTTTTCTAAGGAAACTTGTTGGCCGTCACACCTCACCTCCTTGAGGTGTTTTTCATGATATGGCCTTTTCCAAGAGTTCACAAAATGATATGGGACACCTCCTTGGGTTCCATGGCCGATAGGCACTCATATATAAGCTTTTCAACTTGGTACAACTCAAGTTAAGCTTTCAAATTCAACCCTTTTCTTGGTCATTTCATCACCAAGATTACCAGCACTCATAAGTGATTCAAACATGGTGTATCATTCATTCTCTCTCCTTCAAGTGATACTAGGAGGGAGTAGGGTCACTCTAGAGGTGGTAATTTGTAAAGAGGCGAGATCACCTCTCTACTAAAATTTAAAGGAAATACAACATCCACAATTTTTAACTAAAATTGAGACTTTTGAGGATGATTGCACAATATTCCAAATAAATAAGCATGATTCCAGATACATAATAAAATGTCAATAGCAGCGGAAAGAAAGAATAACAAGCCTTCTAATGGCTTTATTGTTTATTACATCATTGCTTTCTAAAAGAAAAGATAAGATAGAATAGAGGATCTAGCTATAGCAACCTATCCATCCTTCTTGTCAAGCAAACGATCACAGCAAGGATTCTTTCTTCAAGCCCTTCCTTCTCCTTGAACAGCTCCAACACCTGGGTGGTTGGGAAGGCACCCAGCAAGAGGTAAAACAAGAAGAGTATGTGTTATACTAATAATCTATCAAAGGAAAAGAAAGTTGTAACAAGTAAATTTAGGCTAGATATTTGGTATAAGAAGATATCAAAAAGCATGAGGTTTTCATAAGAGAACTTGCCATTAACAAAGTAAGTAAAGGTTTTAGCATGTTTATTAATATGTCTATCTAACTAAGTAGGGTTGAGGCACCTACCGAACCTCTAACCTAAGGTGAGGGAAGAATTATAAACATTTCCAAATCACCTACAAATTTTTAATGGGGAGAATAATAAATATTCCCCTAGGGCGATTTTATATATGCCCTCTATGGGTGGTTGTACATAAGTACCACTACTTAAAGATTAAATAGAACATTTAATTTCATGCTAATAAGAGATTTATGGCAAGATAAGAAAAAGAATATATATAATGGCAGTGGGGTATGAATACCCAAACAAGAGAATACTATATCTGATTTTTGAGGCAAATAAGACATTTAGGTTTCAAGAAATTCAATGGTTTAGATCAAGTTAAACCTCATAGAAGAAATTTTGGTATTAGATTAAGTATTTCCCAACTGATAGGTAGATGCACAACAAAACTTATACTAAACACATACCTTGGCCACAGGTGTCCTAAGTTTTCCCTTTTTCAACTCTTCACACGAACTATAAACCCAAACTTCCTATTACATCATTATATATATATATTAGAATTACATGCATTCATTTAAAAGATTGAAAACCCTAATTTACCAACTTTTTGCACAAACTCTCGATTCAGACTTCAAAAACCTCATAATCGTCTTAGTTAGGTTTTCCTGATCAAAATAACATATAATATCGTATATTTTGGAAATATAGATTTTTAGGGTTAATTTTAGGGATTTTAAAGTTAATTAAATCGATTTTAAAAACACCTTTTCGAAAAACTCAAAACCTGATCTCAAAAACATTTTTATTAAATAGATCTCATTTTCCTGATTTCAAAACACTATTTATTTATTATTTTTGACCAACGAAATAATTTATAAAAATTATTTTATATCGACCAATCATAGCCTGCCACGTAGGCAAGGCTGGATGGCCGAGCGGTAGCGGGCGCTCGGCAGCGGTGACCCGCGCCTCGCAGCCGCTCGCTACCGGCCGTGCGGTGAGGGCAGGCGAGCGATCAAAAGACAGTAACGCCCTCAGCGAGAAAACGAGAAAGGAAGGAGCCGGAGGGGCAAAAAGGTAAAAATGGGGTCGTCTTCCTCCCCCTTGCCCGCGCGACACGAGCAGAGAGCACAACTCGACCGATTTGGGCAAAACCACGATTCTCGACCAAATCGAACGCTTAGGTACTCGAAAGAAAGAGGAAGAAGAGCCGAAGCCAATGGTACCTTTCGATTGAACGGAGATGAAGCACCCAGAGAAGAAAAGGCGCCGCAAGCCAGGCGTTGTCGGCGGCTAGCTAGGGGTCCAAACATCCACGAATCTTGAAATCAAAGGTATAGGGGAGTTGCTAAGGTCGTGGCGGTCCTAGGTACCTAGACATATATAGGCAACATGCCCTAGGCTAGGGTTTAGCTAGGGGCAAGGTGAGGGAGTCGGCGGCCACTTTGGGCGTTTCCCAAATACGCGTCAAAGCTCGAAAAGTTTGGGATAATCCTGTGCGAAATCTTGCAAGGAATCCAACGCAACAAAAATCAAGGAAAATCATTGAGTAAATCTCAAGTTATTGTGATTTTAAGAAAACGAAAAATCGAATATGTTGCCAAATCCGACTCAAGGTAGAAGATGACCGTGCGCCGTTGGATCGGTGGACGTGAGTCCATCAAGCAATCTGAGCCGTTTGATCGCGAATTAGATCAGGGAAATATCCCTGATCAAAAGTCGATTAAAATCTATTAGATTTTAAATGTTTTTCTCTTTCTTCTTTTGGAGGCTCAAACGTTGCCCAAAAATTATGAAAATTTATATTCTGACTTATTTCGACGCGTAGAATCCAAATATGGAATCAGTTTTTCATTTTGAGGAAGTTTATTAGGTGAAATAATTAATATGTCATTTTCT
Organism: Alisma plantago-aquatica; assembly: GCA_963693085.1. Taxonomy (NCBI): domain Eukaryota; kingdom Viridiplantae; phylum Streptophyta; class Magnoliopsida; order Alismatales; family Alismataceae; genus Alisma; species Alisma plantago-aquatica. The sequence continues at coordinate 927,372,274 of OY856411.1, read as the reverse complement.
CTTTCCTCCCTCAAAAGAAGTGATAACAATATCTAAAATTAATGTAACTTCACCCTTAAGTCTCCTTAATGGGTTGGAACACGATTTTTCAATTATCTTCACAAGTTGACATTATCTTTGTATTTATTAAATTAATTAGAACATTCTACACACTTTCTCTCTCCTATTTTTCTTATTATTCATATATTATCCAAATTAGTTGCAAATTTGCACAGAGGCTTATTTTTATGTTTAGAATACGAATTTGAAGATATTTCCCCGATTTGAAAGCATTAAGTATTTTATTTCTTTTTATTGGCTTATTTCCTATATTCCATTGATCATGTCATTAATATTTTTATTTTAAATAATACTTGACCCTTAAGTTACTCTTTGCTCTAGGAAACGAATTAAACTATCAAATTATCATGATGGTTTCAGATTATCATATTTGTTGCAAAAATCTTTGTAATTATCTTCTTTACTCATAAATTCTCATATTTCCTTTACTTATTATATTCATCTTCTTTCTTTTACAAAAATTCGGATTTTCTTCTTATCTCTTATATTCTAGGAAACACTAGAAGATTCTAGGATGAATTATTTTACTCTTTTTATTAATAAATGTGAATGTGCACTTTAGGCCCATTATCTAATTCTAACTAAGGCATTTGTGCATGCAACCTCAAAATAAGAATATATGGGAAACATTTAACCAATAACCATCTTAATTTCTTTTAAATCAAAACCAAGGACAAATGGAACGAAAATGAAGATCAAAGCTTATAGAAAAGAGTACAAAGAGGTACAAAGGAGATTTCATTATGTTACAACACTCCACCCCTTAAAAATGATTTCGTCCCCGAAATCTCATACAAAGAGGGAAGGGTGAGTACGCAACATCTCATCTCTCAACTCCCAAGTGGTTTCTTCTAAACCATGATACCTCCACAAAACCTTCACTAACTCTATCTCCTTATTCTTCAGATGCTTTACTCGGGAGTCAAGGATCTTCACAGGTAGTTCTTCATAAGTCAGATTCTCATTAATCTCCACAGGTTCAAAGGTGAGCACATGAGACGGATCCTTAACGTACTTCCTCAACACAGAAACATGGAACACATTATGAATCTTATCATAAGCAGGAGGCAAAGCTAGACGATATGCACAATCTCCCACTTTATCTAAGATCTCAAATGGTCCAACATAGCGAGGACTCAACTTGCCTTTTACTTTAGATCTTGCAATAGAACGTATAGGCTTGATCTTTAGAAAAGCATAGTCACCCACTAAGAAGCTTACATCAGACCTCTTCTTATCAGCATACATCTTCTGTCTGTCTTGAGCAGCTTTCATCCATTTCTTAATCAACTGTATCTTCTCAAGCATCATCTGCATGTCATCAGTCTTCACTAGAGAACGCTCACCAACATCATCCCAGTGCAAAGGTGAACGACAAGGTCTACCATAGAGTGCTTCAAAAGGTGGCATACCAATACTGGCTTGGTAGCTATTGTTGTAAGCGAACTCTGCTAAAGGTAGATACTGATCCCAGGCACCACCCCAATCCATCACACAAGCACGAAGCAAGTCCTCCAGAATCTGAACTGTTCTCTCTGACTGACCATCAGTTTGCAGATGGTAAGCAGTGCTGAAACGCAGATCAATACCCATCTCTTCCTGAATCTGACCCCATAAACGAGAAGTGAATTTCGGGTCTCGATCAGAAACTATCACGGCAGGGACACCATGCAGACGAACTATCCACTCCACATACAACTGAGCCATCTCAGCAACTTTATACGTGGTTTTGAATGGCAAGAAATGAGCAGATTTAGTAAGCCGATCAATTACCACCCAAACAACATCATAACCTCTCTTGGACTTAGGGAAACCAGTAACAAAGTCCATTGTGATCTTCTCCCACTTCCATTCTGGAATCTCAAGAGGATGAAGTAGACCACCAGGTCGTTGATGTTCAATCTTGACTTGCTGACATGTCAAGCACTTCGCCACAAACAGAGCTATATCGTTCTTCATGTTCTTCCACCAGAAACTTCATTGTAGGTCCTTGTACATCTTGGTTGTGCTAGGGTGAATAGTGTACTTGGAACCATGAGCTTCACTCATAACCTTCTGTCTCAGATCACCAACATCAGGTATCCACAACCTTTGTTTGAAGAGGATAGCTCCATCCACTCCGACAGAGAAGTCAGATTGTGATTTCTCAGCTAACGCTTTCAAGTCTTCAAGCTCTGAACTCTCCAACTGTGCAGACACAACTTCTGAGATCCAGGTTGGTGTAACGGTCAGACTAGCCATATGAACACACAACTTATCTTCATCCATTGAATCGACAGGTTGAGGTTTCCAACTGGCCACATGTTCAAGGTTTTCCCACACAGAACATCTCAGAGCAGCACAAACAACATCCTTCTTGCGACTTAAAGCATCAGCTATAATGTTTGCTTTCCCAGGATGATAGGTGATGGTGAAATTATAATCTTTAAGATATTCCATCCACCTACGTTGTCACAAGTTCAGATCCTTCTGAGTCAGTAGATATCTCAGACTCTTGTGATCAGAAAAGACTTCAAACTTTTCTCCATAGAGGTAGTGTCGCCAGATCTTCAAAGCATGAACTATGGCAGCCAGCTCTAAATCGTGCGTAGGCCAATTAGCTTCATTAGGTTTCAACTGTCGTGAAGCATAGGCGATCACCTTTCTGTCTTGCATCAGAACACACCCTAAGCCTTGTCGGGATGCATCAGTGTAGATGACATAGGGTATACCCTCAACAGGCAAAGCAAGCACGGGAGCAGAAGTCAGACTCATCTTCAACTTCTGAAAACTGTCCTCACATTCAGGGGTCCAAGTGAACTTAACTTCCTTCTGAGTCAGCTTGGTCAAAGGAAAATCCAACTCAGAAAACCCTTTGATAAACTTCCGATAGTAACCAGCTAGACCAAGGAAACTACGAATTTCATATGGGTTTCTCGGAGCACTCCACTTTGTCACAGCTTCTACCTTTGCGGGATCTACAGCTATATGGCCGGCAGAAATCACGTGACCAAGAAACATCACTTCCTTTATCCAGAACTCACATTTTGAGAATTTTGCATATAATTGATTTTCTCGCAATGTGTTGAGTACAATCCGCAGGTGTTTGCGATGTTGTTCCAACGTCTCGGAATAAACCAAAACATCATCAATAAACACCACCACAAACTTGTTGAGGTATGGGCGGAATACTCGGTTCATCAGGTCCATAAACGCAGCAGGGGCATTTGTCAAACCAAAAGGCATGACCAAGAATTCATAATGCCCATAGCGAGTTCTGAACGCTGTCTTCGGAACATCATCATCTTTCACACGCATCTGATAGTAGCCACTTCGCAGATCCATCTTGGAGAACATGGTGGCTGACTTCAGCTGATCGAATAGGTCGTCAATGCGCGGCAACGGATAACGATTCTTCACTGTCACCTGGTTGAGCATGCGGTAATCCATACACATCCGCAAGGAGCCATCTTTTTTCTTCACGAACAGGACAGGGGATCCCCAAGGGGAAACACTGGGGCAAATGAAACCCAAGTCAAGAACCTCTTCAAGCTGCTTCTTCAACTCCGCCAGCTCAGCAGGAGCCAAGCGGTAAGGTGGCTTCGATATCGGTGAAGTTCCAGGTATGAGCTCGATGGAGAATTCCACCTCGCGATTTGGTGGCAACCCGGGTAACTCCTCAGGAAAGACATCTGGGAAGTCCTTCACCACATCAACATGGTCTAGGGTAGGAGGTGTAGCATCGAGAACAATGGAGGCTAGGAAGGCTCTACACCCTTGAGAGACGAGCTTTTCAGCTTTGATGGCAGAGATGACGAACTGTCGCTCTCCTCGCTTCTTGCCCTTGACACACACTCTTCCTTCATCAGGATGGAACAGGATAACCTTGGATTCCTCACAGAACAGAACAACTTTATATTTCTTTAACCAATCCATGCCCAGGATTATGTCAAAGACAGACATATCAAGCAAGACAAAAACTGTGGGAAACATTATTCCAGATATACAGAGGTTCAAGGTAGGAGTTTGGAGATACGAGGAGCAGATTTTTCCACTAGGAGTTTTTACATCTAACACATGGTCCATAAACTTAGATTCGATTTCAAGCATAGAGGCAAACTGGCTAGATATGAAGGTATTGGAGGAACCAGAGTCAAACAGAGCTTTTAAAGGATGCATATTGAGGTGTAGTGTACCTTCAATCACTTCATTGCCTTCACCATCTTCTTCAGCATTGAGAGCAAACACTCTCCCATTCCGCCTCTCAGCTGGCGGACGTCTCGGGTTCTGGTTGTTGTTGTTATTGTTGTTGTTGTTCCGCGGTGGAGGATTCTGTCTCGGCTGTTGTGGCTGCTGAGCATGATTCTTCCCTTGCTGGAAACGAGGGCAGTTGGGTCGGATGTGCCCAACCTGGCCACACTCATGGTAGGTTGGTGGAGGATGGTTGCCAACACGAGCAGGTGCATTGTTGGAGGGGCATCTTCCAGGAGGATGGTGGTGATTGCATCTGTTGCAGCGATCACGTCCACGGTTTTCATGCTGGTTCGGATTCTTCCTTTTGTTGTTGTTGAAGCCACTGGAAGACTGAAATCCCAGATAAGACTCGATGGCGAGAGCCTTGTCCACCATCTGTTGAAACGTGAGTGGCAGCTGCGGAACGAAGCTTCGACCAACATGATAGTTCAGGCCCTCCAAGAACAAGGTTGCTCTCCTGTCAGCTCCAAGGTCGGTGGCGTATCGTTCTAACAGCAGAAACTTTTGAACATAATCAGCCACGCTCATGCTTCCTTGCTTGAGACTGTAAAACTCAGCCTCCTTCTTCCTCAGGAATGCAGGACAGATGTACTTCTCTCTGAATAGCTTCAGGAACTGAGTCCACTCCATGGAGGATGTGTCTCGAGTACGGGCAACTCCATTCCACCAAACACGCGCCGGTCCATCCAGCACGTACGTCGCAAACCGAACCTTCTGGTGAGGAGGGCAAGCCATACCCTCGAAGGTCCGATCCAGGGCCAACACCCAGTCATCAGCTTTGTCCACCATGTTAGGCTCACTCTCACCCTTGAAGTAGGGTGGCTGCATCTTGATGAAGTCAGTGAGGGTGAACTCCCTCGGCTTGGCGGCAATAGCAGCAATGGTGTTGAGTTGTCCCATCATGGTGGAGGACAACAGCTGTCGCAGCATTGCCAGCTCTTGCTCGGGTGTGAAAGCAGGAACACCAGAGGTTGGTTGGGTAACAGCAGGAGTCGCAGGAGTGTCGAGGTTGTCAGCGTTGGACTCCTGGTTTGAGTTGTCGAACAGGTCACCTCTCCTGAAATTAGGGTTATCATATTAAATTTTCAGGAGTAAAGAATCATAGATGAGAGGGAAAAGAAATAGAGATGAGAAAAGGATAACTAGAATGCTATTGCCTAAAAGCATACTACTTCGGGCAGTTCGTATCGGCGCAGGCCAGGCCGGATCATATGGGCACGGGAGTCCCCGTATGCCAAGCTAGTGGGTCGGAGGAAAATCTTGCCAGCCCCCATGCCCTGATCCTTTCTAGACACCCTTGCCTCAACTGCATGCCCTAATAGTCGCCTAAAGGCTCTGATACCATGCTGTAAAGAGGCGAGATAACCTCTCTACTAAAATTTAAAGGAAATACAACATCCACAATTTTTAACTAAAATTGAGACTTTTGAGTATGATTGCACAATATTCCAAATAAATAAGCATGATTCCAAATACATAATAAAATGTCAATAGCAGCGGAAAGAAAGAATAACAAGCCTTCTAATGGCTTTATTGTTTATTACATCATTGCTTTCTAAAAGAAAAGATAAGATAGAATAGAGGATCTAGCTATAGCAACCTAGCCATCCTTCTTGTCAAGCAAACGATCACAGCAAGGATTCTTTCTTCAAGCCCTTCCTTCTCCTTGAACAGCTCCAACACCTGGGTGGTTGGGAAGGCACCCAACAAGAAGGAAAACAAGAAGAGTATGTGTTACACTAATAATCTATCAAAGGAAAAGAAAGTTGTAACAAGTAAATTTAGGCTAGATATTTGGTGTAAGAAGATATCAAAAAGCATGAGGTTTTCATAAGAGAACTTGCCATTAACAAAGTAAGTAAAGGTTTTAGCATGTTTATTAATATGTCTATCTAACTAAGTAGGGTTGAGGCACCTACCAAACCTCTAACCTTAGGTGAGGGAAGAATTATAAACATTTCCAAATCACCTACAAATTTTTAATGGGGAGAATAATAAACATTCCCCTAGGCCGATTTTATACATGCCCTCTATGGGTGTTTGTACATAAGTACCACTACTTAAAGATTAAATAGAACATTTAATTTCATGCTAATAAGAGATTTATGGCAAGATAAGCAAAAGAATATATATAATGGCAGTGGGGTATGAATACCCAAACAAGAGAATACTATATCTGATTTTTGAGGCAAATAAGACATTTAGGTTTCAAGAAATTCAATGGTTTAGATCAAGTTAAACCTCATAGAAGAAATTTAGGTATTAGATTAAGTATTTCCCAACTGATAGGTAGATGCACAACAAAACTTATACTAAACACATACCTTGGCCACAGGTGTCCTAAGTTTTCCCTTTTTCAACTCTTCACATGAACTATAAACCCAAACTTCCTATTACATCATTATATATATATTGGAATTACATGCATTCATTTAAAAGATTGAAAACCCTAATTTACCAACTTTTTGCACAAACTCTCGATTCAGACTTCAAAAACCTCATAATCGTCTTAGTTAGTTTTTCCTGATCAAAATAACATATAATATCGTATATTTTGGAAATATAGATTTTTAGGGTTAATTTTAGGGATTTTTAAGTTAATTAAATCGATTTTAAAAACACCTTTTCGAAAAACTCAAAACCAGATCTCAAAAACATTTTTATTAAATAGATCTCGTTTTCTTGATTTCAAAACACTATTTATTTATTATTTTTGACCAACGAAATAATTTATAAAAATTATTTTATCTCGACCAATCACAGCCTGCCACGTAGGCAAGGCTGGATGGCCGAGCGGTAGTGGGCGCTCGGCAGCGGTGACCCGCGCCTCGCAGCCGCTCGCTACCGGCTGTGCGGTGAGGGCAGGCGAGCGATCAAAAGACAGTAACGCCCTCAACGAGAAAACGAGAAAGGAAGGAGCCGGAGGGGCAAAAAGGTAAAAATGGGGTCGTCTTGCTCCCCCTTGCCCGCGCGACACGAGCAGAGAGCACAACTCGACCGATTTGGGCAAAACCACGATTCTCGACCAAATCGAACGCTTAGGTACTCGAAAGAAAGAGGAAGAAGAGACGAAGCCAATGGTACCTTTCGATTGAACGGAGATGAAGCACCCAGAGAAGAAAAGGAGCCGCAAGCCAGGCATTGTCGGCGGCTAGCTAGGGGTCCAAACGTCCACGAATCTTGAAATCAAAGGTATAGGGGAGTTGCTAAGGTCGTGGCGGTCCTAGGTACCTAGACATATATAGGCAACATGCCCTAGGCTAGGGTTTAGCTAGGGGCAAGGTGAGGGAGTCGGCGGCCACTTTGGGCGTTTCCCAAATACACGTCAAAGCTCGAAAAGTTTGGGATAATCCTGTGCGAAATCTCGCAAGGAATCCAACGCAACAAAAATCAAGGAAAATCATTGAGTAAATCTCAAGTTATTGTGATTTTAAGAAAACGAAAAATCGAATATGTTGCCAAATCCGACTCAAGGTAGAAGATGACCGTGCGCCGTTGGATCGGTGGACGTGAGTCCATCAAGCAATCTGAGCCGTTTGATCGCGAATTAGATCAGGGAAATATCCCTGATCAAAAGTCGATTAAAATCTATTAGATTTTAAATGTTTTTCTCTTTCTTCTTTTGGAGGCTCAAACGTTGCCCAAAAATTATGAAAATTTATATTCTGACTTATTTTGACGCGTAGAATCCAAATATGGAATTAGTTTTTCATTTTGAGGAAGTTTATTAGGTGAAATAATTAATATGTCATTTTCTCTTTCCTCCCTCAAAAGAAGTGATAACAATATCTAAAATTAATGTAACTTCACCCTTAAGTCTCCTTAATGGGTTGGAACACGATTTTTCAATTATCTTCACAAGTTGACATTATCTTTATATTTATTAAATTAATTAGAACATTCTACACACTTTCTCTCTCCTATTTTTCTTATTATTCATATATTATCCAAATTAGTTGCAAATTTGCACAGAGGCTTATTTTTATGTTTAGAATACGAATTTGAAGTTATTTCCCCGATTTGAAAGCATTAAGTATTTTATTTCTTTTTATTGGCTTATTTCCTATATTCCATTGATCATGTCATTAATATTTTTATTTTAAATAATACTTGACCCTTAAGTTACTCTTTGCTCAAGGAAACGAATTAAACTATCAAATTATCATGATGGTTTCAGATTATCATATTTGTTGCAAAAATCTTTGTAATTATCTTCTTTACTCATAAATTCTCATATTTCCTTTACTTATTATATTCATCTTCTTTCTTTTACAAAAATTCGGATTTTCTTATCTCTTATATTCTAGGAAACACTAGAAGATTCTAGGACGAATTATTTTACTCTTTTTATTACTAAATGTGATTTTGCACTTTAGGCCCATTATCTAATTCTAACTAAGGCATTTGTGCATGCAACCTCAAAATAAGAATATATGGGAAACATTTAACCAATAACCATCTTAATTTCTTTTAAATCAAAACCAAGGACAAATGGAACGAAAATGAAGATCAAAGCTTATAGAAAAGAGTACAAAGAGGTACAAAGGAGATTTTAGTATGTTACATAATTTTTGATAACAACCCCACATTTTGGGTAAATTACAATTTGTACCAAAATTGGTGCACAATGCACCAGCATTGTTCAAACAAGTTCAAACTTGGAATTTAGGCTTTCCACAAGCCACCACTTAGCATCATTTTCTCTATCATGATGATAAAACATATAAGGCACGTTCAACATGTGACATATAGCAATATAACCCCTCAACTTGGGTAAATTGCTCTTTGGTCCAAAACAAAGAAAAATTGCTCAAACATCATTCAATCGGGACCAAACTCGAAACATAAGTGTGACACATGATAACAAAGCACCTTAGAGGATTATATTAAAGTTCTAAGTAATTTTATTAGACAAAACAAATAGGGTTACCTCATAACCCAGGTCAGGGTCATTACAACCGTTTGGACATATCAACTCCAAATCGTTAGAAGACTAAACGATATCCAAAACTGTTAGAGCATGAATGTAAAAATTGCAACCAGGCCCAAAGCATAGAGACCCCAACTAGTGCCTATAAATAGGACCAGCAGGGTCCTCATTTGAGGCATCAGATCTGGGACGCCGCCAGGCTGCCTAAATGCAAGATTCGATCCAGATCCATCATCACGCCACTATCACTTCACCTGCTCCTCCTGGTGCGAGCAAGGAGATTAAGAAGAGAAGGAAGGAGGAGAGAGAAAGACTGCCCGATCTGTCTTGGAATCCCTCATTCCTCATCCAGATCTGCTCTGACATGACGTAGAAGACCGCATCATCTTCACCGAGCTGCGACCATCTTCTACATCATGCTCATGGCAGAAATTTTCCTCTCTCTTATTTTTCTTATTTCTCGCATCATGAGCGAGTAGTTCCCTTTTGTTGGGGTGCGGGGACTAGCCCCGCTGCCCATGCTTTCATGTATTTTCATTTTAACATTCCAAGGCAATGTATGTAACTTTTCATTTCGTTGTTAATTATCAATGTTTGCTTGTAGATTGATCACCTGCTTGCTTTTATCTTGTTCTTTCCTATGTTGCGAGAACTTTAATATGTAGGATAGAATGTCGATTAATGTGTCTGATTCCCAAACTAGAAATAGAATGGGATTCCTTGAGGTTGTAAGAGTATGATCTGTGAGGGGACGAGACATCTAGGCCACGGTGATGCTTCTGTGTGCCTAAACATCCCTCGGGGAGGGTCACAGCCTTAGTTGAATTTATGTATCTTCGGAACTGTTAGTGCATGATCTGGATGGTGATGAGACATCTAATGCCTAAGGTGATGCTTACGCGAACCTGAACATCTCTCAGGGAGGGTTCGTAGTAGTTCTATTTGGATAGTTAGATCTTGCCTAGATGTTTTGTGTTTGGATGTGTTTGCATGTGCTGTGGTGGTGAAACCCGAGACCACCCCGGTGATCCCATATCATTAAATCTAGATCAACCATAATTTTGATCTTTACGTCCTTGCAATTAGTTTAATTAACATCAAATCAACCTATCGTTCTAAATATTAGTCTTGCTTGAGCTAGATTTGACTAACAACGATTATTAAAAATGTTATCTCTTGGGATTTGATCCTCAACTATACTGCGATAAGACTCATCTGCTAGCGGGTGGTATTATTGCACAAGGTTTTGGTAAAAGCTCAGGGATTTCAACCATGAGTGAGTTTGTTAGTGCAATAATAGACCACATCAATGACACATTTTATATATATCTTTTTCCCCTTGTCTAGTGTCCAGCTTCTTATACATATCATCAAAGTATCTAGACCTTGCCTCCCGAACAACATTTTCATCTTTTTTCTTTGCTTGCTTGTATCTATGGAAAGTTGCATCATCTCAAATTTGGAAATTTGCATCATCTCTAGATTTTCATCATCTAACTCCACCTATGTTTCCATATTTTTTGTAAATGTAGTTGGTCCCAAGCCTGGGTAAAGGAGGAGGGTTGGTGGTAGGTTGACATCCAGCCTATAAAAACTTTGTCACTCTTTCCATGACATGGATCCTTATAAGAACAAAAAGGAACATTGTATTAAATTTATAATTGTGATGTCTACATCCAAAAAGTATGATTGGAGCATCATTTTTTCCCCAAAAGGATAACTCGTACCCTCGAATATCACATCGATATAGCACTCATATGCATTTCATGATACATCACATTGTTTCAAACAAAAAATAAACTTGCATATCACCACCCGGGTCTGAGTACTTCATTCATTTTTCCTAGCATTACTTCCACAACTTCCACCATGAGGGCTTTCTCCAATGTTTACTTCAGTCCTTCTACTTTGTGGAGTGTTTCCAATATCTTGCATTTGAAAATATATCAACTTTTCACAATAATATACAAGTTCATAAGCGGCAATCAACACTATTCATAGAATGTATGTAACAAAAGTAATCAATGTAATTCTCATTTATGTATGCATGACATATACACATGTTTTCATCATCATATGTAGTAGCCATGTATTTTTTGTTGAACAAGCACATAAATAGACTGCATCAAAAGTATAAATAGAAGCCATGTTGTCTTTTAAATAGATATTCCTTTGTACAAAAAATATGGTCTCTTGTTGTTGAGAGTGGGTACACCACGCCAGCTGCTTGGGCTGTAGCTGCCCGGAATTTTTTTATTATGTTATTCAGATACCATGTATCAATCATAATTTTTAAAAGAACATTTTACTGCAACATATGTCTACAATATGATGTTACAATACCTGATTTAAAGGAGGTTTGTAACCCACTTGTGAGAATGGGTATCCATTATACGGATTTGTAAATGGAACTTGAGCACTTTGTATATTATTTCCATGCTAGAGAAAGACAACGTATTAAGAAAACTTTGTATGTAACTAAATTATTTAAAAAGTATCAAAATTGATGCTATATGCATGCATTTCTTACATGTTGATGTGTTGGTGGTTTCCATGGCCCTGGAAATTGATATCCAGGAAAAAAGTAGTACCATATGACTGTTGATCTTATGCAAGTATACAATTATGTTTCAAAAATTATTTGTTTGAGGAGAATCTTAAAAATGTTAATAAATAGAATGAAAGATGTAAAACATAGTATAAGAACCTGTACTAGAGAAACCAAAGGAGTTCATGCACACAATATATTTTTTATTTTAGTAATATTTTTGTTATATTCTTCCAATTTGCTCTACATTACTTTGACATATTCCTACAAATGCACAATATTAAAATTTATACACTTAAAGTTATTATTTAATTAAACAACAAAAATTATAGTAATAAGTTAATCACCTTGTATTTCTTATTTTCATTCTACAAAATCACATTGATTGCTTGTAAAAAAGCTCCACGCGCACCCATCTTATCATGACCACTACCAACTAATTGTTTCTGGTTAGATTTCACAGGTTTAATGATTTGACAAATGGCATCATCTTATTGAACTTCATTACTTTGATTAGAATCATCACATGACAATATACTTTGTTCGGACTTGTGGTGTTCCACATTTTTTTCCTAAAAAATTATATATGCATTTATGACATAATCCAATGTAATTAGAAAATAAAGAGATAATGTAAAATGCTCACTATTATATCCTTGTCTTTTGTATAAGCAACTTTTAACAAATCCATTTTACTTGGAGCATACCCAAGTTCCTTTTCCTGTATAGAAAAAGAATTATTATTGCATAACACATGTAGACGTCAAAGTATTACACTTATAGCACATATCAAAATATATAACTACAATATAAACATTTGATGTTCTTACTAGCTCATGACGTTTTCTTGCAAATTGTTTAGCCCCAGTACAATGATTCATCTGCTTCTTTGATCTATTAATCTTATTCTTCTCCGCAATTGCCTAAATTGATATAGACAAAAGATAGAAAAAAATTCAATTACATAGTAGCAATCTCAATGTAATGTTTATTAGTTTCCTATAGTTTTATGTTTAACAACTGCACATAAGTTGTAACAAAGAATATATAAAATAATTTTTGTACATCACATAAAGGTTTCTGCCTATCAAAAACAAGATGGCCACTTGTTATTAGAGTGAAGGAGGGCGGATTTCTAGACTGTCGTATTTCAAGAAAATCATTATGATATTATTTTGATACCATGTACTGATTTTAATTACATAATAGAAATGCATATAAAATATAAATATTTGTCTTACCTGTGTTTTAGGTTGATTCCGTTTTTTAACCAATCTTAAAAACTACTCATGATCAATTCGAGAATCATTTGAAATTGCTTCCAGCATTGCATCCATGTCATCTTGATACTTCAACCAATATTTAGCTTTCAATTTTTCCCTCCAATCAGTTAGGCTAGAACTTATATGCGTCCATACCCTCTCCCAACCATTTGGATGATCATCCAAGTCAAAATAAGCCAGGATCATATAAAATAGTACATAAATAAAATAAATAAGTAACATGTCAGAGTGAACTTACCATGAAAATATATAATTACCTTTACAATATCTCTTGTGTCGTTGAATGATGATATTGGCATTTGTGGCCAATACTTATCAACAAGCCACAAAGACGGTCTTCTAGCTAAAATCCCACACAATAGGCTTAATTTTTTTCCCACTTCTCCAATTTCAAAACCATTGTCATAAAAAACTATATGGTGCCTCTCACCATTGGGTGGCTTACGCTTTGAGATAATTGTAGGGCCTCTCCCACGCTTTTCAATTGCTTGGAGTTCAATGTTTCTTATTTGATCATTTTCTTCTTCAACGTCTGTATTTATAGTTGGAGGTGAGGATGCAGGAGTAATAGTTGTATCTTCTTCTTCAACTTCAATCATTTGTTCAAACCTTGCAATTTCCTTGACATCTAATTATTATATAGAATATAAAATATCATTCATGATAATTTTAACAAAGAAATATGATCAAAGTAGAAATAAGTAGAAATATTTTGGAATAACATATAAAACATCAACATACATACCATAGAAAACCTATATGACACACCTTGATATGTCTTTATTTGTTTGCATGCACATTAAGTAGATGACAAGGTATAACCATTTCACAAAAAGAGCAACCTAATGTCCATCCTTCAATAAATTCAACATAAGAAACATTTATTTATAGAATAAGTTAAAATTGTAAGATATATCTATGTCTTACTTCCACATGTTCAAAGACCTGTAAAAACACATGCATTACATAGCATCAAATATTTCATTCAAGAACAACACAGTGTATAAAACATCATATATTTCTACTAACACAAGGTAGATTTAAACAAGTGAACACTATAAAATTTTCTCTCTTCCACATGTTCAAATGCATAAAAAATATATGAAATTGAAAACAACATCCAATTTCAACTATCATGGATTATGATGTTCATAACTAAAGAGGATTGTTATAAACAATAGTTGAACCCTCCATATCCATCCTTGTCCAGGATATGTTATCACTGTCATCATGACTTGATTGATTGAATGGTGGCTCAACACGAAATTCTCCAGTGTGAGGAAAATCAAACAATTCCCTTAGTGGGATCTTCAACACTACATGCCAATTTGTGTCCACTGGATCCTGAACATAGAAGCATTGTTGAGACTGAGAACAAAATATAAAAGGCTCATCTTTATGTGCTACTTTTAAGAAATTTAATAGATTGAATCCATAATCATCAACTCTAAAGCCAGTTGTAGTGCTCTCATCAAACCATGTGCATCTGAATAATGTAATCTGAATATTGGCACCGTACTCTAGCTTGATGACCTCCTCTAGTTGACCATAATAAGTAACATATGATGAAATTGGATTTTGGTCCCTAGAGATGGAGTAGCTTGATGTCTCTATAGAAAGATAAACTCCACTATTTTGTGACTTGCGATGAGAATCCAACATTTTTGACTAAAATTTGCAACCATTAATGAAGTATCCATTATAACTATCTCCTTCATAAGAAGGACCTTGTGCAAGCCAACGAATCTCTTCCATAACATCTTCTCTATTGTTTCTAGCATAAAAAATCTATATTTGAATGGAATTAGTTTCTTTCTCCAATTCTATTAGCATTACTATAAAATTAAATAACATGAAATCTAATTGCTCATGATTTTTAAACCACGAACAAAAATCACGATGATGCCTTAGTTCAACATTACGAAGAGTCATCCTTGGATGATTTAGTTGTATATTATCCAGGTGTTTCCTATAATTTTAAAACACAAGGAGAATGTTATGTAATATAAAAAAGAAAACATACTTCTCAAGAAAATAATATATAATGATTACCTTCTATAAGAATCGATACTCCTTGTGTTGAAAAGAACATAACGATGTGCTTTCTCTAGTGTCACCTGATCAAATTTCTTTCTTACTGATGCTCCAATAGATGCATAATCAGGGTGACGTGAAGAAAGATGCCATCTTGTATCTGTCCCTTTCAGATATCTAGAGCAAAATGTCATACATTCATCAACCCAATAACCCACGGTAATAGATCCTTCAGGACGTGCCTTGTTAGTAACATATCCTTTTAATGTTTTCAAATATCTCTCGATAGGATACATCCATCAATAATGAACTGGACCTGCAATCTTGGCCTCCATGACTAAATGGATATTCGAATGCACCATGATAGTGAAAAATGAGGGTTGGAAGATGCACTCCAATTGGCAAAGTGTAATCGCAATATCTTTCTCAATTATATCAAATTCCTCCAAATCAATTACCTTAGTACAAATGTGATTGTAGTAGGTACAAATTCTAGAAATTGGTCCACAAACTTCTGGAGAATATGAATTCCTTAATGCAACAACCAATAACCTTTGCATCAACACATGGTAGTCATGACTTTTTAAGGGAAACACTTTCCACTCAAGCATGTTAATTCGGTTAGAGTTGTTTGACGAATAACCATTTGGAACATTCATCGAACTCAATACTGATAGAAATATATCTTTTTCTTTTAAGCTCATCGTGTAACATGTAAGTGGCACATAATATTTTCCACTATCAAGTTTGATTGCCCACAAGTCTTTTCAGATCCCTACTTCAGATAAGTCCAAGCGAGATTGCACATTATCCTTGGATTTACCTTCAACACAAAGAAGTGTTCCCAACATATTCTCACAAACATTTTTCTCAATGTGCATGGTATCTAAGTTATGTCTTATTAATAGATGCTTCCAGTATGGAAGATGAAAAAATATACTAATCTTCTTCCATGGCTTTGGTATAGGAAATTTATCTTCCATTTTAGAAGTCCTCCTTCTTTTCCCAACTTTTGATCCTCTCAATTCCTTGCCAAATGTCACATTTTCATAGCCTTGAAACTCATTACAAATATCCTCACTAGCAAGAGGTTTGGTGCATGTCTATATTCAGTCTCTCCACTAAAGTTCTTCTTGTCTCATCGATAAGGATGATTGTCACTAAGGAAATGTATATGGTCTAGATAGCAATCTTTTTTTCCATGTTTAAGCCTATAACATCTAGTATCTCTATGACAACAAGGACAAGCAAACTGCCCTCTCGTGCTATGACTAGAAAGGTTGGCATATGCAGGAAAGTCACTTATGGTCCACAAAATAGCAGCTCACAATGTGAAATTTTTCTTGGAAGATGCATCATAGGTGTTAACTCTGGTTGTCCACAATTCTTGAAGTTGATCAATTAAAGGTTCAATATAAATGTCAATATCATTTCTAGGTTCTTTTGGACCAGGAATCAACAAGGACATGATGAAGTTTGGTTGCTTCATGCCCAACCACGGGGGCAAGTTGTATGGGATCCAAACAATAGGACAAGTATTATGAGAAATATTTAGGGTTTCAAAGGGATTGAACCCATCACTTGCTAGCCATAGATGGACATTGCGTGGCTCACTGCCAAATTCTAGAAACTTAGCATCCAATTCTTTCCATGCAGCAAAATCTTCTGGATGTTGCAACTTTCCATCTATCACTCATTGCTTGTGATGCCATTGCATATATTCTACCATAGTGGGACACACAAAAAGCCTTTGCAACCTAGGAGTCAAAGGAAAATGAAAGAATTTCTTTGTAGATATCTTTGATGGTTTCTTTATGGAGATTTTTTCCGGTTTCCATCTAGATGTCCCACACCAAGTGCACACTTCAAGTGTTGCATGATCTTTATAATAAATCATGCAATCATTTGGGCATGCATCAGTCTTCACATATTGAATACCTAAGTCTCTTAACAATTTCTTGGCTTCATAAAATCTATCAAGAAATGATTTTGTCCCACTAGGAAGAGCCCCTTTTGTTGATCTCAATTGTGATGTAAAAGACTTATTGGTCCATTGAGATTCGACTTTGAGATTCAACATTTTTACTAGATAAGATAGTTTGGAATGGCTCGTACAACCATGGTATAAAGGTTCCCTAGCTTTATCTAGAAGTTTTAAAAAATTTCAACATCAAGATTTTCTGGAATATCTACATCAGTATCATCTACTAGAGATGTCTCGAGATTCTGCACACCAAACACATCATGCAATAAGCCTCCAATGTTGTCTCCATCAACATTGTCACCAAGAATAGTTTTGGATGAAGATTGTCTTTCTCTTCTAGGATTTTCTCCATGGTCAGTCCATATGTAATAATTAGGTGTGAACCCTTTGATCATTACATGTTCAAAAAACCTCATCCTTGGACTTCAAATATCTATTGCCACAAACCTTACATGGGCACAATAATTGACCACTTCTCGCATAGATTTGGTGGAGGAGATTGTGACCAATGAAGGAAGACAAACCATATTGAAATTCCTTACTATGGATACAATTTCAATATACATCCAACTTCTATCTGCTATGTAATCCATCTACACAACTGAAATATGAATAAGTCAAACCTATAAGTCTTGTATATTTTACTAAAAGTAAACATATTAGTTTTTAATAGAATAGTTGTTGTAATGCGTATTCATGTGTGCCACCTATCCCATTCTTGAACACTAAATCTCACTAGTAAGTGTATATTGTGTGTTTAATTTTTAAAAAAAAATCGGCAGCATTTTCCCTTAGTTCTCCAAGTACACCGACATAGATGGGAAAATAACCCACCTAAGTATGTACCCAGATAACAAATGAGGAAATGACTACCAAAATATCTTTGAAACTAGACACAACATTATACACTCACATCCTAAATGAGATTAAGTGTTTGAGAATAGTCCCGAATTGGGGACAATCCAATATTTACTCCTAAAGAGTAAATTTTGGATGGGTTTCTAAGTCAAAAAAATGTGCATAAATATTTAATGTTGTTTTTTATCAAATATGTTCGCTCTATTGAACTAAAATTAAATTTTGACTCATGGACTGAATTAAACCAATGTATATTGATGTACTAATAGTATGCACATGTATGTTGTGTAATATTACTCAACTAATTCATGACAAGTTTTGCCTTGGATTTGGACTAGCAACATTTATGTTTTAAAGTTTCCAACCACTATGTGCAATTTTTAATTCTAGTTTTACAAAGGTGAAAAGAATCCAACTAAATTAGGCATGTCATTAAATGTGTTTAATTGTTGGTAGGTGAGAGAAGAAAGACAAGAGAGTAGGAAAATACATCCTAACATTATTAAAAATTGATCCAAATAATTTTCCTACACATATAATTGATAAATTTAAAAAAAATCTAAAATCTTTGCATAAACAAATAATGTTTGCAATTATAGTAGCAACTTATCATGAACATATTTTTTATTAAAAAAATTCTAATATATTAGATAAAATATCAAATAAACATGATGGAATAAAATATTAATTTTGAACATAATGGGTAGTTTTATAATTTTCACTTTGAGTTTCTTTCTACTAAATTGATATAGCATAAGAAGAGTAGAAAAACCAGACATCACAAATTTAAAAGAAGAGATATTAAAACAAAATTTTTACAAAGATATAATATAAAATCTGGTTAAGAAGTACTTTGCCAAATTCACTTTTATAAATAAAGAAAGGAACTCGATGCTAGTATTTACACATTTTCTTAACTGTAAGGAAATTCTAACTAATATTGCAAAGGCAATAAATTGTTTATTGCAAGGAACATCATAACTTGTTCTATGCATATATTTCCATTATAATGAATGAATGAAATATCTACATTTTTTCTTTATGTTTCGTTACGTCTGAGAATAATTAAATATAGAACTTGAACAAGACTTGTTGAAGGACTGCCACCTTCAGTTTCATCTTTCTCACGTCAAGGATAACCAGTCATGAACAACAAAGATTTAGTCTTGACGTGACATGAGTATGACATATATGTTCATTTAGTAATGTGACTGGTCAAGAATGAACTTGTTTGGGCTACAACTATGGTCATCAAAGATTTTATAATTTTTGATATAGTGATCTTATATTAGAAAAAATATGCTACATTTCTAATAAATATGATGAAAAGTTGATCCACTTGCAAATGTATCTTGTCAGTTTGATGTTCTTCCTTTGGCACAGCAGGTTGAGAAGGAAACAACTTTATATTTCCACTTATACCATGGTCCAGAATCAAACAACAGGACAGCAAGTTCAAACGAGAATGATCGGATAGTAGGACTAGAAGCAAAGATCGGACAAGAGGTCTAGAAGGGCACCGTCCAATAAGGTATTTGCAGTAGGTTGCAAGTTACACCTGATAATACATAGCGGGAGCAATCAACATCCTTCATATGACATGGGTTATTGTAGAAGATGAGAAACCTTTTGAAGACAAATGATACATTCGAGAAAGGAGATGAAAGAAAACCTGAGAGAGCAGATTAGAAACGGTGCTTTTGTAAGCTAGCAGAGGACGAACCGCAGTAGAACCAGTCGTCGGCGTACTGTGAACAAAGTGAAGAACACACGGCCGACAGTAGAACTAGCCGTCAGTGATCAGTGAACGGAGCAGATTCAAAATGGCAAAAAGCATTTTGTGGCCAGGCCCAAAGTCAACGGACGGTTGCAGCAGTCACTAGCGTACACACCCGGCTGTGGGCAGCAGTTACAGCGCTAGAAGATGCGCCCATGATGAGAACTGGCAAGAACTAAGGAGAGACCAGTCGCGAAGAACAGGGAAGTCAGACTTCTAGGGAGTGGGTCCTGAGTGAGCCGTCTGTGCTCTATGAACAGAGTGATATACACACGCGGTGTCCAAGAGCAGACTCAGCGAACGGCCGCAACAGTCCCAGGCGTACACACATGGTTTTGGATGACAATTATGACGGTAGAAGATGCGCCAGTGATGAGAACCGACGAGAACTAAGGAAAGAGCAGCTGAGGGAAGCAAGAGTTCTGAGGAGCGGGTGCCGCGAGTGCGTATTCCGGCATACGAACCGCCATGCTCATTCTCTGGGGTTAAGCTAGCCGCTAGGTCATGGGCTGGAGAAAATACCAGAAAGAACAAAAATATATAGTCAAGGATTAAAATTATATTAGCCAGCGATAAGCCTTGGGAACCAGTCCTAGTTTGGTCAGGACTTTTATTCTTGACCAGGTAACCCTGACCAGTAGCATATTTTGTTGTAGTGCACCCACCTCTCCTACGTCATCATATACCCGAAACACTCCAGTAGGTGAAACTTGCAAGCGTAGTCTACAACGGAGAGGTTTCCTTGAATGAGGAAGGTGAATTTCTTGTCTTTCTCCTTCTTGGCTGAGGTGAGTACAAACCTGGCTAAGAAGATGGTTCTAAAATTTGTCCAGGCCATCAGATCTTTGTTTAGGTATTAGCTTGTGATGTGGTTCTTCCACCATATTTTAGCTGCTCCTTCCAGAATATGGGTAGCAAACAAGACCTTCTTGTTGGGTGAACCTCCAGTATGTGAAACCCATTCTTGACCGTAAGCAGCCAAGCATCATCCTGGTCGATGACTTCCATCTTTTCCTATCCCCAGAATTTCTCTACGTTCAACTTCATGAAGTCTAGGATGGTGGCTTTGAGTCAGGGACGAACTGGTAGAGGATCTTCATCTTCACCTTTGGCGGTGTCCTTGAGGGCCAAAGCATTAATGGCCTCGATTAGCTTCTTTTGCATCTCCATCTAGAGGCATTGGGTGTATGGACCACTACAGCTAGCCTAGGGTTTACGGTGGTGTCGATCTTGGTATCATCTTCTCCCACTGATCCCCCTTTCTGGTCATCATCCTCATCCATGTGGTCGAAAGGAATGGGCTTAAGATCTGAACTTTCCTTTGAGGCTTCTTCATGTCTCTTCCTATTCTTTGAGGACTCATCACCCCGGTCTCTCCTCCTCTTATCAGAAGATCCCCTCCTCTTACGGGGAGGTCTACCCCCAGAAGAGTTCTCAGTGGACTCGAAGGGAACAACTACGGTCTTGATATGGGACATGTTGATTTACACTAGTCAAAATCATTTAACCAAAGATTTATAACTTGGAAAGATATATATATATATATATATATATATATATATATATGCTTTATTTATATCTATGTCATCTTAATTACATGCATTTTTCTATTTGATGGAGGATTCCCTAATCCTTAACACCTTGAATTCCCAACATAGGAGGGGTGGAGAGAGAGAAAAACCCTAAGGACTTAAAATTTCTCCAGAGAAAGAGATATAGAAGGGATGAAATCAGATGAGAAGACCCAGAGGTATCTTATTTTGAGTCAAATCCTCTGATTTTAGCCAGGAACTCAAACAAAATATGGGAGTCCTCGTAGACGGACTAGTGGGGCAGAGGAAAATCTTGCCAGCCCTCAGATTTTGATCCTTTCTAGACACCTCCATCATTAAAAAATACTCTCATAACTCCCTTATGTTCTAAGAAAGTTTGTAAAATTTAACAATTATTAGAGATTAAATGGAAAACCATTATCTAATACCAATTGTAATGACCCCACCCCTCGGTAACCCCCAATTAAGAGAGACCGGGAAGTTGGAGCCGCTATCCCAAAATAGGATCAATGGTTTTGCAAATAATAAAAAATAATTAATAAATTCTATGAAAGACTAAGCTTAAAGTAGGATAAAATATTACTTTTCACATACCTTAAAAAAAGGAATTGGAACTTTACCCAATGTAGAGTTCTATCTAACTAAATCATCCTTTCTTTAATTAGCTTTATTCTCCAAATGTCACTTTACTATTTGTCCTTTTTCAAGTATTCCTAAAATGCCAACAAACGAAACGTCGGTCAGTATAAAGAATATACTGGGATGCGATGGAAACCAAACATTTGCACATATATTCTAACAACCTAATTACATCAAATAGTTGTTAACAATGCAATATTACATTTTCAATATAACTTCCCAACCACTTTTACTCATCCTCTGGGTTACCCTCTCTTAGGGTTTAGTCTTTGCAAGGGACTTTAGGCTACCTTCTCCATCCTAAGCTTGTTATCTTATGGGTCACCTCTCTGGGTGCCTTGTAATCTTCCCTCTAGGGCTTGACCACCTATGACCTTCCATCCAGGGCTTGGTCCTCTCAAATCTTACATCCAGAGATGGTATGTAGGTTCAGGCAAGTCATATATATATTTACTTTGTGATAATCATATTCACTTTATAGATTACAAAAAGTAAAGTCATGAAAGCAGTTATTTTCATGCAATCTATGAAACATCATAAAATGACGTGAAGCTAAAGTGAGTAATTGTAAATAACCACATACCTGATCTTGAGCAAAAGAATCCAAAATCAACAAGATATCCAAGCAAGCACCTAATGCAAGCAACCCTTAACCCTAAAACATATAGAATACCTAATGTCACTATCATATCTCAAACAACCTCCTAATGACATTAGGACACTTTCTAAGACTTCTAAGTCTCATTAGGACACATTAGGGTTTCTTAGACTACTTTATCCAACTTTACCCTTTTCAGGTTAACAAATCCTAAAAATAGGTTTCTAATCCACAAAAACCCTAATTATTCCAATTATCCCCCTTAAGGGTTGCTTTTTCTCAAATTCGGCTGAGGATCATTTTATCTTTATTGCATTCTTATATTTTTAGATTAAAACCATTAAAACCCATGTTTCCCAAAATTAGGGTTTCTAGGCCCATTAATGCACAATCATGTGTATAAAACCCTAAAACAAGCATGTTATGCATAAAACTTATCTTTTCGGATCCCAATCTTCTTTTTGTTAACAATAGGTTATTAACTTCTCAAAATAACCAAAATGAGATATTAAATCCAATTTTCATCTCAACATAGGGTTTTATCATAAAGTAATACCTCAAAAGTGGCAACTTTATACACTTTTCGAATAACAAGTAGATTCAATATTCAATTATATTTTTATTGAAATCTAAGTATTTTTTTAATCAACTTTCATTTATAATTTTCCCTCATATGATATTTCTATAATTACTTATGATTTTAGCAAGTTAATCATTTATTGACCAATGGGAGCTTGTCACCTAGGTAGAACACAGCTTATGCGGTCGAGCCTTCTCGCGAATAAAAATAGGACGAAAGAACATGTTTAGCCCTTAACTGATCAAAGATGCATCGCGAAAGAGTGGCAATTCACCATGAGGTTATCCTCAACCTCTGATTATGCACGCCACATGTAGGAGGGGTCAACTCGACTGTTGAATATGAGGTCCTGACCTCCTACGTGATGTGTGAGAGTCCCGCCGCCTTCGCCGCCGTGAGCCAAACTCAATAGTGGTCTCAATTCCCTGGTTGGTGGTTGGGAGAGACGAGTCGTGTAGATGACTGGTCTAGGTTGTCAGTGATGAGAGCGAGCAACGAGGGACAGAGTTCTGAGCCAAATTGAGTGACATGAGCGATGCACAGAGACGAGGGGTTTCTTGCGGAGAGTTTTGTGGATTTGTTGGATCATCTATCCCCCCTTATATAGGTGAGGGTCTCTTATAAGGAGAATCATCCTCCAATTGGATTGGGGAAATCCCAAATCTTCCTCAAAAGTCCTATAATGTTAGGATCGATCAATTGAGGAAGGTATCCCAAACTTGTTGGGCAAGTTTCCAAGAACTCTCGTGTATCAGAGAATCAGATAAGATGAGAGGGAGATTTCCTCGCTTCCCACTCAGTCTAGGAGTCTAGACAATGACCCATCACCATCAAATCACAAGATGAATGGTCTGAATCACCTACATCCACTACTAAATCACATCTTTTATCCTAAATAAAATGTGACATTTAATGTACTCGAGTGATTATCATATCACTTTAGGATTCGTATAAAATACATAACTCCTTATTTATTTATCCATTGTCCTCCAAATTTTAAGGGAAACCTTGTATTAATATTATCTACTCGTGTACCAAGTTTGAGTCCCAAACTCAAAAGGATAAAGGACTTATCTTCATATGCAAGTTAACACTTATTAAATCATAGTTTATTCATATTTTCTCTCTCATTCACTTTTATTTCTTTATTTGGATTCCCTTTATCACAAGATACCATGTGGATTAGAAATCCACTCTATTATGAACAAACACTTAGTTTTCTAGAGAATTCCACATTATTCTCAACATTATCTCAATTTCTTTTATTATTAGATTTCTTTCCATCATTATTCTCTTTTAAACATATTGGGCTTTGTTACTCAATAAGGCCCATGAAAACATTCAAGCAAAAAGGATGATTATCAAAGAAATCCATTCAAGGTACTTGAATCATACAATTTTCATAATCATACACTTTATTGGAGATATTACATTTTAACCCAAACATATGAAAATTGAGGATATAACAACTACATTTGTATTCCTCATATGAAAAAATTAAGAAAGAAAAAATGATATATAAATTTGAAAGGAAGACCAAGTAAAAGGATCATGAATCGTTCTAAAATAGGAGGGAAGAAAAAAAATTGATAAGAAAGTTTAATTAAAAAAGAAATAACAGGAGGAGGATAAGGATGCCATGAACTCCATGCGAATTGACCCTAAGGAGAAAGTGAAAATAGCTCACATGTACACATCCTTCCACCTATACTAATCATTAGGATGAGACATTCATTGCATTCATCATCCCAACATAATATTAAGCATTAGAGTACATGCAATTTCAATTCATCTATTTTTAGGTGCACCATGTTTTATTTATGTATAAATAATTTCAATTTTACTTGATATAAATTCATGTTTCATAGGCACCCATTTCTTCGCATGGTCGTCCACATATATGATTATTCCCCTCATTCATTTTTAATGGGGAACTACTTTCACATAGTTGTGTAGGTAGATCAGAGCAATGCAGATATGTAAATAACATGGTGCATCAAGTGCAAGCCCTATTGACTATGATGTTAACTACTTCATATTTATAGTATTTGGTTGACCTTGTTGCAGACATCTTAAAGAACATTTCTAATCAATGTAGAGTCATTACTTGTTCAATGGTAGGTAAGGGTCGGTTCAGGACCATCGGGTGAGGGGTAGTTGAGAAAAGTGTTACATAAGATTTGTCCTCTTGTTGTCTCTTTCAAAAAGATCCAAAACTAGTGTTTATCTAGGACGAGCAACATTCAAGCTTAGGGGATTTTGATGCATTTATTTTTTGTCACTTTTCACATGATATTTTATGGGCTTATTTTGCATATATGTTTACTTCAGGATATATGTATGCATTGTTTTCCCTTATGAGCCTATGAATCACAGTTGCATCAAGTATTCAATATTTTTATCAAATCATGTTAACTTAGGATCCATATCTCAAAATTATGTTATGTTACCCATCTTTTTTGGTGATTCGAGCACTAAATGGACAACTTAGTGCAACTAACCCATACATCAGTGGTAACAACAAATCATGGTCAAAAAAATAGAGGGAAAACTAATTTTTATCAAAACAATACATGTTCTATGATGATGCTACCAAATCCAATGGTAAGTGCTACTAACTCACAATCCAAGGAGCACCAGATATTTATAGTCTCGATGCCATCGACGCACCTGTCGGTGGTACCTACTTCAAGATCCAGACCTCTACAAGAAACAATTCAGTACTCATGACACTCATGTCAGTATTACCAACACAATTTGAGAGATATAAATATATCAACCTCTCTGTGCCAACGACACTCGATCACGGGTGCTGAGGTTGCATGATTAGAGAAAATACAAAATTAAGTCATCAAAAAAAAATTCCACGACCTAATGAGGGAAAAATCCTCCTTTATGACCTATGGTGTGAAGAGACAAATGATGATGTTTAGCATGTTTTCTTCTTCATCCTCTTGATTTACAATGATAACAATCATGTGAGACTAAATCCCTTATTCCTTTGGAATTGAGAGGTATGCTAGCATTACATTGTATTTGAAATATATGAGTTAATAATTTATTTCCTTTACATGATGTGAATCTATGATCACTTAATTGATTTATAAATGCTTCATCACTATATTCATAGTAATAAACCACTAATTGCTTCTATAGAGGGGGAGTCATACAAATGATAGATCCACATAGCCAATATCATACTTCAGGAGAAGACTTACGGCTATGCAAGTATAACCTAGAGATTTTGATCATTCATCCCAGCTAATTCTTAAATTACTAAGGGAGTGGTGTTTGTTTTAGTTTAGGTGTTTTATGTTGTAGGGGAAGTAAAGCTTGCTACACATCTTTAGGTAATGGACATTCACAATTTTTGTATTCATAATCTTTGTATATGTCCATTACCTAAAACATTGACAAATTAAAGCATAGATCCATATATCAATAAATTGTGTATGTGGGTGGATACAAAAGGGTGCATGTACATATATCAACATATACTAAATCAAACAAATAATTAAAATTTTGAACTTGATTGTTAATTACATATTCTTATCTACACATGGTGTACCATGTACAATCTCTATCCATCATCGGACTTATGTAAACTATGCTTTGGTGAGTGTCTCCTTGGGTTCAAAATGTCAAATTTATTATGTGATACATAAGGAATTGTAGTTGAACTGTAACTTAATAAACATCTAAGATATATTCAAAACATTGATTATTCATAAATCTTTGACAAACTCTAGATGTTGATATACATGATTTTTCATAAATGACCACTTATCTTCATCATGAAAGATCCAAGCAATATTATTCATGTACGTCAGGTGTTCTTAAGCAATCTAATTAACTAGGTGCATATCTGATCAATCATTCAATCTTCTAGTGTGTACAACCTTAAAATATCACCATGCATTCATAAGATACCAATTATTTCTATATTAGGTCCTAACTAGGGTTTAGGTCATCTTGTAATTAGGATAAGGAAGAACCATAACAAATCATAATTCTACCATGCCATTTATTTCCAAGGTTTAGAAACCCTAATTTTGCATTAGGTGGAACTCTAACTATCATTTTGAACACATAATGTCACTAACAAAAACTACATTAGGTTATGTACATCAAGATCATGACATGATATAATTGTTAGCCACAAAACCCTTATCCTTTATTTATGTCTGAGACAACCTAAAGAGCATCGTTATTATGGTAACCTGATTCAAGACATTGGAATTTCACCATTATTCCACAACACCATATTATATCACAAAAAAAACATATTTAATGTATTTATCATGTTGATAATTAAATGTAGGGTTTACTTGCATTGATCATCTCATAATAATATACCATCTGTACTTTTTTAAATTGCGATTAGTTAGGCCTTGAAACCATTGTATCTAAAATTTACACATCTTTCTGATAAAATTGATATATAAAAATGATATATTTTGACCTATTAATCATTTTCTATAATATATGAAAAATACACATTACATGGTCACTCCTCATCTACCATGTCTAGATAATGCATTATACAGTCATGGCTGAATAAGGTTTGGACAAAAGAGATATTACTCTCTTATCCATGAGCATCAATATCATTTTCCACTCAATCTAAGGGTAGAGAAGTAATTCCTCGAGAGGAATTCTTCCCTTCTTCCTTACAGCCACAACCTTTTTTTTCCAAGGTAGCCAACTTGAGAGTTCACTTTGGCTTGTAGTGCCCAAAACCCACCCTTGAGACCATGCTTGGCTTCCCTTGGTTCTTCCTGACCTAGTGAGATACTCCTCATCATGAGAGATGCATTTAGCTGCTAAAGAAGATGATCTAAAGAAGAAGAGGGTACTTGAAGAGGTCAGGGAAGAGAGAAAAGATTTAGCCCTTCTTTGAGAAATTTGAGGCACTGAAAAGGTTCTAAGATGTCCAAGCAATCTTTCCCAGTGCTTGGAACATTGCAAGATGACTCGAGTCATGGTCTAAGATTAGCAACTCTTTGAAGCATGTGGTAGCTTGTGGGTACCACACGAACCCTTTAGAGGGTCGAATTCCCCCAAGTATTGTCATTTGAGGATGCAAGATGACTTATGTTAGAGTGTCTATTTACTTAAGTTGTTTTAGTCTATTTACTTATGTTATTTGAGTTTATTTGTAACATGGGCCTAGTTGTAACTTGTCCAATTAAGGTTTGTCTTGTGTTTGTATGCTTCCCCCTGATCCTATATATATATGAATGTGGGACTTCCTCCTATTAATAAGAAAAACTCTACAAGAAAAGGGAATCTTCCTCACTCATATCACTTTCTACATGGTATTAGAGCATGTTCTCCTATGGTGCCCCCAACCCTAAGAGAGAGAAAGAGCACAAAGGAGATCTACCTCCTCTTGTGAGTTGTTTTTGTCACTAGGCGTTACTTGACTTTCCAAAGAGATTTCATATCCTTGCCTCTTCTTTTGAGTTGTCTCCATATTCAACAACAAAATCATCGACTTTGAAGTTGCTGCTACTAGATCTACATGGGTCTTCATGTCACCACCATGATTTACTGCCTTTGGACCTGCTAGATCAATCATATTTGTCGTCTTCATCTAGCCTGCTGTAGATCTGTGCCACCGTCATCTATCTTTTGTAGATCTACACCACCGTCATCTACATTCTTATAGATCTCTACCGCCTTTTTCACCTGTGCATCTATTGAGATCTAGTCCCAAATTTGGGATAATGATCTCCCTTTTCTGGTGGTTTTGGGAAAATATATTCCTATATTGATATGGTGGACACCCGGAAGAAAACGTCCATCATTTATTGTTGAACTTGGGTATTTCTACTACAGTTCGTTATCAACATAGTGTGTTTTTGCTTGACTCAGTATGTTGATAGAGATCTTATTTCTTCACGACTTTATTCGTCACTTCCAGACATGGTGTGTCACTTATAGACATGGCACGTTTCTTGTACCTTGGCAGGACGTGTCACCTTCTTTTTCCTTGAGATTCACTAGATCACCATGGCATGTTGCCTTGAAACACAATGTGTCTTGGTGCATCAACTGAGACAAATTTTCCATCACGATATGAGACACGACGTGTTAAAATTTTGACACAGCGTGTTACTACTTCACTGACATTTTTCTGCCACACAACCTACACGGCGTGTCAATATATGATACAGCATGTTGCTACCTTATTACCCAGAGCTATGTTAGTTGCACAATGTGTCACTCAATATCACGACATGTCGCCTTCTTTTTGCTGATGTTGACTGCTTCTACTATGATATTAGACACGACATGTCTCTTTGTCGACACAGTGTGTTCGCTGCTTCTGTTGCTACATCTTGGCGTGCTACATCAGATACTCATGACGGAAGGTTCTATATATGGCGTGTTTCCATCCTTTTCTTACCAGAAACCACTACTACAGAAATGGCCTTTGGCGTCGGTCGTTTAACCCCATTTGGCGTCGGTTTCCGACCGACGCCTATGTGGGCGCCGCTAAAGGTCGAACACTTCGGCGTCGGTTTTTTAACCGACGCCTATTTGTCCTATAGGCGTCGGTGGTTTAGTATATAACCGACGCCAAAAGTGTTCCCGCCACAGAAAATGGCGTCATCTAGGGCACTTTGTGCGTCGGTTATTTACTACACAACCGACGCCTATATAGAATATAGCGTCGGTGTTTTAGTAGATAACCAACACATAAAGTGCCCTAGATGACGCCATTTTCTGTGGCGCGAACACTTTTGGCGTCGGTTATATACTAAACCACCGACGCCTATACTTCAAGATGACACGGCCATGCTTCCCTGCACGGCCGTGTTAGTACTATAGGCGTCGGTTTTATATGAATAACCGACGCCATTTACACCACGGCCGTGCTATCCTGCACGGTCGGGTTGTTTGTACTATTAGGCGGCAGTTTTATCAAATAACCGACGCTGTATGTCTTTGCTGACGGTTTTCTATAAATAACCGACGCCTATTTATATATATTTTTTTTCATATCAGTTTGCAGGCCTGCTGTGGCTGGTCAGCAGGATGAGAACCTGCAGTTCAATTTTCTGAACTGTAGGTTTACGACATCCATTGATATCAGCCTACAAACAGGCCGCAAACCTGCAAAAGTCACAAGCAAAATTCTACACAAGTACATACATTCAGACATCAATTCAATTCTCACATTCACACATATAGAAACATTCAAATACATGTATTAACATTCAGAAATATTCATTTACATAGTATCATTCATTATCGCTATCAACATCCCAATTATATCTTACAGTTGCCACTGCTTGTATGGCTTTTGCCCATTCTTCTCTTACTTCATTTAATACTTCCATCGTATATGGAGCATGTATATTTTTTAAGCGTTTACCTATAGTGTTGTCAGTTTTAAACACCTGCAAAGAGAATGATGTATATATATAAGTAATAATATAAAAATAAGATAAGATTGATATATTTCATACTAACTAATGAGACTATATATAATACCTCATGTATGGTATCGATGTCCAATGCGGCATATTTGATAATCATCTGCATAAATCGCATCACATAGTATGCGCATGCCCAGCCATTGTCTTGTGTAGCACACTATAAATTGAAACATATAAAATAATACAACTAAGCACAATTCACATCAATAATATATATATTCGAGTCGGGAACTAACTTGTACGTTTTGCCAATTTATTGGCTGGTTCTTTTTCCTTGGGACCGTTCCTCCAGCCTTTTTGAATACATCTAAACCCCTACATGTTAATATAACACAATAAATTGCATAAGTAAATAGTAATGTAATAAAAGATGTTAACGGATATAAAAATGAAATATTTCTCACCAGAATAATGGCATTCTCATTACGTGTCCAATTTTAGTGTTCAATGTACTCCCCGCAGGATCTAGATAATAAACAGTGAATGTCCCGGGGACAATAACTAGTAACTCCCAATGTCTACCGCTAGAAGTAAGAAGTTAACAATTAATAACTCAAAATGCAAAATAAAAATGGAATTTTCTTAAGTCCAAATTATAAATAAAGTAAACTTACTTGACATTGAATGGAGCTAGTATTATCGTCTTCTTTTGCTGACCAAAAATTGTAAAAGCATCTATACAGTATTGTTGAACATTATCAGGGTCTTTAGCTACCAAACTAATCAATGATGGAATCAAAAATCCCACATGATCAAATGCAAATTGTTTGCAATGATCTTTGACTAAGTAGCTGCAAAACATATAGGCGTATGCATTAATATATAAGAAACCAGATCACCAGATCTTACACAAGGTATATGGATGTATAAACAAGATCTCACCTTATCCATGTCTCTATCATTGATGTATTCAGCCAATCATACATAAACAGCTCAATAATATCTTGTATAAATAAAGAGCTATCGTATGATCGACCTGCATAATCTACATCTAAAGAAACTATTATAGGGCAATGTATATTATGTGCCCGTAGCCAACATGCCATTCCCCTACAAGCAGGACCTAACGGGTATGTTAGGTCAGTTGGAACCCAAGTTGGTAATGCGGGAAGTGGAGGTGGAGGCCTAGGTGCTCCTGGTGTCTTCTTTTTAACCTGCATATATAATTTCAGATCAGTTGACATCATATATACACATCAACAGTCTAAATCAATGTAAATTTATCTTACAATTTCAGTCGTGTAGACGACATCTGCTTTGGGCCACAATATGACCCCGCCTTCTGCCTCACCAAGTGTATCAATATCTGGGTGGGCATATGGCAACGCAACTTCCCTCCAATCGGGTAACACATGTAATGGGCCCACACGAACATAGCCCTGTGGCATTGGAGTCCCGTGAAACCTTTCCCCAGGAAGGGACGGGTAAGCTTGCGCCTCTGCAACAACATAGTCTTCTATTCTTAAGCGGCATGGCTTCAATGCCTACAAATTTACGTAAAGAATGTTATACATATATACATATAATCTTGAAAACATATCATCTTAAAAAGACTAGCTACAATGTCATAAACAATACTTACAGCAGACGTGCTAGGCGATGGGTCTCCAGGATTACTCGCAGTCTGTGCATCAGGAGAAGAGTGGGTCGCCATAGGCTGATTGGAAGCCTGAGATGCCTGCCACCGCAGCAATTCTTCCTTGACCTTCTCAGCAACTACATCGTTGACCTTCTTAGAAACTAAATCCTCAACTCTCTTATTCTCCTATACATGGATAAAAGAAACATTAGCTTCTTATTAATGAATTTCGTTTTGCAGTAACATTCTAAAAAAAGAATAGGTTACCTCTTCTTGAGAAAGTCCCGCTCTGGGTTTGCGCTGGGATGGCCCAAAGAATGCTTTGATGCCAACACCAGCGCCGGCACCTCTAACACGTCCAGGATGCTCTGGGTTACCCAGAGCAACTGTCAATTCATCCCTTGTGCCCTGAGGGATGAACGTGCCTTGTTTCCTCTGCTCGTGCAGCTCCCGCTAATCACCATAAATAGAAATTGGTAAGTTAACACCACAAATAATCAATATTCAAACGATTTCTCTAAGAGTGTTATTTTACCATTTTTGCAGCCGCCTCAGCAGTTACAGGCTTCTTTATTTCACCCTTCTTGTTTTGCCTGCCAGCTATCCAGATATCATGGCGAGGCATGGGTGTGGCAGACTCCTGAGTAGGAGCAGACTCCTGAGTAGCCGCAGACTCCGCCTGTAGTCTTTGGCGAACGCTTGCATAGCCTTTTGGACCCATAGTGTGGTCATGCACATTCAGTGCACGCCTTGCTTTTTGTGCGTCACTGAGGGCCTAGTTAGTATGCACATTAATGATTTGGTTAGTAGCACTAAATGCTAATCTTGAATAGGTGAATACAATGTATATTAATTAAATTGGGAGTGACGCCTAATACCTTGAATTCTTCAGATTTTCTTGAAGAAACAAAATTGTCCAAATCTTCTTTGTCCAAGAAGTTCCATTGTTCAAGGGCTGACTTCTTCTTCTTATCACCCTCTTTTATGTATTCTCTGTTCAGATTTGTCCTATAATTCCTAAGCATCTTTCCAGCGCGTTGCATCACATTTTTACGATGCAACTTCTCATCCAATGCAAACAGATTCTGTAAAATAGAAATGTTATTAACTAGTATCCAAAATAGAATTGCAAATAATAGAATTTGTAATCTACAAAATAGAATTGCAAATAATAATAACTCACGCATAAATCCTTCCATATCAAGTCTTTTTTTCCTTGACGAACTTTATGCCAATTGTCATACTTAACACCACAATGGCTCCGAGTGGTACACCCAAGATAGTTCACAAAATTATTGCGGTTCACTCCAATTGGATTTCCTCCATTATCAAACTCCACCACCAATTTGGATCCACTACCACTTAGCGCTAATAACTTCTTCAATAGAGTGATGCCCCTTTTCTTGTTAAGTGTTTGGTGTTGCGCATCAAGTTGCTCAAGTGCTTCAGTGGGTACAGGTGCATCAACCTAAAATTTGACAAAAATAAAACACACTAAATTATCCCAATATAGAAATATAGGATATATGACATAACTAGAAGATAATGAATTTTATAGAAATACAGGATATGTTTTTAGAACTTACATTAGTATCCTCGCCATGCTCATCATGGACAGCATGCTCATCATGGACTTCATGCTCATCATGGACATCATGCTCATCATGGTCAGCCATCTGAAAATGTCATTAAAAAGGCAAACATTTAGCATTTCTATTAACTAGAAAAAGGCAAACATTTAGCATTTGTATTAACTAGAAAAAGGCAAACATTTAGCATTTGTATTAACTAGAAAAAGGCAAACATTTAGCATTTGTATAAACATACATGTCTCTAAAATTGTAAGTACATTTAGCATTTGAAATCTATGAAGCCGGACTCCATACAAACAATATATAATTTAGTGATTGTTCATTCTAATTTATACCAATGTACAAGTAATATAAAAAACAATGATTGTTCACATTCTAGGCCAACAAACACATGTGATGTCATTCTTATATATAATAAATGTGTACCACCTATCCCATCCTTGAACACCTAATCTCACTAGTAAGTGTATAATGTGTATTGGGTTTTCGAGAAAATTTCGGCAGCATTTCCCCGCTGTTCTCTAAGTACATATGTACTTAGAGAACAAACGGGGAAATGCTACCAAAATTTTCTCGAAAACCCAATACACATTATACACTTACATCCTAAGTGAGATTAGGTGTTCAAGAACAGTCCCAAACCGGGGACTATCCAAGATTTACTCCTAATGAGTCAATCTTGGACGGGTTTCTAGGCCAACAAACACAATAATAGATATCTACAATGAAGCCAGACTCCATACAAACAGTATATAATTTAGTGATTGTTCATTCTAATTTATACCAATGTACAAGTAATATAAAAAACAATGATTGTTCACATTCTAGGCCAACAAACACATGTGATGTCATTCTTATATATAATAAATGTGTACCACCTATCCCATCCTTGAACACCTAATCTCACTAGTAAGTGTATAATGTGTATTGGGTTTTTGAGAAAATTTCGGCAGCATTTCCCCGCTGTTCTCTAAGTACATATGTACTTAGAGAACAAACGGGGAAATGCTACCAAAATTTTCTCAAAAACCCAATACACATTATACACTTACATCCTAAGTGAGATTAGGTGTTCAAGAACAGTCCCAAACCGGGGACTATCCAAGATTTACTCCTAATGAGTCAATCTTGGACGGGTTTCTAGGCCAACAAACACAATAATAGATATGTACATGTTAGGGTTTCATCACAATTGATGTTAGGGTTTAAACAATGTTAGGGTTTAATCAAATCAAATTAGGATGCTAGAATGGACAAGTTTAAATCAAATTAGGATTTAAATTAGGGTTCCAATAGGATTCAATTTAATTAATTTTTATGTGAAAGATGTAATATTATAATACATACAATGGCAATGAAATGAAACCCTAATTGTATTGGAACTCATAAAAGGATGTCTCAAAGGTTGAATCTAATATATGCATCCTAAAAAAGGTATCACATCACAAATGTGCATTTCAATAATCATATTTTATTTCCTTCCAATTAGTGTGGGTGCCAAGTTTGGAATTGTTTTCTAATCATGGGTCCGTTAATTTTATTTAGGATAGAAGATAAAATCAAGGATTTCAAATAGTATAAGGCGCACCCCCAAAAGTAAAAAAATGGATATATATTATGCATCATACCTTGGTTGCTGATTTTGTTTTGATGCACGACAAATAGTTACCATTGGGTCTTGGTCCACGGGAGGATAATCTATCTTCTACCTATTTAGAATGCTTCCTTGTGTGCACATCCACATAGTATATGTGTCTAAATTGACATTCTCCTATTTAGAATGTTTCATTCATAAACACATATGTGTTCTTGAGTTTTGGGATTCTAATTATAGCCAATTTAAATCATGTTAGTTAGTAGTATTTTTTTTGGATCAATTATGCTTGAGATGCAGATATTTCTGTAAAGGATGGTCATTGACTCCTGAAAATGGGAATGCCACACGAACATGGATAGAATAGGTAGATGTTTTTGAGCATGGGCTTGACATCAGCCAAGTTATGGTGTGGAACGAGGAGATGAGACTATTACTGAATGGAAAGAATGGCAGAGGAAGGGCTTGATGCTAGTACCTTGTGAGCAACGGAGTTAGGGCGTGATCAAGGAGACGCAGAGCAGAGCAGCAACAAGGAGGAAGGAGCAAGCGGCGGCGGCGGCGAGCAGGAGTGGTGGCGAGCAGGCGGCGAGCAGGGCGGAGAGCAGGCGGCGAGCAGGAGCGGCGGCGAGCAGGCGGCGGCGACGCAGAGCAGCAGGATCTTCGGTGAGCAGGAGCAGTGGCTAGCAGGTGTCCAACGGCGGCAAGAGCGGCGGCGAGCAGGAGTGGTGGCGGAGAAAGGGGCGCCGGAGAAGGGGGCGCCGGAGAAGGGGAGATGGAGAAGAAATCACCGGAGAGAAATCGGCGGCAGTAGAGAAGAAATCGCTCACAATGAAACAGAAGAAAGGGGAAGAGTCGGGCGATCGAGGGTAATGAAGTTCCCAAATAGCGTCGGTTGTTTAAAACAACCGACGCCTAAAATCTTTAGCGTCGGTTGTTTGAAAAAACCGACGTCCAATTGGACGATATTTTCATGAAATTGTTTGGCGGGAACCACCTTCACCGTTGGTTATTCTTGAATAACCGACGCTGAAGGTGACACTTTTCGCGCAAATTTTCATCGCACATAGGCGTCAGTTTCTACCTTCATAACCGACGCTGAAAATGACACTATTTTTTTTATCGAAATTTGGATTTCGCGGGCGACTTTAAGCGTCGGTTTGTTATAAAAAACCGACGCTGAAGACAAAGCGGTACCCGTGTCTGGCTGGTCTTCGAATATAGACGTCGGTTTTCGTAAACAACTGACGCCTAACATAGAAGGCATCAGTTTTCCTTAATAACCGACGCCCAGAAAAGTGTCACTGAATGCTATTTCTGTAGTAGTGAACAATCATCTTCCCTTTTAAGCAATTTAATATTTTTAACACAACCCCAATCTTTCATCCCTACTTACCTTTTTCCAACCTCCTCAATCCTTATTCCAGCCCCGTATACATATTGAACCTATTGATCCTATGAGTTTTTTTACCTTGGTCTAAGGGCCAGATAAATCACTTTTTTGGGTCGTATAAAGATCCATTTATTTTTCTATTTGGATCTATGTAATCGAGTCATGTTACATATTGACTCACATTATCGGTTATGTTACGACCCACTCCATGATTAACTAGTAAATACCTTGATTAGTGCTAAGAATCTTGTTAAACATCATGGTTAATTAAGATAGGTTAATATGTGAATAAATAGTTGAGTTTGAATCATCTGAGATAATTAATGAAAATTTTAATATAGATTGTTGAGTTAATTAAGTTGAGTTGAGTACTCATTGTTGCAATTAGTGATTTGACCAGTTGTGACAAGCTAGTTAACATAATTTTATGCCTTGGGAAGGTAGAGGATCTCGTACTTGAGAGTTTGTAAGAAAAATCACTCGAAACCGACTTCCGAGTCAAAAGATATGGACATTTGAGTGTTTTAGGACCTAGTTGTAAATATTGGAAATGTTTGGGAAATTTGCAGCTGGCCCCCTCCACGACCTTTCTCCCTTATTCCTTCTTCACCCGATCACTTACAGAGAACGACCGCTTGAAGCGGCACCTGATAGAACAGGACATCACAGCCGGCGCCTAACCAGCCGATAGAGCAGCAACAAAAGGCGATTTTCCTTGTACTCTTCACCTCCGAGCAGTAGCCATGCCTCCGTCCTCTTCTCTTCTTCTCTTCCTCGCCCTAATTCATGGCCATGACCACCCAGCTAGGGCGTCGGCCCATAGCTGCAACAACAGCTTCACCAGCCATGAATGAGAGGAAGAGCGGCCGATTAATGGCTGGTTCTCTTCGGTTCAGCAGCGCCCGACGCCCACCGTCATCTCCTTCTTCTTCCTCTTCCATTACCTCACCTTCTCCACGCCCTAGCGACGCCCAAGCAGCAACGGGTGGCGCCCCAAGTAGCAGCGTTGTAGTTACAGCTGCGGCGCCAGCAGCTAGGAGCTCGATTGGCGCGAGCAGCAGCCCCAATGGTCGTCTCGACTCCAGCCAATAGTTTAGTGCACAAAATCGTAACTTCCAGTTCTGATTCAGTACCTAGTTCAGTCCTTCTTCAACCCGGCCTAGGACATGCCTTGCAGCAGTAA
Source organism: Alisma plantago-aquatica (assembly GCA_963693085.1). Taxonomy (NCBI): domain Eukaryota; kingdom Viridiplantae; phylum Streptophyta; class Magnoliopsida; order Alismatales; family Alismataceae; genus Alisma; species Alisma plantago-aquatica. Next base: position 927,334,408 of record OY856411.1, on the reverse strand, counting down.
AAGATGCTCTCGAGCTCGACTAAAAGGTTAGGATACAAATCCTTGGCAATTAGTTCGATTTAGTATTCGATTGGAGTTTAGTTAGATTTACAACAAGGTTAGTTATTAATCGGCCGAGTTATACAATGATTTGGCCGAGTTTCTTTATTAAGGATGACGAACAGCGTTTTGATCGGCCGAATTGGGTGTAATTCGGCCGAGTTTCATTTATAGGAAATCGATCAGGGTTTGGATCGGCCGAGTTGCGGGTGGATCGGCCGAGTTGTCAGTCGATCGGCCGAATTCCCAGTTTGGTCGGCCGAGTTTCAGTACTGTGAGTAGTAGTTCATTCAGTAATCATTATTTAACTCAATTTAAATGTTTAATTGCTTCTATATCAGTTAGTATAACTTCTAAACAGTGTAGTACATACAATAGAGTTTGTTAGTTTCATTGGAACTTGAAATACTTAATATGCTTAGTGAAAATGATGAAATTTCCTGTATTATACTTGCAATGTATTTGCTGATTTAAAAATAGATGTTTAGCATCGAAAGTGAATAAATGATACTGAATCATGTTTAATGATGATAAAGGATATATATTTGTTCATGTGATATTTAGATTGTGCAATATGCATGAAATGTGATATTCCTGTTTAATGTTTATTTGTTAATCAGTTAATAGACTTAGGTGCCCTAACACCGTAGAACCCCTCGAGAGGTCTGCACCTTGGGGTGAAACGACCTACCTAGCGTGTGTCTAGATGGTCGGTGACTCGTGTTCAACAATAATCTGTGCGTGTGTCACGGTGGCACGAGGGCAGAAAGGCAGTGTTCAACAATAATCCGTGCGTGTGTCACGGTGGCACTGGAGTATATAGGGGTTATTCAACAATAATCCGTGTGTGTGTCACAGTGGTAACCCAGACTCTCCGCCTGTGTGCTCAGGTTAAAGGAGGAGTCTAGAGCACACTCTTTTGAGAGTGCAGAGAGGCCGTGTGAGCCTGAGAGTCTTGTAGCAGACCAGGACAGCAGTCAGACTTAGCATTTCCCGGGTGTGTCGCTAAGTCTTGTACGGTGGGACCGTAGCATGAACTTGCTGCGGATCTTTATATGCAGAGTACACTGCATATATTTAGGGCATAATAATAATATGAATAAGTAATCATGTAGGATCACAGTAAATTTATATAACTGTTTATTTACCTGAATTATCTGTTGATGCTTAGAAATGTAATTATTATCTGTATATCTGCTATGTTATTAGAACTGCCTTGCTTAGTTCTGCATTTATGTTTAATTTCAATTTATAAACCTGATGAGTTGTTTAGTGATAGCTAAGTGAAATGCTATTCACTGAGCGAGTAGGCTCATACCTCTACTCAAAACATTTTCAGGTTATCATCAGCAGCAGGAAATCTGAAGGATCCTTTCATCCTATCGCTTAGTCTGTAGAAGGTATACGTAGTTAGTAGTTAGAGGTCTCTTAATCCTTTCCCCTCGATCTGTGGGACAAGGTGTGAGAGAGAGAGAATGTGTATAAAGATGTAAATTAACTGTTATGCTTTATCTTATGTCAAACAATGTAAAATGTTGTAGACTCTGGTTATATTGCTAGTCAGTTAATAAAGATGCTTTCGCAGTTTGTTTAGCTTCATTTTACAGCATAAATCAGATTTTTCTATTAATGTATTTAAAATGTTTTTAAAAAAGTGAAGAGTGGTTGGCTTGTGTGTAAATCCCATCCTGTCGCGTCCTGATCTTGTGGTTTGTGGTTAATGTGAGATTGGGGCGTGACAGGTTACCTCCACCACATATTTACCTACCTCGAGCCCTACCTCTACCATAGTTTTTAACTTTCCACCCCAACCACTCTCATGACTCCTTTTGTCGTTGGTGTGAGGGGGAGAATAGAGGATGATGAGTAAAGAGAAGAGAGGAGATGGAGGAGAGATAAAGAAAGAAGAAGATTGAAGTTCCATTATTATATGGATCTCCATGCTACTTTTGCTTCTACTATGTGAAGTGTTTTTACTGCTATATGGAGCTTCATACTACTTTTTGGTGCTACTATGTGGTGTTTGTTTTCTTATATGTGGATCCTTTCACTGCTATACGGATCCTTCATGCTACTTTTATTTCTTCTATGAGGATATTTCTACAGCTATTATTACTTATTCATCATCTTCTCACCTGATTACTTCTACAACTTTACTTGTTCTATCTATTTCTAATTTTCAATCTGGCGACATCATTGTTTCTACTTGTGCTATGATTAGCACATCTTACTTGCTGCTTTGTGAGTTTGCACTACTACTTTTCGTGTTCTATTTGCACGTTGACTGTTTGCAAGTTCCTTGCACACATTTGTTGTGACTATGACCATCACTCTCTAGACTTTGATGTCTTCTACAAGGATGAAAATTATATTATGATAAGATGATGATGGTACCTTTGGTAACATACATACTATGATGGAGCTTCATGCTTTTCTGCTACTAGTATTCGTCTTGGAGACTTTTTGCTGCTTTCTAGTTTGTATATTGGTCTTTTCTCTGGCTATGTCATCTATAGTTTGCTACTATTTTCCAGCACTCTCTAGCTTGTTTGTGCCTTGAGCATGTTGACTCTTTTCTTGTCCATGCCTTGTATGCATGTTACTACTTCTTGTGTTCCAACACTCAAAAGCGACTACAATGAAGACCATGATGCCTATCATTTTCTGGTTTATCTGTTATAGATGCTACTTCATACTAATCAAGAAGCTCATGTTACATGCATATGTTCCTTCCTTTGGATTATCTTCTTGAGGGGGAGTATTTTAGTGTCTGAGTGATTCATTGTAATATTGAGGGGGAGAAATTCTTATATGGCTTGGTTATCTTTTTATTTTATTTTGTTTAGTCTGATTGTCTGTCTGTTTGGAAGCTGACTTGAGATTATCCTAAGCTCCATCTTAGGGGGGAGTGTTAGAGAGTCTATTTACTTAAGTTGTTTTAGTGTATTTACTTATGTTATTTGAGTCTATTTCTATTATGGTCTTAGTTGTATCTTGGCCCATTAGGGTTTGTCTCGTATCTATATGCATCCCCCTGATCATGTATATAGGAAAGGGGGGTTGCCTCCCATCAATAAGAAAAAGTCTACACGAAAAGGGGATCTTCCCCACTCATATCATTTTCTACAACTTAATTGGGCAGGAAATTCCTCAAGATGGTCTGGTGATGCTAAGTCTGCCAGGGATCTAGATGAAGCTTCGGGTGTAGTTTGGAGAAGATTGAGTGAAATTATGGGTGGCAGATGCCTTCTCTTACCTCTAGGGTTCTCACCTTGGTCTTATATATGTTATGGGTATAGTGAATTCTAAATTAGTGGCCTTACTAGCATTGGAAGAGTAGATAAAAGGGGATTTGGGGGCTTCATCCTTCTGATGGAGATAATGGTGATTCTAAGGATGGATGAGTATGTTTAATCTTCTCGATACTAAAGGAACTGTCACCTATCGAAGAAAATTTTCAGAGGGGATGTGAGAGCCTGGAGGAGGTGGGGACTTCTGTTGTGCATGCATGACTTAGAAGAGCCTGGGCGAGGCAGATGATCCTATCTCCTTGATCCTTACCTAAATGCTAGGTCCGAGCATAAGGATTATGTTACATTATTTTTTCTTTTTCTATTATATAAAATTCTCATAAATTAATTGTCTAGACCATATTGTAGCTATGGTTTATCTCAAAATTTGGTATAATATCCATTTACTTTTTATCTATACTAAGGAAAAAATGCTTGTTTGATCTTTGAAAATTGTTCTCTACGCATTAGCTAGATAATCAGTTAATAGATAACCTAGGACACAAGATAACCTAGAATCTTCTGGACTTTTCATGTTATCTAACATTACGATTATCAACCTACTAAAAGTATCACTGATATTCACTATGATGAAGTAATACTTAATTCATCATTTTTCATTTTGATGACCCATATGTAATTCCTAATTGGTTCAATTGGCTTGTATTGGATTCTAGGACCCATGTCCCATACGCTGGCCTTCCAAAGAGTTTATTGAATTATATATTTCTTGATCACAAAATTGAGACTTGAGCGATTCATAACATCTCAGTTGAGGCTTCACATTTATATAGTTGCTCAACATTACATTATTTACTTAAATTGGAAACATCTCTATGTCTAGCGCTTAAAACCTTTATCCAAATTCATTCAGTGTCATACTATTGATCTCATGATTATAATATCACTTTTTAAGGATATTATAATATCATTTTGATTGTCTAAAATTGAATTCCAATGGATTATTAGTGAATTCTCATAGAATCTAAATTTACAAATTTTGAGAGTCTTACAACTTCCCTTCTTTTGTATTTTCTGTTTCCCAAAAAGAGAGGGAACAATTGAAAGTGGGTGTAAAAAAGTATTGTACATATAACAAACAAATGAGGGAAGTAGTGAGAAGAGAAAGAGAGAGAAAATATAAGAGAAGAAGAAAGTAGTTGCATTAGTTTGTTTTCATTTATAATTGATTTGTTATTTATGATATGACAATGTTATCTTTGCTCAGCTATTTATTTTTATCTCTCCTCCACAATTGCATTCACCACTTCCTTCCTCTTATATTTTCTCTTTCTTAGAAATAAGAGATGGAACTAACTTTTTCTCTCATCTCCTCATTTTTCTTTGTCACTCCATACCCCGCTCTCTCCCCTTCTCCCATTTTGTCTCTGTTCTCTTCCCTTTTTCCCATTTTCGTTCGCTTCTCCTCCTCTTCCCTCTCTTCCAGCCGTTCGGCTGCAAATCAACTGCTAGTTATCTCAGCTGCTACTAGCCAGCAAGTGATAATAGCTTGAACAGAGACAATAGAGGTTCAGAATCAAGTTCCAAAACGGCCTCTTGCGAAGAAAATAATTTTCCCCACTAAAAGCATATATTCGATGGATTTACCCGCTATGAGATTTCTTTGACAGCCGGGTTTGTTTCAATCTGGTGTGAAGTAGGACGATAGAAGGCGTTGTCGCCCACAATAACGGAGCCACCACCGCTGGTACGTGTCGAAGATCGCCTCGAGAGCCACATTACAAACGGACAAATCAGGTCGGCAGCTAATGTCGGCAAGGTCACGTTTATAGCTAGCGCCCGAACACGTAGTTGTCGAGCATCGACTCTTTTTTTTTTTTTTTGGAAGTGGGGAATTTCACCACTATTAAGGTAAAAGGAGAGAGAGAACACCATCAACCCACTCATGTCCAAGGTAAAAAGAGAGAGAGAGAGAACACCATCAACTACACCGAGATTTATAATCCCTTGCTGTAGTGTCCCAATGAGTTCGTTGAGATTCGAACCCGCAACCTACATTTTACAAACAGCAAGCTTAACCAACTGAGCTAGTTGGCAAGTACTCAAGCATCGACTCTAAATCTGTTGATAAGATATTCTCTTCATTGTAAAATTGACTAATTCCTATCGATCTCATATGGTGTTTCTTATTGGACAAAAATTCCTGATAGATTCCCTTCAAGAATAGAATCATGCGTTTGCCAAAGAGTTTTATAGATGACATTATACCCTCTAAATCCTAACTGCTGGAATGAAATCGTGACTGCTGGAATGGAATCGTGCGCCGAAGCAGTGTGTAGAAGTTACTTTCTCATTTCGTAAAGTAGTCGTGGCCCTCGATAAACGGAGATGTGGTGGCATCTATAAATAGAGGGGTTGCATCTCGTAATTCTCATAGCTCATCTACATTCCCTCATAAAACATGTTACGAATGTATGCACGCTTTCATCACTCTTGTTATAGCTGATGGAACATCATCCATTCTTCCATATACGATGATTACCGGTACACGAAGATACAGGTGCAAAGTAATGTCTATGCCAAAATGGTTTCATATGTTTGCATATGCACCAGCACCTTTTGGATCTGCCACCTCTAGTCTGGCATGCATGGAGGTGCTGGTGCGGATGCAAATATATGCCAGTTTGGATTTCTTCGGCCCCCTTTATTTGCTACTTTTTTGGCCAGTTAGCTTTTGTATTCCTGCAAGTTATTATGGGTTAAGTTCAACGTTTGGTGCAGGTAATACATGTAAGTAGAAGTATTTTCTTTTGCTTGCTGTGCATGGGTGCAAGTTATTATGGGTTAAGTTCAACCTTTTTGATCCGTCAATTTTCTCTCCCGCGAGTGTACACGAATTGTTGTTGTGGAGCCAATTATCGTCTCAAGGATCGTTTCCATCTCTCGATTATTTTAAAATCATACTATTGGAGAATAGCAAAAGAAGGCCCTCGGATGACACCTTCATTTTTCCTTGACTTCCGCAATTTGGATCAAGAGCTTTTCCTACACGTCGGAGAATCTTGTTACTGAACCATGGCGGGTCAGGGCACAGCGAGGGAGTTTGACAAACACGCAACCTGTCACTTTCTCTTTTAATTATGAGATCAAAACAATTGACAAATACGAACCACTACCGCCACGGCTGACACAATGAAGGCAATCAGCTTCAAGTGCTAGCGGAATTCATAGACGCAAACCAAAGGGACGGCCATCTCTTTTATGTCGGTAACAATTTTCTCCCCCTCTTATCTTTAAGGTTGACCGAGAAGGCAATGATCATTATCATACTTACGGGATCCATGTTTAGCAATTAATAAAAATAATTATAAATTTTATTGAATGAAAAAGAGTTTTTTTTTGTTAAGCCAGGGGTCGCTTTTATTCATCCCACACCCCTCTTGTGGGCTAAATCACAGCAAAAAATTACATCTCCCGCACTTATAACTCGGGTATTATCCCAGTATCCCACAACAATTTTCACCCCCTATATATAACTAAAATAAAGACCGAAGAACTCACTCTAATAGCTCTCATCCTCACCTCCAACTTCTGTTTTCTTTAACACCACATAAGGAATACATCATTTTTCCATCAATGTCATGCCCCTAATTCTCAACGACATATTAGATATATCCGAAGAGACTAATATCTCATGCGTTCTGTTCCCCCACCTTCCTAATTCACGAGGTATCGAGTTGATAACCTTATGAACTAGTGAACCAGAAATCATGGAAGATGCAATCTCTTCTCGCAGCTCTCTAACAAAAGATGTTGTCCGCTACGGCTCTCTACCTCCATGCCAAAGTACCTCGTATGTGTAAGAATCGTCTACTTCAATACTCGAGATGCTCAAAGCGTGGTCACCTGCTATTTTCAGACCAATGGCGCATGCTTGCATATACACAAGGAAGTAGTCAGAGCTCCTGATCCAAGCTCGGAACACAAGGCATATATTTGCATTGTGGTTACGAATGACACCAGCTGCCCATCTTCTATATGTACCGTTAGCATCCCTGTCCCTCCCAATCGTGATGTTAAGTTTGAGATTATGTAGATCTGGCTTTTCCCATCGCAGCAAGACTATCTCTTTTATAGCTGTCTTTGGTTCCTTCATGCCCATCAAGTTCATTCTGTCATATATATCATTATCCATAGCAATAGGAAACGCTAACCTCTTCGAGTGATGATTTAGGATTCTCAAGATATAGTCCCATTCATGGTTGAGCGACTTCATCTTACCATCATATTTAGCTCCACATCTTATGCGCCATATGCTGTGAGGGATTAGGATTGCTAGATTGCCTGCCAACCATTCAGTTATGTTCTTCTTCTTAGCCATCGCACACCTATCCAAAAGAGATCTCATATCAAAAGGCGCCTCCATATCAATCAGCTCATTGAATTTCCTCCAAAAGAACTTGGCGGTCTGCCCTTGGAATAACAAATGACCCATATCTTCCTCCTGGGGGTCAAAACAGTAATAACATCTAGATGCAAGAGGGATACCACATCTGAGCCTAATGTTGTCGTCAGTGGGAATGGCTCCCCTAGCCGATTTCCATATGAACGCTGCCTCCTTTGGATACCCAGCCTTCCATACCCTTCCAAGGCCGTCTGGACCTTCCTTTTCATTCTGCATCAATATCCTCTTTGCTGAGCTCATAGAGAATCTGCCACTCCTCTCAGGACCCCATGCCAGCTTGTTTTCTTCATTGGATATCCATACCTCTGCATCTCGTATCAACTGTAATCCTTCTTCATCCACGATTAGTCTAAGCGATTCCCAATCCCATCCATATCCCTCTATCCAAAAGTCCTTCACCAAAAACGGGTGTCTTCTGTCACTGGGTATGATCGCATGATCAGCAAGGCATTTCTCACACCACCATGAGTCCCAAAAGGACATCTCTCCATTTCCAACCACCCATCGACATAAAGGAAACATGCGAGGAAACATGTCCCACATTCTCTTCCAGAAAGGTGACGGTAGTAATCCTCTTCTCAAGGTACCAGGATATAGATTGTCTCAGCCTCCTGCCAAGTTTGCATATTTGATCCTGCAGAAAGATGCCCAAATAGAATCCTTTGTTAGTACCTCCCAGCATGCTTTTGTAGCAAAGGCTTCATTGATCGTCTGTAGTGTGGGAATCCCTAACCCGCCCAAAGAAAAAGGTCTAGCAACCATGTACCATCCAATCCATGCCTTCCTGTGATGATCCTCCCTGTCACTCCACAGGAATCTGGATAGTTTATCTTCAATCCGCGCCACTATCCCGGCAGGAATGCCCACCGCCGCCGCTGTGTACACCGGTATGGAGGCTAGAACATATGCAATCAACATCCTCCTTTCCGCAAAGGATAAAAGTCTGGACTTCCACGTAGCAATCTTTTCATTTATCTTACTCATTAGGAACTCAAAGTCGGATAGTCTCATCGGACCTCTCTTAATCGGTATGCCCAGATACTTCAAAGAGTCCGTATCAGAACTCACTCCAAGAGAAATGGCTACACCATGAGCTAGCATCTGGTCCTTGCCTCCTACCACGCATGTAGATTTAGTTTTGTTTATTCTCTGAACAGTTGCTCGTTCGTATGCATCAAAGGTCTTACTAACCACGTCCAACGATCTTTGGTCAGGTGTGAAAAAGACCACAATATCATCTGCATAAAGAAGAATGACCAGAGGTACCGCCTCCCCACGCACTTGGAATCTTGATATGGCCCCTTCTTCATATAACCTCAGGAACCTTCTGCATAACATCTCCTCAAACAGTATGAAAAGAAAAGGAGAAATCACACTTCCTTGCTTCAAACCTCTACTCATCTGAAAGAATCCATCTGAAAGGCATAACTTGATCACCTCCTCTGTAAGGTTGAACTTCTTCAGGATTTTCCCCAGTGTAGACCAAGTGACCCTATCGTATGCCCTCGACATATCATACTTTAGGATCACATTAGGAGCGGCTCTGCCTCTATTGATATCATGCATGAGCTCCTTAGCTAACCGGATGTGATGAGATATATCCGTACCTCTCACAAAAGCTCCTTGGTTCTTGGAAATTAGGCATGGCATAATTGGAGTGAATCTCTCACTAAGTATTCTTGCAAGGATGCGAAGGGTGACATTCTCAATGGATATCGGTCTGAAATCCTCCGGTAGTCTTCTAGAAGCATCATTCTTCGGAATAAGCAAAATTTTACAACAGAAAAGACCCCTGAAGCAAGCCTGTCTGCTAAAGAAACCCTTCGCCAAGTCAATGAAGTCATTTCTTATGATAAACCATGCCGCTTTGAAGAAAGGGAGGGTGAACCCATCCGGTCCTGGGGCTGCTGTTGCGTCCATCTTTAACATCACCTCTTTGATCTCCTCTTCCTGTGGAGTCACTACTAAAGTGAAATTTTCATCAAGTGAGACCATCTCCAGAATTGATTCTATGAAGCCCTCCATCTCATTTACATCTGTGTCTGTTACCTCATTGTAGAAGTGCATGTAATGATCTGCTGCCATCTCCGCCATTTGCTTAGGATCTGTAACCTGAGTGCCATCTTGCAATACCACCCGATTAATCCTTCTTCTCTTTCTTCTCGACTTAACAATAGCATGATAAAACTTGGTGTTTCTCTCCCCATCTTGAAGCCAGTCTATTCGAGCTTTCTCCTTCCATGTCTTCTCCTCCTGGTCCAGAAGATATTGGAGCTCACTTTCCGCCTCTCTCAAGTTGAGCTCATTAACAGTAGTCAGATTTTCATCAAAAGCCATTTGTGTTGTGAATACCACGTCCTCCAAATCAAGAATGCGCTGCCTGTTAGCACCAAAGGTGTCCTTGCTCCATCTATGAAAATGAAAAAGAGTTTGATACAATATAAAAGATTTACATACTATACAAATCTATTGTTTGCAACTTGAAATAAAAATTATCTAATAAATCCTTTATAGTAACTTTAAGCATCTTTCCTTTTGGTTCTTTTTCTCATAATGTCCATTTTCCAGATTATTAACAATTTAACCTAAAACTACGTGAAACAAAACAGCAGTCAGTACATTAAGATATATTGGCATGTGGGAGAAACAAAATATTTGTATGTAGGTGTAACAATATAATCACATCAAATGCTGCTATAGAATCACAATTGCATTTTATGATATAACTTATCAACCCACACTTACTCAATCTCTATGTATACCCACTCTCTGGGGGTATTCATTCTATCATATTCTCTTGGAGTAAGTGTACCCACTCACTAGAGGTAGTCTCTATCCTCACCCACTCACTGGAGGTATTTATCACATTATACTCATGTAGGAAAGTATGGCGACAGAACAGGCAACGAAAATAAAAAATTAACTATCATATTCCCGTTATAACAGTAGAACACGTCAACAACTATATAATGCAAAAGATAGTTTTGAGGATATATCTGATCCTAGCGCTAGTCCAATGACAATCTCCTCATTGTAGTGTGTGCCCTTCTTCAAGTTGCACCCGAATACGTCTGCCTCATCTCCCGGTTGATCACCACAGATGGCAACATGGCGTTGTCGTCCTAGCGGGAAAAGTTCCTCATCTCTAGAGTGACCACCAAGAAATCTTATCGTTCTAAAAATGTTGCTTAAACTGCTTAAACTGTCTCATTACCTAAAAATGTTGGAATCAATAAACGTTGTTGGAGGTTATATCTCTTGCTGGGATATGGGTCTAACCCTTGCGATTTGCCACATCTTTTTAGGTAATCGGAAGTGACGGAAACAAACATGTGGCAACAAATAGGAGCTATAGTAATGAATCTTTGAGAAAGTTGATTAGATGTCTAGTGTGTCCGAGAGTCATCCTTATACTCTTAGCTTCGGGTAAGAAAAGTTTGCATATGGTGTTTTAAACAAATCATACTTTTGTTAGCATATTAATGCTTGTTTGTGTGGCATATATGAATATTTTTCTCCTATGTATATATGTTGTGACTAAGGCGATAGAATAATTTGTATCGAATTGTTGGCATAGTATGGATATAAAAAAGATGTTGGGCTCTTATTCAAACATTTCTGAGCAGGTGTTGATGTTGAAATCAGTTTTAATTTACCCTTTTTTGGATATGTGTTTAATTAGTGATCGATTGTGTTTTATGTTTTGAGTAATCTCGTTTAGTGTAATGAGTTCCTACAAGTTAGTATCAGAGCTTTATGTTCACTGAGCTTACATGGACACTAGTAATTAGGACAAGGATGATGTTTAAGTAAGGAACATGAAATGAAAATATAGTACATACTACATAATCTCAACACTTGGATGCCCTGTCCAGGTATTCAATTATTGAAGAAAAGGTAAGTATGGAAATCATTGATTGTTATCTTTTTGATTACTCTAATCAAGTAGTCATTTTGAGACACTCTAAAGAGCATAATGAATAAGAAATAATTGTGTGAATATCTCAATCCTACCTTAAAGAAGATGATAATTGCATCATAATTTATCAAAACTTGAATATTTGGTAACTAAAGAGAAAGACACAACACTATGAAATCTAAATCTAAAAACAAATAAGCAAAAGAGGAGTTCTTGAAGATGTGATTCAAGAATATAATAAAGTAAAAGACAGCTAAGTATGTTCTTATAAAGTGATTCAAGGTATACAATCATCATAAGGTGGAGAGAACTCCAATGATAAGTATAAAATGAGAAGATAAATGGGAACAATGACAAAGGAATAAGGTGGAACCTGATTTAATCTCAGACCAACCTATGTGTGTAAGAAAGTGTTAATATAAAATCAGCATGGCATGTTAAAGAAATTAAGGGAGATGGTCCATGTTTAATGAACAAAATGTGGAATATGATGATTTACCTGTAGATAGGTGATTGAAAAAGATAATAAAATAAGAGAACATAACTAAGTATGATAAATAGTCATCAGGGAAGGAGTAATGAGATATGGTAATCATAATGATTCCTATGCTAATGGCAAGGAACCCGAAATGAAAAAGGTAAAATGATACATAAGAAGTTGTAACCTGCATAATGAAAATAGAATTGGTTACCTTTTTTCTAGTGACCCTTGAACAATGCTTCTATGATATGGGAAGTATGTTTCCTTTTGTGTTTTTCATTTCTAAGGCACACCTTTCAAGTGGATCATTGCCACTTGGTGTCGGGACCCACTATTTTGATCAACATAAATACTAATCATTAGAGATAATCCCAAAACCTAAACCCAAATTATGGAATGAAATAATGAATTCTCGACAGAGGTGATTAAACAATATATTAAAAACACATATAAATTTTTCCTTTTCCTTTCTTCACAAAATCATAAATCAATGTCACATCAAGGACATTACATTTAAATATCACAAATCTTATTCAACTCCATTAAAACTAGAATCAACCTTGTTCTCATATGTTGTTCAGTTTACATCAGATACATGTACATTGATGAACAACCTTAATCAACAACCCTTCCCAGAAAAGAGAGAGTACATGGACATTCTAATTTATTTAGATTATACTATTTATATCTTCCTTGTCACGACCATTCGTCTGGATAGCATTATACCTATAAACATTTGAAACAACCTCATGAGACTCATATAGAGCCCCAGTGAGTGGATACCTCCCACTCAAGCTAGGTACATACATCAACATCAGATTAAGTATAATAAGCTTAATAGAAACATGCAGATATTGAAAAGTCTAGAAGATAGTTCTATCATGAGTCAAATCTAGCTTACAATGGTAATCTAATCCAACATATACGGTAATCACTTAAACCAATTTTAACTTTGAAATAACTTTTTATAGCATGTCTATGAACAAATCAACAGATACTTCTTAGTTCAAATTAAGAACCCTACTGCATGAGAAATAAGTCAAGTTCTAAACATTTTGCATCAATACATAACAATAACATTAACTTTGGGACACTCCACCAGCCGGACCAGGAACACATCCTGCAGTCCTGAATTTGAAGTACACATAATACATATCTATCAAACAGTACTATCAAATACCAAGAAATCTAGCTCATATTCATAATGGATATAAATCCCAACATTTATAACTTGTCAGCATGACAGATCATAATATGAAATAGAAAATGTCCATAGCAACATGATTACTTTCCATAACATGAAGCTTAATCAACAATTACAACTCAACAATTAGCAGTACAAGGAATGCAATGATCATTGAAATCATGTTCTACATGGCTTATCATCTTTTATTCATTTACCTTGAAACTACTTGGCTTGTACCTCACCAAGTAGAAGTCACCACGCCTGATTTTCATGTCAACGACTCACCATCACTATCTTAGCGTTTATTCAGCCACCCTAAGATATCAACAACAGACCCTGACCACCTCAGGGTTGCCTAAAGAGGCTCACATCCTCATCTTGGGTACACGAGATAGGAACAAGTAAAGTAGTATTTCACTTATCACAGTATTTCACATATTTTTCATTTCACATTTCACATATTTCATTTCATCAGAGTCTATTCCATCTGGACATAGACTTTAACAAAAAGGATTTAGGGCCAGAGCCACTCCAGATGACTCACTCCTAAATCTTGGTGGTCTAACCTTTAAGGTCTCGATCCACACTTCGGAAATCCTTCTCATCATTCATCAATTACTACAAGAAGATCCATTTTGTTTCCCCAGTGTTGTCCTTGGGGGAAACTCACAGTGTTCAGGGAACCTAACTAGATGTTCCATCATTTCACTTATTATTAATCTCTTTTACTCATCTTATAAGAATTCAAAACATCATATATCATATCTGTGTATTCTCACGTAACTAGAATAACATGAAACATATTAAGTTTATCAATAAGGATAATGATCAAAGCAAGAAGCACAATGAATCTGTATATTGCAACACATATGATTATTTCTATCTTCTACATAATCTCATAGTAATCATCAACAATGGGCCTTCAGCCCGAGACATAATCTTATTGTCCATGATTTACCCTATCAGGATTTTATCATCATCAGTGGGCTTTCATCCCTAGATATAATCTCATTATGCAACATTTACCCTTATCATGGTTTCTCAAATGTAAGGAGTGCATATTAAATTCAATTTCAACATAAATCTTATCAGTTCATTGTATATCATAGTTCTGAACAAAATTAGTAGAGGCATTAGAACTAGAAACAGTAAAAGCATATAGATATGATGTATCATTCCTCATACTCATAATAGATTTATCGTACAACATATGCTTGTACCATCCAATCTGAATATATGCCAATAAATTTCATGCATATACATGCATAACAGACTTATTTCTCTTATTCTTTTATTTCACATTCTTCATATGGGGTTACTAATCAACACATGTTGTTATCATTTGAATTCCATCAAAATAGTTCATTCACATAGTACAAGTATTCTATCAAACAATCACAATACAAGAACACATTCTTGTGAATCAATTCAAATGCTTGAACCTCATCTTTTAATTGAATTAAACTACAATTATGTACATTCCTTTATCCCTCATTTGAGATTTTTATTGATTAGCATCATCTAGCTCAACATTTAAAGGTTGGAGTTTGTTTCTTAAAATTTTCTACTAATTCTCATCTTTTCCCTTCAATTCATATTCATTAACCTCAAATTCTCTCATGTCATGTTCATTAAATTACTGAAACCAATCATTTTTAACTCACTTGATATACAATACTTCACTTTTCATTGATATCCATCAAAGTCTAGTTTTAGTATGTTTCATTCAATTTGTCTTAATCCACATGTAATTAAAACAAAAGATTAAAGACTTCATCATAATAACTTCATTAGTTTCATCTTTAACTTGCCATCACCATCAATACATTTTGTCTTCATATCATTTCTTATATTTAGATAAGTGTACCATGTCATTGACTTCTAATGTCATTCCCATAATCAACAATGATCATTCTTTATTATACTAAAACAAATACATTAGACTTAGATGATATTAGTAACACTCATCATATTCAATTGATGTATTAATACTTTCAACTTCATCATTTGATCACATTTACAACATTGTATACAAGTTCTAGCTTTATCACTCATAATTGTCTTAATAATAAACTTTAGGGTTTTCAAGAAGTCATTCCTTAGTTCAATAGATGATAAGAATCATATCATTTAGTAATCCAATCATGACTCAAGGGTTCATTAGGGTAATTCAAAAACATGGAAACCCTAGTTTCCATTTTCATACATTTCATTCATCAATCATAAGTATACTTTGATTAATTGACTCATTTGATTCAGTTCCTCAACACAAATCCTAATCAGGATATGTGGTCGTTCAATTTCATTAATATTCAACAATAAACTTGTATAATACAATCTAGTACAATTTAAATATGATTTTATACACGTCAATTCAATTCCAAGCAATTCGGCCATTGGGCTGATTTTTAGGCAAAATTCACATGAATAACATAGCCATCTACCCATAAGAATAACCATGGATCCTCATTCAATATATTAGAAACGAATCAAGTTCCAATCAATGAGAAATAATCAAAATTTGTAGAATTGGATCCCCCAATATCTTTCCCAAATCAAATCCAATCTCATACATGTACAAACAAGGTTTCTGATTATTTTAGCCAGATAAAATTAGGCTTTCAACATGAATACAATGCTTAGGAGGGATAAAAACACTCACCTCAGGCACCAAGCACCTTAAAAACTTAGGTCAACCTCTGAATTTTTGGAAACCCAATCAAACTCTCACAAATGAATCTGATTCTTTCTCCTCTCAACTCAAAAACTCTAGAAATGGGGATTAGAAGAGAAAGAGTGATAAAAGGGGTAGATTTGATGTGATTTTGAATCAAATTAGAGGAGGGATGTAATCTTGACATGTGAGAGAAGATTCACCATGAAATTTTATGTAAAGAAGCTAAACTTACTTGATTTCATTGTATCTGGGATAGAGAAACCCTAGGTCAACATCTCCACCACTTTCTCTTCTCAAAACCCGAGCTCTCCTCTCTCTCCAGAATTTCATTTCTTTGATAGGAATGACGAGTTATGACAACTCCTTGTGTGTTAGGTTAGTCATATAGATGAATTGAGGTGCATAGAACAATTGCAAATAAGCCCTTCATTATATTTTTATTTTGATCGGACTGGTTGGTCGGCAAAGTTATAAACTCGACCGACACCACATATTTTAGAACTCAAAAATCATCTAAAAATTATGAAACTTTAATCCAATATTAGAAATTGAGTTTTGAAAAAAAATATATATTTTAGATTATTTGGAGTTATGAATAAATAATTAAAAATCAAATACTACACTGCTATATTGCAGTCTGTAGCATGGTCGGTCGAGTTTGTCCTTCACAGAACTCGACCGACACCCCTCTCTATAGAGATCAAACATCATCCAAAAATTATGAAAATTAAATATCCTATCTATAATATAGTTTACCAACTACGGTTAAAATTTGAGATCAATTTGATATAGCAATAAAAATGTAAAATTCAATTACCACACTGTTATATCAATTTGAAAATATGGTCGGTTCAGTTTGAAACTTGACTGACAAATAGGTCAGAACATTCTTAAAAAATTCTGATATTTTTCAATAGTGTTTACATTTGATATATACAAACAATATTAAAATTTTAATTAAATCAGATTTACACATAAAATAAGAAAAATCATTTAGTGAGACACTATATTTATCAAATTCTATTTTGATATGTCATCAAAACCCTAATTTGGGCCAATTAGGGTTTCCAACTCTTAACCCTAATTATGTGAATCAAAGTATGATTAAGCCTTCTTGTTGTATTTAAAATATCAAAACTTAACTACCATCATTAATTAAAGTTTAAATAATGATCCTCTTGGTTAAGCATACAATCATCCAAGTAAACCCTTATTAGATGACTAATTTGAAAATGGGTCATTACAAATTCTCCCCTCCTTTTAGGATTTCGTCCCAAAATCTAAAAAAATACATAAGAATATCATATCATCTAATCATTCACCTCTCTAGACATCAAATTCTTTCATTTTTTCTTTCTTTCATATGACATTTTTTTTGCATTTAATGGATATTTCATCCCTTGTCATCATCATATATCTCCTTGAGTATTACAAACACTTACTTCAAATATATTAGTAATACATATTTTATCAAGATTTGATTCACATCACCTTTCTCATCCTTTTAAAATGTTGATTGTGTATCTCATGGATAAGATTATGACTCATTCACATATTATCATCCACATTCATCAATTTCCTTTATGAAGAAAATCATCTAGTGTGCATCTTAGTTCATAGGTTTTTCTCACAATTTCAGATTTCGTACTCAAATTCAAACTCTTTAGAGATTGTCTTCATAATCCATTAAGCTTTCATCTTTCTTATATGAAATTTCATGTATTCCATAGGTTCCATATTGAATTATAAAATCATTTTCTCTTTCATCATTTTATCACCATTCTTTTTTTATAAATCTTATTATACTGCTAAACTATGTTCATCTAGCTACTTGGTCAGGGCATCCAGAAGAAGTACAGTTAGCAGTTCCATACTAGCTTAGCTCAATACCCAAATACTTGACCAGAGTATCTGGATACTGAATTTAGTTAGTATGCACATCTTTCAGGTTATAAACAACATCCACATTATCATTTAGTCCTAGATTCTATTGTCCCTGCAGATTCATCTAACCTAGGCTCTGATACCACGTTTGTCAGGACCCACTCTTTTGATCAACATAAATACCAATCATTAGAGATAATCCTAAAACCTAAACCCAAATTATGGAATGAAATAATGATTTTTCGACACAGACGATTAAACAATATATTAATATCATAGATAAATTTTTCCTTTTCCTTTCTTCACAAAATAATAAATCAATGTCACATCAAGGACATTACATTTAGATATCACAAATCTTATTCAACTCCATGAAAACCAGAATCAACCTTGTTCTCATATGTTGTTCAGTTTACATCAGATACATGTATATTGATGAACAAACTTAATCTACAACCCATCCAGAGAAAGAGAAAGTACATGGACATTCTAATTTCTTTAGATTATACTATTTATATCTTCCTTGTTATGACCTTTCCGCTGGATAGAATTATACCTAAAAACATTTAAAACAACCTCATGAGACTCATATAGAGCCCCAATGAGTGGATACCTCCCACTCAAGCTAGGTACATGCATCAGTGTCAGATTAAGTATAATAAGCTTAACAGAAACATGCAAATATTGAAAAGTAAAGAAGATAGTTCTATCATGGGTCAAATCTAGCTTGCAATGGTAATCTAATACAACAGATACGGTAATCACTTAAACCAATTTTAACTTTGAAATAACTTTTTAGAGCATATCTATGAAAAAATAAATAAATACTTCTCAGTTCAAATTAAGAACCATGATGCATGAGAAATAAGTCAAGTTCTAAGCATTTTGCATCAATACATAACAATAACATTAACTTTGTGACACTCCACCAGCCAGACCAGGAACACATCTTGTAGTCCTGAAGTTGAAGTACACATAATACATATCTACCAAACAATACTATCAAATACCAAGCAATCCAGATCATATTCAGAATGGATATAAATCCCAACATTGTCAGCATGACAGATCATAATATGAAATAGAAAATGTCCATAGAAACATGATTACTTTCCACAAAATGAAGCTCAATCAAAAATTACAACTCAACAACTAAAAGTACAAGGAATACAATAATCATTCAAATAATGTTCTACACGGCTTATCATCTTTTATTCATTTGCCTTGAAACTACTTGGCTTGTACCTCACCAAGTAGAAGTCACCACGCCTGATTCTTGTGTCAACGGCTCACTGACACTATCTTAGGGTTTATCCGGCCACCCTAAGATATCAACAACAGACCCTGGCCACCTCAGAGTTGCCTAAAGAGGCTCATGTCCTCATCTCGGATACACGAGATAGGAACCAGTGAAGCAGTATTTCACAAATTTTTCATTTCACATTTCACATATTTCATTTCATCAGAGTCTATTCCATCTGGTCATAGACTTTCACAATAAGGATTTAGGGCTAGAGCCATTGCAGATGACTCACTCCTAAATCCTGGTGGTCTAACCTTTAAGGTCTCGATCCACATTCTGGAAATCGTTCTCATAATCCATCGATTACTACAAGGAGATCCATTTTGTTTCCCCAGTGTGGTCCTTGGGGGAAACTCACAATGTTCAGGGAACCTGACTAGATGTTCCATCATTTCACTTATTATTAATCTCTGTTACTCATCTTATAAGAATTCAAAACATCATATATCATATCTGTGTATTCTCACGTAACTAGAATAACATGAAACAGATTAAGTTTATCAATAAGGACAATGATTAAAGAAAGAAGCACAATGAATCTGTATATTGCAACACATATGATTATTTCTATCTTCTATATCATCTCATAGCAATCATCAACAGTGGGCCTTCAGCCCGAGACATAATCTTATTATCCATCATTTACCCTATCAGGGTTTTTATCATCATCAGTGGGCTTTTAGCTCTAGACATAATCTCATTATGCAACATTTACCCTTATCATGGTTTCTCAAATGTAAGGAGTGTATATTAAATTCAATTTCAACATAAATCTTATCAGTTCATTGTATATCACAATTCTAAACAAAATTAGTAGAGGCATTAGAACTAGAAACAGTAAAAGCATATAGATATCATGTATCATTCCTCATACTCAGAATATATTTATCATACGACATGTGCTTGTTCCATCCAATCTGAATAGATTCCAATAAATTTCATGCATATACATGTGTAATAGACTTAGTTCTCTTCTTCTTTTATTTCACATTCTTCATATGGGGTTACTAATCAACATATGTTGATTATCATTTGAATTCCATCAAAATAGTTCATTCTCATAGTACAAGTATTATATCAAACAATCACAATACAAGAACACATTCTAGTAAATCAATTCAAATGATTGAACGTCATCTTTTAATTGAATTAAACTACAATTATGTACATTCCTTTATCCCTCATTTGACATTGTTATTCATTAGCATCATCTAGCTCAGCATTTTAGGGTTAGAGTTTGTTTCTTAAATTTGTCTACTAATTCTCATCTTTTTCCTTCAATTCATATTCATTAAACTCAACTTATATCATGTCATGTTCATTAAATTACTGGAACCAATCATTTTTAATTCACTTGATATACAACACTTCACTTTTCATTGATATCCATCAAAGTATAGTTTTAGTATGTTTTATTAAATTTTGCTTAAGCCACATGTAATTAAAACAATGGATTACAAACTTCATCATAATAACTTCATTAGTTTCATGTTTAACTTGCCATCACCATCAATACATTTTTTCTTAATATCATTTCTTATATTTATTTAAGTGTACCATGTCATTGACTTCTAATGGCATTCCCATAATCAACAATGATCATTCTTTACTATACTAAAACAAATTCATTAGACATATATGATATTAGTAAGACTCATCATATTCAATTAATGTATTAATACTTTCAACTTCAACATTTGATCACATTTACAACATCGTATACAAGTTCTAGCTTTATCATTCATAATTGTCTTAATAATAAACTTTTAGGGTTTACAAGAAGTCATTCCTTAGTTCAAAATATCATAAGAATCATATAATTCAGTAATGCAATCATGACTCAAGGGTTCATTAGGGTAATTCACAAACATGGAAACCCTAGTTTCCATTTTCACACATTTCATTCATCAATCATAAGTATACTTTGATTAAATGACTCATTTGATTCACTTCCTCAACACAAATCCTAATCAGGATATTTGGGCATTCAATTCCATTAACATTCAACAATACACTTGTATAATACAATCTAGTACCATTCAAATATGATTTTATACATGTCAATTCAATTCCAACCATATCAGCCATTGGGCTAATTTTTAGGCAATATTCACATGAATAGCATAGTCATCTACCCATAAGAAAACCCATGGATCCTCAATCAATATATCATGAACTAATAAAGTTTCAATCAATGAGAAATAATCAAAATCAATAGAATCTTTAAAAAAATCAAAATCAATAGAAAGTGATCCCCCAATATCTTTCCCAAATCAAATCCAATCACATACATGTACAAACAAGGTTTATGATTGTTTTAGCTAGATACAATTAGGCTTTCAAAATGAATACAAAGCTTAGGAGGGAGCAAAACACTTACCTCAGGCGCCAAGCACCTTAAAAAGATAGGTCAACCTCTAAATTTTTGGAAACCCAATCAAACTCTCACAAATGAATCCTATTCTTTCTCCTCTCAACTCGGAAACCCTAGAAATTGGGATTAGAAGAGAAAGAGTAAGAAAAGGGGAAGATTTGATGTGATTTTGAATCAATTCATAGGAGGGATAGAATCTTGACATGTGAGAGAAGATTCACCATGAAATTCTATGCAAAGAAGCTAAACTTACTTGATTTCATTATATCTTGAATAGAGAAACCCTAGGTCAACATCTCCACCACTTTCTCTTCTCAAAACCGTAGCTCTTCTCTCTCTCAAGAATTTCATTTCATTGACAGGAATGACGAGTTATGAGAGCTCCTTGTGTGTTAGGTTAGTCATATAGATGAATTGAGGTGCATAGAACAATTGCAAATAAGCCCTTCATTATATTTTTATTTTGCTTAGATTGGTTGGTCGGCTGAGTTATAAACTCGACCGACACCACACATTTCAGAACTCAAAAATAATCTAAAATTATAAAACCTCAAATAAATGTCTGAAATTTAGTTTATAAGAAACAATAAATTATTTAGATCAGTTGGAGTTACCAATAAATAATTAAAAACCAAATACTACATTACTATATTGTAGTCTGCAGCATGGTCGGTCGTGTTTGTCCTTCACAGAACTTGACCGACAGTACATATACATATCCAATCACCACAATACATAGTACGTATCATATACATGCTATATCCCACAGAAAACATGTGAAACGATAAAAGCAATGATTATGGACATCCTAATGTGATTCCTCGAGCCAAGAGGAATCACGATCATCTAAGTCCACATCACATGCAACCTGTACAAGATGAACTCTATGCTTTGTCGTTCTGGGTTTGATCAACTCATCTCCATGATTGATCGACTCTCCATCAGGCCGGTCGGTTGGGTTCCATCAGTCGATCGACTGGCACCTCCAACCATTCGATTCACTAGTCGTCATGCATCTCCTCAGGGCCGCCACCCGCTCATCTCGCTCCTCGAGCCGGTCGTCTGGATTGCTAACCGATCGGTTCACACCTTGAACCGATCGTCACAGTTTTCATCAGATTGTCCTCCGTTTCTTTGACATAACACGAAATATAAAAAGAACTATCCTATTTACATTTAAATTGGGAAACCCCGAGTTACATTGGGGGGGTGGGAAGGTAGGAAAGAAATCTCAAATTATCTCGAGTTACATCAGGAAAAAGAGATAGGGGATCAGTGCGCAGACCGAGATGCAAGCAACCACATTCAACCAAGCACACATACATAGGGTTTATTGGCCATAACCATGCTATACATCAACCACAAAACTCGTTTAAGGGCGACACGTATCGAGTGCTTTCATATTACATATCATATATGTATATTGGAATTTTTGGATTTAGGATTGGACATGCATAAAGCCAATTTTATTCGCATCGTATGCAATAAATAAAGGTGACAAACCAAAATCAATCACATCGATAATCCTAAAGTATAGAGAAGTTGACGTGGCTCTGATACCACTGTTGGGTTTTAGGGGAGGCAGATAAGGCAGCGGAAACAAAAATGTTCTCCTCCCAAACCCAGAATAAAGGAATCACATCAACATTTATACAGTAGGAAGGATGGTTTGTAGAGACATACCTTGTCCCGAGGCTTGCTCAGCGATGTTACCTCACGGCTTGCGCGATCTTCACCTCTGATCTTGGATGGTGTCTGTGCAACTCCTTGTCTCACTAGGACTGTCGGGATTGATAGTTGTCCTCCGAGTGGCAGAAGTCTCCCGCCTCTAAAGTAGTCCACACGGACCACCTGGAACTCCGATAGCCATGTCACACAAGGCATCGAAAGGAGTCGTACCCTCCTGTCGGCGTACTAGTCACCGACACACTCTCTTGCAACCAGTCGCTTTTCTACAGTTGTCTTTCCCTTGTTGTGCCTCCCTTATCGGGTAGCACTTGCTCGGGCTCTCTCGGTTACCACAACCAGAGAGAACGACAACTTTGCATAGCAATTGGTGTTCTGAGTTATTGTTGTTGAGAAGCCCCCAGTACCCCTATATATAGGAGGGTCATGGGACAGGGTTCTCTACCCCGAGCAATGTGGGATTAAAGTAGGAGTAGAAGAGTTTGAGATTTTCCACAAAACAACTAACTGTGCTAGCTGAACTGATCGTTTCAAGCATGAACTGATCGGTTGGGGACCTGAGTCGATCGGTTCACACCTGAACTGATTTGTTGGGATACCTGATTTGATTGGTTCACTTATGAAACTATCGGTTCACTACCCAGGTCAGTTCCCGATTGAATTTTCCTCTTTTGTTTTGAATTTATCCAAATACCAATCCTTGTTCCAATCCCGATTGGTTCAACTCTTAAACCGGTCGGTTCAGCCTGTCCTGAGCCGATCAGTTCATCATATGAGCCGATCGGTTCACCAACTTGAGCCGACCGGTTCATCGTATGAGCCGATCGGTTGGGAGTGCAGACTGTGTAAAAGTAGTCAATTGCAATTTCAATCAATCTGATACTCTAATCAATCGGTCCAATAGCTGCAACACTATGATTTTGAGCTATCAATTAACTGACTATTTAATTGAACTACTAAACTCCTTTAGTAATCAATCTAAACATCGTTTGTGGATAAACTTGTGACAACCGACTCCAAACATCAGATAATTATTAATCCGGAAGAAAA
Source organism: Alisma plantago-aquatica (assembly GCA_963693085.1). Lineage (NCBI taxonomy): Eukaryota > Viridiplantae > Streptophyta > Magnoliopsida > Alismatales > Alismataceae > Alisma > Alisma plantago-aquatica. Next base: position 927,310,093 of record OY856411.1, on the reverse strand, counting down.
CATTAGCCGCGGATTACTGAAAATCATTAAAAATTAAAACCATTTACAAAGAGATCCATTTCCAGGAAACTCTTATAACAAGAACCAAAATATTATATATACATTCTGGTCCACAAAGTGCATACCATGTACCTTCTTTTCTCGAGGATTACATACAATAGTTGCTCTATTAAATCTACACATAAGCAACATAAAACCCCGAGGCATTCAATGCCAAAATCTCAGATCGATCATAAAAGCACTAACTACTAACTCCTAGGACCTGAGAGTACAGAGATGACTCATAGGACTCATATCTACAAGACACGATAGTAAATATCTCCAACTGAGATGTCACTGTTGTCCCTGATGTTGTTGTCCTTCCCCTGTTGTAGGGTTTCTACCTCCTCATCCTCATCCACCTAAAAAAATGTTGGATCCCACGGGGTGAGACAATTGAAATTGCCCCAACGAGAGATATAACTCTCCGCCAGAAATATTATTATTTCAGGTAAATAGTAATAAACTGAGCAGAGTAATCTCTATTAAATAGCATGATTAAATAATTATTAAATAGAATAGAGCAATATCATCTATTCATTTTAATAAGGAATATGAAGAACATGTATAATATCTATCCATTTAGGATACCATAAGCAATGTAACATCAACCAGTGATTTCGGTAACTTGTCCTTAAGCAAATATGCTACACGGTTGATTACATTTTACAATCACACTTATGCCCTGAGGAGTTGAGGTAAACCACTCATACTCCAACTGACCACGACGGCGTAAAGCATAGATTCCATACCTAGGTTAATGGAAGAGTCAGACTCCATGACCTCGTCTATCTCGGTCAGTGCGAGACCACATGCAGGACATTTAGTGTCTCTTCTTAATTGCTTTCCAGGGTATACTGGCAATCTTCACTATAGAGTTATAGCCCGTACCATATACTCTCTTCATGATATGGCTCGTAGCCAATGCCGAGTATTGTCGAGTTATGGCCCGTAGACATACTCTTATTGAGATATGGTCCATAACCATTCCTGTGCATAGGATATGGCCCGCAGTCATTCCTATGAGGCATAAGGATATATTTGCCCATTACCCCCACATATTCAACAATATGCATTCCAGGAGTTCCTGTAGGAAAACATATTTCACCATCACCAACAACTGACGATGATGGATCTATGGACATGGATCTACATGATAATATTCCACTTGATTAGTTAAGTATATTACCATATTCTTTTAACATCAATCAAGATTTTCAAATAGGAATTATTATAACAAATGCTACAAATAAACATGTAATGCTTTTATCAATTGCTTGTCAAAACTTTATAAAATATGGGGATCTCAATTCCTGATCTCATTACTGGGATTCCACATCCCTCAATAATGTCATTATCATGTTTACTGGATTTGGTTACTCAAACCCTTAGTTCATCACTGAACATGGTTACCACTATTAGGTAACTATTACCTCTAGGTCATCTGACCAAGGTATTCAAGATACTTGTTATACAAGAATCTCACATAGCTTACCATGCACATTCAATCTTCTTGTCACCTCTCACTAGGCAATAGTTAAAACAATGGCTCACCAGGCCCATTATCATCACAACTCATACCTGGATATGCTCAGCATCTCATGATACCTGCATGGTTATTTTACTTGATAACAGCCATATCAATTACTTATCAGCATTATGAAATACAAAGATAACATCACTATTCCCTCATTAGAATTAGGGTTTATCATATTTATCAATTAGGGTTTCACATAACATTGACCCTGTTTTAAGGATTCACATAACATCACCCTATATTACGGTTTCACATAACATCACCCTATATTAGGGATTCACACAACATCACCTTGTATTAGGGTTTCACATAACATCACCCTGTATTAGGGTTTCACATAAAATCACCCTATATTATGGTTTCTTATTCCATTACCCAAAATTAGGGTTAGGGTTTCTCATCCTTCTCGATTAGGGTTTTCATTCTCCATTAATTAGGTTTTATGATTATCTCATTAATCAAAACCCTAAATCAGTGCTTCCACATATCTTGGAGCACATAGCATTATTTAAGTATTAAATCCTACTTATCATTATTCCATGTACTAGGAACACACATCAACATCATACCTTATTCAATTGACTTAACCTTTCACTAAGTTCATGCACCTATGCTTATCATAGTGCATTGAATTAATTACTCTCATGAGCATCAATGATAATCACTCCAATTATACTAATCACCTAAGTACTTTAGAAGTATTCCCATTGAAGTCATCCTTGAGATACTCTTCAACCACTTATGGGATTATTAGTACTTACATGGATTGAATCAATTGGACCCTCCAAACGTTTTGAACTAATTCATCCTCCAAATGGTCTTGAGGTCACTTGACCTTCAAACGGTCTTGGATCAATTGAAACCTCAAACGGTCTTGGACCTTCCAACGATCTTGAACCTTCAAATGGTCTTGGACCCTCAAACGGTCTTGGTCCAATTGAAATCTCTGATGATCTTGAGGTCATTTGACCTTCAAACGGTTTTAAAGACCGTTAGACCTTAAACAGTCTTGGTTCAATTGAATCTCGAAATGGTCTTGAACCTTTTGTACCTCCAAATGGTCTTGAGGTGCTTCACCTCCAAACGGTCTTGAGGTGCTTGACCTCCAAACAGTCTTGAGGTCATTTGACCTCCAAACGGTCTTGAAGATAGTTAGACCCTAAACGGTCTTGATCAAAATCTTCAATCAGTTTTGAAACCGTTTGATCTTATCAAATTTGAAAACGTTTAACCCTAAACGGTTTGAGACTTTTTGATTTAAATATTAATTAAAACTAAATGGTTTGACACCATTTGGTCCTCAAATGGTTTGAGACTGTTTGGTCACAACAACTTGAAACCATTTAGCCTTAAATTAGGGTTTTGTCATCAATTGATTTTGGGCTTTGAACCCAATTGAGTTAGGGTTCTGAAATTAATTGAATTTGATTTGTTTGAAGTTATTAGGTCATGGGACCAATCAATCCTTGAGCCTATTGAAACCATTTAGTCTCTAACCATTTGAAACCAAATAGTTTGAAACCGATTTGTCTTAAACGGTTTGAAACTGTTTGACCAATACAAAGTGAAACCATTTTCTCATGATTTTTCTTGAGGTGTGTGCTAAGATGATGTCATCATCATCAAGCTTCATTCCTCCGATTTATATTGCCATATATATGAAAAATTCAGCAATTATTCAAGAAGAAATTAAAGATCAACATATGATCAGAAATTGAAATTAATAACAACATTTATGGGTTCAAGTTATATAACCCTCCTTCAAAGTAGCTTCAAAGCTCCAAGATTCACGTCTCTAATGGTGAATGGAGCTCCCTTAACTAGTCAAGTCTCGTTTCCAACTCTTTGGATGCAAAGGAATGGCCAAGGTTGAGCATTGGTTGGAAAAGAGAAGAAAATCAATGTTGAAATCCGATTTCAACCATCAATTAAAGGTTGAAGATGATCATGGAGCTTAACTTCAGCTTGGGGAATGTTTTCCTCCTACTCCAAAGCTCCTTTGTTGTCTTCCAAAGCAAAGAAAGAAAGTGGTTTGCAAAATGGCCTTTCAAGTAAGGAGAAAATCGAATATATGTGATTGATTTTCTAGGAGAGAGAAAGTAGGAGGAATTTCATCCATTATCTTTGCCACATGCCCCCTACCTTCCTTTCCTCCTAAGACAACTTCCTTCATACTCAATATGCTCTTGTTTATCCTCGAATTAAAAGCAAACACTTTAAGCACCTTAATTAATATAATACTATTATCCATTTTTAGTGGATATTTCTTTTTAATTAACAAATGTGAGTGGGTTTCTTCACCTTCTTAGGATATTTCGGTGCAACTCAAGGCATTTGGACGTCCTTGCACTATAGGATTTTAACCAAAGCCTTTTTAGTTGATGGGCACTTCAATTAATATATTTATTTTTGCTACAAATTAAATTAGGGTTTCAATTATGCTTAAATCTTGATTATTTTATTATCAAGATTATCTCTCCTCAAAAGTGGCTCAAACAAGATGCCCCTTTCTTTTTATTTTCTCCAACTGATATCAATAAAAAATAGGGATATTCTTGAAGTGGCATTTTACATATCCAACCCTAGGTTTTGGGTAATTCGCAAATTACACCAAAACTAGCATTGAATGCAAAAACATTATTCAAACAAGCTCATTTTTGGAACTTAGGCTTTCACAAGCCATACCTTAGCATCATTCTCATTCTTATGATTCTATAACTCTTGAGGAACATTTATCATGTAACATTTGCAAGGTAACCCTTTAAATTGGGTAAATTGCACTATAGTCCAAAACAGGTAAAACATTGTTTCAACATTATTCAAATAGGACCAAAATTGAAACATAAGCTCTCCTTTACCCTTTATTACTATTCAAAGGATAAAGACAAGAATCTAAATGACTTACTTAAGCAAACCTTCTAGGGTTAAGCCTTAACCTAGGTCAGGGATGTTACAAATTATCCACCCCTAACAGGGATTTCATCCCCGAAATCATCAAGAGAAAAGAGAAGGGTACTTCCTCCTCATCTCTTCCTCCAGCTCCCACGTAGCTTCTTCAATGCCACGATGATGCCAGAGAACTTTCACAAGAACTATGTCTTTCTTTTGCAACTTTTTGATTCTCCTGTCAAGAATCAACACTGGTCCCTCAACATAGGATATATCATCATTTAACTCTACCTCCACAGGTTTCAAAACTAACTCCATATCAGGGTGACACTTTCTCAGCATGGATATATGGAATACTGGATGCAATCTGTGTAGTTCAAGTGGCAACTCCAACTTATAGGCTACCTTTCCAATCCTTTCAGTGATTGGATAAGGCCCCATAAATCTAGGAGCTAACTTACCCTTTTTCCCAAATCTAAGAACACCTTTCCAAGGCGAGACATTAAGATATACTCTGTCTCCAACTTGGAATTCTAAAGGTCTTCGCCGTTTATCAGCGTATGACTTCTGTCTATCATGTGCAGCCTTTAACTGTTGTTGTATTACTTTAATCTTTTCAGTTGTTTGTTGTACTACTTCAGGACCCAAAAGTTGATATTCCCCTGTTTCATACCAGCATAATGGAGATCTACAACGTCTACCATATAATGCTTCATATGGTGCCATATCAATACTGTGCTTATAACTATTGTTGTAAGAGAGTTCTATTAAGCTCAAGTGTATATCCCAACTTCCTACAAACTGAAGGACACATGCCCTATGCAAATCCTCCAAAGTTTGTATAGTTCTCTTAGATTGTCCACCTGTCTGTGGGCAGAAGGTGGTACTAAACCTTAACTGCGTACCCAAAGCTTTATGTAGTCGTTGCCAAAAATGACTCGTGAACTGGGGACCTCTATCAGAAAGAATTGTAGCTAGAACCCCGTGCAAATGCACTATTTCATCTATATAGATATGTGCAAATTTTTCCGCAGTATAGGTTGTTTTGACAGGAAGAAAATGTGTTGACTTAGTCAACCTATCAACTATCACCCAAATGGAATCATGACTTTTGGCTGTTCCTGGCAAACCAACCACAAAGTCAATGGTCACGTGATCCCATTTCCACTATGGTATATGTAAGGGTTGCATTGTTCCTACGAGCTTCTGATGTTCAGCTTTAACCCGCTGACATACTGGACACCACATAACAAACTCAGCTACATCTTTCTTCAAACCAGGCCACCAATACATATCTTTCAAGTTATGATACATTTTGGTGATCCCTAGATGCATTGCATACATAGATTAGTGAGCTTCCTCCATGACTAACTTCCTTAAGTCATTGGCATCAGGTACTACCATCATACCTTTGTAACAGACTACATCATCATCTGACTCATGAAACCCATCCTATTTCTGACTACCATACTCTGATCTAATTTGTTGAATCACAGTTAGACCTGTCAAATGGGTGGGTGGGTTGGGTTTGGGTTGGGTTGTTGCGGGTTTGGGTCTCGCGGGTGTGGGTCAAAAAGACCCAATGTTAAATAGGTGGGGAAGTAGCACACCCAAACCCGACCCAGCGGGTTGCGGGTCACCCGAGGGTGCCCATATAATATGTGCACAGTGAAAAGATATTTCTTGTTTCTGCACTATGACAAAGAGTAGAGTAATTCATTAATAATTTTCAGTGTAAACATAAAAAATGAGGGCAAGCTTCCACTACTTTTTGTGTCCAACACAATTTAATATCTATTATAATGTTTTGAAATTAAATGTAAGAGACAAAATGAAAAATAACCATTTCTGCAATGTATAATAAAAAAAACTAAATGATATAGATGTTACAAATAGCATAACATATTACCATAACGACACTATATTTTGTCATCTTATGCTAAAAGTTCTTGATGTTTCATGTTCTTATGATTGTCCAATACATAAAGTGAATAGAAAGATAATATAATTGTTATAATTGAATATAAAACATGCATTAAACTATATATTCATTAGCATAAAAATAATATAGAAGTTAACGAATTTGTTTCCACTAGTGTAAACAATTAACAAAGGATATCAATAAAGAAAGTTAGACTTTAACTCTTTATATTGTATACATTACACGTCATCAATTTAGTTGATTGATAAATGTACATGTGTTGCATGTTTTAAGAGTCATATAGATAATATATTTATATTAATATATTATTTAGTTTAATGGGCACCTATGGATGCCCGCGGATCACCTGTGAAACCCACTAAATAAACGGGTGGGTATGGGTTTGGGTGATTTCTAGCGGGTGGCAAATTTTGCCACCCAAACCCTACTTAAACGGGTCGAACTGTGGGCGCCAGCGGATTTTGACCCAGTTTGATAGGTCTAATCATAGTATTAGCCTGTTGTGCCTCTTTGATCTATTGTTTCAGAGTAGGTTTTATGTGCATCTCAACTAATAGTCCAGCTAACAAGGATACTTTAAATTGTACATTGTTTTTCCTCAAGGAGACAAACATGTCTCGTTTAGAGCACACTACAGAGGTCAACTGTGCCTTGTCCATGGCTGGTGATGATGATTTTCTACTTCATGCATCAACCACTACATTAGCCTTTCCTAGATGATAATCAATTGTACAATCGTAGTCCTTGATTAACTCCATCCAGCGGTGTTGTCTCATGTTCAACTCATGCTGTGAAAAGATATATTTTAGGTTCTTATGGTCTGTGAAAATCTGAATTTCTCTCCATAGAGATAATGTCTCCAGATCTTCAATGCATGAACCACTACAGCTAATTCTAGATCATGTGTCGGATAATTTTCCTCATGTTTCTTAAGCTGACAAGAAGTAAAAGAAATCACTTATTTATCCTGCATCAACACACATCCTAGACCATTCTTAGAAGCATCACAAAAAACAATATACCCCTTTCCCTTCTCAGGTAACACTAACACAGGTGCATTGGTTAACCTTTCTTTCAACAACTGGAAAGAATGTTGACACTTGTCATTCCAGACAAAAGGAACCTCCTTCCTGGTCAACTTGGTTAGGGGTAAAGCTATAGAACTGAAGTTCTTAATGAATCTCCTATAGTAGCCTGTCAGTCCTAGAAAACTACGTATATCCATTGGTGTCTTTGGTTGTTCCCACTCCAAGACAGATTATACCTTTTAAGGGTCAACACGGATACCTGAGGCAGATATTACATGTCCAAGAAAAAACACGTCTGATAACTAGAATTCACACTTACTGAATTTGGCATATAGCTTGTGCTCTCTCAATAAAGTCAGAGCCTGACGAAGGTGTTGTTCTTGTTGTTGAGCATCTTTACTGTAAACTAGGATGTCATCTAAAAGACTACTATGAATTGATCAAGGAATGGTCAGAAGATTATGTTCATGAGTTCCATGAATGCGGCTGGTGCATTAGTTAGTACAAACGACATAACTATGAACTCATAGTGACCATACCTGGTCCTAAAGGCCGACTTAGGTATGTCACTCTCCTTGATGTGCAACTGATGGTATCCTCACCTTAGATCTACTTTAGATAAGATAGTTGCACCACACAACTGGTCAAACTAGTCATCTATCCTTGGCAGAGGATATTTGTTCTTTATGGTTACTTTGTTTAGTTGTCTATAGTCAATGCATAATCACATAGACCTATCTTTCTTTTTCACAAAGAGAACCAGAACACCCCATGGTGAAGTACTCGGTCGAATAAAACCCTTTTCAAGCAACTCCAATAACTATTTCTTGAGTTCTACCATCTCAGCAGGTGCCATTCTATATGGTGTTTGAGCTATTGGTTGTGTATCCGGGATTAGATTAATCTTGAAATCAATCTCTCGAGGTGGAGGAACACCTGGAACTTCCTCCGGAAACACATCCTCAAACTTCCTAACAACCGGAACATCAGAAAGATTAGGACTCTCTATTCTGGTATCTACCACATGTGCCAAGAATGTGAAACATCCTTGTCTCATCAACTTCGTAGCTACCATAGCCGACACTAGATACGTTGGAAGAATCTTTCTGTCCCCCTGAAAGATCCATGTATCACCATTGTCTGAGAACATAGCCTACTTGGAACCGCAATCCAAGACAACCTTATACTTTTCTAGGGTGTCCATCCCAAGGATTATGTTGAACCCATGCATCTCAAGTGGTATAAGATCCACCTGAATGCAATGTTCTGAAAAAGAAAGGACACAGGGAGAACATACCTCCCACAGCACTGTAGATCCGACTAACATAGCTTCTAATAACAAGTTATCTGCTCTATGACTGACAGTCATATTACAGTCATGAATCACTTCTTGAGTGGTAATGGAATGCGTAGCACCCAGATCAATCAAAACAGATACAAAGTAAGATGAAGACATATCAGACTGAAATAATTCCATCTGTCATGTCACGACTCGTGGGTTAACCACTACTTCCGGCTAATTCATAGCATAGAATCTTGTCGTTGTTGGTTGTCGACCACTTACTCTATTGTTGGATGTGGATGATCCAGCTTGGGACGCCTGTCCATGTCCTCGATTGCCACTAGAAAACTGTGTCCTCTGATGACCTTGTTGACTCTGCCTCGGTGGTTGGGTTACCATTATGTTTCCAGCTGGACAATCCCTTGCTAGATGTCCTACTTGTCTACACTGGTGACAGATTCTATTCTCTTGATATGGTCTAAAAGGACCAATTACTAACGTTGATGCTGTACTTGGGGCTCTATTTGGAGGAAAACTATGGCCCCTACCCCTACTAGACGTCCATTGCATCTGGGTATTAAACCTCAGTGGTGTTGTTGGTGCAGAAAACCTTGGTTTCTTAAAAATTTTGGACCTCTGTCCTTGGAACTGTGTATACACCTTCTTATTGTTGGCCTGACGTTTCTCAGTCACAGACCTTTCTATCTGCCTAACTGACTCCACAAAGGTGACAAACCTCTCTCTATTCTCTAGAGCAGACACTGGTGTGGTCAAATCAGCATTCAAATCCTTCTCAAAACGTCGAATCCTCTCCTGATCTGTAGCATTCATGTGCAGACAGAACCGTAGAAGCTCCATGAACTTAGCTTCATATTCACTAATGTGCCTTGGTCCTTGCCTTATCCGCTCAAACTGGGAGATCTTCTCATCTAGGTAAGTCTTGGGAAAATATCTACTAACGTATTCACGTCAGAATTCTACCCATCCGACTTCAACACCTAGCCTTTTGCCTTCTTCTATGGCCCACCAATGGCCATCACTTCCCTTCAACAGATACACCGCATGTCTAACCTTCTTAGCCTCTAGGATATTAAGAATTATGAAGGCTTTTTCCATTTCAGTCAGCCACAAGTCTGCATCTGCTGGTTCAGCTGTACCAGCATATTCAGTGGCTCTTACCCGTCGAAGTTGTTCAAAAGTCTTACCAGCTCCATGCCCCTTATTATGAGCTGGTGCCCTAGGTACAGGTGGTGGCATCCTATCCGCCATATGTGTCATAGTTTCCATGAATAGCCCAAACAGAGTATGGAAAGCTGGACTTTCTAGTGTAGCTTGGTGAAGCTGAGGATGTTCAGGTATTGGTTCTTCCATAGTCTGATCCTCTGCACCTCCTCCTGGTACAACAACACTGTTTTCAACAGCATGTTCTTCATGTGATCCAACCATCTTTAAGCTTTACTTCTTCTCCTGAGAGAAGATGTCACTATTAGATAAACAAAAAGACACTAGAATAGACTCAACGACCTTAATCCTATGTCTCTGTAGACTCAGCAAACCTAGAGCTCTGATACCACTTAAACTGTGATGACCAACTCCAAACATCGGATAATTGTTAATGCGGAAGAAAATATTAGCAGCGGATTATTGAAAATCACTAAAAATTAAAACCATTTACAAAAAGATCCATTTCCAGGAAACTGTTATAACAAGAACCAAAATATTATATATACATTCTGGTCCACAAAGTGCCAGACCATGTACCTTCTTTTCTTGAGGATTACATACAACAGTTGCTCTGTTAAATCTACACATAAGAAACATAAAACCCCGAGGCATTCAATGCCAAAATCTCAGATCAATCATAAAAGAACTAACTACTAACTCCTAGGACCTGAGAGTACAGAGACAACTCATAGGACTCATATATATAAGACATGACTGTCAGTATCTCCACCTAAGATGTCACTACTGTCCCTGATGTTGTTGTCCTTCCCCTGCTGTAGGGTTACTACCTCCTCATCCTCATCCACCTAAAAAATATGTTGGATCCCACGGGGTGAGACAATTGAAATTGCCCCAGTGAGAGATATAACTCTCTGCCAGAAATAATATTATTGCAGGTAAATAGTAATAAACTGAGTAGAGTAATCTCTATTGAAAAACATGATTAAATCATAATTAAACATAATAGAGCAATATCATGTGATCATTTTAATAAGGAATATGAAGAACATGTATAATATCTATCCATTTAGTATACCATAAGCAATGTAACATCAACCAGTGATTTCTGTAATTCGTCCTTAAGAAAATATGCTACATGGCTTATTACATTTTACAATCACACTTATACCCTGAAGAGTTGAAGTATATCGCTCATTCTCCAACCGACCACGATGGCGTAAAGCATAGGTTCCATACCTAGGTCGATGGAAGAGCCCGACTCCATGACCTCATCAGTCTCGGTCAGTGCGAGACCACATGAAGGACATTTAATGTCTCTACTCAATAGCTTTCCAGGGTATACTGGCAATCTTCACTATAGAGTTATAGCCTGTAGCATATACTCTCTTCAGGATATGGCACGTAGCCAATGCCTGGTATTGTGGAGTTATGGCCCGTAGCCATACTCTTATTGGGATATGGTCCATAACCATTCTTGTGCATAGGATATGGCCCAAAGTCATTCCTATGAGGCGTAAGGATATATTCACCCATTACCCCCACATATTCAAAAATATGCATTCCAGGAGTTCCTGTAGGAAAACCTATTTGACCATCACCAACTACTAACGATGATGGATCTATGGACATGGCTCTACATGATAATATTCCACTTGATTAGTTAAGTATATTACCATATTCTTTTAACATCAATCAAGATTTTCAAATAGGAATTATTATAAAAAATGCTACAAAGAAACATGTAATGCTTTTATCAAGTGCTTGTCAAAACTTTATAAAACATGGTGATCTCAATTCCTGATCTCATTACTAGGATTCCACATCCCTCAACAATGTCATCATCATGTTTACTGGATCTGGGTATTCAAACCCTTAGTTCATCACTGAACATGGTTACCACTATCAGGTAACTATTACCTCTAGGTCATCTGACCAAGGTATTCAGGATACTTGTTACATAAGCATCTCACATAGCTTACCAGGAACTATCAATCTTCTTGTCACCTCTCACTAGGCAACAGTAAAAACAATGGCTCACTAGGCCCATTATCATCATGACTCATACCTGGATATGCTCATCATCTCATGATACCTGCATGGTTAGTTTACTTGATAACAGCCATATCAATTACTTATCAACATTATGAAATACAATGATAACATCACTATTCCCTCATTAGAATTAGGGTTTCTCATATTTATCAATTAGGGTTTCACATAACATTCACCTTGTATTAGGGTTTCACATAACATCACCCTGTATTAGGGTTACACATAACATTCACTATGTCTTAGGGTTTCACATATCATCACCCTGTATTAGGGTTTCACACAACATCACCCTGTATTAGGGTTTCATATAACATCACCCTATATTAGGGTTTCTTATTCCATTACCCAAAATTAGGGTTAGGGTTTATCATCCTTCTCTATTAGTGTTTCCATTCTCCATTAATTAGGGTTTTATGATTATCTCATTAATCCAAACCCTAAATCAGTGCTTCCACATATCTTGGAGCACATAGCATTATTTAAGTATTAAATCCTACTTATCATTGTTCCATGTACTAGGAACACACATCACCATCATACCTTATTCAATTGACTTAACCTTTCACTAAGTTCATGCACCTATGCTTATCATAGTGCATTGATTTAATTACCCTCATGAGCATCAAATGATAATCACTCCAATTATACTAATCACCTAAGTACTTTTGAAGTATTCCCATTGAAGTCATCCTTGAGATACTCTTCAACCACTTATGGGATTATTAGTACTTACATGGATTGAATCAATTGGACCCTCCAAACATTTTGAACTAATTGATCCTCCAAACGGTCTTGAGGTCACTTGACCTTCAAACGGTCTTGGATCAATTGAACCCTCAAACGGTCTCGAACGTTCAAACGGTCTTGGGCCCTCAAACGGTCTTGGTCTTGAACTCCAAAATGATCTTGAGGTCATTTGACCTTCGAACGGTCTTGAAGACCATTAGACCTTAAACAGTCTTGGTTCAATTGAATCTCCCAATGGTCTTGAACCTTTTGTACCTCCAAACGGTCTTGAGGTGCTTGACCTCCATACGGTCTTGAGGTGCTTAACCTCTAAATAGTTTTGAGGTGCTTGACCTCCAAATGGTCTTGAGGCCATTTGACCTCCAAACGGTCTTGAGGTCATTTGACCTCCAAACGGTCTTGAAGACCGTTAGACCCTAAACAGTCTTGATCAAAATCTTCAATCGGTTTTGAAACCATTTGATCTTATCAATTTTGAAAATGTTTAACCCTAAATGGTTTGAGACCGTTTGATTCGAATATTAATTAACCCTAAATGGTTTGAGACCGTTTAGTCCTCAAATGATTTGAGACCATTTTTTCCTCAAACGGTTTGAGACCATTTTGTCCTCAAATGGTTTGAGACTGATTGATCACAACAACTTGAAACTGTTTGGCCCTAAATTAGGGTTTTGTTATCAGTTGATTTAGGGCATTGAACCCAATTGAGTTAGGGTTCTGAAATTAATTGAATTTGATTTGTTTGAAGTTATTAGGTCATGATACCAATAACTCCTTGAGCCTATTGAAACCATTTAGTCTCTAACGGTTTGAAACTGTTTGCTCCCCAATCGGTTTTGAAATCGTTTGGTCACCAAACAGTTTGAAACTATTTGGTCTAAAATGGTTTGAAACCATTTTTTGACCAATACAAAGTGAAACCATTTTCTCATGATATTTCTTGAGGTGTGTGATAAGATGATGTCATCATCATCAAGCTTCAGACCTCCAATTTCAATTGCCATATATATGAAAAAATTTAGCAATTATTCAAGAAGAAATTAAAGATCAACATTAGATGAGAAATTGAAATTAATAACAACATTTATGGGTTCAAGTTATATAAACCACCTTAAAAGTAGCTTAAAAGCTCCAAGCTTCACATCTCTAATGGTGAATGGAGCTCTTTCAACTAGTCAAGGCTCATTTTGAACTCTTTGGATGCAAAGGAATGGCCAAGGTTGAGCATTGGTTGTAAAAGAGAAGAAAATCAATGTTGAAATCTGATTTCAACCTTCAATTCAAGGTTGAAGATGATCATGGAGATTACCTTCAGCTTGGGGAACGTTTTCCTCCTACTACTAAGCTCCTTGGTCGTTGGCCAAAGAAAAGAAAGAAAGTGGTTTGCAAAATGGCCTTTCAAGTAAGAAGAAAATCAAATATATGTGATTGATTTTATAGGAGAGAGAAAGTAGGAGGAATTTCATCCATTATCTTTGCCACATGCCCCCTCCCTTCCTTGACTCAGAAGCCAAATCCCTTCATTCTTAATATCCTCTCGTTTATCCTTGAATTAAAAGCAACCACTTTAAGAACCTTAATTATTATAATACTATTATCCATTTTTAGTGGACATTTCTTTTTAATTAACAAATGTGAGTGGGTTTCTCCACCTACTTAGGATATTTTGGTGCAACTCAAGGAATTTGGACGTCCTTGCACTATAGGATTTTAACAAAGCCTTTTTAGTTAATGGGCACTTCAATTAATATATTTATTTTTGCTACAAATTAAATTAGGGTTTCAATTATGCTTAAATCTTCATTATATTATTATCAAGATTATCTCTCCTCAAAAGTGGCTCAAACAAGACGCCCCTTTATTTTTATTTTCTCCAAATGATATCAAGAAACAGTAGGGACATTCTTGAAGTGGTATTTTACATATCCAACCCTAGGTTTTGGGTAATTTGCAAATTACACCAAAACTAGCATTCAACGCACAAACATTATTCAAACAAGCTCATTTTTGGAACTTAGGCTTTCACAAGCCATACCTCAGCATCATTCTCATTCTTCTAGGGTTAAGCCTTAACCCAGGTCAGGGATGTTACAAAGACAGGTCCAAAAATGATGTTTATGCTTAAATCTTGATTATTTTATTATCAAGATTATCTCTCCTCAAAAGTGGCTCAAACAAGATGCCCCTTTCTTTTTATTTTATCTAAATGATATCAATAAATAGTAGGGACATTCTTGAAGTGGTATTTTACATATCCAAACCTAGGTTTTGGGTAATTTGCAAATTACACCAAAACTAGCATTCAATGCACAAACATTATTCAAACAAGCTCATTTTTGGAACTTAGGCTTTCACAAGCCATACCTCGGCATCATTCTCATTCTTATGATGCTATAAAATAATTGTAACATCTCCAAACAGTTTCATTTTGTATTGGTCAAACGGTTTCAAACCGTTTTAGACCAAATGGTTTCAAACTGTTTGGTGACCAAATGGTTTCAAAACTGATTCGGGAGAAAACGGTTTCAAACCGTTAGAGGATAAATGGTTTCAATAGGCTCAAGAATTGATTGGTCTCATGACCTAATAACTTCAAAAAAATCAAATTCAATTAATTTCAAAACCCTAACTCAATTGAGTTCAAAGACCTAAATCAATTGATGACAAAACACTAATTTAAGGATAAACAGTTTCAAGTTGTTGTGACCAAAGAGTCAAACCATTTGAGGACCAAACGGTCTCAATCCGTTTAGGGTTAATTAATATTTAAATCAAATGGTCTCAAACCATTTAGGGTTAAATGTTTTCAAAATTGATAAGATCAAATGGTTTCAAAACCGATTGATGATTTTGATCAATACCGTTTAGGGTGTAACGGTCTTCAAGACCGTTTGGAGGTCAAATGAGCTCAAGACCGTTTGTAGGTCAAGCACCTCAAGACCATTTGGAGGTCAAGCACCTAAAGACCGTTTGGAGATTCAATTGAACCAAGACCGTTTAAGGTCTAACGTTCTTGAAGACCGTTTGAAGGTCAAATGACCTCAAGATCATTTGAGAGTTCAATTGGACCATGACCGTTTGAGGTTCCAAGATCGGTTGAGGGTTCAAGACTGTTTGAAGGTCCAAGACCATTTGAGGGTTCAATTGATCCAAGACCGTTTGAAGTTCAAGTGACCTCAAGACCATTTGGAGGATCAATTAGTGCAAAACGTTTGGAGGGTTCAATTGATTCAATCCATGTTAGTACTAATAATCCCATAAGTGGTTGAAGAGTATCTCAAGGACGACTTCAATGGGAATACTTCTAAAATATGCATTCAAAAATATGCATTCTAGGAGTTCCTGTAGGAAAACCTATTTCACTATCACCAACTACTAATGATGATGGATCTATGGACATGGCTCTACATGATAATATTCCACTTGATTAGTTAAGTATATTACCATATTCTTTTAACATCAATCAATATTTTCAAATAGGAATTATTATAACAAATGCTACAAAGAAACATGTAATGATTTTATCAAGTGCTTGTCAAAACTTTATAAAACATGGGGATCTCAATTCCTGATCTCATTACTGGGATTCCACATCCCTCAACAATGTCATCATCATGTTTACTGGATATGGGTATTCAAACCCTTAGTTCATCACTGAACATGGTTACCACTATCAGGTAACTATTACCTCCAGGTCATCTGACCAATGTATTTAGGATACTTGTTACACAAGCATCTCACTTAGCTTACCAGGCACATTCAATCTTCTTGTCACCTCTCACTAGGCAACAGTAAAAATAATGGCTCACCAGGCCCATTATCATCATGACTCATACCTGGATATGCTCATCATCTCATAATACCTGCATGGTTAGTTTACTTTATAACAGCCATATCAATTACTTATCAACATTATGAAATACAAAGATAACATCACTATTCCCTCATTAGAATTAGGGTTTCTCATATTTTTCAATTAGGGTTTCACATAACATTCACCTTGTATTAGGGTTTCACATAACATCACCTTGTATTAGGGTTTCACATAACATTTACTATGTATTAGTGTTTCACATAACATCACCCTGTATTAGGGTTTCACACAACATCATAATGAATTAGTGTTTCACATAACATCACCCTGTATTAGGGTTTCACATAACATCACCCTATATTAGGGTTTCTTATTTCATTACCCAAAATTAGGGTTAGGGTTTCTCATCCTTCTCGATTAGGGTTTCCATTCTCCATTAATTAGGGTTTTATGATTATCTCATTAATCCAAACCCTAAATCAGTGCTTCCACATATCTTGGAGCACATAGCATTATTTAAGTATTAAATCCTACTTATCATTGTTCCATGTATGAGGAACACACATCACCATCATACCTTATTCAATTGACTTAACCTTTCACTAAGTTCATGCACCTATGCTTATCATAGTACATTGAATTAATTACTCTCATTAGCATCAATGATAATCACTCTAATTATGCTAATCACCTAAGTACTTTAGAAGTATTCCCATTGAAGTCATCCTTGATATACTCTTCAACCA
This sequence comes from Alisma plantago-aquatica, assembly GCA_963693085.1. Classification (NCBI taxonomy): domain Eukaryota; kingdom Viridiplantae; phylum Streptophyta; class Magnoliopsida; order Alismatales; family Alismataceae; genus Alisma; species Alisma plantago-aquatica. Next base: position 927,292,832 of record OY856411.1, on the reverse strand, counting down.
CTTATGGGATTATTAGTACTAACATGTATTGAATCAATTGGACCCTCCAGACGTTTTGAACTAATTGATCCTCAAAATGGTCTTGAGGTCACTTGAACTTCAAATGGTCTTAGATCAATTGAACCCTCAAACGGTCTTGGACCTTCAAACAGTCTTGAACCCTCAACCGATCTTGGAACCTCAAACGGTCTTGGTCCAATTGAACTCTCAAATGATCTTGAGGTCATTTGACCTCCAAACGGTCTTGAAGAACATTAGACCTTAAACGGTCTTGGTTCAATTGAATCTCCAAATGATCTTTAGGTGCTTGACCTCCAAACGGTCTTGAGGTCATTTGACCTCCAAAGGGTCTTGAAGACCGTTACACCCTAAACGGTCTTGATCAAAATCATCAATCAGTTTTGAAACCATTTGATCTTATCAATTTTGAAAACATTTAAACCTAAACGGTTTCAGACCGTTTGATTTAAATATTAATTAGCCCGAAACGGTTTGAGACCATTTGGTCCTCAAACGGTTTGAGACTCTTTGGTCACAACAACTTGAAACTGTTTATCCCTAAATTAGGGTTTGTCATCAATTGATTTAGGGATTTGAACTCAATTGAGTTAGGGTTCTGAAATTAATTGAATTTGATTTGTTTGAAGTTATTAGGTCATGAGACCAATCAATTCTTGAGCCTATTGAAACCATTTAGCCTCTAACAGTTTGAAACTGTTTTCTCCCCAATCAGTTTTGAAACCATTTGGTCACCAAACAATTTGAAACCGTTTGGTCTAAAACGGTTTGAAACCATTTGACGAATACAAAATGAAATTGTTTGGAGATGTTACAATGATGTTATAGCATCATAAGAATGAGAATGATGCTGAGGTATGGCTTGTGAAAGCCTAAGTTCCAAAAATGAGCTTGTTTGAATAATGTTTGTGCATTGAATGCTAGTTTTGGTGTAATTTGCAAATTACCCAAAACCTAGGGTTGGATATGTAAAATACCACTTCAAGAATGTCCCTACTGTTTCTTGATATCATTTGGAGAAAAGATAAAGAAAGGGGCGTCTTGTTTGAGCCACTTTTGAGGAGAGATAATCTTGATAATAAAATAATCAAGATTTAAGCATAAACATCATTTTTGGACCTTTCTTTGTAACATCCCTGACCTGGGTTAAGGCTTAACCCTAGAAGAGTGAGAATGATGCTGAGGTATGGCTTGTGAAAGCCTAAGTTCCAAAAATGAGCTTGTTTGAATAATGTTTGTGCATTGAATGCTAGTTTTTGTGTAATTTGCAAATTACCCAAAACCTAGGGTTGGATATGTAAAATACCACTTCAACAATGTCCCTACTGTTTCTTGATATCATTTGGAGAAAAGAAAAAGAAAGGGGCGTCTTGTTTGAGCAACTTTTGAGGAGAGATAATCTTGATAATAACATAATCAAGATTTAAGCATAATTGAAACCCTAATTTAATTTGTAGCAAAAATAAATATATTAATTGAAGTGCCCATTAACTAAAAAGTCTTTGGTTAAAATCCTATAGTGCAAGGACGTCCAAATGCCTTGATTTGCACCGAAATATCCTAAGTAGGTGAAGAAACCCACTCACATTTGTTAATTAAAAAGAAATGTCCACTGAAAATGGATAATAGTATTATAATAATTAAGGAGCTTAAAGTTGTTTCTTTTAATTCAAGGATAAATGAGAGGATATTAAGGATGAAGGGATTTGGCTTCCGAGTCAAGGAAGGGAGGGGGCATGTGGCAAAGATAATGGATGAAATTTCTCCTACTTTCTCTCTCCTAGAAAATCAATCACATATATTCGATTTTCTCCTTACTTGAAAGGCCATTTTACAAACCACTTTCTTTCTTTGCTTTGGCCGACGACCAAGGAGCTTAGGAGTAGGAGGAAAACGTTCCCCAAGCGGAAGGTAAGCTCCCTGATCATCTTCAACCTTGAATTGAAGCTTGAAATCGGATTTCAACATTGATTTTCTTCTCTTTTCCAACCAATGCTCAACCTTGGCCATTCCTTTGCATCCAAAGAGCTCAAAATGAGCCTTGAATAGTTGAAGGAGCTCCATTCACCATTAGAGACATGAAGCTTGGAGCTTTTAAGCTACTTTGAATGTGGGTTATATAACTTGAACCCATAAATGTTGTTATTAATTTCAATTTCTCATCATATGTTGATCTTTAATTTCTTCTTGAATAATTGCTGAATTTTTTCATATATATGGCAATAGAAACTGGAGGTCTGAAGCTTGATGATGATGACATCATCTTAGCACACACCTCAAGAAATATCATGAGCAAACAGTTTCACTTTGTATTGGTCAAAAAATGGTTTCAAACCATTTTAGACCAAACAGTTTCTAACTGTTTGGTGACCAAACGGTTTCAAAACCGATTGGGGAGCAAACAGTTTCAAACTGTTGGAGACTAAATGGTTTTAATAGGCTCAAGGATTTATTGGTATCATGACCTAATAACTTCAAACAAAGCAAATTCAATTAATTTCAAAACCCTAACTCAATTGGCTTCAATGCCTTAAATCAATTGATAACAAAACCCTAATTTAGGGCCAAACAGTTTCAAGTTGTTGTGATCAATCAGTCTCAAACCATTTGAGGACAAAATGATCTCAAACCGTTTGAGGACAAAATGGTCTCAAATCGTTTGAGGACTAAATGGTCTCAAACCGTTTAAGGTTAATTAATATTCAAATCAAACGGTCTCAAACCATTTAGGGTTAAATGTTTTCAAAATTGATAAGATCAAACGGTTTCAAAACCGATTGAAAATTTTGATCAAGACCGTTTAGGGTCTAACGGTCTTCAAGACCGTTTGGGGGTCAAATGACCTGAAGACCATTTGGAGGTCAAGAACCTCAAAACCATTTGGAGGTTAAGCACCTCAACACCATTTGGAGGTCAAGCACCTGAAGACCGTTTGGAGGTACAAAAGGTTGAAGACCATTTGGAGATTCAATTGAACCAAGACTATTTAAGGTCTAATGGTCTGCAAGACCGTTTGAAGGTCAAATGACCTCAAGATCATTTTAGAGTTCAGGACCAAGACCGTTTGAGGGTCCAAGACCATTTGAAAGTTCGAGACCATTTCAACGTTCAATTGATCCAAGACCGTTTGAAGGTCAAGTGACCTCAAGACCGTTTGGAGGATCAATTAGTTCAAAACATTTGGAGGGTCCAATTGATTCAATCCATGTAAGTACTAATAATCCCATAAGTGGTTGAAGAGTATCTCAAGGATGACATCAATGGGAATACTTCTAAAGTATTTAGGTGATTAGTATAATTGGAGTGATTATCATTTGATGCTCATGAGAGTAATTAATTCAATGCGCTATGATAAGCATAGGTGCATGAACTTAGTGAAAGGTTAAGTCAATTGAATAAGGTATGATGGTGATGTGTGTTCCTAGTACATGGAATAATGATAAGTAGGATTTAATACTTAAATAATTCTATGTGCTCCAAGATATGTGGAAGCACTGATTTAGGGTTTGGATTAATGAGATAATCATAAAACCCTAATTAATGGAGAATGGAAACACTAATCGAGAAGGATGAGAAACCCTAACCCTAATTTTGGGTAATGGAATATGAAACCCTGATATAGGGTGATGTTATATGAAACCCTAATTCAAGGTGATGTTGTGTGAAACCCTAATACAAGGTGATGTTATGTGAAACCCTAATACATAGTGAATGTTATGTGAAACCCTAATTGATAAATATGAGAAACCCTGATTCTAATGAGGGAATAGTGATGTTATCTTTGTATTTCATAATTCTAATAAGTAATTGATATGGCTGTTATCAAGTAAACTAACCATGCAGGTATCATGAGATGATGAGCATATCCAGGTATGAGTCATGATGATAATGGGCCTGGTGAGCCATTGTTTTAATCGTTGCCTAGTGAGAGGTGACAAGAAGATTAAATGTGTCTGGTAAGCTATGTGAGATGCTTGTGTAACAAGTATCCTGAATACCTTGGTCAAATGACCTGGAGGTAATAGTTACCTGATAGTGGTAACCATGTTTAGTTATGAACTAATGGTTTCAATACCCAGATCCAGTAAACATGATGATGACATCGTTGAGGGATGTGGAATCCTAGTAATGAGATCAGGAATTGAGATCCCCATGTTTTATAAAGTTTTGACAAGCACTTGATAAAAGCATTACATGTTTCTTTGTAGCATTTGTTATAATAATTCCTATTTGAAAATCTTGATTGATGTTAAAAGAATATGGTAATATACTTAACTAAGCAAGTGGAATATTATCATGTAGAGCTCTGTCCATAGATCCATCATCGTCAGAAGTTGGTGATGGTGAAATAGGTTTTCCTACAAGAACTCCTGGAATGCATATTTTTGAATATGTGGGGGTAATGGGAAAATATATCCTTACACCTCATAGGAATGACGACGGGCCATATCCTATGCACAGGAATGGTTATGGACCATATCCCAATAAGAGTATGGCTATGGGCCATAACTCCACAATACTAGGCATTGGCTACGGGCCATATCCTGAAGAGAGTATATGCTATAGGCTATAACTCTATAGCGAAGATTGCCAGTATACCCTAGAAAGCTATTAAGCAGAGACACTAAATGTCCTGCATGTGGTCTCGCACTGACCGAGATAGACGAGGTCATGGAGTTCGGCTCTTCCATTGACCTAGGTATGGAACCGATGCTTTACGCCGTCATGGTCAGTTGGAGTATGAGCGATATACCTCAACTCCTCAGGGCATAAGTGTGATTGTAAAATGTAATCAGCCGTATAACATATTTTCTTAAGGATGAATAAAAAAAATCACTGGTTCATGTTACATTCCTAATGGTATCCTAAATGGATAGATATTATACATGTTCTTCATATTCCTTATTAAAATGAATAGATGATATTTCTCTATTCTGTTTAATAATGATTTAATCATGATGTTCAATAGAGATTACTCTGCTCACTTTATTACTATTTACCTACAATAATAATATTTCTGGCAGAGAGTTATATCTTTCGCTGGGGAAATTTCAATTGTCTCACCCCATGGGATCCAACATTTTTAGGTGGACGAGGATGAGGAGGTAGAAACCCTATAATAGGGGAAGGACAACAACATCAGGGACAACAATGACATCTCAAGTGGAGATACTAACTGTCGTGTCTTGTAGATATGAGTCCTATGAGTCGTCTTTGTGCTCTCAGGTCGTAGGAGTTAGTAGTTAGTGCTTTTATGATCGATTTGAGATTTTTGCATTGAATGCCTCGGGGTTTTATGTTGCTTATGTGTAGATTTAACAGAGCAACTGTTGTATGTAATCCTCGAGAAAAGAAGGTATATGGTATGCACTTTGTGGACCAGAATGTATATATAATATTATGGTTCTTGTTATAAGAGGTTTCTGGAAATGGATCTCTTTGTAAATGGTTTTAATTTTTAGTGATTTTTAGTAATTCACTGCTAATGTTTTCTTCTGCATTAATAATTATCTGATGTTTGGAGTTGGTTGTCACAGTTTAAGTGGTATCAGAGCTCTAGGTTTGCTGAGTCTACACAGACATAGGATTAAGGTCGTTGAGTCTGTTTTAATGTCTTTCAGTTTATCTGATAGTGACTTCTGTCTCAGGAGAAGAAGTAAAGCTTGAAGATGGCTGGATCACACAAAGAACATGCTGATGAAAGTAGTGTTTCTACACCAGGAGGAGGTGCAGGGGATCAGACTAGGGAAGAACCAATACATAAACATCCTCATCTTGGCGAATCTATACTAGAAAGTCTAGTATTCCATACTCTATTTGGAAAGTTCATGGTAACTATGATACATATGGTGGATAAGATGCCACCACCTGCACCTAGGGCACCATCTCATAATGAGGGGCATGGAGCTGGTAGGACTTTTGAATGACTTCAACAGGTAGGAGCCACTGAATATGCTGGTACAGCTGACCCAACAGATGCAGACTTGTGGCTGACTGAGCTGGAAAAGGCCTTCATAAATTTTAATATCCCAGAGCCTGAGAAGGCTAGACATCCAGTGTATCTGTTGAAGGGAAGTGTTGGCCATTGGTGGGCCATAGAAGAAGGCAAAAGGCCAGGTGGTTAAGTCGGATGGGAAGAATTCCAACGTGAATACGTTAGTAGATATTTTCCCAAGACTTACCTGGATGAGAAGATCTCCCAGTTTGAGTGGATAAGGAAAGGACCAATGAACATTAATGAATATGAAGCTAAGTTCATGGAGCTTCTACAGTTCTGTCCGCACATGGCTGCTACAGATGAGGAGAGGATTCATCATTTTGAGAAGGGTTTGAACACTGATTTGACCACACCAATGTCTTCTCTAGAGAATAGAGAGAGGTTTGCCACCTTTGTGGATTCAGTTACGCAGATAGAAAGGTCCATGACTGAGAAATGTTAGGCCAATAGTAAGAAGGTGTATACACAGTTCCAAGGACAGAGGTCTGAAATTTTAAGAAGCCAAGCTTTTCTGCACCAACAACACCACTAAGGTTTAATACCCATACGCAATGGACGTCAAGTAGGGGTAGGGGCCATAGTTTTCCTCCAAATAGAGCCCCCAGTATAGTATCAACGTCAGTAACTGGACCTTTTAGACCATATCAAGAGAACAGAATATGTCACCAGTGTAGACAAGTAGGACATCTACAAGGGATTGTTGAGTGGGAAACACAATGGTAACCCAACCACCGAGGTAGAGTCAACAAGGTCATCAGAGGAAACAATTTTCTAGTGGCACTCGAGGCCGTGGACAGGCGTCCCAAGCTGGCTCATCCACATCCAGCAATAGAGTAAGTGGTCGACAACCAACAACAGAAAGATTCTATGCTATGAATCAACCGGAAGCAGTGGTTAACCCACGAGTCATGACAGGTCAGATGGAATTATTTCATTATGATATGTCTTCATCCTACTTTGTATCTATTTTGATTGATCCAGGTGCTACGCATTCCTTTATCACTTGAGAAGTGATTCGTGATCTTTTTTGGAACATAGTATTCAGGTGGATCTTATACCACTTGGGATGGACACCCTAGAAAAGTGTAAGGTTGTCTTGGATTGCAGTTCCAAGCAGGCTACGTTCTCAGTCAATGGTGATACATGGATCTTTTAGGGGGACAAAAATATTCTTCCAACCTATCTAGTGTCGGCTATGGTAGCTGAGAAGTTGATGAGACAAGGATGTTTCACATTCTTGGCACATGTGGTAGATACCAGAATAAAGAGTCCTAATCTTTCTAATGTTCTGATTGCTAGGGAGTTTGAGGACGTGTTTCCTGAGGAACTTCCAGGTGTTCCTCCAGCTCGAGAGATTGATTTTGAGATTAATCTAATCCCGGATACACAACCAATAGCTCAAACACCATATAGAATGGCACCTGCTAAGATGCCAGAACTCAAGAAACAGTTACAGGAGTTTCTTGAAAAGGGTTTTATTCGACTGAGTACTTCACCATGGGGTGCTCCAGTTCTCTTTGTGAAAACGAAAGACAGGTCTATGCGATTATGCATTGACTATAGACAACTAAACAAAGTAACCATAAAGAACAAATATCCTCTACCAAGGATAGATGACTTGTTTGACCAGTTGCGTGGTGCAACAATCTTCTCTAAAGTAGTTCTGAGGTCAGGATACCATCAATTGTGCATCAAGGAGAGTGACATACCTAAGTCAGCCTTTAGGACAAGGTATGGTCACTATGAGTTCATAGTTATGTCGTTTGGATTAACTAATGCACCAACTGCATTCATGGAACTCATGAATAGAATCTTCCGACCATTCCTTGATCAATTCATAGTAGTCTTTATAGATGAAATCCTGGTTTACAGTAAAGATGCTCAACAACATGAACAACACCTTCGTCAGGCTCAGACTTTACTAAGAGAGCACAAGCTATATGCCGAAATTTAGTAAGTGTGAATTCTAGTTATCACAAGTGTTTTTTCTTGGACATGTAATATCTGCCTCAGGTATCCGTGTTGATCCTAAAAAGGTAGAATCTGTCTTGGAGTGGGAACAGCCAAAGACACCAATGGAGATATGCAGTTTTCTAGGAATGGTAGGCTTCTATAGGAGATTCATTAAGAACTTCATTTCTATAGATTTACCCCTAACGAAGTTGACCAGGAAGGAGGTTCCTTTTGTCTGGAATGACAAGTGTCAACATTCTTTCTAGTTGTTGAAAGAAAGGTTAACCAGTGCACCTGTGTTAGTGTTACCTGAGCAGGGAAAGGGGTATATTGTTTTCTGTGATGCTTCTAAGAACAGTCTAGGATGTGTGTTGATGTAGGATAAACAAGTGATTTCTTTTACATCTTGACAGCTTAACAAACACGAGGAAAATTATCTGACACATGATCTAGAATTAGTTGCACTGGTTCATGAGTTGAAGATCTGGAGACATTATCTCTATGAAGAGACATTACAGATTTTCACAGACCATAAGAACCTAAAATACATCTTTTCAGAACATGAGTTGAACATGAGACAATGCCGCTGGATGGATTTAATCAAGGACTACGATTGTACGATTGATTGTCATTCAGGAAAGGCTAATGTAGTGGTTGATGCATTAAGTAGAAAATTGTAACATCCCTGACCTGGTTTATGGCTTAACCCTAGAAGTTTTTCTTAAGTAATTCATTTAGATTCTTGTCTTTATCTTTTGAAAAGTAATTAAGGGTAAAGGAGAGCTTATGTTTCAATTTTGGTCCTATTTGAATAATGTTGAAACAATGTTTTACCTATTTTGGACAAAAGTGCAATTTACCCAATTTAAGGGGTTACCTTGCAAATGTTACATGAAAAATGTTCCTCAAGTGTTATAGCATCATAAGAATGAGAATTATGTTGAGGTATGGCTTGTGAAAGCCTAAGTTCCAAAAATGAGCTTGTTTGAATAATGTATGTGCATTGAATGCTAGTTTTGGTGTAATTTGCAAATTACCCAAAACCTAGAGTTGAATATGTAAAATACCACTTCAAGAATGTCCCTACTATTTTTGATATCATTTGTAGAAAATAAAAAGAAAGGGGCATATTGTTTGAGCCACTTTTGAGCAGAGATAATCTTGATAATAAAATAATCAAGATTTAAGCATAATTGAAACCCTAATTTAATTTGTAGCAAAAATAAATATATTAATTGAAGTTCTCATAAACTAAAAAGTCTTTGGTTAAAATCCTATAGTGCAAGGACTTCCAAATACCTTGAGCTGAACCGAAATATCCTAAGTAGGTGAAGAAACCCACTCACATTTGTTAATTAAAAAGAAATGTCCACTAAAAATGGATAATAGTATTATATTAATTAAGGTGCTTAAAGTGGTTTCTTTTAATTCAAGGATAAACAAGAGGATATTGAGGATGAAGGGAGTTGTCTTTGGAGGCAAGGAAGGGAGGGGGCATGTGGCAAAGATAATGGATGAAATTCCTCCTACTTTCTCTCTCCTAGAAAATCAATCACGTATATTCGATTTTCTCCATACTTGAAAGGCCATTTTGCAAACCACTTTCTTTCTTTGCTTTGGCCGACGACCAAGGAGCTTAGGAGAAGGAGGAAAACGTTCCCCAAGCTGAAGGTAAGCTCCATGATCATCTTCAACCTTGAATTGATGGTTGAAATCAGATTTCAACATTGATTTTGTTACGACCCCACGTCCTGATAACCCCCAATTAAGGGAGGTGGGGTCATAACATTTGGTATCAGAGCGTAGGTTCCTCACTTAACCATTAATAATTATTAAATTTTACAAACTCCATAGAACCCAAGGGATTTATTAGAGGATTATCCGAAACATGGAGGTGTCTAGAAAAGGATCACGACTGGGGGCTGACAATATTTTCCTCCGCACCGCTAGTCGGAACATGAGGACTCTGGGATCTGTGTGACTTCTTGGCCAAAGTCTTAGGGTATTAATTGAAATAAGATACCTTTAGGACTTTCTCATATTATTCATCCCTTCTCATCACAAATTCTTAAGGACATTAAGGATTAGGGTTTTTCTCTCTTCTCCTCACCCTATTGAGGTATGGGTAAGGATAACAAGGTCTAAGGAATCCTCCACCAAATTAATGAAAAGTATGTAAATAAGATGTCATGGACATAAGCTTAATAGATTAAGCGCAAAATAAAGAATAGATACATGCTTAGGTCGTATGACATAAGTTGTCATGTCCTCAGAATAGACCTGAGGCTAGACCTTCTTATCAGGAGGATAGATAAAGAGAGTTAGTCTTGGAGATAAAAATCTCCATTACAAGTATAGACTTGGCACATCCTCTGAGGATGATGTTAACCCTAACCCTAAGTGAAGGTTCAGAGAGAGAGATGGCATGATGAGTTAGACCAGGTGTTTGGATGGACATGCCTTGGATGACGTATGAGCCATGAGAGGTTGGATGACCTAGTACCTTTGGCGACCCAACCCTGGGGAGGGTCGTGCATGTTAGAGTGAAGGATAACTCCCTCATTGTTGAGCTTAGAGAAGAACCTATGGAAACCCCATGAGCTTATATGGGCATAATAGGCACCCAGAATGTATCAGTAGTGCGAGAAATAGGTTGAAACCCTGACCGGGAGAGTTTGACGGATAGCTTATGTGATAAGCCTAAGGGGCTATGGATAACCTTGAGAGAACATGAGTTGAACATAGGCTTCATCCAGGTAGGGGCATGCTTTTTAGGTTGACCCTTCATGAAGAGAGGATCATTTAATGGTGGGATTGGTTGTAGGGTTAGCTATAGAAAGAGAGAGCAGGAACCAAGCAAGGAGGTTGGAATCCTAGACTCTGAGATATGAGGAAAAGTAGGGAGTTGAGGATGATGTGACCTAAGTGGATGATAGTGGTTGCCTTATGCTTGACCCCTGGAGGTTGTTGATATCTTGGTTGCCTTTAGAAGAACCAAACCCTAGAGAGAGGATAAGGCTTCTGGCACCTATGTGCCTATGGTATAAGTGTTTACCTTCTGAGAAAGGAAGAATTTGTGTATACTATGTAGAGGATTAGTAACAGGTTGAAAGGCCTTGTATACTATGAAGTGGTGCTCGAATAAAAGGATCATGGGAAGCGCATGACATACCTTGGACATGCTTGGTTAAAGGTTGAGAATGCAGTGGTATACCTAAGTGAACCTAGGGTTCCTAGGCCCAAGAGTGGAAGTAGTATAACTGATGCTCATGATGGAATTTGAGTCTCTATAAGTTTGAGCATGGTACTCCTCATGTTTATAGGAAAAAGGAAACCCCTTAAGTTTAAGGTGTGTTTGATGAACCCCCCCCTACAACTAAGTTGATGAAAAGGGAAGGTATGATCTTGATCCAATGCTGAGGAATGAGAACAAGTATGACCTAGCATGGTTTAGTAGGTGATCTGCTTGTGCCTTAGTAGCTCCTGGGTTAAGTATGATCATATGGATGTAAACCCTAAGGATGTTTGTGACCTTGTTGTCAAGAGTCATAGTTTCCTCCCATCCTGGGAGAGGGACCCTGTTGTAGGGTGTATACCAATTTTGTTGGTTTAAGGTACCCTAAAGAGGTCTCATAGGATTTTGAGAAGCTAAGTGAAAAGTACATAGTATGAGAATGAACCTGTAGACCCATAGATAACCATCTCCAAGTGCATATGGATATGTTACCATGAAGGTAACTGGTATGGGGCTTGACCAAGGTAGGCAGGTTGGCATGACCCCTATGAAAGGATGAAAGTCAGCCCATGAATGCAGAGAGAGAGAGAGACGATGAAGGCTTGGGTAAGGTTTTAAGTTGAACATGTACTATAAGATAATCCTAAGTCTATCCTAGGGTCAGGGGGGATAAGACCGATGGAAGTAGGAGTTGCCTAATTCCTTAGTTGCACATGACCATAGGGTCAGGAGGTAACAACTATCATTGTCTGAGGGCCATCGGTTAGGAGATTGATCACCTTCATGAACTCATGGGACCCAAAGGGAAAATGAGTAGGGCACTCTCTGGATGCATAAGGGAAGAGGGATGACCCCAAAAGTGCTGACACCCTATAGATCTAGAGGAGATGACCAAGGGATGTGTGTAAACCTTAGTTGGTGAAAGACTAGTTTTCCATGGAAGTAACCTTGATATTGAGATGATTGTGAAATAGAGACATAGGTGGAACGTCTCAACTTGGATTTAAAGGTGTACTGGAAAGGTGGGATGTACCATCTCTACTCTTGGAATAGGAAGAACTCTGTATTTGGATTGTAGCCAAATGCTTATTTCCTCTTGTTATGGGGGTGAGAGATAGGGCAGTACACATGCCATACACCAAGGATAAAGATGATGTGGGTTGGAACGTTGCCACGAGATATGGGGACAGAGAAGATAACATACCCTGGTAAAGTGAATGATACATGGATGGTTTGCAAACACTAAAGAGAGATAAGATAGTCATCTTATAAGGATGTTGTTAGCCTGAGCTATGTGGAATTTGCAAGTGATGCAAGGTATAGTTTGATCATCATGAGGATGAGCCCAGAGTTTTCTTGATGAAGATAGTTTTAGAGTTAAGATGAGATGATAAGTGGAATACATGAAGGTGTATGTCTCCAACATTACCTAATACCTAAGGATGTGAAGTGGTAATGGATGCTCGAGTTAAGATATAGCTGCCTAGTTTGGCTAGAAGAGGTTGTTAAGCTAACCCTAAGGTTGGAAAAGAAGATATGTTTGGCTAACCCTAATGTAACGAGATCAGTTAATGGTTGTATGGTTAGCCAGTTTAGTCCTTGATGCAATGAAAGAATGGTGGTAGAACCTCAGATGTACTTCTTTGGAAAAGAAGGTGATGAAACCCCGACTAGAATGGTATAGGGTTTTGAGGTATTGATCTTGAGGAATAATGACATACATGAGATTATAATTTTAAGATCACCATACACCATACTACGAATATAATAAGTGACAGTAGTACTTTAGATACCTAAGATAGTGTTGCATGTGGTATATGGCCATGCAAGCCGAGGGTGAAGGACGGACACCAGTAACCCAGTGCATTGATATAAAGGATAAAGAGTCCCCCAAAAGAGAAAGGGAGTTCATCACTATGGATGTTGTAAGTCTCCCCTGAATCAAGGAAGGTCGAGATGCAATATGGGTTATGGTAGATCGCCTTACCTAGATGACATGAGGAAGAAAGAGTACTGTCAAGGGACAGATTGGGTTGAACTACATATGAGAGAGATGGTTCATCTACACCATGAGGTTGAGTATAAAAGTTCTTAAGTTTGATCTAAAGGTTCCCTTCCAAAAGGTGGAAGTAGGTACATGAAGAACTCGATGTTAGTACAGTTTATCACCCCTAACTAATGGTAGTATGATCCAGACTAAAGGGTTTGATGAGAGCATATGTGCTCATTCAGGGTGATAGCTAGAGATAGTTCTTGTTCTATGAAAGATGTGAGGATAACCACCATAGCTAGTATCGGTATTTAAAAAAGCTCTGTAAGAAAGGTTGTGTTAGTCACCACTTCAGTAAGGTATTGTTGGTGAAAGGACCACATGATGGTTAGAAAAGGACCACAATGCGTGTAGATGAAGTCGCTTTGATCGTGCAATGGCTAAAAGGAGCCTAGAGATGATGAGAGTCGTGAGCAGATGCAAAGTAGACTAACATGCAGTTCACGGTGTGAGAATATGTGACATGAAAATCTAACACCTCTAAGTTATAGCTAAGAGAGCTGAGTCCCCGATGTATGGTTTCTTTTGACATGGTTTGGTGGAGAAGGTTAAGTTTGACCTTACCCCTTAGGATAAAGTAATGTGTGATGAGTTCCAGGTGTCCAATTTAGAGCACTATGTGAGGTGCCCCAACCATGTGCTGAGCAATGAACCTAGTGAGCCCCAAGGGAGGTTGAAATGGCCTGAGTCACCTGTGTAGTTTATAGATGCCAGGATGAAAGAACTCAGAGAAAGGAATATGTGATGATAAAGGTTCTTTGGAAGCACCATGAGTACGGTAAAGCCACACAGGGGCCAATGATGGACATGGAAAAGTCTTATCCTGAATTGTTTGTTTGCTTGATAGAATTTTGAGGAAAAAATTCCTATAAGAGGGGAAGGATGTTACAACCCCAATTTTTGGGTTTATTTGGTGAGAAATGTAATTTCTCATATTAAAGATATTTGACCATATAATGATATAATTTGGTTTGAATAAATGGATTTCATTTATAATACCCTTGATGTTTGTGTTGTGGGATTTATTATCTATTGGGCCCAATAATAAGGAAATGGAGAAAGGAAATTCAATTATTAAATGAGTAAATGAATAATTGAGTTTTTGAGAAAAGAAAAATGTGGAAACCTCTATAAGGCAAATCCAAAGAGGGATTTCGTGCCTCTTGGGTTCCTTGGGTTCCTAGGAATCCAAAGTTGCATAAAGAGTGCAATAAGAAAAGAAAAGATCAATTAAATATTTCTTTATTAAGAAAGAAATTGAAAATAATGGTAAAATGTGGAAAATAAGTAAAAAGAGGTTCAATTGAGTTATCCTTAGTGGAATTTCGTATCCCAAGGATTCCTAATTATAAAAGGAATACCAATGAGGAAAATAAAAGAGAAATAAAGAGAAATCCTCAAAAGGAGCTATTTTGATAAGAAATAAACAAGATAATGAGAAATAATAAAGAATAATGCATTTAGATGCATCTCGAAGGATAATGAGTATCCAATAAAAAGGATTTCGAAATAATAGAGTTCCTTGGGATCCAAGGAGTCCCAATAAAGAGGAAAGAAAGAGAAAATACCAAAATTACAAAACAAAAGGATAAAGGGGATACATAATTAGTGAAGTATGTGGTTTTGTTAAGAAGAAGGTATTTTCTACTTAAGGAAAATAGAAATTCGTGCCAAAGAATTAAAAAGAAAGAGTAAAGAAAATAAGGGAGACGATTTTCGAGTTTATAAATATTCAAATACCATAGTTATCTAAGGAGATAATGAAGGGAGAGAGAGAGAGATGGTTGCTCCACAACCAAGGAAAGTAAGTTTCCTTTCAAGAATTGGACTTGAGTCCTCAAGGAGGCATGCCTTAGGGCTTCGTACTCACAACTATATAAGGGTAGACTCTCCAGTCTGAGTCCAGAAGATCCCCCACTTATCTTCTCCTCTTCTTCCATGGTTTAATCCATAAACCCTAACTAAAGAGAAGCTAGGTGTTTTCGGAGCCACGATGCTACAAAAGAGAGTTGTGAGGGAACCTTTCCACTTCCATGATGGCCTAAGGTGCTTGGGAGGGCGTCCCTTCACCCTAGCTGACCGTGGCAGCCACAACACGGCTTCATAGGGCGTCCATGTTGCAGGTTTGCCCAGGCCGTGTTCTGCCACCATGAACGCAGTTGAGAGCGTTGTAGGTGCAGTGGAGGGAGCCCAAGAGGATGGAGTAGGTTCTGGTCGCCGTCGTGGTCCAGAGGAGGAGAAGAACCGCTCCCAAATGCGTCTAGGGCAGCAGCCGCGGCGCTGCGTGAGGTTGAAGAAGGGTGGAGGAGCCGTTGGACAGTTTTGCCCTTCGCGGGCTAAAGAAAAGCACAACTTAACTAAGGGCAATCATGACAATTCGAAATGTTTCCAAATCTGCAAGTCACGTTGCATGGAAGGAACACGTGGCGCAATCCGATTGGCCAAGTAAATTTTTGCAAAAATCATATCTAATGATTGGTAACTCCGATTAGGACAAGTAATATATGAATATTGATCAGGAGAACGCAAGGAATCCAATAAAAATATAGTTAGAAGCTAATTCCTCTTTCTATTCGAAAAGTAGTGTAAATTATCATCTTTAATGAATTAAAGATTAAGAAACCCTATTTTTTTTGGGGGGGGGGTTACCGAGATACTTATTTCATCCTGCTCTTGGGTTGTAGGTTAAATTAGAAGACCTTACAGGTACATAACATACCCGTTGTTCCTTCCAGAGCTCAGTTGGTATGAACTCGGGACATTGACTCCAGATTACAGACTCTGTTGCATGTCGGACTGCCCATTTGGCAAGACAGTCGGCCATTACATTTGATTCCCTTTTGATAAAGAGGATTTGAATATCAGGTTTTTGTGCCTTGAGGTTCTCAAATCTAGTGACAAAAATCTTATACTTGGGCATGTGGATTTCTCTGGAGTTCAGAATTAACCATGCTAGTTTGCTGTCGGTTTCCAACATTACATGTTCTGGTCTATGGATTACAGCTTCTAGGCCTCTACATATTGCTAGTAGCTCCACCTCTAGGATCTGAAGGCCGCCTGTCGGTTGAGCACCGCCCACAAGCCACTGATGGTGTGCATTCCTTACGAAGAAGCTTGTCACCGCCGTACCTGAACATTTTCGAACGGAGCCATCAACATTGATTCTGATAGTGTTCTCCAGTATTGGAGGACACCCTTCTCTTGTTATACATTTGTGCATAGGAGTTGCAGGTCTAAAGGCATCCATGCTGCAGTTGACATGAGTCGAGATGTTCCTTATGAGGACGATTGGGGGACATTGGATGCCCTTGAAGAAAAATTCATTCCTTTGCCTCCACATATGTTCCTTCATCATGGTGAACCAGGTTGATCGGGTCCTGCTCACCATTTTGTGCTTTTGAAATGAATAAAGTGTTTAATAGGGTTTAATGGATCGTTAAAGTTGATAATAACCTATTAATTGTAAAAAGGTACTTTAAGATCGAAAAGGATGATCTTTGCACATAATTAGTTTAATTTAGAGATTATGTGCATAAATATGCTTCAAATTTGAAAAGTACATAAAGTTATCATCTTTAATGATTTAATTAATGAAAAACCCTTAGATTTGATTATAGATGGATTTAATGTTGTTCAATGGATAATTCAAGCCACTATTAACCTGTTGTTGATAAATGTGAAGATAGAATCTAAAAAGATGATCTTTTTTATATAATTGTCTTAAGTTAGGGTTTCGTGCATGAACATGCATTAATGAGCTTGAAAACCCTAATTTAGGTGAATATGTCTTTTAAGTGTTTTAATTGTTCAAATCCATGAATAAATAGGGATATGATGATCCTAAGTCAATTTGGGTAGAAAAGACTATTAAAATGGATAGTTGAGCAATTAAGGTTCATATAAGTGGAAAAGAGTATTTTAGGGTTTGTTGACCTAAAAGGGATAAAGTTTGAGAAATTGATCTAACAAACCCTAATGAATATTAATGAAACCTTAATGCGGATTAGAAACCATAGAAAGTGAAACCAAGTCAATAAAGTAGATTCTTCATCAAGTGTGTAATAAATAGAGTACATATTCTTTTCAGGAATTATGTGATTATTGAATTACTTGTTTGGATTGCATTCTTGGTTGGATTTGCTTAATGCTTGTGAAATCATCAAATCAGGTATGTGGTTACGCTTATGAATAATCGCTTTAGTTTCACAGTGATTTCTGAATGATTTTATCGGTTGCTTGAAAATAACTGTTGGATGGTTTTATTTCATGCAACTATAGAGTGACTATGACTATCACTATGAATATACATGTATAACTGGCTAGATCTTGGTCCACCTCTGTGACTTGTAAAGGCTAAAAAGGGGTAACCTAGAGTAAGGTCTAGGTTATCATGGGTTAGAAATTGGGCTACCAAGTGTAGTTCCATGAGGCCCATTAGCCTGGCATGAGTTAAGGAGTGGGCTACTTACGAGTAGTGCCATGTGACTCAACCCTAGAAACTGGTTTACCTATAGGTGGGACCATGAGGGGTTTACTGGGGATCTACCATAAGGAAGGTAGTATCCAGGTCCACTGCAGGGATAGCACAGAGGATAGGGTACTCATGGATCGCAGAGTTATATTTAAAACATAATCTTGGTTGTTAAATGATTAATTGAATGATTACGTTGTTATCGTAGTTGCACGTTTATTGTTTCCCCCACATACCAGCTTTGGCTGACCGACGTTTTGTTTTTCGGCGTTTTAGGTACAAGCCAAAAGGACAAACAATAAATCGTCATATTGTGAAATACATGAAGTAAAATACAAGGAGGATTAGTTAGAATAGAATCCATAAGTGGATAGAAGTTTAGAGATCCAAGTTTTCAAAAAGGTATGCAAAAGTTTATTTTCTTACAATTTTCCCATTTAGTCTGTTAAAATTTGATAATTATTCTTGGTTAAGTGTCGAACCTTTGATCCAGAAGTTACGGGTGCGGCTTCGATCTCTCGGTCTCCCTTAATTGGGGGTTATCTGGAGGTGGGGTCGTAACATATTTTCTTCTCTTTTCCAACCAAAGCTCAACCTTGGCCATTCCTTTGCATCCAAGGAGTTGGAAACGAGCCTTGACTAGTTGAAGGAGATCCATTCACCATTACAGGCGTGAATCTTGGAGCTTTGAAGCTACTTTGAAGGCAGGTCATATAACTTGAACCCATAAATGTTGTTATTAATTTCAATTTCTCATCATATGTTGATATTTAATTTCTTCTTGAATAATTGCTGAATTTTTTCATATATATGGCAATAGAAATCAGCGGTCTGAAGCTTGATGATGATGACATCATCTTAGCACACACCTCAAGAAATATCATGAGTGAACGGTTTCACTTTGAATTGGTCAAACAGTTTCAAACTGTTTTAGACCAAATGGTTTGAAACCGTTTGGCGACCAGACAGTTTTAAAACCAATTGGGAAGCAAACAGTTTCAAACCGTTGGAGACTAAATGGTTTCAATAGGCTCAAGGATAGATTGGTCTCATGACCTAATAACTTCAAACAAATCCAATTAAATTAATTTCATAACCTTAACTGAATTGGGTTCAAAGCCCTAAATCAATTGATGAGAAAACCCTAATTTAGGGCTAAACGGTTTCAAGTTGTTGTGACCAAATGGTCTCAAACCGTTTGAGGACCTAATGGTCTCAAACCGTTTAGGGTTAATTAATATTTAAATCAAATGGTCTCAAACCCTTTAGGGTTAAACGTTTTCAAAATTGATAAGATCAAATGGTTTTAAAACCAATTGAAGATTTTGATCAAGACCGTTTAGGGTCTAACGGTCTTCAAGACCGTTTGGAAGTCAAATGACCTCAAGACCATTTGTAGGTCAACCACCTCAAGACCATTTGGAGGTCAAGCACCTCAAGACCGTTTGGAGGTACAAAAGGTTCAAGACCATTTAGAGATTCAATTGAACCAAGCCTGTTTAAGGTCTAACAGTCTTCAAGACCGTTTGAAGGTCAAATGACCTCAAGATCATTTAAGAGTTCATTTGGACCAACACTGTTTGAGGGTCCAAGACCGTTTCAGGGTCTAAGACCGTTTGAAGGTCCAAGACCGTTTGAGGGTTCAATTGATCCAAGGCCGTTTGAAGGTCAAGTGACATCAAGACCGTTTGGAGGATCAATTAGTTCAAAATGTTTGGAGGGTCCAATTGATTCAATCCATGTAAGTACTAATAATCCAATAAGTGGTTGAAGAGTATCTCAAGGATGACTTCAATGGGAATACTTCTAAAGTACTTAGGTGATTAGTATAATTGGAGTGATTATCATTTGATGCTCATGAGAGTAATTAATTCAATGCACTATGATAAGCATAGGTGCTTGCACTTAGTGAAAGGTTATGTCAATTGAATAAGGTATGATGGTGATATGTGTTCCTAGTACATGGAACAATGATAAGTAGGATTTATTACTTAAATAATGTTATGTGCTCCAAGATATGTGGAAGCACTAATTTAGGGTTTGGATTAATGAGATAATCATAAAACCCTAATTAATGGAGAATGGAAACCCTAATCGAGAAGGATG
This sequence comes from Alisma plantago-aquatica, assembly GCA_963693085.1. Taxonomy (NCBI): domain Eukaryota; kingdom Viridiplantae; phylum Streptophyta; class Magnoliopsida; order Alismatales; family Alismataceae; genus Alisma; species Alisma plantago-aquatica. The sequence goes on along the minus strand of OY856411.1, from coordinate 927,273,001 downwards.
AGAAACCCTAACCCTAATTTTGGGTAATGGAATATGAAACCCTAATATAGGGTGATGTGATATGAAACCCTAATATAGGGTGATGTTGTGTGAAACCCTAATACAGGGTGATGTTATGTGAAACCCTAATACATGGTGAATGTTATGTGAAACCCTAAATGATAAATATGAGATACCCTAATTCTAATGAGGGAATAGTGATGTTATCTTTGTATTTCATAATGCTGATAAGTAATTGATATGGCTGTTATCAAGTAAACTAACCATGCAGGTATCATGAGATGATGAGCATATCCAGGTATGAGTCATGATGATAATGGGCCTGGTGAGCCATTGTTTTAACCGTTGCCTAGTGAGAGGTGATAAGAAGATTGAATGTGCCTGGTAAGCTATGTGAGATGCTTGTGTAACAAGTATCTTGAATACCTTGGTCAGATGACCTGGAGGTGATGGTTACCTGATAGTGGTAACCATGTTCAGTGGTGAACTAAGGGTTTGAATACCCAGATCCAGTAATCATGATGATGACATTGTTGAGGGATGTGGAATCCCAGTAATGAAATTAGGAATTGAGATCCCCATGTTTTATAAAGTTTTTACAAGCACTTGATAAAAGCATTACATGTTTCTTTGTAGCATTTGTTATAATAATTCATGTTTGAAAATCTTGATTTATGTTAAAAGAATATGATAATATACTTAACTAATCAAGTGTAATATTATCATGTAGAGCCATGTCCATAGATCCATCATTGTCAGTAGTTGGGGATGGTGAAATAGGTTTTCCTACAGGAACTCCTGGAATGCATATTTTTGAATATGTGGGGTAATGGGTGAAATATCCTTATGCCTCATAGGAATGACGGCGGGCCATATCCTATGCACATGAATGGTTATGGACCATATCCCAATAAGAGTACGGCTACGGACCATAACTCCACAATACCAGGCATTGGCTATGGGCCATATCCTGAAGAGAGTATATGCTACAGGCTATAACTCTATAGAGAAGATTGCCAATATACCGTAGAAAACTATTAAGCAGAGACACTAAATGTCCCGCATGTGGTCTCACACTGGTTGAGACAGAAGAGGTCATGGAGTCTGTCTCTTCCATTGACCTAGGTATGGAATTGATTCTTTACGCCATCCTGGTCAGTTGCAATATGAGCGGTATACCTCAACTCATCAGGGCATAAGTGTGATTGTAAAATGTAATCAGTCGTGTAGCATATTTGCTTAAGGACGAATTATGAAAATCACTGGTTGATGTTACATTGCTTATGGTATCCTAAATGGATAGATATTATACATGTTCTTCATATTCCTTATTAAAATGAATAGATGATATTGCTCTATTATGTTTAATAATGATTTAATCATTTTTTTTCAATAGAGATTACTCTGCTCAGTTTATTACTATTTACCTGCAATAATAATATTTCTAGCAGAGAGTTATATCTCTCGTTGGGGCAATTTCAATTGTCTCACCCTGTGGGATCCAACATTTTTTAGGTGGATGAGGACGAGGAGGTAGAAACCCTACAACAGGGGAAGGACAACAACATTAGGGACAACAATGACATCTCAGGTGGAGACACTGACTGTCGTGTCTTGTAGATAAGAGTCCTATGAGTCATCTCTGTACTCTTAGGTCCTAGGAGTTAATAGTTAGTGCTTTTATGATCGATCTGAGATTTTGGCATTGAATGCCTCAAGGTTTTATGTTTCTTATGTGTAGATTTAACAGAGCAAATGTTGTATGTAATCCTTGAGAATAGAAGGTACATGGTATGCATTTTATAGACCACAATGTATATATAATATTTTGGTTCTTGTTATAAGAGTTTCCTGGAAATGGATCTATTTGTAAATGGTTTTAATTTGTAGTGATTTTCAGTAATCCGCTGCTAATGTTTTCTTCCGCATTAATAATTATCCGATGTTTTGAGTTGGTCATCATAGGTTTGCGAAGGATTCAGGCAAGAGGAAGGCTAGCAGTTTCAAGAGCCATAGAAGAGCATCACTGACCAGAAAAGCCGTGATAAAACAAAACACAAGCCATGAGATCCAGCAAGTGCATTCAATCGCAATTGGGGGTGTCTCATGGTCCAGGCATAGATGATAAGACAGAGACATTCACCGAATGGGGTATGTTGTGGGACCGAGCAAAGAGACACCAATGAAAATAGGCGACGGACAAACCAAGGGAAGGTAGGGGTGCCTTGTTGACCAAGAAAACTAGGCGACGTCGGAGCTAGGCGAGTACACGAACAAAATGGAGGCATGCACTTGATGGTTACCTCACAAATAATTGAACCAAGGAGAAGGATTCGATCAACTATCTTTCATCCTTGCCGGAGAAGGAGACTAGTGTCGGTAGTAGCTCCATAGTGCCAACACGATTAATTGACCAAAGAGAACGAATGAGGGGGCGCCGAAGATCAATTCTGGAACAGAAGTGGTGAAGTGGAGGCACTAGAGTGGGGGTTTCAGTGAGTTCAGAAAGTGGTAGCGGAAGCTGCTCGAGGGGTAGAAATAGGCATTTTTGCCTTAGGGTTCCATAGAGGCCAAGTAAGGGGTCGTTGGACTCATCGAGACGTGTGGCGTTCGTTGATGAAGAAAATAGGATGAATCAACAACGATATGATCACGAGGCAATCGAGTGATAGGCGCACACTGCTGCCATCTGAACCACATGGAAGCTGGAGGTAGGGGACGACTGAGTCCCGCTACCTAGATTGGGCCACACACATGAACATATGCGACCCTTGGGCCAAAGTCAGACCATGACAATTGCAATTGAGTAAATCGATCCAAAACTTTGGTTAATGCACACAGTCTATTAGGGTCTAATCAAGGGTGCATTTGATGTCCAAATGACCTCAAATTTTGAGGGTTGACTAATTAAAATATGAGGAAATCGATTATAAGTTTAGATTTTGGTTTTGAGGTTACCTTAGCTGTAATTTAACCTTTGTGCATTAATCATTCAGTTAATGTGATGAACTAAGTCTAAAGGTCAAAAATGGTCAAACCTTCCACCTAGACTCGTGTTACAACCCCAACTTTTGGGTTCTTTTGGTGAGAAGTGTGATTTCTCATATTAAAGATATTTGAACAAATAAAGATATAATTTGTTTTCAATAAATGGATTTTGTTTACAATAGCCTTGATGATTATTTTGTGGTCTTTATTGGCTATTGGGCCCAATAACAAGGAAAAGACAAGGAATTCCATTGTTAATATGAAATAGAGAAAAGAAAAATGTAGAAACCTCTACAAGGAAAACGTATTTAATCCAAAGGTGGATTTCGTGCCTCTTGGGTTCCTTGGGTCCCAGGGAGACCAAAGTTGCAAAGATAATGCAAAAAGAAAAGAAAATATCAATTAAGTATTTCTTTATTAAGAAAGAAATTGAAAATAATGATAAAATGTGGAAAATAAGTGGAAAGAGGTATTTTTGAGTTACCCTTGATGTATTTTCGTATCCCAAGGATTCCTAATGTTAAACAGAATGCCAATGAGGAAAATAAAAAGAAAGATAAAGAGAAATCCTCAAAAATAGATATTTTAATAAGAAATAAACAAGATAATGGGAAATAGTGGAAATAGATGCATCTAGAAGGATAATAAGTATCCTTAAAAAGGAATTTCGATATCTTGGAGTTTCTTGGGGTCCAAGGAGCCCCAATGGAGAAAAAGAAAGAGGAAATACCAATAATAGAAAATTAAAAGACAAAATGATGCATAATGAATGGTTTTTGGTGGCATTGCTAAAAAAGAAGTATTTTCCACTAAATGAAAATAGAATTTTATGCCAATGGGTTAAAAGTCAAGCAATAAAGATAATAGGTGAGAGGAATTTCGAATTCCTAATATATAAAGAACAAAGTTTTTTTAAAGGGATAATGAAGAGAGAGAAGTTGCTTCTTAATTAAGGGAAATTGTTTCCTAATGGGAAGAGGATTTGTTTCCTCTTAGATGAATGTTTTGGGGCATGGATACCCACCCTTATATAAAGGGTAGAGACATGGTTCGAGTCCAAGGGAGAGAGAGAGAGAGATCCCACGCTCTCCTCCTTGTTCTTTTCTTGAAAACCCTAGACGAGAGTAGGGATCTATCCCTGGAGCAACTAAGGCTGGTTTTGTAGTCTTAATGGAGGCAGGGAGCTTCCACGACAACCTAACACTGATCAACTACCAATCCAGCACCCTTGTCCCCATATGACTGCAAAATCATTATGATTACAACAGTAATCAAGAACTAGCCTCGCCTTGGAGCAGCCATCCTGGCCGCAACGTGGGGGTGCCCCGCATGCGCCAAGGAGAAACGGAGCTAGGGCACCCACTGGCGGCGGTCCTTGAGCCTCTAGGACGGAGGGGCAGGCCACGGGAAGGCAACCATTGGCGGCTAACGTAGGTTGCGCGAGGTTGAAGATGAAGGTAGGGGCGTTGGACCATTTTGCCCCTCTACGGGATGAAGAACCAACTATTTACTTGAGGGTAAAATGGACCTTTTGAAATGTTTTCAAACCAGCAACGTTGCATGGAGCAGGAACACGTGGCGCTTGTTGATTGGTCTAAATAGGTAATCCTTGCAAAATTCATAACTAATTAATGGTAGCTTGGATGGATGCACATTATATATGAATTTTGATCAAGAGAACTCAAGAAATGTAATAAAAATATATTGGAAGGCTAATTCCTCTGGTAATTCGAAAAGTAGTGAAACTTATCAACTTTAATGAATTAAAGATTAAGAAATCCTATTTTGAGGTGATTAATGAATTAGTAGGGTTTTATTGATGATTAAAGTTGATATTAACATGTTAATTGCAAAAGGGTACATTAAGAACAAAAAGGATGAACTTTGCACGTAATTGGTTTAATTAGAAGTTCATGTGTATAAATACACTTTAATGGGCCTTGGAACCCTAATATTGGTAAATGCGACTCTTAATTGCTTTAATTATTCAAAATCGTGAATAAAGCTAAGATTTGATGATTCTAAGCTATTTCGAGTATAAAAATTCCTAATTGTGGATAAATATCCTTAATGTAGTAATTCGGGTTTTCTAATGGATAAAGGTAGAATTAATGATGAATAGAGTTCATATGTAAATTAGATCATAATGAACTATGAATTGATGATAATGACCATAATGATTCTGTCATGGATTAAAAGGATAAAAATGGTAGCTTTAATGTAAAAGAGGCTTAATGGACTTAATTGATGATTAATTGTGATGTTTCTGAAATTAAGGTTTTATGTTGTTAAAAGGGAACCTTAATAATTTTCATGAAGGATAGATAAGAAATTCGGGTTTAAAAGAGTAAAATGAAGTAAAACCTCTAGTTACAAAGTAAACCCTAAAAGAGGTAGAAATCCTAAAAAGGAATAGAAACCTTGAGTAGCAAGATGGTTTGAATAGATTTTGATAAAAAGGAATTGGATGTGATTTCAGGATTCTTGTACTTGCTTGATTGGATTTCCCTTCTTGGTTGATTATGTCTCAAATCTTCCTGATAGGTATGTGGTTACACTTATGAATATCTCGAATTAGTTTTTCAAGGTTTTCTGAAGTTTTCCTCGATGACTTGAATTAAACTATTGGATGAATTTAATTCATGCAAACTATAATGTGGATATGACTATCACTTAAGATATGTGCCTACTAGCTCAGATCCTAGTCCTCTCTATGGCTTAATAGTTTGACCTAGTACATGGCTACCTATGGGGTAGGTCCATCAGGTCATTGGATGACTTAGTACATGGCTACCAATGGGGTAGGTCCATAAAGTCACCTTGAGTGAGGGATTGGGATACATATGGGTAGTTCCATGCAACTCTTTGGCACACTAGGAGTTAGGGATTGAGCTACCTATGGGTAGTCCCATGTGACTCAACCCTAGATATTGATCTACATGTTAGGTAGGATCATGCGGGGTTTAATGGGGATCTACCATGAGGAAGGTAGCATCCAGGTCCACTACGGGGACATCATAGAGATAGGGGATAGGTAAGGATTGAGTAGTATTGCTTAAGACGTAATCTTGGCGGTTAAATGATAATTGGCTGATTACATTATTATCATAGTTGCACGATTATTGTTTCCCCCACATACCAACTTTATGCTGACCGACATTTTGTTTGTTGGCATTTTAGGTTCAAGTGAAAAGAACAAACAATAAATTGGCATATGTGGATTTAAATGAGGATTAAAGTACAAAGGAGGATTAGCTAGAATAGACTCCAGTTATGGATAGAATAGTTACCCTCAGTTTGAAAGGAAAAAAAAGGTATGCAAATTTTTACTTTATTACAACCTTTCAGTTTAGTTGGTACAATTTTATAATTATTATTGATTATTTGTTGAACATTTGATCAAGAAATGGGGTTAACGTCTTTGACCTCTTGGTCTCCCTTAATTAGGGGTTACCGGGAGGTGGGGTCATTACATTTGGTATCAGAGCGTAGGTTCCTCATTTAATCTTTAATAATTATTAAATTTTACAAACTCCGTAAAACCCAAGGGAGTTATTAGAGGATTTTCCGAAAGACTGAGGTGTCTAGAAAAGGATCACGTCGGGGGGCTGGCAACATTTTCCTCCGCACTGCTAGTTGGAATACGAGGACTCCCGAATTAGTGTGACTGCCTAGACGATGTCTTAGGATCTGACTCAAAATAGATACCTTTAGGACTCTCTCATCTTGTTCATCACTTCTCAACTCAAATGATGTTAAGGACCTTAAGGATTAGGGTTTTCTCTCTTTTCCTCACCCTCTTGAGGTATGGGTAAGGTTGATAAAGTTTAAGGAATCCTCCACCAAATTAATAAAAAGCATGTAAATAAGATGGCATGGACATAAGCTTAATAGATTAAGCATAGAAGAATAAATACATGCTTATGTCGTATGACATAAGTTGTCATGTCCTTAGGAGAGATCATAGGCTAGACCTTCTTGTAGGAGGATAAGTAAAGAGAGTTAGTCTTGGGGGTAGAGACCTCCATTAAAGGTAGAGACCTGGCACATCCTCTAAGGATGATGTTAACCCTAACCCTAAGTGAAGGTTAGATAGAGAGATGACATGATGAGTTAGATGTCATGGTAAACCAGGCGTTTGGATAGACATGCCTTGGATGCCATATGAGCGATGAGAGGTTGGATGACCGAGTACCTTTGGTGACCCAACCTGGGAAGGGTCGTGCATGTTAGAGTGAAGGATAGATCCTTCATCGATGAGATTAGAGAAGAACCTATGGAAATCCCATGAGATTATATGAGCATAGCATAGTAGGCACCCATAGTAAGTCAGTCATGCTAAAACCTTGGTCAAGGGGGTATGTTGGAAAGCTGATGAGATAAGCATAAAGAGTTATGGATAACCTTGAACAAACATAAGCTTGAGCATAGGCTTAACCACATGGGGGTATTTTTGTGAGCTTGATCCACCTCCATGGAGAGAGGACCTTTAGTGTAAGGCTAGTTGGGGAGTTATCTCTAGAGAGAGAGAGAGTAGGATCCAAGTAAGAAGGTTGGAAGCCTAGAATCCGAGATATGAGGAAAAGTGGGGAGTTGAGGATGATGCAACCTAAGTGGATGATAGTGGTTGCCTCATACTGATGGTATCTTGGTAGCCACTAGAGGAATCAAACCCTAGAGAGAGGATGAGACTTTTGATACCTATGTACCTATGGTATAGATGAGAAGAAGAGTTCCTTAAACCATGAAGAGGTTTAGTAACATGTTGTGAGGCCTTGTACCTTGTTGTTTGTCCTTGATGAGGACTCAACTCTGAAGTGTTTCTTGAGTAGAAGGATGACAGGAAGTACATGTCATACCTTGTACATGTTTGGTTTGGGGTTAAGAGGTTGAGCAGACAGTTGGACATCAGAGAAGTGAACCTAGGGTTCCTAGTCCTATAGGAGGGGAAGTGGCATACATGATGATCATGATGAGATTTGAATTTCTATAGATTCAAGAATGGCACTCCTCATGTTGAGAGGAAAAGGAAAACCCCTTGAGTTTAAGGTATGTTTGATGAACCCCTCACAGCTAAGTTGATGACATGGGAAGGTATGGTCGTGATCCAGTGTTGAGGAAAGAAAACAAGTATGACCTAGCATGGTTTAGTAGGTGGTCTGCTTGTGCCTTAGTAGCTACTGGGTTAAGAATGCTCATGTGTATATAAACCCTAAGGATGTTTGTGACCTTGTTGTTAAGAGTTGTAGTTTCCTCCCATCCTGGGAGAGGGACCCTTTTGTAAGGTGTACACAAGTTTCTGTTGGTTTTGAAGTAACCTAAGGAGTTCTCATAGGATCTTGAGAAGCTAAGTGAAAAGTACATGGTATGAGAATGAACTTGTAGACCCATAGATAATCATCTCTAAAGTGCATATGGATGTGTTACCATTAAGGTAACCAGTGTGGGAGCCTGACCAAGGTAGGCATGTTACCATGACCCCTATGAAAGGATGAAAGTTAGCCCATGAATGTAGAGAGAGATGATGAAGGCTTGGGTAAGGTTCTAAGTTGAACATGTGCTATACTAGAATCCTAAGTCTATCCTAGGGTCCGGTAGGGATAAGACGGATGGAAGTAGGAGTTGCCCAATTCCCTAGTTGCATATGACCATAGGGTCAGGAGGTAACAACTATCATTGCCTGAGGGCCATGGGTTAGGAGATTGATCACCTTCATGAACTCATGGGACCCAAAGGGTAGATGAGTAGGGCACTCTCTAGATGCATAAGGGAAGAGGGATGACCCGAAAAGTGTCGGCACCCTATAGACGTAGAGGAGATGACCACAGATTGTGTGATGACCCAAGTGGGTTCGAGACCAATTTTGCATGGAAGTAACTTTGATATTGTGATGTTTGTGTTGTAGAGACACATGTGGCATGTTTCAACTTAGATTTAAAAGGTGTACTGGCAAGGTGGGATGCACCATCTCTACTCTTAGAATAGGAAGAACTTTGTATTTGGACTACAGCCAAATGCTTATTTCCTCTTGTTATGGGAGTGAGAGATAGGACAATACGCATGCCATACACCAAGGATAAAAGGTGAGGTGAGTTGGAACACTGCCATGAGGTATGAGGACAGAGACGATAACATGCCCTTGTGGAGTGAATAATACATGGATGGTTTACAAACAAGGTAGTCATCCTATGAAGATGTTTTACCATGAGCTATGGGTTATACAAGTTTGAGTTCGAAAAACCAAGAGAATAATCTCAGATTTTTCTTGATGAAGATAGACTTAGAGATGAGATGAGATAATAAGTGAAATACATGGAGGTGTATGTCTTGAATTGTACCTAACACCTAAGGATGTGAAGAGGTTGTTAGGTTAACCCTCAGTTGGAAAAAGAGATAAGTTTGGCTAACACTCAAATGTAACAACAAAGGTTGATCAAGTTAATGGTTGTTTGGTTAGCCAGCTTAGTCCTTGGTGCAATGAAAGGATGGTTTTGGAACCTCAGATGTACTTCTCTGAAAAGGAAGGTGATGAAACCCTGACTAGAGTGGTTTAGGGTTTCTGAGGAATCCATCTTAAGGAATCATGACAATGCGGGAGATGATGATTTAAGATCACCATATATCTTGGTAATACGAAGATAGTAACTGACAGTGGTACTTTGAATGCTTAAGAGGAAGTTGCATGTGATATGTGGCCATGAACGCCGGGAGGTGAAGGACGAACACCAGTAACTCTGTGCTTTGATATAAAGAATAAAGAGTTCCCAAGAGGGAATGGGAGTTCATCACTATGAATGTTGTGGTAAGTCTCCCCTAGACCAAGGAAGGTCGAGATACAATATGGGTTATGGTAGATCACCTTACCTATATGACATAAGAAAGAAAGAGTATTGTCAAGGGACAAATCTGGTTGAACTACACATGAGAGAGATGGTTCAACTACACCATGATGCGAGTTTAAAAGTTCTTAGTGTAACCTAAACATTCACTTCCAGGAGGTGAAAGTAGATGCATGAAGAACTCGATGTTAGTATAGTTTATCACCCCTAACTAATGGTTAGTATGATCCAGACTAGAGGATCTGATGAGAGCATGTGTGCTCGTTCAGGGTGATACATAGAGACATTTCTTGTCTGTTGTAAGATGTGATGATAACCACCATATCCAATATCGGGTTGTAAAGAAGATTTGTAAGGGAGGTTGTGTCGGTCACCACTTCATTAAGATGATGTTGATGAAGGGACCTCGCGAAGGTCAAGAAAGGACCACAATGTGTACAGATGAAGTCACTTTGATCGTGCAATGGCTAAAAGGAGCCAGAGACGACATGAGTTGTAAGATGATGCAAAGTAAACTGATATGCAGTTCACTGTGGGGGAATATGTGACATGAAAATCCATCCCCTCTAAGTTATAGCTAAGAGAGCTGAGTCCCCGATGCATGGGTTCTTTTGACATGGTTTGGTGGAGAAGGTTAAATTTTCCCTTACCCTTCAGGATAATGTGATGTGTGATGAATTCCATGTGTCCAATTTAGAGTACTATGTGAGGTACCTCGGCCATGTGCGAAGCAATGAACCTAGTGAGCCCCAAGGGAGGATGAAATGACCTGAGTCATCTGTGATGTTTATAGATGACAAGGTGAAAGAACTCAGAGAAAAGAATATGTGATGATAAATGTTCTTTGGAAGCGCCATGGATCGGGCAAAGCCACATTGAGGCCAATGATGGACATGGAAAAATCTTATCCTGAATTTTTTATTTGCTTGATGGGATTTTGAGGACAAAATTCCTATAAGAGGGGAAGGATGTTACAACCCCAACTTTTGGATTCTTTTGGTGAGAAGTGTGATTTCTCATATTAAAGATATTTGAAAAAATAAAATATAATTTGTTTTCAATAAATGGATTATGTTTACAATAGCCTTGATGATTGTTTTGTGGGCTTTATTGGCTATTGGGCCCAATAATAAGGAAAAGACAAAAGGAATTCCATTGTTAATATGAAATAGAGAAAAGAAAAATGTAGAAACCTCTAGAAGGAAAAAGTATTTAATATAAAGGTGGATTTCGTGCCTCTTGGGTTCCTTGGGTCCCAAGGAGTCCAAAGTTGCAAAGATAATGCAAAAAGAAAAGAAAAGATCAATTAAGTATTTCTTTATTAAGAAAGAAATTGAAAACAATGATAAAATGTGGAAAATAAGTGGAAAGAGGTATTTTTTAGTTACCCTTGATGGATTTTCGTATCCCAAGGATTCCTAATGTTAAATGGAATGCTAATGAGGAAAATAAAAATAAAGATAAAGAGAAATCCTCAAAAAGAGATACTTTAATAAGAAATAAACAAGATAATGGGAAATAATGGAAATAGATGCATCTAGAAGGCTAATAAGTATCCTTAAAAAGGAATTTCGATATCTTAGAGTTTCTTGGGGTCCAAGGAGCCCCAATGGAGAAAAAGAAAGAGGAAATACCAATAATAGAAAATTAAAAGATAATATGATGCATAATGAATGGTTTTTGGTGGCATTGCTAAAAAGGAAGTATTTTCTACTAAATGAAAATAGAATTTTATGCCAATGGGTTAAAAGTCAAGCAATAAAGATAATACGTGAGAGGAATTTCAAATTCCTATTATCTAAAGAACAAAGTTTTTTAAGGGATAATGAAGAGAGAGAAGTTTCTTCTTAATTAAGGGAAATTGTTTCCTAATGGGAAGAGGATTTGTTTCCTCTTGGATGAACGTTTTGGGGCATGGATACCCACCCTTATATAAAGGGTAGAGACATGGTTCGAGTCCAAGAGAGAGAGAGAGAGAGAGATCCCATGCTCTCCTCCTTGTTCTTTTCTTGAAAACCCTAGCCGAGAGTAGGGATCTATCCCTAGAGCAACTAAGGCTGGTTTTGTAGTCTTGATGGAGGCAGGGAGCTTCCACGACAACCTAACACTGATCAACTACCAATCTAGCACCCTTGTCTTCACGCACCTCCCACTGTATGAGTGCAAAATTGATGTGATTACAGCAACAATCAAGAACTAGCCTTGCCTTGGAGCAGCCATCCTGGAGGCAACCTGGGGGTGCCCCGCGTGCGCCAAGGCGCAATGGATCTAGGGCACCCACTGGCATTGGTCCTTGAGCCTCTAGGAGGGAGGGGCAGGCCGCGGGAAGGAAACCTTCGGCGGCTAAGGTAGGTTGTGCGAGGTTGAAAATGAAGGTAGGGGCGTTGGACCATTTTTCCCCTCTACGGACTGAAGAACCAGCTATATACTTGAGGGTAAAACAGACCTTTTGAAATGTTTTCAAACCAGCAACGTTGCATGGAGCAGGAACACGTGGCGCTTGCTGATTGGTCTAAATAGGTAATCCTTGCAAAATTCATAACTAATTAATGGTAGCTTGGATGGATGTGCATTACATATGAATTTTGATAAGGAGAACTCAAGGAATGCAATAAAAATATATTGGAAGGCTAATTCTTCTGGTAATTCAAAAAGTAGTGAAACTTATCAACTTTAACTAATTAAAGATTAAGAAATCCTATTTTGAGGTGATTAATGAATTAGTAGGGTTTTATTTATGATTAAAGTTGATATTAACCTGTTAATTGCAAAAGGGTACATTAAGAACAAAAAGGATGAACTTTGCACGTAATTGGTTTAATTAGAAGTTCATGCGCATAAATACACTTTAATGGGCCTTGAAACCCTAATATTGGTAAATGTGACTCCTAATGGCTTTAATTATTCAAAATCGTGAATAAAGCTAAGATTTGATGATTCCAAGCTATTTTGAGTTTAAAAGTTCCTAATTGTGGATAAATACCCTTAATGTAGTAATTAGGGTTTTCTAATGGATAAAGGTAGAATTAATGACGAATAGAATTCATATGTAAATTAGATCATAATGAACTATGAATTGGTGATAATGAGCATAATGATTCTGTCATGGATTAAAAGGATAAAAATGGTGTCTTTAATGTAAAAGAGGCTGAATGGACTAAATTGATGATTAATTGTGTTGTTTCTAAAATTAAGGTTATATGTTCTTAAAAGGAGACCTTAATAACTTTCATGAAGGATATATGAGAAATTAGGGTTTAAAAGAGTAAAATGAAGTAAAAACCCTAATTGCAAAGTAAACCCTAAAAGAGGTATAAATCCTAAAAAGGAATAGAAACCTTAAGTAGCAAGATGGTTTGAATAGATTTTAATAAAAAGGAATTGGATGTGATTTTAGGATTGTTGTACTTGCTTGATTGGATTTCCCTTCTTGGTTGATTCTGTCTCAAATCTTCCTGACAGGTATGTGGTTACACTTATGAATATCTCGAATTAGTTTTTTGAGGTTTTTTGAAGTTTTCCTCGATGACTTGAATTAAACTATTGGATGAATTTAATTCATGCAAACTCTAATGTGGATATGACTATCACTAAAGATATGTGCCTACTAGCTCAGATCCTAGTCCCCTCTGTGGCTTAATAGTTTGACCTAGTACATGGCTACCTATGGGGTAGGTCCATCAGGTCATTGGATGACTTAGTACATGGCTACCAATGGGGTAGGTCCATCAAGTCACCTTGAGTCAGGGATTGGGCTACCTATGGGTAGTTCCATGCGACTCTTTAGCACATCATGAGTTAGGGATTGGTCTACCTATGGGTAGTGCCATGTGACTCAACCCTAGATATTGATCTACCTGTTAGGTAGGATCATGGGGGGTTTAATGGGGATCTACCATGAGGAAGGTAGCATCTAGGTCCACTGGAGGGACAACACAGAGATAGGGGATAGGTAAGGATTGAGTAGTATTGTTTAAGATGTAATCTTGGCTGTTAAATGATAATTGGATGATTACATTGTTATCATAGTTGCATGATTATTGTTTTCCCCACATAACAGCTTTATGCTGACCGAAATTTTGTTTGTCGGCGTTTTAGGTTCAAGTGAAAAGAAAAAATAGTAAAGTGGCATATGTGGATTTAAATGAGGATTAAAGTACAAAGGAGGATTAGTTTGAATAGACTCCAATTATGGATAGAAGTATTCACCCTTAGTTTTAAAGAAGAAGAAAAAAAGGTATGCAAAGTTTTACTTTATTACAGCTTTTCAGTTTAGTTGGTAGAATTTGATAATTATTATTGACCATTTGTCGAACCTTTGATCCGGAAATGGGGTTAACGGCTCTGACCTCTTGGTCTCCCTTAATTGGGGGTTACTGGGAGGTGGGGTCGTTACAACTTGATTCTAGTCTTATATGATACCCAAGTCTATCCTAATTCACAAATCTAGGTTAAAGTATTCTAGATTATCATTATTGCTTATAAGTTTGCTAATTGTGGTATTAAGATAGAAAATTCAAATGACTTCAACTCTATGGATCCCTACTAGAGTCAATATAGGGTTTGTAGGTCAAAACGTTATCTAGTTCAATGTAAAGTATGAAAATGATCTCTAAGATGTATCCATTAAGATAAATGACAAGGAAAGAGAAAATAATGATTTGTACCTGGAATTGGGGATGTTACAACACACCACCCCTTAAAAAGATTTCATCCCCAAAATCTCAAGCAAAGAAGGAGGGGTAGGCCCACAACATTTCTTCTTTCAACTCCCAAGTAGTTTCCTCAAGGCAATGGTACTTCCAGAGAATCTTCACAAGTTCAGTCTCCTTGTTCTTCAATTGCTTTGTTCTAGAATCTAGGACCTTCAATGGAAACTCTTCATAGGACATATCTTCTCACACCTCAATAGGCTCAATAGTCAGCACATGAGTAGGATCCTTCACATACTTCTTCAGGACAAATACATGGAACACATTGTGAATCTTGTCATAAGTGGGAGGAAGAGCTAGGTGGTAGGCACATTCCCCAACTCTATCCAAGATTTCAAATGGCCCCACATAACGAGGACTCAAATTGCCCTTGACTTTAGACCTTGCAATAGAGCAAATTGTCTTTATCTTGAGGAAAACATATTTACTAACCAAGAAGCTCACATCAGATCTATTCTTATCAGCATACACTTTATGTCGATCTTAGGCGGCCTTCATCCTCTTCTTCATCAAACAGATCTTATCGGTCATTATCTGCATGTCATCACTCTTCATCAGTGATCGTTCACCCACATCATCCCATTGTAAAGGTGAATGACAAGGTCGGCCATAAAGTGCTTTAAATGGTGGCATACAAATGCTGGCTTGGTAACTGTTATCATAGGCAAATTTAACCAACGGAAGGTATTTGTCCCAAACACCTCCCCAGTCCATCACACAAGCATGCAACAAGTTCTCTAGAATCTGTACTATACGCTCAGACTGGCCATCCATCTGAGGATGGTATGTTGTGCTGAACATAGGTCAGAACCCATCTCCTCTTGTATCTGCTTCCACAAATAAGAAGTGAACTTCGGGTCTCGATAAAAAACTATATGTTACAACCCCAATTTTTGGATTCTTTTGGTGAGAAATGTAAAGATATTTGAACAAATAATGATATAATTTGTTTTTAATAGATGGATTTCGTTTACAATAGCCTTGTTGATTGATTCATGGACTTTATTGGCTATTGGGCCCAATAACAAGGAAAATACAAGAGAAACTCCATTATTAATAAGAAATGGAGAAAAGAAAGATGTAGAAACCTCTAGAAGGCAAAAGAATATAATACAATGTTGGATTTCATACCTCTTGGGTTCCTTGGGTTCCAAGGAGTCCAAAGTTGCAAAGATAATGCAACCAGAAAAGAAAAGATCAATGAAATATTTCTTTATTAAGAAAGAAATTGAAAACAATGAAAAAATGTGGAAAACAAGTGGAAAGAGGTAGAATTGAGTTATCCTTGGTGGATTTTCGTATCCAAAGGATTCTTAATGTTAAAAGGAATGCCAATGAGGAAAATAAAAGAAATATAAAGAGGAATCCTTCAAGAATGATATTTTAATAAGAAATAAACAAGGTAATGAGAAAAAATGGATATAGATGCATCTAGAAGGATAATGAGCATCCACTAAAAAGAATTTCGAAATATTAGATTTTATTGGGGACCAAAGATCCCCAATGAAGAAAAAAGAAAGAGAAAATATCAATAATGAAAAATAAGAGGATAATGTGATGCATAATTAATGAATTTGGTGGCATTGATAAAAAGGAAGTATTTTCTACTAAAAGAAAATATAAATTTCGTGCCAATGGATTAAAGGGCAAGTACTAAGAGAATAAAAGAGGTGATTTTCGAAATCTTAATATCTAAAGAATAAAGAGTTTTCTTTTTAGAGAGAGAAGATTTCTTCTTCATGAAGGAATACGGTTTCCTTGTAGGAAAGAGGCTTAGATCTCAGGGATAGCCATCCTAGGGCATTGCAACACTCCCCTATATAAGGGATAGAGCCCTTTGCTGAGTCAAGAGAGATTCCATGTAGTACCCTCTCTTCTTCTTGTTCCTTTCTATACAAAACCTAACCAAGAGGGTGTAGTACTATCCCTAGAGTAATGAAGGGTGGTATTGTGGTCTTGATGGAGGAAAGAAGCTTCCGTGACGATCTAAGGAGGATCAGCTATCCAACCCCGCCCTGGTCTTCAAGCAACCTCTGTCGTAGGTCTGCGGAACTGCAACAAATCAAGGAAGCAAACACAGGCATATCTCGCTTAGGAACAACCATCTTGGCCATGACTTGGAGGTGCCTCGAGGGTGCCAGGGTGTAGTGGAGCTGGGGCGGCCATGGACGGCCACTCCCGAGCCCTGAGGAGGGGAGGGCGGACCCACACCGTGCTACAGATTGGTGCAGCTAGGGCGTCGAGAGGTAGAAGATGACCACAGGCGGCGTTTGACTATTTTTCCCCTCCGTGGGCTGGAGCGCCAACAACTTAACCAAGGGTAAAATCGTCATTTAGTTATATTTCCAAAAACCAACAACGTTGCATGAATAGAGGTGATGTGGCATCCTCTGATTGGTCCAAAAAGATAATCCTTACAAAATTCATAACTAAATAATGGTAGCTCGGATTGGTACATATAATATATGTATTTTGCTCAGAAAAATGAGAAGAATTCTTTAAAAATGTATTTAGAGGCTATTTCCTCTTGAAATTCTAAAAGTAGTGGAAGTTATCAACTTTAATGCTTTAATGATTAAAAAACCCTATTTTGAGATGATTAATGTAATTAGTAGAGTTTAATGGATGATTAAAGTTGATATTAGCCTTTTAATCATGAAAAGATACATTAAGATAGAAAAGGATGAACTTTGCACATGATTGGTTTAATTTAGAATTTTGTGTGCATAAATATGCTTTAATGGGTCTTGAAACCCTAATGATGGTAATTGCGACTCTTAATGGCTTTAATTGTTCAATTTCATGGTTAAAATTGAGATATGACAGTTCTAGGCTATTTTGAGTATAAAGGTACCTAATTGTGGATAAATACCCTCAATATAGTAATTAGGGTTTTCTAATGGATAAAGGTGGAATTAATGAGTTCATATGGGAATTAGATTATAATGAACTATGAGTTGTTAATCCGAAAGGAACCAAAGATGATAAATGGACCTAAAGATCTTGTCATGAATTAAATGGATAAAAAGGGTAGTTTTAATGTAAAAGAGCATGATGGACTTAATTAATGATTAATTGTGCCTCTAATCCGAAATTAAGGTTATATGTTGTTAAAAGGTAACCTTAATATCTTTCGTGAAGAATAGATGAGATAATTAGGGTTTAAAATAGTAAAAAGGAAGAGAAACCCTAATTGCAATGGAAACCCTAAAAGTGGGCTAGAAACCCTAGGAAGCAAGCTAGTTTCAATAGATCTTGATGGCATGATCAATAATAGGAAACTGTATGCATATTTTAGGATCTCTTTGAGTGCTTGCTTTTCTATTGGATTTCTTGCATTGATTGGATTAGCTCTATCTCAAATCATCCTGTCAGGTATGTGGTTAATTATTGTTAATCACATTAGTTTTCCAAAGAGTTTCTCGGATGATTCATCGCTTTGAATGCAACTTAACAGTTTGGATGTTCATACTTGTAATTCATGAATTCACTATGATTATCACAATAATAATAGAAGTGTGTATTCTCACACCTACGTGCCACCCTGATGGATGATGCCAAAGGTCAAGCCCAGGAGGGAAGACCAATGGGCACCATGAGTGGTGACCCCAGGCACCAAGCTCAGGATTGAGAAGGTGGCCTATGATATTGCATGACTAAAGGGCACCATAAAGGGTGACCCTAGGCACCAAGCTTAGGATTGAGAAGGTGGCCTTAAGTCAATGGCAAAAGAGAAACCCTAAGGTGGGTATGCCAGGGTGAGGGCAAAATTGGTGCAGAATGTCACATTGAATGCGTAATTTACCTTATTAATTTACTTGATTATGATATTTAGATTGTTACCCATAATTGCAAAATGTTGGTTGTCCCCTCATACTGGAATATTTCGATATGCTGACTGATGTTTTGTTTGTTGGCATTTTAGGTACAAGATTGAAAAGGACAAACAGTAAAGTGGCATATGTGGAATTAAATAAGAGTTAAAGTACAAAGGAGGATTAGTTAGAATAGACTCCAGATGTGGATAGAAGTAGATATCCAAGTTTGTGAAAAAGGTATGCAAAGTTTTATTTTATTACAGCCTTTCAGTTTAGTTGGTATAATTTGATAATTATTATTGATTATTTGTCAAACCTTTGATCTGGAAATTGGGATAACGACTCTGACCTCTTGGTCTCCCTTAATTGGGGGTTACTAGGAGGCAGAGTCATTACATTTGGTATCAGATCATAGGCTCCTTATTTAATCTTTAATAATTATTAAATTTTACAAATTCTATAGAACTGAGGGAGTTATTAAAGGATTTTCTGAAAGACAGAGGTGTCTAGAAAAGGATCACGTCTGGGGGCTGGCAAGATTTTCCTCTGAACCGCTAGTCAGAATATGAGGACTCCCAGATTTGTGTGACTTCCTAGCCAATGTCTTAGGATCTGACTCAAAATAATATAACTTTAGGACTCTCTCATCTTGTTCATCCTTTCTCAACTCAAATACTGTCAAGGACCTTAAGGATTAGGGTTTTCTCTCTTTTCCTCACCCTCTTTAGGTATGGGTAAGGTTGATAAGGTTTAAGGAATCCTCCCCCAAATTAATGAAAAGCATGTAAATAAGATGTCATGGACAAAATCTTAATAGCTTAATCATCAACTAAATAATAGATACATGCTTAGGTCATATGACATAAGTTGCCATGCCCTCATGAGAGACCTGAGGCTAGACCTCCTTGTCACGAGGATGGATGGATGAAGTTAGTCTTGGAGGTAGAGACCTCCATTATAAGTAGAGATCTGGCACATCCTCTTAGGATGATGCTAACCCTAATCCTTAAGTGGTGGTTAGAAAGAGAGATGACACGATGAGTTAGATGCCATGGTAGACCTGGTGTGGGGGTGGACATGCCTTTGGATGCCCATATGAGCCATGAGAGGTTGGATGACCTAGTACCCTTGGTGACCCAACCCTAGGAAGGGTTGTGCATGTTAGAGTGAAGGATAGCTCCTTCAATGATGAGGGTGAAGAACCTATGGAAACCCCATGAGCTTATATGACATTGGTATAGTTTGCACCCAGAGTACGTCAAGTAGTGCAGCCAGTAGGTTGAAACCCTGGCCAGGAGAGTATGATAGATAGCCTACGAGATAAGCATAAAGAGATATGGATAATCTGGAAAAAACATAAGTTTGAACATAGGCTTCACCCAGGTAGGGGTATGGTTGTGAGCTTGATCCACATTCATGGAGAGAGGACCTTTAGTAATAAGGCTGGTTGTGGAGTAGCTCTAGAGAGAGAGAGCAGGACCCAAGCAAGAAGATTGGAAGCTTAGATTCTGAGATATGAGGAACAATGGGGAGTTGAGGAGGATGCCACCTAAGAGGATGATAGTGGTTTCCTCATGCTTGACCCTTGGAGGCTGATGATATCTTGGTTTCCTTTAGAGGAACCAAACCCTAGAGAGTGGATGATGTTGCTGGTACCTATGTGCCTATGGTATAGGTGTTTACCTTCTGAGATGGGAAGAAGAGTTCCTTAGACCCTGAAGAGGCTCACTAACAGCTTGTGAGGCCTTATACCTTGTAGGTTGTCCTTGAGGAGGACTCATGTCTGAAGTGTTGTTCAAGTAGAAGGATGACATGAAGTGCATGACATACCTTAGACATGCTAGGCTCGCGGTTAAAGGTTGAGCATGCAGTTGGACACCCAAAAAGTAAACCTAGGCCTAAGAGGGGAAGTGGTGTACCTGATGCTCCTAATGAGATTTGAGTTTCTATAGATTCGAGCATGGTACTCCTCATGTTTAGAGGAAAGGGAAACCCCTTAAGTTTAAGGTATGGTTGATGAATCCCTCACAACCAAGGTGGGGACATGAGAAGGTTTGTTCTTGGTCCAACGTTGAGGAATGAGAACCAGTATGACCTAGAATGGTTTAGTAGGTGACCTGCTTGTACCTTAGTAGCTTTCTAGGGTTAAGCATGCTCATGTGGAGGTAAACCCTAGACCTAAGGATGGTTGTGACCTTTGTTATCAAGGTGTAGTTTCCTCCCATCATGGGAGATGGACCCTTTTGTGGGGTGTATACCAGTTTCTGTTGGTTTTAAGGTAACCTAAAGAGGTCTCATGGGATCTTGAGAAGATAAGTGAAGAGTACATGGAAAGAGAATGAACATGTAGACCCATAGTTAACCATGTCTAAGTGCATGTGGATGTGTTACCATGGAGGTAACTGGTGTGGGGCCTGACCAAGGTAGGCAGGTCACCATGACCCCTATGAAAGGATGAAAGTCAGCCCATGAATACAAAGAGAGATGATGGAGAATTGGGTAACGTTCTAAGTTGGACATGTACTATGTTGGAATCCTAAGTCTATCCTAGGGTCAGGAAGGGATAAGACCGATGAAAGTAGGAGTTGCCTAATTCCCTAGTTGCACATGACGATAGGGTCGGGAGGTAACATCTATCATTGTCTAAGGGCCATGGGTTAGGAGATTGATCACCTTCATGAACTCATGGGACCCAGCGGGTAGATGAGTACGACACTCTCTGGATGCATGATGGAAGAGGGATGACCCCAAAAGTGTCATCACCCTACAGACCTAGAGGAGTTGACGAAGGATTGGGTGGTGACCCAAGTAGGTTCAAGACCAATTCTACATGGAAGTAACTTTGATATCATGATGTTTGTGATGTAGAGACTTATGTTGCACATTTCAACTTAGATTTGAAGGTGTACTGGCAAGGTGGGATGTGCCATCTCTACTCTTGGAATGGGAAGAAATTTGTATTTGGACTGCATCCAAATGCTTATTTCCTCTTGTTATGGGAGTGAGAGATAGGACAATACGCATGCCATACACCAAAGATAAAGATGATGTGAGTTGGAACGTTGCTATGAGGTATGAGGACAGAGATGATAACATACCCTTGTGGAGTGAATGATACATGGATGGTTTACAGACACCAAGAGTATAAGGTAGTCATCTTGTGAGGATGTTATAACATGAGCTGTGTGGAATTTGCAAGTGATACAAGGTTGAGTTTGATAACCAAGAGGATGAGCTCAAAGTTTTCTTGATGAAGATAAACTTCGAGTTTGGGATGAGATAAGTGAAATACATGGAGGTGTATGTGTTGGTATGTATGCCCTGAGAGCCAATCATAGGATGATTGGTGGGATACATTAAGATTGATTAGATAAACATCAAAGGCAAGCTTCCAATTCTTTCTGGTTCAGTCATATGAGATAATGATAGAATAGATTGAATGTCTAGAGAATGACAGTACTCAATGACGTATAGTTTTAGGTTGAGGACCTAAATGATGAGATCATATGGATGCTAAGAGTTTGTACATTCTTGTTATGTCCCTAGTCAGATGTCATTGTGGAAGGTAGATAGACAACAATGACACACAAGACTAGATTGTGGTGTTGGTTGATGACAGAATATCATTAGTCATGATATAGAGATATCAAACCAAACACATAGGTACTTGTTAGAGAAGAAGTTTACCAGACAGATCCACTGTGAGTTTGACACATGGAACCATGACATGGTAGTCATAGTAAATTCTCACAATGATGGTGGTGAGTGTGATTCTTAGACCTAAAATAACTACACTCAACACATGTCGTTGGGTACACTTTCACAACATCAAACGCAGTCCTAAAACATGGGTTGTTATAAAGGTGATGATTGGGTGGCTTTGACACATGGGGATTTTGAGGGGTGAGTGATAGATATGGGATTTATCCCTCCTAAGGGAGTTTGATATCCATGGCCACATGATGAGTAGGATTGAGATAGGCGTGCGCACGCATGTGTGAATCAGTATGTGATATTGATGTCATACATATCTCCTCCAATCTACTCTGAGATCAAGAAAGTGAATGAGCATTGACAGGATGACTGTTCCATGCCTTAAGTTCATTCGGGATATTAGTGACAAAGGAATTATACATTCGATGTAACACCATTCACGGATTGTAGGATTGAAAGTTGTTCTCCAACTTTCTATTTCACTTGGGAAGCACTGATGTGTGACTAGGCACCGCTCTTTGCTTGTGAAGTCATAAGTGTTATTGACTTTCACTGCCAACGTGAAATGGACCTGTAGGGTCACACACATAGGATTTAACCTGGAAGAGGAGTTTATCCACAAATGATGTTTAGATTGATTACCAAAGGAGTTTAGTAGTTCAATTAAACACTCAAACGATTGATAGCTCAATATCATAGTGTTCAAGGTGTTGGCCCGATTGATTAGAGTATCAGATTGATTGAAACTGCAATTGACTGATTTGCACAAGTCTGCTGCTCCAACTGATCCGCTCATGTGATTAACCGATCGGCTCATGTTGCTAAACTGATCCGCTCATGTGATTAACTGATCGGCTCAGGTTGCTAAACCGATCGGCTCTACAGATGAGACGTTCGGCTCATGTGAAATGAACTGATCGACTCAAATGTTGAACTGGTCAGATCATGTGACCAACCGAGATTATTTGGAAAGTAAATTTTGCAAATACAATTTGTTTAACTTGTACAAATTCGGTTTGGATAAGGATTAATATTTGATTAATCAGAGACAAATTTGAAAGTCAATTTGAGTTGAATCAGGACCACAAACCAATCGACTCACAAGTGAACTGATCCGCTCAGGGGTCCCAACCGATCGACTCAACTCCCCAACCGACCGTTTCATGTATGAAACGATCGGTTCAGGTGGCGCAGTTGGTTGTTTTTGCAGAAAATTTTGAACCCTTCTACTCCTACTTTAATCCCACATTGCCTGGGGTAAAGAACCTTGTCCCATGACCCTCCTATATATTGGGGTAGTGGGGGCTTCTCAGGACAACAACTCAGTGTACCATTTGCTCTACAAAGTTGTCGTTCTCTCTGGTTTTGGTAACCGAGAGAGAGCCCGAGCAAGTGCTACCCGATAAGGGAGGCACATCAAGGGAAATACAACTACAAAAAGCGACTGGTGACAGGAGAGTGTGTCGGTGACTAGTACGTCGACAGGAGGATGTGACTCCTTCCTATTCCTTGTGGGACAAGGAGATCAGAGTTCTAGGTGGTCCGTGTGGACTACTACAAAGGAGGGAGACTTCTACCGCTCGGAGGACAGTTGTCAATCCCGACAGTCCCGGTGAGACCAGGAGGTGCTAGTCCTGGTGCGATCATGAGCTGCACAGACACTATCCAAGACCGGAGGTGAAGAGCATGCAAGTCGCGAGGTAAAGTCGCCAAGCAAGCCTCAGGACAAGGTACGCCTCTATAAACCATCCTTCCTATTGTATAGACATTGACGTGATTCCTTTATTCGGGGTTTGGGAGAAGAATTTTTTTGTTTTCGTTGCCTTCTCTATCTCCCCTAAAACCCAACAGTGGTATCAGAGCCACGTCAACTTCTCTATACTTTAGGATTATTGATATGATCGATTTTGGTTTGTCCCCTTTATTTATTGCATACGATGCGAATAAAATTGGATTTTTGCATGTCCAATCCCAAGTCCACAAATCCTAATATACATATATGATATGTAATATGAATCCACTCGATACGCGTCACCCTTAAACGAGTTTTGTGGTGGATGTATAGCGTGGATATGGCCAATAAACCCTATATGTGTGCTTGGTTGTATGTGGTTGCTTGCATCTCAGTCTGTACACTGATTCCCTATCTCCTATTCCTGATGTAACTCGAGATTTGTTTCCTACCTTTTCTCCCCCAAAATGTAACTCGGGGTTTCCAAATTCAAATGTAAATAGGTTAGATTTTTATTTCATGTTATGTCAAAGAATGGAGGATAATCTAATGATGACTGAGATGACCGGTTCAAGGTGTGAACTGATCAGATGGCGATCGAGATGACCGGTTCGAGGAGCGAGATGATCGGGTGGCAGCCATGAAGAGATTCATGATGACCAGGCGAATCGATCGGTTCGAGGAGCCAGCCGATCAGCTGGTGGCACCCAGACGACCGACCAAGGCGAGCAGGTCATTCATGTGATGAGTTGATCAAATCAGATGGCTATATCACTTCATCATGGACAGGTTGCATATAATGTAGACCTAGATGACCATGATTCCTCTTGGCTTGAGGAATCACATTAGGATGGCCATAATCATTGTTTCTATCATTTCACATGTTTTCTGTGGGATATAGCATGTATATGATACGTATTATGTATTGTGGTGATTGGATATGCATATGTACCTATAACACCAAATCCCTCATTAAATATTAAATTTTTAGATGCCTTCCAATTGTGACACACATGAAAAGTTTGATCGGCCAAGTGTGGGCACACCCTAGTGTGGTACACCGTCTATCTCGTGGAAGCGTGAAGGATGGATATGTGGGTCTGCCCTAGCAGGGTGCATATTCATCGTGTTGGCTTTGGGTCAGGCTTAACAAGGTGACCTAGATAGGATCTAGCACCTTGAGGCATGGAGGTGATCATGGCTAAGAGTTGCATATGACATCTTTTAAGAGTTGCATATGATGCAATTGGCAAAAGTTGCCTACCTGGAAGATCTAAGTTGTGGGTGACAGCCCTAGCTGGTCCATGACTCAGAGGATTTCAGGATCTTGACCCACTAGAAGAGTGTACGCTGCAATCTTCCGAATTGATAGTGAGGGCTATCCATTTGAACAAAAATAGTGGGAGTGATAATTAATTAAAGACCTAATTATATCGTCAACTTTTCAAATCAATCAAATAAGTCAAAATTGAGTTTTTGACTAAATTGCATATATTTCCTTTTGTAGTTCAAATGACAACAAACAACAATCACTTTTCATTGCGATCGGTCCTTGAGAAGGACAAGATGAATGGGACTAACTTCCACGACTGGTTTAGGACATTGAGAATTGTTCTCACTCAAGAACGAAAGCTCTATGTCCTAGATACTCCAGTTCCAGAGGAACCTACTCCTACCGCACCAAAGGCAGAATGAGATGCTTATAAGAAGCATTCAGATGATGCCATTGATGCAAAGTGCTTGATGTTGTGCTCCATGAACCATGAGTTGCAGAGACAACATGAGAACATGGGTGTCATTGAGATGATTCAACATATCAAGAACATGTAAGAAGATAAAGCACGACAAGAGAGATATGATGTCTCCAGGGCATTGTTCAAGTGTGTCATGACAGAATGAGATCTAGTTGGTCCTCACACACTCAAGATGATTGGGTATGTGGAGAACCTGACGAGACTGGGATTTCCCCTGAGCCAAGAGTTGGCTAATGATGTGATACTGCAATCGTTGCCAGAATCCTACAGTCAGTTGGTGATGAACTACAACATGAACAACTTTGACAAGCCGTTGATAGAGTTGTTGGCATGTTGAGGATAACCGAGACACAGATGAAGAAGGACAAGCCTAAGTCTGTGATGATGATCAACGACAAGAAAGGCAAGTCCAAGCGCAAGGGCATGGGCAAAGCTAAGAAAGGTTCTGATGCTAGCCAGAAGCCCAAGTCATCTTCATCTCTCAAGGCCAAGGGAGGCGTGACCAAGAGAGGCAATTTCCACCATTGTCAAAAGCCAAGACATTGGAAAAGGAATTGCCCACTCTATCTGGAAGAACTAAAGAAGGAGGCGATAGATGTCGCCACCTGAAGGTGTCATGAAATAAACTTGTAACATTTTTTTGAGGTATATGATACCAAGATATAAAATGTAAAGAACTCAATAAATGGGGCAAATGTTGCCGCCATAGTTAGGAGTACTTTAGTTTATTTTCAGCCTTAAAGTCATGTAATAGAGTTATGAACTTCTATTTCATATTTTCCAATGAATAGAAACACTTTAATTTTTGCATATTGTATGACAATGATGGCAATTAATAAAGTTGATGTATCAATCATTGTGGCAATGCCTTGCTTATCTAGTGATACATGGTATGCATAAGATAAAATGATACCTAAAAGTTATTGATAACTCAAACAATCAAATTAGCATAAATCATGAGAAATTCATTTCTAGTTTCCATATGATGGATAAATCTAGACTCTTTTGAGGACCAGTAAGAGACATGAATCTCTTGGACATGATTAATCAATCTTCACTAGTGGTAGTGGGAGAATGATTATCCTATTAGGTATAATACATGTGATGTATTTACATACCTATTGGAGTTAATGCTAATACTTCAAATGGTGTTTAGAGAAATACCAATATGAATATCATGAAGTGTTCAAGAATATCATAGATGAAGTACGAATTTGGTAAAGTGTTAATTCTTGATGAGATCAATGAATGAATCAAATGTTTGAGATCCTTATGAGTGATTATGATAGTGTATCATAGTAAGCTCGTGATTAAGCCATGGTGGTGTCTAAATCAAGAAGGAGTCGTACTCTAAGGAGTTAGAGGATGATTTTCAAATAACTAAATTCTTCTTAAATAAAGAATACCCCACACTAATAAAGGACATTAAGAATCACAAAGAGTTGTGAGTTATTATATCCTTGACAGATACACCTCAATTATCTATGTGATGAGTCAACTATTTTGATGAATATGAGGAACCAGATTTTGAGTTATGGTTTATGACCATTACATGCTAAATGACTTCCATGTAAACCATAAGGTTTGACCTTGATGGTAGCACCCATTGGAATAAAATTCATAAGTGCGAATGAGTCTTAAGTGTTAAGACAGATGGATAACATTTTGAAAAGGATGATGCTTGTTAATTGCAACTTAATGACTAAGAGATTTAGCATATGCATACTAAAACCGCATTCCTATGAGGAATAAAACAAGGATGTGTATGTGACACAACCTATAAGGTTTATGAATCCATTAATGCAAATGAAGTCTATAAGTTACAATAGACTAATCAATGTGATTGATTGAGTTCAAGAAACTCAGAACTATGATCTTTACTTTGATGATATAGTCAAAGGGTTTGACTGATATGTCAAAGATAAAGAGAGATCTATGATTTAGTGGGAGCGTATTCACATTACACATGTTGATGTGAAATGGAAATGTTCTAGAATGGAAATCCAAAGTGGAAATGATCTTTAAGGAAGATAGAGACGTTTCCTATGAGATAGGAATAGAGATCTATAGACATAGTTCTCGGAAAACCTCTTGACCTGAAAAGAGAGAGCATACATTGGCAATCTATACTAAAAGTTTCAGTATGCATAGATTAAGTGGGAGAAAAACTTATCCATGTTACATGGAGTTAGTATCCCAGAGCCAATTATCCAATTCTTATGAAGAATGGAAATACTAAGAATAGATGAGGATCTATCATGTATGTAAACATCCCATCATCTTGCATGTATGGACATGGCAAGAACAAAACGCATTTATCATCTTATATGTAGGACATGACAATATGATATGTTCATCCTAATAACTCGTATGTGGGACATGATGAGTGGATGTCTATCTAGTTCCAGTAAGGGTTACTAGAATACCATAAGAACTTGATAAGTACTTAAGAAGTACTAGTTTTATGGAAATAAGGAAGGGTTCATTGTAAAGAGTTACATTGATGTGAACTTCCAAAAAGGACAAAAAATTAATAGCAATAAATATATGGGATTTATAAAAGTGAATGTTTGTTGATAAATGGAAATGTTACAATAAAGCTGTTTAAAAGGAAATGCTAAGTATCCATGTGTTAGAGAATAGCAGTGGATACTATATGGATCTAGAAGTTCATGAGATGAACTTACAGATATTCTGGTCATTGATGACAAGTAATGAATACTTGGTCATCCAATATGGCTAAAGGTTAGCTAAGGAATACCAGATCGCATATTACGGCAACTCCATCTCATACGTGTGACGAACAACGAAGAGATGAGAGACATGCAGTTAATACCGACTTTGGCAAGGTGTTGCCATAACTCACTATGTTAGCACTTGAGTACAATAACATGAGGGACATGTTTGAAGATCACTAAGAATATGATTCAAGGGTGATTGGCTCACAATGCAAGTGGGAGTCTGTTGGTATGTATGCCTTGAGAGCCAATCATAGGGTGATTGGTGGGATACATTAAGATTGATTTGATAAACATCAAAGGCAAGCTTCCAATTCTTTCTGGTTTAGTCATATGAGATAATGATAGAACAGATTGAATGTCTAGAGAATGACAGTACTCAATGACGTATGCTTTCAGGTTGAGGACCTGAACGATGAGATCATACGGATGCTAAGAGTTTGTACATTCTTGTTATGTCCCTAGTCAGATGTCATTGTGGAAGGTAGATAGACAACAATGACACACAAGACTAGATTGTGGTGTTGGTTTATGACAAAATCTCATTAGTCATGATATAGAGATATCAAACCAAACACATAGGTACTTGTTAGAGAACAAGTTTACCAGACAGACCCACCGTGAGTTTGACACATGGAACCATGACATGGTAGTCACAGTCAGTTATCACAGTGATGGTGGTGAGTGTGATTCTTAGACCTAAAATCACTACACTCAACACATGTCGTTGGGCATACTTTGACATCATCAAACGTAGTCCTGAAACATGGGTTGTTATAAAGGTGATGATTGGGTGGCTTTGACACATGGGGCTTTTGAGGGGTGAGCGATAGATATGGGATTTGTCCCTCCTAAGCGAGTTTGATATCCATGGCCACTTGATGCGTAGGATTGAGATAGGCGTGCGCACACATGTGTGAATCAGTATGTTATATTGATGTCATACATATCTCCTCCAATTTACTCTGTGATCAAGAAAGTGAATGAACGTTGATAGGATGATTGTTCCATGCATTGAGTTCATTCAGGATATCAGTGACAAAGGAATTATACATTCGTTGTAACACCATTCACAGATTGTAATATTGAAATTTGTTCTCCAACTTTTTATTTCACTTGGGTAGCACTGATGTGTGACTAGGCATCGCTCTTTGCTTGTGAAGTCATAAGTGTTATGGACTTTCATTGCCAATGTGAAATGGACCTGCAGGGTCACACACATAGGATTTAACCTGGAAGAGGAGTTTATCCACAAACAATGTTTAGATTGCTTACTAAAGGAGTTTAGTAGTTCTATTAAACACTCAATCGATTGATAGCTCAATATCATTGTGTTCAAAGTGTTGGACTGATTGATTAGAGTATCGGATTGATTGAAACTGCAATTGACTGATTTGCACAAGTCTTCTGCTCCAACCGATCGGCTCATGTGATGAACTGATTGGCTCAAGTTGGTAAACTGATCGGCTCAATAGGTGAGATGATCGTCTCATGTGCAATGAACCGATCAGCTCAAATGTTGAACCGATCAGCTCATGTGACCAACCGAGATCATTAGGAAAGTCGATTTTGAAAATACAATTTGTTTCACTTGTACAAATTCAATTTGGACAAGGATTAATATTTGATTAATCGGAAACAAATTTGAAAGTCAATTTGAGTTGGATCAGGACCACGAACTGATCGGCTCAGAAGTGAACCGATCAGCTTAGGGGTCCCAACTGATCGGTTGAGGTTTAACCGATCGACTCAACTCCCCAACCGACCATTTCATGTATGAAATGATTGGTTCAGGTGGCGTAGTTGGTTGTTTTTGTGGAAAATTACGAACCCTTCTACTCCTGCTTTAATCCCGCATTCCCCGGGGTAGAGAACCCTGTGCCATGACCCTCCTATATATATAGGGGTAGTGGGGGCTTCTCAGGACAACAACTCAGTGCACCAGTTCCTCTGCAAAATTGTCGTTCTCTCTGGTTTTGGTAACCGAGAGAGAGCCCGAGAAAGTGCTACCCGATAAGGGAGGCATAACAAGGGAAAGACAACTGTAGAAAGTGACTGGTGGCAGGAGAGTGTGTCGGTGACTAGTACACCAACAGGAGGGTGCGACTCCTTCTGATTCCTTATGGGACACAGAGATCATAGTTCCAGGTGGTCCGTGTGGACTACTACAGATGCGGGAGACTTCTGCCACTCAGAGGATAGCTATCAATCCCGACAGTACCGGTGAGACCAGGAGGTTCCAGTCCGAGTGCGACCAGAGCTGCACAGACACCGTCCAAGACCAGAGGTGAAGACCGTGCAAGCCGCGAGGTAAAGTCGCCGAGCAAGCCTCGGGACAAGGTATGCCTCTACAAACCATCCTTCCTATTGTATAGACGTTGACGTAATTCCTTTATTCTCGGTTTGGGAGAAGAATTTTTTTGTTTCCGCTACCTTCTCTATCTCCCCTAAAACCCAACAGTATGTCTTCAACATTACCTTATACCTAAGAATATGAAGTGGTAATGGATGCTCTAGTTGAGATGCAACTGTCTAGTTTAGCTAGAAACTAGAAGAGGTTGTTAGGTTAGCCCTATGTTTGAAAAAGAAGATATGTTTGGCTAACACTCAGATGTAACGAGATCTGTTGAACAAGTTAATGGTCGTTTGGTTAGCCTAGGCCTTGATGCAATAAAAGGATGGTGGTAGAACCTCAGATATACTTCTCTGGAAAAGAAGGAGATGAAACCCTGATTAGAGTGGTTTAGGGTTCTAAGGAATCGATCTTGAGGAATCACTAGATATAGGAGATCATGATTTAAGATCACCATACACCATGGTACTACAAAGATAATAAGTGACAGTAGTACATGGGATTCTTAAGATGAAGTTGCACATGGCTTGTCGCCATGCAAGCCAGGAGGTGAAGGATGAATGCCAGTAACCCAGTGTATTGATATAGAGGATAAAAGAGTCCCCAAGAGGGAATGGGAGTTCATCACTATGGATGTTGTGGTAAATCTCCCCTAGACTAAGGAAGGTCAAGATGCGATATGGGTTATGGTAGATCACCTTACCTAGATGACATGAGAAAGAAAGAAAATTGTCAAGGGACAGACGTGGTTGAACTGCATAGAGATGGTTCAACTACATCATGATGCGAGTTCAAAAGTTCTTGAGTATAACCTGAAGATTCACTTCCATGAGGTGGAAGTAGATGAACTCGATGTTAGTACAATTTATCACCCCTAACTAATGGTTAGTATGATCCAGACTAGAGGGTCTGATGAGAGCATGTGTGCTCATTCAGGGTGATATCTAGAGATAGTTCGTGTCCTCTGTAAGATGTGATGATAACCACCATAGCCAGTATCGGGACGTAAAGAAGCTTTGTAAGGGAGGTTGTATCGGTCAACACTTCATTGCGATGATGTGGTGAAGGGGCCTTGCGAAGGTCAGAAAAGAACCACGGTGTGTGCAGATGAAGTCGCTTTGATCGTGCAATGGCTGAGAAAGCCCAGGGGTGACATGAGTCGTGAGCTGATGCAAAGCAGACTGACATGCAGTTCAATGTGGCAAAGTATGTGATGTGAAAATCCGACCCCTCTAAGTTATAGCTAAGAGAGAGCTGAGTCCCGACTGCATGGTCTGTTTGAGATCGAGTGGTGGAGATGGTTGTATTTAGCCTTACCCCTTAGGATAACATGATGTATAATGTGTTCCATGAGTCCGATCTTGAGCACTATGTGAGGTACCCAAGCCATGTGTTGAGCCCTGAACCTATTCAGCTTTATGAGAGGCTAAAATGTCTTGAGTCACCTATGAGGGTACAATATACCAAGATAAGAAAGAACTCAGATGGAAGCATATGAGATGATGAAGGTTCTTGGGAAGCACCATGGAAAGGGGAAGGCCACATGGGAGCCATGATGGACATAAGAAAGGCTTATCCTGATTGTTTGTTTGCTTGATTGAATTATGAGGGCAAAATTCCTATAAGAGGGGAGGATGCTACAACCCCAATTTTTGGATTCTTTTGGTGAGAAATGTAAAGATATTTGAAGAAAGAATGATATAATTTGTTTTGAATAGATGGATTTCGTTTACAACAGCCTTGTTGATTGATTCATGGGCTTTATTGGCTATTGGGCCCAATAACAAGGAAAAGACAAGAGAAACTCCATTATTAATAAGAAATGGAGAAAAGAAAGATGTAGAAACCTCTAGAAGGCAAAAGAATATAATCCAAAGTTGGATTTCATACCTCTTGGGTTCCAACAAGTCCAAAGTTTCAAACATAATGCAACCAGAACAGAAAAGATTAATTAAATATTTCTTTATTAAGAAAGAAATTGAAAACAATGATAAAATGTGGAAAATAAGTGGAAAGAGGTAGAATTGAGTTATCCTTGGTGGATTTTCGTATCCAAAGGATTCTTAATTTTAAAAGGAATGCCAATGAGGAAAATAAAAAGAAAGATAAAGATAAACACTTAAAAAGAGATATTTTAATAAGAAATAAACAAGGTAATGAGAAATAATGGATATTGATGCATCTAGAAGGATAATGAGCATCCACTAAAAATAATTTCGAAATATTAGAGTTTCTTGGGGACCAAGGAGCCCCAATGAAGAAAAATCAAGAGAAAATATCAATAATGCAAAATAGGAGGATAATGTGATGCATAATTAATGAATTTGGTGGCATTGATAAAAAGGAAGCATTTTCTACTAAAAGAAAATATAAATTTCATGTCAATGGATTAAAGGGCAAGTACTAAGAGAATAAAATAGGTGATTTTTGAAATCCTAATATCTAAAGAATAAAGAGTTTTCTTTTTAGAGAGAGAAGATTTCTTCTTCATGAATGAATATGGTTTCCTAGTAGGAAAGAGGCTTAGATCTCAGGGATAGCCATCCTAGGGCATTGCTACACTCCCTTATATAAGGGGTAGAGCCATTGGTTGAGTCCAGAGAGATTCCATGCAGTCCCCTCTCTTCTTCTTATTCCTTTCTGTACAAACCCTAACCAAGAGGATGTAGTACTATCCCTAGAGAAATGAAGGGTGGTATTGTGGTCATGATGGAGGCAAGAAGCTTTCATGATGATCCAAGGAGGATCATCTATCCAACCCTACCCTGGTCTTCAAGTAGCCTCTGTCGTAGGCCTGCGGAACTGTAGCAAATCACGGCAGCAAATGCAGGCAGATCTCACTTAGGGGCAACCATCTTGGCCATGACTTGGAGGTTCCTCAAGGGCAGCAAGGTGTAGTAGAGCTGGGGCGTCAATGGACGGCCACTCCCGAGCCCTGAGGAGGGGAGGGCAGACCCACGACGGGCTACAGGTCGGCGCAGCTAGGGCGTCAGGAGGTAGAAGATGACCACGGGTGGCGTTTGGATATTTTCCCCTCTACAGGATGGAGCACCAACAACTTAACCAAGGGTGAAATTGTCATTTCATTATATTTCCAAAAACCAGCAACGTTGCATGAATAGAGGTGACGTGGCATCCTCTGATTGGTCCAAAAAGGTAATCCTTGCAATATTCATAACTAAATAATGGTAGCTCGGATTGGTACATATAATATATGTATTTTGCTCAGAAAAACGAGAGAAATTCACTAAAAATGGTGTTAGAGGCTAATTCGTCTTACAATTAGAAAAGTAGTGGAAGTTATCAGCTTTAATGATTTAATGATTAAGAAACCCTATTTTGAGATGATTAATGTAATTCGTAGAGTTTAATGGATGATTAAAGTTGATATTAGCCCTTTAATCATGAAAAGATACATTAAGATAAAAAAGGATGAACTTTGCACGTAATTGGTTTAATTTAGAATTTCATGTGCATAAATATGCTATAATGGGCCTTGAAACCCTAATTATGGTAATTGTGACTCTTAATTGCTTTAATTGTTTAATTTCATGGTTAAAATCGAGATATGATAGTTCTAAGATATTTTTAGTATAAAGGTACCTAATTGTGGATAAATAGCCTTAATATAGTAATTAGGGTTTTCTAATGGATAAAGGTCGAATTAATGAGTTCATATGTGAATTAGATTATAATGAACTATGAGTTGTTAATCCAGAAGGAACCAAAGATGATAAATGGACCTATAGATCTTGTCATGAATTAAAAGGATAAAAAGGGTAGTTTTAATGTAAAAGAGCATGATGGACTTAATTAATGTTTAATTGTGACTCTAATCTGAAATTAAGGTTATATGTTGTTAAATGTAACCTTAATATCTTTTGTGAAGAATAGATGTGATAATTAGGGTTTAAAATAGTAAAAAGGAAGAGAAACCCTAATTGCAATGGAAACCCTAAAAGTTGGCTAGAAACCCTAGGAAGAGAGCTAGGTTCAATAGATCTTGATGGCATGATCAATAATAGGAAATTGTATGCATATTTCAGGATCTCTTTGAGTGCTTGCTTTTCTATTAGATTTCTTGCATTGATTGGATTAGCTCTGTCTCAAATCAACCTGTCAGGTATGTGGTTAATTATGGTTAATCGAATTAGTTTTCCGAAGAGTTTCCCAGATGATTCATCACTTTGAATGCAACTTAACAGTTTGGATGTTCATACTTGTAAATCATAAAGTCACTATGATTATCACAATAATAATAGAAGTGTGTATTCTCGCACCTACATCCCACCCTGATGGATGATGCCAAAGATCAAGCCCAGAAGGGAAGACCAATGGGCACTATGAGTGGTGACCCCAGGCACCAAGCTCAGGATTGAGAAGGTGGCCTATGATATTGCATGACAAAAGGGAACCATAAAGGGTGACCCTAGGCACCAAGATTGGGATTGAGAAGATGGCCTTAAGTCAATGGCAAAAGAGAAACCCTAAGGTGGGTATGCCAGGGTTAGGGCAAAAGCGGTGGAGAATGTCACATTGAATGCGTATTTCACCTTGTTAATTAACTTGATTCTGATATTTATATTGTTAGCCATATTTGCAAAATTTTGGTTGTCTCCTCATACCGGCATATTTCGATATGCTGACCGACATTTTGTTTGTCGGCATTTTAGTTACAAGATTGAAAAGGACAAATGTAAAGTGGCATATGTGGAATTAAATAAGAGTTAAAGTACAAAGGAGGATTATTTAGAATAGACTCCAGATGTGGATAGAAGTAGATATCCAAGTTTGTGAAAAAGGTATGCACATTTTTATTTTATTACATCTTTTCAGTTTAGTTGGTAGAATTTGATAATTATTATTGATTATTTGTCGAACCATTGATCCAGAAATTGGGATAATGGCCCTGACCTCTTGGTCTCCCTTAATTGAGGGTTACTCAGAGGCGGGGTCATTACACTATCGCCTTGGGAACTCCATGCAGGTGAATAGCCCAGTCCACATACAATTGTGCCATATCAGGAACCTTGTAGGTGCTCTTGAATGGAGGAAAGTGAGCCGACTTGGTCAGGCGATCAATAACAACCCAAACCACATAATACCCACACTTTGACATTGGAAACCCACTAACAAAATCCATTGTTATTTTCTCCCATTTCCACTCTAGTATCTCAAGTGGATGGAGGAGACCATCGGGACGCTGATGTTCAATGTTCACCTGTTGGCACGTCATGTAGATTACAACATAAGTAGCAATATCCTTCTTCATTTTTTTCCACCAGAAACTGTGTTGTAAGTCCTTGTACATCTTTGTGGTACCAAGATGAATTGTGTACTTGGACCCATGGGCTTCACTCAGAACTCTCTGCCTCATATCAGCAACATCAGGTATCTACACCCTGTGGCGGAAGTGGATAGAACCATCCACTTCAATAGAAAACTCGAACTGTGGTTTCTTTGTCATCAACTTCATCTCCACTACCTCAGGATTGTCTAACTGTGTAGCAATAAACTCAAAAATCCAAGTGGTAGTGACAACCAAACTAGCCATCTGCACTCTCACCTTCTCCACAAAAGATTCATCACCGAAATCAGGTAGCTCAGGTCTCCAACTTGAAATCTATTCTAAGCATCTCCATAAAAAATATCTGATAGAAGCACATGCTACATCCTTTTTCCTACTAAGGGCATCAGCAACAACATTGGCTTTACCGGGATGATAAGTGATGGTAAATTCATAGTCCTTGAGGATTCCATCCATCGTCTCTGGCACAGATTCAAGTCCTTCTGAGTAATTGGGTAGCGTAGGCTCTTATGGTCACAGAATACTTCAAATTGTACCCCATACAAGTAATGTCGTCATATCTTCAGTGCATGAACTATGTTAGCCAACTCCAAATCATTAGTAGGACAATTACCCTCATTAGGCTTCAATTGGTGTGAGGCATATGCAATCACTCATCGTTCTTGCATAAGGACACATCCCAACCCTAGTTTAGAAGCATCAATGAAAATTAAAATAGGATTTACCCTCAACAGGTAAAGCAAGCACAGGGGCAGACGTCAAACACTTCTTCATCTCTAAGAAACTCTTTTCACACTCAGGAGTCTAGATAAAATTTGCATCCTTGCGTGTCAATTTTGTCATAGGAAGAGCCAACTTGGAGAAATTCTATACAAATCTCCGATAGTATCTTTCCAAGCCTAGAAAACTATGTATCTCTGAGGGGTTCTTTGGTGATTTCCACTTTTTCACAACTTTAATCTTGATAGGATCCACAGCAATACGTCCCACCGAGATAACATAACCAAGAAACATCACCTCGTTGAGCCAAAACTCGCACTTTGAGAACTTTGCATAGAGCTGATGTTCTCGCAAGGCCTGTAGAACGATCTGTGGGTGCTCGCAGTGCTGGTCCATAGACTCAGAGTGGATAACCATGTCATCAATGAACACCACCACGAAGTTGTCGAGGTAGGGGCGGAAGACCTGATTCATCATGTCCATGAAGGCGGCAGGGTGAATGGTCAAGCCGAATGGCATGACTAGGAACTCATAATGCCTGTAATGAGTGCGGAAAGCTATCTTTGGTACATCATCATCCTTCACCCGCATCTAATAGTAGCCACTACAAAAGTCCATCTTTGAGAACACAATATCAGACTTTAGCTGGTCAAACAAGTCTTCGATGCGCGACAGGGGATAACAATTCTTGTTCGTCACTTGATTCAGCATACGGTAATCCATGCACATCCTCAAGGACCCATCTTTCTTATTTACGAATAGAATAGGTGCTCCCCAGGGAGAGACACTAGGGTGTACAAACCCCATGTCTAGGAGCTCTTACATCTACTTCTTGATCTCAGCCAGCTCAGTAGGTGTCATGCGATAGGATGGCTTGGAGATAGGTGTCGTGCCCGGTACGAGGTCGATAGAAAACTTGACTTCACGTGAGGGGGGAAGTCCAGACAACTTGTCGGGAAAGACATCAGGAAAGTCCTGAACCACATCAATATCATCTATAGCCGGTGGTGTAGGATTAAGGACAACCGATGCCAAGTAGGCCCTAGAGCCCTTGGCAATGAGCTTCTCTGCCTTGAGTGCAGAAATGATGAATTGTCGATGACCTTGCTTTCTTCCCTTGATGTAGAAACGCTCGCCATCAGGGTGCAACAGACTATCCTTTTTATCTTCACAGAAGAGGGCAAACTTGAACTTCTTGAGCCAATCCATTCCCAAGATAACGTCGAAGGCTTTCATATTGAGGATGATGAAGTCTGTCTCGAACATTTTGCCAAAAACACACAGGTCTATTGTAGGGATTTTTAGGAAAGTAGAAGACATTTTACCCGTAGGAGTTTCAACCTCTACGATATAGTCCATGTACATAGTTTACAACTCTAACATGGTTATAAGCTTAGAAGATATGAAGGTGTTTGAAGCTCTAGAATCAAATAATGCTTTTATCGGTGGTTGAAATAAGTGCACAATACCTTCAATGGCTCCGTTATCATCGGTGGCTTCCACGGCGTCCATGGCAAAGACACGTCCTGCACGTTTCTCAATAGGTGGGCGACATCCTTGCTGGTTGTTGTTCTTCAGGGATTGTTGTGGATGAGGTTGCGGCTGTGACTGCTGGGGTGCTCGTGGATGAGCTCGTACGACAACCTTCTAAAGCTTGGGACACTTTGGCCTGATGTGTCCAGCCTAGCCACACTCATGGCACGTCAAGTGCCTCACATCTGATTGAGTTTCAGGCTGCACTATAGGGCACCTTCCAGGAGGGTAGAGGCGTTGGCAATAGTTGCACTTGTCACGATGATCATCACTGAAGCTCTTCCTCTTGCTGGGACTCCGAGTCATGGGATGAAAGCCTGGATAGGCCTCCACAGTGAGGGCCTTATCCACCATCTGCTGGAAGGTGAGAGGGAGCTGTGGAACAAGAGCTTGCCCAACCTGGTAGCTCAGTCCCTGTAGGAAGAGTGTAGCTCAGAAATCCTCTCCAAGTCCTATAGCATAGCGCTCCAAAAATAGGAACCTCTGAACATAAGTAGCGACACTCATGGATCCCTACTTCAAGCTATAGAATTTTGCCTCCTTCTTCCTTAAGGCGGAGGCACAGACGTATTTCTGGCGGAAAAGAACCAAAAATTGCTCCCATGACATGTCAGAGGTGTCACGAGTGCGGGAGACACCGTTCCACCAAACGCGTGTTGGCCCATCCAACACGTAGGTGGCGAAGCGGACCTTCTGGTGAGGAGGGCACACCATGCCCTTGAAGGTACGCTCAATGGCCAAGACGCAGTTGTCATCCTTGTCCACCATCTCGATCTCTCCTTTGCCCTTGAAGTAGGGCAGCTGCATCTTGATGAACTCCGTGAGGGAGTACTCTTTGGGCTTCTCAGAAGGAGGAATGGCATTGATATGCCCCATCACAAAATTGCACACAAACTGGCACAGGACAACCAACTCTTGCTCCAGGGTAAGTGGAGGTGGAGGAGGAGGCTCTGAAAAAGGAGGAGGTGCGATGACGACCTGGTGGCCCCTAGAGGTGGCATGTGCATCTGGTGTCATCAATGGTGGCTCCATAAGTGGCATCCCGTACTGTGGGTTAAGCGATGTAGAATTTCCATCTCCTAGACTCTCACAGGGCTGGGAGGACTCACCGCTCTTGTCTCCAAATAGATCGGTTCTCCTGAAAACATAGATAGAGAAAAGAATCCTAACGAAATTTTGAGATACTAGACTACCGATTGTTAAAGCTCTAATATCATTTTGTAAGGAGTGGGACCCACTAAGGGGGGTACCACTCCCTAACTTTAATATTTTGAGATCACTATAGCAATTCCCATACATTGAGACATAACACATAGTTTGAAGGGGTGCTATTTCACTCTCAAACTAATATGGAAAAATATAGCATAAAGTAAATGCAGCAGAATGAAAAGTGTAAATTTATTACATGATCCAATTATTTCTAAGAACTTTTCCACATGGACATAAAAGAATAAATGAAACTAAATCTAATGGATCGGTTGCAGAGGCAACCTAGGCATCTCATAAACTCCACGAACTACTACTGATCAGGTTCTTTGAACCCTGGGTCCTCAGGTGCAGGCTCCTCCTCTAAGGTCACCACAAGCTCCTCTACACTTGGGTGGAAGGGAACATCACGCAGAAACATAGGAAACAATATAGAGGTCATGAAGGGATGAGTATGTACATATATAAAACACTTTGGGCATTATATAGTGTTTTAAGAGAAAAAAGAGATGCTCCCAAAAGGAGGGGCTATTTGTGATTAGGTAAGTTCAAGAGAAATATAAAAAGAGAAATGAGGAATATTAAATTCAGATTACAAGCATGATAGTAAAAAGTGTCTTGCCATATCAATCAACCATAGATTCTCATTAAAACAACGAATAATTGCATGCATAACAATGTATACTAAATAGACATAAAACAGGGCCATAACACCATAGGATCATGGCCTAAAAATAAACAAGGGTGGAAATGCACACCCCGGGTGGAATACACATGCCATATATAAGTATGGTTGTACATAAGTACCGCTATTCTAGATATTCTAGTCAAACATGTAGCATGCTAAAATTGAGTGGCAAGACTATCATTTTAGTCAATATCAAATAGAAGACAACATAGAAGGAGGGGTCCAAGGACCCATATAAACATGTCAATTTAAAAATCATAGGAACAAAAGATATTCATATCAGGAATTATAAATGTTCATGAATAATAGATTTCCAAGAGAAATAACAGTTCAAGAGATGCCTCATTAAAATGTATATGGATTCAGTCAAATAATGCTCAAAATAAAATAGAGGATGTACATACCTTATGATCAGACCTAGATATTCAGTAACACCTCCTAAGCACAGGTTCAAGGCTGTCTTAACCTAGTCATAATATGTGTGCATTCGGTTAATATAAAATTCATTAAGCCTTTTGCTTAGAAATCGACTCTATAGTAGGTTGCAAATCTAGGCGTGAAACCTATCCCAATAAATCATTCGTATTTTTCTGATTTAAAAAATGTATATATGCCCTATTTGGGTAAATGGATAATTTCTTATGAATTTTACAAGTTTAAATCATTTCTGGCTAAATAGAAAATTGAACTGTGAAATGACCATTTTACCCCTGAATGATTATGCAAATCATCAGGGTTCTCTATCATGCGAACTATAGAGAAAAAAAAGGAAACTAAGTTCGGTCAATCAAGTCAAACGAGACTAAAATTACCAATATGCCCCCATGGGTGTGACATTGATATATTGGCCACCATGGGCTAAAATGGACTTTCGTCCCAGGGATTGAAACTTTGTGTTCAGCGCCACGGCTGCTCCACAGAGCTTGGGCCATGTATGATTCCTACTATCAGGGACTCCTGGCGAGTGGAAAGAGTCATGTTGGCTACGTTTATTTTTCACCCTGGACCTTCTGAGTTGCTACTCAGGTCCTGGGGTGGCCGAAGTTGAGAGGGAGTCCCACTGAGGGGACGACCATAGGTGGTCCAGCGAAGACAATGGCGAGGGAAACTTCACAGCCATTAGCCTACATGGTTAAGGATTAGTAGGGAAGCACCTCATAGAGAGGTTTGCGAAGGATGCAGGGAAGAGGAAGGTTGGCAGTGTCAGGAGCCATAGAAGGTCGTCGCTGACCAGACAAGCCATGATAAAACCAAACACAAGCCGAGAGATCCAGTAGGTGCATTCAATCACAATTTGGGGCGTCTCGTGGTCCAAGCACAGATGATAAGATGAAGATGTTCACTGAATCAGATGTGTTGTGGGACCAAGCATAGAGACACCAACCAAAACAGGTGGCAGACGAAATAAGGGAAGGCAGGGGCGCCTTGTCGACCGAGCAAACTAGGCGACATCAGAGCAAGGTGTGTACACAGATAGAATCGAGGTGTGTCCTATATGGTTACCTCATGAATAATTGAACTGAGGAGAAGGATCCCAACAACTATCTACCATCCTCATCGGAGAAGGAGACCAGTGCCGACAGCAGCTCTAAAGCGCCAACACGATCAATTGACTAAAGAGAACGAATGAGGGGGCGCCGAAGATCGATTCTGGAACGGAAGAGGCGAAGTGGATGCACTCAAGTGGGGGTTTCAATGAGTTTGGAAAGTGGCAGTGGTGGCTACTCGAGGGGTATAAATAGGTATTTTTTCTTAGGGTTCCATAGAGGCCAAGTAAGGGGTCGTTGGACTCGTCGAGACGTGTGACGTTCGTTGGTGAAGAAAACGCAGTGAATCAGCAATGATATGATCATGGGGCGACCAAGTGATAGGCACGCACTACTGTCATCTGAACTGCACATAAGATGGAGGTAGGGGATGATTGAGTCCCACTACCTGGACTGGGCTGCATGCAGGAACAGAATTGGCCCTTGGTCCAAAGTCAGACTGTGACAATTGCAATTGAATAAATCGATCGAAAACTTTGCTTAATGCACACACAATCTATTAGGGTCTAATCAAGGGTGCATTTGATGTCCAAATGACCTCAAATTTTTAGGGTTGACTAATTAAAATATTAAGAACTCAACTATAGGTTTAGATTTTGGTTTTGAGGTTACCTTAGTTGTAATTTAACCTTTGTGCATTAATCACTCAGTTAATGTGATGAACTAAGTCTAAAGGTAAAAAATGGTCAAACCTTCCACCTAGACTCGATTTCTAGTCTTATATGATACCCAAGTCTATCCTAACTCACAAATCTAGGGTAAAGTATTCTAGATTATCATTATTGCTTATAAGTTTGCTAATTGAGGTATTAAGCTAGAAAATTCACATGACTTCAACTCTATGGATCCCTACTAGAGTCAATCTAGGGTTTGTAGGTCAAAAAGTTATCTAGTTCAATGTAAAATATGAAAATGATCTCTCAGATTTATCCATTAAGATAAAGGACAAGGAAAGAGAAAATAAGGGTTTGTACCTAGAATTGGGGATGTTACAAATGGGAACAATGACAAAGGAATAACGCGGAACATGAGTTAATCTCAGACCAACCTATGTGTGTAATAAAGTGTTAATGTAAAATCAGCATGGCATGTGAAAGAAATTAAGGGAGATGGTCCCTATTTAATGACCAAAATGTGGAATATGATGATTTTCAAACATAATAAAATAAGATAACATATGCAAGTATGATAAATAGTCATCAAGGAAGGAGTAATGTGAAATTTTAATCATAATGATTCATATTCTATTGGCAAGGAACCTGAAATGAAAAAGGTAAAATGATAGATAAGAAGTTGTAACATGCATAATGAAAATCGAATTGGTTACCTTTTTCCTAGTGACCGTTGAACAATGCTGCTATGATGTTGGAAGTATGTTTCCTTTTGTGTTTTTTCTTTCTAGGGAACAACATTCAAGTGGATCATTGCCACTTGGTATGCATGGATTCATTGTAAACATAAGGGTGGATAGATTACTAATGAATAAGGTTGCTTGGACTATGGTTCCAAGATCATAAAGTTCATGATGAGTTTACTTTTGAGCCTTCCAATAATTAGGAAGACTCCTCTTATATGTCTTGAGATTTGTTATGTTGGTAAAAGTAGATGAGATAAGGATGTGAGTTCCTTATAGCACATGAGGTGGATACTAAGGTAATGAATCCTAATATCCAAGATGTATCAATAGTATGGGAAGTATGTGAAGGTTGTAGATGTTTATCAAATGAAAATTACAAGTATTCCTCTCCCTTAGAGATAGAGAGAGAGAGTTGATGAAGACCCCCTAAATGTTGTTTGAAAGGAAAAATAAAAGTGATTCTATAATGTTGTATATGATTCAGTGATAGCTGGGAACGACCACTATCAAGGAAAGATGGTTTGTTAATCAATAGACATGTGCTACCATGTTCCTTTAAGATAAACCTAGGATCAAATATCAATTCATAAGAGTTAGAGTGGATGTCATAAGTTACATGAACGTGATGAATTTATGGTTGTGTCCTTTAGACTAACCAATGTACCAATAGAATTTATGAATAGGAGGAACAGAGTGTTCAAGTCATGTCTTACAAGTTGTAGCAAGCTTTGAATGATGACATCTCAAAGTATTCCAGAGATGGTCAGTAGCATGGTCAATATCTTTGTTAAATCTTAAGAATAATGAAGCAATTGTACTTATGTATGACAACTCTAGAAAGAGTGAGTTGGGGTTGACTAAAGTATCCTCTTGGAGTTATGATATCTCTATTAAGTGTGTTGTGGGAATCCTGATAAGATGAAGACAGTGTCATTGTTCTACTCCTAACAAGGTCAATCAGGAAGTTATATTTGTTAAAGATTATAGAAAAATGTCTGATTCTTCAACCAAATAGATGGTCAGTTCACCATTGAGATGATTAGGGAATCCTATATATATATATATCACTTCATAGTTCTTGAAAATTAGGAGATGCATACCTGGTTGATTGAGTTGTTAATTACAACAACCATTAAAGGGGCTTAGAGATGAAAGTTACCATGTGGAGGATTGGGGATGAGGTGCATGATAAGTATCCATCTTTGTTTACCTTAGATTTTGGTGGCAAAATCCTTGTTAGGGGTTTATGGTTGAGAGACCCCTAACCTTGCTTAAAGTATTGAACATACTTAACTATCATAATTAAATGTTTAGAACCTTAATATAACCTTTTTATATGCTTTGTAATAATAATAAAAACTTAAGTTTCAAGTTTGGTCCAATTTGTACATTGTTTGTGCAAGTAATGCAATTTTGTGCACATTTTGGACTTTTCTGCAATTTACCCAATAGAGAGGTTTTCTTTGCAATTTATAACTTGCAGTATGTTCTTTGGATGTTCTCTCATCATTCTTTAGCTTTTCGATCCATGCGGAGCCTAGTCCAACCTTGGTATGGAAGTGTTTTCCTCAAGGGTATTTTAGGGTTTGCCCCTTTACCTTTAGGAGCTATCAACCAATGAGTTATTAGATTGGCTTGGAAATTAGACAAAGGAGATCTAATAAGGTCTATATGAACGGTGGGGGAGCTTCTTAAATGGCTTCTTGTATATCCTTATTAGTTTAAGGCCATGGATGCATGGAGAGCTTTTTAGACACCTCATGGTTCTTCTCTCCCTTATCCTAGAGTTTATATATCTATTTTTGAGCTCCAAAATGAAAGTTTTTCTTTCCACCACTTCCATCCTACTAAGAACCTTGTTCCCTATCTTTTTAGATGAGGTGGACCCGTCCAAGGTAGAAGAATAAGGCAAATTTCTTGGTGGAAGCTCCTAGGGTTTTGTTTTGCTCTCTTTTAGGGTTTAAAAAGCTTCCTT
Source organism: Alisma plantago-aquatica (assembly GCA_963693085.1). NCBI lineage: Eukaryota > Viridiplantae > Streptophyta > Magnoliopsida > Alismatales > Alismataceae > Alisma > Alisma plantago-aquatica. The sequence continues at coordinate 927,228,019 of OY856411.1, read as the reverse complement.
CTAGTGATCTTGACCTGGAAGAGTAAGAATACCCTTCTTTCCTCCATTTATTTCTTTGTTATCCTTCCTCCTACCTTTCTCAAGGTCAGAACCTTACTGTTCCATGGTAGAAATTCCTCTAAATCTCTAAAACCCTACCTTTCTTGATCCTTATGCTTAGGGTTTTCTCATTTGGTGAAGAAAGGTGCTAGATTGATGAGTTCACAACTTTTGCTTGGATTTTCTACCCTACATGCTTGTGTTTTCTTGTATTTGGGATTTTATATTCTAATTATAGCAAGTTTTATAACTTGCTTCACGTTTATTTCTTACCACAAGCTTGCAAGCTCATATTCTTGGTTTTCATATGATGATCCATGCACTAAAAAGCCATGCTTGACTTGGATTTTGATTTTTATAATGTTCCCTATTCTTAGTTCAAGATGAACCTGTGATCATGTGTACATCATTTCTAAGGTATAATATGACTTGGATTAGTTTGTTTTGACAACTGATGGTGCTAAACACCTATCAACCAATGGTTAATTTTAGGGTTTAAAGTTGATTTCTTCTATAAACACATGACCCATTTAACACTTCATGACAATTGATTATGGTGACCAAGGGTGTCAAGTGACGTTCACCCCCCTTAGGTCAGGTTTTGTCTTAATTAGAATCTTAATTATCAACAACTAAGTACCCTAATGATGCTATCAATCAATGGTGACATTAGCTTGATATTCGATGGTGATTAATGACTATAATGTTGATCTAACAACCTTTGGTGACTTAATGGTCACTAGTGATCATGGATCAGGTATCCACAACCTATAGTAAGCTAAGCATGTAGTTGTAGCATCAATTAAGCCTTAAACCAATGGTAACTTGGGTCATTTGATGCTATGGTCGAACCTATACTCTAATTGATGGTTTTAATGTATGAACTTGACCTAATGGTTAAGATTTAATGTTTCTTCATCCAATAAATTGTAATTATTCCTAAAAGTAATATTTTGGTCCTAATAAAGTGACTTAAATGTGGGGGTGGCAAGTTGAGGATATATCCTTTTAATCCACAATGCAGTTTATGGAGGATCACTACTACATTTTTGTCCAATAATGTTGTTGCCTGTAGGGTCAGTTTTTCCAAATAACCGACCTTATATGTCTACAAAAAATGCGGGCACCACTTAAGAACTCTTGGGTCAATTTTCTTAAAATAACCGACCTTGTAGTGTAACTCTATAGGGTTGGTTTTCCAAATAACTGACCTTATATGTCTATAAAAATGTCGGTACCACTTAAGACCACTTGGGTCAGTTTTCTTAAAATAACCGACCTTGTAGCGTATCTCTATAGGGTTGGTTTTCATAAAATAAGAAACCTTATAGAAAATGGGATTAGAAAGCCCATTATAGTTTCCCGTGGAAAAAAATTGCTCGATTTTGGCTTTGTGCCTCGATCTGTAGGGTCAGTTTTTCCAAATAACCGACCTTATATGTCTTCAAAAAATGCGAGCACAATTTAAGACCTCTTAGGTCGGTTTTCTTAAAAAACCAACTTTACATGAGCTCTGAGAGTACTTTCTTGATCTATAGGGTCGGTTTTTTCCTTATAACCGACCTTGTAGGGATTCTCAGTTGAAAAAATTCTCGATCGAGTTGAATTTTGAATCCATTTTCTTTTCGTGCATGTATAAGTACCTCTAGGGTCAGTTTGTTCCTTTTAACTGACCTTGTAGGTTTCCTCAGTTGAAAAAATTGTCGACCAGGTTGATTTTTGGATCCAATTTTTCCTTCGTGCATGTACATGTACCTCAAGGGTCGGTGTTTTCTTTTAACCGACCTTGTAGGTCCCCTCAGTCAACAAAATTGTGGACCGAATTGAATTATGGATCCAGTTCTCCTTCGCGCATGTATAAGCACCTCTAGGGTCAGTTTTTTCCTTTTAACTGACTCTAGAGTCCCCTCAGTCGACGAATTTCTGGACCAAGGTTTTCTCAGTCGACAAAATTCTCGGCTGAGTTTGAGTTTGGATGTTTAGGGTTTTGGATCCAGATTTCCTTCATGCGTGTATAAGCACCTCTAGGGTCGATTTTTTTCCTTTTAACTGACCCTAAAGGTCCCCTCGGTCGATGAATTTCTTGACCGAGGTTCTCTCAGTCGATGAAATTCCCGATTGAGTTTGAATTTGGGTGTTTAGGGTTTTGGATCCAGATTTCCTTCGTGTGTGTATAAGTACCTCTAGGGTCGGTTTTTTCCATTTCACCGACCCTAGAGGTCCCCTCGGTCGACAAATTTCTCGACCGAGGTTGAGTTTGGGTGTTTAGGGTTTTGGATCCAGATTTCCTTCGTGCGTGCATAAGTACCTCTAGGGTCAGTTTTTTTCCATTTAACCGACCCTAGAGGTCCCCTCGACGTCGAGGTTCCCTCAGTCAATGAAATTCTTGACCGATTTGGAGTTTGGGTGTTTTTAATTTACCTGACACGGGCACCACTTATCTCTTGGGTCACTTTTTTATTTTAACCAACCCTACAGGTCGGGCGTGGGGGATATACATGAACCTTTCATTTTCACTACCGAGACCTACTATTTCACTCTCTCCCACGCCCCCAAAGCTCCACTGCCGCCGAGATCTTGTTGCCGCACCGCTGAGACCTTGTTGCCACACCGCCGAGACCTCTTTGCCGCACCACCGAGACCTCATTGCCGCGCCGCCGAGACCTTGTTGTCGCACTGCACCACACCGCTGGGTCGTCGCCTCTTCCACGAAGGTCATCATCGCTTCCAAGCAAGACTTTCCAGAGGTAAGACCATTTATATAGGTCTATCTATGCCCACCGTGGTACCGCTGCCATGACCAAGGTAGCATCCAGGTCCACTCTCAGTCGAGAATTCATCGACCGAGAGTCCACCTACGCGTGACATCCAGGTCCACTCTCGGTCGATGAATTCGTCGACCGAGAGTGGACCTGGACGCCGGTGCAGGTGGACTCTCGGTCGACGAATTCTTGACCGAGATTGGACCTACGCGCCTTTAAATAGAAAATTATATTGTTTTTCTATTTTATATAATTGGTAACCCAACCAATAAAAAAACATGTATTTTTCATATGTAATCATTCTATAAATTCTAGAAATTAATATGAGATTAGACATGTGTACTCCCAAATTGACACTTTAGGGTTTATAGATGAGATCATCGATGCATGATTTTTAACTTAATATATAAATATGACAATAATACATTTATGCATGTATCAACTGAGAAACCCATTCAAAATTTACTCATTAGGAGTAAATTTTGGATAGTCCCTGGTCTGGGAGTATTTTGATAGTTATATTTTTCTTGATGATATTATAGAGTTGTTCTGGTATGATTGGGTGAATACTTCGATAATAGAAGTATGGATAAGGTAAGCATATATCAATATAGAAAAATCCAATACACATTTTTAGCTTATTTCTATATATGGAAATGATTACAAATGTTTTACAGCCATTTATATTCCGAGACCACAAACTTTGATATAAGAAATGTTGGATTTTTAGTTACTTCAATCACTAGTCAAGTGGAGACACATATTGAGGATGTGTTACAACCCCAATTTTGGGTTCATTTGGGTGAGAAATGTAATTTCTCACATAAAAGATATTTGAACAAATAAAGATATAATTTGGTTTGAATAAATGGATTTCGTTTACAATAACCTTGATGATTGTGTTGTGGGCTTTATTGGCTATTGGGCCCAATAACAAGGAAATTCAATTAATTAATGAATAATTGAATATTTGAGAAAAGAAAGAGGTAGAAACCTCTAGAAGGCAAATCCAAGGAGGGATTTCGTGCCTCTTGGGTTCCTTGGGTACCAAGGAGTCCAAAGTTGCAAAGAAAAGAAATAAGAAAAGAAAATATTAATAGAGTATTTCTTTATTAAGAAAGATATTGAAAATATTGATGAAATGTGGAAAATAAGTAAAAAGAGGTATAATTAAGTGATCCTTGGTGGAATTTCGTATCTCAAGGATTGCTTATGATAAAAGGAATCCCAATGAAGAAATAGGAAAGAGAAAATATCAATGAAGCAAAATAAGAGAATAATGTAATACATTATTAATGAATTAAGAAGATATTGATAAAAAGGGAAGTATTTTCTATTAAATAAAAGTAGAATTTCGTGACGAATGAGTAAAAGGAAAGTATAAAGAAAGTGAAAGAAATAATTCTCGTTTTCTAAGTGTCCATAAGATAAGGAATATCAAGGAAGTATATAGGAGAGAGAAAGACTACTTTTCCATGAAGGAATAGGTTTCCATATGGGAGAGAACTTGATTTCTCTTGGAGGAACGTCCTGGGGCTTTACTACTCACTCTTATATAAGGAAATAGCCCAGGGTCGACCCCAAGGGATATCCCACACGTATCTCTCTATTCCCCATCTTCTTCTTGTTCTTCTTTGAGCAAAACCTAACCAAGGAGGAAGGAAGAACACTGGTGCAAACGGAGGATCAAGGAGGGTCCTAGATGGTGGCTTGATGCACCCACAAGTGATCTGAGGAAGCTCTGCCCTTGTCTTCCTACTCTGAACCCACGCAAAACCGGCAAAGAGGTCTGCGACCTAGATGCAGATCGCAGCATTAGCCCCTAGTTTGGATGTCTCGGTCGTGGGTCGAGGTGTGGCTGGACACGTGGTGAAGCGGCGGAGGCAGGGGAGAGAGTTCCGAAGTGGTTCGTGCCTTGGAAAGGTGGAACACAAGCCCACAATCACTGCAGCACGGCTGCATCATGGCAGAGAGTCGCGGGCGATCTGGGCTTGCATACGGCTACTATGGCCCCATATTCGGGGTGCTTTGGCTGCGCCAGGGTACGGCGGGGGCAGTAGAATAGTCCTTGGTGACTTTCGAGGTGCAGGGAGGCCAAGAGAAGCCGGGCCCAGTCCGGCTAGGGCGACGCAGCGACCCCCTACGGAGGTTGAAGACAACGTTTCAGACACTGGGCGAGAATACCCTTCCGAGTACTGAAGAACCTATTCACTTATCGAGGGCAGAATCGACTTTCAATTATATTTCCAAAGCAACAGCCAACGTGGCATGGAAAGGCCTGCGTGGCAGCCTCTCATTGGCCGGGGTAAGTAGATTTTGTAAAACTCATAGCTAATTATCCGTAGCTCAGTTTAGCACGCATAAAATATGAAAGTTACTCAGAAAGATGAGAGAAATCCATTAAAAATATAATTGGAGCCTGATTATGCTTGCAATTTGAAAAGTAATGGAAATTGTTAACTTTAATATAATGATGATTAAGAAACTCTATTTTGATATGATTAATAGGGTTTAATTGATTGTTAAAGTTGTTATTAACTTGTTAATCATAAAAAGGAACATTAGGGTAAAAAAGAATGAACTTTGTACATTATTTGTTTAATTTAGAGTTTATATGCATAAATAGGCTTTAATGGGCCTTGAAACCCTAATTTTGACTAATTCGACTATTAATGGCTTTAAATGATTAATTTCATGATTAAAATTGGAATATGATGAATCTAAGCTATTTCGAGCATTATGTTCTTAATTTGTGGATAAATGCCCTAAATGTAGTAATTAGGGTTTTCTGATGAATAAAAGATGGAATTAATAACAAATCGAGTTCATATGGAAATTAGACCATCATGAAATAAGAGTTGTTAATCCGAAAGAAACTAAAGGTGATAATTGAGTCTAATGACCTTGAAATAACTTAAAGGGATAAAGAAGGTAGTTTTGGTATAAAAGAGAAATAATTGACTTTCAATTGTACCTATGATGTTGAAATTAGGGTTTGTAGACTAAAAGAGCATGAAAAGTGATAAATGCCTAACGGAAGCTAAAACCCTAATAAAACCCTAAAAATTGGAATAGAAATCCTAAGAATGATGCTGATATTGAATAAATATTAATAAAAGGAAATTGGTATATTTATTTCAGGATTCTGTGCATGATTGGTTGCTTGATTGGGATTTCTATGTTTTGATTAATTCTGTATCTGAATCTACAATACAGGTATGTGGTTACGCTTATGAATATCCGATTTAGTTTTCTGGGGATTTTGTCGATGTTTCCATCGTGACTTGAATTAAACTATTGGATGTATTTAATTCATGCAAAGTATAATGTGAATATGACTATCACATAAGAGATATGCCTACTAGCTCAGATCCTAGTCCCCTCTGTAGCTTAATGGGTTGACCTAGTAAATGGCTACCAAAGGGGTAGGCCCATCAGGTCATTGAATGACTTAGTAAATGGCTACCAGTGGGGTAGGTCCATCAAGTCACATTGAGTTAGAGATTGGACTACCTATGGGTAGTGTCATGCGACTCAACCCTAGATATTGGTCTACCTGATAGGTAGGATCATGCGGGGTTTAATAAGGATCTACCTAGAGAGAGGTAGGATGTCAGTCCACTGCAGGGACATCACAGAGAAAGGGGATAGGCAAGGATTGAGTAGTATTGCTTAAAACGTAATCTTGGTTGTTAAATGATATTTGGTTGATTACATTGTTAACATAGTTGCACAATTATTGTTTCCCCCACATACCAGCTTTGGCTGACCGACGTTTTGTTTGTCGGCGTTTTAGGTACAGATGAAAAGAACAAACAGTAAAGTGACATATGTGGAATTAAATGAGAAATAACATGCACAGGAGGATTAGTTAGATTAACATCTTCATGGATAGAAGTTTAGAAATCCCAGTTTTTCCAAGGTAAGAAAAGTTTTATTTTATACCTGTTTTCAGTTTAGTTGGTAAAGTTTATCAATTATTTCTGATTATTTGTCGAACCTTTGATCCTGTTAATGGAATAACGACTCTAACCTTCGGGTCTCCCTTAATTGGGGGTTACCGGGAGGCGGGGTCGTAACAATTGGTATCAGAGCATAGGTTCCTCAAGTAATCTTTAATAATTATTAAATTTTACAAATTCTATAGACCCCAAGGGGTTATTAGAGGATTATCCGAAAGACAGAGGTGTCTAGAAAAGGATCACGACCGGGGGCTGGCAATATTTTCCTCCGCACCGCTAGTCGGAATACGAGGACTCCCGGATCTGTGTGACTGCCTGGCCAAAGTCTTAGGGTATGAATCGAAATAAGATACCTTTAGGACTCTCTCATCTTGTTCATCCCTTCTCAACTCAAATTCTATTAAGAACCTTAAGGATTAGGGTTTCCTCTCTTCTCCTTACCCTCTTGAGGTATGGGTAAGGTTGATAAGGATTAAGGAATCCTCCACCAAATTAATAAAAAGCATGTAAATAAGATGTCATGGACATAAGCTTAATAGAGTAAGCGTAAAGGAATAGATACATACTTAGGTCGTATGACATGAGTTGTCATTGCCCTCAGGAGATACCTGAGGATAGACCTCCTTGGTAAGAGGATGAGTAGAGAGAGTTAGTCTTGGAGGTAGAGACCTAGCACATCCTTTGAGGATGATGGTAACCCTAACCCTAAGTGAAGGTTAGAGAGGAAGATGACATGATGGTTGACCAAGTGTTTGGTTGGACATTCCTTTGGGATGCCATAAGAGGGTAGGTGACCTAGTACCTTTGGCGACCCAACCCTGGAAAGGGTCGTGCATGCTAGAGCGAAGGATATCTCCTTCATGGATGAGGTTAAAGGAGAACCTATAGTTACCCTATGTGCTTAGGCAAGTAGGGTATAGCTTGATGAAATCTTGGTTAAGAGATCATGATGGATGGCTTATGAAAGGGCTATGGATGATCTTGAGCAAACATAAGTTCGCACCTAGACTTCACCCACGTAGAGGTATGCCTATGAGTTTGATCCTTCATGGAGGAAGGACCTCGGGTAGTAAGGCTGGAAGTGGAGTTAGCTCTAGAGTGAAAAAGCAGGACTCAAGCAAGAGGGTTGGAATCTTAGATTCTGAGACATAAGGAACAACGGGTAGTTGGGGATGGTGCGACCTAAGTGGATGATAGTGGTTGCCTTATGTTTGATCCCTGAAGGCTGATGATATCTTGGTTGCCTTTAGAGGAACCTTCTGGTACCCATGGTATAAGTGACTACATGCTGGATGAGATAAAGAGTGCCTTAAACCCTGAGGAGGTTTTAGTAACCATTTGTGAGGCTTTATACCTAGTTGGTTGTCCTTGAGGAGGACTCAACTTTGAGGTGTTGCTCATATGAAAGTTTCATGGGAGTACATGACATACCTTGGACGTGCTTGATTCATGGTTAAGAGATTGAGCATGCAGTTGGATACCCAAAGGTGAACCGACAGTTCCTAGGCCTAAGAGGGGAAGCAGTGTATCCGATGCTCATGATGAGATTTGAGTCTCTATAGTTTCGAGCATGGTACTACTCATGTGTAGAGGTAAAGGAAATCTCTTACGTTAAGGGTATGATTGATGAACCCCTCACAACTAAGTTGATGTAATGTTGAGGATGAGAACAAGTGTGACCTAGCATGGTTTTGTAGGTACGATTGTGCCTTAGTAGTTGTTGGTTTAATCATGCTCATATGGATGTAAACCCTAAGGATGCTTGTGACCTTTGTTATAAAGGTGTAGTTTCCTCCCATCATGGGAGAGCGACCCTTTGGTAGGGAGGTTACCCGTTTGGTTGATTTTGAGGTAACCTAAGGAGGTTTCATAGGATCTTGAGAAGCTAAGTGAAGAGTACATGGCATGAGAATGAACCTATAGACCCATAGATAACCATCTCTATGTGCATGTGGGGGTGTTACCATGGAGGTAACCGGTATGGGGCCTGACCAAGGTAGGCAGGTCGTTATGATCCCTGAAAAAGGATGAAAGACAGCCCAAGAATGCAGAGAGAGATGATGAAGGATTGGGTAAGGTTCTAAGTTGAACATGTACTATGATAGAATCCTAAGTCTATCCAAGGGTCAGGTAGGTATAAGACCGATGAAAGACGGAGTTGCCTAATTCCCTAGTTGCACATGACCATAGGGTCGGGAGGTAAAAGCTATCATTGTCTGAGGGCCATGGGTTAGGAGATTGATCACCTTCATGAACTCATGGGACCCAAAGGGCAGATGAGTAGGGCACTCTCTGGATGCATAAGGGAAGAGGGATGACCCCAAAAGTCCCGGAACCCTATAGACCTAGAGGAGATGACCAAGGATTGTGTGGTGACCCAAGTAGGTTTCAGATCAGTTTTCCATGGAAGTAATTTTTGATATCATGATGTTTGTGATGTAAAGACGTGAGTTCCACGTTTCAACTTAGATTTGAAGTGTACTGGAAAGGTGGGATGTACCATCTCTACTCTTGGAATGGGAAGAACTTTGTATTTGGATGGCCGCCAAATGCTTATTTCTTCTTGTTATGGGAGTGAGAGATAGGACAGTACGCATGCCATACACTAAGGATAAAAGATGATGTGAGTTGGAACGTTGCTACAAGGTATGAGGATAGAGATGATAACATACCTTGGTGGAGAGAATGATACATGGATGGTTTACAAACACTAAGAGGAATAGTGTAGTCATCTTATGAGGATGTTTTATAAAGAGCTATGTGGAATTTGCAAGATAACCGAGGTTGAGTTTGATCACCATGAGGATGAACTGAGAGTTTCTTGATGAAGGCAAACTTAGAGTTTGAGATGAGGTGATAAGTGGAATACATGGAGGTGTATGTTCTCAACAATACCTAACACCTAAGGATAAGAAGTGGTAATGAATGTTCTGGTTGAGATACAGCTACCTAGATTAGTTGGAAGCTAGAAGAAGTGGAGGTTGTTAGGCTAACCTTAAGGTGAGAAAAAAAAATATAAGAGTTGTTGAATGAGATTAGTGGTTGTTTAGTTAGCAAGTCTAATCCTTGATGTAATGAAAGGATGGTTTAGAGCCTCAGATGCACTTCTTTGGAAAGGAAAGTGAAGAAACCCTAATGAGAATGGTTTAGGGTTTCCGAGGAATCGATCTTGAGGAATCATGATATATAGGAAATCATGATTTTAAGATCACCATACCCAATGAAACTACAAAGATAGTAAGTGATAGTGGAACTTTGGATGCTTAAAATAAAGTTGCATGTAGCATGTGGCCATGCAAGCTAGGAGGCAAAGGACGAACACCAGTAACCCAATACCTGGATATAACGTATAAAGAGTTCCCGAGAGGGAATGGGAGTTCATCACTATGGATGTTGTGAGTCTTCCCTAGACCATGGAAGGTCAAGATGTAATATGGGTTATGGTAGATCACCTTACCTAGATGACATGAGAAAGAAAGAGTATTGTCACGAGACAGATTGGGTTGAACTACTTAAGTGAGAAAGATGGTTCGACCATATCATAATGCGAGTTCAAAAGTTCTTGGGTATGACCAAGGTTCACTTCCATGAGGTGGAAGTAGATACATGAAGAGCTAAGTGTTTGTACAGTTTATCACCCCATACTAATGGATAGTATGATCCAGACTAGAGGGTCTAATGAGAGCATGTGTGCTCATTTAGGGTGATACATAGAGACAGTTCTTAAGATGTGATGTTTACCACCATAGCCTTTTATCGGGATGAAAGAAGTTCTATAAGGAGGTTGTGTCGGTCACCACTTCATTATGATGATGTTGGTGAAGGAGGCCTCGTGAAGGTCATAAAAGAACCAAAGTGTGTACAGATGAAGTCGCTTGATCATGCAATGGCTGAAAGAGAGAGCCCAAGGGTGACATGAGTCACGAGTTGATGCAAAGTAGACTGACATGCAGTTCACTGTGGGAGAATATGTGATGTGAAAATCCGACCCCTCTAAACTACAGCTAAGAAAGCTGAGTCCCCGATATATGGGTCCTTTTGAAATGGATTGGTGGAGATGGTTGTGTTTTACCTTACCCCTCAGGATAAAATGATGTGTTGCATGAGTCCGATCTAGAGCACTATGTGAGGTACCCAAGCCATGTGTTGAGCCCTGAACCTATTCAGCCTTTGAGAGGCTGAAATGTCCTGAGTCACCTATGAGGGTACGATATACCAAGGTAAGAAAGAACTCAGATGGAAGAATATGAGATGATGAAGGTTCTTGGGAAGCACCATGGAAAGGGTGAAGCCACATGGTAGCCATGATGGACATATGATAGGCTTATCCTGATTTGTTTGTTTGCTTGGTGGAATTTTGAGGGCAAAATTCCTATAAGAGGGGAAGGATGTTACAACCCCAATTTTGGGTTCATTTGGGTGAGAAATGTAATTTCTCACATAAAAGATATTTGAACAAATAAAGATATAATTTGGTTTGAATAAATGGATTTCGTTTACAATAACCTTGATGATTGTGTTGTGGGCTTTATTGGCTATTGGGCCCAATAACAAGGAAATTCAAATCATTAATGAATAATTGAATATTTGAGAAAAGAAAGAGGTAGAAACCTCTAGAAGGCAAATCCAAGGAGGGATTTCGTGCCTCTTGGGTTCCTAGGTTACCAAGGAGTCCAAAGTTGCAAAGAAAAGAAATAAGAAAAGAAAAGATTAATAGAGTATTTCTTTATTAAGAAAGATATTGAAAATATTGATGAAATGTGGAAAATAAGTAAAAAGAGGTATAATTAAGTGATCCGTGGTGGAATTTCGTATCCCAAGGATTGCTTATGATAAAAGGAATCCCAATGAAGAAAGAGGAAAGAGAAAATATCAATGAAGCAAAATAAGAGAATAATGTAATACATTATTAATGAATTAAGAAGATATTGATAAAAAGGGAAGTATTTTCTATTAAATAAAAGTAGAATTTCGTGACTAATGAGTAAAAGGCAAGTATAAAGAAAGTGAAAGAAATAATTCTCGTTTTCTAAGTGTCCATAAGATAAGGAATATCAAGGAAGTATATAGGAGAGAGAAGGACTACTTTTCCATGAAGGAATAGGTTTCCATATGAGAGAGAACTTGATTTCTCTTGGAGGAACATCCTAGGGATTTACTACTCACTCTTATATAAGGAAATAGCCCAGGGTCGACCCCAAGGGATATCCCACACGTATCTCTCTATTCCCCATCTTCTTCTTGTTCTTCTTTGAGAAAAACCTAACCAAGGAGGTAGGAAGAACCCTGGTGCAAACGGAGGATCAAGGAGGGTCCTAGATGGTGGCTTGATGCGCCCACAAGTGATCTGAGGAAGCTCTGCCCTTGTCTTCCTACTCTGAACCCACACAAAACCGGAAAAGAGGTCTGCGACCTAGCTGCAGATCGCAACATTAGCCCCTAGTTTGGATGTCTCGGCCGTGGGTCGAGGTGTGACTGGACACGTGGTGAAGCGGCGGAGGCAGTGGAGAGAGTTCCGAAGTGGTTCGTGCCTTGGAAAGGCGGAACACAAGCCCACAATCACTGCAGCACGGCTGCATCGTGGCAGAGAGTCGCGGGCGATCTGGGCTTGCATGCGGCTGCTATGGCCCCATATTCGGGGTGCTTTGGCTGCGCCAGGGTACGGCGGGGGCAGCAGAATAGTCCTTGGTGACTTTCGAGGTGCAGGAAGGCCAAGAGAAGCCGCACCCAGTCCGGCTAGGGCGACGCAGCGACCCCCTACGGAGGTTGAAGACAACGTTTCAGCCACTAGATGAGAATACCCTTCCGAGTACTGAAGAACCTGTTCACTTATCGAGGGTAGAATTGAATTTCAATTATATTTCCAAAGCAACAGCCAACGTGGCATGGAAAGGCCTGCGTGGCAGCCTCTCATTGGCCGGGGTAAGTAGATTTTATAAAATTCATAGCTAATTAACCGTAGCTCGGTTTAGCATGCATAAAATATGAAAGTTACTCAGAATGATGAGAGGAATCCATTAAAAATATATTTGGAGCCTGATTATGCTTGAAATTTGAAAAGTAATGGAAGTTGTTAACTTTAATATAACGATGATTAAGAAACTCTATTTTGATATGATTAATAGGGTTTAATTGATGGTTAAAGTTGTTATTAACTTGTTAATCATAAAAAGGAACATTAGGGTAAAAAAGAATGAACTTTGTACATTATTTGTTTAATTTAGAGTTTATATGCATAAATAGGCTTTAATGGGCCTTGAAATCCTAATGTTGACTAATTCGACTATTAATGGCTATAAATGATTAATTTCATGATTAAAATTGGAATATGCTGAATCTAAGCTATTTCGAGCATTAAGTTCTTAATTTGTGGATAAATTCCCTAAATGTAGTAATTAGGGTTTTCTGATGAATAAAAGATGGAATTAATAACAAATCGAGTTCATATGGAAATTAGACCATCATGAAATATGAGTTGTTAATCCGAAAGAAACTAAAGGTGATAATTGAGTCTAATGACCTTGAAATAACTTAAAGGGATAAAGAAGGTAGTTTTGGTATAAAAGAGAAATAATTGACTTTCAATTGTACCTATGATGTTGAAATTAGGGTTTGTAGACTAAAAGAGCATGAAAAGTGATAAATGCCTAACGGAAGCTAAAACCCTAATAAAACCCTAAAAATTGGAATAGAAATCCTAAGAATGATGCTGATATTGAATAAATATTAATAAAAGGAAATTGGTATATTTATTTCAGGATTCTGTGCATGATTGGTTGCTTGATTGGGATTTCTATGTTCTGATTAATTCTGTATCTGAATCTGCAATACAGGAATGTGGTTACGCTTATGAATATCCGATTTAGTTTTCCGGGGATTTTGTCGATGTTTCCATCATGACTTGAATTAAACTGTTGGATGTATTTAATTCATGCAAAGTATAATGTGAATATGACTATCACATAAGAGATATGACTACTAGCTCAGATCCTAGTCCCCTCTGTAGCTTAATGGGTTGACCTAGTAAATGGCTACCAAAGGGGTAGGCCCATCAGGTCATTGAATGACTTAGTAAATGGCTACCAGTGGGGTAGGTCCATCAAGTCACATTGAGTTAGAGATTGGACTACCTATGGGTAGTGCCATGCGACTCAACCCTAGATATTGGTCTACCTGATAGGTAGGATCATGCATGGTTTAATAAGGATCTACCTAGAGAGAGGTAGGATCTCAGTCCACTGCAAGGACATCACAGAGAAAGGGGATAGGCAAGGATTGAGTAGTATTGCTTAAAACGTAATCTTGGTTGTTAAATGATATTTGGTTGATTACATTGTTAACATAGTTGCACAATTATTGTTTCCCCCACATACCAGCTTCGGCTGACCGACATTTTGTTTGTCGGCGTTTTAGGTACAGATGAAAAGAACAAACAGTAAAGTGACATATGTGGAATTAAATGAGAAATAACATGCATAGGAGGATTAGTTAGATTAACATCTTCATGGATAGAAGTTTAGAAATCCCAGTTTTTCCAAGGTAAGAAAAGTTTTATTTTATACCTATTTTCAGTTTAGTTGGTAAAGTTTATCAATTATTTCTGATTATTTGTCGAACCTTTGATCCTGTTAATGGAATAACGGCTCTAAACTTCGGGTCTCCCATAATTGGGGGTTACCGGGAGGCGGGGTCGTAACAGGATGTGAATGAGTACTTCTCTACTACATTCAAATATTTTTCTAGTGAGGGGAAGGAAATTATCCTAATTCCTTTTAACATCCATAAGTATTATTATTCAATATAATTTTAATAATGAATAAAATTATTTATTTTAATGTTTGTTTTATTCTTACTCTGAGCTAGACATTGGGAATCAGTGGTGATTGTCCCAAAATTTATTACTCTTTATTATCTTGACCCAATGGGTAAAACAACAAGGGGTCACAAACTAAAATTGCCAGCTATAGAGTAAGCATAAATTTAGTCAATGCTTCAACATGATATTTCTATTTAGAATTTCTATTTTACCAACTATCGTTTAATTGATAGGGGTATAAAGGCTTTACGTGCAATTGGTTGACAAATATTTAAAATTAAAGACATTGACTTTGAAAAATGTCAAGGTAGCTACTTTGGCAACTGCTTAGTCTTATATGTATTAATTTTCAACTCTTATATGTTAACTCTTATAGTGTTATCTCAACTCCTATTTATAGTAGTTTACTAACATTAAGTATAATTCATTATTTGTAGTGTCCTATACAAAATAAAGACTGGGCTTGTGCTTACTATGTAATGAAATATATGCAAGCTATTGTCAAACAAGCATCACATGGCATTCAGACTATAGATCAGGTAATAAAGAATAACATCATAAATTTACAAGTGATTGTAGTCATTTTATAAAATATTAGCATGTGCATTTTCTATTACAGATCTTTATAACTCAGCCTTACACACATGAGGACTTAAATGAATTCCGAGAAGAATGGTCAGATACTTTTCTAAATGAAGTCAATATAGCATTGAATTAAATATTTCAGCTCCATTTATGTATGTGGTTTTATTACTCTTTCATATTTACTTTTGTATCTGTTAATATCATCTCAGACTTGCAATCTATCATTTTGTAAATTATGATGTGATTATGTGTAACTCAACAGAATATATGAATCATTTTCGTTATGAATGTGTCATTTGGAATGGTGACGGTTAAGAATCAATGCTCCCCTCTCCCAGAATATATGAATCTTCTTGTTCTTATGTTTTGTTTCTATTTCTGTAGACTTTTTTTATAAAAAAATTGTAACTTATAGCGTCAATTTTCTTAAATAACCGATCCTAGAGGTCTGGTTATCAAGCTCAATCTGTAGACCTTCTAGCATCGGTTTTATTAAATAACTGACCTAATAGGTCATCTATAAGGTCGGTTATTTATAAAAAAACTGACCCTAAACATTTAATAACTAAGTATAGACACTCCCTCGGTTGATAATTTTGTCGACCGAAAACCTCTTGGTCGACCATTTTCTCGACCGAAGGTCTCTCGGTCGACAAATTTATCGAACGGATAAATCTCTGATGCTTCAGACAGTACTTTCTTGGTCAACAATTTTCTCGACTGAAATAATCTCGGTCGAAATATTTCTTGACCGAGATAGTTTACAGGGTTGGCTTTTTTGGAATAACCGACCTTACATGCTCTTTCTCGCTTGGGTCAGATTTTTTAGAACCGCTTGGGTCGGTGTTTACTCTGTAAGGTCAGTTTTCTTTGGTCACAAAAACAGACGCTATAGAGCAAATTCTATAGCGGAGACCACTTAGGGGTCAGTTATAAAGTGATGCTATAGACCATTCCTATACTAGTGGATGGATATGGTCATGCCTCAGACATTTGATGTGATTGAGGACAAATATGGTTGTACCTTGGATTCGAGGGTTTTGTATACCTCAATTTCTAGTTTCGTGACCTGTACCAAGGGTAGACTAGTGGTTAGAAGCTTGACTATATGTGGTTATAGTGGCAGCTTTGACTGATATGTCACTGCCTTTTTACTCATACTGATCGAGGGGAAGAGATCTTAGGATACTGACACTCCTATATCTTGTAGGGAATCCAATAGCCCTTTGTAGGTGTCGGTTAGACTTTGGGTGGTATGACTCAAACTGCCCATGGCATAATAAAAGTTGTAATATAGCTGTCTAGCAAATCTATTTAGAGTTATACAGGATGCTTCATATTGGATGATAACCCTTGTTGTTCTTTGTACATAGAGATGATGTTTAATGCATTAAAAGATAGTAGATATTCTTATGTTGGGGATATGCTCATGTTATAAATATGTACATATGATAGTCATGTTTAAGTTGATAGAGATATTATTTATGTTGGCTATGATTATAGCATTCGTTATCACATGTTGTTAGCTATGATTATATTTCTATCTATGCCTTTTAACTAGAGATGCCTATACTGTTAATCATGCTTATGCAGATAGTTGTGCTTATATTGTTAGCTCTACTTATAATGTTGATATGTTCAACTTGATAGACATGTTGATGTTGTTAGCTACACTTATGATACTAGACTTATTCATGATGTTAGAGATTCTCATGCTGCTAGACTCCTTATACTGTTAATAGGGATATGAGCATAGTCTGGCTAATGAAGATAGTTATTATCTTCTCCTTTATGTATTTTGTTAATCATTAGTGTTGTCGAGCTTATTTGTTATATATGATTAAATTACTTAAATTGCCTCATTGCCTAAAAATGTTGGAATCAATAAACATTATTGGAGGTTATATCTCTTACTGGGACATGAGTCTCACCCTTGTGATTTGCCACATCATTTTAGGTAATTGGAAGTGACAGAAATGAACATGTGGCAGCAAAGAGGAGCTATAGTAATGGATATTTATGAAAGTTTATTATATGTCTAGTGTGTCTTAGAGTCATCCATGTACTCTCAGGTCTGGGCAAGAAAAGTTTGTGTATGGTGTTTCAAATAAATCAAACTTTTGTAAGCATATTAATGCTTGTTTGTGTGGCATATATGAATATTGTTCTCCTGTGTATTTATGTTGTGGCTAAGGCAATAGACCAATTTGTATCAAATTCTTGGCATAGTATGGATACAAGAAAGATGTTGGGCTCTTATTCAAACGTTTCTGAGCGGGTGTTGATGTTGAAATCGATTTTAATTTACCCATTTTTTTGGTATGTGATAAATTAGTGATCAATTGTGTTTTATGTTTTGAGTAATCTCATTTAGTGTAATGGTTTCTTACAGTGAATGTTCACAATCGGTTTATGATATCCCAGGAAAAGACCAGTATCTAACAATACATTATTGCTACCCAAGTAAATGGAATGTTTGAGAACAACTTCAACCTACAATATGAGTTTGGTGTTTTAGTGCTTGTATAGTTTCTTTGTCACTGATATCCATATTGAGCTCGAGGCATGGAAATGTCATCCTCTTCCATATTCAATATATATTATATGAACCAGAGCATATTGCTTCAGATATATATAAGCTCAATATCACATATATATTGACTTACATGTGCATGGACATGCATTTCTCAATCTCACTAATCAAGTGAACATGATATCATAATCTTGTAGGAGGGAAAAATTCCATCTACATCACTCACATTCAACCTTTTGTGTCATAGTGCATCTGATCATCACCTTTATGGAAACCCTTATTCAAGGTTATGGTGGACGATGTCAAAGTACACTGAACGAAATGTGATGAATGTAGTGACTTTAGTTACAAGAACCACAATCACCGCCAACTTTAGAAGAGATTTTTTTATAATGGTGATTCATTCATCCCATCACCAAGGCTCGAACGCTTGACCTCTCAGTCATACAACATAACTGTTACCACTCAGATGCCACTCCATTAGCCAACTCTATAAGAGATGATTCTAACAATTATGATTTCCATTTGTCACTCTTATGGTGGGTTTGTTTGTTATACTATTCTTTAACAAGTATCTATGTGTTTTTTTTGATAACACATATCATGACTAGTAAGATTTCGTCATCAACCAACAAATGCTCTAGTTTTAGGTGTTATTATTGTCTATCAAGCTTACACAACAACATCTGAGTAGGGACATAGCAAGAATGTACACACTCTTGACATCTTTATGATCTCATTGTTCATGTCTACAACCAGAAGACATGTGTCATTGAGTAATATCATTCTTTAGACATTTATTATGTTACATAAATATCTCATAACTGAATGAAACAGAATAAATTGAAAGATTGCTTTATTATTAGTAAAATTCTTTACAAGTTATGCCATTAAAATCATGATATGATTAGCTCTCTGAGCATACATACCAATAGAATCCCACTTGCTCTCAGATCTAATCACCTATGAATTTCGTTTGAAGTGATCTAACATAACCATCATACTTCTTCTATGAAAGTGTTTTTGTCAAGGGGTCAGCAACATTATTCTCAGTTGGTACTATGCAAATCCTTACATCTCCTTAATGTATAGTCTCTCGTATGAGATGGAACCACCTTTGTATATGATTGGAACACTGATGTGATTTGGGTTCCTTAGCTTGTGCAATAGCTCCATTGCTGTCACAATTTAGCTCAACTGCATTGTTGATGCTTGGAACCACCCCAAATTTTGAGACGAACTTCTTGATCCAAACAACTTCTTTTACTGCATTCAATGCAACAATATGCTTGACCTCTGTTCTAGAATCGACAACTATCTCTTTCCTAGAACTCTTCCATCTCAAAGCTCTGTTGTTGAGGAAAAACATAAATCCTGATTGCAATCGGTAATCATTTTTGTTAGTTTGGGAGCTTGCATCGGTGAACCCTTTACCACCAACTCTTCCTCTCCACCGTAGACAATGAAGTGATGCTTAGTTCTTCTTAAGTACTTAAGGATGCTCTTCATAGCTGTCCAGTGAGAATCACATGGATCTGATTGATATATGCTTGTCATGATCAAGGCACATGAGACATCATGATGAGTACATAACATTGTGTACATGATGGATCCAATTGCAAATGCATATGAAGTCCTAATTGTAAGGCCCCATACCTTTCTTGGTGGTTGAACTTACATTCTTACCATAATTGGGTGCTTAAAACATTAATCTAAACCTAAGATATGTTTGTCATGTGACATGCTTTAGTTTCAAGTTGGGTTCAGTTTGGACACTATTTGTGCAAGTTATGCAATTTTGTGCACGCTTTGGACTTTTTTGCAATTTTCCCATATATGAGGTATTTCTTGCAATTTGTCACATTCTTTCTATTACTTACATGTTTTTATACATTGGTTGAGTTGTTTTAGGCTTGGGGTACCTAGATGTACCTTGGTTTGGTGGTGACACCTCTATAGGGTGAGTTAAGGTTTTGGCTCTCATGGACGAGCTACCTTAAGAGGCCATCAATCGATGGTTCCCCTAGATGGATGACATCTGGTGGTCATCCTCATGTGAGGATAACTGATGGTGCTCTGTAGAGGTGGCAGGTCGATGGTCTTCTCTCTTGGGGTCCCTTAGACTGATGGTTTACTTTGAAGGGGTGACCAATCAATGGTTTTCCACCTAGTGACCTAGGGTTTCATCAAACTATCGTCACCAAGTGATAAAGCTTGATATCCATCCTGGGTGGGCCAAGATTTAATGGCCTAGAAGACTCCGGAATCAGTGGAGCTTCTTGTCTCATGGACATGATGTCCCTTGTCCATGGAGACTTGGCAAACATGTTAGGACACCTTAGATTCATTTTCTCTCTCTCCCATATCTATACAAACCTCCTATCTTCCATGCAAATGAACCTTTTGGACTCCTTTCTATTCCTTTATATTTAGAGATTTGTCCCCCTTTCTCTAGTGAAGAAGAAGTTTCCCAAGATGGAAGAAGGTGGTCGATCTCCTTGCATGTGTAGCTAGGGTTTAGATCTACCCTCTCTTAGAGCTTATGGATCTTCATTTTCTTGTTCTTGACCTAAGCAAGTAAGCAACCCTTATTTATCTTTGTTTTCCTTTGTTTTCTACCTCCTTCCTCCTTCTTCTTGGTCATGTCCATGGTGTTCCATGGTAGATCTTTCTCTAGAGATTAAAGAAACCTTTTCTCTTGCTTTCCTGACCAAGGGTTTGCTTTCTATCTTGGAGAAGAAGTTTGCTTGGTCGTGTGGTGTGTTAAGATAGGGTCTCCTTCCTCTTTTGCTCGATCTATCTTGTTTTTGGAGCTTTTTGTTCTTCCTAGAGGCTAGTTATGAAAATTTTCCCACAATTATTGCTTACTTGTAGCTTGTGTGTGCTAAATCTTTCTCTAAAACTAAGTTCTAAGTATAAAAAACCTACCTTTGCCTAGGGTTTGACCTTAGGTAATAGTTTCTTTAATGGTTATCTTCTTGGATTTGTTCTATACCTTCCGTAAGACCTTTTTAAGGTAGAGGATGCTTTAGGGTTGCTTTCTTGACAACTGATGCTTTTGGTTTCCCTTAAAATAATGGATTACTTAGGGTTTCTATGGTTATTTTCCACCTTGGCACATGGCCTGATGGTCTAGTTCTCTTGTTGTTTAATTGGGTTTTTTGTGTGCCAACCGATGGTGGTCTATGTAATATTATTTGGATGCTTTCTCTAAAATACAACCGATGTGCATTCTTTCTCCTCACAACTGATGGTTAGGGTTTCCAATTTGATGGTTTTTTGTTCTTATATGTGAATGGTCAAACGATGGTTTTCTTGGTTTAACAAACACTAGTTTCTCTTTATCTTTGGATCAGGTTCACACTTGTTGTTTTCAACATATGACCTTGTTGAGCCTCAAAACCGACGTCTAGTCTTGGTCATCAAACCATGGTTTTTTTTAGTCTCAAATTATGGCTTCTTTTAATTCATAATTCGATGGTTCAACTAAAAGTGACACTAAGTATCACAATTGATTGTGGTCCTGAAACTTACAAACAATGGCTTGTTTTAAGTGAACAACTGATTGTGTATTGTATTTCCACAACCGATGGTTCTCTTTAAAGTCAACAACTGATGATACTTCTTATGCCTTCAACAAATGGTGTTCTTTTAATGATCAAATGATGGCTTGACTAGGTTGAGTGGGGATTCAACTAAGTCTACAACTCAATGGTTTTCTAAGTGGTTCATTCAAGGGGATTGCTTGTGTTACAACCAATGGTTTTACCTTCTCATATCTAATTGTTTTGTGGTGATACTCATGGTATGTTTGTTTGGTTTGAATGATGTAGAATCTGATGGTGGCATGCCCATAATTATGCAGTCTTAGCTTTGCCCTTGTATGAATATAAACTTATGATCACCATAACGAAATGAGTTGTAATGTTGAGCTAGCTTATCATTGACACACTAAACCCTAATGTATTAAGTGGTGATAGTTGGTCATTCCTAATCTAGTTGTTGAATCTAACATTAATATGATCCAATGATAGCGATTGCCTATGTTATCCTTCTTGTATGACTTATATGGTGATGAGAATATCCCCTCATTGTTCTTATAACCCTAATGTGTTGTCCTACAAACATCTTATTACAATGCAATGCTAACATGTGTATCTCAAGTTTGGAGATGGGTTGTTGAGCCTTTGGTAAGGCATGGAAAGATAATGATGTTCTTGCATGTGATTGAAATATGATAGTGTTAATGATCCTTGGGCATGGTTGAGCCCTACTGGAGGCATCATCCTCTTGCTTATGTGATAGAGAATGTTTTCATGTGGTGATAAGACAAGATTCATACCTCATATGTTTTATATCTTATGAAATTGTTATACCTTAATGCTTTCTAGAAATGAATTAGGGTTTCTATGTCCACTTGTTTGATGCAGCCTTATTTCACCCAATCAACATAAATAATCAAATGAAACCTTAGTCATGTAGTTCCCTAAGTCGTAGAACAATTCGGTGTTATGACTTGCTATATGGGGAAACGAGTACTCCTAAGGGATGCTCGGAATCGCATACATAACCATTGAGTATGCACGGGCGCAGGGAGTGTACATCCTTGTCATCCTGATCCTAAGGTTATGGAGGGTGGTTGTAGTCATGCCTCAGTTTGAGAAATTTTATATGTGATGTGATTGAGGACATTTGTGGTTGTACCTCAAATGATAAGGTGATATGTACCCTAGTTTTGGGCTTTGTCACCTTTATACCAAGGACATGCTGGTGTTTAGCAACTTGATTATATGTCATTGTAGACATCTTGATTTTTATGTCACTGTCTTTTCACTCGTACTAACCAAGGGGATGATCTCTTAGGACACCGACACTCCTAGATCTTGTATAGAATTGATTGCGACCAAGCGGTAGTTAGTTGGAGTTTGAGTCATTGTGTATATATTATAACTAGTCAAAACAATCAATATTCAAAATAGAATGTAAATCTACCTAACCCATTATTCCTCCAAAAAAATATGTTTTTTTTACCGACACACAAAAAAAAATTGCAAATGAACAAGATATTGAGGAATTATCCATATACCTCACTCTCCCCAAGGGGTAATAAAAAGACATAATACAATCATGTAGCATGTTTGTTTAGGTTTAAACTGTTGGTAAGGTATGCCCATAGATCCAATAATGTGATGATTGACATGGAATATACCATAAAGGATTTTATGAATACTTAAAAAGGTAAGATTCCAGTTAAATCTATTTCATTTAGTTATGAGACAATGATAAAACATTATGAATGTCTAAATAATGACAATATTCAATGACATATGTCTTTAAATATGTGACTTGGAGTATGAGATCATACGAATGTTAAGAGTGTGTATATTCTTATTATGTCCCAAGTTGGTTGTTACTATGGAGGGTAGATAGACACCAATAACACATAAGACTAGAGTGTGAGTTGGTTGATGACCTAATCTCATTAGTCATGATATGGCAATATAAAACCAAGCACACCAATACATGTTAGGGAACAATGTATCAGACAGATCCACCTTGAGAGTGACACATGGAAACCATCATTGGTCATCATAGTCATCTCTCCTAGTGAAGATGGTGCTTATGATTCTTAGACCTAAAATCACTACACTAATCACATGTCATTCGGTATGCTTTAACATCATCAAATGCAGTCCTAAAACTTGGGATGTCATAAAGGTGATGATTAAGTGACTTCGACACATGGGGATAGATTATGAGTGATAGTTATGGGATTTTTCCTGTTGGGTTTTAGGGGAGACAGAGAAGCTAGCGAAAATTAAAAAAAAATATCCTCCCAAACCCAAAAAAAGGAATCGCGCCAACGTCTATACAATAGGAAGGATGGTTTGTAGAGACATACCTTGTCCCGAGGCTTGTTCGGCGACGTTACCTCGCAGCTTGTGCAGTCTTCACCTCCAGTCTTGGATGATGTCTGTGCAGCTCCTGGTCTCACTGGGACTGTCGGGATTGACAACTATCCTATGAGCGGCAGAAGTCTCCCTCCTCTATAGTAGTCCACCCAGGCCACCTAGAACTCCTATCGCCTTGTCACACAAGGCACCGGAAGGAGTCATACCCTCCTATCGGCGTACTAGTCACCAACACACTCTCCTGCCACCAGTTGCATTTTTGTAGTTGTCTTTCCCTTGTTGTGTCACCCTTATCGGGTAGCCCTTACTTGGGCTCTCTTGGTTACCACAACCAGAGAGAATGACAACTTTGCAGAGCAACTGGTGTTCTGAGTTGTACTTGAAAAGCCCCAAATACCCCTATATATATAGGAGGGTCATGGGATAGGGTTCTCTACCCCGGGCAATGCTGGATAAAAGCAGGAGTAGAAGGGTTCGAGATTTTCCACAAAAGCAACCAATTGTGCCAGCTGAACCGATCGTTTCAAGCATGAACCAATCGGTTGGGGACCTGAGCCGATCGGTTCACACCTGAACTGATTGGTTGGGACACCTGAGCCGATCGGTTCACACCTGAACTGATTGGTTGGGACACCTGAGCTGATCGGTTCAAGCATGAGTCGATCGGTTCAAGCATGGGCCGATCGGTTCGTGGTCCTGGTCCAACTCGAATTGACTTTCATGTTTGTTTCCAACTAATCAAATATTAGTCCTTCTCCAAATCAAATTTGTACAAGTGAAACAAATATGTTTTTGCAAAAAGAGTCTTCTGACTTTCCAAACGATCTCGGTTGGTCACATGAATCGACTGGTTCAATAATTGAGTTGATCATTTCATTGATACATGAGCCGATCGACTCACCTCTTGAGTTGATCAGTTCATCAACCTGAGCCGATCGGTTCAACCCTATGAGCTGATCGGTTGGGGCAGTAGACTGTGCAAATCAGTCAATTACAGTTCCAATCAATATGATACTCTTAATCATCTGGTCCAACCCCTTGAACACTATGATTTTTAGTTATCAATTGATTAAGTGTTTAATTGAACTACTAAACTCCTTTAGTAATCAATCTAAACATCATTTGTGGATAAACTCCTCTTCCAGGTTAAATCCTATGTATGTGGCCCTGCAAGCCCATTTCATGTTGGCAGTGAAAGTCCATAACACTTATGACTTCAGAAGCAAAGAGCGGTGCCTAGTCGCACATCAGTTCTACCCAAGTGAAATAGAAAGTTGGAGAACAACTTTCAATCCTACAATTTGTGAATGGTGTTACAGTGACTGTATAATTCCTTTGTCACTGATATCTCGAATGAACTCAAGGCATGGAACAGTCATCCTGTCAATGTTCATTCACTTTCTTGATCTTAGAGTAGATTGGAAAAGATATGTATGACATTAATATCACATACTAATTCACACATGCGTGCACACGCCTATCTCAATCCTATCATCAAGTGGCCATGGATATCAAACTCCCTCAGGAGGGACAAATCCCATATCTATCACTCACCCCTCAAAAGCCCCATGTGTCAAAGACACCTAATCATCACCTTTATAACAACCCATGTTTTAGGACTACATTTTATGATGTCAAAGTGTACCCAACGACATGTGTTGAGTGTAGTGATTTTAGGTCAAAGAATCACACTCACCACCATCACTGTGAGAACTGACTGTGACTACCATGTCATGGTTCCATGTGTCAAACTCACGGTGGGTCTTTCCGGTACACTTGTTCTCTAACAAGTACCTATGTGTTTGGTTTGATATCTCCATATCATGACTAACACGATTTTGTTATCAACCAACACCAAAATCTAGTCTTGTGTGTCATTGTTGTTTATCTACCTTCCACAATGACATCTGACTAGGGACATGATAAGAATGTACAAACTCTTAGCATCTGTATGATCTCATCATTCAAGTCCTTAACCTGAAAGCATACGTCATTGAGTATTGTCATTCTCTAGACATTCAATCTGTTCTATCATTATCTCATATGACTGAACCAGAAAGAATTGGAAGCTTGCCTTTGATGTTTATCAAATCAATCTTAATGTATCTCACCAATCATCCCATGATTGGCTCTCAGGGCATACATACCAACAAAATCCCACTTGCACTGCGAGCCAATCACCCTTGAATCATATTCATTGTGATATTCAAACATGTCCCACATGTTACTATGCTCTAGTGATAACATAGTGAGTTATGGCAACACCTTGCCAAAGTCAGTATTAACTGCATGTCTCTTATCTCTTCATTGTATGTCACATGTATGAGATGGAGTTGCCGTAATATGCGATCTAGTATTCCTTTCCTAACCTTTAGCCATATTGCATGATGAAGTACTCCTTACTTGTCATCAAAGATTGGAATATCTATAAGTTCATCTCATGAACTTCCAGATCCATATAGCATCCACTAATGTTTTCTAACAAATGGATACACGACTTTTCCTTTTAAACAACTTTATTGGAATGTTTCCATTTATCGACAAACATTCACTTTTATATATCCCATATATATTTTGCAACTAATTTTCTATCCTTTTCAGAAGTTCGCATCAATGTAACTCTTTACAGTGAACCCTTTCTTATTTCCATAGAACTAGTACTTCTTAAGTTCTAATGGTATTCTAGTAACCCTTACTGGAACTAGACGGACATCCACTCGTCATGTCCCACATACAAGTTATCAGGATAAGCACATCATATTGTCATGTCCTACATACAAGATGATGATTGCATTTTATTCTTTCTATGACCATACATGCAAGATAATGGGATGATTACATACATGATAGATCCTTATCTATTATTAGTGTTTCCATTCTTCATAAGAAATGGACACTTGCCCTTAGGATACTAACTCGATGTAACATGGATAAGTTTTGTCCCACTGATTCTGTGCATACTGAACCCTTCAGTATAGATTGCCAATATATGCTTTCTCTTTTCAGGTCAAGAGGTTTTCGAGAACTATCTCTATAGATCTCTATTCCTATCACATAGGAAACGTCTCTATCTTCCTTAAATATAATTTCCACTTTGGATTTCCATTCTAGAACATTTCATTCCTCATCGACATGTGGAATACAAATACGCTACCACTAAATCACAGATCCCTTCTTTGTCATATTAGTCAAACCCTTTGACTATATCATCAAAGTAAAGATCACAGTTCTAAGTTGCTTGTACTCAATCAATCACATTGATTAGTCCATTGTAACTTATAGACTTCATTTGCATTAATGGATTCATAAACCTTATAGGTTGTGTCACGTACACATCCTTGTTTTATTCCTCATAGGAATGCAGTTTTAGTATCCATATGCCAAATGTCTTAGTCATTAAGTCACAATCGACAAGCATCACCCTTCTCAAAATGTTATCCATGTGTCTTAACGCTTAAGACTCATTCACACTTATGGATTTCATCCCAATGGGTGCTACCATCAAGGTCATACCTTATGGTTCACATGGAAGTCATTTAGGATGTAATGGTCATAAACCGTAACTCAAATATCGATTCCTCATATTCATCTAGATAGTTGATTCATTACATGACCAACTCATCACATAGATAATCGAGGTGTATCTGTCAAGGATATAAGAACTCACAACTCCTTATGATTCTTAATGTCCTTTATTAGTGTGGGGTATTCTTTCTTTAAGAAGAAATTAGTTATTTGAAAATCATCCTCTAACTCCTTAGAGTATGACTCCTTTTGATTTAGACATCACCATGCCTTAATCATGAGCTTACTATGATACACTATCATAATCACTCATAAGGATCTCAAACATTTGATTCATTCATTGATCTCATCAAGAATTAACACTTTACGAAATTCATACTTCATCAATGATATTCTTGAACACTTCAAGATATTCATATTAGTATTTCTCTAAACACCATTTGAAGTATTAGCATTTTCTCCAATAGGTATGTAAATACATCACATGTATTATACCTAATAGGATAATCAATCTCCCATTACCAATAGTGAAGATTGATTAATCATGTCTAAGAGATTCATGTCTCTTACTGGTTCTCTAACCAAAAGAGTCTAGATTTATCCATCATATGGAAACTAGAGATGAGTTTCTCATGATAATGCTAATTTGATTGTTTGAGTTATCAATAACCTTTAGGTATCATTTTATCTTATGCATACCAAGTATCACAAGATAAACAAGGCATTTCCACAAAGATTGAAACATCAACTTTATTAATTGCCATCATTGTCATACAATATGAAAAAATTAAGGTGTTTCTATCCATTGGCTAATATGAAAATTGTCAATCTATCACTTTGATAAGTGGAGCAGTTATAGGAGGGTCTACACTGCTTTCCAAGAGGAAACCTGAAGAGGTTGTTGATACTACTATTGAGAAGACTATTGAAAATCAATGAAAGAAATCTACTGGAAATTTGCATCAAGGTGATTCTTCTAGCAAGCCTAATGCCCCTTTCCCTCATAGGTTTTGTAACGCCCGGGGCCACTTCCCTAGGCTCTAGTAGAGTTTCAGGAATAACGATTGTCCCCACAGACCACCACTAGCCTTAACTGCGTGCTTTGTCCTCACTCACGCGCATGCCAGTATCAACTTTCCGACAGGTCACCCATCCCAGTACTACTCCAAACTGAGCACGCTTAACTATGGAGTTCTTAGTGATGGGCTCCCAGAAAAGGAGGTGCACCTTGGTGATATCGGTAGTCCAATCATTCCTTTTAAGATCATTATATCCAAGGCCTCAAATCATGGGATGTTACAATCTCCCCCACTTAGACTGTTGACGTCTTCGTCAAGGCTCAACTATATGGCCTCATAATCTGACCCCATTTCAGTGCAGACCCACAATGGCCCATGGGCACCCAGCTCCCGATCATGGAAAACTAGCACAGGGGTGGCTACGTCAACCGTGGACAACCCTTTCCTACCTGCCTGGACCGTACAGCTCAAGACTGGCATGCCACATGCCCATGTGGGCCCCACCTACTGGAGGGGTTATGGCTCTGATACCATTTGTAATGCATGTGGCCACTACCCTAGGCTCTAGTAGAGTTTCAGGAATGATGAATGTCCCCACAGACCACCACTAGCCTTAACTACGTGCTTTTTCCTCACTCACGCACATGCCAGGATCAACTTCCTGACATGTCACCCATCCCAGTACTACTCCAAACTAAGCACGCTTAACTGTGGAGTTCTTAGTGATGGGCTCCCAGAAAAGGAGGTGCACCTTGGTGATATGGGTAGTCCAATCATTCCTTTTAAGATCATTATATCCAAGGCCTCAAATCCTGGGATGTTATAGGTTTAATAATACAAAAGATGATCTTAAGTTCAATAAGTTCATGGACATTTTGAAGAAGTTTAACGTGAATCTATCTCAAGTTGAAGTCATAGCTAAAATTCTCTGCTATACTAAGTTCTTGAAAGACATCGTAACAAAGAAAAGGAGATTTGGACAAGCTGAAACTGTTATGTTATCTAAAAGACTAAGCTCTATCATCTAGAACTTCATGCCTAAAAACTAGATGATCAAGGTGCTTTCAATCTCACTTGCAAGATTGGAAACTGTACTTTTGATAACGGCCTTGTTGATCTTGTATCTAGCATCAGTTTGATTCTTGTTTCTTTGTGGGAAAAGTTGGACTTGGAAGATTTGAAATCGACGTCAGTGACAATTCAGTTGGATAATCTCTTGATCAAACATCCTAGAAGAGTGATTGAAGACGTCCCTGTATAGATAGGGAAGTTCTTCATTCTGTGTGATTTTGTGGTCTTGGACATGCTTGAGGACCCAACCAATCTAGTCCTCTTTGGAAGACCTTTCCTACATACTGCAGATTGTATAGTTGATGATAGAGAAGGAAAATTCACCATCAGAATTGAAGATGAAGAACTTGAATTATTTTTTTATGATGCCATGAAGGCACCCATCTCCAAAAAGTACCTTTGTCTGATAGATACTATTGATACACTGCTTGAGGAAGAAAAGAATTTTGTACAAACCATTCTTGATGATCTTGAGGAAGAAGATACAAAAGTCACTTTCAATGAGGAAATTTTTGAAACCTTAAAGATTCCACCAAGAAAGGAAGAATCAAAGAATAATGAGGAATGAAACACCACAGCTCCAAAAAAATAGGTAGAGTTAAAACCCCTCCCGTCGGGGTTGAGGTATGCTTTCTTAGGCCCAAACTATAACTGGTTGGTTGGGAAAAGAACCTAAAGGTGCTCCTTGGTTGGCTAAGGCTTGTTGAGCTATCTGGTTCTCCAACATCTTAGTGTGGGTGACAATCCCATCAACTTTAGAAGACAATTGTGTGATAGAATCCTGTAAGAGATTACCATGTGCCATGAACTCATTGTTCTATTGGATTTATGTGGTCAACAAAGTTTCAAGGAGGCTTTCCAAGCTAGATTCTTGTGGTTGTTGAGTCACTTGTTGAAATTGATTGAATTTCCTATTGTTGTTATTATACCCAGGTGGTTGTTGACAGTTGGCACTCATTGGCTGGAGATTACTCATAGGTTGTTGTCCTTGAGATTGATCTTGATGCTAGTGGCTCTGTGAGTTGTTGTTCCTATAAAAAAAGTTTGGATGGTCACTTCATCATGGGTTATAGGTCTCCGAGAAAGGGTTGTAGGCTTGTCTATTATTGAAGTTGCCTACATGATTGACTTTTTATGGCGTCTCAGTGTCATTCAACTATGATGCTAAACAAGAAGAAGAGTTGTGGCCGGATGTTCCACATGCCTCACATACTTGCTCAACTGCTTGAACAAAGTGAGTGGTCAACTTTTCAAACTTTTGAGCCAAGGCATCAAGTTTGGCTGGAATCAGATCTACGGTGTCCACAATGTGCTTCCCACTAGACTTCTCACTTGAGCTATTGGAAGAGAAAGGTTTTGTGGTCCTTTCAGAACTCCATTGTCTGTGGTTGATTGCCATATCTTCAATGATGGCGTAAACTTCACTATAGGACTTTTTCATTAAGGCTCCATTTACAGTAGCATCAATGGACATACAAGTATTATAAAATAACTCGTTATAGAAGGTTTGTAGTAGCAACCAATTGTTCAAACCATGATGAGGACAAATGTGTTTCAGATCCTTAAATATCTCACAGGTTTCATAAAACATCTCACCTTCTTGTTGCTTGAAGTTTGTGATTTGGTTCCTCAGCTGGGGCATCTTGATAGGAGGGAAATACATAGTAAGAAAAGCATTTAGCAAATCATCTCAACTCTTGATGGAATGCTTGGGTAGAGAGGAGAGACACACCTTGGCCCAGTCTCAAAAGGTGAAATGAAATAGGAGTAGGTGTACTCCTTCAGTTGGAACACCATTGATTTTGAAGGTGTTCATATAATGTAGAAACTCATCTATGTGAAGAATTGGATCTTCCATAGGAGTTCCCCCAAAGTGGTTTTGTTGGATCATCTGTATGATTGTTGGGATGTTGGAGAAGTTATTGGCTTCTATTGTACAATGATCCATGGCTCTACAAATATTGACGGCCGGCGAGATAGTGAAATCTTTTAGCGAATGATTGTCCTCCATATCTGATTCTTCAAGGGGATCAGGTGAA
Source organism: Alisma plantago-aquatica (assembly GCA_963693085.1). Taxonomy (NCBI): domain Eukaryota; kingdom Viridiplantae; phylum Streptophyta; class Magnoliopsida; order Alismatales; family Alismataceae; genus Alisma; species Alisma plantago-aquatica. The sequence continues at coordinate 927,196,756 of OY856411.1, read as the reverse complement.
GGTGGTGGTAAGGGTGAAGAATTCTTGACAAAGGATGTGATCCCTACAAATTCAAAGATTTATCAATCCTCCTTGCTCTACTACTGCTACTAAAGGTTCTCTCTATTCTTGGGTCAAGAAAGATTGATGACTATAGACCCCTCTAAAAACAACGCATGCAACCTAAAAAGAAAAAAATGAGTGAGATTCACAAAAAAAGAGGTACCACCATATGGGATATGAAAATGATGACTTGGTCTCAAATACTTATTAACTCTTGTACTATAACTAAAATTACCGTAGCTCCACGACAACGGTGCCAAAACCTTGTTGGAATTTTAAAAGAAAATTTTCAACTCGCTTATCACCCACAAGTGTACAGGGTCAATTGTAGTCGAGTGTCGAATAAGAGGATCTAGGCCATCTAGATGTAGTGTCATTAAATTTCATTAATCTAAGTCGAATTACAAAGGTTAAGTTTGATTACAGATAACTAAAGATGAGAAACAACAAAAGAGCTTAAGGTAAAGGTTCAATTCTGAATCTAAGAGTCTTGGACATTGGATTTTACAACCACACCATCTCATCATATGTAACTAAAAAAGTAAAGTATGATGTCAATTCACAAGGAGGTTTTCATAATCATGCACCTTCCGGTGACATGAGATGGTTCTCAATTTCACATGACACTCCTGTGTCAATGTTTAGTTTTACACACAACAATAAACCATCAACATTCTCTAGCCACTCCTATGGTCAAGAACACATTGCCATGGATCCTACTCCCTACTCCTTCATACATTCTCCTGAGGAACAAAGAAGCATAAAACATGTATTAATGGTGGCTAGCCAAGCATACAAGCTAATAAACATTGTAGGCATCCAAAGAGAAGCAAAACAACTAGATTTTGATATAAATTTTGAGTTCACATGAACAATAGAATGGGAGATACTCTCCCATGCCTAAGAAGAAGGTTTTATACGCTCATAATGGAGAAACACAAGCACATGGAAGAACTTTTAGAGTTTTGCATAGATGAGAGAAGAAAAAGCTAAAGGAACCAAAAGTTTATCTAAGGGGGAGTAGAACTCTAGCTAGATGATGATATTCTACCCTTAGAGCTGCTTAAACTTGTACAATCCTCCCTCCCGAGAAGCTTGAGTAAGAAGAAAAGCTCTGCTGCACCTTTTGGAAAACAAATGGTTAAGAAATGAAGTAGAATGGAGGTTCTTGCTCAAGAAACCTCTTCTTCCACCCCAAAATCACCCTCCTTTGCTCTAGAACTTCTCTTGGACAAAAAGTGCTTCAAAATGGCAAGTGATAACCGCCCAAAAGGTTGACTCATGTTATAAAATGAGGAGCGGTTGCTACTGATCTATCTAGTAACTGGTAAAGAATTGACGTGTCTGTGAGGAGACACGTCGTGTCTCATTGTGTAACTTGTTGAATAACTACTACTGTGCGAGAAGTACACGATGTGTCACCTTAGAGGCACGTCGTATAGCTGCTACTGGGGTCGATATGGGCATAAGGCATATGACATGTTCAATTAAATACACACCTGTGTGTGTTGGCAGCAAGTCAAAGTCGGTCTCTGGACCGTGAGGACACATCATATCTTAATAAAGACACATCGTGTCCTCTACTCTATAATTCGGGAACTAAGGCCATTGGAAACTTTCACACCCATGTGTTTAATAACACAAGGCATGTTCTTTGTTGCATGAGCCTTTCTGGGAAGTTACACGTCGTGTCTTACATAAGACATGTCGTGTTCACTATTGTTTCTTTAAAAATGAACTCTGAATCATCTACAAATCAAAGGGAGGTCTCATTGAGGTCGAATGTGGGTTGGGCTATATCCAATTTGGCATTTTCAATGTGGGCCTACGATCAACATCATGCAAAAAGTAAAATAACTTAAAGATGGCAAGTCAAATATGGTTAGAGGCTAAATAGAAGGAAAAATGAACTAAATTTGTGTGCGGATGTGTACAAAAAGTAGACATAAAATGCACACATCAATATTATACTAGGAGATGTTGGTAATTGCCCCTAATACATTGTATGTGCATTATCTTGATCCCTTAGGTAAAAAAATAGGAGTCTTGGACAAACAATGAAAATGGTATTTGTAGTGTAAGTAAATTTCTTTATCCGTCAACATATATTAATGTATGCATCAATACATGACTATTTACTAATTTGATCAAATGTATTACTTTAACTTATAGGGGAATTAAAGTATTCAAATATGCTGAAGGAAAGGTAGATAAAAAGGAAATTATTAACTTGGAATAAAGTTAAGATAGTTTTCTAACTCCAATGCATATATATGAAAACTATGATTACTTTTATCTATTAATATTTCACAGAAGTCTACATTTATAATGCCCTCTACAAGATAATAATTGGGCATACAAATACAACATTATATGGTGTACAGACCCAATTGTCAAACAAGCGTCACAAGACATTCATTGCATTGAAAAGGTTATGTGTATAGTCTTGATCATAATAAGTTAATAGTCTCATTTTATAATATAAAAGAATCAAATCAAACTCTTAATTTATGTCATTCTCTTTGTAGCTATTTAAAATGACAAAGCCCTATACGAAAGTAGAGTTGGATGAAATACAAGAAGAGTGGGCAGAGTCCTTCATTAAGCAAGCCAACTTTACTTTTGATTGGGATAATATATGATTTTTCTAAACATTATTGCTATATACATGTGATGGTTATGACTTTTTGAAAATTTAAATTTGATGCAAGGAAAATGTTTTTACATATGTCAATGATGTGTATATATGCATATGTGTGTGATTAAATGTGAAAAATAATGAATACAATGAGAATTGCATTTGTGCAATTGATGAGAATGGAATTGGATAATTGAATTGCATGTGTGTTTTCTAAATTATTTATGTGAATGAGATTGTAATTTAGTGTATATAAGAATGTAAATTAATGTGCATGAATAAATTATGCAGATGTTAATTCTTGTGCACATTTGTTATTGTAGATTTTAAATGTATATCAGTCTGTTGTTAAGAGGAAAATAGGATGAAACCTTTAGTTTGAATGAACTATAGGTTGTGCATCCTATGGTAAATTTGGACAACAGGTTTGTAGACCTTCCTTGTAAGAAAAACAATAGTTGTGCCGTCAGTTATTAAAAAATACCGACACTATAGAACTGCTTTGTCAGTTTTCCAAAAAAAATTGATGCCACATCTGTCTGTATCAATTAAGATCTTAACTGATAATGACATACAACGTCAGTTTACTTAGACAGACCAAGGACTATGCTAGTATCCTTCAGTTGGTTTCATTAAAAGAACTGAAGACACATATCTATGTCATCAGTTCCTTGTTGTTGAACAACTCCTTATTGTCTCTTTAGTTTCTATTTTCTAGGAAACCAAAACCAAATCTGTGTTGTGGATTTTATCTTATGCTAGAAACTAACACAAAAATTCCTTAATTGTAGTCTACCTACTTTGGTGTTGGTACAAAATCGATGTTGTTGGTCTAATTCAACCAGCACTATGGATGGTGTCTATCTTTTTTTTATCATTAAGTGGACCTCTCTATTCATAACCAAATAAGAATCAACATATACAAGTGGAGTAGTTTGTATCAGAAAAATGTAAAGTAGAAACTATCTATGCAAGAAAACTATCTATGCATGGAAAATGAATCTGCATAGGCCTTTTGCCAAACTAACTTAGGCTCAGGAACCACATCTTCAAAATAGGTAAGGTTCCTCATGTACCATAGATGATACAAAATGAGCAGGCCCAACTATTTTTCTTTTAGAGTTCTGAGTTTTATCAGTTCCTTAGGACCATTTGGATTTGTAGGGAGGTGGTGTGTAGCAGACTATCACACCTTCTTAGATAATTTGCACAACCACAACACATGGGTTTCATCTTCAGACTCCTACTTGCACAGCTGGCATCTGGAAGCCAGGTGAATCCCCTTGGATTTAAGGTAGGATTCAGTGATAAGTTTGTCTTGGAACAATTTCCAACCAAATATTTTCATTCTGTTCAGCAACTTGAGTTTCTAGAGCCATTTTGTCCAATAAGATTCAGTATACTTTTCTCTACAAATGTTCCATGCTCCCTTGAGTAAGTAGTTGTCAATGCCTTTGAGGTAGCACTGATCAGCTTCATGTATATTGTAATCTGCACATATATTTGATAATGCCTCCATACTACGAGTTGAAGGTAGCTTCCACTCTCCTACAGTGATCAGAGAATTTAGATTAAGGTTAGGAGTAAGTCATGATCTATGTTTGAGCCCTTCTCCAACATGAGTTTGGAGGAAAGTCCCATTCACCAACAAATCCTTCCATATTAAAATTGAATTCCCTATTTCAAATCTGAACCAAACTATAGGTAGTAATTTATCTCTCTGTTTGAGTATTGTTCTCCACATCCAGCTATCACCAAGCTTGGAATTATAGGACCAGATAGTATCTTTTCTAAGGTAGACATTGTAAATCCATTTCACCTAGAGGTTATTTTTGTTATTTGCAATATCCCAGACTAGTCGTGTTAGACCTGCCTAGCTCCATTCCTCAACTCTTATGATGCCTAGGCCGCCTTCCACTTTTCGTTTACAAATTTTGTCCCAAGAGACTAAATGAAAGTGGCTTGTTCCTTCAGATTCACCCCAGAGGAAGTTTCTGCACAATCTATCTATCTGCTCCACTATGCTTTTGGGGAGGGGAAAGGTACCTATCTAGAAAAGATGATAAGCCGACAAGGTGGAGATAATAAGCTCTAGCCTCCCAGCCATACTTAGTAACTTTGATTTCCATGAGTCCAACTTAGCTTTATTCTTGTCCACTAAAGGTATACACATTCTTTTGGTGAGTCTGCCTGAAAACAAGGGCAAACCTAAATATCTGACCGGTAGCTAGTTTTTAACAACTCCGATAGGTAATCCAATGTGATCTGGGGTAGAGACAATGATGAACAATTGGCTCCTAGATGGGTTGAGCTCAAGGCCAGAGGAAGCACTTAATTTTTTTAAGCATTCCTTAATGCCAGAAACATCATTTTTCACTACTTGGGCAAAGCTAAGGAGGTCATCAATGAAAAGGATATGTGAGATATCAGCACCTTTGGCTTTCAGTGGGCTAAACTTCTTTTCATAGATGGCTTCCTTTATGATGGTTGTTAGACCTTCCATACCAATGACAAAGAGGTATGGGGCGATTGGATCCACTTGACTAATACCGCTAGAAGCCTATATTATATCTGAGGGAGAACTGTTGACTAAAACTTGAAAAGAAGTTGAATCCATGCATTCTTTTAACCAATGCAGTGAGCAAGGGGGTAACTCCATAACTTCCATGATACCTAGGATGTAGTTTCTATCAATAGTATCATAGGTCTTGCTAAGGTCTGCCTTTAGACAAACCTTTTGGTACTTACTGTGGTTGAAGTCGTGGATGACTTCATTTGCAAGAAGTATTGCATCAGTGATGTGGCGACCTTTCACAAATGCTGACTAGTTTGGATTGATGATGTGTCGCGTTATATCCCTAAGACAGTTTGCCAGTATTTTGGCTATGATTTTGTAGACAAAGTCACAAAGAGAAATTGGTCTCCATTCATTAATCGCTTCTGTTTGCTTCACTTTGGGAATAAGTGTCAGGTAGGTTTTGTTTGCCTCCTGTAGTAGTTTTCCTTTAAGAAAGAAGTCTTTGATAAATTTTGTGACATCATTGCCTACAATGTCCCAAGTTCTCTTGAAGAAATGTGCATTCAGCCCATCGGGCCCTAGCGCCTTGTCATCATTTTTTGCCTTAACAACATTATATATTTCTTCATCAGTCACTGTGTTGCATAACTAAGATCTCTGTTCATCAGTGATCTTTCTTAGATATCACCAGTTGTGCTGAGCTTTTACTGTGGAGTTGTTAAATAAATTCCCATAATGTTTTGTAAAGCTTCATTTTATCATGTCATCTCCATATATGTGAGTACCCTCAACCAAGATTGATTTGATCTCGTTTCTGGCTGTCCTCATCTTCATTGATACATAGAAAAACTTTGAGTTTGTATCTCCCTGTTTTAGCCATTGTATTCTTGATTTTTGGTGAATAATCGACTCTTCAGCGCTTCTAGCTTTCAAAGCCACTTCTTTTTTGGACTTAGCAATTTCCCATAGAAAATTGTTTGTGGGGTCCTGGTCAGAGAGAGCCTATGCTTGAAGGGTGTACCTTTCCTTGTTCTTTGCAGAATCGGTCAGATCCCCAACTCGCTCCCAGTTCCAGTTTTACAGTGCTCTTTTAGTATACCTTAATTTTTGGTAGAGAACAAACATTGGGGAACCATTGTACGTTTGCACCCAAGCTTTTTCCACTGTGTCTTTGAATCTTGGTAAGTTTGCCCATGCATTAAAGTTTATAATAGGGTACTTTTGTGGTTGTTTTACCTCATCAAAATGTAGCACTTGAACATAGTGGCCGCTAAAGATCATAGGCAGCACTTCAAGCCACATTTGGGGTAGATCAGAAAGCAAATGTAGGTGGTAGAAAGTTCTATCAATTTTGGATCTAGTATTGTTTAGTCCATCTTGTTGATTATTCCATGTGTCAAAAGGTCCTTTGGCCGTGACTTCCACAAATTAATGTCTTCAATGGTTTGATTGAATTCTAGTGTGGATCTTGTAGAGGGAATTGACCGACCCAGTCTTTCAGTAGCAACACGAATAGTGTTGAAATCACCAAGTATGATCAATGGTGATTTCAGTTGGGTATTAATATATTTGAGATCCTCCCAGAGGTTGTTTCTTCTTCCACATCATTTTCTACATAGACTTCTATGATTTCATACTCCTTCCCTTCACACTGGAGATTGAAGTGAAGACACTATCTGGATTGGTGTATCTTGGTGATCTTGCAGTCATCATTTTCCCAAATGACAACTATTCTGAGCTTATTACAGCTGGCATCATTTGCAATCCAACAACTATTCAGCCATCCTTTGTTGAGCAGTTTAAATGCTTTATTTCTTTTGAATTTGACTTCCATAAGGAGAGCAATATCAACATTTTCTCTCCTGTACTCTGCCCGAACCATGTTCAGTTTCTCTAGCTGGGAGAGACCCCAAACAATCCAGGCAAGTATTGTTGGGAGCTTAACCAACAGGGATGGGGGGAGTAGGCCTGCCTCCCACCATGGCAGATGAAGTAGTTTCTTGTTTATCGAGAGATTGGTACCAATTGCTGGACTTTTCTATATTCTTAGTATTTTGGCTTCGGGTGTTTCTCTTCCCTTGGAGAGTTGCTATCATCTTTGGATAGGTGAATCCATCTTCCTCATGCTGTTCAAAAGCTTCTTGGGCATTCTGTCGAGCATTTTGATTTTTGCTTAAGGAAGGTTCAGGCTGCTCTTGGGGCTGGGGTTTGACTTCCACTGTTGTATTCTTTGTTTGAGATATCTCCATTGGTTTGCACATGGATTTATCATGGCCAAAGGTACCACAGTGGGGGCAACATTCTGGCCTCCACTCATACTCTACCTATATTTCATAAGGGTGCCCCTTGTCTGTACAGAGTTTCACAGTAGTGGGGAATGTTGATGATGCTGCCATCAGCACATTAACCTGAGCATAGTCCACTCTCACCCTAACCTTTGTTTGTCTATCCAAACATTGATGTTTGCCAAGGAACGAAGCAATTCTCGCAATCATCAGTTCGCTCCAGATCTCAATGGGGAGGTTTTGTAGCTTTATCCAGACTGGAAGTGAAACCAATTTCTCCTACTCATGAGGTTCTCCTTTCTCCCAAATCTTCAGTATCATTGGTTTCCCCTTCACAAGCCAAGGACCTCCCTCAATAGCATTGTTCATATCCTGCTCTGACTGGAATTTGATAATGAAGCTGCCATTGTTCCAACCCATCCCCTCCAGTGATCCAGACGGTTTCTAGAGACGAATGAGATGGTCTTGGAGGGTAGGTATGTGGGGTCGAAACCCAATGATGTATCTGACAGCCGTGTTCCTCCATAGAGCAGTGTTTTCATCGACTTCTGCCAGAGGGAAGATTATGATATCATCATCCAGGGTGAGCTCTACTGGTGAAATTCTTATATTGATATCACCAACGGGGGATTTGCAGATGTTTGACCATTCTTTCGTTGCATCTGCGACCTTTACCAAATCACTTCTGGGGCACTGAGGTCGACCACCTTGTTGAGACAGAGAATGTCTCCCTCCGCATCCGCCACCAGAGCGTGCGACCATTAGGTCTTTCAAATCTCTTTGTAAATCTCTTTGTATGGTGTCTATCTTACTGCCACAAAATTATTAATGTGCACCATCAAATCCTCCATGATGTGCCCATGAAATGAATGTGACTTGATTAGTGCCACTAATCCTTGATCTATTTTGTAGTTTCCTAGATTTACTAGCAAGAGGTTGATGGGTCCAAGCCAGGATGTAGTTGATGATGCCTTTATCTTCTTAAAAACTATTTGTTCTTCAGGAATATCCTCCACACAATCATCACCATTCCAATTCATGTTTCTCAAATGTTTTTACTCTACATGTGGTATGAGAGTTTGAATGAGATTCTCAGATGATGCTTCAAACTCTCACACTTTCCGCAAGATCTCTTCTCAATTTACACACGTTGGTGTGGAATCTTTGTAGTTCTTAGTCCAAGTTTGAATCATGCCCTAGTACTTGAAAATGTAGTTGGCAATGTGAGATGCAGAATACTAGTAGATTGATAAAAGAAAATTTATCAATTATGCTACAACAAAATAAAAAAAATGAAAAAAAAGGCAGAGCGGTCGATTGCAACATTCTTAGTCTGGATGTTTCTATTTGCCTAACAATTGTGCTAAAATCTTGACATGTGTAAATCATGCATGTAATTTGCAAGTCTAAATGTGATGTAATATAGGCCTAAAGAGATCCAAGTGTCAAACTCAGAGAAATGTTCACCAAAAACTACTACTTATTGTTGACCTAAGTGTTAAACATTGTCCATATTTTGATAATGACTTAAGCATTCCATTCATATGTATCTAATATGTTTGTTTAAGATTTATTTTAGGCATTAGGTAAATGAAAAGGATTAAATCACTCAAGCCCTAGCTTGTCTTAGTTCAAGTAAAATAGAATTGCAAATGCACTTTTCTGGGAAAAAAATCCAAACTACCTTTGAATATTTTTGTAATCATTTGTATTGATGATATGACTTGTAACTAAGATGAGAAAAAAAGTAGAGACTCTTAATTTAAATATTTTATCACTCAAAAATCATTTTAGAAAATGCATCAAAGGCACTTTATTGGTCGAGTTTGGAACTTGACTGATCCTTGATGGATTTTGAGAATGGTATGGATCGCTTGAGTTGTACACCCTCAGAACTCGACTGACCAACTTTCTGTTCAAAGTTGAGTTTAGCTCACTGGTCGAGTTTTCACCAGGACAAACTCAACTGATGGTTTGAAATTGGCTTTCCGCATAGTGGATCGGTCGAGTTACCATGATTGAAACTCAACCGAATGTACTGTATGGAAAGTGCAGAAAAAGTGATTCTAACTGTTGGAGAGTTTCTAACATAAAGAATAGATCTGTTGCAACCCTCTAAATAGCTAGTTTCTAACATTAAGTAATCCTACACTCAAATGGACACCCCCAACTATAAATAGAACCTCTTGGAGTTCATTCCAAGGTTCCTCATTCATGCTATCCAATCTTCTATGGACACCCCAACTATAAATAGGTCCTCTTGGAGTTCATTTAAAGGTTACTCATTCATGCTATCCAATCTCCTATGGACACCCCCAACTATAAATAGGACCTCTTGGAGTTCATTCCAAGGTTGCTCATTCATGCTATCCAATCTCCTATGGACACCCCCAACTATAAATAGGTCCTCTTAGAGTTCATTCGAAGGTACTCGTCCATGCTATCCAATCTCCTATGGACACCCCCAACTATAAATAGGACCTCTTGGAGTTCATTCCAAGGTTGCTCATTCATGCTATCAAATCTCCTTGCTATAGTTGAGTGCTTTTAGTCCACTTGAGCCCCTTTCTCTATCTTGATTACAACTCATTTTGTTCAATATGAGTGAGATAGGATTCCTGTAAGAGATCCACCTCATTGTAAACTTGTGAGGCCCTCAAGATCTCTCTTTCTCCAATCCCCTTCCTTAAAGACTGCTTTGGTGAAAGCTTCTCCAAGAGAATGAGAAGGAGCAAGCTTCTTCATCTAGATAAGAAGGTGCTCAAGACTACTCCGAGTGAAGGAGAAGATCAAGGAGGAAGATCTAAGGAGATTGGTGGGTAAATCCTCAATGTCAAAGACTCATTGCATGAAGGGGTGGACCTTTGTGAAGACATCCAGCTGATTGCAAGAGTGGGTAAGATATGTTCTTAGGTAGAAGACCAACTATTGGATAGGTAAGACCTTGATTGTAAGGTTGTTGGCTCCCTTGACCTGAGAGGAAGCTGGATATCCTTGTCCCGGGAAAGGAAGGTCATATGTTGTAACTCTTATAAGTGTTATAAGGAGTAGACATCTTAGAAATTCTAGAGCTTGACCTCTCTTGGTAGTGGACTGACTCTCTCCTTGTTTGGAACATGGAACCACTCTAAAATAGCTTGTTCCCTTGGTTGCTTCAATCTCTCTCATCATTGCCTTATAGGTTTCAATTGCCATCAAAATCACTATTTGCAATTAAGCTTATTTGAAGTAACTTGAATGTCTAACAAGTTTTGTGTTAGTTTTGAAGCTCCATTCACCCCCCTAGAGCCCTTAGATCCAACAAGTGGTACTAGAGCCACAGTATTCTTTGACACATCTCCCATGAGACAAGAAGATGGGTGAATTACTAGGGTCACTCAACCTAGAGGGAAGCTTCTCCATGCGACCACCGGTCTTTTTCGACACCAATTTCCTTTATTGGAAAAGAAGGATGCAGTTCTTCCTCCAAGGAACCCACTACAACATGTGAAAGGTGGTGATTCTCCCCTACAAAGAGGCAATCGGGGATGTAGCCACTTGGGATGAAGCCACAGTCTAGAAGGTGCAACTCAATGCCAAGGTGCTTAGCATCATCTATTATACCCTCACTACTTCAGAGTTCAACCGGATCTCATCTTAGGATACAACCCATGAGATTTGGAACAAGTTGTACATCACATATGAAGGCTCATAGCAAGCCAATGAGTCCAAGATCTACATGCTCAATGGGCTGCTTGAGAAGATCAAGATGGGAAAGAAGGAGAGAGTGGCAAACATATACTTGAGGGTCAACACCTTTGTCAGTGGAGTTGTATCTTTGGGACAACCCATGGATAGAGGTACAATAAACTCCAAGATACATAGGTATCTTCCAAAGAGATGGGAACCCAAGTTGACTTCAATTTAAGAAGTGAGAAGTCTTAGTGACTTAGACATGGAGGAGCTCACTGGAGACCTTCAAGCCCATGAGCCAAGGCTATACAAGTATGAGGAAGATGAAAAGCAAGAAGAGAAGGAGTCAAATAAAGTCAACGATAATGCCTTCAAAGATCAAGTGGAGGCAATGATCCTTCAACAACAACTTGCTTTCCGGTCCTCTCCTAACTTTTGAAGTGAAGATGATGACCCTAGTGATCATGAAGCTAACTACTCCAAGGGCAAACACTTCAAAAGAAAATTGTTCTTCACCCTCACTACAAGGTGCTATGAGTGTGGACAAAAGGGGCATTACAAGAATGAATTCCCAAAGGCCAATAAGAGACACCACAAGAGTAGTAAAAAAAGAAGGATGATCACAAGAAAGAAGGAAAGTACAAGAGAAAGGATAAGAATGAGAAAAGAAGTAAGGTTACAACTCATGTGGCTTGGGAAGACTCATCTTCAAGAAGATCAAGCTCCGATGAAGGTGAATGCCATCTTTCACTCATGGCCTCCACAAGTGAAGCATAGGTGAGGTAAGTGAGGTAAATGAGGTAAGCTTACATGAGGTTGTCCAAAGAAATTCTTATTGAAATTCTTAAAACTACTTGTTCCTCTTATCTGAAATGTAAATCTAAGAAGTAGATGTTGGGTAAGATGATTGATGATCTTTATGCTAAAATTAATATCCTTGATCAAAATGAGATAGTTCATCCTGAGATCATTGATTCTTTGTAAGGCCAATTTTTTGATCTTGAGCTCCAATATAATGGGGTTGAAGTTGAGAATGGGATCTACCTCAAATATTTTACTAGTCTTAAGGAAGAGAATGAAAAATTCCTTGATGAGCTAGAGTTGCTTAAAACTTAAAATGTTGAACTTAAGCTTGTTATTGATGCTTGTAGAGATGAAATAGATGTTTATATTAAGGAAATTCAATTGCTTAAAATTAAGAATGCTAAGCTTCTTTCTCAAGTGAATGATTTATCTTCTAGACCTATTTTTCCTAGAAAGGATGTTGCTTCTGTTACTCTTGAAAAAGATTCTTATTTGACTAAAGCCCTCTGTCTTGAGGCCAACTTGCCGCATGTTAATAATGATATTGATAGTTTAACTTTTACTATTATTACTCTTACCAATGACAACCATAAGTTGAGAGATACTTTGCAAACATTCCTCAAAGGGAAGAAGTCCCCTAATGAAGTTATAGATCACTCCACCAAACATAGTGGTAAGAGTGGTTTAGGATATATGGGTAATTGAAAAGTTAAAGGTAAGGGTAAGAAGAAAAAGAGCAAAGAACCTCCAATCTTTCATGGAGAGTCATCCACCTCGAAGAACCCAATGGTTTGTTCTCATGGTAAGTGTGATGATCATTATTATACTTATTGTCTTTACAGGGAAAAGGGGACCAACTCCAAGATGAAGTGGGTCCCCAAGCTAACCATGGATCCCAAAGTTTGATTTGGGAACTGATTAATTTCCTTTCTTGTAGGTTAAAGGCCAATGGATTGTTGATAGTGGTTGTGGTAAACACATGACTGGTGAAATCAACCTCTTCAAGAAATTCACAAAGAAGAAAGGTGGATTGATGACTTTTGGGGATAACAATAAGGGTAAGGTAATAGGTGAGGGTGATGTCGGAAATTCACTTTGTATCAGGAATGTGCTTCTCATGGATGTCCTACATCACAATTTAATTATTCTTAGTCAACTTTGTGATAATGGTTACCTTGTTCTATTTACTTATATAGAATGCTTTCTTCTACATTCCCTCTCCTACAATGTCACATATAAGGGAACTAGAAATGGTAATCTTTATATTATTGTGCTCGAATTTATAAATAGATGTCTTGTTGCCAATTCAAATGATGTTTTTTTATGGCACAGTAGGCTTGGTCATGTAAATATGCATCAAATCAAGAAGTTGAGCAAAAAGGACTCGGTGAAGGAACTTCCCAAATTATATTTTGAAAAAGATAAGGAGTGCCAACCTTGTACCCAAGGAAAGATAACCAAGTCCTCCTTTAAATCCAAAGGAGTCTTTGGCACCAAGAGATCTCTTGAGCTTCTTCACATTGATCTATTTGAACCAATTTGTATGCAATCACTTTGAGGTAGCATGTATTGTTTGGTGATTTTCGATGATTTCTCGCACTTTACTTGGACCTTCTTTCTAGTTTCAAAAAGTGATATCCTAAATGTTTTCTCGGATTTTTGCAAATGAGTGGAAAATAAAGCTTCTTGCAGAAGTGTTTCTATTAGAAGTGACCATGGGGAGAGTTTGAAAATGATTTGTTATTAAGAGAGAAATATCCCCCCATTCCCGTGGTGGAGGCCGAATGCCAGAGAGGGTGGTAAAGTGATTTTTTTAAATGGTTTTATGAAGTATCTTGGTATGCACTTAACTTCTCTTCACCTCAAACTCCTAAACAAAATGGGGTTGTAGAGAGGAAGAATAGGTCATTACATAAGATGGCTAGGACTATGCTTCTAGAGTACAACACTCCAAAGAAGTTTTGGGCCGAAGTCGTTAGTACTTCATGCTTTGTACAAAATTGGGTTTTTACTCATTTTCGCTTAAGAAAACCCCCTATGATCTATGGTGTGGTAGAAATTCTTCCATCTACTTCTTTCATGTTTTTGGTTGTTCTTATTTTGTTTTGAACACCAAGGATTCTCTTGACAAGTTTGATCTGAAATAGTACAAGGATTTCTTTCTTGTCTATAGCACTACCATCAAGGCATATAGAGTATATAATATAGAACTATGCAAAGTAGAAGAATCTATAAATGCTAGATTTTTTGAAACTAACCCCACTATTTCTGAAGATATTGTTCCACATGATGATGTTGCATGTGAGGTGATTCTTCTATTAATAAATCTTACCATTGGTCATAAAGGAAAGGAGGTGTTAGTTGATGAAGAAGAGAAGAATGAAGAAAAGTAGGATCCAACTTGCCTCTTTGCAAAGAATCATCCACATGAGCTCATCTTAGGAAATCCTTTTGAAAGGGTGAAGACATGGGATGCACTCAACAAAGAACAAGCAGAAAGTGCCTTCATCTCTCAAATGGAGCCAAAAGATTTCAAAGAAGCTATAAAGGATGGTAAATGGATTCAAGCCATGCAAAAAGAGTTGAACCAATTTGAAAGAAATGAAGTGCGGAGTCTTGTGCCAAGACCAAGTGCTAGAAAGATTACTAACACCAAATGGGTCTACCACAACAAGCTAGATGAATGAGGCAAAGTGGTAAGGAACAAATCAAGGTTAGTTGCTCAAGGATACAATCAACAAGAAGGTATAGACTTCGATGAAACATATGCACCCATAGCTAGACTTGAGTCAATTAGAATGTTGCTTGCTTTTTCCAGTCAAAATATTTTTCTTCTTTATCAAATAGATGTTAACATTATGTTTTTGAATTGTACTATTGAGGAGGAAGTGTATGTTGCACAACCCTCAGGCTTTGAACATGATAACTTGCCTAACCATGTTTATTTGTTGCAAAAATCTCTCTATGGTCTCAAACAAGCACCTCGATCTTGGTATGAGAAACTAAAAAACTTTTTGTTAGATCATGGCTATATCATGGGAAAAGTAGATTCTACCTTGTTTCTAAAGCATAATTCTAACAACTTTCTTATCATTCAAATTTATGTTGATGATATTATTTTTTGGTGGAACTAACTTGATCTTTCCAAGGAGTTTAGTGATCTTATGCAGAGTGAGTTTGAAATGAGCATGATGGTGGAGATCACATTCTTTGTTGGCTTTCAAATCAAGCAAACAAAGAATGGGAACTTCATCAACCATGGAAACTACACAAGTGAACTACTTAAGTTCTTTGGGATGGAGAACACCAAGCCAATGGGCACCCCCATGTCAAACACTGCCAAGCTTATTTGAGATGATGAAGGTGAGAAGGTAGATGAGAATCTCTATAGAGGAATGATTGGAAGTTTGCTTTATTTAACTTCCTCTAGACCTGATATAATGTTTAGTATAGACTTGTGTGCTCTCTTTCAATCAAATCCTAGGAAATCACATCTTATAGATGTTAAGAGAATTTTGAGGTATCTAACCAAAACCCCAAATTTTGGACTATAGTATCCTAAGTCAAGGGACTTTACTTTTACTAGTTATAGTGATGTGGATTGTGTCAGATGCTTGATTGATAGAAAGTGCACATGCCTTTCTTCTTCCTAGGACCTTGCCCTGTTTCTTGGTTCTCCAAGAAGTAAAGAACTACGGCTCTTTCAACTACCTAGGCTAAATACATTGCAGCTGGAAGTTATTTTTCTGAAGTCCTATGGATGAAGAAAATGCTCCAAGACTTTAACATTTATTTTGATGTTTCCCCAAACTTTTTTAAAAATACTAGTGCAATTAACTTGTCTTAATCCTATATTGCATAGTAGAGTTAAACATATAGAATTCTATCATCACTTTCTTCATGGACACATTGCCAAGAAGGACATTTGTATTACACATGTTTATATGGAAAATTAGTTAGGACATTTTCACAAAACCTCTACCTAGAGAGAAATTTACTTTCATCAAATCATAACTTCTTATAACTACTCTAGAGGATGTTGACATGACTTCTAGCTATTTGTTGTCTTTCCTATATGTTTCTTGCTCATTTTGATCATGTCTTGCTTTAATGTGTTGTAGTTATCTTGTTTCTTGCCTTATTTTTCTCATTTTGGATAGTTTTTGGAAACACTGGTTTTAATGCAAAATAGTACCCTATGATGAGCAATTGTGCCTTATCATTTCTATATTAAAAAATGGACTAGAAAAATAATTTTAATCAACAATCAAATGGCTAGAATCTAAAATTTCTAATGTTGGGATAGGTTGACCATCGGTCGAGTTGCCAACTTGATCGATCCATGGCCAAGGGATTATGTAGAAAGTCATTTGGTTGAGTTTCTCTCTCTCAGAACTTAACTGATGTCCAGACTAGACCACATATTAAATAGGCTTTGGCCAATTAATTTTCCTCTCAACTAGAGAAAAGTCGACCAATTTTTACTCTAGCTTCCATAAACCCTCAACCCCTGCCTCGACTTTCCATCTCCTAGCACTAGTCAGCCTTTGTTTGACATACCTAGCCCCTATTCCTCTTTTTCCTAAGTGGTTAGAAGAAATTTGGTAGTGGTTTCTTGTAGTTTTTATTTCCTCTCTTCTCCAAATCACCATCCATGGCTTCCAACCAAGGAAAGAAGTTCATTTATACTAGAAAACCCTCATCTTTCTCCTCCTCTCACCTCATTTCATATGATGATACCTTTTTTGTATCCATTGAGGCTCTCAATCTCTACCAAGAGCTCCTCCCAAGGAACCCTTTCCCATTCTGTGCATTGTTTGATCCTCACCCAATTATAAAAAAGGTGATAGAAGAGGTAGCTAAGCTATTATACAACCATCACCTAGCTGTCCTAAGCATAGACCACAGGTTCTTTCATAATTCTATTACAAGCACCAAAGCGGTCCCTAAATTTTATGCCAATCTTTCATGGTACTATGACTATCTTGTACCCCCTCCTAATACTCAAGTTATACTCTCTTCTATGATTGTCGGTATTAAGTTTTCCATATCTGAATATTCCTTGAATATGTTTTTAAATGAAACTAAAGTTACTGACACATGGAGGAAGGACTATCCTGAGTAGTTTGACTTGCTTGACCCCGAGTCCTTCTACAAGAACTTTGAGCTTACTCTCCCTGATATTCATAAGTTCTTGAAGAAGCCTCAATTACCCTATAATAAGAAATATAGCATACCATCCTCTTCATTGGATCTCAAAAAATACATACTTGCTCTGGTAGTCAACTGCAATGTTCATCCCAACAAGAATCAAACTGAAATTGCAGAGAATACCACAATGATTATGTATTTTCTTTTGAAAAACATAGGAGTCAAGTGGACCAGATACATTCTCCACCACATGACCTACTTTGACTCGCTGAAGAACACCCATGGTACCCATCCTCCCTACCCATCTTTGATCTGTGGTCTCTTCACTTTTGCTACCCAAAAATCCCTTTTTCATGATCTTAATTACAAACCTTCTTAAAAAGGAGTTTGCATTAATGAAACCATGATCAAGAAGACCTTCCTACCTACCTCTTCCACCACACCTGGAGCCTCTACCTCTACCTCCACCTAGGTACCTCCACCTCAACCACCATCTTGACCTGCCTGCGCCTCATTCCATGTATCAAATGAAGCTCTTATGGGTTATATGATGCATCAGCAGGCTTACCACCTACATGTTCAAGAGAACTTGCATTAGGACCTTTTCTAGATCATGTTGACCATGAATATGTCCTATGCCCATCCTTACCCATTCTACCAGACCTACCCAGGCGGTGACTATGCTTCCTTTGCATATAGTCACCTCTACTTGGGCCTTCCACATGTTGCTTCTGCTACCACACATACTGCTGATGGTGGACCTACCCCTACACCAACCCCTGGAGTGCTTCCTCTGCCTGCTAGCCCTCTTACTACTCTACTTGCCAGCATTGGCACTTCTGCTCCCTCTTTCACTTAGGAACGGGAGTTACACGCTCTTGGCATGACTTGGGATGAGCATAATGCCCTATGTCTAGGTTGTAGTTTTTGTCCTCCTACCAATGAGGAGATGCCTAACTAGGCTGCTGACAAGGACGAGGCTGATGATGACAATGGTACTGAGGATGATAGCTTAGAAGATGGTTCATATGATGATGGCTTTATGGGTGCCTCTGGTGATGATGGTGATGTTGTTGCCACTGCTGCACCTTTAGATAATGATGAGGACTACAAGCCCGAGGCTAATGCTGTTGATGACACTTTGGACATCGATAGCCTAGATGTTTAGACGTTTTAGTTTTTAGTCCTTAGATGATGTTCATATATGTCTTTCTAGACTATTTTGTACTAAAGACATCTAGGCACATTATCTGAGATGTATGATTTTTATCATCATGCTGCTTTGATTGTTGGTTTGTAGTTGTTTTGAGAACACATTTTCAGTGTTGTAATCTTAATCATATGTACCCTTACTCTCTGTTTTACTGTTTCTCATGAGTTTGTGGTATGTTACCCATATTTTTATTATGACATTGGATTTCTTGTTTCTCTTTACCTCATCATTGTTTGATGTGTGCTATGTGATTGAATGTTTTCTCTTGTGTTTGTGGAGAAGATGTGTTTCATCTCTTTCTACCTCCCTATCTTTTTAATATGAAAAAGGAAGATAAATAATGTCATCCATATTGTTTTATCACTATGATCCTTTTCTTGTCTATTATCTCATATCATGTTACTTTCTAGAGGACCATATAGTATGTATATATGTCTTGGTTATTTTTGTGGAAAGGCTAACCATGTCGGTATAAGTACACTTGAATTGAGGGGGAGAAATTCAAATGGTTTAGTCAGGTATGCCCTTGCAATTCACAAGGTACATGATTAACTTTCATATTCATTTTTAAAGGTAAAGGTCAAACTGTCATATACTTTTCAATATGTTGAGGAATGGTTTGTCATTGCCAAAAATAGGGAGAGTGTTGACATAAGTGTTGAACATCGTCCATATTTTGATAATGACTTAACCGTTCCATTCATATGTATCTAATATATTTGTTTAAGATTGATTCCTGGCATTAGGTACATGAAAAGGATCAAATCGCTCAAGCCCTAGCTTGGCTTAGTTCAAATCAAAAGTAATGCAAATGCAATTTTGTGGAACACACTCCAAACCACCTTAGAATATTTTTGTAATCAATTGTATTGGTGATATGACTTGTAACTAAGATAAACAAAATCAAGGACCCTTAATTCAAATATTTGATCACTCAAAAATGATTTTGGAAAATTCATCACATGCACTTTATCAGTCGAGTTTGGAACTCGACCGATCCTTAATGGATTTTGAGAATGGTTTGCATTGGTCGAGTTGTACACCCTTAGAAATCGACCAACTAACTTTTTGTTCAAAGTTGATTTTAGCTTATCAGTCATGTTTTCAGTAGGACAAACTTCATTGATGGTTTAAAATTGCCTTTGTTGCATAATGGATCTGTCAAGTTGCCATAATTGAAACTTGTCCAGATGTACTGTACAAAAAATGTAGAAAAAGTGATTCTAACCTTTGGAGATTTTCTAACATAAAAAATAGATCTGTTGCAACCCCCCAAATGGCTAGTTTTTTATATTAAGTGATCGCACACTCAAATGGACACCCCCCATCTATAACTAGGACCTCTTAGAGTTCATTTCAAGGTTGCTCATTCATGCTATCCAAGGTCCTTTCTATAGTTGAGTGATTTTAGTCCACTTGAGCACCTTTCTCTCTCTTGATTACAACTCATGTCGTTCACTATGAGTGAGATATGATTCCTATAAGAGAGTCACCTCATTGTACACTTGTGAGGCTCTCAAGATATCTCTTTCTCCAATCCCCTTATGTGACTCTTTTGGTGAAAGATTCTCCAAGATAAAGAGAAGGAACAAGCTTCTTTAGCTGGAGAAAAAGGTGCTCAAGGCTTGTCCAAGTGAAGGAGAAGATCAAGGTAGAAGATCCGAGGAGATTAGTGGGTAAACCCTCAATGCCAAAGACTCGTTGCATGAAGGGGAGGACCTTGGTGAAGGCATCCAGCTGATTGCAAGAGTGGGTAAGACCTGCTTTGAGGTAGAAGACCAACTCTTAGATAGGTAAGACCTTGATTGTAAGGTTGTTGGCTCCCTTGACCTAATAGGGATGCTGGGTATCCTTTTTCAAGAAAAGGAAGGTCATGTGTTGTAACTCTTATAAGTGAATATAAGGAGTAGACTTCTTAGAAATCCTGGAGCTTGACCTCTCTAGGTTGTGGACCTACTCTCTCCTAGTTTGGAGAGTGCAACCACTCTAAAATAGCTAGTTCTCTTGGTTACTTCAATCTCTCTCATCATTGCTTTGTATGTTCCAACTAACATTAAAATCACTATTTGTAATTAAGCTTACTTAAAGTAACTTGAAGGTCTAACAAGTTTTGTGTAAGTTTTGAAGCTCTATTCACCCCCTCCTCTAGAGCCCAATAGATGTAACAATTACTGAGACCAAATAAACTAGACCTAGCATGGAGTTGGTTGATTGTTTAACTAACTAAGAACTTATATTAAAATCAAACTTAAGATGGTTGTTATCAGAAATGGATGGATTCCTTAGGACTTGCGGTTTCACCACAACTTACATTACATTTAAATTTCTTTTAATTAATAACTATTCATTTGTTGCTATGGACTAGTGATTCATAGAAAGAATTACCCTCTCCCACAACATAATGTACTACCTACACTAAAACAAACCCCACTTTTGTAGGAGTTTAAGAATTAGTTTAGATGCATGATTGAAATCTCCACGTTATTCTTTCTTAGTCATAAGCCTTATCCTAAAGTGTAGTACTGGATATGTCAATCTATGGTATTTTTGACTCTAGATCCCTCTCAGGAAGAAACTGGTGCTCATTTATTTTAATTATGGTGATCATGCATAAATGAATCAATGAAGTGATCATAGATTCACGTAGAAAATAAAGAAAATAAATTATTCATTCATAGAATTCAAATACAATGCAACGTCAGGCTAATCATGGGTCTTAAGGAATAAGGAGTTCTGCCTAGCATGATAGTTATCATTGTAAAGTAAGAGGAGGAACTAGAAAACAACCTAAATCTCAAGAAACTAATGTAGAACTCGTGGAGAAGGCATCTAAAAGATCCCCTATGATGAACACCCTGACCTGTATCTTTTCATATGAAAATCCATCCTTGAGAAGTGTCCAAAGTGTCTGGTTGGACATTATCTCCTCGTCTCCTCATCTTTTTATTGTGTACTCTAAAACAATATGATAACATGTTTGTGGCCGCATTCCTTAGGTCATAAAGGAGACTCTTGCCCTCATGAAGTCATCGTCGTTGGATCTGACTTAATTTCAAAATTCATTGTGATGCGTAGCTTTAGTACCACCAACTAGGTGTTGGTGGCACCGACAGGTCTGCCGATTTGTATCTTTCAAATTGTTTTGGTACTACCCACATGATTTTCAATAGGATTAATTTGTTTCTAGTCGAGATATGGATGTCGAAGTCAGTACCAATGACATGTGGTTGGTGGTAACAAGACAATTAGTCTCAAGTTATGATGCTCTTTGGATTGTGAGTCAGTAGCACTGACCACTACTTTGTTAGCATTGGTTCTTCTCTTAGTAGCACCAATTATTGTCATACTATCATTGAATTTGCCCTCCTTTACTACTTTAGATCATGATTTGTCGATACCACTGATATAGAGGTCAGTGGAACTGAGCTACCATTAAGTGCTTGAATCACCTGAAAAGGAGGGAAACATAATGTAAGTATGAGATATGGATCATAAATTAACATGATTCAATATACTATTGAATACTTGATGAAACAGTGGTTCACAGGCTCATAATGGAAAATAATACATATGCATATCTTAAAGTGAAAATATATGCAAAATAAGCCTAGAAAATAGCATGTGGAAAGTAAGTGAAAATCAATGCATCAAATAGTCT
The DNA here is from genome assembly GCA_963693085.1 of Alisma plantago-aquatica. Lineage (NCBI taxonomy): Eukaryota > Viridiplantae > Streptophyta > Magnoliopsida > Alismatales > Alismataceae > Alisma > Alisma plantago-aquatica. The sequence goes on along the minus strand of OY856411.1, from coordinate 927,174,775 downwards.
AGAATTTTCTAGGTTATCTTGCGGCCTAGGTAATTTACTACGTAAGTATGTAGATAATGCTTGGAGACCATGTTTTGGGGATCAAACAATCTTTCCATTTCCTAAATATTTTCTAAGCCTAAGTAATAACTAAATGGAGATTATCCCACAACTTTGGATAAATCAAAACTACATTATGGCATAGAGAATTAGTAGTAAGTTATTGAGGTTTTATTTAATAGAAAAAGAAAAAAAAAGTGCAACATAGTACTCATGGATTTTGACACAAAATCCAGTTAACTAGGGAATTTTTATGATATCACTCACCTAGACTGTTATGACTCTTTCACTCACAACAAAATTCATTGCCTATTCTAGACTCTCACACCCTATGGCCATTATGATCATTGAGTTATGGTTCCTTTGGCATCGGAGGATTGAAACAGACTCAATCATCCCTAAAATTGTAATTATCTCCAAGAGATGGATAAAGCCCCAAAATCATCGTTTATCCAGTCTTCCAAAGATAGTTGCAGTCACTTCTTCACTGAACCCATAACATATAGAAGGTCAGGGTGAGAACCTTTTAGGTTAAAGAAGGCCTCTTCTAGCTAAATATTCATTCAAACATCTGCAAACCTCACACAAAGATTTGATTGCATATATTTTGGTCTTAGCCTCACCAGACCAGCTAGAGGTGTATGTAGCCTAGTTAAGTCAGCCTACATCAGCAAAAGACCATCAAGAGGAAAACAAAACCCTCATAAGGGATCAAGAAAACCCCAAATGTGATACACATGAGCTAATACGTACTTCACATAGGTGATTTTCAGAAACCATGACTCGGGTAAGCTCAAAATTTCTACATTGGAAAAGATTCCTTAAACCTCTACAATCCTCACCATTGCCTTAGCTCACCTGAAGTAGAGATAAATCCTTTCCTCTCTTCTATAATCGCTTCTACTACCCTCTACTCTATTAGGTCATCCTCCATAGAAGAAAAGTCCATCTCTCACTACACGAAGGAGTTCACTAGGTCCGAAAGAACCCAGAGGAGCATATCAAGGAATCAAGGGTAGGCTTTGGGCACTATAAGCCAGAGTCAACTCTCAGGTTGACTACCATGGCTGTGGCATTCAACTTATAAAAATGAGATTAACCAAAGTGTAAGCGAATTACTAGCAGCAGAATTACTGAAAATCACTAAAAATTAAAACTTTTTGCGAAGAAATCCACAAATGGTAAAACTCTATCATAAAGAACCAAAGTAAGTTATTTACATTCTGATTAATCAGTACATCTCTGTATCATCTCTTCTCGAGAGTCATAACATTGACTGCCCAGTTAAACTATACATGAGCAGTATACAAAATCTTGAGGCATCAAGCCAAAAATCTCAGATCTATATCAAACCATCTACTGACTCCTAGGACCTGAGAGTACAGAGACGACACATAGGACTCTCTCCATATACAAGACTTGACAAACAGTGTCTCCACCAGTGGATCACTACTGTCCTTGCTATTGCTGTGGCTGCTGCTGTTGCTCACCCACTGAAGGGTTTCTTCTTCCTCGGCGTCTACCTAAAAAGTTGAATCCCACAGGGGTGAGACAATTAAAAATTGTCCCAGTGAGAGTTATAACTCTCTGCCAGAAGCATTCTTATTGCTGGTAATAGAATAACACTGAGTAGTAGAATTATAAATATTCAACAACAGATAAATCATTGATTGAGCTAAGTAGAGCAGTATTCTCTGTGCAATCATTTCAATTATAACTTGATTAAGTAGCAAGTCATTCATTTAATAAGGAATATGAAGAACATGTATATCCTTTATCTTTCTAAGACATAATAAACAATGTATCATAAAACATTGATTCTCATAATTCAACCCTAAACAAATATGCTACATGGCTAATTACATTTTACAATCATATTTATGCCCTGAGGAGATGAGGTATACCGCTCATACTCCAACCGACCATTGCGAAATCAAAATCGATACCATACATAGGTCATCAGAAGAGTCGGATTTCTATGACCTCATTTCCCTCAATCAGGGTGAGGAACAACATGCAGGACATCTTGTGTCTCTGCTATAATTATAGCTTTCCAGGGTATACTGGCAACTTCCCTATTAAAGTTATAGTGGCATGCTATACTCTCTTTGCAATCGAGGGATTTCTTGTTTATCTCACATCGATTCAGCATTAACATCATCATCGGGAGATTAGTGATACATCATCCCGGCATATAGATATAATGAAGGATTGAGAGATTTATTTTTTATCTCAAATCAATTCCTCCATTAGGGCATAAGGATATTCGCACCCATTACCCCCACATACTCAAAAGAATGCTCTCCAGGAGTTCCCTTAGGAAAACCTGTTTCACCATCACCTAACTGCTGATGATGATGGATCCATGGTCAGGGCTCTACATGACATCATTTCACTTGATTATTTAAGTACATTACAGTATTCTTTTAGCATCATGCATGTTTTCAAACACAAACCTTTATAACAATTACTATAAAGAATGAGTACTATTCTATCAAGTTCATTTCACAGCTTTAACAACATTGGGAACTTAATCCCTTATCATCCCATCATCATGATTCAAGAATATGGGTGTTCAAACCCTGAGATTATCAAAATACCTGTTACAACTTTAATAGGTAACTTATTGCCATCAAGTCATATGTTAATGTAAACATGATAATTGCAATGCTGGTATTTCACATGGCTCTTACAGCCTATCAATCTCTTTTGTTACCTTTCACTGGGCAACATAGCATATCATTGCTTACAAAGCTCATAAAATACTTTCAATAAGCAAAGCATCATAGCTCATACCTGGCTATATTCAATATCTCATAAAACCTGCATGATTAGTATAGATGATAACATATATATCAATTTCATACCAGCATAATGCAAAACAATTATGACATCATTATTCAAGGGTTACACCACTATGCCCTTGCTAGGGTTAGGGTTTCCCTTTTTAATTCAATTAGGGTTAATCATCCCCTTTAACTCAAATAGGATAAATGAATCCTTAGAGCTTCTTAGTATAAAGTATAACCCAGAATTAGGGTTTCACACTTCCATTTACCTTATTAGGAATTAGGGTTTACTATTCACATTGCATCAACCTAGATTAGGGTTTAAGTTCAATAACCCACAATTAGGGTTTACTATTCATATCACATCACCCTAGATTAGGGTTTACTATTCATTCCAAGTAGGAGTGATCATCAAAGTACCCTAAATTAGGGTTTCTCATGTCATCATTATGAATTAAGATCATATCATCATCATGTGTTATGATTTTACCTATCAATGCCCTTAATTAGGGTTATGATTCATCAACCATCATAATTAGGGTTTCATGATCCCACTATGAGGAATCATACTCTAATTAGACATTCATTCATATTAGAAGTCCATTACTTAATTATCATCCATGTAGGCAATCTTCTCTTTCATCTTCAAAAGATGATGTATGCTTTAGTCTTGATTTGGTTAAGTCAACTCACTCTTAAGGAAGAATTGACATCATGGGTTATGTCATTGTCACCATGACCATTAAGGCTTAATTATTTAAAGGTACTAATCACCTCATCCCATTAATATGTAATTACTATAATCATATTTGATTACATCATGTATTAGTCAACTAATCACTTTGTCCTTTAACCACTTTAAGTACCCATGCAGTTTTGGTTAATTATCCACCAAACGGTTTTGGCCTTATAGACTCTATACTGTCTGAACCAAATCAGACCTCAAATGGTCTTGAGAAACTAAGGAAACTGTTTGCTAAAGTACCACCTTAAAACCATTTAGCAAAGTAGGTGGTGAAGACCGTTTGCCCAAAGTTGACTTTTGAAATCGCATGAACTCAATCGGTTTCGAAACCGCATGAACCTAAACGGTTAGGGATCGTTTGGTCCCAAATGGTCTTGAGACCATTTGGTCCCAAATAGTCTTCAGACCGTTTGGACTCAAACGGTCAGGAGACCGTTTGGTCCAAACCTCCTCAAAACCGCAAGGACCAAAAATAGTCTCAACAAGTCAAATTGAATTAGGGTTTCCAATGTTGGTTCCTTCCACCATTGAATTCATGTAACCAATCATCAATTGGACCAATCATCATACTTCAATTGAGATAATTAGGTCATCATTCAACTGATTTGACCCTCAATTGATCATCAATTAGGGTTTGGATCAATTGGATTAGGGTTTGGAATCGATGATCCTTCAACATTAATCAATGTGAGATTGATAATTTTGAAACCATTGAACCTTCATCCAAATTGAACATGACCTGACCCCAAACGGTCTTGAGGTCGTTTGGATGACCTCCAAATGGTCTTGAGACTGTTTTCTCATGTCCACATCAAAATCCAAGTCAACCAATTAGGGTTTGGTTCATTGGATTACTCACCAAATCAGCAATTGATTACTCTTCAACTCAATACCTTTAGATATCCAAACACCTCTCCATAGTCAACCCTAGACCTCCAAACGGTCTTGGGTGACCCCCAAACGGTCTTCGGATCATTTGGATGACCACCAAACGGTCTTGATACCATTTTCCCATCACATCATCATCAACCATGTCATTCAATTAAAGTTTGGATCCTAGGATTGGTCACCAAATCAGCAATTGATTGTACTTCAACTTAATATCTTTAGACCTTCAATTGCTCAACCATACTTGACCCTAGACCTCCAAACGGTCTTGGGTGATCACCAAACGGTCTTGAGACCATTTGGGTGATCCCCAAACGGTTTTCAAACCGTTTGGGTCAATCAACCCAAAACATCAACTCATTCCAATGCAAAATCAGCACTTAGCTGATTAGGGTTAATACCATATCTTTGGACCTTAAAACACTTAACCATATCCAACCCTACACCTCCAAACGGTCTTGAGTGACCCCCAAACGGTCTTGAGACCGTTTGGGTGATCCCCAAATGGTTTTGAAACCGTTTGGGTCAATCCACCCAAGTTTCAAACTCAAATACTTATGAAATCAGCACTCAACCCGATTAGGGTTTTGGTGATTGTTGGACCTTCAACTCGTGAACCACTTGGAACTAATCAATTATATTTAGTGGATCAATAACCAAAATTATTAGCAACAAATTCCCAAATGTTCAACCCTGGTCAACACCTCCAAACGGTCTAAAACCATTTGCCCTCATGCGGTTTGGTGAAACCGTTTCATCTCAAACGGTTTGAAACCGTTTCCTCCCAAACGGTTTGGGAAATCGTTTGAGCAACTTAGGAGACCATTTGACATGGTATTTTTATTGTATAAACATCTAAGATGATGTCATAATCGTCCTCCTTATAACAACCAAGAACAGCAACCGTTTTTCATGGGAATTTCATCAATGAACCAAAAGAGTTCGAAATAGAAGAAAATAACCAACAAATCATAGAGAACTTGATGCAATATCAATGTTTAAGGGTTAAAGTTATAAAACCCACCTCAAATATGATCTCCAAGCTCCAAGATCCATGGTTCTAATGGTGGATGGAGTTCCAGAAACTTCCCAAGGTCCGTTCTTGAGCTATTGGATGAAAAAGATGGCTAGAATTGGAAATCGGGTGAAGAAAACCAAGAATCCAGCATTGATTTAGGCTTTTCACCATGAATCCGAGTTAGAAGATGATCAAAACCTTACCAACAGGTTGTGTTCGTCCTTCTCCTGCTACTGAGCTCTTCCTTGGTTGGCCAAAGCAAAGTGATAAGAGAAAAACTAAGGAAAAGTCCTTATGTGTATTTGACAAGGAACATGTATAAGGGATTTTCAAGGAAAGAGAAAATGGATTATTTTCTTTTAATTCCAAAATAATTTCCATCAAATCCCCCTCCATTTCTTGGCCTAGAAGCCATCTTCATGTTCTTGCAAAACCTCATCATTATCCAAGAATTAATGGAAAAGGAATTAAGCACCTTAAAGAGTTTTATATTAATATCCATCCTTTTAGTGGATATTACTTTTTATTATAATAATGTGAGTGGCTTCCACTCAACCAAGATATTTTTGTGCCATAGCAAGGGACAAGCTCGTCGAACTCTATTTTAAACACATCCTTCAACTTTTGGTTGAAGGGATCCTTAATAAATTTATTTCTTTTTGCATTAAATTAAATTAAGGTTCCATATATGCTTAAATCTTGATTATTTTAATGTCAAGATTCTCTCTCCTCCAAGATAATTCAAATGAGGCACACTTATTATTTTCTTTGCTCTAATTGATGCCAAGAAACATGAGAGACCCTCTAGAGGTGGTATTTTGCATGTTGAACCCTAGGTTTTGGGTAAATTGCACATTACACCAAAACTAGGTTTTAATGCACAAGGATTGCTCAACAAGCTTTATCTTGATGCCCAAGCTTGTGGAAACCATACCAAAACATCATATTCATTCTTATGATGTCTCAACATCATAGGAACATCTTACCATGTGGAATTTGCATGTTAACCCCTCAACTTGGGTAATTTGCACTTTAGTGCAAAATTAACAAAACAATGTTTCAACATCATTAAAAAAGGACTGAAATTGAAATATAAGTTCCTCAAAAACCTTAATTACTTTTCAAAAGATAAGAGCAAGCATCTAATCATCTTTATTGAACAAAACACCTAGGGTTAGTACATAACCCAGGTCAGGGTTGTTACAAATTATCCACCCCTTACAAGGATTTCGTCCCCGAAATCATTACCAAAACATTTTAAGAGAAAAGAGTAGGGTATTTCCTCCTCATTTCTTCCTATAGTTCCCATGTAGCTTCTTTGACACCACGATGATTCCAGAGGACTTTTATTGGACTAATGTCTTTCATCTTCAACTTCTTAATTCTTCTATCGAGAATCAACATAGGTCCTTCAACATAGGATATATCATCGTTCAATTCTACTTCCATAGGCTGCAGAACTGATTCTGTCTCAGGATGACATTTCCTTAGCTTGGAAATGTGGAACACTGGGTGTAACTTTTGAAGCTCAGGTGGTAACTCCAGCTTATAAGCTACCTTTCCAATCCGTTCAATGATTGGATAAGGCCCCATAAACCTAGGATCTAACTTTCCTTTCCTTCCAAACCTAATAACTCCCTTCCAAGGTAAGACCTTGAGGTACACTCTGTCTCCAACCTAGAATTCTAAAGGTCTATGACGCTTATCAGCATAAGATTTATGCCTATCATGTGCAGTCTTTAACTGTTGTTGTATTATTTTAATCTTCTTAGTGGTCTGCTGCACAAGATTAGGACCCAAAAGTTGATATTCACCAGTTTCATACCAACATAGGGGAGATCTACAACGTCTACCATACAAAGCTTCATAAGGTGCCATGTCTATACTGTGTTGATAGCTGTTATTGTAGGCAAACTCTATCAAGCTTAGATGTAGATCCCAACTTCTTGTAAACTGGAGGACACATGCCCTAAGCAAGTCCTCCAAGGTTTATATAGTCCTTTCTGATTGTCCATCTATCTGAGGATGAAAGGTTGTACTAAACCTTAACTGTGTGCCTAAGGCTTTATGAAGTCGCTCCCAAAAATGACTCATAAACTGGGGACCTCTATCAGAAACAATGGTAACTGGAACTCCATGCAGCCGCACTATGTCATCCACATATAATTGTGCCAGCTTCTCAGCAGAATAGGTTGTTTTGACAGGTACGAAATGTGCTGTCTTTGTCAACTTATCAACTATTACCCAGATGAAATCATGACCTTTGGCTGTTCTGGGAAAACCAACCACAAAATCCATGGTTAAATGATCCCACTTCCACTATGGTATGGGTAAAGGTTGCAGTGTCCCTACAGGCTTCTGGTGTTCAGCTTTAACTTGCTGACACACCGGACACCGCATAACGAAGTCAGCAACATCCTTCTTCAAACCAGGCCACCAATACATATCTTTCAAGTTATGATACATCTTGGTGCTTCCTGGATGCATAGCATACATTGAAGAATGGGCTTCTTCCAAGACTAACTTACTTAAGTTATCAACATCAGGTACTATCATTCTACCATGATAGTAGGCTACCTGATCATCTGAATCATGGAAACCATCTCGTTTCTCACTACCATACTCTGATCTAATCTGCTGAACTACATAATCCACTTGTAGTGCCTCCTTAATCTGCTATCTCAGTGTAGGTTTTATGTGCATCTCAGCTAACAACCCAGATAACAATGATACTTTTAACTGTACATTGTCTTGCCTTAAAGAGATAAGCATATCCCTCCTAGAGCACACCAAAGAATTCAACTGTGCACTGTCTAGGGCTGGTGTTGCTGATTTCCTACTTAAAGAATCAACAACCACATTGGCCTTCCCTGGATGATAATCAATCATACAATCATAGTCCTTGATTAACTCCATCCAGTAGTGTTGCCTCATGTTAAGCTCATGCTGAGAGAAGATGTACTTTAGGTTCTTATGGTCTGTGAAAATCTGGAATGTCTCTCCATAGAGATAATGTCTCCAGATCTTCAAAGCATGGACAATGGCAACTAGTTCTAGATCGTGTGTCGGATAATTCTCCTCGTGTTTCTTAAGCTATCGAGAAGCAAAAGAAATCACTTGTTTATCCTGCATTAACACACATCCTACTCCATTCTTAGAAGAATCACAGAAAACTATATACCCTTTCTCTTGTTCAGGTAACACTAGCACATGTGCACTTGTCAGCCTCTCCTTCAACAACTGGAATGATTGCTGACACTTGTCATTCCAGGAAAAAGGAACATCCTTCTTGGTCAACTTGGTTAAGGGTAAGGCTATAGAACTGAAGTTCTTAATGAACCTCCTGTAATAGCCTGCTAACCCTAAGAAACTGCGAATCTCCGTCGGTGTCTTCGGATGTTCCCATTGCAGGACAGATTCTACCTTTTTAGGGTCAACACGAATACCAGAAGAAGATATTACATGTCCAAGAAAAGAAACTTTTGGTAACCAAAACTCACACTTGCTAAACTTAGCATATAACTTATTCTCTCTTAGCAAAGTTAGAGCCTGACGAAGATGCTGCTCATGTTTTTGGGCATCTCTACTGTAGATCAGTATGTCATCTATGAAGACAACTACACATGGATCAAGAAAAGGTCGAAAGATTCTATTCATGAGTTCCATAAATGCAGCCTGTGCATTAGTTAGTCCAAACGACCTAACTGTGAACTCATAGTGACCATACCTTGTCCTGAAAGCAAACTTAGGTATGTCACCCTCCTTAATACGCAACTGATGATATCCTGACCTCAAATCTATCTTTGAGAAGACGGTTGCACCACACAACTGGTCAAAGAGATCATCAATCCTAGGCAAAGGATACTTATTCTTTATTGTTACTTTATTTAACTATCGGTAATCAATGCACAACTGCATCGACCCATCCTTTTTCTTAACAAAGAGGACCGGGGCACCCCAGGGTGAAGTGCTCAGTCAGATGAAACCCTTCTCAAGTAACTCTTGTAGTTGTTTCTTGAGTTCTGCCATCTCAGCAGGCGCCATCCTATATGGTGTTTGAGCTATTGGTTGCGTGCCCGGGACTAGATTAATCTCAAAATCAATCTCTTGGAGCAGAGGTACACCTGGAAGTTCTTCAGGAAATACATCTTCAAATTCCCTAACTATAGGAACTTCAATAGGATTACAACTCTCCATAGTGGTATCTACCACATGGGCCAAGAATGCATAACATTCTTGCCTCAACAGCTTCTCAGCTACCATAGCTGACACAAGACAAGTTGGAAGAATCTTTCTATCCCCTTGAAAGATCCATGTGTCACTTTCATCAGTGAACACAGCTTGCTTGGACTCACAATACAAGACAACCTTCTACCTTTCTAAGGTATCCATCCCAAGGATTATATCGAACCCATGCATTTAAAGTGGTATAAGATCCACTTGAATGCGATGTTCAGAAAAGAAAAGAATGTAGGGAAAACAAACCTCCCACAACACAGCAGATCCCATCAAAGGAGTTTCTAACAACAGACTATCTGCTCTATGACTGATAGTCATGTTGCAGTCAAGAATCACTCTTCGAGTGATAAAGGAATGTGTAGCACCTGGATCAATTAAAATAGATACGATGCAGGATGTAGACATATCAAAATAAAACAATTTCATCTGACCTGTCACAACTTGAGGGTCTGCATCAGGTGGATTCATCGCATAGAATCTCATCATTTTCTGAGGTTGATTTGGTGCTCGATGACTAGGTGTTGATGATCCAGCTTGGGACGCTTGTCCACGTCCTCTAGCACCACCTGGAAACTATCTCCTTTGAGAACCTTGCTGACTCTACCTTTGAGGTTGAGTCACACTTGCCTCTCAGGCTCTGCAATCCTTCATCAGATGCCCCGCTTTTCCACATATGTAACAACTTCTGATCCCCTATTGTGGTCTAGATGGTCCTATAACAGACACAAATGCTAAGCTACGAGCTCCTTCTGGTGGTAAACTTCGTCCTCTACCCCTATTTGATGTCCACTGCGTCTGGGTACTGAATCTAGGTGGTGGTGTAGGCACGGAAAACATTGGTTTCTTGAAACCCTTGGATGAGGACCCTTGGAACTGAGGGTACACCTTCTTGTTCTTGGTATGTCTCTTCTCAGTCACATACCTCTCTATCCTTCTGACAGACTCCACAAAAGTAGCAAATCTTTCCCTGTTCTCCAGAGCAGACACAGGGGTAGTCAACTCAGCGTTTAATCCTTTCTCAAAATGCCATATCTGCTCTTCATCATTGGTTTCCATATGCAGATAAAACTATAAAAGCTCCATGAACTTAGCCTCATACTCACTAATGTTCATTGGTCCTTGCCTTAACCTCTCAAACTGAGAGATTTTCTCATCCAGAAAGGTCTTAGGAAAGTATCTGTTGATAAATTCCCGTCGGAACACTTCCCATTCAATCTCCACATCAGGCCTTTTCCCCTCCTCTATGGTCCACCAGTGACCAGCACTCCCTTTAAGAAGGTACACAACATGTCTAACCTTCTTAGCTTCTGGGATGTTAAGGATTCTAAAGGCCTTCTCTAGTTCATTTAGCCACATGTCAGCATCTGCTGGGTCAGCTGTACCAGCATATTCTGTGGCTCTAACACGGAATAGTCGTTCAAACGTCTTGCTGGCTCCATGTCCTTCAGGGTGGGTAGGTGCCCTAGGTGAAGGTATGGGCATTCTATCAGTCATATTAGTCATGGCAGTCATGAACTTCCCAAACATACCCTAGAAGGAAGGATTCCCCATGTCAGCTGGATTGAACTGGGGTAATTCAGGCACATGTTCCTCCCTTCCTTGGTCTCTTGCACCTTCTCTATGTGCAGCGACACTACTTTCTACAACATGTTCATCATGTGATCTAGACATCTTAGTTTTCTCTTCTCCTCCTATATGAGCAGAAGACACTATCAGATAGACTGGAAGACACTAGAACAGACTCAACAACCCTAGTCCTATGTCTCTGTAGACTCAGCAAACCAAGAGCTCTGATACCACTTAATTATGACGTCCGTCTCGTGAAAATAAGATTAACCAAAGCAGAAGCAAATTACTAGCAGCGGAATTACTGAAAATCAGTAAAAATTAAAACTTTTTGCAAAGAAATCCACAAACGGTAAAACTCTATCATAAAGAACCAAAGTAAGTTATTTACATTCTGATTCATCAGTACATCTCTATATCATCTCTTCTCGAGAGTCATAACATTGACTGCCCAGTTAAACTATACATGAGCAGTATACAAAATCTCAAGGCATCAAGCCAAAAATCTCAGATCTATATCAAACCATCTACTGACTCCTAGGACCTGAGAGTACAGAGATGACACATAGGACTCTCTCTATATACAAGACTTGACAAACAGTGTCTCCACCTATCTATCATTGATCTCCTTGCTGTTGCTGTGGCTGCTGTTGCTGCTCACCCACTGAAGGGTTTCTTCTTCCTCGGCGTCTACCTAAGAAGTTGAATCCCACGGGGGTGAGACTATTAAAAATTGTCCCAGCGAGAGTTATAACTCTCTGCCAGAAGCATTGTTATTGCTGGTAATAGAATAACATTGGGCAGTAGAATTATAAATATTCAACAACAAATAAATCATTGATTGAGCTAAGTAGAGCAGTATTCTCTGTGTAATCATTTCAATTATAACTTGATTAAGTAGCAAGTCATTCATTTAATAAGGAATATGAAGAACATGTATATCCTTTATCTTTCTAAGACATAATAAGCAATGTATCATCAAACATTGATTCTCATAATTCAACCCTAAGCAAATATGCTACACGGATGATTACATTTTACAATCATATTTATGCCCTGAGAAGATGAGGTATACTGCTCATACTCCAACCGACCATTGCGAAATCAAAATCGGTACCATACATAGGTCATCAGAAGAGCTGGATTTCTATGAACTCATCTTTCTCAGTCAGTGTGAGGAATAACATGCAGGACATCTTGTGTCTCTGCTATAATTATAGCTTTCCAGGGTATACTGGCAACTTTTCTATTAGAGTTATAGTGGCATGTTGTACTCTCTTCGCAATCGAGAGATTTCTTATTTATATCACATCGATTCGGCATTAACATCATCATTGGGAGATTAGTGATACATCATCCCGGCATATACATATAATGAAGGATTGAGATATTTAATATTTATCTCACATCAATTCCTCCATTAGGGTGTAAGGATTATCACGCCCATTACCCCCACATACTCAAAAGTATGCTCTCCAGGAGTTCCCTTAGGAAAACCTATTTCACCATCACCTAACTTCTGACGATGATGGATCCATGGTCAGGGCTCTACATGATATCATTTCACTTGATTATTTATGTACATTATGACATTCTTTTAGCATCAGGCATGTTTTCAAACATAAACCTTTATAACAATTACTATAAAGAATGAGTACTATTCTATCAAGTTCATTTCACAACTTTAATAGCATTGGGAACTTAATCCCTTATCATCCCATCATCATGATTCAAGAATATGGGTGTTCAAACCCTGAGATTATCAAAATACCTGTTACAACTTTAACAGGTAACTTATTGCCATCAAGTCATCTATTAATGTAAACATGATAATTGCAATGCTGGTATTTCACATGGCTCTTACAGCCTATCAATCTCTTTTGTTACCTTTCACTGGGAAACATAGCATATCATTGCTTACAAAGCTCATAAAATACTTTCAATAAGCAAAGCATCATAGCTCATACCTAGCTATATTCAATATCTCATAAAACCTGCATGATTAGTACAAATGATAACATATATATCAATTTCATACCAACATAATGCAAAACAATTATGACATCATTATTCAAGGGTTACACCACTATGCCCTTGCTAGGGTTAGGGTTTCCCTTTTCAATTCAATTAGGGTTAATCATCCCCTTTAGCTCAAATAGGATAAATTAATCCTTAGAGCTTCTTAGTATAAAGTATAACCCAGAATTAGGGTTTCACACTTCCATTTACCTTATTAGGAATTAGGGTTTACTATTCACATTACATCACCCTAGATTAGGGTTTAAGTTCAATAACCCACAATTAGGGTTTACTATTCATATCACATCATCCTAGATTAGGGTTTACTATTCATTCCAAGTAGGAGTGATCATCAAAGTACCCTAAATTAGGGTTTCTCATGTCATCATTATGAATTAAGATCATATCATCGTCATGTGTTATGATTTTACCTATCAATGCCCTTAATTAGGGTTATGATTCATCAACCATCATAATTAGGGTTTCATGATCCCACTATGAGGAATCATACTCTAATTAGACATTCATCCATATTAGAAGTCCATTACTTAATTATCATCCATGTAGGCAATCTTCTCTTTCATCTTCGAAAGATGATGTATGATTTAGTCTTGATTTGGTTAAGTCAACTCACTCTTGAGGAAGAATTGACATCATGGGTTATGTCATTGTCACCATGACCATTAAGGCTTAATTATTTAAAGGTACTAATCACCTCATCCCATTAAGATGAAATTACTATAATCATATTTGATTACATCATGTATTAGTCAACTAATCACTTTGTCCTTTAACCACTTTAAGTACCCATGCAGTTTTGGTTAATTATCCACCAAACAGTTTTGGCCTTATAGACTCTAAACGGTCTTGACCAAATCAGACCTCAAACGGTCTTGAGCAACTAAGGAAACTGTTTGCTAAAGTACCACCTTGAAACCATTTAGTAAAGTTGGTGGTGAAGACCATTTGCCCAAAGTTGATTTTGAAACCGCATGAACTCAATCGATTTGGAAACCGCATGAACCTAAAAGGTTTGGGATTGTTTGGTCCCAAACGGTCTTGAGATCGTTTGGTCCAAACCTCCTCAAAACCGCAAGGACCAAAAATAGACTCAACAAGTCAAATTGAATTAGGGTTTCCAATGTTGGTTCCTTCCACCATTGAATTCATGTAACCAATCGTCAATTGGACCAATCACCATACTTCAACTGAGATAATTAGGTCATCATTCAATTGATTTGACCCTCAATTGATCATCAATTAGGGTTTGGATCAATTGGATTAGGGTTTGGAATCGATGATCCTTCAACATTAATCAATGTGAGATTGATAACTTTGAAACCATTGAACCTTCATCCAAATTGAACATGACCTGACCCCAAATGGTCTTGAGGTCGTTTGGATGACCTCCAAACGGTCTTGAGACCGTTTTCCCATGTCCACATCAAAATCCAAGCCAACCAATTAGGGTTTGGTTCATTGGATTACTCACCAAATCAACAATTGATTACTCTTCAACTCAATACCTATAGATCTCCAAACACCTCTCCATAGTCAACCCTAGACCTCCAAACGGTCTTGGGTGACCCCCAAACGGTCTTGGGTTCATATGGATGACCACCAAATGGTCTTGAGACCATTTTCCCATCACATCATCATCAACCAAGTCATTCAATTAAAGTTTGGATGCTAGGATTGGTCACCAAATCAGCAATTGATTGTACTTCAACTTAATATCTTTAGACCTTCAATTGCTCAACCATACTTGATCCTAGACCTAAAAATGGTCTTGCGTGATCACCAAATGGTCTTGAGACCGTTTGGGTGATCCCCAAATGGTTTTGAAACCGTTTGGGTCAATCAACCCAAAACATCAACTCATTCCAATGCAAAATCAGCACTTAGCCGATTAGGGTTAATACCATATCTTTGGACCTTCAAACACTTAACCATATCCAACCCTAGACCTCCAAACAGTATTGGGTGACCCCCAAACGGTCATGAGACCGTTTGTGTGATCCCCAAACAGTTTTGAAACCGTTTGGGTCAATCAAGCCAAGTTTCAAACTCAAACACTTATGAAATCAGCACTCAACCCGATTAGGGTTTTGGTGATTGTTGGACCTTCAACTCATGAACCACTTGGAACTAATCAATTATATTTAGAGGATCAATAACCAACATTATTATAAACAAATTCCCAAATGTTCAACCCTGGTAAACACCTCCAAACGGTCTAAAACCATTTGCCCTCATGCGGTTTGGTGAAACCGTTTCATCTCAAACGGTTTGAAACTGTTTGCTCCTAAACGGTTTGGGAAACCATTTGAGTAACTTAGGAGACCGTTTGACCTGGGATTTTTCTTGGATAAGAATCTAAGATGATGTCATCATCGTCCTCCTTAGAACAACCAAGAACAGCAACTGTTTTTCATGGGAATTTCAGCAATGAACCAAAAGAGTTTGAAATAGAAGAAAATAACCAACAAATCATAGAGAACTTGATGCAATATAAATGTTTAAGGGTTAAAGTTATAAAACCCACCTCAAATATGATCTACAAGCTCCAAGCTCCACGGATGTAATGGTGGATGGAGTTCCAGCAACTGCCCAAGGTCCGTTCTTGAGCTATTTGATGAAAAAGATGGCTAGAATTGGAAATCGGGTGAAGAAAACCAAGAATCAAGCATTGGTTTAGGGTTTTCACCATGAATCCGAGGTAGAAGATGATCAAAACCTTACCAACAGGTTGTGTTCGTCCTTCTCCTGCTCCTGAGATCTTCCTTGGTCTGCCAAAGCAAAGTGATAAGAGAAAAACTAAGGAAAAGTCCTTATGTGTATTGGAAAAAGAACATGTATAAGGGATTTTCAAGGAAAGAGAAAATGGATTATTTTCTTTTAATTCCAAAATAATTTCCATCAAATCCCCCTCCATTTCTTGGCCTCAAAGCCATCTTCATGTTCTTTCAAAACCTCATCATTATCCAAGAATTAATGGAAAAGGAATTAAGCACCTTAAAGAGTTTTATATTAATATCCATCCTTTTAGTGGATATTACTTTTTATTATAATAATGTGAGTGGCTTCCACTCAACCAAGATCTTTTTGTGCCATAGCAAGGGACAAGCTCGTCCAAATCTATTGCAAACACGTCCTTCAACTTTTGGTTGAAGGGCTCCTTAATAAATTTATTTCTTTTTGCATTAAATTAAATTAAGGTTCCATATATGCTTAAATCTTGATTATTTTAATGTCAAGATTCTCTCTCCTCCAAGATAATTTAAATGAGGCACCCCTCTCATTTTCTTTGCTCTACTGGATGCCAAGAAATATGAGATACCCTCTAGAGGTGGTATTTTTCATGTTGAACCCTAGGTTTTGGGTAAATTGCACATTACACCAAAACTAAGTTTTAATGCACAAGGATTTCTCTACAAGCATTATCTTGATGCCCAAGCTTGAAGAAACCATACCACTACATCATATTCATTCTTATGATGTCTCAAAATCATAGGAACATCTTACCATGTTGAATTTGCAAGTTAACCCCTCAACTTGGGTAATTTGCACTTTCGTCAAAAATTAACAAAACAATGTTTCAACATCATTAAAAAAGGACTGAAATTGAAATATAAGTTCCTCAAAAACCTTAATTACTTTTCAAAAGATAAGAGCAAGCATCTAATCATCTTTATTGAACAAAACACCTAGGGTTAGTACATAACCCAGGTCAGGGATGTTACAATGGCAAGCAGGCTGTAGTTTGAGGAAGAATGAAAGAATCCCTCTCACAAAATTAATTCTCTACCCTCAGACTATGTGACAAATGATATCACTATACATGGATAAGATAGTAATATCATTCTTGGCCAAACCTAGTCTAGCCATGATTGGATGAAGAATTATCTAGATCACAAAGTGGATGGTAATTTCTTAGGTAATGTTTAGTTTGCAAATATTATAGAAAATAATTAGTAGATCGGAATACATCAAATTTGTATACCAATTTAATTATAAAAATGTTTAGAATGTTGATAACATTGTTTCAAGGCATAAATCTAATAGTAATACAAAAATTATAGATGATATATGAGTACGAGGTGATTAAAGTTAGAAGACCCTAGATTTGATGATTACTAAGATGATTACATTTAAATTTGTTCTTTATATGATATAATCTGATGTTGTGGAATAATGAAGAAAATTTCAATGTCATAAATTGATTAATCTGATAATATTTATGTTTTAGACTTTCTAGACCATAAATGAAGGAATTAGGGTTTTAGTCTAATGATTACATTATGTCATGTTCTTAGTCTACATAACCTAATGTAGTTTTAGGTAATGAAATAATATGTTCAAAATGATAGTTAGGGTTTCACCTAATGCCTAATTAGCATTTATAGCACTTGAAAATAAATGGTATGATAGAATCAAGGTTTGATACCCTTATTCCTAATCTAAATTCCAAGACAACCATCAAACCTAGTGAGGTGATAATCTAGACCTAATTAGTATGTTATGAATATGTGGTAAAACTTTGGAATTATAAGTCACAAGGAGGATTATTCAGTTACATACCTTAGTACTTTTTCTCATATGCATGTTAGTTTCCTTTTGAAAATTCATGTAACTCCTTAAAGGAGTATTATTTAAACAAGTGTATCCAATTGAAATTAAAATACCAAAAATTATTGATTAATGTCAAATAATTCATCTAATTATTAAGAAAATTATTTGAACATGATCTATGGGTAATGGTGACTAGAAAGGATCATGACTTTGGTACTAGCAAAATTATCTTCCAAACCATTAAGTTGGTATGCACAGACTCCCTAAGATAATGTGGTACTAGCCTGACCAAAACCTAGGAATTACCTGAAAACATGAATCCCAAAGTATTTTAATCCTAAGATTAGTCCTATTCTCATATCTTTGATTTACAAGCCTTGTAATGGTCTTCCCTCATAATTAAAAGATAAGGTTTTGAGAAGAACCAGGATTAAGGAATCCTCTGCCAATATGTGACATGTAATTTCTGTCACTCTAGTGAGTGAAAACCCTAGAAACATCCATAGATGGGTTGGGATACCCTAGCCATCTAGGAAGGACTTGTTTTGGTATAATCATTTGGTTATGAACCTAAGTTAGTTAAATGAGAAATAACACCCTAAGATGAAGTGGTTAATCCTTAATTCTAATTAGAAACAATATTTTGGTATACATAAAGAATGAATTATAACCTTATCCAAGAAAACCCTAAGTAGGGAAAAAGGAAAGAGAAAACACAAATGATTTGGGTGATCTAGTATGTATACAACTGATTGAATATCAGTGGTCTATTGTGCATGTAAATACTTAGGATACAAGAAATTATGAATGGTGCACGTAAATGGTTTTGCATATAGACATATTAAAAATATAACATTAGAGACTACATAGTGAACAATATAGGATCCTCAACTTTTGATTAGCTCAGCCCTAATTTTTTAATTAAGAAAATATCAAATCCTATGGATCCTTTGGAAGGCCAGGTTATGGGTCATGGACCCTGGAACCTAATATAAGCTTGATTTCTCCAACTAATGTTTCAAATTGGTCCTTGAAATGCAAAATGATGAATTAAGTATTACATAATCACAATAAATACTAATGACAATTTTAGTAAGTTGATAATCCTTCACATTACAAAATGGTATAAATTTGAGAATATTCTAGGTTATCTTGTAGCCTAGGAAATTTATTTAATTTATCTTGATAATTCTTCAAGACCGTGTTTTGGAACCAAACAAGCTTTACCTAACCTAATCTATTGTATAAATAGATAATAAAAAAAGAGAATTTATCTAAAAGTTTAGGATGCATTAGATCCATAGTATGGGCAACATAATTAAAAGTATTTGTGGAAGTTTTATTTAATAGAAAAATGTAACATAGTCCTTCTAGACTCAGAACCTATATCTTGGTGTAGGGACACATGATCATCTCCCTCACCTAAATTCTTCAATTTCCCATTCATGCAATAGTAGTCCTTGCCTCATCTGGAATCTAACCCCATCTAAACATTATCTTTGGTGGGTAACAATTAATTTGGAATCAGGAGGTTGAAACAGACTCAAACATCCCTAAAATTTCCATTATCATCACAAGATGAATACACCCACAAAATCACTATTTATCCAGTCTTCCTATTCTAGTTGCCACTATTGCTTCACTATATCTAGAGCATATATAAGACCACAATGTGAACCCTAAAGGTTTAAGAAGGCATCCACCACCCATAATTTCACTTGGACATATCCAAATCGAACCCCAAGCTTTAAATCTCTAATGGTTTTAGGTTTGCCACACAAATGTGAGGCGTCTCCAACTTAATTAAGTTAGCCTAGCACATCAAAAGACCACCATGAGCAGATCCTGACCCTCAGAAGGGATTAGGAAAATACTATTTGTGGTACCTACTAGACAACATCTACTTCATACAATTACTCATTATAAATCATGATTGGGATCATCTCAAAATGTTCCAAGCATTGGGAAAGATTCATTAGACCTCCAAGAACAATGCCAACACCTCAGATGGCCTGAAGAAGAGGTGAGTACTTTCCTCTCATCCTGAATCTCTTCTAATACCCTCTTCTAATTTCAACTATCATCATTAGCATCTCATTGCATCTCTCGTGACACAAAGGAGGTCACTAGGTCTGGAAGAACTCAGAGAAGCCACCTATATCCTCAAGGGTGGGTTTTGGGTTTTGCAAGATGGAGTCAACTCTCAAGTTGACTACCATTGCAAAAATCTTGCAGCTTTGGGGATGAGGGGAAGAATCCCTATACCATAATTAGTTTTTTGCCCTCATACCACGTGATAAATGAGATCAGTGTGCATGTGTAAGAGAGTATTATCCCTCTTGACCACCCAGTTTAGCCATGACTAGATAATACATTATCTAGATGATATGCCATGCGTGTTTTTTCAGGTAATGTTTATTTTTCTAATATTATAGAGAGTGATTAGTAGGTTTTAATATCAAAGTTATACAAAAAAATATTATCAAAATGTGTCAAATTTAGAAAAAAAAAGGTTGTAAGACCTAAATGTAATTATAATCCAAAAATAAAGATGATATGTTATTATGAGGTGATCAATGCAAGAAAGACCTAAATTTTATTATTAAAGTGATGAACACATTTAACACATTGTTTTCGTGATATTATCTAATGTTTTTGAATAATTATGAGATTTTCATGTCTTGAATTCAATTAGCATGATAATGATGATCTCTTGGGCATTCTAAACCATAATTAAAGAAATTAGGGCTTTGAGACTAATGATTACATCGTATCATGATTTAATCATGAATAACAAAATGTACTTATTATTATTGAATTGATATGTTCAATTAATTCATAATTAGGGTTTCTAACCCTTGAAAATAATGGCATGATAAAAATAGGGTTTCACACCCTTATTCCTAATCCAAACTCCAAGATGATCCTAAACCCCTGCTAGGTTCTAATCTTGACCTAATTAGTACCTTATGAATACATGGTAATGCTTTAGGATTATACATACCTATATTAAATGATCGTTTGAAAAAAGATCTGGTTGATTGGATTTCATCTACAAACTTCAAGTACATGGATAATATTTCATGCACCCTGCATGATGATGGTACACACTTATTTATGAATAATCACATATAACAACTTTTGAAGTTTGTCAAGGATATATCAGTGATTGATGATGTGAATAGCTCCTTCGATGTTAATTTAGTTCCAATTGTAGTAAATTTATAGATAGATTGAGGATATGGAAAACTATGTGAATGATTCACAAACAAATAAGATAATTCACTACTACAGAACATGCCTTTGGCGTCGGTTGTTTAACCCCTTTTAGTGATGGTTCTCAAGCGACGCCTATGTGGGCGCCGCTAAAGGTCGAACTCTTCGGCGTCGGTTTTATAACTGACGCCAAAAGGCTTCGCGCCACCGAAAACACGCCAGTAGGGCACCTATAGGCGTCGGTTATGTATAGTAAGCCGACGCCAGAAGGGTACTATAGGCATCAATTTTATACTAATAATCGATGCTTTTACCGCCATGGTCGTGCTTTCCTGCATGGTCGGGTTGTTTGTCACATTAGGTGGCGGTTTTATCCAATAACTGACATTGTAAGCCTTTGATGACGGTTTTCTATAAATAACCGACGCCTATGTTTTAATTTTCTTTTTCTTATCAATTTGCAGGCCTACTGTGGATGGTCAGCAGGATGAGAACCTACAGTTCAATTTTGAACTGCAGGTTTATGACATCCATTGATATTAGCCAATAAACATGCCACAAACCTACAAAATCAACAAATATACTTTTCACACAAGTAGATACATTTAGACATCAATTCAATTCTCATATTCACACATGTAGAAACATTCAAATACATGTATAAACATTCAGACATGTATAAACATTTAGAAATATTCATTTACAAAATATCATTCAACATCTGCTTGTGCCCTGAGGGATGAACGTGCCTTGTTTCCTCTGCTCCTGCAGATACAATACATAAAGTGCAGCATGCACAAGTGCTTCAGATTCATATAACAACATGACATACTAACACATATATAGTGCATAACAACAGCAGCGCCAAATTTACATACAACACTAGCTTAGTACATATATAGTGGGACTACGGTGACGAGTTAACAGGATGAAAAATAGATTTCACCATGAGTTAACATTGAAGAAGGTCTACTAACCTACACTAAGCTAAACAAGTTTATCAGTACTAGCCTAAGGCACAAGTATCGTTCGTCGGGACAATGACAGTCATGGAAGCTTAGTGGCCACTGGCCAGTTGAACATGTAGTGGACACTAAGTTGGTGTCCACTAAGCTTCTACGATCATCATTGTCCCGATGAACGGTACTTGTGCCTTAGTCTAGTACTGATAAACTTGTTTAGCTCAGTGTAGGTTAGTAGACCTTCTTCAATGTTAACTCGTGGTGAAATCTATTTGTCCTCCTGCTAATGCATACGGTTGCTGAATCATGACCTCCCAGTCATATCATGTAGTTGTCGGTAACCTATTTTAGCAGATGGGATCA
The DNA here is from genome assembly GCA_963693085.1 of Alisma plantago-aquatica. Classification (NCBI taxonomy): domain Eukaryota; kingdom Viridiplantae; phylum Streptophyta; class Magnoliopsida; order Alismatales; family Alismataceae; genus Alisma; species Alisma plantago-aquatica. The sequence goes on along the minus strand of OY856411.1, from coordinate 927,152,359 downwards.
TCACCTTAGTCCCACTATATATGTACTAAGCTAGTGTTGTATGTAAATTCGGCGCTACTGTTGTTATGCACTATATATGTGTTAGTCTCTCATGTTGTTATATGAATCTGAAACACTTGTGCGTGCTGCACTTTATGTATTGTATCTGTATCCTGCTTCTCTTCATTGTGTCTTCTTTTGTTGTTTCATGGCTTGCTGCCTATATATCTATATAACCTTAGTGTGGGATGCTTGCTTGTTGAGCATCGCTGATAGCCTAGTTAGTTAGCACATTGATTTGGTTAGTAACACTAAAGGTTAATCTTGAATATGTGAATACATAAAAACGTATATTAATTAAATTGGGAGTGGCACTTAATACCTTGAATTCATCTATTTTTCTTTGGGTAACAAACTCCTCCCAGTCTTTGGGGTCCAAGTAGTTCCATTGTTGTGTGGCTTCCTTCTTCCATTATTTATTTTTCAAAGAGAATACAAACAAAAATTATTATTGTAGAGTTTTTGAAATACTGATCAATGTCTAGAATTGGAACATTTAGCTTCAATAAAAAAATATAAACATGCATGCCTCTAAATTTGTGATCTTTTATCAATTAACAATCCTTCATTGTGATCTCCATGCACATATAAGTCATCATTAGCTTCAATATTTTGTGGAGTTGGCAACCCAACTGAGAATGGACTGGAGTCATCATACTTATCATAGTACTCTTCTTCATCTACATGATCTTCAATGAACTGTCTTTTACCATGAAGAACAACTGACCATTTATCATTTGCAGGATCATCGATATAGAATATTTGTTTCGTGTGTGATGCCAATATGAATGGTTCACCCTTCTCGCCAATCTTTTCAAAGTTCACTAAAGTGAAACCCAATTCATCCACTATAACTTCTTTGGTGTTATGAACCCGATTACATTTAAAGAGCAGAATTCTGAAATCTATGTAGTCAAACTCCCATATGTCTTCAATGACACCGTAATATGACATTTTAGCTTCATGTGGACTCTTATCCTTTGCACTTGCAAAATACATAGTCGACACTTGAAGAGTGACCCCACTGTTTTGGACGACACTCTTATCATCTTGGCGCTTTGTGTAATATGTGAACCCATTAATGTCAAACCCTTCATAAGACATAACATTCGGTTTTGGTTTAAAGGTGAGGCATTTGATAGTTTCTGTAATATCATTCGGTGTTTGAGATAGTTGATGTAAGACTTTATCTTCAAACCACTTAGTAAAAGTATTTTTATGCTCTCTAGCAAGCCACATTGAACTTGCTCGAGGATGTTGTCTCTTGATGAAATTGGTATGTTCCTCGATATAAACACTCACTTTGTTCATGTTGTGTAAAATATACAAGTGACCTTGTTCCAACTACTCATGGCTGATTACTTTAACCCGTGATCCCAAAATTCCTTTGCCCTCCTCAATATTCTTGTCATTAACAAGAGTGTTATTACCACTCAGAAAGTCATTGCAAAAATCCATAACCTCTCTCGCCACATAACCTTCAATAATACTCCCTTCAGGCCGATAACAGTTTCGAACATCACCTTTAAAAATGCTCATGTATCGTTCAAATGGATACATCCAATGCAAGAAAACTGGTCCCAACATTTTCACTTCCCTAGTCAAGTGGACAACAAGATGTACCATGATATCAAAGAACAAAGGAGGGAAATACATCTCAAGCTGACATAGGGTAACAACCACTTCTCTTTGCAAATTATCGAGAGTATCAGGGTCAATAACTTTGCTGCATAGACTGTTGAAAAAGAAACAAAGTCTGGTGATTTTAAACCTTACATGCTTCGGCAATATAGATCAAATTCCCACGGGCAATATTTGTTGCATTAGAGTGTGACAATCATGAGATTTAAGACCTATCAACTTCAGATCTTTCATTGATACCAATCTATGGATGTTGGATGAGTAACCCTGTGGCACCTTAACATTTACCAAGCATTCACAAAAAGATTTCTTCTCCTTTCTAGACAATGTGTAACAAGTGGGAGGTAAGTATGTTCTTTTATTACCCATTTCACGTAATTCTATTAATTCTAACATTATTCCCATTTCACGTAGGTCCAGTCTGGATTTTATCCCATCTTTAGTCTTACCTAGTAAATTTAACAGAGTACCAATGATGTTATCACAGACATTTTTCTCAACATGCATTACATTGATACAATGCCTGACTGTGAAAGAACTCCAATAAGGAAGATCCCAAAATATTGACTTCTTCTTGAATGAAGAATTGTCACTCCGTGTGGCCATACTACATTGTGATTTCTTACCAAATTCATTGACAATGTCTTTTACTCTTTCATAAACAACATCCCCTGGTCGTCAATTTATACCGTGACGCACCACATTTTGGACAATCTTTCAAATCCACATAGTCCTTTTGAAATGATACACAATCATTCGGGCATGCGTGTATCTTATTGGCCTCCATTCCCATTGGGCACAACAATTTCTTTACCCGGTATGTTGAGATTGGCAGCTCGTTTCCTTCAGGAATCATTTCTTTCAACAAAGTCAACAATGAAGTGAAGCTTTTATCGCTCCATCTATTGTTAGCTTTCAACTTATACAATCTCAACATAGCGCTAAGATTCGTAAACATAGCACAACCTGTGTATAACTGTATCTCAGCATCATGCACAATGTTTCTAAATATAGGAGGTGGATCGGTGTGCTCTACCCTACAACTATCCAGCATCGCATCAACGATGTCTACTGGAACTGGTTCATTCACATCTACGTCATCAGAGGCCATTTCTTCTTCCACCCAAGCACTGCTATCAACATCCACTGGTTTCGAGTTTGAAATCTCTCCATGCCAGTGCCATTCTGTATATTCTTGTACAATCCCGTTGCACATGACATGACTTTTGATTTCATCACCTGTGCTGACTTTCAAGTGGTTACCGTAATGCCTACATGGACAGTAGAACCTATCTCTAGGTTCTTTCCTATGTTCCTTGGCAAATCTAATAAACTAATCAAGACCAGATATAAACTCTGGGGTGCAGCGATTGCGAATGGACATCCATGATCTATCCATTCTATGATCAAAGAGAAAAGAAGTATATATTAGGACAAGATTAGGGTCTATGGTTAACAAATACATGTGATGTCATTCTTATATATAATAAATGTGTACCACCTATCCCATCCTTGAACACCTAATCTCACTAGTAAGTGTATAATGCGTATTGGGTTTTCAAGAAAATTTTGGCAGCATTTCCCCGATGTTCTCTAAGTACATATGTACTTAGACAACAAACGGGGAAATGCTACCAAATTTTTTTCGAAAACCCAATACACATTATACACTTACATCCTAAGTGAGATTAGGTGTTCAAGAACAGTCCCAAACCAGAGACTATCCAAGATTTACTCCTAATGAGTAAATCTTGGATGGGTTTCTAGGCCAACAAACACAATAATAGATATGTACATGTTAGGGTTTCATCACAATTAATGTTAGGGTTTCATCACAATTGATGTTAGGGTTTCATCAATGTTAGGTTTAATCAAATCAAATCAAGTTTAAATCTTAAGTACATATGTACTAACATCAAAATTTACTAAATTAGGTCAAACATTTGGATTAGAAGCACAAATATATGCAAGCAAAAGATTTGTTCGTATACTAGGATTTCCATAAAACATTACATAAAGATTTGTTCATATCCTTACCAACAACAAGCACTGCCGTGGCTGTGTTGGCCTACCACGGCCGTGTTGGACAACACGGCCATGGTAGGCCAACACAGCCACAACCGTGGTTGTTGTTGGTAAGGAGCTAGGGAGAAGGAAGCAAAGTGGCTAGGGCTACCTGGAGCTAGCGTGGAGAAGAGCGGCGGCAGCAGTGGCGGCGAGCAGGCGAAGAGAAGAGCAGAGCGGTGCTCGAAGTGGCACCATGAGACGAGCAGAGTAGCAGAGAAGAGAAGAGCAGCAGTGGCGGAGAGCGGCAACAGCAGCAGAAAGAGGACGCGGCGGCGGCGGCACCGGCGAGCAGAGGCGCACCAGCAGCGGCGGTGAGCAGCAACGGGGGTCGTCGGCAATTTTAGGCGAGAGCGGCGAGCATAGGAAAATTATCACGATGAAACAGGGAAGAGCCGGGTGATCGGGTCTATTAAGTTGGTCAACAACGTCGGTTATCTACAAAACTGACTCCTATTACTCTTCAGCGTCAGTTGATAGTAAAAAACCGACGTCCAATTAGACAATCTTTGCCCTAAATTATTTGGCAGGAACCATTATCAGCGTCGGTTATTAGAGGATAACCGACATCAAAAGTGGAACTTTTTGTGCAAATTTTCATCTTAAATAGGCATCGGTGAATATTTAAAAAAATTGACGATGTATGTGACACAAATTTTTTTGCTCGAAAATTGGATTTCGCGGGCGATTTTAGGTGTCGATTTGTTATACCCAGCCGACACTGAATACAAAGTGGTACTCGTGTCTGGCTGGGCTTCGAATATAGACGTCAGTTTTCCTAAATAACCGACGTCAAATAGTATAGGCGTCGGTTTACCTAAATAACTGACGCCCAGAAAAGTGACACTGAATGTTGTTTCTGTAGTAGTGATTCACATAGAAGATTAACTAGGTAGATAATTTAGTACTCCTTCTCATATATATATATATACATATATATATATATATATATATATACATATACATATATATATGTATGTATATATATATGTATATGTATATGTATATACGCACACACAAACATATATATATATATATGCTAAAATCCTTGTAAATCCTGAAAGGTGCATTGTTTAAACATGTGTAGCGAATGGATGTTCAGCTAACGTAAAAATGTTATTTTTGAATCCTAGTAATTTAGGTATAGACTCTTGACTTACTGACCACCTTAACTAGGGCATACTGAAAAGTTGGGTTCATTACAAAAGTGATGAGACTACTTACCTCCTCCCTTTTATTTTCTCTCTGTTTATCTTCACTCTACTTCCTTCCTTCATTTGGTATCTAACTTATATTAATTTGTTACTACCCACCTCTTGTTTTCTCACTCTTATACGTTGTAAAAGAGAAAATATAAGAGAAGGAAAGTGGTAGTGAAATGAGGAGGAGAGAGAAAAACAATATCTTGGATCAAAGATAACATCAAATAAATTAGAGATAACTAATCAATTAAAAAGAGTAACACTACTTCCGTCCTCCCTCCTATTTTTTCTTTCTTTCTCTTCCCACTACCTCCCTCCTCCATTTCTAATCTTTTGCATATTCATTTCTTGCTTACCTCTTCGTGTTTGTTTCCTCTCTCATTTTCAGGAAAAAGAAACTATAAGAGGAAGGATGTAATGATGAAATGAGGAGGAAAGATAAAAGCAAAACAATGGACAAATTATATTAACACATCAAATTAGAAAACAAATATATTGCAAAAGAAAAAAAATGAATACCAATACTTCCCTCCTCCCTCAGATTCCCCCTCTCAACCCACTACTCGCCTCCTTCATTTTCTATATGTGTCATATTCATTGGTTACTTCCTCCTCCATTTGTTCCCACTCTCATTTTTTGGAAAGAGGAAATAGTAGAGGAGGGAAGTAATGAATGAAATGAGAATGAGAGAGAAAACAAAATATTGGACATAGATAACATCACACCGCACTAGAAAAAAAAATCAATTATAAAAGAAAAAAATTTAAAGCCACTACTCCCTCCTATTTTTCTCTCTTTCTCTTCCCACTTGATCTCTCCCCCATTTGTTATATATTACATAGTTATATATCACTTCCCTTCTATATAATGATCAATGTTTGTTATAAATGTGTTTTATTTCATCCCACTAATTTTCTCCTCCTCTTCCAACCTATTTTTCTCTCTTTTCCCATTGCCTCACTCCTCCCTCCTATATATATAGTTCTATCTCATCCAGTACTTTCTTATTCAAAATTCAAATTGAAATGAAAATAATATTTAATTTCTAGCTCCAACTACTTCCATCAGCTCTCCAATTGTATTTTTACCTTCATCTCTCATCCCACTAATTATGTCCGTCTAACACTTTTTTTATTCTGTCTCTCTCTTACTTTCCTTCTCACCCCATTCTTATGTTTATAATTCCCCAATTTGTATACACATTCACATGAGTGAAAGAGTCAACTCCTAACTCACATTACTCTTGGGATATTACATATATCGAATATCATGTGCATGAAATATGTACTCAATATAGAAAATGTAATACAATACACATAAAAATAAATGCATTCGCAGGGCACATGCTAAAAATTAATCCGCCACACCTTTTTGAAGGGAAAACCCCAATAATCTAAGGATAAAATTACCATATGTAAATGATGGCATCATCACATTCCTATTTGTGATATGGTGGATGCATCGTAAAAGGGAAATCAAATTAGTAACTAAAACCTCAAAGATATAAATGGCAAAGAGGAGGAAATGATGATGGTTTATTTCATAGGAAGCACCATGCTTAAGCACTTTTTGGGTGGACACATCAAAATCTTCCTAGCATGCCTTGAAGTGAAGAAAATTCCAAATCATTGTCGAGACCCTTGTAAGATCAACACAAGTATGATTTCCTTTAGTGCAATCAGATAACAAGATGTTAGTTGGTCTCTACATGTAGAAACCAATACAACATGTTCCCACAAATATGATCGAGGCCTCTTTAAAAGCTTTTATCTCAACATGAGATATAATATCAACAAGGACATCTCGAACAACACAATGGCATAACTTGAATTATGGGTGGATGCATCAGTGTATCACATGGTCACTGAAAGAATCAAGCTCTATATGATGACATAGGGAGGAAAGATCATACTTGGATATAAAGGATCATTAGACGATAATGTAGAATATATCTAAACTCAACCAATGTCATTGATAATCCAAGGCCACCAATAGGAATAGTAAGTAGAAAATCTTATGCACAATCACCCTACAGAGAAGCAAGAATGAATTGTTGTCTTGGAGATAACCCAGAGGCCTAGAAGTGCTGGAAGTCCATGTTGTAGTAGGTGTTTGTTAAAAGAAATTGTGTCTTTGTGTGGCAGAAGGTGTAAATGACAAACTGGACAAGAAAAAGGATGGTAGGAGATCACAAAATGATTGGTGGTGATACATGAAATATAGTTGGTGTCGATAATTGCACCCCACCATGGCACCCACTATTAATTTCTTGTATCCTCCTCATGAAGTCATTGGTCCTACTTTTTCTCATGCTCACCTTATGCAGACATCTTGACCCAGATATACATTGGAAAAACAATTATTAGTAAGTGTCATGAGTATTCTAGATATATGAGATTCTAGAATAAGAAAATACTATACATTTTTCTAAAACATTATGCTTGAAAGCTAACACAAAATATATAGAAAATTTTCACATGAATATGTAATATTTCCATAAACTTTGTTGTTATCTTTCAATGCAACTTATGTTAGAGACATGTCTCAGGTACTTGGGTTTCGTGACCTATAGTCAGGTGCCTAGGTCATCTTATCTTAGTCGATATGCACTCCAATACATGGACCACATGACTTGCACAAAGGGCCTAGGTCATATCTCTTGAGTTGAGATGCATTATGGGCATGGGTCAAACTCCATGATTTGATGTAATTTTAAATATTATCTTAACATAAATCTTCTAACATGAATCTTAATGGCATGTGATCTTTTAAATCATTAACATGAAATTATATTTTTAAATCATAATCATTACTAAGATATTTTAATAGACATATCTCTAATGTGAATCTTAAATCATAAGACCACATAAATCATGAAAATTATACTTAATAACATGAACATGTAAACATACTAATAATAACATATACCGAATACTCATGGACATGAACCACTTACCTAATCAAGTTAGAAGATGTACATGACGTACCAAGATCTTATTCTCTTAATTGACATGAAACAACCCAAAACCCCAGACTACAAGCTTATAGACCTCAGTTAACCCTAAGTCTAAAATCTCATGAAAACCCAATACAATTGGTTATGGAAACAATGTTTGTTAGATAGATCTCAAAAAATAAAGAAAATTCATTTGTGGATAGTCCTCATCCAAGCGCTGTAACATTTTCCATGAACTTCTCAAGATCTTGTATAGTCTAATCTATCTCTATCGAGATAAAGATTTAAATCTCTCTTGGGTAATCCAATATTCAGAAGAAAATTTGGCTCAAAAAAACTATAATGCCCTTGCATTATGTGATGTATTGTGTGCACCTGATAGGGAAAAAGTGTCCATTGTTCTTCTCTTACCACTTTGTCTAAAAGAAATAAATTGACCATAATGTCATATGTGTCACATTCATGAAAATGGCCAAAAGGTAAACTAGAAAAGGCAGCCAGTGTGTTTATGGTTTTCTTGACGATGACAAGAAAGAAATCATTCAAATGAGATTTTATACTAAAAAATCAATGAAGATGGGAAGTAGTAGACAATCACATCCCTTCCCCTTACTCTTTGAATATCAGAGACCCCTAACATCGATTTTGAGGTGATAGACGATGTCTGAAAATTCATCCACCACTACTGGTAAGGAGGTGGGGTCCATGGGAACCAAATGAGGGGAAGTGATGATAAAGGAAGTTTGTAATTCATTTTTCATGTTAAAAACAAATTTGAAGAAACAAATTCAAAACCCAATGAAATTGAATCTTCAAAATGACTTTGCAATGAAATGAAAAATAACATGAACTCAAATATAAGAAATTGATAATTTATCTTGAATCCAACCAAATTGAGGGTGTATTGAGCCGATAATGGCATCATGGAAGCTTTTGGCCTAATTTTTATAGAGAAACAATCACCAAAAGGGGTCCAACCACCTAGCCATTGGTTGACCCAGACGTTGTTATGCAAGATCTATCTAGAAGAATATGTGTCATTATTTAGTATGTTGAAAGTCTTAGCATGTCAATTTGAAATCTACCTGATCATTAATTGATCAGTGTATGCCCTGAGTTACTACGTCAAGATCATCGTCACCACTTGTAAAAGATGGAATTGAAGCGGTGTTGTTTTTTTATCATATGATCAATTTGTGATAAGGTATCATTCCTCAAGGTCAAACAAATCTTCTTTGACTAATGGGCATTAACACCAATGTTGGGACCTCTGTCTACAACAAGCTTTCCTGGAGGGTAGGGTGTGACATTTTGGGCGCCTTGTGGAAACCAAAAATAGGGTTTCTATAATGGCGTTTTGGACTCATAGGATCCTCCACAAGAGGATCTTGGAAAGGAAAATAGGAATCGTTGCATGTATAGGGAGGTAGAAAATTGGGAGCCCTCTCTTTGCTGTTGTCAGTTCATACTACACAAAGTGTTCAAGGTTGAAGACATGCTCTTGCCCTTGGGATTAGCATCTACTGGTCTAGGATAAATCTGTGACCGCAACCATCATATCACATGCCACTTAGGAACTAAATTTATGAAACTTAGTTGAATACTAATAATCAAATGTACCTCAGATATTTAGGTTAGAAATATATCCAATTACCATCCCCCTTTCTTTCTCACATTAATTGACATATCTACGATTTCTTAGTTGTAATGAAATTTTGTGTCTTTAGTCAGTAAAGCATGAGGTAACCAAATAACGAATCAGTTCTTCCATTTGAGATAGGTATTTATATGATTTGTACGATTAGGTATCTAGAATAATTAATGCAGTAATTAATTATTCAAGAGGAGGTACAATACCAAAATCGAAGGAAATCTATCATATATCATTAGACACCCATATACTAAGTAATGGACTATATTATGAACATATATGGAGGAAGTTTCTATTTTATCTGTTCTATCTGTAATTGCACAACTAGGCCTAATATGTGTGTATTATTGTATAAAGGTGTGATAAAACGTTGAATCATCATGATTCGGGTTATTCTAATGTCTCACATCATTAGAGTAAATCAAAATTATACTTCACATTATTGGTCATTTTTATTCCACACTGAAATTCTAGAGATGCTACAATTTTACCCACCTAAATAATTTGTTTTCATCAAAATTTGCATGCACTAACATTGGACTACTCACCTTAGGATTTCACATATATGTACAACAATACCCATAATCATGTTCTATACTTTTATGGTCGTGTACTGAAATGTTCATTACATAGTATTTTGATATGTAACTAACATGGAAATAAGGCTAACATATGCATATCTTATGAATGAAGTCTAAAAACTAAACATTAAGTTCAATGTCTATCACGAAATTAAAATGCTCATACATCTTAATCATTAGCAAACTCACTGAGTCAACTAAGGGGAGTTCTCCATGTTACTTTCCACCAAATTTCTCATTGCTCCAAAGAGGTTATTGCACCCAAGTCCTCATTGATCCCAAAAACTCATTGTACCAAAGTGCATATTGTTTCAAAGAGCTTATTTCTCCCACACTAAAGTGTTCATTTCTCCCAAGAGAACATTTCACCAAAGTGCTCATTTACATTGAAAAAACACCAAATTAACATTACTTTCTTAAGTTGACTCTTATTAAATTACTTCATCCCCAAACTTAATCATAAAGGTGTTTAACATCTAACTTGGCATAAGTGTCTTTTTATTAACTGATTGTATTAGTTTTATGTGACTAGCTAATTCCAGTCTTCTATACCGCCCATCTTTGTGACATCTCTAGATATGCATTGAACAAGCACTTAGGCAACTCATAATGCAACTACAACAAATTACTAGTGCACATGTCCCATACCACATGCATTATTAAGGGAAAAGGTGCACAATAAGTATGTATACTCATTACTTCCCCACTACTTCTCTCAACTGGTTGGCCATCACTATTGAGAAAAGAGAATATATGTAACTAGCTAGGATAGAGTTAATACATAAGATATAAAATACATGGACATTGAACCCTCATATCCATTCTCTATCTTAATAAAACCTCAGGATTGTATTCCTCTTCAAGGTTCCTTCCTATCTTTCACTATACCCAAACAATAATGGTGCCCATCCTAATGTCTTCACTTCACTTATTTAATTTTGGGAAGCATAAGTATATTTTAACCTGGTGGGATAAATGGGACATTAAACTAATTGAGAACCATGAGAGTGGTTGGTGGCCAATTATCTTTGTGCTCTAATACCAAGTTGAAACATCCCAATTTATAATTACATTCACATGAGCAGAAACATCAACTGCTAACTCATAAAGTTATTAGGTTATCATATATCTCAAATATCATGCATAAGAAATAATTAAAAGTGTAAAACACTCAGGATCACATTGCATTTCTCATTATCAATGAGTTTACATAAAAGGAAATCTTAAAATAGCTAATGACATAGTCTAAATCTTGAACATAAACATAGTAGTATGATACATGAAAGAAAGTTGGTGTGGATAATGGCACCCCATCATGGCTTTGTTGAGTCCTCTCTATTAGTTTGGCGTGTCCTCTTCTTGAAGTCTCTGGTCCTAGTTTATCCTCTTCTCACCTCCTGTGGACATTTCATCTGCATCCATGAATTGGAAAAATGATTATCAGTAAGTGGCATGAGTATTCAAAATATACAAGACACTAGAAAAAGAGAAGACTATATAGTATTCTTAAAAATGATGCATGAAAGTTAACATGAAGGTCTATAGAAAACTTGCACATGAACATGTAATCTTTAATTATGCTTAGTTATTTTTATCTTTTTATGTAATTTATGTTGGAAACCTATACTCTGGTACATGGGTCTCATGACCTGCACCATGGTGCATGGGTTATTTTATCTGATTCATCTTGCACTCTAATTCTTGGACATCATGACATGCACAATTTCCCTATGCCATGTATCTTGAGTTGACCTACACTAAGAGTCTGACTCAAACTTCATAATCTAATCCCATCTTAAATATTACCATAACATGAATCCTAATGCATGGATCTTAAAGGCATATGACCTTTTAAATCTCTAACATTAACATATATTATCAAAATAATAATCATTACTGAGAAACATTATGTAGATATTTTGAAATGGAATCTCAAAACAAAAGACAACATAAAGTATGAATGTTATACTTAAAAACATAAAGATGTAAAATACTAATAATGATAAATATTGAATACTCATGGGAATGGATCACTTATCAAATTTAGTATGAATATATATGGTAAAATATCCAGTTGTTATTCTCTTAGTTGACTTAAAAAAACCAAAAACCCCATATTACAACCTTATAAACATTAGTTAACCATAAGTCTAAAATCTGATAAGTACCCATTACAACTAGATATTGAAACCATGTCCATCGGATAGATATCCAAAAAAAATAAAATTTAATTTATAATAGTCCTCATATGAGATATATATCATTTTCCATTAATTTCTAAAGAACAGGTGTATTTCGACAAATCTATGTTGAGATAAAGTTATTTAATCCTTTACTGGGAAATGCGGGGTTCAAAAGAAAATTTTTCTTGGAAAGACTCTAGTTCCCTTGCACTATGTAATGTATCTTGTACATATGATAGGACAGAAGTTTCCATTGGTCTTCTCTTACCACTTGGATTAAAAGAAATGGATTGACCATGATGTTGTATTTGTGATGTTCATGAAAATGATTAGAAGGTAAACTGGAAATTATAGTACCTGGTGTGTTGATGTTCTTTTTGATGATGAGAAGAAAATAGAGTATTCAAATGAGATTTTGATATTGAAAATTCAAAGAATCTAGGCATTAGTAGAGTGTACCATACCCTTCCCCTTTCTTTGTAGATCTTAAAGACCCCTTACTTGGGTTCTAAGGTGGTAGACAATGTCATAGAATTGCACATCCATGGTTGGGAATGTGGTCGGGATTCATGGAAGAAAAAGTAGGGAAAGTAATAAGAAGGAAGTTTGCAATTCATTTGTTTGGTCAAAGAAAATATGAAGAAAATGTATTCAAAACCCCAAGGACATTAAAGCTTTAACATGTCATTGTGATGGATGGGCAAAGAATAAGAGATCAAAATTTGGAAACTAATAATTTATCTTGAATCCAGTCAAATTGAGGGTGTTTGTAGCTAGCTGAGAATGGACTCATAGAATATATTTTTCTAGTGTTTGTAAAGAAACAATCACCAAAAGGGGTCCAACCACCTCATTATTGACTGAAACAAAGTTGGTAGTCAAAGAACTATCTTTGGGAATATGCATCACTACTTTGTATGTCGAAAACTCTTAGCATGTCAATGGAAAGTTACCTAATCTTTAATTGATCGGTTATGTCGTGAGTTGCTACACTATTGAGGAAAGTTGGATGTGCAACATCACTTTTGTTGATCTTAGGATAAATTGGTGACTGAGGATGCTTCCTCAAGGTTTGACGAAGATTCTTCGACCACTTGGCGTTAGCACCAAGGTTGGGTCTGTGGATGTAACATGCATCATGGAAGGGTAGGGTGTGACATTTTGAGCAACTTGTGGAAATAGAAAACTAGGGTTTGAGTAATGGATCTCTTGATTAAGAGGATCCTCCACAAACGGACCTTAGAGAGAAAAATGTAAACTATTGCATGAAGAGGGAGGGAAATCAGGAATCCCCTCATTGTTGTTGTCAGTCCACAATGTGCAAAGTGCACAAGTTAAAAACAAGGTCTTTCCCCTGGGATTAGCATCTAACAGTCTAATATAAATATGTGATCACAACTAGTGTGTGATGTGCCACCTAGGCATACAACTGATGAAACTTAGTTGAATACTATTAATTAGATTTATATCAGATATCTATGTAAGAAATATAAGCATCCCCCTTTCTTACTCACATTAATTGACATATCTAGGGTTGTTCATTTGTATAGAAATGTGGCTTCCATACTAAATCAACCTTGACGGATCCAAATAATAAATCAATTCTTTCATGTGGGCTAGGTATTGTTTGATTCAAATGATTAGGTATCTAGAGTTTTCAATGGACTAATAATTATTCAAGTGGAGGTAAAATATCAAAATATAAGGAAATCTACAATTTATCAATACATATTTATATGCTTAGTTAAGGCATATATTATGAACATATGTGGAATAAATTTCTATTTATCCATGCCTTTCTATAATTGCATAACTAGGGCTAAGTAGTTTGCATTATTGAGTTAATATGTAATAAAACGTTCAATCATCATTTTTAGTGGCTACTCTAGTATCTTACATCACTAGAAGAAATTATAATTGTAACTTAGCAATATTGGTCGTGTATTCCTTACTAAAATTGTATTAATGATACAATGTTTATCTTTCTCTCTCATATAACTACTTCCCTCCTCATTCCTCTTATTTTTTCTGTCTTTTTCCACTATTTCCCTCCTCTATATTTTTTCTCACTCATCTTACTACATACTACTCAATTATATATAAAAATATATATTTAAATACCTACTCACCTACAATAGCTTAGTGAAACACACAATACACTCACACCACCTAGTGTCTTTGGGAAGAGCCTTTGTTGCAGGTGGCTTTGATGGGAGGCTACAACATGTTGCATCCAACTACTAGATGCCAAATAAAGTCTCATTTTTGGTGTAGGTTGTAGTACACATGGCATTTATCTTTCCAGAATGATAGGATAACATGATAGTAGTATTAAATCATTAGTTATTAATAAGAACTCTTTTTTTTTATAAACATCATGTGAGAAAATTTAGAAGTACATAACCAAAATGTCAAGAACCATTGGGTGATAAATAACATTGTAATATCACTAAACAAGCACTAACAAGAAGAGGTATAGAAGAAGAATAGGGTATATGGATAGCAAGATAGGCCTTCCATAGTTAGCATCATTCGTGGATGGTTGATCAAAAACAAAAGTTTTATTGGAATCAAAAGATAGGGTGCACATATAGGAAAGACCAACTAAGATCCCTATAATCATTAGCACAAATGATTTTTTCTTAGACGATATAGACTATTCTAACACATTCACAATAAATGGCATTCACAATAAATGGCATTCACATTGTTAATGTTTATTAAAAAAGTTATAATGAGATAAAGTGCTCAACAAAGGTTCAATTACAAACAACGAATATCAAATTATGTCTTGCTTCTCTCTTTCCAAATAGGTCTTGTGTAGTCATATATACCAACGAGGGATAAAAGGTGATGTATTATCAATTTAAAGGCCACCAAGGAGATATGACGATTTTAGCAATAAAAAAGTACTTTCAGTTCACGAATGTAAAGTTAATTTCATGCAAGCTCCCTGGAATCCAATGAATAAAAGAAAATAATGAAGATATGTTGAGTAGGTTCCATCTCATTCCAGCATAAAATGAATGTTCAATAACAACAAAATAATGATGATAAGGTCATTAATATATAGTCACTTGTTTATGGAATGCAACATATGGAGATGTAACATCCCAATCATCAAAACATTTAAAAAATCCCAAAGTAAGACTTATTCCACTAGAGTACCTGACCAACCTATATTCAAAGTTGAATGAACATTTAACACTAGATACATTAATGATTTTATATGATGAATTCAGTGATTGAACCAAACATGGGATTATTATGCAGATTATAATAATATAATTCATCCTAGAGAAAATGGTTAGATGGAGATACATAAAAAATCAAAATCATAACATATTAAATAGTACATATGCAAAAGTTTATTAAGAATCTACTCTAAACTAACAAATGGATTCAAAGGTAATGACACAATTAAAGTTAAAATTATCATGGACTCAATTTTTGTGCGCATGAATGTTACATATAAGTAATATAATTAAGATAAGTAAAATTGTCATGCTATCCCAAAAATATCAATCATCTTTGGTGTTGGTAAATAGGATATGGTGATTGTAGCCACATGTATTTCAACTTATATAGTTAGTTTGACCCGTGTGTCTATACAACCACACTAACAGATGAAATACATAGAGTTGAATAATTATGTGGCTATCAATTTATATTAAGAAATTTTTATGCAAACATATAATTAATGGATCAATTTATTACTATTTTGATTCTATTATATTTTGAATTCCTTCACCTCTCAAAATCACGTTGTGCCTCCAACTTCTAGCTGAAGATTTGGTAATATAGAGATTTTTGGTATTGGAGTGAGAAGGAAAATTTTCAACAATTAATTGGAGAAGGACTTTAATAAAATATAAATAAATGAAACGTATTTAAATTCTATACAATTTCTTTTATTTATTTTATTCATCTTAATATTAAGGGCATATATTTCAAACCCATATAATTTCTTTTTCCAAGGATATAATGAAACGTGATCAATAATATGTTAATATTGAACAATAATATAACCATCTACATAAGCTCTTCTATATATAATTCTTGAATTATTGTTGGACTAATTATCACACTTCCAATTACAAATTTTGCTTAAAATTTTCAAAACATATTTGAGGAGATTACCAATTTTGTAAGATACTATTGTTATTTGCCATATTTATGTATGCTTTTTATGTTCTTTTGGCTACTTTTTGGATGATTTTAAATGTTCATATGTCACATTTGTGATGAATATAATATGGTACATCTTCTGTTTCATTTCATGTTTTGGTCTAAAACTTATTTTATTATGTGTAGGCGTATGACATTAGGAAATAAGATAAAAAGTACCCATTTCTATGCCATGGGCTCTCATATAAAAACAAATTGTGGGGTTTCAATGAGAAGAAAACACTAGGGGATGTTCGTTCTAAGAGAAGAAACTTATCTTGTATCAATATGAAGTTATTCCCTTCTCTTTCACTACATTTTCATGAACAAGTAGCTTATCTAATAGATATAATATACATATATAAATGTAGTTTTCATATGAAACACATATATGATCAATTTAATATTTTCATTATTCTTTTATGTGCTTACATAACAAATTATGTTGGCTAGTTTTAGAAACCTACCCTTGCATTTTACATTAAGAATATATTATTAGTAAGTGTGATTAGATATAAATTAGTGGAAATAGAATATTCTTTATTAATAAATGATATTTTTGCAATTAGTAAATTTGTATATTTAATTTGATAGATATTGAACTTAGGTATGATTGATTATTATAACCATTTTATATACGTAATTTGTCAAGTTTGAATGTAATTTTGTTTTTTAACATGAAATGGTGGTCACTAATAATTTTATTTTCCCTTATAAATGATATTTTCTGCATAACTTACTCAACTATCTATGATTTTATATACATATCTAATATTCTTCAATATATTGTCCAATTTTGAGTAACAAAAACTTACATTTAATATCATGTAATCAATTTTCACATATATTCCAAAACGGGGCATCTAACCATACCTTGAATATAACGAACTTTGAACCATTCATACATTAAAAGAGATATTTTAAATCAAGTATTTTTAATGCTATACTTTTTCATGGACATGTCATGAGGCCATGTATTCACACAGTCCTCTTACAAGCCTAGAAAAGAGTAAACTACATTCTGGAGGAGTTTAACTAAATATGGATGTACAACTTGATAACACCCAAATCTAGGGCATTATTCTTTTATCTATAGTTTTGTGTCGTTATGGAATTAATATGCCCAAAATAATTCTAGATACTTATCTTTTTGTAATTTATTATTTTTTTAAAATAAATTTGCTCAACAAGCTAATTTTGGGTCTTGGAGGCACCAAACTTAGGAAAACGTCAATTCTCCAAATATTGTAAAATGAATATGGTAAAATTTCCCTAAATTTGGTCAAATTCATCCCCACATTTTTGCAGCAATACATATCGACGCTCCATCAACTCTTTTTTCTGGGGAGACAACTTAAGGACCATCTTCCAATAAATGACATCTCTAAAGATCCCTCTCCTGATGGTGCCTTCCAATGGACCCCTCTTTTAGTGGCTCTCTTCCTATGGTCTATTTTGAAGGTAACAAATAAAGGACAACAACCCAAACAAAGGGGTGCTTCCACGACCACTTTCCAAAAGAATATATTTGGTCGAACTCCCCTCAGTTCAATCTCCTCCTCCATCAGTCTTTTTCGTTCAAAAAGATAGATGGAGATCCACTTGTCGAAGGCCACATGTGATGATTCACCTTCATACACTTGTTCTAAAGACTGGTTTTGAAGGCTTCTCTTATGATAGATCCTTCTAATGGAACCAACCAAAGGCACACCATTTGGTGGACATCTTCTTATGGCATCCCTCAAAGATGCACCTTCTGATGATCCATTTAGGTTCATTCCTTCTAAACAAAGGAATAAATTCGACCACATTCACTTGAATTTTGTCGAATTCATTTCTACTCACATATATGCTCTACCTATTCCTATAAATATCTTCCCCTTTGCTACCTAGAAAATGGTTCCGCTTAAAGTTTTTGAAGTGCCTTATACAACTCCAATCTTCACTTCCCAAAGACAAACCCTTCGGTTTCAAGGCTTGAGAGAGCTGAAGAGCTCATCCTATGCCCATACCTTTAGTTTTCCTCCATCCACCATTGTTTTCCATAATATTCTACCTCTATAAGCCACCTTCCATCCATTTCTACCATCATTCAGCCACATCATAACCATTTCCTGCACCTTCTACCTCCATACACCCATCTAAGCTGATGTTGGGGCAGAATCCAGGATAAAGGGGTCAAGAACTTTAGAAGATCATGTAGGATGACCCAAAGGTTGAGATTCAGCCCATCCAGAGGTAAAGAAGCATAACCACCTCTCCTCTATGAGATAAAACTCTTCTTCTTCCCCTTTCTTCTACTGCTCTTCTTCATTTATGTACAAATGATGTTTTTTCATCTTTGTTCGGTGCCAACTATGCTTGTTGGTGGCTAGTTGAGTTCCTTCTTTTCTATCTAGCCCATTTTGGGCATGTTTATGTAATTTTATCCAAAGCAAGTAGTCTTCATCCATATCTAGTATGTTTTCCATACTATCTTCGCTTTCTGGTCATGATTGTTGGTTTGATTGATCTCTTTCTTGCTTGAACCTCCGTTTCTCCAAGATCAAAATATTTTTTGTAGAAACAGTTTGAGAAGGTGGTTTGGATCAAAATCTAAAAGGAGGATGTCCCAGGGAGGATCTATCTAGAATACTAATTGGAGAGATCCAACCTAGAACCTTGAATTTAACCACATTTAGGTGAATTTAACCACATTCACCAGAATGAGATCGAATTCATCTTTATGGTACTAAGTTCACAGTTTGTGTTATGTACAGATTCTCCTCTATTCCTAACATCTTGTAATATTCTGAACCTAAGAAGGTATCCAAAATATCTCACGATGTTGGTTTGTTGACCTAAAGAGAGGTTTTAAATCATTGATGGATTCATAGTATCATTGTGCGAGAGCAAGTGGGATGACCCCCACAGGATCATCTACCAGGATACATGTTACGTTTGTATTTCAGTTGTTTGCTAGGGTATTCGAGGGTTGTCTATTCCTATGAACGGGTGCATAGACTACCCAACTTATGGTTACATAGTTAGGAAGTCCCTCTCCTGAGTAGTAGGACTTGACAACCTCTATTTTCTTTACTTTCCTTTGTTTTGTTACACATTGTTTTACTATAATCATTCAAGTTATTTTCATATATAAATTATAGGTTTCTCTTAATTAACTAAGAGAAGGATATTAGACATCATAAATATCCCCACGTTCTTGTGTTCAATCCCATATATCTACTTTTAACCCTTATTGAGTTGCGGGGTTCTATGAAGATTTGGTCATAAATTTAAAGATTGATCCTTCTAAACACACATCTTTTTGGACATGTGATTTAGGCCAATCAACTTTTGGCGCCGCTATTGGGGATGTGGTTTTCCATGTTTACGTGCACAATGATTTTGTTTTGTTAGGATAAGTGTGTATATATATGCATAGTTCTTCTATTTTATTTACACATCTTGTTCATACATGTACTAAAATAGTTTACCTTTTTCTTATACTTTTTCAACCATGAACCCTACTTCGGAAAGGAAAACTATCTTTTCCAACCATCCTCCTGAATTTTTCCACAAACATGACTTCTACAAGATAATTGAAAGTCGTGCTCTCCAACTAGTCAAGCTATATTCACCCCACCACCATAATATGTAGATTCTCTACGAATGGAGATTGTTGATCAAACCTTGACCTCTACTTCACTATTGGATCAAGAACTGATCAGAGTAGTAGTGCAAGTTAGAGAAAGGGTTGATGCACTTATATATTCTTTAGTACCTAATCTCCAAGACCAAGTTAATCCACTTTGGGAGCTACTCAAAAGGCAAGAACATAAAGCTCCAAGTATCCACCAAGATTGTGGATCGTAGTAGAAGTATTCTTCAAACTCTTGAGAAAGGATCTATCAAGCACAATAGTTTGATACAAAAGATTTCCAATACTAGTGCAGGGAATAATTGGTGGACCTTGGAAGATTTTCTACACTACTCCAGCAACATCCATATGAGGATGTTGAACATGGTAGGATAATTCAAGATCTCCTCGATTTAGTTATCACATGATTCCAAGAACTAGATCACAATCTAAAGACCTCAGTCATTAAGACCACTCCATTGATCCCCATATGAAACTTATCTCACCTTCCTATACGGGATGCCAACTAGACTCACCAGGAGTTTTCTGTGAAGACTCACCCATCTAGGGAGGCCCTTCATTTAGTCTAGATGATTCAACTACACAAATAATGGAGGGTGCACATCATGAACATGAATGGTTCAACGATGATCACTTTTATCCTCCTTAGGACTACCAAGCAATCTCATGACTGGAACTATATATAGTGTGAGCATCCCAATTCAAGTTCAACCCAGACCAAGGTGATACCTCTCAAATCGAGACTTGTCACTTTGTTTCAAGCAACATGCTTACAATGATCTAGAATAATTTGTTTGAGGAGCATGATGATGTTAGTTCTCATTGAGGAAGTGAATACATGATGATGATGAAGTGGAGCCATTGGATCCGACATTCACCATCATCCCTTTGTAGGTTGGATGGCATTGAAGGAGTAGGTAGGAAAATCCATCACAACATGGCTGCAAAACACGAGGACAAAGCATCACTTGTAGTTGATCATAAGCTTAGGGTGAAGGGTGTACAACTAGATTCACATAGGTTGTCCCATGTAAAAATGATGATTGGATGATTCATATTTTTAAGGAAGACCCATGAAGGCATCCAATCCAAAGTTTAGAAGTATATAAAGAAGAGAGGAGTCCTCTAGAAGATATGCAACCTCCTCCCTCCATCTCATCATGTGTCGATATCCCAAGGCCCACCCATTCAGATCCATACCTTGAGGGGTACCTTCAGGATGCTCTGCCAAAGAGTCCATTTCAGTGTAGTTTAAATCAATTCCAGCACAAAGATGACTTCACCAAGTCACTATATTTTCTTCCCCTACTTCATAATCAGAAGGGCGCATTTCTCCACCCAGTCTACTCCTACATGAAGGACCACATCCCAGGACACAAATGATAATGGTACCAAAACATAGGATTTGGGATCCCATTGTCGGTATTTTGGGACAATTAACCCCTCTCTCTTACCCTGTCCTTTCATTTATTTTTGCTAAAATAAAAAATTTTCTTCATTCTCTTACTAAGATAGTTTCTTTCCTTTAACTGTATATATAAATCTTTACATGCATGCATCATTTTAGGATTTTGATAAATTTCTTCCCATACATCCATGCATTCCTTCCCTACTATTCCAAGTTTTAGTCTTGCTTGAGGATGAGCAAAGTTTTGATCTGGGGTGGTAGGGATATTACCCCTTCTACCTCTTCATTTTTCATTCATGCATGTTTACTTCCAACATTTAGTATAATATTTTCAAAATTTTAAAACTATTTAATATTTTAGCCTAGCTTTACTGCTATATGGAACCTTGTTTCTTAATTTATAACTTGGAAATTAAGGCTATGTGATGTGAATCCTATAGTTAAATGCTTACCATGCACTTAATTGCCCAATTTTCATCTTAATTGCTTGATCTCTTGCTTGACTACATCTTTGACTCTTTCCTTGAGTTTGACAATTAATATAAGGTTATAAACCTTTTCATAGTTTAAAATGTTATCTCATTGATCTATGTTGCGAATGACAAACCCATGTTTCAGGATTGTTGGAAAGCTAAATTTTGATCAAAATTCAAAGCCTCATTATTCAAATACTTGCCTCTACTCCAAGGATCCTTGAATCACAATTTCTATTTTTGTCACATGCATCGAGTGAGAAATGATGAATTTTTTAGCAATAATATAGTACGAGTGTTTTTCTTTGACGGTTTGCGTGCCCACTCACTTTAGATTGAGTAAAAAATATGAAAATTCAAAATATGTAAAAGAGACTTTGCCACCCAAAAATCTTGAAATTTTCAAAATAGTTTTTGCCCAAGCCTATAAATTATAATCCAGTGAATAAAAGCTTGAGTGTGAATACAACTATGAGCATTTGTTTTCTCTTTTAAGGGAGTTGAGCATGGCATCCAACAGGTGTATAATTGTACTCATGAAAGAAGATATGTCGTGCCAGGTAGTTCCACCTTGAAAGCTCATTAGAGAGTCCATATTATTCCCAAGGAGACCTATGAGATCATCCCAGTAGTAGGGTTGGTTTGATTGCAGTAGGAGGAGCTAATCTTGTTTCTTTGGGCCAACTAGATCAGACAGTAAGGACTATTGCTCATTACATGGACCAACCTGATGTAGGTCAAGATCCTCATAAGCGATTAGAGTCTTTTTCTTTTTGTTTCTTATAAGGACCCGAATCAGTGGGAGGTGTGTTGTTCCTGATCAATTTATAAGAAAACATGATGGCAGTTAGTTAGTTATGCACCCCCATATCTCGTCTGATTACCTCAATGACAATGATTTAATGCTCAAATAGTTGGTTCAAGCTCCCAAGAGCATTAGAAAGTTGCATTGAATTTGCTTAAACATGCTTAGATGCTCATTGATCGTACTTTAGTAAGTCTTGTTCGAATGGTGGGGGTTTGATTTGAAAGACCATGGATCAGGAATATTATTATTTTAAACTATCTTTCTTAACCTTAGAATTTATCACCATGGTTAATTTGGATGTTATCTTTTTATTCTTGTACCATAGTCTTACTCAAGGACAAGAAAAGTTTAAGTTGGGGGTGTTTGATAATACCCAAATTCAGGTGTTTATGCTAAGTATTTATCTATAATTTCATGTTTTATACCCTTAATATGCCCAAAATAACTCTAAATACTCATCTTTTTGTAATTTATTACTTTTTGAATATAAATATACTCAACTAGACAATATTGGGACTTGTAGGCACCAAACTTAAGAAAACATCAATTCTCTAGATTCTACGAAAGGAATTAGGTCAAACTCTCTCAAATTTGGTCAAATTCATACCCACCTTTTTGTAGCAGTACACATCAACACTCCATCAAATCTTTTTTCCTAAGAGACACTTGAGGACCATCTTATGATGGCATCTTCTGATGGCACCAATTGAAGGATGACTTTGAAGGCCCCTCTCCTGATGGTAACTTCTGCTGGACCACTCTTCTGATGGACCATCTACTAATGGTCCATTTTGAAGGTCACAAGTGAAGGCTAGTAGACCATTCAAAGGTTCACTTCCCTGACCACCTTCCTAAGGAATGAATTCAGTTGAATTCCCTTGAATTTGGTTAAAGGCATTACCTGCCTCTATCAGCCTTTTTCTTTTAGAAAGACTACTTGAGATCCTCCTGTCGAAGGCAACCTTTCGATGCTTGACCTTGGAAGGCTAGTTCCAAAGGCTTTTCTTTTGATGGAGCCTTTTGAAAGCACCAACTAAAGGAACATATTTTGATGTCTATCTTTCAATGGTATCCCAAAAGATGTGCCTTCTAATGGTCCATTCTGATCCATTCGTGTAAACTAAGGAATGGATTCGACTACATTCACTTGAATTTGGTCGAATTCATTTCCACTCACATATATGCTCTACCTACCCCTATAAATAATCTCCCCTTTGCTACCTAGAAAAGTGTTCTGCTCGGACTTTTTAGAGTGCCTTCTACAACTCTGACCTTCATTTCCTAGAGCTCCATCCTCAGGTTCCAAGGCCTAAGATGGATAAAGAGAGCATACAATGCCCATCCATTTATTTTTCCTCCATCCACCATCATTTTTCATTATCTTCTACCTCCATCAACCACCTTTCATCAATATCCACCATCATTCAGCCACATCCTAACCATTTCTAGCACCTTCCACCTCCATACACCCATCCAAGGTGTTTTTGGGACGCGATCACGAAGAAAACAGGTAATTGAGTCTAGAAGATCATGTAGGACGACCCCAAAGATGAGATTCATCCCATATGGAGGCTAACAAGTGAGAGCCACCTCTCCTCTTTGGATAAAACTCTTCTTCTTCCCCTTTTTTGCACTTTTCTTCTTTGTTTATGTACAATTGATGTTTTCCATCTTTGTTCGATGCCAACTATGATTGTCCATGGCTAGTTGAGCTCCTTCTTGGATATGTATCCAGTTTTGGGCACATTTATGTACTTTTACCTTAAGCAAGTAGTCTTCATACAAATCTAGTATATTTTTCTATTCAATCTTCTCTTTCTGATCATGATTTTTGGTTTGGTTGATCTCTTGCTTGCTTGAACCTCTATTTCTACCAAGATCAACATATTTTTTATAGAGAAGGGTAGAGAAGTTAGTTTGGATCAAAACCTAAAAGGAGTATTCTAAAGGAACCTTGAATTGAACTACATCTAGGTGAATTTGACCACATTTAGTTTAATGCGACCAAATTCATCTTCATGCAACCGAATTTGTAGTTTCTATTTTCTGTAGATTCTTGACTATTCCTAGCATCTTGTAATATTATGGACCTGAGAGGGTATCCAAAATATCTCGGGGTGTTGGTCCATTAACCTCAAGAAAAAATTCGGATCATCGATGGGGTTTTAGGCACACTACAAAAGAGAAAGTGGGATGACCCCTCACATGAGCAGCTACCATGATACATGCTATGTTTGGATTTTAGTTGTTTGCTAAGGTGTTTGTCAGTTGTCTATGCTCAAAAATGGGTGCAGAGACTTCCCAATTTGTGGTTACATATCTAGAAACTCCTTCTACTGATTTGTAGGTCAGAATTTATTTTCTTCACTTTTATTTATTTTGTTTCACATCATTTTGCGAGAATCATTCTAGTTCTTTGCATATATAAACTACCCATATTTTCTTGAATTTATAAAATAGGGATCTTACACATCCTCAATGTCCATGCATCCGTGTCTTCTACCCTATATATCTACTTCAACCCAGTATTGAGTTGCGGGGGTCTTTGAAGGTTTCAGGTTATAAATTTAAAGTCTGATCCTTCTAAGTTCACTTCTTTCTAGACGTGTGATTTAGACAGATCATTGTTGATGTTACATTAAAGATAGTTAAGAGATACTAAATAGGCTATCAGGGGGGTTCATGTAGCACATGTCCTCCTTAGATTTTTTGAGATGGAACATTACTAAAGTGGAGGCATGTGTTGAAAGAGGAAGCTTCTGACTCATGCCTAATTGAACTTGAACTTAATAGGTCTTGGTATTATGTGTTCCAATCCTAATAGAAGTTAAATCCAATAGAAAAGAAGATGCCTCTCTATGTAAAATATTAATTACTAATTAGAATTTGACTAGAAATTGGAGTAGGATTTCCGATTTCCATCACATACCATGGAGGCCTATAAATAGAGGCCAAGGGGGAGGCCATTGAGACCATCCCACCAGTTGTTTGTTACTGGTGCCTTATATGGTAGAATATCTATAAAAAAGAACAATTAGTGGATCTCTCTTGTGAAATAGAGAGCGTCAATGACTTTTTTTTGAAGAGAAGTAGTGATTGGTAGTTAGCAATACATTTGTGGTGTATCAATAACGGTGATGTATCCAATTAATGGAGGATGCATATAAGTTGGTGGTGCTTCGTTGGTGATATTGCAACAACAAATATAGCGGTACTTCTTATTAGAGGAAGACATGCATCTTCTCTCATGTCGAGGAGCTTAGGCTAATAGTGAGGTAGTTAACCTCTTTAGGAGTAGAAGCGACTGGATAAGTGGTCGCACACAACAGCGGGAAAAGACACCACCATTTCTTTGTTCCCATGTAATGGGATCTATCTAGATTCAGAGTAATTAAATCTGGACAATGTGATTTTTAATCTTGATTATATAGTGATTGTTGGCGGTTATTGTCCTGTAATTTTACTCTTCTTGTCTTAGGGATAGTTTTTCACCATTAAATCTTGTTCTTTTAGTTTTGTAGAATAATGTCACTTTCCCACCACAATTCCTAACAAGTGGTATTAAAACAAAGTTCAAAGGTTGGAAATGGTGTTTGAAGATAGAAATGTATGCATTGAGAAGTTTTATGGAAATTACTTTTGACTTTTGGGAGATGTAAATTGAAGATTATATGTACCAAAAGAAATTGCATGAAATTCTGATGAGGACTAAACCTAAAATGATGAAGTAGGAATACTGGGATCTCCTTGATTGTCAAGCACTTGGGGTGGTTAGGTTGACATTGTCTTTAAATGGTGCATTCAACATTGCCAACAAGACGACGACAACACAACTTTTGAAGACATTATCAAATACATACGAGAGGTCAACTGTAGAAAATAAGGTCTATTTTATGTGTCATTTATTCAATCTAAATATGAGTGAAGAAGCCTCAGCAGAAAATAACGTCAATAAGATCAATGTCAAAATTAGTCAACTAAATGTAATGGAGATAAAGTTTGATGATGAAGTCAAATCCCTTATCATACTTTCCTCTTTTGTTAAAGAGTTGGTCTACTACGGTGACATCAATCAGTAGTTTTTTAGGAAGCATGAACCTAAAGATTGACGAATTGATTCTGACAAGATGTTCAAAAAAGGGAATGTGAAATATCTTATTCTTTAGGTTCATATCTATATGATGAAGGTAGAGGAAGAAGTCAGAGTCATTGTGATTCTAATCATGGGAAGTTAAAACCAAAGAGTCAAGAGTGTTATTGTTGCAAAATAGTTTAACACTTCAAAAAAGATTGTAAGATCTGGAAGAAGGTATCAGAAGAACTACCCAAAGAACATGAGGATGATTAAATGACCAATACAAATTCCATTGTAGAGGATCCAATATTGAAATTCCAAGAGTGGTGCTTGAACACGGAGGATGATGTTGAGTGGGCCATAGAAACAAGAGAGACGTGTCATGTTGCATCTCACCTAAAATTGCTCATAAGATATAGAAGAGAGAACTTTGATAATGAGAGGATGTGGAATGCTAGCTACTCAAAATCATTAGAATTGGTGATGTCTGCATCAGAATAGATGTTGGGTATATCAACAATGTTTTCATGCTCTGGGCTTAAGGCTTAGTGTAATTTCTAGTTCCTTATTGTATAGGAATGATATCATCTCATGTTTGGTGGGTGCAACATAACAAAAGGGTGTTTGGTGATAGCTCAAGGAAGCCTATGCTATAGTCCATAAAAAATTATATTTAGAGTGAACAAAGACAAGGTTCATGAAGTAAAGAAGTTACTAGCAGTTCAAAGGGGAGATAATTGAGGAGGACTTAGAAGTAGTCCTACAAATAGTTTTAGGTTTGAGTCTAGGATCCTGTCAATGTGTCAGAAAGGATAGCAAGGTAAGTTCATACAAGCATCAGGAGGTTTGTCACGATGGCTTTGAGTTATAGAAGGACACTCTAAAGATTTCTTCTTGACAACATATGCATGGGGAAGAAGGACAATACATTGTGCATGTAGTTTATACATGAAGAATAGAGGCTCAGAATATTTGTGTGGAGTTACATCAATAGGGGGAGCATCAAAAGAAGTTTTCTAAGTCTTGCTACATAAGCTCAGAAACAAATTTTTTATCCAAGATGGCTTGATTAACCGGTCAGCGGGATCCAAGGAAGTTCTAGGTGAAGGTATGGAGAGAGAAATGATGCTACAAGGATACTTCTTCTGAGTTTCTCGGGAACAAAGTGAAGTAAAGGTGATACTTTAAGAAAAGGGATCAAAATGATTCGAGAAGAATGAACACCTATCGGAATCCATTATAGGTGGTGATAAAATATAGAAGTTACTATAGATGATTGCTTTATACAATATATCCCTCATGATACAGAGGGGAAGATTATCAAAAAAGGATGGTTTTGGCTCATGCCTAATTCATTAGGAATTGGTATTATGTGTTTCCAATCCTAATAGGAGTTCAATCCAATAGAAAAGAACATGAGTTCATATGTGCAGCATCATTACTAATTGGAATTGGACTAGGAATTGGAGTAGGATTCATGGTTTTTACCACATACGATGGAGGCCTATAAATAGAGTTCAAGGGGGAGGCCACTGAGACCATGCCACCAGTTGTTGTTGTTGGTACCTTTTGTGGTAAAAGAGCCAAAAAAATGAACAATTTATGGATCTATCTTGTGGATAAGAAAGGGACAACAATTTTTCCTTGATGCGAAGTAGGTTGGCATTCAGTAACACATTAATGGTTCATTGCAATGGTGGCATATCCAATCTATAGAGGATGTGTATCAGTTGGTGGTACTTCATTGGTGTTGTGGCAACAATAACTACATAGGTTTGTCTGATAACTAGAGGATGTCACATCTTCTCCCTCATGTGGAGAGAGCTTCTGGCTGGCAATGAGGTAGGTGACCTCGTCAAGAAAAGAGACAATGGTCACATGTGGAAATAGAATAAGACACAATCATGTGTATAAACCTTATTAATGACAAAGGTTTTGTGAGGATAAAAAGATAAGAAAGATATATGGTATAACTTGAGTGTAACTTTCTTATTCTTTATCTTTGTTCTCATGTGGGGGGAGCTATCGAGTCTTAGGTGTGATAAAATCTATAAAGTGTTAGTTGTAATCTTGACTACATAGTGCTTGTAGACCAGTATTTCCCCATGATTTTCCTCTGCTCTCCTTGGGAAGACTTTTCAATGTTAAATCACGTGCTTCAATTTTGCAGAACTTCATCACTTTCCACCATAATTTCTAATAGCATGCCCATTGTCTTGGTGATTGATCTTATGGATAATGACATACCCTATAAGGTTCCTTGTATTCTTGATGTCATTCTTCCACACTCCATAGTTTTGGAACTTTCACTTTCAATTATCAGATTACTGAATCTGGCATACCAAGTAGTTGTGAGAGCCATTTCAACATCTCTCATTTGCACTTCAAAAGTTGAATCCATGCTTACATCTATTCTTCTACCTTATAACCATCTATCAGTAAGATCTTAAAGATAACAATAATGGCATCCCTTTTAATTAAACTACAACAACTACATTGGATTTAACCCATACAACATAAAGAGGATTCCATTTACCATAGCTCTTTCTTTGTCTTGTCTTACATAATTATCCTACTAGTATTCCTCCATACATTGTTGATGTTGACAATCATATCATTCATTCTAGTGGTCTGCCTAGAAGATGGAATAATCACCTTTTCTAGATTTCTATATTTTTTAGCACATTGTTGCAATCGTGAAATGTGAGTCTATCCTCAGTCATTTTGTGGGTCATCTAACTAATAAAATTGTTTATATAGTTCTGGAAAAAACTATCAATGGTTTTGGCATTTCTCCATGCTTTCCTATCTAGGTAGAAATACCCATGGGTGTAGAGGTTAGTGTCATCTTTGGAATAGTATCTTTCACTGGTCTTGATTCGTATGAAATCTACAAACATGAATCATTTTATTTTGCATGGCATATGTGTTTCCCATATGATAGCACATACTCCTACACATAATACACATTCTAGTGTCCATAGAAGTACACATAGTAGAAAACATACCACTTACATAGAAATACAAATAGATGTACACATACTAGTACATACAATAGTACATAGATCAGTACACATAAAGTACACATAGAGGTAAACAAAAGTACACAATGGAGTATACATATTAGTTCACATAGTAGTAAATAAGAGCAGACTTAACAATATATAATAGTACATGAGATTACACATAGTAGTACATGTATAATTCTACCTAACAATACACATACCAGCAAATAAGAGTAAGCATAACAATTCACATGTTATACACGAGTACTGATGAATGTTTATTCTTGATACATTTTATATTAAATATTCCATGTTTATGTTGTATTTTCACTTTTTTTATACTTCTAATAGCTTATGCAATTTATGTGGTATTTAATTAGGTTGATGCAAGTAGATGTCATAAACTCCCCAGGAGATTTCCAATGAATAAGTTAGAACATTGATACAAGGAGATTAAAAGAAGTTATAAACTCTCTATGAAATTACCATTGAATAAGCCAAAGAATTTAATAGTTACTCTTTAACTCAATAAGCTTTGAGAGAGATTAGTAAAGTGTATCCAATTAGTATAATGAACTCATATTTCACATCCACTATAATAATTGGTGGATTCAAATGCTATCATATGCATAGTTCAATTATGTACATAATAATTACATTCATTGACCACTTCGATTAGGTCATCTAGTCCTTAAGTTTCTCATATTATCAACTCCTCAAATATGTATCAAACTACTCATGCTAGCTAAATTATGGATTGACTTGAAATCTTGAGGCATTCTACTAAAATACCAAAGAGACATGTAGAGGAAGTATCTAATTTTGTAAGCCCCCATAACAACCATTCTCTGCATGTGGAGATCCAAAGACAATTATTAGCACCTTAATGTGGAGATGTGATCTACTAAAGCAAGTGACTGAAGATTGTAGTTGTTGGTTAGAGGGTGGTTTCACTGACCATGGAGCCACTCTTCTACACTACTATATTATCCATTTTATTCTTCTAATTCTTTCTTTATTCTTTATATCATGATCATGATTAGATAGTAGTACATCTTGCCAGGGCACATACATTAGCCTTGTTGTCTGTATTTGTAATCTCACATTTTGAGTTACTATTTTCTTGATTTATTCAATTCTTAATTTACTATTTAATGCATGATCTATAGATTATCTAGCTATCTTGCATGTATATTACAATATTTGGCACAAATATAGTGAAACCAAAGAATAGAATATCAACAAATCATTGTTGAACCTTAGATGAGACATTGGAAGGTCACTTTTTGGGCAATAAATTATGGATTTGCAGGGAACAAAACAACAAGCCTATGAGAAAAGATTTCCTTATGAATTTGATACTCTGAGAAGATGTGGAATTTACTTTTCCTCGATCTAATATCTTTGTCATCGAGTGATGCAATGAAAGAGAGCGGATATGTAGGTGGTGGTGGTAAAACCTATAGTCTTGTCATAGTTCTAAAATCTTTTTCTTACTTTATAATTAATTTTTTCTTAGATAATAAAAATAATCAAGTCAACTATACTAGTTCATTAAGTTTCTTAATTATACTAAAATTGAATTGTTCTTAAAAATAGTTTCTTTTGTGTTTGATCTTAAAGTCATACTATAATAATACATGTCTGCTTCTACG
Source organism: Alisma plantago-aquatica (assembly GCA_963693085.1). Classification (NCBI taxonomy): domain Eukaryota; kingdom Viridiplantae; phylum Streptophyta; class Magnoliopsida; order Alismatales; family Alismataceae; genus Alisma; species Alisma plantago-aquatica. The sequence continues at coordinate 927,120,811 of OY856411.1, read as the reverse complement.
TGGTGATTATTAAATTTGAAAAAGGTAAAACCTTGGGGATTTATTATTAAGTGTATTTCTTTTCTTATAATCTATAATATAAAATTTCTAAAACCATTGTTGTGGATAACATGACATACTAAATCATTTTTCTATTTATTTAATTTAGATTTTTTTTCCTTTCATAGTTGCTTCTATAAGTTTTACTTTCATATAACTCCTTAGTTTGTTTTTGTAGTTCATATTTATTTTAAAATTTTGTTTTGGTTACATAGTTGTTTTACTTCTTAGATCTTATTAGTTTTCATTTTTTATATCTTGATAATATCTTATTTTCTATTTAAAAAATCAATGGCATATCTTCATTGATTGGTACATTTTTTTCTAGAGAGTGATAGTTTCTCTTATTTCAGGAAATCATAGTAAAGGGATGATGCCAAGACCAACAAAAGGAGGATTGGGCTATTAATCTCAGAGAGATAGGTTTCTTTAGTAGACTAGGGTCATCTTCCAGAGGAAATCCAAAGTAGCTACGTGTGGCTACCATCAATAATATTTGTCTGAAAGTGAGAGGTTGGATTCCTTGAAGAGGATGCTAATTAACCAGGAGATCATGGACCAATTGGTTGAGGATCATGTGGCTCAAAAGATAGTAGAATTATCCCATTTGTTTGTGGATCCTCCACCCTTTTCTATTACAATTCCAGATCCAGACATTTGCAATGATAAAAAATTTAGTTGAGTCTATTCTTGAAGATGAAAAAGAAATTTCCATTGCATTTATGATTATTTAAGATGATGAGGTGCATGCCTAATAGGAGGAGGATGCAAAACTGCCTCAAAAATATATATGATACTAATTTCACATATGAGAAGGTTCCTCCTATGCTAGCAACTACATCCTTTACATGTAGATCCAGGGGACGAATAGAATGAAGAGTCACATCCTCCATCAGATATAGAACAATTGACAACATTTGGTGGTTATTTTAAAAATACTACGTTGGAAGAAGGTCTATTCATATAGGAAAAGACCTTTAGGAAATTAGACATTCATCACTCCTACTTCATACAACTTCTTGTATTCCATTACTTCTACTAATGGAGGAGTATTGGTGAATCAACTAATTGGATAGCGGGGTGAAAGGCAATACTAATACAAGCATCATGATTGTTCCTTTGAGATAGAACAACCACTTGATCACATATTTCATTTTGGCTCTCTCATGTTCAAGATTCCAACCCTTATACATACTCCTTTCATCTTGTCCTTCTTTGAGTTTAAATGACCGTCATGACGAGAATGAATGATTTGTCCTCCTCTATCTTGGGTTAAGCATTCACTTGGTAATGAACAAACTTTTAACCATGGGATGGATGTTGGGTGACACATATCTCACTCCACCAACACCTAATATTTTCATTTTGTTGTTTTTATTTCCACATGTTTGATTCACATGTATCATTTGCCCTTAGATACATATATTGAATGTACCTTAAAAATGTTTTCATTTAATATCTTAGTGCATATAATGTTAGTTGAATCCATTATTTAGTCATCTTAGTTTATAGTAAAGTTTGTATTGCATTTAGAATTTTTCATTGAAAACAATTTTTTGAAGTAAATTATTGAGTTAAATATCTTTCTGAAAATATGAAAATGGTTAGAAATTATCCTTTATAACAAATGGAATTTATCATCTTGTTCACTGGAAAGGATAGAAGGTGTTAGAGGAACTGATAGGGATCAAACAAAACACTCCTCAAACTTACTAGTGAATCATATCCATGAAAGTATAATGAATTCCCTTATTATGTCATTATATGTGTGTAGTGAATTAGAGGAATAACCCAATCCACATGATACAAACCCTCTTCTACACTTTTTCTTCCATCTTCTTACCTTCCACCCACTAAACATGAATGATTTTTTCCCATAAAGTGTCCCAAATTCTAAGCTCAGGGTGGCACACCAACCTTATCTCTATATTCTCTTCTTCCACACCTTCCTTTATGTAATATGGTCATATCACCAAAAATAAAAAAAACTGGCCAATGTCCATTAAAGTCTTTTTTCTTCAATATATGTATTTGCAAAAATAAATGCCATCTCAAAGAATAGAGGAGAGATTGCATTCTACTTTCAATTCTCCAATTCACTCCATTGACCACCTAATGGCGTACTAAATTCTCCATTGATATTCATTTGACATACATTAGTGTTGGATATTAGATACTTGTGATTTTGTAGGATCTCTTGATTTTTCATTAAATCCTTAGACATGTGTGGTATTGGTTATTATGGTGATAAAGTGGTACTGTGAAGAAAATAAAGGAATGAGAATATGGAAAGTCATGTTTTTTGGTCTCAAAAGGTTGGGTAGCTTGGCTCTATTGGTGGTTGGGCATATTACAATTATGATTCATGTATATTGGTTAAAGGTATTTATTTTGAGAGTGTTTTGGATTTTTTGTTACTTGAGGATCAACAAAGTTCAAGATAGAGGTTGTTTGATGAATGTCTATTCATGGTACTTTTAGTTGCATTTTGTATTTAGTTTTGAATTTTTACATTGCGCTTCACTTGAGCTTTCACTTGTTTTATCTTTTATGTAGTTTAAATTATTTAGTTATTATTGAATGATATTTTATATTTTTTTTAGGTTGATGCAAGTAATATTGTAGAAATTATAAACTTCCATAAAATTTCCAATAAATTAGTCAAAATATTGTATCAAAGAGAAGAATAGAAGTCAAAGACTCCCTGTAAATTCCCATTAAATAGAAAAAACAATAATTCTCACTCCCAACTCCATCAATTGGAGCGAGGATCATAAAAGCATACCCAATTAGTGAATATATCTATATTTTACATATGATATCAAAACTAGGTGATCCAAGATATGTTGGATGCATAATTCAATTATCTACATAAGAATGTATCCGCGAACCATTTCTGGTCAATGATTGGTCCTTAAGTTGCTTGTTTTTCCTACAATATAGATATACAACAACCTATTGTAGTTGTTGAATTAATTCAGCACGACCTGTAAACTTGGTGCATGATATCAAACACTAAAGGGACATCCACATAAAGGATCTCACTCCATACATTCACCATAGTAAACCCTAGACATCACATGGAGAGTCAGAGACAAATATTGATGACTTGACATGAAGTAGCACTCTGCCAAAGAACGTCATAATAGATTCCAATTGTTGTTTAAAGGGTGATTTTGTAGATCCTGAAACCTTTATTCTACACTACAATATTGTTATCCATGTGATTCTTCTTGTTGACTTGTTCCCTTGTATCGTGAACATTATTAGAGACTAGTTCATCTTGTTGAGGCATGGGAATTAGCCATGTTTTCAGTAAATGTAATCTTACATTGTCATTTAATACTTGTTTTATAAATTAGATACTTGAATTACTATTGTATGCTTGCTCTATATATTAGCTACCTCTCTTACATGTCTATTACATTCATGTGTGTAAAGAGATTAAAACGTAGGATTGAAATATCAATTAATCATTATCGAACCTTGCATGAGACATCAAAACGACGTTCTCTGAGATGATAGATTTCAGATCTATAAACAACAAGACCATGGGCTTATGGGATAATCCATCCTTGTGAATTCCATACTATAAAGGATATGGAATTCTCTCGACACCAATATAACATATATGTCAGCAAGCGATTAATAGACAAGAGCAAGTATCTAGCAGTCGACAATGAAACATGTTGTCTTAGTAATGTTATAATAGTGTTTTAAATCATTTCTTACTTTATTTAGATTATTTTCTTTCTTAGATAATCATAAAATAATCAATAGATCTATGATTGTTAATTACTTTTTCTTTATTAGTTTAAAATTTAAATTTCTCATAAAAACGGTGTGTTTTGGGTTCGAGCTGAAATTTATATTGTGATAAGAATCATCTGCTTTTGAGTGGTGATTCTTTCAAGTAGAATTGTTAAATTATTTGAGATCATATCTAAGTTAATTTCTTATGCTATAATTTTTAACATGTGGTACACATAGTACTAAACAAGAGTAGATATAGAAATATACAATGGTACACAATAGTACACATATCAATGCCAAAGAGTACACATAGAAATATACATATGTACACATAACAATACACATGTGTACACAAGAAAATGCATAACTATACACACAGAAGAATACAAGAATACACATAATAGTACACAATGGTACACACAATAATTCACATGTGCACTCAAGAGTACACCTATTCTTAAAAATACACATAGAAGTAGTACACAAGAATACACATAGTAGTGCACATACTAGTACATAGGAGTACATATAACAGTATACAAGTGTACACAAAAATACACATAAAAGGACATATAGAAGTACTAATTGTATACATGTAGTAGAAACATATCATTACACAAGAGTACACATAGAAATACATGTGTGTACACATAGTAGCACACATATAAGTAAACAAGAGTGCATATAACATTAAGTAGGAGTACATATATTTGTTCACATACTGGTATATAAGAGTATACATAATAGTACACAATCATATACAAGAATACATAAAACCATAAAATTAAATATACTCATACACATACTAGTACACAAGAGCTCACATACTGGTTTATATGTGTACACAAGAGTACACATAACAATACACATGAGTTAACAAGTGTACACATAACAATACTCAAAGATGTAGACATGAATAGACATATAAGTAAATATAGTATTTCACATGTTCCTAAATAAGATAAAACACAACAATGCACAATGGTACACCTATAGGCAATACACAAAAATACACATAGCAGTAAACATATAAGTACAAATGAGTACACATAAGAGTAAACATGCATACATAATAAAGAAGTACCCATGTGTTAAGAATGTATACATGATAACAAATCTTATGTGATGGAACCGATTATCCAATTTTAGTATTTACTCATGTAGGCACAAAACTACTTGAACAATGGACCAAACATATGATCAACTATATGTATCAAATACTACCTATGATGGTATCTTCTTCTCTAGACACCACAATCCCATTCTACTCCTTCATCCATCTAGTGTATTATGTTAGAAACTCCACACATAATAGAACAATATCATTAAATAGGAGTCCCAATCATATCCACCCCTATCTTACTACAACAATTCTTTTGGAACTTCCCTTTGAGACTTCAATATTGACCTTACCCACAACCTTTTTAGCCCCACCTTGAGGTCTTGTATTATACTATATGTCTCTCTAAAACATCCAGAATATTTCCTCATTCACCTCTTTCTCAATAGACTCTTCCCCCTCTGCTCCCATCAACACATTCTTTGTTGTAGGCAGGTCAAGGGGACACATCTATCCATCATTTGTTATTGTTGAATATCTCACCAACATTGATGCCATAATGTAGATCTTCATTACATCATGTTTGAGTCCACGATGAAAAGGACTTCATCCCATCTACTGGGTTTGGGTATATCTCCACCTCACAATGATAAGATGGTGAGAGTTACGATACACATGGAAAACGGAAAAACTTCCACAACTATCTCAGATGACATAGTCTCCAAAAGGATCGTTGTGATAAGCATGTTGTCACCCTACAACCATGACAGATTAGCCAACAAAGGCTTGCAATATCCCTACAGCATGAAGAGTCGATACGTAATCAATCCAATCCCCAGACACTATTCCTCTATGGTGGTCCTATTGGGTTGTCTGTGACAAATAAATAAATCTCTTGGGTTCCTCTACAACTCCATGCCTACTTCAAAACATGTACATGATGAAGCTCGTTAGCTTCTCTACAACTATATGCTTGTTGTGGAATGGGTACAACAGAATGAAGCCATTGGATGTCACTTGTTGCTCGGTCTAATTAGATCGATGTGATGCTACATGTATCATGACTCATCCTAAAATTACTATCATTTTTCAATGAACACTAGAAGAGTCATGATATATGTAACACAATATAGACGTGAATATGGACTCAATAGCAGTCCACTACCAACAATCCCACTTTTCTTTATTTTGTAGGAATTCCTTTTTTTTTTATCACAAAGCTACTCTTGTCATGGAGTATCTAGGCATAGTGTTGGTTAAGAAGTTCATGGATGACTTGAGACAACCAAATCGATCGTGGAAAATGGAAGTAGAACATGGAGTTCTTGATGAGAAAGTTGTTAAGTAAAACAATTATTTTGTTAGCAAGACTTTCAAGGTTAACTGTTGCTTGATAGAAGATGTCACATATCAAAATTTACCTATCCTAACACTAGAAACCCTAATACCATGATAAGAATGTTACTTTACTTAGATATCTATAATCAACCAAATTTGATTTGGTATATACCCTAAGACATCATACTTGTACCCTAATGGACATATTATGCACATAACATGAGTAACTACAATGTAAACCAAACTATAGATATATGTGACCGTATTCATGATTTGGATAAGTTAAAACTAATAATACGATGACTTGAATGTATGGATTTTGGACTTCATACATGCATATGAGGTGCATGTGATGTATAGTGATCAGTTTTACCAAAATTGTAAGTTATAATCACCTAACTCTATTTTATGCATACCTTGTACCACATATGAGGAGTTAGAATGACTAGGTATTTAAGTCACTTTATGTGTCATGATACACTCAAAATAGACCTAATAACTAACCCATGGTTAAATATGAAAATGAGTTCATTACATATGTAGTATATGCAACCTTGTTCACTAATACACAAACAATAACTTAAATGTGCATAATTAATAATTTGATGTGAATAATAATAAATGAATGATTACAATTGAATATAATGTAACTAGTGTATACTGGTATAAGAATTGGACATTTAGTATAAGTTGAGTTTACTAAGGTTCCATCATAACAATTAATTTTGAATAAATGAATTTAAGGGAGTAAATAATTAAAATATGGCAATGCATGCTATATAGCAAACCACAATCCTTTTGGTAACTATATGGAGATAATAGGACTATAAATATCAAATTATGATGATATATGATAATATATTATAATAAACACTGAGACAATGAGTTAAACCCTAATTATATGAGAACTCATATAAGATAATATTAAAATCAAAATATGACCTTAAAGTAATATTGCTTGAGTCTTATTTTTCTAAGATGTCGTGTTTTAACTACACTAGATAATCCTAGCTATCCCAATTTAGTTAAGAAGATAAACCTTAAGTAATACACTCCTAATAAAAGTCCATCTACAATTAGTTTGATTTGAACTACAATTTTCATCTATTTAGCCGTCATTGTGATGTCCCCAGATTTTCTAAAACTTAATCTGATGTGTGACGTCCAAATTGAAACCTCACTTCAATGAGAATCCCAATTTAAACACCACACACTAGGCTAAGAAGAAGAAAATCATAGGAAGTCGGAAGGAAATAATAGTAGCACATGCACATGAACAATAATACAACCATACAACACATGTTCACCATTCAACATATAATTACAAAATGAATTGTTAGAACATTTGATATTACATATTGAACAACAAACTTTTACATTTACATGTACTACCACTAAACAACAAGATCTTAAGACAACAAGTCCACATGTACATCAACTCACCACACAACTCTCAACTATCCTGGTTCTTCAAGATCACATGTCCACATACCTAAACAAAGATTACATGTGGTACACATCAGTACAATATTCAAGAATATTATACTGAGTGCGCCTATGTGTCTTTTTATATACCTCTCATTACTAAGCTTAGCAATAAGATAAAACTAATACTTGGCAGTAATAATAGAAATATAAGCAAAAGTATATACTTGAACAAAGGTGTTCATTAACAAAAGAGAACACATATTTTAAACTCATTTTCCATTATATGTAAAGTTTATCAACCACATGCACAATTCTAACAAAGAGATTTAGTGCTCACATGAGTTTTCCATTTAAGGTATATAGGATGTAATAAAGTAAACTTTTAAGTCTCTTGAATACCTAATCGGATAATTGTATTCATAGATTTGAGATTGGAGCAATTGTTTCAAAAGTATATGCATATGTATGTGGTGATGATGTTATCATGTTTGCTTTTATGTGCTTGTGAAGTTAACTAAGAAGATAGATGAATTCATGAGTTATTATGATCCAATGATGGTCCTTGAAGTATCCTTCATCACACAATGTGTCTTTTTGAGCTTGATGTAGTTTAGAAGTTGTTTGATGGTGATATTATGTTGTATACCCTTAATATATGACATATTGAATTATTCAATTGGTTGATCAAATATTAATATGTTGGGATTAGAATTTAATGGCATGTAGGTTGGATGATGATGAAGTTATGGTGAAAGCTTCATAATGTCTCCTATGAGGAGATATAATAATTTGGATATAAGGGATCTATATGTACATTAATGCATTTATGATTAAGGTTCCAATTGCTTACAAACTAAGGTTTAGATACATTAGTGTCACACAACCTTTAAGATGAGGTAGACATGGATCAATTCAGCTAATATAACATTCTTGGCCCTATCTTGACCATGTGGATTGTAGAATTGGACAGTTGGTAGTCCTCTCCCACCCTACAGCTACGTAGTTGATGTGAGGAGGCGAGTGATCCTCTATGAAACCACGATTACTGATCGTGGGGTGAAATTAGCGGAGAACTTGTCAGTTTTCCTTGGATGTCCGAGATCTATAGTGCAGACATTCATTTCAAGTGTTAGGAAACCAGATGTGGGAGATAAACAAACCCCCCACCCTTAGCTTCTCCTTCAACATTTGTAGGTGAGATGTGGTAGAGAGGGAAGGGGAAGAGGAGGACCAGAAGAGGGCACACGATGAGTCGTTCACAAAAGGAAGTAAGAAGGGACTCCAAGGGTTTCTATCTTTGTATTTGTATGCTCTGTGATGGAGGATGGCAGCACTGATGAACTTGAGTTTGCCCGAGTTGTTCCCGGTGGTGGTGCGACCTCATGGATAGAGAAAGGAAGATGCATGGGGGCATCATGGGAGAGGAGAAGACCGCAGGGTAGAGTTGAGAGGGCTAGATAGAGATCATGTAGCAACCAAAGAAGTGGGAGACACAACAATGTGAGGCCAAAGGCGGCAAGTTCCTGGAGCCCAGAGGAGACACAAAGAGCTCGACAGTGGTGTGAGAAAGATGAGACTCGTAACTACAGTGAGACTGATGTGGTAGCATCGTGGAGGTACAACCTTAGGAGGCGATGGGAGGCTTGGAGCTTCCTTTCTACAGTTTGAAAGGTCGATGAGATTGTGATCGATAATTTTCCAAAAGAGACTGTGTGTGGTAAAGCTTCGAGTAGTAGAGTCCCACAGACTCATGGATCCAGCTGAATGCTCGCGAGAAAGAAAGTGGACCAAGAACCCTGAATCATTTTGAGTCTGCCAAACCAATCCTGAATCGACTCCAGCCCTCTGAACCAAACCAGCCAGACCCCAGTAAGGCGTAGAAGGTGTCGCACCACTTGCTGGCTACATGGCGGGTTCGGATTGGCTGCATAAGGTAAAATATCAATAAATACCTAGATTTTGGATAATTCAAAGTAATTAGTATGTTAATCAGAAAATTACAAACAAGGTACCAAAATTCTCAGTAAAATGATTAGAATAACATGGAAGCATCATATCAGTCTTTTTATGCTCCTATAACACATATATTATGTAAGATGTATAATGCTCACTTTATTTATTACAAATATTAAATAATGTTCATTAATTACAAAAATGTGTAAGTAACTCCTAAATGTGATGTATCATCCATATGAGGTTAGTAATTATGATGTTGATGCACAAAATCATGTAGTTTGCTTAGTATGGCTATCTAGGGCTAATAACCCTAGGTAAAATATAGAAAATACATATGTGCTCAATAAATGTTAGAATTTCTAGAATATGTTCATATCGGTATATGGAACCTCATATTTAATTATGATATCATAATGATGCATATGAATCATGTTACATGTTAAATGATCCTAAAATGGTGATTATTTCTCTTAATGTGATAGTCACACAAATGATTTCCCTATTCTTCCTATGTTTCCTTGTTGTGTGGTTTTTTTTGGCAAGGACTCCATGTGAGTCATGGGATTTCCATCACACGGGGTCCATGTTTTCTCCCACATTGAGTCTTTTGGCTCATGGACTCTACAATCATGTTCTTGTCCTCCATTCCTTGGTTTCTCTCTCTTTCTATCTATTTCTCCTAGTCCCATGATTTCTTCATGCATATCTTCCTTAGGTTTCTCCACATCTAGCCATCCATGATTTGATGGGGTCTTATGTACTTAAGAATCATAACCAGACATGGCTTCTTCTCCTCCTATATGTTTTACACCCATTGGGTATCCTCAACTAGTGATAACTCCATAACTATATTTGATCACCACTACAAAAAAATGGTCTTTAGCTACAAAGAAAATGTGTATCCAAACCCCCAGTTTTTGTAGCCAAAAGTTTTAACTACAGTTATCCTTATATTTAAAATATGAAGCTAATACCCATGTAGCTAATTGGTTTTGCTACATTTTTCAAACATGTAGTTAGATATTCATTTAGCTACAAATTCATATGTAACCCTAATTATAGCTAAAAAAAATTATTACACATACGAATGTAGTTGTAATTGTAGTTAAATATATGACTATAGTTTTATATGTAGATGTGATATGTAGGGGGAAATGACATCTACTACAATCATTTATGTAATAAAAATATTCACTTACTATAATTATAAATGTAGTTAGTGTGTAGTGAAAGACATCATTTGCTACACATATATATGTATTCGGATTATGAATGCAATCAGTAACTTGCCAACACATAGGTATTTTTTTAAAAGAAGAAAAGATTAATATTGAACTAGTTCAAGTTATGCTTGTAGTGTCAATAATCATACTTTTAGATATATTGATTCAATGAGTACACATATGGAGGACATTAACTTTGGCCATGTCCTAGAATATTCATGGAAAAATATACATGTATACATTATCCTCTATATGCCTCATAATCATGTACATTATGTTCATGTTATCTTCTGACTTTCTCCATTTACCATACCCTCAATACGAATCATCATAATATGCATCTTGTTCTATCATCATTTTTCTTATTCAGGAATTCAAACACTTATATCTTCAACCAATATAATACGGTTGATAAACTTGAAAGAAGACAATGACTCCTGAGGTGTGACTCTCCTTGATTGAAAGTTGAGAAGTGCTCTCCATGAAGTAGATCATTTCCTTCTTATAGTCATCAAAAGCACATAACACTTTTGCCTCCAAGTTCATATGGTTCCTAAAAGAAAGAAGCCTATACTGGACAAAAATAAAAATTGTTTAACATAATCTACAACAGAGTATAAAAGACTCACTGTCAACATACTATTTGCACTTTTCATCTATTATGCAGTTGCTATATACTCAATCACCAGTAGTTATACATTTATTTGACTATATCAATGTTGATGTAATTGTGAATGTGTATGCATATGTATAATGAGAAAGGGGTGACCTACCAATGCTAATATTACTATTTATGTGTGTATGTGTGTGTCTCAGTAGGATAGAGAAAGAGATAGATAGATAAATATAAAGTGAGTGACCTAGAAAATAAAATGAGAAGTTGAGTTGCATTCTATTAGTGGCATTCTATGCATCAATCTTGCTTGTTAATTATGTTAATGCTCAATGCATCAGACCTAAACCCTACTTGTTAAATAGATTTTACTGTGACCTATTGTATATTGTGACTATCTCAAGTGTGAAGAACATGTACATCCCTAGAAAACATCATTTTGGTTACATACAAAAGTAAGGTGAAATATGAAGACTTCACTAGCACATATGAGACAATTTTCACTCAAACAAGCAAATAGGAAGAGGATTAATAAAGAACACACCTTTTTCAATGAAAAAAAGTCCAAAGTTTGTAGCCTTCAATGTTCAGTCTTCATCTTTGGTAGCAAGAAAGAAGTTTTCCTGCTCCAAATCATGATATATCATGCCCATAAAATGACAAGAATTCACCACGTTTACAATAGCCCAATAATGTGTTGCAACTTCCCCTTCAGAATAATTACTCCTGGTGATAAATCAAACAATAGACTATGAGCACAAAGCTCCATTACAAGGTGGAGTTGGTATGTGTGTAATCATCCTCAACAACTCTACCAAGACCATGGAGCTCTTTTTTTACCAAAACAACCCATTTATGTTGAGAGTTGGTAACCTTTTATAATAATTTAGGTGTGTTGTTTACCTTATGGAAAATGAAGAAAGGGGATTGGATTAGACTTGCTAGTATATATACCAATGACAATCATAAGTTCAAAAACTTTTAAATTCAAATACATGATATTGAATGTAATAATGAGGAATTTAGCATAACAAATGGGAATATCAATCAACCTCTTCAATGTTGTCCTCGTACAAGTTAGAGGTTAAGATTCAAGATAAAATAGAATGATATATATTAATTAAACTGATAACCTCCTATTTTAGTAGTTTATCTTAGTCTTTTTCTTTAGTTTTCCTTACTCTTTCTACATTTATATTGTACTTAAACCTAATTTTACCCCTTTTTGTAAATACATCATCAAACTAACTTTTCCTTTTATAATTGCAGAAAAAGCACAAAAAAATAACAAAAGAACAAACCAGCCCAAGGGTCGAGTAGATCCAAACGGTCCCAAGACCGCATGGAGTTCAAACGGTCCCGAGACCGCATGAAGCCAAACGGTCCCAAGACCGCATGGAGTTCAAACGGTCCCGAGACCGCATGAAGCCAAACGGTCCCGAGACCGCATGGAGTTCAAACGGTCCCAAGACCGCATGAAGCCAAACGGTCCCAAGACCGCATGGAGTTCAAACGGTCCCGAGACCGCATGAAACCAAACGGTCCCAAGACCGCATGAAGCCAAACGGTCCCAAGACCGCATGGAGTTCAAACGGTCCCGAGACCGCATGAAGCCAAACGGTCCCAAGACCGCATGGAGTTCAAACGGTCCCGAGACCGCATGAAGCCAAACGGTCCCAAGACCGCATGGAGTTCAAACGGTCCCGAGACCGCATGAAGCCAAACGGTCCCAAGACCGCATGGAGTTCAAACGGTCCCGAGACCGCATGAAGCCAAACGGTCCCAAGACCGCATGGAGTTCAAACGGTCCCGAGACCGCATGAAGCCAAACGGTCCCAAGACCGCATGGAGTTCAAACGATCTCAAGACCGTTTGACACCGAACGATCTCAAGACCGTTTGACGCCAAACGGTCCCAAGACCGTTTGACACCAAACGATCTCAAGACCGTTTGACGCCAAACGGTCCCAAGACCGTTTGACGCCAAACGATCTCAAGACCGTTTGACGCCAAAAGGTCCCAAGACCGTTTGAGCCCAAACGGTCTCCAAACCGTTTGGATCTCACTCAAAGCCTATAAATAAGACCCCAGGGCCGTTCATAGGAGAGTCCAGACGTCCAAAGGCTGTCTCTCCACTACCAGAACAACTCCATCCATCACTCGAGGCTGCCGGTCTGCGACTCACGTCCATTGCAAGCTACTTTCTCTCTCTTCAACAAGGAAGGTGAGAGGAGAAGATCCGTCATCAAGCAAGCTACAAGGGGTGGAGATCGTTGCTCTCTCCACCAAGGTTTCAACCTTCTCTCCTCAGTGGAGATGATGTTCTTTCTACCTCTTCTTGCCTCCTTCTTTGTTGCTCCCTCTATGAGGAGCGAGTAGTTCCATCCACTGGGGCGCGGGGACTAACCCCGCTGCCCATGTTTTGTATTATGTACTGTAAAAAAGATGTTATCATATCGTTTTAATACTAAATCGTTTCACACATGCTTGAATGATGGCCACGTTCTTGTATGCATTTATTGTCTTTCGTTGTGGTTTGTCTACGACCGCTATCGAGGCTTGAATACCGATTTAGTGTTGGTTTCTGGTGTGTGTATCCACCACGCATCCGTTTCGGTGTCTAGAAGTGTATCTCAAAGAGTGGAGTAAACTCACTATCATCTGGCACACTCCCATCCGTATGGAAGAGACCTTTGGTGAGTCGAGGAACACACTTTGCGAGTGGAATGATGTAAAGCATGTGACCATTCGTTCGGGGATGGCTGGCGTTGCATCATTCCCGCACTTCTCGTAGCTAGGTTATCCCTCACCGGAAACTAGGCCTACAAAGACGCTATTCGATTTGGTAATTATCGCTCGCTTGTTAGTTTTAGATGCACGTTTCTTGAGGTTGAGTAAGATTCTCTCTTCGGAGACTACATCCTTCAGTGACGCGTAGTGATGTACCGCATGAGAGTTACTTAACCCTTGGAGGATGAGATGCATTGCCCTTTTCTTATATGGGCATTGGTCTTGTGGAACATCGAAGGGTGCAATGCATCGCTCTTGTCTTATGTGGGCATCGGTCTTGTGGAACACCCTTGGATGCAACGCATCGCTCTTGTCTTATAAGGCATCGGTCTTGTGGATACATCCATGCATCTAGCTTATAAGTCTTGCTTAGTACATATACAATGCATGTGTAGCGGTGGTAAATACCTGCTTAACCCCAGTGATTCATCATCATTTGTTAACTCTTAAGATTTACTTGCTTTATTTACTTTCTTGCTTTACTTTCTTTGTACTTAGTTTAAAACAACCAAATCAAGCTTTCGATCTAAATATCAATCTTTAAGTTGTTAAGTAAAGGCTAAACGTTTTCCATCTTGACTTCGTCAAGACCGTTGTCCCGAGGATTCGACCCTTAACTATACTACGATAAGACTTCCACATGTCTTAGCACATGTGGGTGGAGTTCTTACCATAGTACTAGCAAGGCTAAACTTAGATACTCATCATCTCTAGGATTTTTAGTGGTAAGTAAAACTACCATCAAAAATTGGCGCCGTTGCCGGGGACAACGGAACTTTTTAGTCTTTACTTACCAATTTCTTGGTTGATTAGGATTTTACACTTTTTCTTAATAACCAATCCAATATTTCTTGATATTTTTCATTTCCTTCCAATTTTCCTAACTTGAGATTTTCCTTCTACTCAGGTAGAAAACGTGTATGCAACCCCCGCATAGCATCGGATTCTCCCCTGAACCAGGATACGATTCTGAGGTAGAAAGAAGTTTTCACCGAAGGAATAGACTAAACCGCCAAAGAGCCAGACAGATGGCCGAAGAGCAACGCCTTGTTGCAGAAAGAGTCAACGCCGCCATAGCAGCACAACGAGCACAACTCAGTGCTGACACTCGTGCTCAGGTGCAAGCTGAGATCCGAGCTGAAGTACAAGCACGCATCCAAGCAGAGCAAGCTGCTGCTCAACTCGCGTTAAGAAACAAGCAACTTCGGGATTACGCCGTCCCGAAGAATTACGAAGATAACCATCCGGTCCGGCCTCTGATCATTAACATCCCACACTTCGAGATCCGGACCCAATGGATTCAGATTATGCAAGGGATTTCTTTCTCTGGAAGTTCTGGAGACGACTGCATGGACCACCTGAAACGGTTTAAGGCATTATGCCGACTGGTCCCACAAGCTGGCATTGCTTTCAACGCAATAATGCTCCATTTGTTTCATTTCACTCTATCTGGAAGGGCCTTAAGTTGGTATAATTCATTGGATAGAGAACCCATTATTACCACCTGGGCCCCTCTGGAGGAGAAATTCCTGGAGAAGTTCTTTCCACCCTCGCTTACTTACGAAATCAGAGGGCAGATCAACCATTTCTCTCAACTTCCTGGAGAGACCCTCGCCGAGGCATGGGAAAGATTCAAAGAACTTCTTCGAAAATGCCCTCATCATGGGATTTCGCAAAATCAACTGATTGAGACCTTTTACCGGGGGGTAAATGATGACATTAAACAGTTCCTAGATTCCTCATCTGGAGGAAATTTCATGAGTAAAAACTATGAAGACGCCTGGAAGATCGTCACTTTAGGGGCTGAAAACCAGTCCAACTGGGGGCGAACAGCCGGAAAAGGCGTCCTCAAAGTCTTTAAAGCTGAGGAATCCACGGAATTAAAGTCAATAGCAGAGGCTCTGAAAGCAATCGCCCATAAACAGCAAACCCTTGAATCATCTCTAGGGGAATTCAACAAGAAACAAACCCCACAGCTGCATCAAGTCAAAGCTGTCACAGGTTCCTGTGAAGCTTGTCATGCATCAGATCATCCGACCTTATCCTGCGGAATGCTCTATAGTGTGATGATGGATCTTCATCCACCACCACAACCCTATGAGGCCATCACTAATCAGATTGAAGATCAGACTCCGGAGCAAGTCAACTCTATCCATACTATTCCCGAACAAGTCTACTATAATCCCAGTCAACCAAGGAACCATCCTGGATTCCAGTATGGGAACCCTTCTGGGACTGCAAACCCACAACACTAGACTCAAGGGGGATTTGACAGTAGGTTGCCTCCTGGGTTATCAAACAATCAAGGGAATCCAAGAAACAACTTCCCTAGGGTTAACTACCCTAGAAATCAGTCAGCCTACTACCAGTACACTCACCCCCCGCTTCACCCACAATTGCATGTTCAACAATACCAACAACAAAATTCTCAGAAGAATGTTACCACGCAGCCGGAAGATGAGCTATCTTTGATAAAGCAAATGCTTCAGTCTCAGCAAACTATGCTAGCTAGCCAGCAAGCCCAACAAAGGGCTGTTGAAACCCAGCTAGCTCAGATCGCTGCACAGTTGAAGTCTTCGGCTGGCGTTTCTGATAGGCAGCCTGAACCAAATAGGCAAAAAGAACACGAACAGCTGAACGCCATCACCACAAGGTCGGTACGCATTCTGCCTGAACCCATCAAGATCACTCTAGATGATGATGATGTGCCCATTCTTTTGTCGAAAGAGATCTCGCAACAAGAGATTGGGAAATCTCCCGAAGATACCAAGGACAAAAACAAAGAGTATGTACCCGCAGAACCCAAGGTCCCGCAATTCAAACCAAGGATTCCATATCCAGGCAGACTGCAAGAAACAAAAATGGATGCCAGGTTTCAGAAATTCAAGGAAGCAATGAAGAAACTTTATATCGATATCCCACTCCTCGACGCTCTATCCGAAGTACCAGCATGGGCAAGGTATCTCAAAACTTTGCTATCACGTAAGTATATCACCAAAGAGCAGGAAACCGTCAAGCTTGCCCAAACCACCTCTGACATCATCTTGAACAAACTGCCCAAAAAGAAGAAGGACCCAGGTTCTTTCGGAATCCAATGTTGCATTGGAAACGCATCCACAAAGAAAGGATTAGCTGACCTCGGGGCTAGTATATCCATTATGCCTTTCTCAATGTGCCAACGCCTCGGTTTCACAGATCTGCTACCTACAGCAATGACTATTCAACTTGCTGACTCCACCATAACCGCACCTTTGGGAATCATTGAAGACGTTCCAGTAAGAATAGGCAAGGATGCTTACGTTCCATGTGATTTTGTCATCATGGATATTAAAGAGGACTTGAGATATCCGATCATTTTCGGCAGGCCTTTCCTAGCTACAGCCAGAGCACTAATCGATGTCGAAGCCGGAACCATCATCCTTAGGCTCGGAAAGGAAGCCATTCAATTCCGTGTCCTTGACAGCATGAAAGGCCCTAACATTCAAGAAGAAGTCTTTCTTTTAGACGCAATCCAACAAATGTCACAACTAGAAATCTCCGAGCCAATCGACGAACTTGAAAATGCTCTTATCAATCCCGAAGTCGAGTTCTCTGCAAATGAACTAGTCCAGCAATGCATCCAATATCTAGAAAAGGCAGAAGAAGCACCAAAGGCTACCTTTGAAGAGCTTAAAGCCATAACGACTATTGAAGCAGCAGAACCACCAAAAACCCCTGAGTTGAAGACCTTACCCACAGGGCTCAAATATGTTTTCCTGGATAAGGAAGAGCTATGCCCAGTTATTATCAGCTCCACCCTCACCGAAGACCAAGAAGCCAGACTTCTAGACAAACTAAGGAAACACAGAAAGATCATTGGTTATAAAATAACCGACCTCACAGGCATAAATCCGGCTCTGTGTATGCACAAGCTTCCTATGGTTGAAGAATTTAAACCCACTCGCGAACATCAAAGAAAACTGAACCCAAATTTAAAAGAGGTAGTCCGTTTGGAAGTCCTCAAACTGCTTAAAGCTGGTATGATCTACCCTATCTCCGACTCTCAGTGGGTTAGTCCAGTTCAAGTTGTCCCAAAGAAAGGGGGCACTACTGTAGTGATCAACGATAAAAATGAGCTCGTACCTACTAGGACTGTAACGGGGTGGAGAATGTGCATCGATTATAGGAAGTTGAATAAAGCTACAAGGAAAGACCACTACCCTCTACCCTTTCTAGACGAAGTCCTGGAGCGCTTGGCCCACCAAAAATATTTTTGTTATCTCGATGGTTATTCTGGGTTCTACCAAATACCCATACATCCAGAGGACCAAGAAAAAACCACCTTCACTTGTCCCTTCGGGACATATGCCTTTAGAAGAATGCCATTCGGGCTATGTAACGCTCCTGCTACTTTCCAACGCTGCATGTCCGCCATTTTCACCGGATTAACTGAATCTATTATGGAAGTCTTTATGGATGATTTCTCTGTTTATGGAGAGTCTTTCGATAACTGTCTAAATAATCTCGAACAAGTCCTGCAACGTTGCAAGGAAACAAACCTTATCCTGAACTGGGAAAAATGCCATTTCATGGTAACAGAGGGTATCGTCCTCGGACATAGAGTAAGTGATAGAGGGATCGAGGTCGACAAAGCAAAGATTGATGTCATCTCGAAGTTGTCACCTCCGAAGGACATAAGAGGAGTTCGAGCTTTCCTAGGTCATGCCGGGTTTTACAGAAGGTTCATCAAAGATTTCTCAAAAATAGCTAAACCCATGACCCAACTCCTGACAAAAGATGCCGAGTTTATTTTTGACCAAGAATGTATGCAAAGTTTCTCCACCCTTAAAGAAGCACTAATTTCCGCACCTATTCTAAGGGCTCCAGACTGGTCGCAACCCTTTGAAATTATGTGTGACGCAAGTGACTATGCCATAGGGGCCGTTTTAGGACAACGAATCGACAAGAAACCCTATGTCATCTACTATGCGTCCAAAACGCTTGATGAAGCACAAAGAAACTACACGACCACGGAAAAAGAGTTCCTAGCTATCATCTACGCCTTCGAAAAATTCCGCTCTTACCTGATCGGCTCTAAGGTAATTGTCTACACTGACCATTCTGCTATCAGACATTTGATTCAGAAACAGGATGCCAAACCCAGGCTCATCCGCTGGGTATTGATGCTTCAAGAATTCGATCTAGAAATCAAAGATAAAAGTGGCGTAGAGAACGTTGTCGCCGATCACCTCAGTAGAATCGAGGTTGAAGACAAAGATAAAATCCCTATCAGGGACTCTCTTCCTGATGATCAACTTATGAAAGCCACTCATAATTTCCCTTGGTTCGCAGATATCGTCAATTATCTGGCCACAGGGATCATTCACCCGTCTGCTTCTTATCAAGATAAAAGGAAATTCCTTCATGACGTAAAACGTTATCATTGGGATGAACCCTACTTGTTCTACCTCTGTGCCGACGGACTTTTTCGTCGATGCCTTCCAGAAGAAGAAATAACATCGGTTTTGGAACACTGCCACTCCGGACCCACGGGGGGCACATGGGCGCCAAGAAAACTGCCATAAAAGTTTTACAATCTGGTTTCTTTTGGCCCACCATATCAAAAGACTCACACACTTTTGTCAAATCCTGTGATAAATGCCAATTTTCGGGCAACATATCAAAAAGAGATGAAATGCCTCTTACCATGTGGCAGGAAATTGAGTTGTTTGATGTATGGGGGGTAGACTACATGGGACCTTTCCCCTCATCATATGGTTTCTCGTACATTTTGGTCGCTGTGGATTACGTCTCGAAGTGGGTCGAAGCTGTACCCACTGCATCTAATGACTCCAAACCTATTGTCAAATTGTTCAAAGATACCATCTTTCCAAGATTTGGAGTCCCAAGAACGGTCATTTCTGATGGCGGAACCCATTTTCTGGAACGAAGCTTCGAAGCATTACTAAGAAGATATGGAGTCCATCACAAAGTTGCCACACCTTACCACCCGCAAACTAGTGGCCAAGTGGAAGTATCCAATAGACAGATAAAAGCGATTCTTGAAAAAACAGTGAACAAAAATCGCACTGATTGGTCCACCAAACTTTCTGACGCCCTCTGGGCATATCGTACGGCTTACAAAACACCAATTGGAACAACTCCGTTCCGCTTGGTGTACGGTAAATCATGTCATCTTCCAGTCGAACTGGAGCATAAAGCCTGGTGGGCCATCAAGCAACTAAACTTCGACCTTAAAAGTGCAGGAGAGAACAGACAACTTCAACTACAGGAGCTAGAAGAACTCCGCATGACAGCATATCACAGTGCCAGAATCTATAAAGAGCAAACAAAAATGTGGCACGATGGACATCTTAGGAGAAAAGATATCACTGTTGGTAACAAAGTGCTCTTATTCAATTCCAAGCTCAAATTATTCCCCGGAAAGCTTCGAACAAGATGGTCCGGACCCTTCACTATAAAACATATCTACCCAACTGGAGCTGCCATTATCATCAACAACAACGGAGGAGAACGAACGGTCAACGGACACCGTTTAAAAAGATACTACACTCAGGAAGACAAAACACATCAACAAACCCTCGATGTCAGAAACGCTACGCCCACAATTTCGTCGAGCCAGTGACGTAAAACCAAGGCGCTTCTTGGGAGGCAACCCAAGACCTGAGTATCAAGTTCTCCAATTTTCTAGTTTTATTCTCTCTTAATTTTGTTTTGCTTCTTAAGTTCTTTTATTACTAAATCTAAAAATACAAAAAAAACTATACAAATATTTTCATGCTCCAAACGGTCCTCAAACCGTTTGGAACCAAACGGTCTTCAAACCGTTTGAGACCAAACGGTCTTGAAACCGTTTGGGACCAAACGGTCCTCAAACCGTTTGGGACCAAATGGTCTTGCAACCGTTTGGGACCAAACGGTCCCCAAACCGTTTGGGACTAAACGGTCCTCAAACCGTTTGGGACCAAACGGTCTTGAAACCGTTTGGGACCAAACGGTCCTCAAACCGTTTGGGACCAAACGGTCTTGAAACCGTTCGGGACCAAACGGTCTTGAAACCGTTTGGAACCAAACGGTCTTGAAACCGTTTGGAACCAAACGGTCTTGAAACCGTTTGGAATACGATAAGTCACCGCTATAAATACCGACCCCGCATCTCCATCTTCCTCTCTTCAAATCTTCGCACTCTACAGTCTTTTCGTGCGCAGCACTTCACCTTTTTGCTTCTGTGCCTCCGCGCAAGCTTCTCAATCCATCTCCCACAAGATTGTTCGGCGACCCCAAGCACGCTGCTCACTCCGCGCCACCTTCGCGTCGTCGTCAAAAGATGTTCTTCGTTGCCGTGCCGTTCTGTCGCCACTATCGCGCCAGTCGTCGTTTCCTCCACCCACCTTCTAACCCTCGCCCCGTTCCACCTTCGCCCCGTTCCACCTCCCCCCCCGCGCCGGCGACCTACGGCTCCTTGCTTTTCAAGCGGTCCTCTAACCATTTGAGACCAAACGGTCCTCAAACCGTTTGGAACCAAACGGTCTTCAAACCGTTTGGGACCAAACGGTCCTCAAACCGTTTGGAACTTTCGTGTAATCAAGCAGCACATATCGCCGTGCACTCCTTTGCAATTTTGTCTTGATATTGTCTAGCAGATTCGTTGCTAGAATTGCAGATTTCGTCTACAATATCAAGACACAATTGCAAAGGAATGCACTGCGACATCCATAAAGCTCCTGAGTCAGCGCTACAAGGCACCCCAATTCGCATCCACTCTACTCCAATCTCCTGGGGTTACCGCAATTTTGGCCTAACTCGCAACCCTTGTTCAAATGACTTCTCAACCTATCACTTTCCCACTCTGAGGACAGAGTGTGTGATGAGTTAGGGGGGGGGTCATCAGACAAGGGCTAGGTATCAATCTCTATACACCCTTTTCCTTAAAATAAGTCACCTCAACTAACTCTAGAATCATGTTAGTCTCTACAAGTATTTAGCACTTAGACATCAAATGGCGATTTATCAACCCCCATCCACTATGGATCCTATATTTTTGCTCCATTTCTTTATCTGACCCTCCATAGGTCAAAATCAGGGCAGAAATAAGCCGAGATCTCAAGGATGAGAGGGAAATCAGGCAACTTCCAAGTCAAAAAGCTCTGCATTTGGACCACAAACCAAATAAGTGCATGCTGAAAAACCTTAAGAACAACTTTCCTCTCTTCAAAATAAAAGAGGCTTGGCCACCCAAAATAAATCCTCATCCCAAAACCCAAGCCTGTGAGTTTTTGAATAAAAGCCAGAGAGACGAATAAAATCATGAGAGTTGTGCCACGAATAAGGACCTATACAAAGAACTGATAAAGGGCTCACCCGGCCGGCACATTCCGCTGCCCTCACAAAGGCAGATGCGTCGCGTCCGGTAGTGAAACCCTAAAAGTTCCAAGTATATGAAAAGGCTAATAAAGGACTTGCCCGGCCGGTACATTCAGCTGCCCTCATAAAGGCAGATGTGTCGTGTCCGGTAGTGAGATCCTAAAAAGCATAGACAGCCCCTCCCCCACTCAAAGGGGAGTTACACTTCAAAGCCTTTAGCCAACCCTCATACCCTCTCTAGCTTCCAATAGGCTTCCAGAGAGGTATAAAGTTGATTAGAGTCAACAGCATGCACAAAATAAATGTGGTCCCAAGGCAAACTTTGAGATACGGAAAAACCTGAAATCCAAGCAACTCTCGAAATCCAAAAGGATCAAGGCATGCAATAAGCCTAGATACGACCCCTGGGGAACTCAGGTCAAGAATTGAAGCAAGAGTACGGAAATTTTAATTAAGATCGCCGCGCCATTTCATGCCTCAGCTCTATCTAACTTGAGGACAAGCTAGACTCTAAGTTGGGGGGGTGATAACCTCCTATTTTAGTAGTTTATCTTAGTCTTTTTCTTTAGTTTTCCTTACTCTTTCTACATTTATATTGTACTTAAACCTAATTTTACCCCTTTTTGTAAATACATCATCAAACTAACTTTTCCTTTTATAATTGCAGAAAAAGCACAAAAAAATAACAAAAGAACAAACCAGCCCAAGGGTCGAGTAGATCCAAACGGTCCCAAGACCGCATGGAGTTCAAACGGTCCCGAGACCGCATGAAGCCAAACGGTCCCAAGACCGCATGGAGTTCAAACGGTCCCGAGACCGCATGAAGCCAAACGGTCCCGAGACCGCATGGAGTTCAAACGGTCCCAAGACCGCATGAAGCCAAACGGTCCCAAGACCGCATGGAGTTCAAACGGTCCCGAGACCGCATGAAACAAAACGGTCCCAAGACCGCATGAAGCCAAACGGTCCCAAGACCGCATGGAGTTCAAACGGTCCCGAGACCGCATGAAGCCAAACGGTCCCAAGACCGCATGGAGTTCAAACGGTCCCGAGACCGCATGAAGCCAAACGGTCCCAAGACCGCATGGAGTTCAAACGGTCCCGAGACCGCATGAAGCCAAACGGTCCCAAGACCGCATGGAGTTCAAACGGTACCGAGACCGCATGAAGCCAAACGGTCCCAAGACCGCATGGAGTTCAAACGATCTCAAGACCGTTTGACACCGAACGATCTCAAGACCGTTTGACGCCAAACGGTCCCAAGACCGTTTGACGCCAAATGATCTCAAGACCGTTTGACGCCAAACGGTCCCAAGACCGTTTGAGCCCAAACGGTCTCCAAACCGTTTGGATCTCACTCAAAGCCTATAAATAAGACCCCAGGGCCGTTCATAGGAGAGTCCAGACGTCCAGAGGCTGTCTCTCCACTACCAGAACAACTCCATCCATCACTCGAGGCTGCCGGTCTGCGACTCACGTCCATTGCAAGCTACTTTCTCTCTCTTCAATAAGGAAGGTGAGAGGAGAAGATCCGTCATCAAGCAAGCTACAAGGGGTGGAGATCGTTGCTCTCTCCACCAAGGGTTCAACCTTCTCTCCTCAGTGGAGATGATGTTCTTTCTACCTCTTCTTGCCTCCTTCTTTGTTGCTCCCTCTATGAGGAGCGAGTAGTTCCATCCACTGGGGCGCGGGGACTAACCCCGCTGCCCATGTTTTGTATTATGTACTGTAAAAAAGATGTTATCATATCGTTTTAATACTAAATCGTTTCACACATGCTTGAATGATGGCCACGTTCTTGTATGCATTTATTGTCTTTCGTTGTGGTTTGTCTACGACCGCTATCGAGGCTTGAATACCGATTTAGTGTTGGTTTCTGGTGTGTGTATCCACCACGCATCCGTTTCGGTGTCTAGAAGTGTATCTCAAAGAGTGGAGTAAACTCACTATCATCTGGCACACTCCCATCCGTATGGAAGAGACCTTTGGTGAGTCGAGGAACACACTTTGCGAGGGGAATGATGTAAAGCATGTGACCATTCGTTCGGGGATGGCTGGCGTTGCATCATTCCCGCACTTCTCGTAGCTAGGTTATCCCTCACCGGAAACTAGGCCTACAAAGACGCTATTCGATTTGGTAATTATCGCTCGCTTGTTAGTTTTAGATGCACGTTTCTTGAGGTTGAGTAAGATTCTCTCTTCGGAGACTACATCCTTCAGTGACGCGTAGTGATGTACCGCATGAGAGTTACTTAACCCTTGGAGGATGAGATGCATTGCCCTTTTCTTATATGGGCATTGGTCTTGTGGAACATCGAAGGGTGCAATGCATCGCTCTTGTCTTATGTGGGCATCGGTCTTGTGGAACACCCTTGGATGCAACGCATCGCTCTTGTCTTATAAGGCATCGGTCTTGTGGATACATCCATGCATCTAGCTTATAAGTCTTGCTTAGTACATATACAATGCATGTGTAGCGGTGGTAAATACCTGCTTAACCCCAGTGATTCATCATCATTTGTTAACTCTTAAGATTTACTTGCTTTATTTACTTTCTTGCTTTACTTTCTTTGTACTTAGTTTAAAACAACCAAATCAAGCTTTCGATCTAAATATCAATCTTTAAGTTGTTAAGTAAAGGCTAAACGTTTTCCATCTTGACTTCGTCAAGACCGTTGTCCCGAGGATTCGACCCTTAACTATACTACGATAAGACTTCCACATGTCTTAGCACATGTGGGTGGAGTTCTTACCATAGTACTAGCAAGGCTAAACTTAGAGACTCATCATCTCTAGGATTTTTAGTGGTAAGTAAAACTACCATCATAAACCTCAATTAAGTGCCATGATAGTGGACCGAGACTGAGTTGGACAAAAAAATCTCAACCTTTTGTAGTCAATATGAAGTGTATTTAAAAAAAAGACCATTTCCATATAGGCTAAGGAGGAAACAACACAAATAGTGAAGGTGGATAACCTAGGTAGAGAACCAAAACTTGCTACTCTCTAGTTCCATCTCTCATCTATAAAATATTATATAGTCACCTTGACATATAAATTAGGATATGTGAATCATGATCATAATACAAAAACAATGTATGTCTGACATTGAAGTAACAAGGATCAAAATTATGATGTTGAAATAAGAAGTATGACTACAAAAAATAAATATGTATTCTCAGCAAATATGTTTGGGATATAAACAAAAAGAATTTGATATGTTCAATAACATAAATAATCTTCTCTAAAGTATGAGGTTCTAACAAAGATTATCCAAGAAACCTTCATCTCCTTGAGAATGTTGACCAGTCAATCTAAACCCTTATACATAACATTCCCCCCTTAGAGCCTTATCTAAATTGTCTAGAGTACATTTTATTCAATTTAAACATGTTAAATAAATTCATTATATCACATCAATGATTAGATTTTTAGACAAGAAAGTTAATTGAATCTGTAATAAAACATGGCTTGTTAAGCATATAACCAAAAGAGCAAGAATATGTCCCTTAAAAGAGTTCATGATTCCACATGTATGTGTATTGAGCATGCATAGGAATATCCCAATATAATTAGAGTTGGAACAAAAAATGGTATCGAAGTTAATTTTAGATTCCTTTGATATTTCAAAGATGAAATTCAAGTTGCAACATCAAGTTCAACATTTTTTATTTGTAATTATATATGAATGTACCTACTTTACTAACTTTATAAAAATTATGTAACTCTCTTCCAAATCATATTCTAGTCAACTATATAATATATGTATTGAATTTATGCCAAAATCAATATCATATTTTATACTGACATATTTATTATAGATATTACCAAAGGAATCAATTATTTTTGAGATGGATGACAAAATTGACCGCATGTGAATGCATCTGTTAAACACGGGTGTACTTATTAACAAAATTATTTAGGTGGATATCTATAGATTCATGTAGGTGACAATACACTCAGTCCAATAGAAGGAAATTGATGATGTTAAAAGTTGGGGTGGGGACAATTAGAAGAGTAGTGCAAGTAATAATATTAAAGAAGTTGACAAGTAGGCTATAGGTAAAGTTAAAACTACTAAAGTTTTAAATGAATGAATGACTAAATATTTTGTACAAAGCACCTCATAGATTTTAATATCATTCCTCATCTTCAAATAAGCCTCAACAAGTGCATTATAAGCCAGAATTGTAAGAATTTGAGAAATTAATATGCATCTTGTTCCTCGTAACTTGAAAGGTTAAATGCATGCTGCCACCGATCGTTAGAAATTGTTGTCCATATATTGTAAAATTGTTGCAATAGGAATGCAAACTTTCCTAGTGTTCATGGAATTACCAATCATCAATCATTTTCTATTGTTGTCAATATATACATACACACACACAAATATATATATATATATATATATATATATATATATATATATATATATATGATGAAGCATTGCACATAACATCATGAATATTTGAATTCCTTATGTGCCTTCTTGAGAGCGTCACTATTTTTTTCTATTATAATATGTCCAGTCAAGAGACATATATTGATTAGATTAGACTTCTTGGAGTTACAGAAGATGCAAATCCTTGGTTGACGATATGTAGACTTACACGCAAATTTGTAGCTATACAAATTTAATCAAATATATGACCATTATATTTTTCTATTTATACTTTGAATTTTCATGAAAAATGACTAGAAAATGCAAATGATTATCTCAATTAGTACAAGCATGAGAATTGAATAAATAATCATATAAGAGGATGTTGATGTGTTAAGCATAGAATAATTGTCGTCAAGGTATATGTACCTCCTAGCTATAAAGATTTGTCATCAAAAACTAAAAACTATATAATAGATAGATCTACCTACCTCACTAAAGAAGTTGGAAAAGAAACTTTTTCATGGAAGCGGTTTTCGAGTTATATTAGAGGTCAAGCAACTTTAGCATATAAAGCATGCATTGCAGAATAAATTAAAATATCCATGGCATTCATTGCAGGAGCAACATTCAAATATTTCCTTCTAGTACTTATTGTACAATAGTAGGCAAGTAGTTTAGTTTGTTATGGTTGTACTTACTGCCCAATAGCAGTAGAAAGGAAATTGAGTTTTTCTGGCCGACATTAACCATATATACCAACGATAATTTATTGTGTGTCCTTCCAAAAGCTAATGTCGTTGTGAGCTAAAATTAGTTTTTCAACTCCATTGCCTATTGAATAAGTTGAAGATTTCATATCAAGGAGACATGCACATAACATTTAAGGAACATAAAAACACAGTGGCCACATCCCTTCACATGCAATGGTGTAATCATTTTTTCATTGAATTTTTATAAACTACCAATAATTTATTTATTGAAGGTTGCATGAAAATGAGGAAATGAGATTATAGCTGCATTCTATATACATTCATGAGGAAACAACGACCAAATAGGAACATCTTATTAAGAATTTTTACTAAGCTTGTTTTATTTTCATATTTCGGCACTAAAACAAAGTCACTCTACAAAATCTCAACACATGTGGATCATAGGACAATACCATTTTGGCAAGGGTTTAGAAAAGGGTAATATTACTACTCACTTGTGAATCCTTACAAAATGGGGATGGGAGGGGTCAAAGTTGCACAAAATGGATATAGAAATGGATTGTGCCAATAAGATTTGTTTTCCATACTTGTTAGCTTTTTCGAATTATCTCCTACAAAATTTAGAAGTTATTCATTGGCAAACACTACCGTTCTTTGTTAGTGGACCAAACTAGCCAAGTAGAGAATTAATTGAGGACATGGTCAAAACATTTTCTTAAATCCAATGAACTACGTTCATTTTGTTAGAATCTTTTGACATGGTTTCTATCATGCTTTGTCCAAGGACTACTAGGAACAATTATAGAAGATAAATAATTGCAACTGCTTATTTTTTTTTATACAACTCCCTTACCGGAGAAGTGTTTGCTAAAAGAAAGTCCCCAAAGAAATATCTTTCTATGAGAAGTATTCCATGTGAGCTTCAAATAGCACTACTTTTCTATTCCAGAAATGAAAACAAAGATTATAAGAGGGACAAACGATCATGAAGACACAATTTTAGCTCCATTTCTCCTCTTCATTGTGCACATGACTAATTGGGTATGTTTTGACAAACCAAAATTGAAGACAAGAAAGTATCTTGACTTAGGTACAAAACAGAAAACCATACAATAAACATTTCATAGGTTTCATTATGCACCCCATTGGTGTTAGAGTTGCTTCATTTGGAGTCTTTCGTGTCAAAGAAAAATACGAAACAATCAAACATCGTATTGATCGTGCGAGGCTGATCTAATTGCAAGAGGAAATGCCTTCGTTTCAACCACAAATACTTTATTAATTTATTGTCAGTTGGGGCGCCACTGTAAACTGCTTAATCCTCGATGAGTGCATGGTCAAAAACTTGTAATAGTTTATTTGTTTACTTGATTACCCGATGGTGATGGTCAAGATCAAAAGTTATTGCATTGCATACCTAATCATAGAAATTAATCACAAAAAGTAAAGAGGCAGCAATTTTCACCCTCTCTAAGAATAAAGCGAGAGCTGTTTATGAGTCCTTTTGTAGATAGGGTGTGCACGCTTCACGCTATAGTGTTGATTTCACCCGACCATTATTTCCAAGTTGTATTATCCACATAGGAGAATGAGAACAGATGAAGGAAGTGACCTCACACATGGCAAATTACTGCTTGTCGAGCTTCCAGTACTGAACATCTCGAATCTGATGGTAATATATACTATAGGAGGAGGCAGTTATGATTAATGCACGTGCTCGTCTGACAAACTTATCTTTCTTGGACTTCATCTGGGAAGCAAACCTCTAGATTTGTGCACATTCACCGTGGAACATTATTAGAAATAAACTATGTTCCTTCATTTATGCCCCATAGGTGATGGAGCTCGACACTAGCCAGGTATCCTCTTGGGGAGACTGGAATGTAGGGGGATGGGAGATGACGGAAATGGGGGCAGTGGCTGAAGCAATTTGCATGTCCTTATCGGGCTGCAAAATTAGGGAGGAAAATTATGAATTGGAGGGAAATACAAATTCGGAGGTGGCGGAGGTGGGGGAAACTAGAATCACTCTACCCAACCCAACGAATATGAAAAAGATTAATAAAAGTTAGAGTTAACTACATTATCTTTAATTACGCTTTTATAAATTATAAAGTGAGATACATTTCGTTGCAAATAAAGGAAATATAGCTAACATAAATGGAGTTAAATGCTCATTTTCTCGTAGTGCAACCTTATACCATTGTCAAACTCCCAGGGATCATCTTCATGTTCTAGTTTGGTATGAATCACCCAACTAGTCTGCCAACTGCATCCATCTACAAATGGTAGTGTGACTTTGGTGTGGAGGATGAGACCTTAGAAATATGCCCTAATCGACATCCTAGATATTGTGTAGACTCATTGAGGATCTTTTATTACTAATTTCATCGGTTCAATCTTCGTTCATGTTTCCCTCTTTTATGAATTCTATTGGTAGATCTTTCCTACACGATGATTGATATGGCATACTCGCCTTTTTGCCTTGATTTCTCCTATGATAATTTTTTCTTGGTATTTCAAATTTCAAACCAGTGGTGTTCATCACTTGTCTTCCTTTCTTTTATGAGCTCATCTAGCTTACTTGCAATGGTAGGTGGAGCTTGATTCTGGTCTAAGGTTCCCAACAACACCATGGTCTAGTCCCCGGTCTACGAGACAGGAAGAGCTCATGCTTTGGACTTATGATCCTCTCTAGTGAGGATTGATCATGTATGTCAAGCCTTGGTTCTCATAAGTATAGTTTTGGATTCCCTACTAATGTTTTGAGTAGTCTCTTAATGAAGAATGAATATGAGGGGTTGGTCTCTTGTGATTTTGCATTCTTTTCCCTATGCTTGTTATGTTTTTATCATGCATCTCATGGGTATGTTTGTCTTTTCATCTCTAATTTTGATTTGACCAGGTGTGGTTTTAGTCAAGTATTTTTGGTCTCCATTACACTATCACACATCTATTTTTAATCTTTGATGCGGGGATATGTGCTATTTTTCTTTTGTTTTTTATTTATAATTCAATATACAATATTTATATTTATAAATATTGTATTAATTCATTTACAAGTCAAATAATGTAAGATAAATCATGTTTTGGAATAAAAAACCATACTCAGTGGTATATGTTTGTAAATCTAATTAAACCAAAATAAGAGGTTGATAGTTTAAGGATTATAATGTGTATTGTAATTAACGATTTACATAAAATGTAATATTAGGTGAATAAATACCCACATTAGATCAAAGATTGAATATTGAATATTGACTTTTGATACACATTTTTGAGGTATGTTGCTTCTCTTTGTGAGTCATATTGAACAATGATTATTTATTCTCTATCTCTTGATGTATGTTGCTTCTCTTTATGAATCATATTATTTAATGATTGTTTACTCTCTCTCTCTCTGTCTATGTGCATGTCACTTCTCTTTATGAGTCATATTGGATAATTATTTATATTGTCTCTCTCTATCTCTTTGACTTGATTGTGGTATATTGTTGTCTCTGTAAATTGCTTATATATATTACCTGATTTGGTCTAATTCACTTAATTTTGTCTTATATACTTTTGACAGTGCAAACTGAAACTATTATCTTTACTCATGTTGATACTTATTCAATTTACAACTCCTATTTCATTATTTTATCTCATTGTTCTATTCTACCAATGAGATTTTCTTGGACCAAACTTATCTTGCATCTTGATTAAAGGTATGTATGATCTATTAGACTATTTTTTCTTTTTGTAGCAGTACATTTGGGGGTTGGATCTACTTGTATAACTTTTCCCATTTATGGACCTTTGCTGCTCTCACCTAATTATATATATTATTGAATAGAGGATTGTGGGTGTGCTAACCTCTTTCCTAATTATGAGATATTGAAGTGTTCCGACCCTACTTTTAGATGATTGTAGTCTATAAAATAATATACATGTAACTGAATTCAGTTGAATTAATTGGACTGATATTCTTATTTTTCTCTATAACTAGTAAGACAATAATTTAATGTTGGAAACTTTGTTATTTCTTCATATAATCTCTTCGTATTACAATATGAAGATTTCTTTTGATATCTATTTGAATGCTTTGCCTTTTTCTTTGTTGGGAACTTGTTTACTTTACTTTTAATTTAGTTTACTCTTATATGTTGTCCAATCCTTATTTTAAGAGATACCCACTTTTGTTGATAAATATCCATCTTTTCTTGTTCGGTGGGGGTATTCCGAACCCCGTAGGTCCAGAAGATCTTTTCATAGGTGACCTTGACTCACAATCTACACATGTTTAGTCTTTTTCATTGACATAGTTTGGAGTAGTCAAGTTTTCCTTTGCATCTTCTTAGCAGTTTAGTTTCTTTTTGTATCCACCGTACATTATGATAAAACTAATAAATGAGAATTATAGTAGCTATAATTTTGTCTTCCGCTTCTATGCTTTTCGTATTTGTATATTGCATACCTGAATTTTAGTCTACCATCCTTAATAGAATGTTCATTATGACATTTGGCATTGGATGCATTCAAATTTCCCCTTTAGTAACGAATGTCTCTCCTATCAGGCTTCACTCCTTACAGTAGCCCCGGGCCAATGCATCAACATGAGCAGTATTGTGACCGGGAAATCATGATTCACCTCCTTACTACTATGTGTTCTCTTGCTATACATGTATATTGCTATGTGTATTCTTGTGTACACATGTGTACAAACTACTAAGTGCACTCTTATATACTATTATATGTAATCTGGTTTATTCGTAAGTGTACTCTTGGGTGCAACCATGTCTACTTTTATGTACAATCATGAACAATTTTATGCTTAATCATATATACACATATGCATCATTGTGGTATTAATGTGTACTCTAATACACACTTGTGTACTATAGTGTGTATTCTTATGTATTGTCTATGTACCTTATTTGCTTGTACGTCTACTCTTGTATACAACCATGCATACTCTTTTGTACAACTATATCTATAATTTTGTCTACACATATGTATTGCTATGTGTACTGATATGTGTACTCTTGTATACAGTTATATGTATTGTTATGCACTTTATCAAACGACAAATCTAAAGAGCTATAACAGGGGACTGAAATATATTTACAAACTATTCGTTGCAATGGGAGGTTGAGTGTACTAAATTTATTTATTTTTCATGACAAAAACCATGCAACAAGTGGGGTTCAAACTTAGGCCAATACACTTATCGGACACTACGCTTACCAATCCAACCAAAATTTAACTTTGTCTATTTATCTAAAAACTATCTATGTGTGTCATATTTACTTTTGATATAAATGTATAGATGTAATTTTTTGTCTTGAGAGGTTTCTGGCCCTGGCTGTATGTACATTTTTGTATAACATGTATACTCTAGTATACACATGTTCAATGATTTGTGTATTGTTGTGTATTATTTTGTGTATTGTTATGTACTACTATGTGTAATAATGATATATGTACTTGTGTACTCTTACGAATTATTTACACTTGTATACTATTATGTGTAGTATTTACATATATTTGATCTATATGGTAATCTAATTTGAGACTATCGTCTTCCTAGGGACCTGCACGTATATATGTCAACCTCAACTGACTACGCTTTTCTTTGTAAATCTCAGTGTACATTATTTTAGGACTAATTGAATTCTATACATCTTGCAGCAGTCGCTTCGAGTGTCCAAGCCTAGTGGCGTTGACATAAACATGCGGTCTATGCATGGACAACCCGGCACGACGAGGCCGATCATTCCTCACGGGGTGACCGTCTAGAATTTCTGGTAGTCCGCCCCCGTGACTAGCAGGATCAGCAAACCACGAATTGAGCTCTCAAGCCTCATTCAGGTACTTGGATGGAATGCCAGTCAGTGAGAAGTTGTTCTTATTAAGTTCCTCTAGCAACCTGCTATTCCAGAAGATGCACATCCCTAAACACATGAAAAGATGATTTTATTGTCGTAGGGTATGCATGGCACTCAACGTCGTTGTTATAGATGAAGTGGAAGTACCTTCCGTTAACCTAGAAGTTATACATTGTCCATATTTTGATAATGACTTAACAATTCCACTCATATGTATTTAATATGTGTATTCAAGATTGATTTCAGGTGTTAGATACATGAAAATGATCAAATTGCTCAAGTCCTAATTTTCTCTAGTTCAAGTCAAAAGCTATACATGTGTGCTTTTTAGGAAATCCATATAAATGACCTAAGAAGATTTTTGTAATCACATGTATTGATGATATGACTTGTAACTAAGATGAGAAAATTGATTGAGACACTTTGCACCAAGTTTTAATCACTTTTGATGTACTTTAGAAAATCGATCACAGGCTGTTGATCGGTCGAGTTACAATCTCGACTGATCCACTGGATCCATTTTCTAGAGAGTGCATCGGTTGAGTTGTGCATTCACAGAATTCAACCGATTGGGTTACTGACCAAACACCTTTTTCATTGGTCGGTCGAGTTTCCTCAGGACAAACTCGACCGATGGTTTGAAATTTGGGTTTGTCTTTTACCCAATCGCTCGAGTTAACTTTATTGAAACTCGACCAAATACACTATACGGAAATTGCAGTAAAAGTGATTGTGACTGTTGGTGACTTGTTTGGGAAAAAACTGATCTGTTGCCCTGGGGAAAAATGGCTATAATTCAACCCTAAGTGTTCCCCAACTCAAAGGGGCACCCCTAGCTATAAATAGGACCACTTGAAGTTCATTCCAAGGTTGCTAATTTCATATATTCTTGGTTCTTGCTTAGTTGAGAGTGCTACACACCTTTGAGCCCCTTTCTCTCTCTACCTTCCAGTCAAATCTGTGAGTATGAGTGAGTTAGGATCTGTTGTAAGAGAGCTACCTATTACAACTTGTTCATATCTTTGCTGGTAACCCTAGAGTTTTAAGATAATCTCAATGCATGTCATAATTTTGTTAGTAATATTTTATTTTGTGCTTTATATTAACTTTGGTAACCTTAAATACATGTTTGGTCAACTCATAATTATCACTTAAGCATACTATAAAGATCCAAGTTGGAGTTAATATAGAATTAACCCATACATGTGTGCAAGAAGAGAGTTAATGACATTAGAGGAAATAATTAATAAATAATTTTTAATTTGACAATATTATCAAAATAATATTATAGGATTTTAGAGCAATCCATTATGAATCCAAAAAAAAAGAATGAACCAAATCGAAGTTAAAATGAGAGAGTTATGCCCTTTTTAGTAAGCATGTACTAAGGACCGCGACATGCGGTCTACACCGCGACTGCAACGTTGCTTCGACACCGCAACCCGCGGTCTACAACACGATCGTGATGATGCGTCGACGCTGTAACCGCGACGCTGCATCGACACCACAACCGTGATCGACGCCGCCCAGGATAGCAAATCGTAAAACGATCTTATCTCCAGCTATGTTTATCCGTTTTCAACAAAACAAAGTGTGTTGGAACCGCGATTCAATCATCTATCATCCCAAAATTCTTGCTCTGTGAGGGGGCGACCTGGAGAGTGATTTCTGGGGTTCTTTTGGGGAAAAACTTGAAGAACAATAGACAAAAGGGGTTGCTATAAATTCGACTTCCAAGCCCCGTTTAGGGTTGAAAGGAAGAAGAAATTGCGGATTTTTCTAGGATCTTGATATCGATTCGAGATCTTCAAAGATGGGCTACGTTTTAGGGTATTTTCACACCATAGGGTGAGTGGATACTTCCATTAAATAGTAGACTATACGAAAATCAGTTAAATCATTGATAATTTTCAATTGATTAGTATGCAAGTACAACTCTAAATGGTCGATTTGATCTAGCTTTTGCAAGTTGATATGATAATGATTATTTATCTGTTGTAATGAATTTCAGATTATGAAATCACATTAGAAAGGATTGCAATCTATAGAAATGAGAATTCTTAAAGTAATTGTAAAGTTTACATGAAAATTTTGAAATCTAAGATTTTCGGCTATGATTGAAATTATTGTATAATTGAATAAAGTAGTTTGCCTAGTTGAATCTTCTTGGTTACGAATGATTGTTTTATCTGTATGTGTATTACATATATGTCAGATAAAATCTTGAATTTCATTCGATGATATCAATGTTTGTTTGATATATCAGTAAGGAGAGTGAAACCCTAAATGAATGGAAAGTTGGAGGTTTGCAATTAAAAATCTTGATTCAATGTTATTCTTGACGTGCAATGTATACAATTCTTATGTGAGTTATGTGATAAGTAAATGAGGTAAATGAAACCCTAATGATAGGGTGTTCAGTGAAATAAGTATTGTGATATCAATGTTTCTTAGTTTGAGATGTGGTGATGCTTAACAGTACAGTTGTAGTAAGTGTTATGAGATGGTTATGCAATGAACAATTTACAAAGTTGAACAAAGATATGTTGATGTGATGATTGAATTGTGAATTTAAAGAGTGAATTAGACATGTAGATGCCCTGAACACTGTAGAATCCTCACAGGATGAGGCATGCGCTATGAGGAGGGAGCGGTTTCTCGACTAGAGGTAGTCCAGATCGAGGTAAGATGGAGCGCACCAATAAGGTGCAGGTGTCTAGACCAGTAGGGCAGACTCCTTATAATTGTGTGGTACCCAACACCAATCAGAGATATCGCTGGTACCTGTGTTACTTGTTGAGTGATCAGTGGTAAGTAGGTCCACTGATACACAATAAGCCTGATGGCTTTGACTCACCACTTGAGTAACCAGGTTGAGAGGTGGAGTCTGAGATATCTGACCGCTCTTATTAGCCACCGAGAGGCAGACGTGACGAGGCCCACTGCAGATGGGGTCTTACTCAAGAGATAGGCTTAGGAAACCATGCATGCTTCTAAGCCTTGTACAGTGAGATTGTAGCTTGTTGTGATTCTTTCACATGTTGTGGTACACCTCATGTGGGTTCAATGCATAATAAGATGAATGCGAGGTTAAACAAGTGTGTATAGTTATTCAATTATTCTTTTTATGTTTCTGAGTTATTAGTTCTCTTTGAGATTAATCAAGTATGTTCATATATTGATTTACTCTTTTAGATATTTGGAGTATCCTGCCATATTTATAATTGTCAATGATTAGACTCTTTAAAGATTACTGTTGTTATAATTGATATCAATTCCTCAAAGGTATATCTGTAATTATATCAATGCTTTAGATTGTTTCTTTGAAGTACTCATTCATTGAGCGAGTAGGCTCACCCCTCTACTCACAATTTTTAGGGAAATCACATGGATATTGAAGAAGGTCAAAGCATCAGAGTAGATCTACCACAGGAGTTAAGTATGAGATTAGTTGAGTTCAGTCGGTCCATGTCACTCTAGGTCCTTGTATAGATGTGAGAGAGTTGTAAATGATGTTTTGTATCTTTGTTTCCTTGATAAGAGAAATGTATCTGATTGTCATGTCATATGTACATGGAAGTATGAGAAAAAGAATGAATGTATGGATGTGTATCGTTAATGTTGAGATCATATTAGAGTAATGAAAGTTTAATTCTCTTGTAAAGTTTGTTTATGTGATTGGATGTGAGAAAATAAAGAGTTTGAAATAAAAGGAAAAAAACAATAATTATTAGGAGTGAACTTTGTATCAAGTACAATCACCAAACTCATGCCCTAATCTCATGATTAGTGGAAATCATGGGATGCTGGTGTGATAATTTTTGGTATCAGAGCTTAGGCTGAGTCGTCATGGACCATTAGGTTAGAAAGTCAGAGTTATAAGTGTGGCAAATAGTAGGTGATGTGTATATATCTCTGGGTAGTCTGAGTATTTAGATACCCTGGCCCGATATCTGAATACTTAGGTTGACCAATATCAAGCTACTTTATCTATTTTTCTCTGGATGCCCTAGCCAGGTATGCAGAGGAAGGATGGGCTAGAGAGAAACCCTACAAATCTTAGGGTTAGGAGACCAGAAAGTAATGAAGGAGTAAGAGATTAAACATAGAATGTGATACAACTCTTGCTTTATATTGCTTATTTGATTGGAGATCAATAGAAATGCTCTTATATGTATGAATTCAAATTATCAATTTTTAGAATATATATGGTTCTTTTATATTGTAGTGTATCATGAAGTGATTAAGTTATTATTTATATTCTTTGTATCAAGTAGACCAGAAGTTATGTTTAAATGAGTTTTCCCTAAGTGGATATTCTTTTCACATGTTTGAGATTAATAGGAGTTAGTTAATCCTAAGTAACTCTTGGCTTCAAGACTGCAGGTTCGGCCTGGTCTGACTGACATGATGCGTTACTGGGATCTAATGGCTCCTATTAACAATACAATAAGAGTAGACTCTGGATAAATTAGACCCACATCATAGTGAGAATGTACATACATTAAGATGTTGAAACATATGGGAAATGTAATAATAGCTAAAAATTAGTTGGAACTAATATCTGAGATCCAACTTTGGGGCCTCATATGAGAGTCCCTTAATCGGGAATAAAGGAACACGACATAAGGTTCAGGTTAAGTTTAATGATTAGTATTTTATGAACTTTAAATATGAAATATGGAAAAGATATGAGAAAAGTATGTAAAGGTCAAGATAGTAAGAATACATCATGAGGAATGGATCATATAATTGAGTACAATCCTTTATGTACTCCAAAGCAAAGGGAAAATAGAAGAAAAGAGTTAAATATACAATAGAAGTGAAGAGTCTTTAGAAGAGCTAAAGTAAACAGAATTAGATGAACATGTAAATCATAAGACTAGGATAAGAAACTTAGTTGAAACATGAGCTTGATTAAGGAATGACGGTTACATGATATAATTGAGAGTATGGAATGTATAGCTTTATTATAAAGTTTAATACATTCATCCTTACTACCTTTGAGGTTCTAAGTCTCTATTGAACAACAAACTAGTTTCTAAAACAAGAACAAAAGTGTAGCTAAACAAATGAATAAGTCATACAAATGTAGACTATATTCAGGAAGGAAAAAACTTGATTGAAAGATAAACTAAGTTTGACCCATGCATGAGCCATTTGATTTAAAATGAATGATATGTAATGTATTAAACATGAAGTGAAACTAGTAGACAGAATATTGATTTAGAATTTTAACTTCACATTAGTAGAAGGATAAAAAAGAAATATATGCAACATGGTATACATGATCATACACATGAATAAGTAACATGATATTAAGAGAAAAGTAGAAGATAAAGATGACAGGGGGAAGAGTAGTATATGGTAAGAGGATTGTGGAAAGTAAGGAAGGGTTTGAAACATGATGGAGTAATATAGATTATAAAAGAAAGAGGTTATGAGATTCAAGCAAGTGCTAATTAGTCAAGTATCCTTGTTGATAACAAATTAAACCTACACACGAGAAATGTAATAAGGGAATGATTGAAGATAAGAATTCTAAGCCTCAGAATCATCTTCTCTTTCATATCTTCCTTAATGAGAGCAATGTGGGAATGAAGTGATAAGAAAATGAATTATATATGATGCATAACCACCATGGTAGAGACATATAGTGAATGTAATAATGACACACAATATGATGATGAAACCCTAGCAAGGTAAATTAAGAATGTAATATATTTGAATGGCCAAGAAAAATAAAGGAAATTCAATTGATAAAATAAGGAAGACTTTAGTAAAACTTGTGAGATCCAAAGTTTGAATTTCAAATTTAGGGAGCAAAGTCACATCACAATAATGTCATGCTACTGATAATGACAAAGCCCTAGAATGTTTAGAGTTGTAGTAGTTCAAGGGATGTCACTAGTGATTTGACCTTGAATACTAGCATCTCTATAAAACAAGATCATGCAATTTGCACTATGAGAAGTAAAGTAGCACTGATAGTAATCCTAGCTAATCTAAAAGGTTGATGAACAATATGAAAATGATTTAGAGCAAAGGGTAAGAAATAAATTTGAAATGTGACAAGTGTGTTTTGAACAAAAGGAGAAGTGCAAGATGAGAAAAGTGTAATCTAAAACACATTCTTGCAATGATATCAAGAATGATGAATAATCTATTCTTACTTTGTATGTTTCAATTTTAGGGATGTTTATTCTATATGATCAAAATGAGAAGGATAAGTAACAAGAAGTAAGTAGTAATGAATGAGGAGATAAGAGAAAACAATGGCTTTCAGTAATATGTGAATTTGTTTTTAGAAGTTTAATTTGTTGAAGGTATAATGAGGGATGTAAATTTGTTCTACGTATGATTTCAGTGTGCATGTGCAAGCAATATGTTAATTTTAGGTGTCTGATAGTTGTAGTCATTCACACCAGTAATCCATCTTAGTATTGTAAAATTTTGGTATGGTGATATGGGTCAAATGATGATAAAACAAATGGACGGTTACCCTGAATAAGGTAATCTTACCTATTCACTCATATGAATAGAAGGGATGATAAGCATATTGTATTGATATGTAATCCTAATGAGGTATAGCTTGTTATACCTAGCTTTAATATAACTAAGTGATGGTAATTGGGTATGAATAGTCTTTGAATGACTAATACAATCATGGAGTACTCTGTTACTGTTATTGAAACCCTAGTATGCTATAACTCGATGGTTACACCTTGATTTATGTGTGGGTTCATACTTGAGAATAGTATGGAATGTGATGGTGATGCTTCACCTTATGCATTCATGATCCAATGGTGATGACGTGAGTAAGGGTTTGGGTATAAGTGTTGATTAGTAACATTAGTATACTTTATCTTGTTGAACCTAACTGTAATACAAATATATAAAGATGAGTATTCATGTTTAACATTCTTATATGATGGCATGATGGTGAAATAACCTCCTTAATGCGATCATAACCTTAATGTGTTAATTGGTGGTTCTCATAGCCACAAGGTTGATACTTACTTATACTAAACATGTGCATTATGAATATGATGAGGGTTAATCATATCTAGATTCCTTACATGTTGATGTAATAAAGGAATGTTCTTAATGTTAATATAACCCTTCTATGATTGTTTATGAATATCTCTGAGCTTATTAATGCAATATTGCATTGATCCGGTATATTATATGTAAGTGATGTTGTTGAGCCTTGTTATAAGGCATGTAAAAGAATAATGATGATATTACAACGAATAGTATGATGGTCTTAATGACCTTTGTTCATGGTTGAGCGTTGGATGACGTGTAATCCTCTTTTGTTGATAAGGGTTTATACCCTGTGATATTGTGAAAATAATTTATATCTTATGATAGTATGATGACTAGTGTGGTCTCATGAATGGCAACTGAATAGCACCATGTGATGATGAGATGAGAAATTATGTTTCACACATTTTATATCTTTTAAAAGTTGTGAATTGGAGAGAAACAAATGACTCAATGTTGAAAATAAAATTCTAGACTGTAGTATTTGAAAGCTTAAAAGGAGAGAGATACCCCTAGTAAAGGTTTTTCAGAGGAATCATGTATAGAAGAAGTTATTTGGAAATTAGAATCAAAGATGTGTAACAAGTATCTTTTCCTCTTTTAGAAAATATGAGACGAAATTTTTATTAGAGGGGGAGAATTGTTACAACCCGTTCCTAGCTTTGTTGGTAATCCTAGAGTTTTAAGATAATCTTAATGCTTGGCATACTTTTGTTAGTAATATTCTATGTTGTGCTTGATATTAAGTTTGGTAACCTTAAATACCTATTTCGGAAACTCATAATCATCACTTAAGCATACTATAAAGATCCAAGTTCGAGTTAATATAGCATTAACACATACATGTGTGCAAAAAAAGAGTTAATGATATTAGAGAAAATAATGATTAAATAAGTTTTAATTTAATATTATTATCAAAATAGTATAATAGGATTGTAGAGAATTCGATTATGAATCCAAAAAAAAAAATGAACCAAATCGGAGTTAAAATGAGAGAGTTATGCCCTTTTTAGTAAGCATGTACTGAGGACCCCGACCGCGACGTTGCATTGACACCGCGACCTACTATCTACACCGCGATCGTGATGCTGCGTCGACACCATGACCGCAACGCTGCGTCGACACCGCGACCACGATCGACGCTGCCCAGGATAGCAAATCGTAGAACGATCTTCTCTCAATCTATGCTTATCTGTTTTCAACGAAACAAAGTGCGTTGGAACCACTATTCAATCCGCAATCATCAAAGACATCTTGCTCTGTGAGGAGGTGAACTGGAGGGTTATTTTTGGTGAAGAATGGGAAGAACAGTAGAAATCAAAAGGGGTTGCTATAAATTCGACTTGCAGGCCCCGTTTAGGGTTGAAAGGAAGAAGAAAATGCGGATTTTTTTAGGATCTTGATATGGATTCAAGATCTTAAAAGATGGAATACATTGTTAGGGTGTTTTAACACCTTAGGGTGAGTGGGTACTTCCTTTAAATAGTAAATTGCACGGAAATCAGTTAAATCATTAATAATTTTCAATTGATTAGTATGCAAGTACAACTCTAAATGGTTGATTTGATCTAGCTTTTGCAAGTTGATATGATATGGATTATTTATCTGTTGTAATGAATTTTAGATTATGAAATCACATTAGAAATGATTTCAATCCATCGAAATGAGAATTCTTAAAGTAATTGTAAAGGTTACATGGAAAATATTGAAATCTAAGATTTTTGGCTATGGCTGAAATTGTTGTATAATTGAATAAAGCAGTTTCCCTAGTTGATT
This sequence comes from Alisma plantago-aquatica, assembly GCA_963693085.1. Classification (NCBI taxonomy): domain Eukaryota; kingdom Viridiplantae; phylum Streptophyta; class Magnoliopsida; order Alismatales; family Alismataceae; genus Alisma; species Alisma plantago-aquatica. The sequence continues at coordinate 927,078,464 of OY856411.1, read as the reverse complement.
CTACTTAGTTACGAATGATTGTTTTATTTGTATGGGTATTACATATATGTCAGATAACATCTTGAATTTCATTCGATGATATGAATGTTTGTTTGATATATCAGTAAGGAGAGTGAAACCCTAAATGAATGGAAAGTTGGAGATTTGCAATTAAACATCTTGATTCAATGTTATTCTTGATGTGCGATGTATACAATCCTTATGTGAGTTATGTGATAAGTGAATGAGGTAAATGAAACCCTAATGATAGGGTATTCAGTTAAACAAGTATTGTGATATCAATGTTTCTCAGTTTGAGATGTAGTGATGCTTAATAGTATAGTTATGGTAAGTGTTATCAGATGGTTATGAAATGAATGGTTTACAAAGTTGAACAAAGATATGTTGATGTGATGATTGAATTGTAAATTTAAAGAGTGAATTAGACATGTAGATGCTTCGAACACTATAGAATCCTCACAGGATGAGGTATGCACTGTGAGGAGGGAACGGTTTCCTAACTAGAGGTAGTCTAGATCGAGGTAAGCCAGAGTACACCAGTAGGGTGTGGGGTCTTAACCAGTAGGGAAGACTCCTTATTATTGTGTGGTACCCAACACCAACCGGGGATACCGGTGGTACCTGTGTTATTTTTTGAGTGATCAATGGTCAGTAGGTCCACTGATACACAATAAGCCTGAGGGCTTTGACTCACCGCCTGAGTACCCAGGTTGAGAGGTGGAGTCAGACATTTCCGTCCGCTCTTATTAGTTGCCGAGAGGTAGACGTGTTTAGGCCCCACTACTACAGAATATGCCTTTGGCGTCGGTTGTTTAACCCCCTTTGGCGACGGTTTTCAAGAGACGCCTATGTGGGCGCAGCTAAAGGTCGAACTCTTCGGCGTCGGTTTTCTAACCGACGCCTATATGATCTATAGGCGTCGGTTATATATAGTTGTCCGACGTCTATAGGGTTCGCGCCACAAAAAAGGGCACCACCTAGGACACTTCACGCGTCGGTTAACAACTGAACAACTGACTCCATACTCCCAGACAGGCGTCGGTTATATATAGTTGGCCGACGTCTATAGGGTTCACGCCATAACAAAGGGTACCACGTAGGACACTTTCTGCGTCGGTTAACAACTGAAAAACCGACGCCATACTCCCAGATAGGCATCAGTTTTATACGAATAAGCGACAACTTTTCCACCACGGCCGTGCTTTCCTACACGGTCGGGTTGTTTGTCATATTAGGCGTCGGTTTTTATCTAATAACCGACGCTGTAGGCCTTTGATGATGGTGTTTTATAAATAACCGACGCCTATACTTTAATTTTTTTTTCTTATCAGTTTGTAGGCCTGTTGTGGCTGGTCAGCAGGATGAGAACCTACAGTTCAGTTTTCTGAACTGTAGGTTTACGACATGCATTGATATCAACCTACAAACAGGCCACAAACCTGCAAAATCAACAAATATTTTTTCACACAAGTAGATACATTCAGACATCAATTCAATTCTCACATTCACACATGTAGAAACATTCAAATACATGTAGAAACATTCAGACATTTATAAACATTCAGAAAAATTCATTTACAAAATATCATTCAGCATCGCTATCAGCATCCCAATTATATCTTACAATCGCCACTGCTTGTATGGCTTTTGCCCATTCTTCTCTTACTTCATTTAATGCTTCCATCGTATATGGAGCATGTACATTTTTTAAGCATTTACCTATAGTGTGATCAATTTTAAACACCTGCAAAGACAATGATGTATATATATAAGTAATAATATAAAAATAAGATTGATATATTTCATACTAACTAATGAGACTATATATAATACCTCATGTATGGTATTAATATCCAATGCAGCATGTCGGATAATCATCTGCATAAATAGCATCACATAGTATGCGCATGCCCAACCGTTGTCTTGTGTAGCGCACTATAAATTGAAATATACAAAATATTAAAAAATACAACTAAGCACAGTTCACATAAATAATATATACATTGGAGTCGGGAACTTACTTTTACGTTCTACCAAATTATTGGCTGGTTCTTTTTCCTTGGGACATTTCCTCCAACATTTTTGAATGCATCTAAACCCCTACATGTTAATGTAACACAATAAATTGCATAATTAAATAGTAATGTAATAACATATGTTAACGGATATAAAAATGAAATATTTCTCACCAGAATAATGGCATTCTCAATATGTGTCCAATTTTAGTGTTCAATGTACTTCCCGCAGGATCTAGATAATAAATAGTGAACGTCCTGGGGACAATAACTAGTAACTCCCAATGTCTACCTCTAGAGGTAAAAAAGTTAAAAATTAATAACTCAAAATGCACAATAAAAATGGAATTTTCTTAAGTCCAAATTATAAATAAAGTAAACTTACTTGACATTGAATGTAGCTATTATTATCGTATTCTTTTGCTGACCGAAAATTGTAAAAGCATCTATACAGTATTGTTGAACACTATCAGGGTCTTTAGCTACCATACTAATCAATGATGGAATCAAAAATCCCACATGATCAAATGCAAATTTTTTGCATTGATCTTCGACTAAGTAGCTGCAAAACATGTATTACGTATGCATTAATATATAAGAAACCAGGTCACCGAATCTTACACAAGGTATATGGATGTATAAACAAGATCTCACCTTATCTATGTCTCTATCATTGATGTATTCAGCCAATCATACATAAACAGCTCAATAATATCTTGTATAAATAAAGAGCTATCGTATTGTTGACATGCATAAACTGCTTCTAAAGAAACAATTATAGGGCAATGTATATGATGTGCCCGTAGCCAACATGCCATTCCCCTACAAGCAGGACCTAACAGGTATTTTAGGTTAGTTGGAACCCAACTTGGTAATGCAGGAAGTGGAGGTGGAGGCCTAGGTGCTCCGAGTGTCTTCTTTTTAACCTGTATATATAATTTCAGATCATTTGACCTCATTTATACACATTAACAATCTAAAGTAATGTAAATTTATCTTACAATTTTAGTAGTGTAGATGACATCTGCTTTGGGCCACAATATCACCCTGCCTTCTGCCTCACCAAGTGTATCACTATCTGGGTGGGAATATGGCAATGCAGCTTCCCTCCAATAGGGTAATACACATATCGGGCTCACACGAACGTAGCCCTGTGGCATTGGAGTCCCATGAAATGTTGCCCCAGGAAGGGACTGGTAAGCCTGTGCCTCTGCAACAACATAGTCTTGCATTCTTAAGCGGCATGGCTTCAATGCCTACAAATTTACGTAAAGAATGTTATACATATATACATATCATCTTGAAAACATATCATCTTGAAAAGACTAGCTACAATGTCATAAACAATACTTACAGCAGACGTGCTAGGCGATGGGTCTCCAGGATTACTCGCAGTCTGTGCATCAGGAGAAGAGTGGGTCACCATAGGCTGATTGGAAGCCTGAGATGCCTGCCACCGCACTATTTCTTCCTTGACCTTCTCAGCAACTATATCATTGACCTTCTTAGCAACTATATCCTCGACTCTCTTATTCTCCTATACATGGATAAAAGAAACATTAGCTTCTTATTATTGAATTCCCTTTTGCAGTAACATTCTAAAAAAAGAATAGGTTACCTCTTCTTGTGAAAGTCCCGCTCTGGGTTTGTGCTGGGATGGCCCAAAGAATACTTTGATGCCCACACCAACGCCTGCACCCCTAACACGTCCAGGAGCTTCCCAATAAGGAAGATCCCAAAATATTGACTTCTTCTTGAATGAAGAATTGTCACTCCATGTGGCCATACTACATTGTGATTTCTTACCAAATTCATTGATAATGTCTTTTATGCTTTCATAAACAACATCCCCTGGTATAGGTTTAGGTGCACTCCATTCATCATTCCATCCATTGAATGCTTTGTGCTTCCTACGATACAGATGGAATTTTGAAAGAAACCTTCGATGACCAAGATATACAGTCTTGTCGCCATGTTTTAGTCTTATTGAATCAGTGTTTTCTTCACATATAGGACACGCTTTAGCTCCTTTGACAATATATCCAGACAAATTCCCATATGCTGGAAAGTCATTAATAGTGCAAAACAACATAGTGTGCAAACGAAATGTCTCTCTTCCTGAAGCATCATAGGTCATCACACCTTCAGCCCAAAGTTTCTAATAGTCATCAATCAGAGGTTCAAGATAAACATCGATATCATTTCCGGGTTGTTTAGGGCCCGATATCAACAACGACAACATAACGTACTTATTTTTCATACACATCTAGGGAGGAAGATTGTATATAACAAGCATGACTGGCCAAGTGCTATGTTGGCTGCTCAATGTCCTGTATGGATTCATCCCATCTGTACAAAGCCCAAGTCTTAGATTCCTATCTTCTTCACAAAATTTGGGGTACAATAGATCAATCTTCTTCCACTGTGGTGAATCAGACGCATGTCGTAGGATCCCATCATTATTTTTCTTAACATCTGCATGCCACCTCAAATTCTTTGCATCTTTCGGATTTGCAAACAAGCGTTGAAACCGTGATATTATAGGTAGATACCACAACACCTTGGCAGGAGAACCAGTTTTGGACTCCCCCGAAGTCGTCAATTTATACCGTGACGCACCACATTTTGGACAATCTTTCAAATCTACATAGTCCTTTTGAAATAATACACAATCATTCGGGCATGCATGTATCTTCTTGGCCTCCATTCCCATTAGGTACAACATTTTCTTTACCTGGTATGTTGAGGTTGGCAGCTCGTTTCCTTCAGGAAGCATTTCTTTCAACAAAGTCAACAATGAAGTGAAGCTTTTGTCGCTCCATCTATTGTTAGCTTTCAACTTATACAATCTCAACACAGCGCTAAGCTTCGTAAACTTAGCACAGCCTGTGTATAACGGTATCTCAGCATCATGCACAATGTTTCTAAAGATATGAGGTGGATCGGTGTGCTCTACCCTACAACTATCCAGCATCGCATCAACGATGTCTAATGGAACTGGTTCATTCACATCTATGTCATCAGAGGCAATTTCTTCTTCCACCCAAGCAGTGCTATCGACATCTACTGGTTTCGAGTTTGAAATCTCTCCATGCCAGTGCCATTTTGTATAGCCTTGTACAATCCCATTACACATGACATGACTTTTGATTTCCTCACCAGTGTTGACTTTCAAGTTGTTACCGCAATGCCTACATGGATAGTAGAACCTATCTGTCGGTTTTTTCCTATGTTCCTTGACAAATCTAATAAACTGATCAAGACCAGATATAAACTTTGGGGTGCAGCGATTGCAAATGGACATCCATGATCTATCCATTCTATGATCAAAGAGAAAACAAGTATATATTAGGACAAGATTAGGGTATACACTTACATCCTATCCAAGATTTACTCCTATTATCTACAATGAAGCCGGACTCCATACAAACAGTATATAATTTAGTGATTGTTCATTCTAATTTATACCAATGTACAAGTAATATAAAGAACAATGATTGTTCACTTTCTAGGCCAACAAACACATGTGATGTCATTCTTATATATAATAAATGTGTACCACCTATCCCATCCTTGAACACCTAATCTCACTAGTAAGTGTATAATGTGTATTGGGTTTTCAAAAAAATTTCGGCAGCATTTCCCCACTGTTCTCTAAGTACATATGTACTTAGAGAACAAATGAGGAAATGCTACCGAAATTTTCTCGAAAACCCAATACACATTATACACTTACATCCTAAGTGAGATTAGGTGTTCAAGAACAGTCCCAAACTGGGGACTATCCAAGATTTACTCCTAATGAGTAAATCTTAGACGGGTTTCTAGGTTTTAAAATAGCATAAGAGTATTAGATCTTGATTCTAGAGTGTACAAGACATAATAGTGATTACTAATTTTGTGGGGTGATATCATTTCATAGGATTTTAATACTCTAAAGGTGACTAGTGGGTCATAGCACATAAAAGATGGCATTACAAGGAAAGTAAGCAAGCTAGATCAATTAACACTCATCTCAAGGGAACATTAGTTACTGAGGCGACTAGGAAAGAGTGCTTTTAATCACTAGGATCATACAAGTAGAAATGTTGATTAAGTCTATGTGCTTACTAAAATAGAACCATTATATGGAACTAATCTTACATTATACACATACTTTTCCTGAGTAAGATAATGTTCACTTCATGGAATTATTAAGATCTGAATATATATAAGTTGTTTCTACCTACTTTGATGGGATTTTATAACATTCGAGTCTTCCATTTAAGGCATTAGATGCATATATTGCAGTCCATTGTGTTGAGATAAGAATCCCATGTGATACACACGATTGAGAATCTTTCACCATACTAGGAAAATACTATAGCATGTCCTCTCTAAATCTAGGTTCGGCATATACATCCAAATTAAATACACAACTAGATATTCATTTAGGTGTTAGACATTCATTTAGGTGTTCCTGATAACTCACAGGTATGCACAACTAGACAACTGTGGCGGAGAAGTACTGGAGGAAGCATACCTTTCGGTAGCGGCGGCGGACAAGTAGGCGAGCAACAACAACTAACCTCCCAGCAGTAGTGGCGGTGATCGGCGAGCTCCAGGCGGCAGGGCAGGTAGGTGTAGCGGTGGCCGGCGAGCTCCAGGCGGCAGGGCAGACAGACCAGCAACCGCAGTAGGGCGTGAGTGCGACGTCGGCGGTGGGTGGCGGCAGAAAGGAATAGCAGGATCAGCGGCGTCGGCGGGTGGCGGCAAGGAGGAAGGCGGCGCGGCGGCGATGCAAGGAGGAAGGCGGCGACGCAGAGCAGTAGTAGCGTCGTCGACGGTGAGGAAGCAGCAGGCAGCGTCGGCGGCGAGCGAGAAGCAGCAGGCACCAGGAGGCGAGCAGCAGCGGGCGATGAAACAGAAAACGATGAAACAGAAGAAAGGGGATAGTGGTCGTTCGAGGGTCTATTAAGTTGGTAAAAGGCATCGGTTATAAAATACAACCGACACCTAACGTCTTCGGTGTCGGTTTCGGTTCTACTTAAATAATCGACGTCCAATTAGACAAATTTTGCCCTAAATAATATGGCGGGAACCATTATCGGCGTCGGTTATCAACGGATAACCGACACCTAAGCTGGAACTTTTCGCGCAATTTTTCATCTTATATAGGCGTCGGTTTGTTGGTAAAAAACCGACGCTGTATGTGCCAAATTTTTTTCGCTCGAAAATTGGATTTCGTTGGCGATTTTAGGCATCGGTTGTTTGTTATGCAGCCGATGTTGAATTCAAAGCGGTACCCGTGTCTTGACTATAGACGTCGGATGACCTACATCACCGACGTTGAATGTTATAGGCATCGGATTTCCTTAATAACCGACGCCCAGAAAAGTGACATTGAACGTTGTTTCTGTACTAGTGCCCGCTGCAGATGGGGTCTTACTCAACAGATAGGCTTAGGAACTCAGGCATGCTACTAAGCCTTGTACAGTGAGATCGTAGCTTGTTGTGATTCTTTAACATGTTGTGGTACAACTCATGTGAGTTCAGGGCATAATAAGATGAATGAGAGGTTAAAAAAGTGTGTGCAATTATTCAATTATCCTTTGTATGTTTCTGAGTTATTAGTTCTTTTATATGTATCCTGCCATATTTATGATTGTCAATGATTAGACTCTTTAAAGCTTACTGTTGTTATAATTGATATCAGTTTCTCAAAGATACATGTGTAATTACATCAGTGCTTTAGACTATTTCTTCGAAGTACTCATTCACTAAGCGAGTCGGCTCACCCCTCTACTCACAATTTTTAGGAAAATGACATGGACATCAAACAAGGTCAAAGCATCAGAGTAGATCTACCATAGGAGTTAAGTATGAGATTAGTTGAGTTTAATCAGTCCATGTCACTGTAGGTCCTTGTATAGATTTGAGAGAGTTGTAAATGATATTTTGTATCTTTGTTTCCTTAATAAGAGAGAATGTATCTGATTCTCATGTCATATGTACATGGAAGTATGAGAAACAGAATGAATGTATGGATGTGTATCATTAATGTTGAGATCATATTAGAGTAATGAAAGGTCAATTCTCTTATAAAGTTTGTTTATGTGATTGGACGTGAGAAAATAAAGAGTTTAAAATGAAAGAAAAAAATAATAATTATCAGGAGTGAGCTTTGGATCAAGTATAATCATCAAGCTCATGCCCTAATCTCATGAATAGTGGAAATCATGGGATGTTGGTGTGACACTATCTCTTGTATCCATCTAAAGCTCTCCACCTCCATATTCCTACCCCCTTTCCTATTGAAGAAAAGGTTGAAGATCTTCTCAGAGTGAAGGAGAAGGAGTTATTGTTCTTCAAGGTTGAAGAAAGCATGGTGTTTCAGATCTCTGAGTTAAGGAGATAGGAAAGGAGGATGTTCAAGAAGGATAGATAATTTCTTGAAGGCCAAATACTTGAAGGTGGAGTGGGTAACTCCTTATTTAAGGATGAAGACTCCTTGGTTCAAGTGGGTAAGTTCCTTCAGTAGGTTGAAGATCCTTGCTTTAGGTATTAAGTCCTTGGATGAATGTGGTTTTGTCTTGTAATTTGATGAATGAATATAAGAGCATCAAGATTGCAAAGTCCTAGAGCCTAACCACCTCTAGGTAGTGGACTGACTCACTTCTAGTTTGAAGTGTGGAACAATGCTAAACCACTTTGTCTAAGTGTATGTTCTTCCTTGTCTCTCACCCTTGCTTTGCATGTTAGTTAGGATCTCAAATTGGTTGTATGTTTATGTTTATGCACTTAATATAATTTGGTGGTCTAATTCATTTTGTGAGATTTGTGAAGCTCTATTCACTCCCCCTCTAGAGCCCTTGATCCAACAAGTGGTATCAGAGTAGGTCTTCTCCAAGATACTTCCACAAGTAGGAGAAGATGGGCAATTTAGCAATTAGATCTCTCAACTTGGAGGGAAGCTTCTCCATGCAACCTCCGATCTTCAAAGGTACCAACTTCCTCTATTGGAAGAGAAGAATGCAGTTCTATCTCCAAGGAGTAAGCTATGAGATGTAGAAGATGGTGCATCTAAAGTATGAAGATCCAAAGGAGGAAATCTCCACATGGATGGAAGCCCAAATGAAGCAATCTCATCTCAATGCCAAAGCCGTGAGGATCATCTATGCAGCCATCACTCCATCCGAGTTCAACTGAATCTCCTCTTGGGACACCACACATGAAATTTGAAACAAGCTATGTGTCACCTATGAAGGAACAGAGCGAGTAAAGGAAACCAAGATCTACATGCTTGGTGGTCTACTTGAGAACTCTAAGATGGGAAAGAATGAAAGAGTGGTGGACATGTACACAGGGCTTAATGTCATCATAAATGGATTGGTAGCGCTTGGTAGTGTGATGGACAAAGGCACAATCAACTCCAAGATCTTGAGATCTCTTCCAAAGAGATGGGAGCCCAAGGTTACATCCATTGAAGAAGTGTACACGATTAGTGAATTGTCAACTGAGGGTCTAGTTGGCAACTTCAAGCTCATGAGCCAAGGCTTGATAAGCAAGAAGAAGAAGAAAAGAGAGAAGAGAAGGAGTCCATGAAGATCAAGGACATGACCTTCAAAGCTCAAATTGAAGAGATGGTTCGGCAACAACAACTTGCTCTCAAGTCCCCTACTCCTTCCTCAAGTGAAGATGAAGGCCCAAATGATCACGAAGCTAACTACTCCAAGGGAAAACAATTCAAGGGGAAGTCTTCTTCATCAACTCCTAGATGCTATGAATGTGGCCAAAAAGGTCGTTACAAGAGTGACTAACCCAAGGCTAAGAAGATCCACCAGAAGTGCAGCCACAAGAAGGACAAGGAGTACAATAAAGAAGGAAAATACAAGAGAAAGGAGAAGAAAGAAAGAAGAAGCAAAGATGCAGCTCATACAACTTGGGAGGAGTCTTCCTCAAGTTCTTCTAGCTCCAAAGATGGAGAATGCCACCTTGCTCTCATGGCCTCTACAAGTGATGATGTAGGTGAGGTAAGTGAGGTAATTGAAGTCAATTTGTATGAGTTGTCTAAAGAAATTCTTATTAATATGCTTAATGCTTACCGGTCATGTTTTACTAAATGCAAAGCTAAAAATAAAAGGTTAGGAAGGATAATAGATGATCTTTATGCTAAAATTGAGATTCTTGATCAAAATGAAAAGTTGCACCTTGATAGCATTGATTCTTTGCAAGGGCAATTTCTTGACCTTGAGCTCCAATACAATGGAGTAGAGGTTGATAATGGTGTCTACCTTAAGACCATTGGTGCTCTTAAGGAAGATAACCAAAAATGTCTAGATGAGATAGATGTTCTTAAAACTAAAAATGTAGAACTTAACCTCATTGATGAATCTAGGAAGCAAGAAACACATGCTTATCAAAAAGAAATTCTTTTGCTTAAATCTAAAAATGTTGAGTTGCTTGCTCAAATTAATGATATATCCTCTAGACCTATTTTGCAAAGTAATGAGGTAGCTAGCACTTCTTTAGAACGTGATTCTTTTCATACTAAAGCCGTCTATTTAGAGGCCAACCTATTTCATGCTAAATATGATCTTGCTATTTTATCTTCTATTGTAATTAACCTTAGTGATCATAATGCTAAGTTAAGAGCTTCTTTGCAAAAGTTTCTTACGGGAAAGAAATCCCTTAATGCAGTCCTAGAACACTCTACCAAACAAATTGGTACTAGTTGTTTAGGATATGATGGGACTGCTCCTAAGGGTAAGAACAAGAACAAGAGTAAGGGTAAGAAGAAGAGTGTGGAACCTCCTTTCTTTGATGGAGAGACTTCTGACTCTAAGATCCTAATGGTATGTGCTCATTGTAAATGTGATGATCATTACTCTACTTATTGTCCTTACAAGCCAAAGGGGACCAACCCAAAGATGAAATGGGTCCCCAAGCTAACCCCAGATCCCAAAGTTTGAGTTGGGTACTAATATCCTTCTTTCATACAGGTTAAAAGAAGATGGATTGTTGATAAAGTCTTCTCAAAGCATATGACAGGTGAAATCACCCATTTTCAACAAATTCATGAAAAAGAAAAGAGGATTGGTGACCTTCGGGAACAACAAAAAGGGTAAGGTAATAGGTGAGGGTGATGTAGGCAACAAGCTAAGTATTAAAAATGTTTTTCTTGTTGATGGACTACATCGCAATTTGATAAGTGTAAGCCAACTTTGTGATAATGGCTATCTTGTTCTATTTACTTCTTTAGAATGTTTGCTTCTAGATTCTCTCACTTACAATCTAATATATAAGGGAACTAGAAATGGTAATCTTTATGTTATTGTGCTTGATTTTCTAAAGCCCATACTTGATAGATGCTTGGTTGTAGATAAAAATAATATTTCTCTTTGGCATCGCCGGTTGGGTCATGTGAATATGAATCAAATGAAGAAATTAAGCAAAAAGGAATTGGTTTAGGGACTTCCCAAATTTGATTTTGAAAAGGATGAGGAATGCCAACCTTGTACACAAGGCAAGAAAACCAAGTCCTCCTTAAAATCCAAAAGGATTCCTTAGTACCAAAAGATATCTTGAGCTTCTTCATATTGATCTATTCAGACCTATGAGAACTCAAACGATTCGTGGTTCCAAGTATTGTCTTGTGATTGTCGATGATTTCTCTCGCTATACTTGGACATTCTTTCTCATTTCTAAAAGTGATACTCATGATGTTTTCTTGAGGTTTTCTAAATGAGTTGAAGATAAAGCTTCTTGCCAGATTGTTTCTATCCGCAGTGACCATGGGGGAGAGTTTGAAAATGATCTTTTTGAGCTATTTTGTGAAAAATCTGGTTACTCGCACAATTTCTCTTCTCCTCGTACACCTCAGCAAAATGGGGTAGTAGAGAGAAAGAATAGCTTGCTACAGGAGATGGCTAGGACCATGCTTCTAGAATATGACATTCCTAAGAAATTTTGGGCTGAAGCAGTTAGCACCTCTTTCATTGTGCAGAACTGAGTTTTTACACACCCTTCTTTGAATAAAACCCCCTATGTGTTGTGTCGTGGTAGAAAGCCATCCATCGATTTCTTTCACATTTTCGGATGTCCTTGTTTTTTTTTAAACATGAAAGATTTTTTCGAAAAGATTGATCTGAAATCATACAAGGCTTTCTTCCTAGGATATAGCACTACAAGCAGGGCTTATAGAGTTTTCAATATGGAACTGTCTAAAATTGCAGAATCTATTAATGTTAAGTTTATTGAATCTAATCCTGCTATTGGAAAGAATGTTTTTGATAATGATGTTATAGATGACTTAATTCCTATCTTGAAAGACCTCAACATCAAAAACAAAGGTAAGCAGGTGGTTGAAGCAGAAGACAAAGAGAAGAAGGATCACACTCCTCACTTCACAAAGAATTATCACAAATAGCTAATGATTGGCAACCCATTTGAGAGAGTGAAGACACGAGCTTCCTACAACAAAGAACAAGCAGACAATGTCGTCATCTCACAGTTGGAGCCAAAGAACATCAAGGAAGCTCTTGGAGATGATGAGTGGATCGTAGCCATGCAGGAGGAACTAGAGCAATTCAAGAAGAATCGTGTGTTGACTCTAGTGCCAAGACCAAGTGATAAAAAAATCATTGGCACCAAGTGGGTCTACCGCAACAAGCTTGATGAAAATGGCAAGGTGGTAAGGAAAAAAGCAAGGTTAGTGGAATAAGGCTACAATCAATAGGAAGGTATTGATTTTGATGAAACTTATGCTCCTATTTCTAGACTTGAATCTATTAGAATGCTACTTGCCTTTGCTAGTTATAAAAATTTCTTACTATATCAAATGGATGTTAAAAGTGCATTTTTGAATGGTACAATCGAGGAGGAAGTATTTGTTTCTCAACCTCTGGGCTTTGAAAATGACAAGCTACCTAACCATGTTTATTTTCAACAAAAAGCTCCCTATGGACTCAAACAAGTACCTCGTGCTTGGTTTGAGAAATTAAAGAACTTTTTGTTAGACAATGGCTATGTCTTGGGCAAAGTTGATTCTACTCTATTTCTAAAAGACACTTCTAGCAATTTTCTTATCATTCAAATTTATGTTGATGATATCATATTTGGTGGGACTAATCTTGATCTTTACAAGGAGTTTAGTTCTCTTATGAAGAGTGAGTTCGAGATGAGCATGGTGGGTGAGCTTACGTTTTTCCTCAGTTTCCAAATCAAGTAAACCAAAGATGGAAACTTTGTCAACCAAGGTAAGTACACCAATGAACTACTCAAATGCTTTAGAATGGAGAACATGAAGCCGATGGACACACCCATGTCCAACACCGCCAAACTTGATAGAGATGAAGAAGGTGAGAAGGTAGATGAGAAGCTCTATAGAGGTGTGATTGGAATTTTACATTATTTAACTACCTCTAGACCTGATATTATGTTTAGTATTGGCTTGTGTGCTCGCTTTCAATCAAGTCTTAGAAAATCACATATTATTGTTGTTAAGAGGATTTTGAGGTACTTAGCCAAAACTCAAAACTTTGGTATATGGTACCCTAAGTCAAGGTACTTTACTCTTATAGCATATAGTGATGCTGATTACGCGGGTTGTTTGGTTGATAGAAAGTGCACAAGTGGTACTTGCTTCCATCTAGGACCATGCTTGGTGTCTTGGTTTTCCAAGAAATAGAGCACCATGGCATTATCAACTACTGAGGTTGAGTACATTGCAGCCGGGAGTTGTTGTGCCCAGGTCCTATGGATGAAGAAAATGCTCCAAGACTTTAACATACATTTTGATGCTTCTCCTATCTATTATGATAATACTAATACAATCATTCTTTCTTATAATCCTATATTGCATAGTAGAGCTAAAGATATAGAGGTTCGCCATCATTTTCTTTGTGATCAAATTGCCAAAAAGGATATTTATATCACACATGTGGACACGAAAAATCAGTTGGCAGACATTTTCGCTAAACTTCTAGCTAGAGAGAAATTTAATTTTATTAGATCTAAACTTCTCATAATTGCTTCATATGATATTGACATGTTATCTAGCTAATTGCTTTTATCCTATGTGTATTGCTCATTCTTTACTCACCTTGCTTGCCTAAATTTGCTAAAATTTCTGAATTTGCTTGTTGACATGCTTAGTTTCACTTATTTTTAAACATTTCTCAAATTTTGGGTTTTGATCCCAAAATAGTACCCAATGATGAGTGATATGTGTCTAACCATGTTCAATATACATAATAGACTTGAAAAATGAATTTAATAAGCATTCATATGGCTAGAAATTAAGTTTGATGGTTTTAAGTCAGGTTGACCATCAGTCAAATTTCCCCCAAGACAAACTTGACTGATCCGTGGCCAAGAGTTATTCTAAAATGGACCTATCAGTGGAGTTTTTGACTCTCAGAACTCGACCGATCGGCGGGCTGAAGATAACTTAAGTTGGGTTCGGCCGACTTATTCTCCCTCTCAACTAGAGAATAACTGACTGATTCCCCTTCTTCTAAACCTAAGCTCTCTACCCAAACCCTTACTTCCCTATCCTAGCCCTTTCCCAACCTAGATAGGTTGACCTAGACCTCCCCTTTTGCTCTTTTTTAGTGTTTAGAGGGTTTTTGTGGCTTTCTTTGTGTGTTTTATCTCTTCTTCTCCCTATTTTCACCTCCATGGCTTCCCATAGAAGAAAGAGATCTACCCCTAGCAATGCTCAATCTTCTTCTCCATCTTATCGCTTGATTCACTTTGATGACACCTCATTTGTCTCAATAGAAGTTGTAAATAGGTATAAGAACCTTCTTCCTAGGATTCCTTTCCCTTTTAGAGCTTTGTTTGAGCCTAGCCCTAGCTGTCAAGCGGTCATATACCAAGTAGCTAAGTTGCTAGTTGTTCATCACCTCTCTGCCCTGGCTATCGTCTGTGAATTCTTTCATAATTCTATGACAAGCACAAAAGCAGTTCACAAATTCTACGCTAATATGCGTTGGAATCAAGACACCCTTGTACCCCCGCTGAATACTCAAGTGATCCTGACTTCCATGACTGATGGGAAGAGTTTTCAAATCTCTGAGGATATTCTAAATGTCTTCTTTTCCAGAGATGAGAATGACACTCAGCTCAACGATTATGGTGAGTATTTAGACCTCTTAGATCCTGAGGGTTTCTACAAGCAGAATGAGCTCACTCTTCCTGACATTCATCGCTACTTGAAGAAACTCGATGTTCCATACAAGAAGAAGAGCACCCTACCCTCCTCCTCCCTAGATCTCCGAAACTGTATATTAGCCTTAGTGATCAACTACAACATCCATCTGAAGAAAAATCAAACGAATATTGCATAGAACACTGCGGTCTTAATGTACTACTTTCTTGAGAATATTGGAGTTAAATGGTCAAGATACATTCTTCACCATATGACCTATTTTGATTCTCGTAAGAACACCCGACACACCCATCCACCCTATCCAGCCCTGATTTGTAGTTTGTTTCAATTTGCTACTGAGAAATCACCCTTTTATGACTATCATTACAAGCTAGTCAGGAAAGGTGTATGTATTAGTGAAACCACAATTCAAAAGTATGTGCCTATCTTTGCCTCCACCACACCTAGTGCTTCACCCTAAGCCTATGTATCTATAGCCCTTCCCTCCTCTATTCAAGCTCCACCTCCTTAGCCACGTAGACCTAGATGTGCCTCATTTCATGTATCCAATGAAACCCTTATGGGCTACATGATGCACCAACAACATACAACCTCCAGGTCCAGGAGCACTTGCACTGAGATTTATGTTCAATCATGTCAAACATGAACATGTCCTGTGCACACCCCTACCCCATCTACCAGCCTTTCCCTAGTATTGAGTATGCTTCTTATGCATATCATCATTACTACCCTGCTCCCGATCCTTCCGCTATTTCTCCTCCACCCTCTACTGATGTTGGTCCTGCTCCCATGTACCTGTCATTCCATGTTGGCCCCTTGGCCACCTTGCCTGCCAGTCTTGGTGATTCTACTCCATCCTTCCCTCAGGCCAATGAGATCTATGCTCTTGGTATGACTTGGGATGAGCAGAATGCTCGTTGGCCCGGTCATGGTTTTGGTCCTCCTCCAGACGAGGAGATGCCTGACCAGGCTGATGCTGAGACTGTTACTGGTGACGATGATGATGGTGATGGCGAGGATGCCTCTGATGATGGTGATGACTCTGGTGGTGATTCTGGTGATAAAGCCACTACTATTGTTCCACCCTCAGCTTGAGACGAGGACTACAAGCCTGGATCTGATGATGATGATGTTCTGTACATAGATAGTCTAGATGTCTAGATTGTTTCTTAGTTTTCAGTCTAGTTTGCTGATCATAGAAATCTTTCTAGGCTATTTTGTATTAGAAACATCTGGGCACATTATCTGAGATGTACTATTTTTATCTTCAGTTTTCATCACTTCTTGTTTGTAGCTGCTTTTATGAGAACATGCTTCTGAGTTGAAATCTATGTTATGTGCACTCTTGCTCTTTTCTCTATTATATATTATGAGTTGGTGCCATTTTTCACCATATTTTGATTATGACTGAGATTGTATGTTTCTTTCATCTCTGGTTGATATATGATATGAGATTCCATGTATGATTATCTACTTGATTATGTTTGGAGAAGACATGATTGTATGATCTGCTACCCCCCCCTACTTTTTGATAATTTCAAAAGGGGGAAGTATTTCATTGTCTTGAAACTCAATCATATTGCTATTCTTTGTCATACTGCTATTTATTGCTTATGAGATCCTTTTCTTGTTCATTTTATGTTTTATCATGTGACTTGCGAAGGACCATATAGTGCATGTATTGAATAATTGCTTTGTGTAGACATACTAACTATGCAGGTTAAAGTAAGAATAGATTGAGGGGGAGCAATTCACATTGTTCACATCTTGAATCCCCCAAATTCACAAGGCAAAGGTATAATTTCTATATCATTTTCAATATGTTTGAGGATTGGTTTGTCATTGTCAAAAAGGGGGAGAATTTTGACCTAGAGGTTATACATTTTACATATTTTGATAATGAATTAACCGTTTCATTCATATGTATCTAATATGTGTATTCAATATTGATTTTAGGTGTTAGGTACATGAAAAGGATCAAATTTCTCAAGCCCTAATTTGCTCAAGTTCAAGCCAAAAGCTATACAAGTGTGCTTTTTAGGAAATCCATGTAATAACCATAGAAAATTTTTGTAATCACTTGTATTGATGATATGGCTTGTAACTAATATGAGAAAATTGATTGGGACACTTTGCACCAAGTGTTAATCACTTTTGAGGCACTTTAGAAAATTGATAACAGGATGTTGATCGGTCGAGTTACAATCTCGACCGATCCACTAGATCCATTTTGTGGAGAGTGCATCGGTTGAGTTGTGTATTCACAGAACTTGACCAATTAGGTTACTGACCAAACACAACTTTCATTGGTCAGTCGAGTTTCCTCAGGACAAACTCGACCGATGGTTTGAAATTTGGGTTTGTCTTTTACCCAATCGGTCAAGTTACCTTTATTGAAACTCGATCGAATGCACTGTACGAATATTGTAGAAAAAGTGATTGTGACCGTTGGTGACTTCTTTGGACAAAAATAGATTTGTTTCCTTGGGAAAAAATGGTTATGATTCGACTATAAGTGTTCCTCAACTCAAAGGGGCACTCCCAGCTATAAATAGGACCACTTGAAGTTTATTCCAAGGTTTATCATTACATATATGCTTGGTTCTTGCTTAGTTGAGAGTGTTGGCACACCTTTTAGCCCCTTTTTCTCTCTACCTTCCAGTCAAATCTGTGAGTATGAGTTAGTTAGGATCTGTTGTAAGAGAGCTACCTCTTGTATCCATGTAAAGATATCTACCTCCATCTTCCTACCTCCTTTCCTATTGAAGAAAAGATTGAAGATCTTCTCCGAGTGAAGGAGAAGGAGTTGATGTTCTTCATGGTTGAACAAAGCATGGTGTTCTAGATCTCCGAGTGAAGGAGATAGGCAAGGAGGATGTTCAAGAAGGATAGGTAATTCCTTGAAGGCCAAAAACTTGAAGGTGGAGTGGGTAAGTCCTTGTTGAAGGCTGAAGACTCCCTGGTTCAAGTGGGTAAGTTCCTTCGGTAGGTTGAAGATCCTTGCCTGAGGTATTAAGTCCTTGGATGAATGTGGTTTTGTCTTGTAACCTTATGAATGAATATAAGAGCATCAAGATTGCAAATTCCTATAGCCTAACCACCTCTAGGTAGTGCACTGACTCACTTCTAGTTTGAAGTGTGGAACCACTCTAAACTACTTTGTCCAAGTGTATGTTCTTCCTTGTCTCTCACCCTTGCTATGCATGTTAGTTAGGATCTCAAATTAGTTGTATGTTTAAGCCTCTGCACTTAATATAATTTGGTGGTCTAATTCAGTTTGTGAGATTTTTGAAGCTCTATTCACCCCTCCCTAGAGCCCTTGATCCAACAAGTGGTATCATAGTAGGTCTTCTCCAAGATACTTCCACAAGTAGGAGAGGATGGACAATTTAGCACTTGGATTTCTCAACTTGGAGGAAAGCTTCTCCATGCAACCTCCGGTCTTCGACGGTACCAACTTCCTCTATTGGAAGATAAAAATGCAGTTCTATCTCCAAGCAGTAAGCTATGAGATGTGAAAGGTGGTGCGTATAAAGTATGAAGATCTAAAGGGGGAAATCTCCACATGGACGGAAGACCAAATGAAGCAATCTCAGCTCAATGCCAAAGTCGTGAGCATCATCTATGCAGCCCTCACTCCATCTGAGTACAACCGGATCTCCTCTTGGGACAGTGCAAATGAAATTTGGAACAAGCTATGTGTCACCTATGAAGGAATGGAGCAAGTGAAGGAAGCCAAGATCTACATGCTTGGAGGTCTACTTGAGAACTTCAAGATGGGCAAGAATGAAAGAGTGGTGGACATGTACACAAGGCTTAATGTGATCATAAATTGATTGGCAGGCCTTGGTAGTGTGATGGACAAAGGCAGTATCAACTCCAAGATCTTGAGATCTCTTCCAAAGAGATGGGAGCCCAAGGTTACATCTATTTAAGAAGTGTACAAGCTTAGTGAATTGTCTACCAAGGAGCTAGTTGGAAACCTTCAAGCTCATGAGCTAAGGCTTGATAAGAAAGAAGAAGAAGGAAAGAGAGAAGAGAAGGAGTCCAAGAAGATCAAGGTAAAAACCTTCAAAGCTCAAATTGAAGAGATGGTTCGGTAGAAACAACTTGCTCTCAAGTCCCCTACTCCTTCCTCAAGTGAAGATGAAGGCCCAAATGAGCATGAAGCTTACTACTCCAAGGGTAAACATTTTAAGGGGAAGTCTTCTTCATCAACTCCTAGATGCTATGAATGTGGCCAAAAAGGCCATTACAAGAGTGACTACCCCAAAGCCAAGAAGAGCCACCACAAGAGCAGCCACAAGAAAGACAAAGAGTATAAGAAAGAAGGAAAATACAAGAGAAAGGAGAAGAAAGAAAGAAGAGGACAGTTGCAACTCATGCAGCTTGGGAGGAGTCTTCCACAAGTTCTTCTAGCTCCGAAGATGGAGAATGCCACCTTGCTCTCATGGCCTCTATAAGTGATGATGTAGGTGAGGTAAGTAGGGTAAGTGAGGTAAGTGAAGTCAATTTGCATGAGTTGTCTAAAGAAGCTCTTATTCATATGCTTAATGCTTTCCGATCATCTTTTACTAAATGCAAAGCTAAAAAGAAAAGGTTAGGAAAGATAATAGATGATCTTTATGCTAACATTGAAATTCTTAATCAAAATAAAAAACTACACCTTGATAGCATTGATTATTTGCAAGGGCAATTTCTTGATCTTGTGCTCCAATACAATGGAGTAGAGGTTGAGAATGGTGTCTACCTTAAGACCATTGATACTCTTAACGAAGATAACCAAAAATGCCTAGATGAGATAGATGTTCTTAAAATTGAAAATGTAGAACTTAACCTCATTGATGAAGCGTGGAAGCAAGAAACTCATGTTTATCAAAAAGATATTCTTTTGCTTAAATCTGAAAATGCTATGTTGCTTACTCAAATTAATGATATATCCTCTAGACCTATTTTGCAAAGTAATGAGGCAAGTAGTACTGCTTTAGAATGTGATTCTTTTCGTACTAAAGCCCTCTGTTTATAGGCTAACCTATTGCATGCTAGAGATGATCTTGCATGTCTATCTTCTACTATCATTAACCTTAGTGATGATAATGCTATGTTAAGAGCTTCTTTGCAAAAGTTTCTTACGGGAAAGAAATCCCTTAATGTTGTCCTAGAAAACTCTACCAAACAAATTGGTACTAGTGGTTTAGGATATGATGAGATTGCTCCTAAGGGTAAGAACAAGAATAAGAGTAAATGTAAGAAGAAGAGTGTGGAACTTCCTTTCTTTCATGGATAGAATTATGACTCTAAGATCCTAATGGTATGTTCTCATTGTAAATGTGATGATCATTACTCTACTCATTGTCCTTACAAGCCAAAGGGGACCAACTGAAAGATGAAATGGGTCCCCAAGCTAACCCCAGATCTCGAAGTTTGAGTTGGGTACTGATATCCTTCTTTCATATAGGTTAAAAGAAGTTGGATTGTTTTTAGTGGCTGTTCAAAGCATATGACAAGTGAAATCTGCCATTTGAACAAATTCATGAAAAAGAAAGGAGTATTGGTGACCTTCGGGGACAACAAAAAGGGTAAGGTAATAGGTGAGGGTGATGTAGGCAATGAGCTAAGTATTAAAAATATTTTTCTCATTGATGGCCTACATCAAAATTAGATAAGTGTAAGCCAACTTTTTTTTATACGTGGGAACCACCCCCGAATGAGCATTGTGATTGTGACCCCCACTGATGGCGTAAACCACTGGTTCCCCCACACCTACCCGCACAATGGGGGGAGCATTTAAATCGCACAGAGGCCGAGCTACGTGATGGGATAAGGTTGGTTGGTGTAGCACCACCGAGGGGTTTCGAACCCAGAACCCTACTCTAGGGAGCCTGTGCCTCTACCACATGAGCTACTACCCCCTCGGTAGTGTAAGCCAACTTTGTGATAATGGTTATCTTGCTCTATTAACTTCTTTAGAATGTTTGCTTCTAGATTTCCTCACTTACAATGTTCTATATAAGGGAACTAGAAATGGTAATCTTTATGTTATTGTGCTTGATGATCTAAAGCCCGTACTTGATAGATGCTTGGTTGTGGATAAAAATAATATTTCTCTTTGGCATCGCCGGTTGGGTCATTTGAATAAGCATCAAATGAAGAAATTGAGCAAAAAGGAATTGGTTCAGAGACTTCTCAAATTAGATTTTAAAAAGGATGAGGAATGCCAACCTTGTACACTAGCCAAGCAAACCAAGTCCTCCTTCAAATCCAAAGGAGTCCTTAGTACCAAAAGATCTCCTGAGCTTCTTCATATTGATCTATGTGGACCTATGAGAACTCAAATGCTTCGTGGTTCCAAGTATTGTCTTGTGATTGTCGATGATTTCTCTCGCTATACATGGACATTCTTTCTCATTTCTAAAAGTGATACTCTTGATGTTTTCTCGAGATTTTGTAAATGAGTTGAAAATGAAGCTTCTTGTCAGATTGTTTTGATCTGTAGTGACCATGGGGGAGAGTTTGAAAATGATCTTTTTGAACTGTTTTGTGAAAAGTCTAGTTACTCACACAATTTCTCTTCTTCTCGTACACCTCAATAAAATGGGGTAGTACAGAGAGAAAGAATATGTAATGACCCCTCCTTCCAGTAACCTCCAATTAAGGGAGACCAGGAGGTCAGAGCTGTTATCCCAATTTTCTAGATCAAAGGTTTAACAAATAAACATTAATAATTATCAAACTTTACCAGACTATACTAAAAGGTTGTAATAAATAAAATTTTGCATACCTTTGAAAAGTTTGGATTTCTAAACTTCTATCCACTTATGAATTCTAGTCTAACTAATCCTCTTTGCACTTTAATTCATGTATTCGCAATGTGACAACTTACTGTTTGTCCTTATGGGTTTGTACCTAAAATGCCGACAAACAAAACGTCGGTCAGCATAAAGCTGGTATGTGGGGGAAACAATAATCGTGCAATTAATAACAACATATTACAGTCAATTATAGTTTAACAACCAAATTTATGTTTTAAATATAATTGCGCGATACATACACACCCTATCCTCTGCGTTGTCCCTACAGTGGACCTGGATGCTACATTCCTTATGATAGATCCCCATTAAACCCCTCATGATCCTACCTAACCGGTGAATCTGTTTCTATGGTTGAGTCACATGGAACTAGCCATAGGTATCCCACTCCTGAACTCATGGCATGCTATAGAGTCTCATGGCACTACACGTGGGTAGCCCAATTTCGAAATCATGATATCCTAGACCGTACTCTAGGTTATCCTTTTTAGCAGTTGCAAAGCCACAGAGGAGGATCCGGATCTAAGCCAGTTATATATATTTATAGTGATAATCATAGTCACTTTATAATTGCATGAAATAAAAGTCATCCAAGCAGTTTATTTCAAACAACTGATAAAATCTCCAGGAATCGTCGTGATACTAAGGTGGTTAATCATAAACGTAACCACATACCTGTGATTGCAGATTTTGAGACAGAATCAATCAAATAGAGAAATCTCAACCAAGCAACCAATTATGCACATAAATCTTGAAATAAACATAAAAACTTCCTTTTATCAAAATTTATCCAATTTCATCTTATTCCTTAGGATTTCTATTCCAATTTTAGGGTTTCCTTTTGAAATTAGGGTTTTTCCTCCACTTTTAATATTATGAACCTTAATTTAGAAAAACTACATAAAAACCCTAAATTTCTCATCTTACTACTCCTAACAGACTTAAGATCATTATTTAGCAACATTTTTCCATAATTCGAAATAAACAAATTTTTTCTCTTCTTTTACCCTAAATTAGGGTTTCTATATATATTATCCTTCATTTATAGGTTAAAACCCTAAATTAGCCAACTTTGCATTCAAAATAGATGAAAACTCTATCTTAATAATCAACAGGTTAATACTCTTCAAATTAACCTATTAATCCACAAAGATTCGCCTGTTATGTTCAATTAGGGTTTCTAATTACCTTTTAATACCTTTTTCTACCAAATTTATGTACTTTTGCAAAAAGATATAGGATCACGTCACCAAATTATTTTTATCATGTTCTTCATATTTTTCTAATCACCTTTCATGTATAAAGTTTTCTCATCGGAGTTTTCTATCATTAGATATGATTTTTATAAGAAAATGCATTTTACTGGGATTTCATTTAAAGAATGGAATTATCAAAATTTTGTAGTTGTGTCATCGGTGCGTCACTGGTCCACTGATCAGATCTGACGCTCCACATCGATCAGCTCCACTACGCGAGTAAGTAACGCACGTTGGTCTAGGGATCGTTGGATCCTTGCATGGGTACACTGTGGATCTCAATCCAATAGTTTTTGCTCTTCGTCCTCCTCCCTTTCTTTATTCAAACAATGCGGCGGCACCGCGACTAGACCTCGTCGGAGCAAGAACAATTGAGATTGGGAGAGGGTTTTGGGACTCAGGAAGTAGCCGCCTAGGTTCACGAGGATGTGAGGGAGTGTGTGAGGGTCTATTTATAGGATATGAGGGGTCCTCTTTAGGGTTTCCTATCCCTGCCGCCAACCGATCCTCAACCCAATTGGGCATTTCTCCTAGTCACGATGGGAGCCTATCGTCTTAGGGTCGAGAAGGTTCGTCTCCCTCTCTCGGACCCAAAGGGGTGATTCCTAAGAGTGCACATGGACTGAGTTGATCGGAAATCAAAGGGGAAAGTTCCCCTGAACTCGACCACAGTCTGTGTCCCTCTGGGACCTTGACGATGAGTGTTTCCCATTGGATCAAGATCCAACGACCCTCATCACACGCGCTCAACCAAAACAAGGAAAACATTTCCTAAATCAAAAATGAATCCATATTTTGAGGATAATTTGAAAATACCATAACTCTCAATTCGTAATTCCTTTTTACCTCAAATTTTAAGGGAACCTTTTTTATGATTTTATCTCTCATCATGAAAAAATTGGGATCATTATCTAAAGAAAACGAGTCCGTTTCTTCAGTTGCAAGTTAACATTTAATTATTCATATTTTCCACATATTTTCTGTCTCCCTAGCCTTTATATTATTATCCTGAGTTCCTTGAGACTCAAGGAACCTTAATATCTCGAAATTCCATATTGGAAAATATTTCTTAGCCTTTTAGTCTTCTTTTATCTATTTTCTTGTTTATTCCTTTATCCAATTGGATTGCTTTGCCTTTTTTTTCTTTTTCATTCAATTGGGCTCAATAGCCAATTAGGCCCATTAAGAAAACATAAAAGGCTATTATACATAAAATTCTTTCAAATCAAACCATTAAATCAACCATTGATTTCATTTATCTTTTAAAAGGATATTTACAAATCTCATCACATGATTTAGAAAAATGGGGTTATAACATCCTCCCCTCCTTATAGGAATTTTGCCCTCAAAATTCAACAATCAAACAAACAAATTAGAATATGCCCTTTCCATGTCCATCTTCAGCTCCCATGTGGCTTCATCCTCTCCATGGTGCTTCAAATAAATCTTTACCATCTATATATTCTTATTTCGGAGCTCTTTTACCTTGGTATCTAGAATCCGCAAAGGTAACTCAGGATAAGTTAGCTTCCCTTGAAGCTCAATGGGTTCAATGCTCAGCACATGGCTTGGATCTTGTACATATCGCTTCAGATTGGACACGTGAAACACATCATGCATCATACTATATTGAGGGGGTAACGCCAAATGATATGCGGCTTCACCAATCCGTTCTAACACTTCAAACAGACCCACATATCAGGGACTCAACTTTCCTCTGTTCTTAGCTATAGCTCGGAGCGGTCGGATTTTCAGAAAAACATGTTCTCCCACAGTGAAATGCACATCAGTCTGCCTCGCATCAGCATACGAATTTTGTCGATCCTGGGCTCTCTTTAGCCTTTTCCTGATTAAAGTGACCTTATCAACATAAACTTGGAGTTCATCTGACCTCAACAAGGTCCTTTCACTAATGTCATCCCAGTGAAGTGATGACTGAAATAGTCTCCCATATAGAGCTTCATACAGAGGCATCCAAATACTGGCTTGATAACTGTTGTTGTAGGGAAACTCAACTAATGGTAAGTACTGCTCCCATGATCCACCCCAATCGAGCACACAAGCTCTCAGTAGATCCTCTAAGGTCTGAATTGTCCTTTCTGACTGACCATTTGTCCGAGGGTGATATGTGGTACTAAATTTCAACCTTGTACCAAGTTCCTCTTGAACTTGCTTCTACAGCTTGGAAGTAAACTTTGGGTCTCTATCGGAGATGATGGAAACGGGTACGCCATGCAAACGCACTATTTCTCTGATATACAACTCAGATAAGTCTGACACTTTGACAGTGGTCTTCAGGGCAAGAAAGTCTACTGACATGGTAAGGTGATCTACCACAACCCATATAGCATCATGACCTTTCTTAGTCTGAGGTAGACCCACCAAAAAATCCATGGTGATCGGCTCCCATTTCTATTCTAGAATCTCTATAGACTGTAACCGTCCACCGGGTCGTTGGTGTTCAGCCTTCACCATTTGTCATGTAAGACAACTGGCCACATATGCCGCAATGTCTCTCTTCATTCCTGGCCACCAGAAAAACCTCTGTAGGTCCTTAAACATCTTGGTTGTTCCCAGGTACACCGTATACCTAGAACAATGATCCTCTTGTAGGATACATTCCTTCAATTGTGAGTCATAAGGAACCCATATACGATTCTTTAATCTGATCCCTCTGTCTATTCCCAATGAAAGATGGGTCTGAGGCTTCTTCATTAAGCCCTTCATCCTGTCAAGTTCACCACTGGCCAACTGTGATGTTACAATCTCACCCAACAATTCCGACTGTATCTGGATGTTGGACAATCGAACTCGATCATTAAACGGTTGAGGAGACCATTCTACCAGCTCTTCTAAACTCTTCCACTGACTGGACAAAATAGCTGCACACCTGAGCTGTTTCTGACTCAAAGCATCTGCTACGCCATTCACCTTTCCTAGATGATAAGCGATGGTGAAGTCATAATCCTTCATGTACTCCATCCATCGTCGTTGTCGTAGGTTCAGGTCTTTTTGTGTCAGGAGGTATTTTAGGATCTTATGGTTAGTGAGGATCTCGAAAGTATCACCATACAGGTAATGTCGCCAGATCTTCAGTGCATGGATGATTGCAGCTAGCTCTAAGTCATGCGTCAGGTAATTCAACTCGTTGGGCTTGAGGTGTTGAGAGGCATATGAAACCACATGCCGATTCTATTCTAACACACAGCCAAGTCCCATCTTTGATGCATCGGTGAAAATCATGAAACCCTCATTGCCTGATGGTAGACTCAAAACTGGTGCAGTGGTTAGCTTCTCCTTCAACTCCTAAAAATGTGCTTCACACACATCGGACCATACAAACTTCACATCCTTCCGAGTCAACATGGTCAAAGGCAAGGCGGTCTTTGAGAAATCCTTTATGAAGTGCCGATAGTACCCAGCCAGCCCCAAGAAACTGCATATTTCTGTGGGATTCTTTGGTGCAGGCCAATCTCGAACTGCCAACACTTTAGTTGGATCTACGGCGATTGTTCCTCCTGAGATGATGTGTCTGAGGAACATGACTCGGTCTATCCAAAACCCACATTTGGAGAATTTCCTGTAGAACTTTTGCTTTCTCAAGATATCAAGGACTTTACTTAGGTGGTCTCGGTGTTGATCTAAGTCATCCGAATAAACTAGTATGTCATATATGAATACTATGACGAACGAGTCAAGGAACGGTTGAAACACACTATTCATAAGGTTCATGAAAACACTGGGTGCATTGGACAATCCAAAAGGCATAACCACAAACTCATAGTGGCCATAACGTGTTCTAAAAGCTATTTTTGGGATGTCCTCTTTCTTGACTCTCAACTGGTGGTACCCTGATCTCTAGTCAATCTTAGAAAAGACTTTAGCATACTTCAACTGGTCAAACAAGTCATCTATCTGGGGTAAAGGATATTTGTTCTTAATGGTAGCTTGTTTGATCATCTGGTAGTCTATGCACATTCAGACAGAACCATCCTTTTTCTTTACAAAAAGAACTAGTGCTCCCCATGGTGATGTGCTAGGGCGGATAAAACCCTTGTCTAGCAATTCATGCAATTGTTTCTTCAACTCAAGCAACTCCACAGGGGGCATTCTATAAGGTGCTCATGAAATAGGGCTTGTCCCAGGAGCTAGCTCTATGGAAAAATCCACCTCTCTCTCGGGAGGAATCCCAGGTAGATCATACGGAAAAACATCTGCATAGCTCCTAACTACCTCTATTTCTTATAAGGGTTGCACCTTGGGTTCTGGCTTGGTAACTACTGCCAGGAATGCTCGACAACCTTTACTCATCATTCACTTCCCTTTCAAGGTTGACACATATAGGCTGGTGGTGGCATCCTTCCTACCCCTAATGACAAAAGGTGGGTGACCCAGTTTCTTAATGATCACTTTCTTCTCCCTACAGTCAATATTGGCCCTATAAGTATAAAGCTAGACCATACCAATGATCACATCAAAGTCATTCATATCAAGAAGGATAAAATCTGTAGGAAACTCATGATCTTGATATTTCATAGGTATCACCAGAGTTTTCAAAAGAGATTTAAAGATCCGACCACTCGGGGTTGTAACATCTAAGACATACCCTAAATCCTTGATATCCAAACAAAGC
The DNA here is from genome assembly GCA_963693085.1 of Alisma plantago-aquatica. Classification (NCBI taxonomy): domain Eukaryota; kingdom Viridiplantae; phylum Streptophyta; class Magnoliopsida; order Alismatales; family Alismataceae; genus Alisma; species Alisma plantago-aquatica. Next base: position 927,050,598 of record OY856411.1, on the reverse strand, counting down.
ATAGTTGCGAGATTTCTTGAAATGAAAGTATTAGTAGATCCAGAGTCAAACAAAGATTTTACATTGTGTCCCATGACTTCAAGCATGCCTACATTGTTTTTCACCATACATTAGGCCATTACACGCTTATCTTAAAACATAAAAGAAAACTCTAAGGGTTATTATCCTCGATCAACTGATTAGCATTTGCTTGAGCCTCCTCATTGTCAATAGCAGACACCCGAGCTTGTCTTCTCTCTCCAGTAGGTGGGGTTATAGCTATAGGTGGAGCTTCCACAGGTGGGGCTACTACTGGTGGGGCTGCTACTGGTCCTGGTCCTCTTAGATCTAGCAGAGGGCAAACAAATTGTAGGTGTCCTTCTTGATGGCACCGAAAGCACATCTTCTTCTTGTAGCGACACTCACCGGCGTACCCCTTTCCGTAGGAGCGACATTGCGATTGGTTGCTCTCTTTACGGGGTTTCCCTTTTCCTCCATGTCTTCCTTTTACATGATGATGCCCTGGACCTTTCTTGTGGTTGTTCTTTTAACCTTGAGTTCCTTTAGTGAAATACAAATACCCCTTTGGTGGAAACTAGGCGGGCATCACAGTCCTCTTCATGTCTAAAGCAATGTTGTAAGCTTCGATGAAGGTTTTAGGTTTACTTGCCATCACATGGGGCTTGATGGCAGAGTGAAGACGCTCTATGAAGTGATCCACCCTTCTTTCCTCATCCATCATATACCCAAAATGCTCCAGGATTCGAAACGTGCACCCAAAGTCCACCACAGAGGAGTTCCCTTGAGTCATGTTGGTGAACTCCCTTTCCTTTTCCTTCTTAGCTGAGACAGGGACGAATCTAGTTGTGAAGATTGTCTTGAAGTCAGCCCATGCCATTGGTTCCTCAGTCAGATCTCTGCCTATGATGTGTCTCTCCCACCATATCTTTGTTTCTCCTTCCAGGAGGTGAGTAGCAAAGAGGACCTTCTTGCTTAGGTGTACCTCAAGCATGCAAAACCCATTCTCGACTACAAGCAGCCAAGATTCCGCCTTGTCGACCACTTTAGACTTATCTTATCCCCAAAACTTCTCAATGTTTAGCTTGACGAAGTCCAAAATGGTGGCTCCCAGTCGAGGACGAACAGGAAGAGGCTCGTCATTCTCACCACTAGCTATGTCTCGGAGGGCCAAAGCATTAATGGCCTTTGTCATCTTGTTATGTTGTTCCATCCACAAAACATCAGGGGTGTGGATCATCACAGTTGGTTCGGGACCACAAGCTTGGTCCTCTTCCATCTGGGTCACCTCCTCGTACTCATGTTGCTCCTCGTACCCTTGGTCTTCTTCTTGATCAAGGTTGTTGAAGGGTATCAGGTCAGGATTAGGGACCTCATGAGTGGTTTCTTCAGGTCTCTTCCTATTCTTTGCAGAATCTCCATCGTGGTTCCTCTTCCTCTTCTCAGAAGACACCTTTCCCTTGTGTGAAGGTCCACCACCATTGGTGGCATCTGAGACGACCACTGTCTTCACAAGAGCAAACTGCATAAACATACACATAGACCCTTTAGTCTATACCTTTAAGCTAATTATACTTATATCGATGACGTCTTATTATGTACATTTTATTAATTTGATGGAGGATTCCTTAATCCTTAACTTACTTACCCATACCACATGAGGGTGAGGAAGAGAGAGAAAAACCCAAACTCTTAAAATCCTTATTAGAATGGGTGATGAGAAGGGATGAATAAGATGAGAGAGTCCTAAAGGTGTCTTATTTCAAATCATACCCTATGACTTTGGCTAGGCAGTCACATGGATCTCAGAGTCCTTGTATTCCAACTAGCGGTGCGGAGGAAAATATTGCCAACCCCCGGTCGTGATCCTTTTCTAGACACCTTTGTCTTTCGGATAATCCTCTAATAACTCCCTTGGGTTCTATAGAGTTTATAAAATTTAATAATTATTAATGGATAAGTGAGGAACCTTCTCTCTGATACCAAATGTAACGACCCCGCCTTCCAGTAACCCCCAATAAAGGTTCTACAAATAAACATTAATAATTATCAAACTTTATCAGACTATACTAAAAAGTTGTAATAAATAAAATTTTTCATACCTTTGAAAAGTTTGGATTTCTAAACTTCTATCCACTTATGAATTCTAGTCTAACTAATCCTCCTTGCACTTTAATTCATGTATTCACAATGTGACAACTTACTGTTTGTCCTTTTGGGTTTGTACCTAAAATGCCGACAAACAAAACGTCGGTCAGCATAAAGCTGGTATGTGGGGGAAACAATAATCATGCAATTAATAACAACATATTACAGTCAATTACAGTTTAACAACCAACATTATGTTTTAAATATAACTGTGCAATCCATACATACCCTATTCTCTGTGTTGTCCTTGTAGTGGACATGGATGCTACCTTCCTTATGGTAGATCCCCAGTAAACCCCTCATGATCTTACCTAACTGGTGAATCCGTTTCTAGGGTTGAGTCACATGGCACTACCCATAGGTAGCCCACTCCTTAACTCATGGCGTGCTATAGAGTCGCATGGCACTACACATGGGTAGCCCAATTTCTAACTCATGATAGCCTAGACCTTACTCTAGGTTACCCTTTTTAGCATTTGCAAAGCCATAGAGGAGGATCCGGATCTAAGCCAGTTTTATATATATATATATATATATATATATATATATATATATATATATATATATATATATATATATATATATATATATATATATATATATATATATATATAGTGATAATCATAGTCACTTTATAGTTGCATGAAATAAAAGTCATCTAAGTAGTTTATTTCAAACAACCGATAAAATCTCTAGGAATCATCGTGAAACTAAGGTAGTTAATCATAAATGTAACCACATACCTATGATTGTAAATTTTGAGACATAATCAATCAAATAGAGAGAATCTTAACCAAGCAACCAACTATGCACAGAAATCTTGAAATAAACATGCAAACTTCATTTTATCAAAATTTATCTAATTTCATCTTATTCTTTAGGATTTCTATTCCAATTTTAGGGTTTCCTTTTGAAATTAGGGTTTTCCCTCCACTTTTAATATTATGAACCTTAATTTAGCAAAGCTACATAAAAACCATAAACATCTCATCTTACTACTCCTAACAGACTTAGCATCATTATTTAGCAACCTTTTTCCATAATTCGAAATAAACAAAGTTTTTCTCTTCTTTTACCCTAAATTAGGGTTTCTATATATATTATCCTTCATTTATAGATTAAAACCCTAAATTAGCCAACTTTGCATTCTAAACAGATGAAAACTCTATCTTAATAATAAATAGGTTAATACTCTTCAAATTAACCTATTAATCCACAAAGATTCACCCTTTATATTCAATTAGGGTTTCTAATTACCTTTTAATACCTTTTTCTACCAAATTAAGGTCACCAAATTATTTTTATCATGTTCCTCATATTTTTCTAAGCAACTTTCATGTATAAAGTTCTCTCATTGGAGTTTTCAATCATTATATATGTGTTTTCTAAGAAAATGCATTTTACTAGAATTTCGTTTAGAGAAGGGAATTACCAAAATTTCATAGTCGTTTGATCGGTGCGTCGTTGGTCCACTGATCAGATCTGACTCTCTGCATCGATCAGCTCCACTACGCGAGTAAGTAACGCGTGCTGGTTCAAGGATTGTTGGATCCTCGCGTGGGTACACGGTGGATCTCAATCGAACAGTTTCTACTCTTCATCCTCCTCCCTTTCTTTACTCAAACAACGTGATGGTGCCACGGCTGGACCTCATCGGAGCTAGAACAATCGAGAGAGGGAGAGGGTTATGGGACTCAGGAAGTAGCCTCCTAGGTTTGCGAGGATGTGAGGGAACGTGTGGGGGTCAATTTATAGGATATGGGGGGGTCCTCTTTAGGGTTTCCTATCCCTGCCGCCAATCGATCCTCAACCCAGTTGGGCATTTCTCCTAGTCGTGATGGGAGCCTATTGTCTTAGGGTCGAGAAGGTTCGTCTCCCTCTCCTAGACCCAAAGGGGTGATTGCTAAGAGTGCACATGCACTGAGTTGATCAGAAATCAAAGGGGAAAGTTCCCCTAAACTCGGCCACAGTATGTGTCCCTCTGGGACCTTGATGACGAGCGGTGCCTGTTGGATCAAGATCCAACGGCCCTCATCACACGTGCTCAACCAAAATAAGGAAAAGATTTCCTAAATCCAAAATAAATCCATATTTTGAGGATAATTTGAAAATACCATAACTCTAAATTTGTAATTCCTTTTTACCTCAAATTTTAAGGGAACCTCGTTTGTGATTTTATCTCTCATCATGAAAAAATTGGGATCACTATATAAAGGAAACAAGTCATTTTCTTCAGTTCCAAGTTAACACTTAATTATGCGTATTGTCCACATATTTTATCTTTCCCTAGCCTTTATATTATTATCCTAAGTTCCTTGAGCCTCAAGGAACCATAATATCTCGAAATTCCATCTCGGAAAATAATCCTCAGCCTAAAACATTAACATAATTTCCATGGTTAGTCAATATATCATAAAATAGGAACAAATCTATGAAAAGTTGTACAAAAACATGTAATCGGCTAGATTGAAATGCTTGATGTGTGACTTCATATCTCTAAGTCTACTATTATTGAGAAGTAAGAAAAATAAGAGATACATGGTCTATGAGAATGACTATAAAGGCATCGGTCATATGGTTGTCATTTCATAAAATCATATATATATATACATATACATATACATATATGAGAATGACTATAATGACTATAAAGATTGTTTATGTGTTTGATATTATTTTGTAAATATTCAATTATAAAGATCGAGTAATTACTCTCTCTCTCACTCTCTCTCTCTCTCTCTCTATATATATATATATATATATGTTTAATTAATATGAAGATACTACTATTATGAAGTTAGAAACCAAAACAAACATTCTTGATGTTAGGTGGCAAGTTAGTAAACCATGTGTGGATGAACATGACAAAAGATAACATACTAAGCATATTTAATTTCATATTATATAATAAAAAGTACTAAATATTTTGATTAATTAATATAATGAAACAATGAGATGATTTTAATCTAGAAAGTCATAAAAATATTGTCTATAGTTGTATACATTTTTATGGATATGAATATTTTGCCTGATGAAATATTGCAAGAATTGCAGTGCTATATATCACCATAAAATGCAAATGTTATAATTCAATAAAATTTAAATAACCATTCAAGTGCCATGCACGTGAAACATAATCTCCACTACATTGAATTTGGAGTTACAACTAAATTTGTGTAGTTAGTTAAAGAAGTAAAAATTATATCTTAATATAAATTATATTAGAATAAACTGCATAGTTATTATATTCAAATAATGATTAAGGTTCAAATGTATATGACATATTGAAGTAGCTTTCAAACTGATTAATAATACACAAATAACGGTATGCCCACATGTTCCATGAGCACATGCTCCAAAGGTATTAATTTTCTAATAAGATGTTGGAGTCATTAAAAATTCATATATACATTTTACTAAGTCAACAAAATTTTATAATTTAAATAATTATTTGGAAAAGGACATATACCTTGTTGTGAATCTTACTTCACTATAAAAGAACGTTATGTTGTGTAGTAAATTGGTAACATCCCACACCCATCATGTTTTAAAGGTTGTATTCGTTTTTATAAATAGGCACACATGTATATTTTCAAT